>OY757237.1:11274273-12564916 GCA_963583995.1 Xylota segnis
TATTGATAATAAATATAATATTGAACAAACTTTAGTTTTTTCGTTGTACATAGTTTTTTTTTTACTGCATAACAGTCTGTAATATGAAGGATTAATTATAAAAAAATTAATTCTGCTTATTCTGAACGAATATACATATGTACATACGACAAACTTTGACTATTCCCTGAAACCATAATTCAAAACGAAATTGAAATTTTTACGTGGAAATGTGTTTCATAAGTACCGTAAGTACCGTAAACAGTATCGACAATAAGGAAGTCGAGGTTCATTTTTTTAAACATAGACTCACTACACTTTTTCTTTAAACCTCCCCTTACAGTGTTCATCAATTGACGTCCAGCATCGTGTACAGAGGATTTAGATTGACCCTTACACAGCTCAATCGATTGACATCAAATTTTTAGTTCCCGTAGCTTAGTTTTTCTGGTAGACCTACGCAAATATATATGTACAGGTGAAAATAATTAAGGGTGACTTAAATTGGAAACTCCTCACTCCTAGTGGTCCACCCTTTGCTTTATATTACGTTCTAAAGCAAAGGGTATCACGTATAACGTTCATTTTGAAAAATCACATCTGATATGCAAATTTGTTGATCCCGGATGTTGTTCAAACTCAAATAGAACTAGCAATTTTCACAGACCATCTGCATCAGTTGTGTTGTGTATCGACATCGCTAATAAGCGAAGATCCCGAATCAAATCGGTTTTAGCTTTCCGTTCTCCGATCTTTATGTCACCAAGTTTTCCAAACATCTTCGAAGAGACCTAACTCCGCTTGAAGTAAAGATAAGAAAACAAAAATAAAACAACAATGCTAGGCACCCTACCAAAATATTCTTCGTTTAATCAGTTTCTGATTTACTGATCCTTGAAGATTGGTTGGAACATTTATGTAGTTTGAATGACAACTTTGTATATTTTGGTATGGTTATCAACACATGGGCGAGTCATGGTCAAGTTTCTTTATAAAAACCTGGACTTAGAATTACAAATTCAAATGTGTTTTGTAGCTATAAATACAAACATTTTTATGAATAATTCGACTTTTTTTACCCTGTGTATTTTGTTACGGATACTTTTTACTTGCACCTATACCCATAGGGCAAGTATTGCAATCGTGAAAAAAATCGAACTCGAGATTTTAATCAAACTTGACATTACTATGATGGAGAAGTCCAAAAAAGTAGGTCCGGCAATTCCGTCTGTCTGTCTGTCAGTCTGTCAGTCTGTCAGTCTGTCTGTCTGTCTGTCAGTCAGTCTGTCTGTCTGTCAGTCTGTCTGCCTGTCTGTCTGTCTGTATATTCGACTACAGCCTAAACGGCTGAACGGATTTACTTCAAACTTCATATATAGGGTCTGTGGGATATTCCCTAGAAGCGAAATTTGAATTTTCATTCTAACCTCAAAATTAAGGGTAGTTTACTTAAGGCCGATTTCAGTTAAAATGGATTTTCTCGAAAACGGCTCTAACGATTTCGATAAAATTTGATGTGTGGGTTAGTTTGGGTATATGCTATTAGGTGGCATACCACGTTTTTCACGAAAAATTCGAATAACGGTAATATTGAAAATCAGCTGTTTCTCGGGTATTTGTTCGGCGATTGGGCTAAAAATAATTATTTGTAGGTTACAAGACAAGTGCAAAATAATGGCATAATATTTAATAAAATTAATTAAATATAAATAAAACTTATTTTTTTTCAAAATTTTTACTAGAAATTGAGAAAAAATTATTAAAGCAAAGTAATAGGCCTTCTCTATAATTCACTCAAACATCCTATCTGGCCACACCCACTTTTTATGGGCATTTTTATAAAAACAAAACATTGAGTAAACTCCTACAATGTTATGACTATTATTCCATCGAAACGCGGAATGCCACGCCTACTTTACTGGGAAGAGCAAGACTTGGACTTTAATCCTGATATAATTATACACTTATAGCATTACGATGCAAGTACGTACGACCCAGTCGTGCACCTTATTTTCTTTGTGGCAGCACAAAACAGCAAAAGACAGAAAAACAAATATTTAGTGCAACAGACCCGTAAGAAAACAAGGTCATAATTTTTAACACAAATTGATTTGCGCGTGTTGTACGTAGTACATACATTTCTATTTATTCTTTGCACACATGGAATCTAACCCTTCTGTTATTATGATGCGCTATCATATATGTACTATTCATGTTGGATACAACTCGTTCTGGTTCTTCATGGATCTCTCTAAGATTTGTGTGCTCCAAGACTGAGTCTTTGAAATAAACTGCAAACTAGGTGTATGATATGGAATATTTTATAAAAATGTAATACTTTTTTGGTATGTAAATCATGATGTTCTTTATGGGTTAGTACCTGGCGCACAGGTTATCAGATCTATACAATTACAATGAAACACATTTGTTGTGTTATCGTGTTATAGATCTGTTTTTGTTCTGTGTATGTCATGTTAAAAACTTATCTTCTTTAACACTTTATTATAAAAATTTAGCGCCCTTTAGCATAAACTTCGAAAACATCGCCCATATTCATTGATAAAAAAAACTTTATAACTAGCATGTGTGTACCTAATGCCATGAAAACATGGAAATCTTAAATTTTTTTGGGTTTATAGATTTATATACAAAAAAAAAATACTAGCGTAGATACCAAAGTTCAATTGTTTTTCTATCGTATCGATTAGTAGCCACATCAAAAAAGATTAGCATTTCTAGTATCTAACTCCGTTTTAATGCTAGGTGTATAAAATTAGTTTCAATAAATGTGATTCCAGTACCTTACGTCAATTCAAAACAATTCTTTGAATGCCATATCAAACTAATTTGTATTTCCAATCAAATCTAGAGACAATCGCTGCATAGTACCCCCTTCATTGCCTTATCGAAGTAGATTATCCCTTATTCAAACTCAAATAGAACTAACAATTGGAATCAATTTTCACAGACCGCTTATTCTACGTTCAGTTGTGGTTCGACTTTAAACGCTGTTGAGTGGGCTTATCATGGCTACTCTTAATCCGATCCCAAATAATAAATTCAATCTATGGGATGGTACTGGAGATTTCTTTGACAAACAGTGGAATAAATTCGTCGATGTTGTTGGTAAGCTCACGAGGTTGCTTACTCTGTGTTCATTCTCCAAAGAAGTTTTCTTTTATAGGTGATGATAATGATAGAGTGTGGATTTATGGGACGGCTGTAATATCAACTCTGACGTATTGGATAGTTGGCAGTATATTCATGTATATGGATTTCACACTAAAGCCCCAAATTCTTAGAAAATATAAAGTTCAAGTAGGAACTAATGAGCCCTTGGACTGGCCAAAGTTCAAAAATGTAATTGCGACAGTAAACCGTTAAAATTCAGCAATATAAGTACATATATTTCTTTCTTCGTACAGGCTCTAAAGGTGATTTTTTTTAATCAACTAATCGTTGGCGGTGTAGTGATTCACATATTCTATAGCTGTATGAAAGCAGTTGGTCTGAAACCTTTAAGAGAATTACCGACGTTCTCTTCAATAATCATCGACCTAGTTGTCTTCGTTTTAATTGAAGAAGTATTCTTTTACTACAGTCATCGAATTTTTCATTATAAGTTTCTGTACAAATGGATTCACAAAAAGCATCATGAGTGGACATCACCGGTGGCAGTTACAGCCATATATTGCAATCCTATTGAACATGTTATTGCCAATTTAATGCCAATACTGTTAGGTATAATTGCAATGAGATCTCACGTTGTTACAGCTTGGATTTGGTTAGTTTTTGCGACAGTAAATACGTTATGTGATCATTCTGGATATCATTTACCGTTTGTGACCAGTTCGGAGTTTCATGATTTCCATCATGCAAAGTACGATAAGTGGACGAATATTGATGTATATCTAATGTATTTGTATCTTGCAGATTTAATAATAACTTTGGAGTTCTCGGAATTCTAGACTGGATTCACGGAACTGATATCGCATTCCGTAAGACTCAGGCATTCAAGAGACATAAGCTATTGATTGGATTGAAATCAGCGCGTGAAGTGTTTCCCGATGGGAGGAAAAAGAAGTATTAAACTCAATAGCATTACCAAAAAATATAATAAAAACAAATAATCGAGATTTAAAAGACATAATAAAAAATACCTATAACATACATTGCATGTATTACAAATTATTTTTCATCTCATTAATATGGAAGTGGTTAGCCTACGATGGAAGTTCGGAACGAAATCTAATTCAATGTCTATTACACTCTAGGTGCAGTTTCCGGCGGAATCTCTTATGATAATCGGGCGGTTCGAACCAACACAGCTTACACGGGTTAGTTTTACTAGCAACTTCAAAGTTCATGTTAGGTACACATGCGCCTATAAGTTTATCAGTTTACATATTTTTAGTACGCACCTGATAAATAATTTCACTTGGTACAAGATTTTTTTTCAATAAATTACTGATAACGTAAGTTAATTGCTTTAAATAAATTCAGAACAATCTCTCATTGTCTTATCAAATTGTTTCAGTCAAACGTAAAATTTACAAACTAAACAAAAACTAGATTATGCTCAATTTAAAGTAGAAAATAAGAAAAGCTACAATCCGTCTGGAACGGATCGTATGATACTCTATCCTTCCGGAGAGAAACCCGAAAATATGTATGTGTCAAATTTCAATTTTGAACAAATTCCGTTCCTGAGAATCGTAACGATAGTGGGAGGGATTTTTGATGTACTGAAAAGAATCTTCAAATAATATGACTTTCGAATATTTTTTAGGTGCGTTGAGAGGGTAAAATCAAGTCAGTTACTCTTCTATTCTAAGATACCTAAAAATATTGAGTTTAATAGATCGATCGTAACCTGAAGAAATAATTGCGACGGGACTTTAAAGTTATTGTTGCACCGACTACTATTCCACTCAAGAAGTGTCTGTTTCCAGGACTAGGGAACAAGGAAGTACTTGCTAAAGAGCTGCAAATGAAACCACGGCATACAAATCAATTGACTGCACAAGTATCTCTAAACAGCGCATTTCCAAATCAACATTTGTTTGCACCTGTTTTGTAGTTATTCGAATACCAAGTCGATTGATTTTCTACGACTAAACTAAAAAATGCAAAACCGAAACCAAAGCGGAATTGTACTTTGAGCATAACAAACTTATGTGCTTACAAATACTAACAGGATCAATTCTGTTTTTAAACATGTCAACACATTAGAATCAAATTAGAAATCGACATTAACATTAATAAATAAAATTGTATTTTGTTTGCGTTGCCAGCCAATTGAAATAATTAGCTCTGTCATTTAGGGAAAATAACATACCAACCCTGGAAACTTCGTAAACCATTCTTTTTAAACACCCTGTACGCGATATGGCTGAAGTGACGTTTCCTCCCATCAAACAGCTGATATCCAATTGACAGTAAAAAAATAAAAAAGAAAAATAACCAAAAGAGACAAGTGATGTGTTCTCAAATCTAATTATACGATAAACTCGCATTTCTTCCATTTATTTACAATTTTTCACGATAATTGTTGAAATGCTGGTTAAATACACATTATTGCTTTTCATAAGCATTTACTTTACACGCAGCTCCGGCAATATCACAAGTATTTTCAACTCACAAACAAAAAATCTGAAAGGTGCTGACTTGGCCGAAGCTCAATTGCAAGATGTGGAGGCGTACTCCTACCAAAAAGAAAATAAAATTAACGAAAAAGGCGAAAACATTCGTCGTAAAGTCGGGCGTAAAATCGCCCCAACAGACTTGGATGTAGGAACAAACGCTACCAACAACAGTGGAAATGAAACTTTAACGCTAAAGATTGCCACTGAGGGTGCAGGAGTCACGAAACTGACTGTTATAAAGGATAGTGCGAAAAATGGTACAGCAAAAACTGTGGTTGTTACTGATCACCCTCTAGAGATCATAAATTCTACAAAAATTGTTGGAACCAATACTTCAGTTTCTATTACCAACGGCACCGTTGTGGAAAATCACTTGAATAAGACTAGTATCAGTGGAAGCGCAAGCACATCAGCTCCGCAACCTGCACTAAACACAACAAGCACCATTTTAAAACCAGTTGGGACACAGTCAACAAAACCGAGTACATCTTCAACAACGACTACCACAACAACTACGACTACAACAACTACCACAACCACAACCACAACAACCACGCCAAAGCCCAAAAAGCCAACTATAACCTACAGCATCGAAGATATGCCAGATATTGCCAATGTTGTCCCAGAACATTCATCTAACAGCAAACTACCTGTTGAGAGCAAACCTGCATCTCCTAAACAAAGCGTGGATGAACCAGAACAACCAATCGCCCAACCATCACAGGAATTCGATCGTGGACTATATCGTAACCATCGGGACTACATCATACCAATTGTTTCGATAATATTTGCAGTGCCAATCCTCATGGGCATGGTTATCGTCGCGTATCGACGGTTTAGAGATTTTTGGTCTACCCGCCACTATCGCAGAATGGACTTTCTAGTCGACGGCATGTACAATGACTGACAGGGATACGAAATCGATACAACATAATAGTTGCTATTTGCAGAGAATGTAGAAATTTTGCGGCCAAATTTTGAAAACATAATTCTTCCCCCGATTAAAAATTCTGTGATTGATTTTAACAAGTGATTTGAAGCACTGAGCTCATTAAATTAAATTTTCTTTCTTTATTAATGCATTTATCGAATATACATACTTAATTCAAGGACAAAGAAAAACGTATCATATGCCCAATTCAAGCGTAAAACATAATAAAAATCAAACGATAAATATGTAATTCTAAGAAACTCAACTGTATGTACATAGTTTAAAGACAAAGAAACCAACAGAAACAATCATCAGAGGTTAAATTAGTCAAACATATATAGCAATCAATTACGAAGATGAGCAACATACATACATATATCAGTAGGTAAGAATAAATTTGTATCTAATTGTTACACTTGCACACGATATCAATTAACGGACAAATTACGAGCGCAAACACAATAGCATCGGCTGGTTGTTGACTTTGTCATTCAGATATTGTTTCGTTTACTTTTGAGAACCCATATACAGTTTTATTTAATTTGTTTGCAGTTCTTTGTAGCTGTACAAATGATTACTCTGTTAAAATTCTTGTGAATTTAATTCAAATGTGAAAACCGATGATTTGGTATCTTTCTCATTTTTTCTTGAATCTATATTGAGCTGACTTATAGTACCTACAGAAGTAGATGAGTCTACAGGTTCTGCTTCCAGTTGTTCTTCTATTTTTCTAATCATTCGTACTTATACATATGTGCAAAATGTGAATTTTTTTTGATTATGACCAACTAATTCTCTCAAAAAATTAGCGTAGTGGCACAGATTCACTCAGTATTTTTCCTTTTTTTTTTGATAAGTACTTAAATTTATTGATTGAACAATGCTGATTTGTTTATTCTCTAAAAACGTACCCCTGAATGGATAGCTGGATCTTATTTTCTTCTGGCCACTATTTAGAATGTATACTTGGTTTGGTTTGTCAGTTTGTATATTCTTCGATACATCAATATTTCAAGTACTTCTATTTTCCAGTCTTTATAACGCCCAGGGTTTTACTTCACATTATAGTACTTTGTAGTACATTTGGTTTATCCTGCACTGTATCTCTTTACTAGGATTAACGTTGCTTTTAATTTATCGTTTCATTTTTTATTAGGTATTGAATTATTTTTAGAAAGATCTTTAGAGTATGGATCGTTGAACGTAAGTAATCTCCTTGAATATATTCCGTTAAGCACATTTTACTAGTATTGGAATATGTTTATCTATAAGCTGCAGAAGTTCGTTTGGTAACCCATCCGATACACTTGATTTCTTTGCTTCTTTCAATGGTTGTTTACTGGTTGTTTCTGGTCTCTCAGATCTCTTCTATCCAGAAAAAAGGTCTCTATGTCCAGGTTCAGTAATCTCTTTTATTTTGTATCGAAGTGGAAGGTGTTGTGGTTTCTACCATGTGCCTCTTCACACTGTTCTTGGTCCCAGTCTTATTTCCACTTGCTCGATATTTCACACATTAGTGTCCATTGCTATCTTGTTCGCTGATTACTGCGGTTCAGATGTCTTTTTCCCGCATCCAGCATGATTTTCTAAAACTTCTTTCACTTGGAATTAATATTTTCTGTAATTTATTTCTGATATTTCTTCTATAGACATTGTAAGCTGAAGTTTGTTGAACGTTTTTTGAAACTTATGGAAATCAAATCGATACGAAGCCTTTAGTCCTTCGACCTGATATTTCTCCTTTTCTGAATTTAATAAAACAATGTTTTATAAAAAATTTACTAATTCATGTGTTTTAAAGTCAATGTTGGATATCAGGTTTAATAATCCTCCACAGTCAACTTGATCAGTAGGGGCCTACAGTTTGACACATTGTCCAGTCAATGTATACATCATATACGTTTAAAGTTAATTTCAGTTACCTTTAGATTTAAAACCATGTCCACTTTCGTCGTAGAATAAATCCATAATTTTAAAATTGTTTTTCCTTTTGTAGTATTTGTCAAGTCATCTGGATATTGTTTCTTAAAAATGATATTTACATTTATTTGGAAATGTGTTCAGGTTAGACCATTCCTTCCGAAACCCGAACTGTTATTGTAAAACTGCATATAAAAATATAATAATCTATTATTTACATATTATCTCTTTTAAGCACAACCCACAGATTCGTATATCTCACACCATTTCGCAACAGAGTTTTCGAAAAAGGATTACGTCTACACGTTAAACAAATGATCTGCAAATGTCAAACAATCAAAATAAAAGAAAATATTAACAAATTTTTACAAATTACGTAATAAGATTAACCAAAAAATTGAAGCAACAACATAACACATTTTGTAATATTTTTTTTTATAAAAAAAAGTTTCCTAAATTATTTTCCTTAACTGTCACTAAACACTATTAGGTATCGATAAATGACTCGCAATACGTATTAAAAATACATACATAATAATAAAGGTGTAGTTTAGTAACAAGAAGACAAGAAATGAATATCAAAACTAAATCAATCTTCTCTGCACTGCGTAACGAAACACAAGTTGAGCTTGCAAATCATTATTCTTTGTTTTTTAGTTTCATTTTAAAATCCTAACTTAGAGGAATCAATATAGATCTACATACTCTCTAGAACAAGCAAATATAAAATTATTGTTTAAGTGCCTTAAAATTAAATTTAAATAAAAAGCAAAAATTACAAAAACATAAAAATTCAGAAAAGCAGAATGAAAAAAAAATTTAGGGTAAGACTTTGCTTTATATGAATCAAAATCATTTAAAAAAAAAAATTGTACATAAATTATAAAAAAAAACAAAAAACAGAAAAACATATTTGCCAACATATGCAGAGCTAATCGATGACTTAAAATGAGACTCAAAACAAAACAAAAATGTATTCAAATAAAATGAAGATAATGTTAATACCTAAATGAAATATTAAATTAGCATTTAGTACGTACTAATTATATTTTTCTACTTAAAATTATTAAATATACACTTGAATTAAAATTTAACAAAATTAATTTGCAGAAAACAAAACAAATTTATGTATGTATGTATGTATATTATAGTTGTGATAATTTTAATAACTACTGTAACGTTTTAGAAGAAATACGAGTAACATGTGTGTTGTGTTTAATCGTGGATTTTGCATTTTTTGTGTTTGCTTTAAAAGCATTTTTTCTGGATTTTTTTATACTAACCGCATTTATAACTAATGTGAATTCGATTAAACACTAATTTCATTTATTTTATTAGTACATATCTGTTTTGTGTTTTCTTAAAAAAAAATTACTATGTGATTTTAATTGTAAGGAATATGAAGCAATAAAATTGTATAATGTTATAGAATTGATGTTTTTATTTATAAAAATTTTCTTGCGTTTTGTGAGACTGTTTTGGAAAGTACAACAGTTGAAAATGGAATTTCAGAGGTGGTTATATCAGCAAGTTGTACTAAAACACGAGTAGCGCGCAAATCGCCATTTTACCACGTACATGCTACGACTCTTGTGACGTGTCGAATGTAGAATGGTGTTGACTAATATTTCATATCCACTCTGTTGCATTGAGAAAACTAATAATGTCCCCAATTCTGATAATCTTTAACTATATTAAGTCGTCGAAAAAGGGTTTGCCTAGTGCGCGCTGTCTGGCCCTGCCTACAGCTGGACATTAGCATATGAAGTGAATCGTTTCTCTTCTGTTTGGGAAATTGCAGTTGCGGCAATGTGCATTGAATCGAATACCTTTTTGGTCGCATGGATCCAGATGAAGGTTTATATTACTGAATTTTTCTCAAAGTCAACTTTCACAGCATGTTTTTTTTAGTTCATCTATTATAAACAATAAAATCTAGTTTATTTATCCGGTTTCTCAGATTGCATATCATTTAGGTCGATTTAGCGCCTACTTTTCTTTAATTGAAATGGTATGCTCCTTCATTGCCTAAACTTGCGGTGTGAACCCAAGACAGTAATTTGTTATTAAATTCCCTTCTAATAGGATCTAAGGAGGGAGATTTTGTTGATCGCACTTTAACCAAACAAGAGTGTTTTCTGACTTTGTTATGACGATTAATTCCACTACATAGTTCCCCGCTACTTCCGGGATTAGAAATTGGTGATGAATAACCGGAACATCAGTAAGTATGAAGAACTATTTATGGGTTAATAGTTAGAATTTAATTGATTGTGCAATCTCTGAAAACAAAAATTTCGGAAGCTGAAGTAAAGTTCTTCGGCACTATAAAATGAATATGTAGGATGAGTGATTCACTTTTAAAGGCCGAAATCATATTTCGTCTAGTGTTTCATTTCGTCATAGTTGCTCGGTAGCATTGGTTTATGACGATGTCAAAACTCTTAGTAGTCGTTCCAGTTCACCTTTTCATTTTTAACGCATTTTATTATTGTAATTCAGAAAAACTTAGGCCACATAATAATCAACGCCATTCTGAAGGGTTTCTTCAACTAGGTAGGTAAGTGGGTAGGCTAAGAGAAGAGAATCCCCTCTTCATCCCACTCAGTGGTAGTTGGACTCGTCGCAATTGACACGAAAACCGCTTCCAACTAGTAATGAATTATATAATTTCCTTCGGACTTCCCTAGTAAGTCTGTCAAATACTTTTTGTATTCTTTTTCCACACGTATTTCTCTCTCACATTAAACGAAAAATGAAAAACAAAAACATGAAAAAATAACTGAATTCTCTCTCAAATTAAACAAAAATGGATCAAAATCATAAAAACAATAAATAATATAAAAAAAGAAAAACAAAAAGATTGTGGTTCGACCGTATTGGTCGGGCTGACAATGGCATTCCACTCCGGTACGCTATCCCACTACTGCTTACCACGGGAACTCTTGGCTGCTGGCTTTCGCCCCTGGCCCGGTTCATCCCTCCTTAGCCAACCTGAATACCTTGGACTCCTCCATGGCACCCATATTGATGGCAAGCTTAGTGCGGACGTTCCGTCAACATGACCTGGCCCACTGCACAGTACCCCCGCCCTCAAGTCGTTCCACAACCCGACTTCCGAGAAGCCGGATTACAGGAGATGCCAACCTCCCAGTCGAAGTAAGTGTCGCTAAATTTCGACCGCTATCATCCAGATAGGTATACATATACAAAATAAAAAAGTTTGTTTTTATTCATCAGCACATTAAACAAAATATATTCAATAAATATGGGTATAATAAACTACAAATTTGTACATTTGCATACATACATATATATTATAAATTAATTAGAAAAAAAAGAGGAAAAAAACGATCCTGCCAGGAGTCGAACCTGGAATCTTCTGATCCGTAGTCAGACGCGTTATCCATTGCGCCACAGGACCCAGATGCTAGTGAGGTTCAAAGTGCTAACTTACGCTGTTCAGTTGTTGTATTATTTGACCAAATTCTATATGTACATAGGTACATATCTATTTTTATCAAAACTTAAAAAGAGCAGCAAAACAAATGCGTATGGGTAGACTTTTAACATACATACTAACGTATGTATTGAGTAAGTACGCAGTGGAAGTAGTTCGTCGTATTATGGGCTGATTCGAAATTTTTTTATTGGTGTTCCGGTTAAATATTTCAACTTAAACACAAGTGATTTGGTTTCAGTCTGTAATTGTTTCATATACATATGTAGTTGCTTTATTTGAAGCAAAATCTACACAGAATTTGTTGCACTGTTCTGTTTCGCTAGTTTAATGTTTGATCACCTTCCATATTGCCAATTGTAATTGCGTGATTTGTATGCAGTGTGGTTTTTTAGAATTGGGAAAAAAAGTTCTAGGACACACCCAAAAGTTTATTTGAAATGTGAAATTTGAAATAATAACAGATAGGCATTATGTATAATGTGAATACTGAAGAGGTGACTGCTTAATGACGTTGGTTGATGGACGCACGTCTCTGATTGGAGATACACCAATGTTCCTATTAAAACAAGTTAAGGGCCTTGATGTCACGGCGGAGATTAGAATAAAGCTTCAATTCAATTCCACATAAGCCTTAGACAAATTATCCTCTAATCACTGTTGGCTTGCCTTTGATTTGTAGGAATACTACAACAGAGAAGGAACAGCTTAATATACTTCACGAAAGTCAGGCCACAAAATAAATTCGCTCTTTTTCTTTTAAAGATACTTAAATGGTTAGGTGAACTGGACCTAGTGTTAGACTTGTATGTACATATGTATGTATGCACTAACTGAAGCCGAAAGAATAATTTTATTTTACTCTTAATAGAATTAGTCGAATATTGGGAATACTCCCAATACCGGTTAATTTTTCTTTTTATATCCTTATCAGATGGACTATAGAAGGAAACTAATGCCTCTCCTGTCGCTGGCTTCGCAATCCTATCCGCTGTTTCATTTCCTTTTATACCAACGTGTCCCGGTAGAAAGAAGTTTTGAAAAATTGATTTGATCAATGCATACTGCTATGAAGCAGAGGCGCTAAGCATACCAAGGTATACCATCAACAAGTTCAAATTTTTACAGAGATCGATGGAGGAAGCGACCAGGAGGGTAACAAATAAAGAGTCCGAAAAATAACTGGAGTCTCCGATATAAACATATGTATATGTAGATAGCAAAGGCAAAATGGAATTGGTACGACTAACTTGGCGAGACCACCATCACGCTGAAATAACGACAAAAAAAGAGGACAGGAAAAATAGACGACGCTTGCATCCTACTTTGGACTATATGAAGGTAATAAAAGTAATGACAATGGAAATTCATTGATCTCCTAATCTAATGAGTACTTGCTGTTTTCTAAGCCCAGTTTACAACCTTTTTAACAAACTGTTCTTGATCTTGGTTATTTGTATTGCTTAGAAATATTTTTACTACTGTTATCCACTTACCTATTTTACAAAAGAAAGCTCGGGACATCTTTAGACAACTACTACTTTTTATTTTCGCCAGATCGGTACTACATAGATATACTATAGATAAATACATAATAATAATTCCATAACTAATTAAAGGACAACAGGTTTAATAAATCAATTACGTATCTATCGTTAATATTTGCACATAAAAAATAAAACTTCCGCAACTACGATTTGAGGTTTTGTATTTCGATCGAAATTCAGGACCTTGACAGATCAATCTACTTTACCGATGCTTTAGCTTTTCAAATAGCAGTATCCAACATTACTGCACATTTACATTAAACACCAATACTGCCAGTAATACGATCTTCCGTCACAACTGTAGATCTCCGTTGTCAATAATTCATTGTATATATACAACACATGTCAAGCAATTAAAATTCTTAATGGAGACTGTACATTTCTTGCAATAATTTCTGCATATCATTTATGTCTGATCTTATTTCTTCCCATTTCTGTGAACATAAACCCTGAAGTAAATTTGACAATGCTTGCCAATTTATATTTGTTACAAAGAAAATGTGGAGAATTTCATGAAAACATCGTGCAGCAAGTTAGTTTCCACATCTTTTTTCTTTAATTCGATTCATTCAATTTGGATAGTTTTTTTCTTTTTAATTTGCCCTCTTCATTTAAATTTCCTAATACAAGAGTTAGCACACTTTTACGTAATTAAATGAGATTTCTTAAAATAATTTGCTTACCCAGTAAAATACTAAAAATTTCTGCAATAAAGTTTGTCTTGTGTAAATGTCGGTGTAAATGAAGTATTTAGGAAAAAACAAACTTTACTTTCCTATTTACGCCACAGGTGACCTAAATGGCCAATATCAAGTAAATGCAAAAGGATGTGATAAGAACCAGAATACTTGAGAGACGTCAATACTAAACTTCAGATCACATATCATTTTCTCTTATGTATCTGGGACAAAATTTATCAAAAATTTTACATCGTAGCGTTGCTTTATTAATGCGTATTGTTAAAAAAAACATGTCAAACCAAAGATGTAAATAAAAAAACTTAATAAAAGAAGAAAAATACCATTTCAAAGTAAAAAAATTGAATCATAAATCAATTTTTTTCTCTAAATCCTAGATTTAGTTTTTGTGAATTTGAAAAACTTTTTTTTACTTATCAACATACTTTGAGTTAGCACCCTATATCACTCGAAATAAATTTCCTCTCTTGAAATTTCCCTTTTGCAGTGTTCTATTGAACTGTCAAACAGAAATGTCAGTACAAAATACTTCGCATACGTCATTTGTTATAAAATTGTAAACTGACGTAATTTGCAAAACAAAAATACTGAAAAAAGAAGAAAAAAAGTGGATATTTCAAGTGGTGTGCCGTCGTATACTATCCCTGCATCAGTAATAAAATTCCAAATCAGTTAATTTGTTTATTTAGTTCACCAAATGTGAACATATCCAATTGTAGCACCGTTTAAGTCGATTAAAAATGTAAGTTTGCTTTTTCTTCACCGAAAATTCGCGCTAAGATACATGCAAATATTCGTATTTACCAAGAAGATACACACAAATCTAATTGCCTTCCTACCCAAAATTAGAACTTTTTTTCGGCTTTAGATTTTAGTGGAATTTATTTTTATTGTTGCTCAACAGCAGCGGCAATTATTTCTTTTCGGTGGCAAATTATGATACCCACCCACCCCTGGAATGAGCAAAGAGAAATAGCGTTTAGCTTTAGTAAATAGTGTACTGTTTTCCACTAGAGTGCACAAGATAACCAATCGTTGGGCAGTAGTAGTAGTAGTAGTAACAGCAGCAGGTTGTTTAACCGAAAAAAGTAGAACACAGTTTATAAAGGTCACCGACAACGACGCTACTGCTCTCCTCTGTCAATGTCGGTCGGGGTGCCGCCACCATCCGATGATGATACTAATAGACGCCAAACAACAAAAACAACCATCCTACTGCCGATCCCGATGTGAATTTAAATCCAATTCATCGCTGAGATAGAAACTAAACGGGGAGAGAGAGGCCTCACAAACTACACTAGATAAAACAACGCACACCGCGAATGAGTTCCGTTCAAACAGTCTAAAGAGTGTCAAATGTGAGAAATGATTGTCTGTGGCGGTGGTATTAGAACTAGTGGCAACCACAGAAACAAATTGTGAATTTTAACCTTTCAAAGCAATAAATTTCATTCCGGTTTCCGTTGAACGTGGTGCCGTCTCTCGTAGTACTTGTTCGACCTGTTGTCCGGCTATCGGTCAGAATATATTCCATGTGTATCCATTCCACAGTGAATTTTGCTTTCCACTCACTCATTGAGAATAAAACGTAACCAAGTCGCGCGAAAAACGAAAGAAAGTCAGTTCACCGGTTGACCCGCAGCGATCGGTTCGCAGTGTAGTTTTCCAAAATATACATATAACAAAAAATGTATTCACCTGGTAACTATCAAGTTTATGCTCGAAGTTTGAATGTTTAATGTGGTTCGGTGATGATTATGTTGTTCTTTTATTTGTTAATATCTGAATGCTGTGCTGTTGAAAGAACAAAATATATGTACCTATATACTTAGATTTCTGTAAATTGCACATAAAAACTTGTTTTTTTTTTTTTTTTCTTTTGTTATTCTTGTTTTACTTTTACCACCTACACTGATTGTTGTAAAAGAATAAAAGAGAGTAAGTTATTTTCCCACTCTTAATGATTATTACAAATGTTTTGCTGCTGCGGCGGGTGCGCTTATTTGAATTTCCGTTTCAGTGCAGCTATGTTTCGTTTAATTTCATTTTCATTTGCAAACACTCGGACCTCCCGTTCCAGTCTTCGGGCTTGTATTTACTCAGTAAATTTGTATTTATTTGTGCAACCACTGTTAAATGCCTAGCAGTTGACGTAATCTAACTAGATAGTACCATATTGAATCATTGCATTTACACACATACTCGCATTCGACTTCATTTGGGTATGACATACAATAGCTTCGCAATCAATATGGGCATCTACTTGAGGATCGTCGTCATCTAAGGTCGTGATGTGCTGTGTGCTTTATTGTTTTATTAACATAATTGAATTGATTTAGTTGAATTAAAAAATGTCTGCTTGACGCAATGTTAGTCATGGCTGTCGATTCAGATATCAATAGCAAATGCAAGCGATAGTTATAATTAGCCGCCAAATAGCTTATCTATGTGGCTGCTTAGGCAAGATTAAAATAATATCTTATCAATTTTATTCTGCTCAGTATCATAAAACCAAATCAATCAACAGGTCGGTACATATGTATATATGCATGGCCTAATATTTTGTTTACAGTTGGAGTCACTCATGCAGAATGGCAAACTTGAATAAGTATAAATCTTTTATGTAACTTGGTTTATGATTTGCCAAACCATCCTTTGCGATATATATTGTAACGAAAAGGGAGAATGATAGTTTGAATAACAAAGTCCTTCGGCTTAGTTGCTATTCCTAGATGGCATTTAATCTCTTAATTTAATTGCACATTTCCCAGTCCTGTTACTGCAGAGACTTAGTAAGAAAAGATAAACAAAGCATGCTCAAGGCTTCTTCCCGAGAAAGTTTTATTACCAAGTAGGACTTAATCCATGTACAATCGATGTGTTGTTACTAGTGCAGATGAATAGAAAAAAAAGATAAATACCACGGATACAATTTATGTTCTTAATTGACTCCCGAGCCGTGTAGAACCTCTGCTATAGACACTGCGACCCACTTAGGTATAATAGGTAAATTTGTTACATAATTTGAAAGATGTATGCTCATCATCACTTGTTGAATATACTTTCGTAAGGCATCATGGGCCTTAACAAAAGTTAGAGTGAGCCGAATTCTGAGGTGGTTCTTAAAACCCCCTGTTTGGTGCGGTTTACTAGCTGGCGGCATCATCGGTACTTATTTTTTTATTTTCTCAAAGTGAAGCTGGAGCTCACCTTACGGTAAATGGGTCTAACATTGATCCAGACGCAACGACGATCCACTGGTTGCAACAGAACGGTGCTACATACCATTCAGCATCTCAAACCATCAAAAAAATTAGAATACATACATAATTATTGCTTTTTCGAAGAACGACAATTCAGAAATGTTCGTTTAGTTATCTGGGGGTGTATTTCAGTGGGTAGTGCATTAGACTACTGAGAAACGGGAGGTTCAATAACAATATTAAAATTCTTCCACGGTTCGATCTGTTGCGACCGTCTGACAGACACCCGAGAGTATAACTGTAATGAAAAAGCTTCTTTCTTATTTTTGTTATGCTTATAGATTTGATCACAATTTTTAAAATAACCAAAAAAAAATTGTAGTTTTAAATCGTTAATGTCACTGCCTTCATTGATTATGTAATGTGTCACACCATCGCTTAGTGATTCTTGAATAAAATTAGAAAAGTTGTGTGCACATTCTACTCTATTTTTCTCTGGGTTAATACTTTGTATTGTGTAACGCACTGTTTTGACTTGCATGCTTCACTCAAGCTCAGTTTTTGTTTATACATTAATTAATTTCGAGTTTATTGCATATAATTAAGAGTTTCACTTCTAATCTTTGCAGTGAGTACACACGACAGCTACCCTGATTACCCTGAATCGGAAATGGATGATCGTGATAGCTTATATTTCGACACTATTTCATTAGCTGGATCCGAAGCTACAAACAATCGAAGGTCACTCTCACAATCCCGCATGACCATTTATCATTCAGCAGTTGATCTGGCATACGACGGCACCCCAAAACGCAATAGTCGCGTGCTCGATAAAAATGGTTTTGGTAATAACAAACAATCGAATGAAAAAAATCCTTATATTCAATCGACCAATTATAATGCAGCTAACTATCGTAATCCTGCAGCGCTGGACAGTGTAACAGTCAATGGTAGCGGTGGAGACGGCGGCGTTGGTATTACTGGACCCTACATGGATCATAACAATATCACTGGCGCCGGTGCCAATAATGGACTACACGATGAGGTCTCTAGCCGACTTATCCCTAGTAGTTCTTGTAATAAAGATAAGAAATTGCCAATTACGTACTCCCAGTGGAAGTTTAGGGTAACGAATTTTACAAGCAGAAGTACTTTTCCAACTCTTTTTGTTTACTTTCCCTATCTTTCGCTTTTTTTTTTCTTTTCTCTTTTCTATTTTTTTGTTTTTTTTTTTTATATTTTAGTTTTGAATTTATTTACTTTTTTCTGCACAAGTTTTCTCTATCTGTGGCAATATTTTTTGAGTACTTTATTCTTTTTGGAATATTTTTAAAAGTTATATCTTTTTGTTTTCTTTAACTTTTTTGTTGATTTATGTGAAATTTTTGTACGCAAAGATTTGGCGTTACACTATTGAGATGATTATATCTGTCTACCAAAGCAAATTTAGCGCACATTTAATATTTTTGAATCTATTTATTGTATTTTTTATTTGAAATACTTGTTCTTTGGACGGTTATGGCTTGTGGGAACGGGTAATGGCAATTTTTTTTAGTCAAATATTTTTTTAATGAACATTTCAAGTGAATACTTTTAGGTGTTTTGCCAATTAGGCCAGTGTAAAAGATTTCGTTTCAATTTGTATTATAGTTAAAGCACTGTTAGTTGTAATAGTTTGACGACACGCTTTTAGTTTAGTCGGTGTTGTACATCCAACTGTATGATTGAGGAATGATATTTTTTTGTTTTGCGAAACTGCTTAATATTACGCCCTATTTTAAAATATCCATTTAGGAAAATTATGTTAGGTAGGTACGTCGGTTATAGGGGTGACTGTCTCACTCGAATCTCAACGGATCTATTGTGTTCTCAGGTGTGGGATACCTGAAAAATATGAAACAAAAATTATTACCACTCGTTAATTCATTCCGTTTTCGTAATAAGTTTTAAGGTGCTAGCTAGGGTTTGGTATCTGGGTCTACTGAGAAGGAAGTGTGTTGTGCGTTCCTCCACCTCAGTGTCGCTGCACCCTTTGCATAGGTTCAAGCTGTTGATTCCCATTCTTCTTCTTCTAGTGGGCCCTGTGAGGACACCGATATGAAAAGTCAGCTGTGGTCTTTGGTTTATGTTAGAATGTACAATCAAACAGAAAAGCAAGTTACGAAGGTGTATTGGATTTCAACTTAAGCGAATTACATCAATGTATTTATCAGTTTCTTTTCATTGTCCGCCAGCCTTCTAGGATCCACGATCGATCGATCCCAAGGAAAAATTGAAAATGTTGGTTATCCTTACTGAAGTCAAGAAAGGCTTGCGACATGCAGACAATATGTTTACCATTGGCAGTATGTTCTCCTGCCTCAATATCTTTACAGTTTCTGCAAGGGTTTCTGAGTTCAGATATTGAAGGTTGCGTTCTATTCTCTCCGTGGAAAGAAACGGTCACCGGATGGGACCTGGTAAAGTCTAGAATCCATTTCAATATAACGCAGAGCTAACCATTTGACCATGGTTTACCCATCATTGACTGCCCAGTGAGTGAGATTCCTTCTTACGCCTTCAGAATATTATCTTCTACCCATCAAGGATTCGCAGCTAAATTAGCTTCCTTTGGTCAAAGTCAGGTCAACCTTAACTAAGGTGGAAGGCACATGGTTTTCAGTGATTTAACCGAACCTTTTGTCCCATCTTCTTCTTTTGTCTTCTGACCTTGCATATATGCGTCTTGCATTTGCGCGCTGTTTACCATTTCCGATTCCCTTTCCATAAATGATATGGAGTCATGTTGTCTATGTCGACTAAGGAATTGCCTCAATATGGCCCTAACTGACTGCTGATTACCCACCTTGTTTCCTTATTAGGAGCATCAATTACGACCGATCACTTGCTTGCTAAGGCAAGTGCCAACAACTGCCTAGTGTCGAGTTAGCCTCTCCCGCTAATGTTTCTCTCGCTGCACTTTCACCTGATGGTGTGAGCGTGTACTTACTCCGTATCTCCTCCTTGTTCTTGGCCAGACAAGTACGAGAAGTGGGATTGATGCATTGTTTTCTGGCGGCGGAGGTGGATGCAACCAGACCAAGTTTGACCTTCATCTTTCTAGTATTGAATATTTCTTACTCCTGACTCTGTTTGATGTATTGCCGATAGAGAAGATTATGTCGTACAAAGATAATCACAAATACTACAAAGCGACGTACTATTTAGTTGGTTCAGCTAATATGAACACCAAATAAAACCATGCATCTTATGCACACAAAGCAATACACAGTGAACTCAGTTAATAAATAAAATCAGCTTGATGGACTATATCAAAAATTTCTGTTCCAAAAATAATACTCTGCTTCTTTATATTTGTTATACTACTTCATTTGCCGGCACAGCAAATGAAAAACAAACAAAAACAACTGCGTGAGGCATAGTATTATCTCTTATTAACTTATTCACGATCACAGGCAGTAAGAGTACTGTCTTCTCCGATTCAAAAGAAAAAATCAGATTCAGCACTTCTTTATACCGATACTCTCTTGCTGAGATTGTGTTTCGCTTGCAGAGTATAAATAATAAAAATAAAAGAATATAACTTTAGCTTCGAACCTGTGATATTATATGCGTCATAGGTTGTTTCAGCTCTGTAGTTCTGTTGAACACTGTTTCTCAGTCATTCGCCGGCTGTAAAAGAGAGTGTAAAAAAATAATTTCTTCCGGTCCGGTAGTACTTTGTGTGGTTGGCATAGTATCACAACTATGAGCAACTGTGAGGGATACATTCGGAATGCGATTGAAGCGTTAAATATCGTCCAGAACATGTGCCCGTAAGTGTTTCCCAACTAATTGACTTCGTTGCACAGAAAATATTCGTATGTGGACACAAAATTAAATATGTACATTTTGCACTGATTTTTAATTTAGAAATAAAGTTGATTTTTAAGATTATTTTGAGTGAAATGACAAACTAAAAGTGTGGATGAGAAATATTTTTAGCTGCTGAGACAAGGCCCTGTTGTGTTTTGTGTATATAAGTATATTCATATGCATTTTTTTGTGAATAATACCTACCACAACGCTAATTGAGGGCATACAATATGAATCAAAGCGATGATTTTTCTTTCCCAAGAAGCAGAAAAAAAAAAATGACATGATTGTGTATAAAATAATCTACAAAACAATGAAGTTGCTGCTGTTTAGAGTTTTCTTGTTTGTTTATTACGTCGAATCAGCTGACTCGTTTTGTTTGTACTCGTATCGCGTACATGTACTTCAAGTTCAATTCACTATTTTACAATAAGTTTTTAAGTTATATTTTTAAATATGTCTAGTTTAAGTCTAATATATCTAAAAATATCCTTCATTCGCTCGTAAAAACAGAATGAAAAACTATATTTAGTCTGCATATTACCTTACATATTCCGTCATATTTGATAAAATAAAATTTAATCGATCCAATATCACTAAACAACATCTGCGTTTGAAATTTGTTTGCACAGCTGGTAATCCATGTATCTACTCCACGGTGGATGAGAAGTAAGATTATCAGTGCCAAACTCGTATTTTAAGCAATACGAATTTTTACCCAGTTGTCTCTCATACTGAAAACCATTTTTGGAAAGTGAAGCACAAATGGACTGCCGCGTTCTGATGCAATTTCATTACTTTCTGTAATAAACACAGGTATGCATACATATGTATATCCAAATATTTGAGAAGGTAGGGCTGCGAATGTATCCCTTGATTCCATTCAGGAAACCATTTCAAAAAACTGGATCACTTACTTATGTATATTGTCTTGTGCTAGAAAAAATACAGTGAGTGGAGATGTACTTAGTTAGGTCGATGTATTACAGTTGTTGTCGGGGTGGTAAATGTGTCAGTACGTATTGGCACGTATAAATGTACCCAACCGATAAATGCCTGTTGTGATCTAACCTTGTTTTTGTGATTCTTGTTTTAGTTTAGATTCTAAATCAGTTTTCAATGTTTATATCTCCAAATGTTTTCTTGTTTTAATTCAGCTTTTAGGATTTTACTGTTTTTGCTTCCAATACGTACATATGTACATATGTAGCTTATGACTTTAAATATTGTATTAGCAGCTTGTAGCTTAAAAATTACATTGCACTTAATTGTATACTTTATTATATAGTAACCGTCACATATACAATACATATTTATTTATTTACATACCTACAACCCCTTCTAGACAAGAAGACGATTTCAGGATGGAGAACGTAGCGTGGACTTTGTCTTGGCCTACAATGGGCATGACACAAGTGCTGAAAATGAGCGTAAAAGAAATACTTTCGAGGCAAATCTGGAAAAAGAAGGTCTTCAATTGGAACGGGATAAAACCCAAAGAATACACTTTGTTAAAGTGCATGCCCCCCTAGAAGTGTTAAAACGATATAGTGAGATACTTAAAATTAAACTGCCAATGAAGTGGGTGAGACATTTATACATTTCTCATGATTGCTAGTTTGAATTTAATCCACGAACTGATTTATTCTAGCTGAAAGGGCAATCAGAAGTGACTGATAATAGTTTTCATTTGATCGAGACCATCAAAAACCTGTGCGGGTGGTGTTGTAAATCTGTAGAGTTAGATACAGAGAAATTTCCTCCTCGTGATTATCGGATATATTGTGAATTTTCTCGAAATTATTTGCATTTGTAAGCTAACCATCTTTGTAGATTATTTCTCGAGGTTTTCAAATCTATTTTAATTAAGATTCGATTGGGAGAAGGCAAAGTTTTTCGATGCGACTATTAGGAATTCCATAATAAACTCTATTTTGGAGCGACAGCACTTTGTTGAGGGTGAGGAAACTGCTGATAATTTAGGTATTGAAAAACTTATAGAAGATAAAGTGTATGATAGTGCATACACGCTTCATGATGTAAGTTAACGAGAATATGTTATAGAAAAGTTTTTACAATATATTTTATTTTTTAGGACAATGATAGGGACCTCCTGCTGAGCGAGTGGGCGTCCGTGCGGAAATGGAAAGAGTTAGTTAAATTATTTTTCTGAAGCGTATATTTGTTAATCGATCTGCTTTCTACAGTCACCAACCGCTGGATAACGTGAGAGAGTATTTTGGACCCAAAGTTGCCTTATATTTCGCTTGGCTTGGATTCTATACCCATATGCTTATACCGGTAAGCATATTGGGCATTTTGTGTTTTCTGTATGGCTTCGCTACCTGGGGTACTGACCCTATAAGGTAAGGTCTCTGACAGGCTAAATGAAGAATGTATGTTGACCTCGGTTTCTCTGCAGCAACGAAATTTGCAACGATAATAAAACAACTCTAATGTGTCCGCAATGCGATAAGAAATGTGATTTCTGGAAGTTACAGGATACGTGTAATTCATCGAAAATGAATTATCTAATAGATAATAACATGACGGTGCTCTTTGCCTTTGTTATGTCTGTCTGGGGTAAGTTTTCGTATTCGATTTTAACTGATCTACTAATAAATAAGTTTTTTTTTTTGATCAGCGGTTTTATACCTCGAGTTGTGGAAACGTTATTCAACTCGCCTAATGCATCGGTGGGGATTGGTCGGATTTAGTCAGGAGGTCGAACATCCACGACCACAATATTTGTCTAAATTACAAAAAGCACGTAAAACGAACCTAAATTTCATCAACAATGTGCTCGAACCAGATGTGCCTTTTTGGAGAACAAAGTTTCTTTCGTATATTACTAGCTACTCAATTATGATTTTATTTGTAAGTTTTCACAGAAATTTGATTAAACTTTTCTTACACTGCATTTCTTCCTCAGATTTGTATTTCGATCATAGCGATTTTTTCATTGATCGTTTACCGGATGGCTCAGCGTGCAGCGCACAGTGTTCTAGGCAATGAAGATACGGCAACGTACAAAATAATGGTTATGCCACTAACAGCTGGTATCATCGATTTAATTGTTATATCTTTACTCGATTATGCGTACTCATATCTGGCAGTGTTTCTTACCGATTTGGAGTATCGTCGTACACAAACTGAATACGATGAGAGTTTGACAATCAAAAACTATGTGTTCCAATTTGTTAACTACTACACTTCACTGTTTTACATTGCATTTTTGAAGGGAAAGTTTGTCGGCTATCCAGCGAAATACAATCGGATATTGGGCTTTCGCCAAGAAGAATGTCCTCCGGGTGGTTGCCTCGTAGAATTGTGTATGCAATTGGTTATTATAATGGTGGGAAAACAGGCGGTTAATGCCATCATTGAAATGTTAGTTCCGTATGTTACAAACGCAATGAAAAAGGTACGAACTAGTTTTGGTTTAAAGAGAAGTCTTAGTGAGGCAAAACTAATTGCGTGTAATCAATGGACCGAGGATTACCATCTAATGCCTTGGACTCATTGTTCATTATATTTTGAGTACTTGGAGATGGGTATGATATAAAATGATTATGTGTGTTTGGAGAATTAAAACATACTTTTGTTACTGTAGTTCTTCAATTTGGCTTCATAACATTATTTGGATTGGCGTTCCCACTTGCACCATTGTTGGCTCTGATAAACAATGTGATAGAAATGCGATTGGATGCATTCAAAATGTTACATTTCTTTAGAAGGCCAGTAGCACAAAGAATTCGAAATATCGGAGTTTGGTATAACATAATGTCGATCATTAGTAAATTCTCTGTGGCGTCAAGTGTGAGTTGTGATTCTTGTTTGTTGAGGGTGATGTGTTTTCAATATTTATCTTTCGCAGGCAATGATTATAGCATTCTCAACGAATCTAATACCAAAGATAATTTATAGAATAACGACGCACGATGAGGCGTACGAGGGATATTTGAATTTTACACTGGCGCACTTCAATACAGTCGATTTTCAGGTAAATTTTAATTATTTTTATTGATAGATATGTGATGTGTATAACTGTGTTATGTTTATTCTTCTAGGTTACACCAGTGGTAAGCCTTTTTAATGTCACTACTTGCCGGTACACAGAATTTAGAAATCCTCCGTGGCATGAACAGCCTTATAAGAGACCACTCGTGTATTGGAGAATTTTAGCAGCTCGATTGGCATTTATTGTAATCTTTCAGGTTCGCATATCTTTTTACCTTTTTATTTTTGTGTTAGTAAAGGGTTTTTTCAAACTTTCCATAGTTAAGTATACATGTAGTAAAGTGGACATAATTCTTCTATTACTTGTCAAAGTTAATTGAGTTTTTCAAATTCTGTTCTTACTCTACCTAACCTACCCTAATTTGCGGCACTAAGTTCTAAGTTGATAAATCTGAAGTCCGATAAATTGAATAAAAAAAAATGTATAGATTTGAAAGGGTATTGATAGGAGTTTTCAAAAATGTATGTACATAAATCCTTGTTTTCCTTTAAGGGCCTATTAAGCCCTAAGATTGAAAGCGTCTTAAGAACATTTCCAACAAGTAAATGCAATCGCAACCACGTTAAAACCACCTTTACTAAGAGACTACATTAGTATACTTCTTCAGGTCTTATGTTAATGAACATATCGTTCAAACAATGCATTTAGACCTAAAGTATCTGATTTTAATTTAATTTTACAATTTATTTCTTACAGAATATCGTAGGCATGATTCAAGGGATAGTTGTTTGGGCAATACCGGACGTATCGGGAAAACTTTTGAAACAAATAAAACGTGAAGATTTCCTCTTACGTGAAAACATAATCGAACATGAAAGAAAACTAGCTGCTGAAGCTGCTCAATCTAAAAGTTCGATGCCTTCTAATAGTGAACGAACACCGTTGATAAATCAACAGAATTCCATGGAAGCCGATGTCTTAAGACGACGCGATAACAATTCGTACGATGACAACAACGACGATGAAACAACATCAGTCTAGCTTGCAGTGTAAAGAAATACTAAGACATCTATTGCATTTATCGGCATGGATTCCTAAAGCAAAAAGTTTACACTATTTAAATTGTATAAAATGTATGTGACAATTTATTTATAAGTACTTAAAAAATAATAATACAATAGAAACATTAATGTGCTCAAGAAAGCTTTATGTAACAAGAATTGTACAATTTCAATCCAGAAATAAGCTTTAAATTGAAAGAAAACTAAAACAGCAAGTAACTTGATAACTGCCTTTGTTTACAGAATCGTTGAAAAAAAAAACATTTTTTTTTTAATTTCATTGATATGTATTTGTGTACAGCTTTTGATGTTTGACAGAAAAATAAGTTCGCGTTGTAAATGTAATTCTCTGCTGCCTAAATGTTGAACATTTATATAAATGCATGACAATACGTTAACTATTTTAGTTTATATTGAAAGTATATTCACGTAATGCGAATTACAGGCAACATACGTCCATTTTACAATGAATTATAATGAAACACTTATTGGTTGTTCTAAAGGTATAATGTTTTATCGCAAACGAAAATGTCCGTCACTGTTAAATATTAAATATAATCACACGAATAGCATTAGAAAAGTGCTAGTTCTACTTTTCTTAAATTCCAAATTATTAGTCCAATACAAAGACTTTTTAATATACATACATTACAACAAATAGGAATTGCAATCAAATTAAAACATGTCAAGAGAACTTTTTTTTCTCCCCTGATCACAAGAATAATTGTACCTTAAAAAAGAACAAATACATTATGAGTGTGCCAACTAGTTACAACCTAACATACAAGTATGTTATACACAATCTTTGTATATTTAATTCCTTTCATGCAAACTATAGAATGCACACATAATTTTTTTTATATATGTATTTTGTTTGCAATACAATCATTTACTCACTAGTTCTTTTTTTTTTTATTATAATTTTTTTTCAAGCAACATTATATTTAATATAAGTGCTAGAAAGTATATATACATACAATTAGAATTAAGTTATTTACTAAAAACAGAAATATGAAATAAAATATTTATGTTTACACAGAAAAGAGTTGTTCAGAGTATATTTATATATGTATATGAGAGAAATGTTGTATATTTAATAAAAGGTGGAATAGATTTATTAAATTAATAACACGATACTATTGTATATGAAATCAAAGTATGTTGAAATCTCAAAGAATAAATCATGTTGGGTTGCACACACATATTTTTATACTTAAAAAAATTAATATTATTATTTCCTTTTTTTATATTTGAGAATATAGATATTATTTGTATAATATATAAACTTTAGAAGAAAATAAAGAAATGTTACAATCAATTAGTTTATTTTTCGCTCGTTTTATGAATTTATTCTGTAAGGAACTTTTCTACATTCGTATGTATGTATACATAAATATTTCAGGTTCAAACATCAATGCCATGAAAGAAATACAGAATACAGTTCTCTATGTAAGACATGGATTTATTTACTGTAATATCGGTGCGAACAAGTCGTTGTTTGTCTTAAGTTCCTGGTTCCTTAATTGATCTATTCCTGTTCATCAATTTTCATCTAATCGTCTTGACGAAGAAAGTATTGTTATATTCTTGTATCGTCCGGATATAGTACTTTATTTTTTATAATTTCATCTGGCCAACCGACCAGGTAGTTAAGGGGGTAGATCACTTAAAAATGGAATGAAAAACAGAGTATTTAGTACGCATTCGTGCTTCACGGCCATGTAAATGAAAAAGAATTCGCTTGTTAAATAGAACTTATCAAATGCACGCTTTTTTATACCCTATCCTAAGGGTATATATAGTGTATTCGTGATCAACATTAAAAGCGAATGAGTTATATCCGTCCGTTTGTCAGTCTATACATATGATTCTATTTCAAAATACCATCGTGAATATTTGGCATGTTGTTTCTAGAACCGGCAGATTTCGGTACTTCAAGAGACTGATAAAAATAATAAGAGAACGTGTGTGTCTATATTTGTCAATTCCTAATTTAAAATGTGGAATGGAACCATAACAATTATGAACTTATGTCGGGCTTGTTTAATTACCCCCTCACCCTTATTATGTAGGAATTTTTTGGTTATTTTTATATTCTACCTGAAGTCTAATTTATATTAATCAGTATCAACGAAGATATGTACATACCTTCCATAAAGCATCTGACTGGCTCTCTGAGTTTATTACCATTTTTCCAGATAAAGGTAAGATGCCTTTATAAGCAGACTCATTTTAAAGAGAATTTAAGAAATTACGACAAAAAATTGATTGCATAAATTATATTTAATGCAATTCATGTTAACACGTCATAGTTAAATCTAATTTTTGTTTACTTTTACTGTTTATTTATTTTTTGACTCAGAATTGTCAAACAGCCAAACGACATATCAACTTATTATTTTATAGAACTTCCGTCTACCTATTTGTATTTGTATATGCATATGTATATATGGATGTACGTCACATTCGTTGCGATACCGAAACGAAAAACAAATGATCATAAATGAAATGTATAACTTTGCTTTAAAAGACAATAAACTCTGGTTATTGGAAACGAAGGTTTTAATATGCAAAAACAAACTTTGACCCTATTTCAAATTATATTGCATTTTCTTTGGCACACAAATAGTTAAATTAGTGTTATTTAAGTGCTGTATCTACCGACTTCAGTTTATTTGTTGATCTATAATAATTAATTCATAGCAACTCCACCTTGAAGAATTATCTAGAGCTGTGAGAATTATATAAAGTTATTTCGCAATGCTAGCCGCGTTTTACCGGTTCTAATTTAACGCTACTTACTGAACAGTGTATAACCAGGTGTCTACTAGGTTAGGTAAGCTTAAGAGGGTGACAAACAAAGCCATGAAGAGGAAGCAGTCTCACTCGGATCTCGATGGATTCATTGTATACCCCAGTGTGGGATACCTAAAAGAATATGAAAACAGAAACTGTGACTCGTTGTTCATGGCGGGAGCAGTCCTCCCGAACCAACTCGTTTTCATTATGAATTTTAAGGTGGTTTTAGGGGGCATGTTAACTAGTTCGTAGTGTTGGTCCAACAAGTTTTTCCTGAACGTTCGTTGTCTAATTCTGCCGAGACTTGGGCATTCGCTAAGGAAGTATGTCGTGTCTTCCTCTACCTCAGTGTCGCCGCACCCTCTGCATACATATGTACATAGGTCCTAGCCGGTAAATCCCATTCTACTGAGGTGGACCATCACTGACTTGTGGCCTGTGAGGACTCCAATGAGAAAGGTTATATAACTAGTGTTATGTTTGTCGAGTCATCGTTTATAATGTATCTAAAAATACCAGAATTGCAGCAGCCCCAAAATAAATGATGGTTTATATCACAACATTCAGAAACAACCACCAGACTTGTACGCGTTTGATTCTGAAATAAAAAATTTGACAGTTCTATTGTCAAACCCTCAAACCTTCTAAGCTACAAATTATAAATGCCAATGATTTCTGGTGAACATATCCAATTGTAGCACCGTTTAAGTCGATTAAAAATGTAAGTTTGCTTTTTCTTCACCGAAAATTCGCGCTAAGATACATGCAAATATTCGTATTTACCAAGAAGATACACACAAATCTAATTGCCTTCCTACCCAAAATTAGAACTTTTTTTCGGCTTTAGATTTTAGTGGAATTTATTTTTATTGTTGCTCAACAGCAGCGGCAATTATTTCTTTTCGGTGGCAAATTATGATACCCACCCACCCCTGGAATGAGCAAAGAGAAATAGCGTTTAGCTTTAGTAAATAGTGTACTGTTTTCCACTAGAGTGCACAAGATAACCAATCGTTGGGCAGTAGTAGTAGTAGTAGTAACAGCAGCAGGTTGTTTAACCGAAAAAAGTAGAACACAGTTTATAAAGGTCACCGACAACGACGCTACTGCTCTCCTCTGTCAATGTCGGTCGGGGTGCCGCCACCATCCGATGATGATACTAATAGACGCCAAACAACAAAAACAACCATCCTACTGCCGATCCCGATGTGAATTTAAATCCAATTCATCGCTGAGATAGAAACTAAACGGGGAGAGAGAGGCCTCACAAACTACACTAGATAAAACAACGCACACCGCGAATGAGTTCCGTTCAAACAGTCTAAAGAGTGTCAAATGTGAGAAATGATTGTCTGTGGCGGTGGTATTAGAACTAGTGGCAACCACAGAAACAAATTGTGAATTTTAACCTTTCAAAGCAATAAATTTCATTCCGGTTTCCGTTGAACGTGGTGCCGTCTCTCGTAGTACTTGTTCGACCTGTTGTCCGGCTATCGGTCAGAATATATTCCATGTGTATCCATTCCACAGTGAATTTTGCTTTCCACTCACTCATTGAGAATAAAACGTAACCAAGTCGCGCGAAAAACGAAAGAAAGTCAGTTCACCGGTTGACCCGCAGCGATCGGTTCGCAGTGTAGTTTTCCAAAATATACATATAACAAAAAATGTATTCACCTGGTAACTATCAAGTTTATGCTCGAAGTTTGAATGTTTAATGTGGTTCGGTGATGATTATGTTGTTCTTTTATTTGTTAATATCTGAATGCTGTGCTGTTGAAAGAACAAAATATATGTACCTATATACTTAGATTTCTGTAAATTGCACATAAAAACTTGTTTTTTTTTTTTTTTCTTTTGTTATTCTTGTTTTACTTTTACCACCTACACTGATTGTTGTAAAAGAATAAAAGAGAGTAAGTTATTTTCCCACTCTTAATGATTATTACAAATGTTTTGCTGCTGCGGCGGGTGCGCTTATTTGAATTTCCGTTTCAGTGCAGCTATGTTTCGTTTAATTTCATTTTCATTTGCAAACACTCGGACCTCCCGTTCCAGTCTTCGGGCTTGTATTTACTCAGTAAATTTGTATTTATTTGTGCAACCACTGTTAAATGCCTAGCAGTTGACGTAATCTAACTAGATAGTACCATATTGAATCATTGCATTTACACACATACTCGCATTCGACTTCATTTGGGTATGACATACAATAGCTTCGCAATCAATATGGGCATCTACTTGAGGATCGTCGTCATCTAAGGTCGTGATGTGCTGTGTGCTTTATTGTTTTATTAACATAATTGAATTGATTTAGTTGAATTAAAAAATGTCTGCTTGACGCAATGTTAGTCATGGCTGTCGATTCAGATATCAATAGCAAATGCAAGCGATAGTTATAATTAGCCGCCAAATAGCTTATCTAGTGGCTGCTTAGGCAAGATTAAAATAATATCTTATCAATTTTATTCTGCTCAGTATCATAAAACCAAATCAATCAACAGGTCGGTACATATGTATATATGCATGGCCTAATATTTTGTTTACAGTTGGAGTCACTCATGCAGAATGGCAAACTTGAATAAGTATAAATCTTTTATGTAACTTGGTTTATGATTTGCCAAACCATCCTTTGCGATATATATTGTAACGAAAAGGGAGAATGATAGTTTGAATAACAAAGTCCTTCGGCTTAGTTGCTATTCCTAGATGGCATTTAATCTCTTAATTTAATTGCACATTTCTCAGTCCTGTTACTGCAGAGACTTAGTAAGAAAAGATAAACAAAGCATGCTCAAGGCTTCTTCCCGAGAAAGTTTTATTACCAAGTAGGACTTAATCCATGTACAATCGATGTGTTGTTACTAGTGCAGATGAATAGAAAAAAAAGATAAATACCACGGATACAATTTATGTTCTTAATTGACTCCCGAGCCGTGTAGAACCTCTGCTATAGACACTGCGACCCACTTAGGTATAATAGGTAAATTTGTTACATAATTTGAAAGATGTATGCTCATCATCACTTGTTGAATATACTTTCGTAAGGCATCATGGGCCTTAACAAAAGTTAGAGTGAGCCGAATTCTGAGGTGGTTCTTAAAACCCCCTGTTTGGTGCGGTTTACTAGCTGGCGGCATCATCGGTACTTATTTTTTTATTTTCTCAAAGTGAAGCTGGAGCTCACCTTACGGTAAATGGGTCTAACATTGATCCAGACGCGACGACGATCCACTGGTTGCAACAGAACGGTGCTACATACCATTCAGCATCTCAAACCATCAAAAAAATTAGAATACATACATAATTATTGCTTTTTCGAAGAACGACAATTCAGAAATGTTCGTTTAGTTATCTGGGGGTGTATTTTAGTGGGTAGTGCATTAGACTACTGAGAAACGGGAGGTTCAATAACAATATTAAAATTCTTCCACGGTTCGATCTGTTGCGACCGTCTGACAGACACCCGAGAGTATAACTGTAATGAAAAAGCTTCTTTCTTATTTTTGTTATGCTTATAGATTTGATCACAATTTTTAAAATAACCAAAAAAAAATTGTAGTTTTAAATCGTTAATGTCACTGCCTTCATTGATTATGTAATGTGTCACACCATCGCTTAGTGATTCTTGAATAAAATTAGAAAAGTTGAGTGCACATTGTACTCTATTTTTCTCTGGGTTAATACTTTGTATTGTGTAACGCACTGTTTTGACTTGCATGCTTCACTCAATCTCAGTTTTTGTTTATACATTAATTAATTTCGAGTTTATTGCATATAATTAAGAGTTTCACTTCTAATCTTTGCAGTGAGTACACACGACAGCTACCCTGATTACCCTGAATCGGAAATGGATGATCGTGATAGCTTATATTTCGACACTATTTCATTAGCTGGATCCGAAGCTACAAACAATCGAAGGTCACTCTCACAATCCCGCATGACCATTTATCATTTATCAAAATGGTTTTGGTAATAACAAACAATCGAATGAAAAAAATCCTTATATTCAATCTTCTTCTTCTTCTTCTTAGGTGGCGCTACAGTCCGGGGTGGACCTGGGCCTCAACCAACAAGCCTCTCCAGTTACGCACTCCAAGTTGGTTGAGGTTCTCTTCCACTTGTGCACGCCACCTAAGGCGAGGTCTTCCTCTACTGCGTTGTCCCTCCGGGATGGATTCGAAGACTCTTCGGGCCGGAGCGTTGATGTCCATCCGCTCTACATGTCCTAGCCATCTTAGACGGCTAATGCGTACTTTTCTGACTAGGTCGATGTCGCTGTACAGCTCGTAGAGTTCGCTGTTAAATCTCCTTCTCCATAGCCCGTCAACGCAAATGGGACCGAAAATCATCCGAAGGATTTTGCGTTCGAAACGACCAAGGATATCTTCATCCATCTTGGTTAACGTCCATGCTTCTGCGCCATAGAGCAGGACTGGGATGATGAGGGTCTTATAAAGAGTTTCCTTGGTGCTTCTTGACAAGGCCTTACTACTCAATTGCCTTCTTAGGCCAAAGAAACAGCGATTGGCAAGAGTGATCCTTCGTTTGATCTCTGAGCTGATATTGTTGTCAGAGTTTATAGCGGAGCCGAGGTATACAAAGTCCTTAACTACCTCAAAGTTAAGGGTAGTCAAAGGGTAGTGATGCGGAATATATGGAGCACAAGCGCTCTCACGCCAGCCTCTCACTATCAACTCCTACTCTACACCTCCACGTTGGTGGCTGCTGGGTGCCTAGTACCTCGGCTGGAGATTGGGTAACCAACCCCTTTGGAAGGCCGTTGGGTGCAAACAAACAAGAGAGGGGGGAGGAGTGTCTTCTCACTAAGGCACTTCCTCTTGATCCAGGCGGTAGCGGACGAATTTCCCCCAGATGGAATCAACGATGGCGCCTACGGTTCCAGTCAGGTTGAACTACTAGTGGTATCCCTATATGAGCTGCTTCAACGAATGTGAATCCCAGGTCTATAGGGATCTCCAACACTAAGCCAGGGTGATCATGTTGCGATTGACGTAAGGCACTCCTCCAGTATTCTGGACGTCCGCACATTCCGGGCGGCCAACGTAGACTCGGACCACTATCTAGTTGTAGCTAAGGTACGTCTACGGATATCCCAAACGCCACAACATCGGGAAAATACTGTGAGGAAATTTAACGTTGAACGGCTGCAATCGCAACAGACCGCCAGAGCCTTTGCCGATCGCGTATCCCTCAACCTCTCGAGAAGTCCTATGCAGCCAACATCAAGTACTGAAGACCAGTGGCATCGGTGCCAAGAAGCCATCAGAAACGCCGCAACTGATGTGCTGGGTTTCACCCGACCACCCCCACGAAACCCCTGGTTTGATGAAGAGTGCCGGCAAGCACATGCAGCAAAACAACTCGCCTACAAAGCGGCGCTGCACAGAAGGACGAGAGCGGCTCGTGAGCTCTACGAGCAAAAGAGGAGGGAAGAACATCGGCTTCTCCGAAGGAAAAAGAGAGAGCATGAGAAGCGCGCGATCGAAGACATTGAGAGGTGCTACTCCAGGAACAATGTTCGGAAGTTTTACCAGAAGGTAAAAAGAACGTGTCAAAGCAATAAAACCCGAACAGAGGCCTGTAGAGATGAACAAGGAAACCTCGTAGTTGAGTCGCAGTCGGTGTTGAGGACATGGAAAAACCACTTCTGCAGACTGTTAAACGGCGACGACGACCCAAATTCCGCCGTCAGGCAGAACAAACCAATCAACTTGGACGATGAAAGTCAAGACTCCCGTCCACCCGACCAGAGTGAAGTGAGGATAGCAATATCCAAACTCAAGTCCAACAAGGCTGCTGGACCGGACGGCCTACCGGCCGAGCTATTTAAGGCAGCGGGAAATGACTTGGTAGAGAGCATACACCAACTCATTTCTAAGATCTGGTTGGAGGAAAGTATGCCTAATGAATGGAACCTCAGCATCGTTTGCCCGATCCACAAAAAAGGAGACCCCCTCAATTGCGCCAACTATAGAGGCATTAGTCTCCTTAACATCGCATACAAGATCCTGTCGGCCGTTTTGTGTGAACGTCTGAAACCACTTGTCAACGAACTGATTGGCCCCTATCAGTGCGGTTTTAGACCCGGAAAGTCCTTATATTCAATCGACCAATTATAATGCAGCTAACTATCGTAATCCTGCAGCGCTGGACAGTGTAACAGTCAATGGTAGCGGTGGAGACGGCGGCGTTGGTATTACTGGACCCTACATGGATCATAACAATATCACTGGCGCCGGTGCCAATAATGGACTACACGATGAGGTCTCTAGCCGACTTATCCCTAGTAGTTCTTGTAATAAAGATAAGAAATTGCCAATTACGTACTCCCAGTGGAAGTTTAGGGTAACGAATTTTACAAGCAGAAGTACTTTTCCAACTCTTTTTGTTTACTTTCCCTATCTTTCGCTTTTTTTTTTCTTTTCTCTTTTCTATTTTTTTGTTTTTTTTTTTTATATTTTAGTTTTGAATTTATTTACTTTTTTCTGCACAAGTTTTCTCTATCTGTGGCAATATTTTTTGAGTACTTTATTCTTTTTGGAATATTTTTAAAAGTTATATCTTTTTGTTTTCTTTAACTTTTTTGTTGATTTATGTGAAATTTTTGTACGCAAAGATTTGGCGTTACACTATTGAGATGATTATATCTGTCTACCAAAGCAAATTTAGCGCACATTTAATATTTTTGAATCTATTTATTGTATTTTTTATTTGAAATACTTGTTCTTTGGACGGTTATGGCTTGTGGGAACGGGTAATGGCAATTTTTTTTAGTCAAATATTTTTTTAATGAACATTTCAAGTGAATACTTTTAGGTGTTTTGCCAATTAGGCCAGTGTAAAAGATTTCGTTTCAATTTGTATTATAGTTAAAGCACTGTTAGTTGTAATAGTTTGACGACACGCTTTTAGTTTAGTCGGTGTTGTACATCCAACTGTATGATTGAGGAATGATATTTTTTTGTTTTGCGAAACTGCTTAATATTACGCCCTATTTTAAAATATCCATTTAGGAAAATTATGTTAGGTAGGTACGTCGGTTATAGGGGTGACTGTCTCACTCGAATCTCAACGGATCTATTGTGTTCTCAGGTGTGGGATACCTGAAAAATATGAAACAAAAATTATTACCACTCGTTAATTCATTCCGTTTTCGTAATAAGTTTTAAGGTGCTAGCTAGGGTTTGGTATCTGGGTCTACTGAGAAGGAAGTGTGTTGTGCGTTCCTCCACCTCAGTGTCGCTGCACCCTTTGCATAGGTTCAAGCTGTTGATTCCCATTCTTCTTCTTCTAGTGGGCCCTGTGAGGACACCGATATGAAAAGTCAGCTGTGGTCTTTGGTTTATGTTAGAATGTACAATCAAACAGAAAAGCAAGTTACGAAGGTGTATTGGATTTCAACTTAAGCGAATTACATCAATGTATTTATCAGTTTCTTTTCATTGTCCGCCAGCCTTCTAGGATCCACGATCGATCGATCCCAAGGAAAAATTGAAAATGTTGGTTATCCTTACTGAAGTCAAGAAAGGCTTGCGACATGCAGACAATATGTTTACCATTGGCAGTATGTTCTCCTGCCTCAATATCTTTACAGTTTCTGCAAGGGTTTCTGAGTTCAGATATTGAAGGTTGCGTTCTATTCTCTCCGTGGAAAGAAACGGTCACCGGATGGGACCTGGTAAAGTCTAGAATCCATTTCAATATAACGCAGAGCTAACCATTTGACCATGGTTTACCCATCATTGACTGCCCAGTGAGTGAGATTCCTTCTTACGCCTTCAGAATATTATCTTCTACCCATCAAGGATTCGCAGCTAAATTAGCTTCCTTTGGTCAAAATCAGGTCAACCTTAACTAAGGTGGAAGGCACATGGTTTTCAGTGATTTAACCGAACCTTTTGTCCCATCTTCTTCTTTTGTCTTCTGACCTTGCATATATGCGTCTTGCATTTGCGCGCTGTTTACCATTTCCGATTCCCTTTCCGTAAATGATATGGAGTCATGTTGTCTATGTCGACTAAGGAATTGCCTCAATATGGCCCTAACTGACTGCTGATTACCCACCTTGTTTCCTTATTACGAGCATCAATTACGACCGATCACTTGCTTGCTAAGGCAAGTGCCAACAACTGCCTAGTGTCGAGTTAGCCTCTCCCGCTAATGTTTCTCTCGCTGCACTTTCACCTGATGGTGTGAGCGTGTACTTACTCCGTATCTCCTCCTTGTTCTTGGCCAGACAAGTACGAGAAGTGGGATTGATGCATTGTTTTCTGGCGGCGGAGGTGGATGCAACCAGACCAAGTTTGACCTTCATCTTTCTAGTATTGAATCTTTCTTACTCCTGACTCTGTTTGATGTATTGCCGATAGAGAAGATTATGTCGTACAAAGATAATCACAAATACTACAAAGCGACGTACTATTTAGTTGGTTCAGCTAATATGAACACCAAATAAAACCATGCATCTTATGCACACAAAGCAATACACAGTGAACTCAGTTAATAAATAAAATCAGCTTGATGGACTATATCAAAAATTTCTGTTCCAAAAATAATACTCTGCTTCTTTATATTTGTTATACTACTTCATTTGCCGGCACAGCAAATGAAAAACAAACAAAAACAACTGCGTGAGGCATAGTATTATCTCTTATTAACTTATTCACGATCACAGGCAGTAAGAGTACTGTCTTCTCCGATTCAAAAGAAAAAATCAGATTCAGCACTTCTTTATACCGATACTCTCTTGCTGAGATTGTGTTTCGCTTGCAGAGTATAAATAATAAAAATAAAAGAATATAACTTTAGCTTCGAACCTGTGATATTATATGCGTCATAGGTTGTTTCAGCTCTGTAGCTCTGTTGAACACTGTTTCTCAGTCATTCGCCGGCTGTAAAAGAGAGTGTAAAAAAATAATTTCTTCCGGTCCGGTAGTACTTTGTGTGGTTGGCATAGTATCACAACTATGAGCAACTGTGAGGGATACATTCGTCCAGAACATGTGCCCGTAAGTGTTTCCCAACTAATTGACCTCGTTGCACAAAAAATATTCGTATGTGGACACAAAATTAAATATGTACATTTTGCACTGATTTTTAATTTAGAAATAAAGTTGATTTTTAAGATTATTTTGAGTGAAATGACAAACTAAAAGTGTGGATGAGAAATATTTTTAGCTGCTGGGACAAGGCCCTGTTGTGTTTTGTGTACATACTGTCATGGACAAAAGTTTTCACACAAAGACATTTTGCAAGTAAAATAAGCGTTTAAAGTAAAACTAAGCAAGAACTTAAATTCTTTCTTTTGGGAAAATAATTATTCAATATTAAGCTACTTACTAACATAGAAATAAAAAATAAAAAAAATTATTTGTTTTTGAAAAGCAACAAAATAACAAAAAACGTAACATTTCAGTGTGGACAAAAGTTTTCACACAGTAAGAAGATGTTACACAAAATTTATAAATAAAGTTAAAATTAGTATTTAGTTGATAGCCCTTTTTGTTTAATAACCTTCCTTAATCTCTTAGGCATTGATTGCACACGTTTTTTCGTGTAATCAGATGTAATATTTTGCCATTCCAGCTTAAGGATCTGTTTCAATTGCTCTTTGTTGGACACAGTATGCTTTCTGATACGGTTTTCGAGTTCATTCCATCCATTCAATTGGATTGAGCTCCGGTGACTGTGAAGGATGTTTAAGAGTATGTGCAAGATATCATCCGAAAACAGCAGCAAGAACAGCTTTCATCAGAGAGGACATTTCAATCTTTCCCATCCCATCTTTCAATCTGATGGGAGGATCCTCGTGTGGAGAAAACCTAACACAGAACTGCACTTAAAAAATATCACTAGCATAGTAAACCATGGCGGTGGGGGAGTTATGGTTTTGGGCTGCATTGCTGCGTCAGATGTTGGTGAACTTATTTTTATTGAACAAACCATGAATCAGTACATTTACCTTAACATCCTTAAGGAAATTGTAAAAAAAAGGGCTGAAAAGCTGGGACTAGATGAAAATTTATATTTTCAACAGGATAACGATCCCAAGAATACGGCTCACAATGTACGAATGTGGATCGTTTATAACATTGCACATACTCTTAAACATCCTTCACAGTCACCGGAGCTCAATCCAATTGAATGGATGGAATGAACTCGAAAACCGTATCAGAAAGCATACTGTGTCCAACAAAGAGCAATTGAAACAGATCCTTAAGCTGGAATGGCAAAATATTACATCTGATTACACGAAAAAACGTGTGCAATCAATGCCTAAGAGATTAAGGAAGGTTATTAAACAAAAAGGGCTATCAACTAAATACTAATTTTAACTTTATTTATAAATTTTGTGTAACATCTTCTTACTGTGTGAAAACTTTTGTCCACACTGAAATGTTACGTTTTTTGTTATTTTGTTGCTTTTCAAAAACAAATAATTTTTTTTATTTTTTATTTCTATGTTAGTAAGTAGCTTAATATTGAATAATTATTTTCCCAAAAGAAAGAATTTAAGTTCTTGCTTAGTTTTACTTTAAACGCTTATTTTACTTGCAAAATGTCTTTGTGTGAAAACTTTTGTCCATGACAGTAAGTATATTCATATGCATTTTTTTGTGAATAATACCTACCACAACGCTAATTGAGGGCATACAATATGAATCAAAGCGATGATTTTTCTTTCCCAAGAAGCAGAAAAAAAAAAATGACATGATTGTGTATAAAATAATCTACAAAACAATGAAGTTGCTGCTGTTTAGAGTTTTCTTGTTTGTTTATTACCTCGAATCAGCTGACTCGTTTTGTTTGTACTCGTATCGCGTACATGTACTTCAAGTTCAATTCACTATTTTACAATAAGTTTTTAAGTTATATTTTTAAATATGTCTAGTTTAAGTCTAATATATCTAAAAATATCCTTCATTCGCTCGTAAAAACAGAATGAAAAACTATATTTAGTCTGCATATTACCTTACATATTCCGTCATATTTGATAAAATAAAATTTAATCGATCCAATATCACTAAACAACATCTGCGTTTGAAATTTGTTTGCACAGCTGGTAATACATGTATCTACTCCACGGTGGATGAGAAGTAAGATTATCAGTGCCAAACTCGTATTTTAAGCAATACGAATTTTTAACCAGTTGTCTCTCATACTGAAAACCATTTTTGGAAAGTGAAGCACAAATGGACTGCCGCGTTTGAAATTTGTTTGCACAGCTGGTAATACATGTATCTACTCCACGGTGGATGAGAAGTAAGATTATCAGTGCCAAACTTTTTTTTTAAGCAATACGAATTTTTAACCAGTTGTCTCTCATACTGAAAACCATTTTTGGAAAGTGAAGCACAAATGGACTGCCGCGTTTGAAATTTGTTTGCACAGCTGGTAATACATGTATCTACTCCACGGTGGATGAGAAGTAAGATTATCAGTGCCAAACTTTTTTTTTAAGCAATACGAATTTTTAACCAGTTGTCTCTCATACTGAAAACCATTTTTGGAAAGTGAAGCACAAATGGACTGCCGCGTTTGAAATTTGTTTGCACAGCTGGTAATACATGTATCTACTCCACGGTGGATGAGAAGTAAGATTATCAGTGCCAAACTCGTATTTTAAGCAATACGAATTTTTAACCAGTTGTCTCTCATACTGAAAACCATTTTTGGAAAGTGAAGCACAAATGGACTGCCGCGTTTGAAATTTGTTTGCACAGCTGGTAATACATGTATCTACTCCACGGTGGATGAGAAGTAAGATTATCAGTGCCAAACTCGTATTTTAAGCAATACGAATTTTTAACCAGTTGTCTCTCATACTGAAAACCATTTTTGGAAAGTGAAGCACAAATGGACTGCCGCGTTCTGATGCAATTTCATTACTTTCTGTAATAAACACAGGTATGCATACATATGTATATCCAAATATTTGAGAAGGTAGGGCTGCGAATGTATCCCTTGATTCCATTCAGGAAACCATTTCGAAAAACTGGATCACTTACTTATGTATATTGTCTTGTGCTAGAAAAAATACAGTGAGTGGAGATGTACTTAGTTAGGTCGATGTATTACAGTTGTTGTCGGGGTGGTAAATGTGTCAGTACGTATTGGCACGTATAAATGTACCCAACCGATAAATGCCTGTTGTGATCTAACCTTGTTTTTGTGATTCTTGTTTTAGTTTAGATTCTAAATCAGTTTTCAATGTTTATATCTCCAAATGTTTTCTTGTTTTAATTCAGCTTTTAGGATTTTACTGTTTTTGCTTCCAATACCTACATACATATGTAGCTTATGACTTTAAATATTGTATTAGCAGCTTGTAGCTTAAAAATTACATTGCACTCAATTGTATACTTTATTATATAGTAACCGTCACATATACAATACATATTTATTTATTTACATACCTACAACCCCTTCTAGCCAAGTAGACGATTTCAGGATGGAGAACGTAGCGTGGACTTTGTCTTGGCCTACAATGGGGATGACACAAGTGCTGAAAATGAGCGTAAAAGAAATACTTTCGAGGCAAATCTGGAAAAAGAAGGTCTTCAATTGGAACGGGATAAAACCCAAAGAATACACTTTGTTAAAGTGCATGCCCCCCTAGAAGTGTTAAAACGATATAGTGAGATACTTAAAATTAAACTGCCAATGAAGTGGGTAAGACATTTATACATTTCTCATGATTGCTAGTTTGAATTTAATCCACGAACTGATTTATTCTAGCTGAAAGGGCAATCAGAAGTGACTGATAATAGTTTGCATTTGATCGAGACCATCAAAAACCTGTGCGGGTGGTGTTGTAAATCTGTAGAGTTAGATACAGAGAAATTTCCTCCTCGTGATTATCGGATATATTGTGAATTTTCTCGAAATTATTTGCATTTGTAAGCTAACCATCTTTGTAGATTATTTCTCGAGGTTTTCAAATCTATTTTAATTAAGATTCGATTGGGAGAAGGCAAAGTTTTTCGATGCGACTATTAGGAATTCCATAATAAACTCTATTTTGGAGCGACAGCACTTTGTTGAGGGTGAGGAAACTGCTGATAATTTAGGTATTGAAAAACTTATAGAAGATAAAGTGTATGATAGTGCATACACGCTTCATGATGTAAGTTAACGAGAATATGTTATAGAAAAGTTTTTACAATATATTTTATTTTTTAGGACAATGATAGGGACCTCCTGCTGAGCGAGTGGGCGTCCGTGCGGAAATGGAAACAGTTAGTTAAATTATTTTTCTGAAGCGTATATTTGTTAATCGATCTGCTTTCTACAGTCACCAACCGCTGGATAACGTGAGAGAGTATTTTGGACCCAAAGTTGCCTTATATTTCGCTTGGCTTGGATTCTATACCCATATGCTTATACCGGTAAGCATATTTGGCATTTTGTGTTTTCTATATGGCTTCGCTACCTGGGGTACTGACCCTATAAGGTAAGGTCTCTGACAGGCTAAATGAAGAATGTATGTTGACCTCGGTTTCTCTGCAGCAACGAAATTTGCAACGATAATAAAACAACTCTAATGTGTCCGCAATGCGATAAGAAATGTGATTTCTGGAAGTTACAGGATACGTGTAATTCATCGAAAATGAATTATCTAATAGATAATAACATGACGGTGCTCTTTGCCTTTGTTATGTCTGTCTGGTGTAAGTTTTCGTGTTCGATTTTAACTGATCTACTAATAAATAAGTTTTTTTTTTTTGATCAGCGGTTTTATACCTCGAGTTGTGGAAACGTTATTCAACTCGCCTAATGCATCGGTGGGGATTGGTCGGATTTAGTCAGGAGGTCGAACATCCACGACCACAATATTTGTCTAAATTACAAAAAGCACGTAAAACGAACCTAAATTTCATCAACAATGTGTTCGAAGTAGATGTGCCTTTTTGGGAAACAAAGTTTCTTTCGTGTATTACGAGCTACTCAATTATGATTTTATTTGTAAGTTTTCACAGAAATTTGATTAAACTTTTCTTACACTGCATTTCTTCCTCAGATTTGTATTTCGATCATAGCGATTTTTTCATTGATCGTTTACCGGATGGCTCAGCGTGCAGCGCACAGTGTTCTAGGCAATGAAGATACGGCAACGTACAAAATAATGGTTATGCCACTAACAGCTGGTATCATCGATTTAATTGTTATATCTTTACTCGATTATGCGTACTCATATCTGGCAGTGTTTCTTACCGATTTGGAGTATCGTCGTACACAAACTGAATACGATGAGAGTTTGACAATCAAAAACTATGTGTTCCAATTTGTTAACTACTACACTTCACTGTTTTACATTGCATTTTTGAAGGGAAAGTTTGTCGGCTATCCAGCGAAATACAATCGGATATTGGGCTTTCGCCAAGAAGAATGTCCTCCGGGTGGTTGCCTCGTAGAATTGTGTATGCAATTGGTTATTATAATGGTGGGAAAACAGGCGGTTAATGCCATCATTGAAATGTTAGTTCCGTATGTTACAAACGCAATAAAAAAGAGAAGGTGTAGTGAAAAAAAACTAACTGCGCGTAATCAATGGACCGAGGATTACCATCTAATGCCTTGGACTCATTGTTCATTATATTTTGAGTACTTGGAGATGGGTATGATATAAAATGATTATGTGTGTTTGGAGAATTAAAACATACTTTTGTTACTGTAGTTCTTCAATTTGGCTTCATAACATTATTTGGATTGGCGTTCCCACTTGCACCATTGTTGGCTCTGATAAACAATGTGATAGAAATGCGATTGGATGCATTCAAAATGTTACATTTCTTTAGAAGGCCAGTAACACAAAGAATTCGAAATATCGGAGTTTGGTATAACATAATGTCGATCATTAGTAAATTCTCTGTGCCGTCAAGTGTGAGTTGTGATTCTTGTTTGTTGAGGGTGATGTGTTTTCAATATTTATCTTTCGCAGGCAATGATTATAGCATTCTCAACGAATCTAATACCAAAGATAATTTATAGAATAACGACGCACGATGAGGCGTACGAGGGATATTTGAATTTTACACTGGCGCACTTCAATACAGTCGATTTTCAGGTAAATTTTAATTATTTTTATTGATAGATATGTGATGTGTATAACTGTGTTATGTTTATTCTTCTAGGTTACACCAGTGGTAAGCCTTTTTAATGTCACTTCTTGCCGGTACACAGAATTCAGAAATCCTCCGTGGCATGAGCAGCCTTATAAGAGACCACTCGTGTATTGGAGAATTTTAGCAGCTCGATTGGCATTTATTGTAATCTTTCAGGTTCGCATATCTTTTTACCTTTTTATTTTTGTGTTAGTAAAGGGTCTTTTCAAACTTTCCATAGTTAAGTATACATGTAGTAAAGTGGACATACTTCTTCTATTACTTGTCAAAGTTAATTGAGTTTTTCAAATTCTGTTCTTACTCTACCTAACCTACCCTAATTTGCGGCACTAAGTTCTAAGTTAATAAATCTGAAGTCCGATAAATTGAATAAAAAAAAATGTATAGATTTGAAAGGGTATTGATAGGAGTTTTCAAAAATGTATGTACATAAATCCTTGTTTTCCTTTAAGGGCCTATTAAGCCCTAAGATTGAAAGCGTCTTAAGAACATTTCCAACAAGTAAATGCAATCGCAACCACGTTAAAACCACCTTTACTAAGAGACTACATTAGTATACTTCTTCAGGTCTTATGTTAATGAACATATCGTTCAAACAATGCATTTAGACCTAAAGTATCTGATTTTAATTTAATTTTACAATTTATTTCTTACAGAATATCGTAGGAATGATTCAAGGGATAGTTGCTTGGGCAATACCGGACGTATCGGGAAAACTTTTGAAACAAATAAAACGTGAAGATTTCCTCTTACGTGACAAAATAATCAAACATGAAAGAAAACTAGCTGCTGAAGCTGCTCAATCTAAAAGTTCGATGCCTTCTAATAGTGAACGAACACCGTTGATAAATCAACAGAATTCCATGGAAGCCGATGTCTTAAGACGACGCGATAACAATTCGTACGATGACAACAACGACGATGAAACAACATCAGTCTACCTTGCAGTGTAAAGAAATACTAAGACATCTATTGCATTTATCGGCATGGATTCCTAAAGCAAAAAGTTTACACTATTTAAATTGTATAAAATGTATGTGACAATTTATTTATAAGTACTTAAAAAATAATAATACAATAGAAACATTAATGTGCTCAAGAAAGCTTTATGTAACAAGAATTGTACAATTTCAATCCAGAAATAAGCTTTAAATTGAAAGAAAACTAAAACAGCAAGTAACTTGATAACTGCCTTTGTTTACAGAATCGTTGAAAAAAAAAACATTTTTTTTTTAATTTCATTGATATGTATTTGTGTACAGCTTTTGATGTTTGACAGAAAAATAAGTTCGCGTTGTAAATGTAATTCTCTGCTGCCTAAATGTTGAACATTTATATAAATGCATGACAATACGTTAACTATTTTAGTTTATATTGAAAGTATATTCACGTAATGCGAATTACAGGCAACATACGTCCATTTTACAATGAATTATAATGAAACACTTATTGGTTGTTCTAAAGGTATAATGTTTTATCGCAAACGAAAATGTCCGTCACTGTTAAATATTAAATATAATCACACGAATAGCATTAGAAAAGTGCTAGTTCTACTTTTCTTAAATTCCAAATTATTAGTCCAATACAAAGACTTTTTAATATACATACATTACAACAAATAGGAATTGCAATCAAATTAAAACATGTCAAGAGAACTTTTTTTTCTCCCCTGATCACAAGAATAATTGTACCTTAAAAAAGAACAAATACATTATGAGTGTGCCAACTAGTTACAACCTAACATACAAGTATGTTATACACAATCTTTGTATATTTAATTCCTTTCATGCAAACTATAGAATGCACACATAATTTTTTTTATATATGTATTTTGTTTGCAATACAATCACTAGTTCTTTTTTTTTTTATTATAATTTTTTTTAAAGCAACATTATATTTAATATAAGTGCTAGAAAGTATATATACATACAATTAGAATTAAGTTATTTACTAAAAACAGAAATATGAAATAAAATATTTATGTTTACACAGAAAAGAGTTGTTCAGAGTATATTTATATATGTATATGAGAGAAATGTTGTATATTTAATAAAAGGTGGAATAGATTTATTAAATTAATAACACGATACTATTGTATATGAAATCAAAGTATGTTGAAATCTCAAAGAATAAATCATGTTGGGTTGCACACACATATTTTTATACTTAAAAAAATTAATATTATTATTTCCTTTTTTTATATTTGAGAATATAGATATTATTTGTATAATATATAAACTTTAGAAGAAAATAAAGAAATGTTACAATCAATTAGTTTATTTTTCGCTCGTTTTATGAATTTATTCTGTAAGGAACTTTTCTACATTCGTATGTATGTATACATAAATATTTCAGGTTCAAACATCAATGCCATGAAAGAAATACAGAATACAGTTCTCTATGTAAGACATGGATTTATTTACTGTAATATGGGTGCGAACAAGTCGTTGTTTGTCTTAAGTTCCTGGTTCCTTAATTGATCTATTCCTGTTCATCAATTTTCATCTAATCGTCTTGACGAAGAAAGTATTGTTATATTCTTGTATCGTCCGGATATAGTACTTTATTTTTTATAATTTCATCTGGCCAACCGACCAGGTAGTTAAGGGGGTAGATCACTTAAAAATGGAATGAAAAACAGAGTATTTAGTACGCATTCGTGCTTCACGGCCATGTAAATGAAAAAGAATTCGCTTGTTAAATAGAACTTATCAAATGCACGCTTTTTTATACCCTATCCTAAGGGTATATATAGTGTATTCGTGATCAACATTAAAAGCGAATGAGTTATATCCGTCCGTTTGTCAGTCTATACATATGATTCTATTTCAAAATACCATCGTGAATATTTGGCATGTTGTTTCTAGAACCGGCAGATTTCGGTACTTCAAGAGACTGATAAAAATAATAAGAGAACGTGTGTGTCTATATTTGTCAATTCCTAATTTAAAATGTGGAATGGAACCATAACAATTATGAACTTATGTCGGGCTTGTTTAATTACCCCCTCACCCTTATTATGTAGGAATTTTTTGGTTATTTTTATATTCTACCTGAAGTCTAATTTATATTAATCAGTATCAACGAAGATATGTACATACCTTCCATAAAGCATCTGACTGGCTCTCTGAGTTTATTACCATTTTTCCAGATAAAGGTAAGATGCCTTTATAAGCAGACTCATTTTAAAGAGAATTTAAGAAATTACGACAAAAAATTGATTGCATAAATTATATTTAATGCAATTCATGTTAACACGTCATAGTTAAATCTAATTTTTGTTTACTTTTACTGTTTATTTATTTTTTGACTCAGAATTGTCAAACAGCCAAACGACATATCAACTTATTATTTTATAGAACTTCCGTCTACCTATTTGTATTTGTATATGCATATGTATATATGGATGTACGTCACATTCGTTGCGATACCGAAACGAAAAACAAATGATCATAAATGAAATGTATAACTTTGCTTTAAAAGACAATAAACTCTGGTTATTGGAAACGAAGGTTTTAATATGCAAAAACAAACTTTGACCCTATTTCAAATTATATTGCATTTTCTTTGGCACACAAATAGTTAAATTAGTGTTATTTAAGTGCTGTATCTACCGACTTCAGTTTATTTGTTGATCTATAATAATTAATTCATAGCAACTCCACCTTGAAGAATTATCTAGAGCTGTGAGAATTATATAAAGTTATTTCGCAATGCTAGCCGCGTTTTACCGGTTCTAATTTAACGCTACTTACTGAACAGTGTATAACCAGGTGTCTACTAGGTTAGGTAAGCTTAAGAGGGTGACAAACAAAGCCATGAAGAGGAAGCAGTCTCACTCGGATCTCGATGGATTCATTGTATACCCCAGTGTGGGATACCTAAAAGAATATGAAAACAGAAACTGTGACTCGTTGTTCATGGCGGGAGCAGTCCTCCCGAACCAACTCGTTTTCATTATGAATTTTAAGGTGGTTTTAGGGGGCATGTTAACTAGTTCGTAGTGTTGGTCCAACAAGTTTTTCCTGAACGTTCGTTGTCTAATTCTGCCGAGACTTGGGCATTCGCTAAGGAAGTATGTCGTGTCTTCCTCTACCTCAGTGTCGCCGCACCCTCTGCATACATATGTACATAGGTCCTAGCCGTTAAATCCCATTCTACTGAGGTGGACCATCACTGACTTGTGGCCTGTGAGGACTCCAATGAGAAAGGTTATATAACTAGTGTTATGTTTGTCGAGTCATCGTTTATAATGTATATAAAAATACCAGAATTGCAGCAGCCCCAAAATAAATGATGGTTCATATCACAACATTCAGAAACAACCACCAAGACTTGTACGCGTTTGATTCTGAAATAAAAAATTTGACAGTTCTATTGTCAAACCCTCAAACTTTCTAAGCTACAAATTATAAATGCATGACCTTTGTAGATTCGGCCAATTAGTAATTTTACGTACAATATCCTTAGGTTTTGTTCCTTTTTAAGCAAAGTGTCATGCGTATTTCGTTGAAAAAAATGATTTAAATAGATTTAAAAAATCTTCGAATTCGAAAAAAATGTGTTCATAGAAGAGTAAAACGGGTGACCTCCTTTTTCAGTTCTAAGCCAATAGAAAAATGGTAATAGAGCACCATTGGATATACTACACACATACATATAACCACAAATTTAAAAGCTTTAATCATTTGTGAGACACAGTACCGACTAAGAACTAAATAAATCATAAATATAATGAAAAAAGATTTATCAAAATCCATTAATTAATTGTTAATTACTAAAAACAACTTTTCGGCAGGTATGTACATACATTTCCTGTCTGAGCAGATTTGATCTTGAACTGAAAGACCGCTCCAATCAGCTCCTTTTAGTTCCAGAGACCGAGGTTAAAGCCACTTGCTGATATAGTACACTTATATGTACATACATATGTAGTACATATGTACATATGTGTACAATGCATGCACAGCTTTGTAAAATCTTGAATTAAAACATTTTTGAAAACACCAATAAATGACGCATGCTCCTAATATAAATTTCAAAATTTCCTGCAACAGGTTCAGTAAACCGTTTGTTGTTTGCAACATGTATCCATGAACTCGTCATCTAGATACAGCTGTTCCCCGGTGAATCATAAACAGAAACCATATGTTGCTTATCACCGACCATTAAAAGTTTATGCTCCGCCGACACAGTAAAAGGAAGATTTTATTTACTGAGAACCATTTCTAGAATTAATCACTCGCACGACCGACACACGTGTAATGAACTTTTAAGGAAAACAAATGACACGCTACCGCATCGTAGTGTTTTCCTCTCTTATCAAAAAAAAAAAAGAAATAAACTTCACTAGCGGAAAGTTTAGCAAATGCAAACAACAAGCACTTTCGACATTTTGGATTTTTATTCATATAAAGCTCACCGACTCACTTGTCGGCTAGTTCAGTTGAACGATACTTCTTGAAGTGAAAGCAGTTGTTAACTACTATTTAAAAGAATATTGTTAAAGTCCGTTAATTTGTTGAAATTCAAGTTTAAGTGAAATAAAAATACAAAACCAAAAAACAAAATGTTGGTAAAGCAAAAGGCACGTCATATTCTTGATCTTAATCGTGAAGAAAGGAAGGAGTTCCTTAAATCCTTTGACATTGTTCTTAGTGACTGTGATGGTAAGTTTAATTTTTTTTTTACCTATTAACAATTTAAAATTAAACATTATTCAATTTATTTGGTTCATATCGGGCAGAGGGTGGTGAATCTATATTAGAGGGTGGATATAATTGATGATTATTTTTCATATTCACGAAGGTAACACTCGGCACACGCATGTCTAGTGCTATTTTTGAAATTCATACGTTCCTCAAAGTACGAGTACTTAAAAATAGGAAAATAGAAAGGAATTTTAGAAAATTGTCTGTGCATTTTTTTTTTGTTTGGTTTTTTTACCTACATAGTGACTAATTCATTGAGAAAAACAAATGAATGACTAGAGCGTGATCTTTGGTATACAGTGTAGACAAGAGAGAATCTACTGAGGAATTTCTCACTGTCAATGTCAATGTTCGGTCTCAAGGTCAAATAAATTGATTTTTCTACTTTTTCTGATTTTCTTTTCTTGGTTTCCAAGAGACGATGAATTTGGCAGAATACCACGAAGTTTATTGATTTTTTTCAGCTGTGGCAAGAGGATTTGATTGTGGGTGCTGAACTTGACCCACTCCAACATGGGAGTATTGACATCATAGCTGAGAAGGTTACGTAAAATCAGTTAAAATTATCAAAGGTTTTTAAGGATGGATTCGTTTTTAGAATGTTACCATTCATTTAGATAGATAATACTGAAAGGTTATTCAATGGAAAATACCAACTATGCCTATTTTTGCCGGTATCCGTTTCACATGGCAACACACTAATTGATGTTATATCAATTCAATTCAATAATAATTGACAGGATTCTATGAATACAGATACTTTCTACTTAATTGCTTGTTGGACAAGCAATAAATCTCAATCAAACAATTAAATAATGTTTGTTAGAAAATTTTTAAATTATCTACGAAATACCTACCTATTCTAGGTAGTGCATTTGGAATTGCACAACCAACCCATTGTTTATTAAAACTTATTAAAAGTTATAAAACTAATTCGTTCAGGCCTTCAGAAATGACTTCGGGTTCACAAAGATAATTCTTAATTGCCAAAGAAAGAAATTGCATATGAATGCATGATTTCAAAGATTTCTTGTGTTTATTGACACCAATTCATACCTAGTTATATAGATTACGTAGCTTCCAGCTAAAAATAAACGCTTTCTATGAAATGAATGCGCTATGGGGTTGAAATATTTTTTTTTATTGTAAATGGTATTCCTTTCATAGTCGATTGCTGTAGATATATAACAATTGGGATACGAATGTTGTACATACGTATGTACATATGTCCATATACTCGTATTGTACATAAGCTAATTGGAATTTTTGACTCATAACTGATCGCGTCTTTAGATACGGTATTTCCGTATATTGTTGCGCGTCAATCTATAATGTTTGGGAGTTTCTTTAAGCGTTTTTCGTGACATTTGAATAATTGCTCACATTTATTTCCTTAGATATGGTCGTAGAATGGTTTTTCTATGCATGAACTTTCGAAATGTGGTAGCCTTCATTGCCATTTTCTTTAATTTTCTCAATAAAATACGATTTTGGATAAACAATAGTGGTTTTCGAAAAACCTATATTGAGTGGTGAAATACTTTTCCCAAAACACATTCTATGCCAAAAACGATAAAATATGTTTGCTGATTTACTCAACTGACTTTTCAATTATTTTTATGTGAATATTTTCATTATTTTTAGGTGTTATCTGGTTGATGGCAGATGCACTTCCAGGTTCTGGAACTGTTATAAGTTTATTCATTAAAGCTGGCAAAAAGTATAAACTAATTTCCAACAACAGTATGCGTTCAGATGAAGAGTACGAGGAAAAACTAATTGAAATGGGCATTCAAGATATTGGCAAAGTAAGACTTTCAGAATATAATTGATTTAATAATATTAATTTAATTTTTTCCTCTCTTTCAGGACGACATTGTCCATCCTGTAAAAACCATCACAAGATATTTACAAAAGTATAAACCTGGTCAATCTGTTTATTCACTGGGCTGCAAGGTTTTCAATGATTACCTTCGCAAGTCCGGAATTGAGGTTGAAACTTTGGTAAGTTGTAACATTATTCCAAATAAAATTTATTCTTAACTATGTGTCTATCTACAGGAGCCTCGTGACAACTGGACTTTTACGCTCCTTACGAATTGTATTATGCCCAAGAAACCAGTTGGTGCGGTTGTCTTTGATCTCAGTTTGAACCTATCATATGCAGCTTTAGTTCGTGCACAGCAGCATTTAAATAATAATGGAACCGACTTTATTGTGGGTGCAACAGATACTACTGCTCCAGTAACAAAAGATCTTGTTGTTATTGGACCATCAGGTTTTATTCAACTTTTAAAAGAAAATACTGGAAAAGATCCGATTGTCTTGGGAAAACCTGGACCGTTGTTGGGAAAATTCCTCAAAGAGCATTACGAAATAAAAGATCCAAAACGCGCTATTTTCTTTGGCGATGCTTTGGTACAAGACATTCAGTTTGGCATTGAATGCGGCTTTCAGACAATGCTGATGCTTTCCGGTGCTACAACAAAGAGTCAAATGCTTTCTTTGCCGGAGGATCAAAAACCAGATTATTATGCAGACAGCATAATGGATTTGATTCAATTATTTGAAAACTAATCAAAAACAAAGTGAACGTACAAAATAGAAAGAGATATTTTAAGGGTATGGCTGAATGGATGAAAGAAGAGAATAATGAAATGAATCTATTTATATTTGCAATTCTCAAAGAACGGACAAATTGTAATTGTAGTTAATTTATTTAGAAAATAAATGGGTTAATGTTATTGTTCTATATCTGTATAAGAAGAAAGATTTTGTTTATAATCTCTTTTATATGTAAAACACCCAAAACTTGTTGCATTCAATTGTTGAATATTGTTTTATGCTTTAAGTGTTAAGTACCAAAAATTAAAGTAAGAATAAGTTTCTCAAATCATGTTGTTCCTTAGAAAACTGGATGAAAGTCAAACTTTTGTACCATTTATTAAAACCTAGACCCAACTAAGGAAACGGGGAGAGTATTAATTTAATTAGTAAAGAATGTTAAAAAAATTTATGTGATTTTTGTTAAATGAATTATAAAAAGAAATATCAAAACACAGTATACATTTATCTATACAGAAGTATATACATTTAAAAACTCAATGTATCTATGTTTACATGTGTGCTATAGATTCCGAAACCACCGATTTGATTGAGCCCAATCTTCGGTACTGGCCCGAGATTGTCTGTCTGAAATTTGGTTAAAATCATTTTGATTAGATGTATAGAAAAATAGAAAAAGTTTAATAAAAATTATGTTTTCTTCAGTACTAAAAATAGCATTTATTTCTTTTTGTTGGATGAAGCAATATAAAACCATTAGGCTTAAACAAATTAAGTAAATAATGGCAAATGGTCGTCTTCATCTAATGTTTCTATTTCGATAGAAAAAAGTTCAATCTAATGTCTTCAATTCTGTCTATTGTATGCGTTTTTCTTTTTTAATTCGGAGGAGAGCCTGAGTTGTCAAAAAAATGTGTGAAATTTTTTAGTTCAGAGATTTCAGAGCACTGAGTCGTATATTTTTTGCCACATGCTGAGGAGGAATGGGTCTGAAATGGATTGCTCATTAGGACAATAATCCTAGGCATAGTTGTAGAACTGCCCGCGTAATTCCCAAGTTGTAGGAACAAACAACAGTATAAATGGTTACAATATTATTTATTTACATTTCTATTTTGCTATAAAAAATCAATTTATTTATTGTTTAATTATAAAAAATAAAAATAAACTACACATACTATGAATGTTTTATGATCTATTCGCTTTTGTTTTGGCCCACACTGTGCATACTACTTCGTTATAGTTTTCATTATTCATAAATAGAAATTAAAACTTTAAATTAACTGCTCACTGCACTGCTTGATTGACTTTTTTCCATTTCACGTGCTAAAAACATGAAATATCTTTCAACCCATGATATTATATCATGTTCGGCTGTGTCATATAGTTTAAAATAGCAACGCTTACACTCGTCTACAGATTCGTATGAGCCAGATGAACACGAGATACTTTATATCATTTCACGTGAGCATAAAGTCCAACAGTGTTTCACCATTTAGTTGGAAGATGACAAAGCGTTAATAAAACTAGACAAAATAAAAAAAAAAGCTAGAGAAATAAAGTCTCGTTTTTAGGCGTGATAAAGTTTTTATCAGCTACTACGTAAGTGTGTTAGACACGAATAGTCTAATTGATTAGTGATTTACTGCTCATGGAACTTAATTCGTTGATAAGAAAAAAAAAAAGCTAATATACATGGTATGTTGGTGTGCTAAAAGTATTCGCAAAAAAGCTTTAGAATTGTTTGCTTTTCTAAACTTACATAACATATGAACATATGTAGGTATACTCAGTAAAATTCTAATCAAAATATACCAAAAATGTCAAATAGATAATATAATTGTTAGACAGAAATGCGTACAGAATTGTCATCATTCTACAATAACCAAACGCATGGCATAACAAAACACATCAGAAATAATTTGGAAGGAGGAGAAGGAGGAACATACTCCTAGACAGCGAAAAAACGTTAGAGACTGTGTGGCATAATGGCTTGCTGTACTAACTTTTTATCACTTTGCAATCAAGGTATTTTGTTAAAATAAACCACTTATTTTTATTTTTATAGCAGCAGTTAATAATTAACTATCAACATGGGATCCTGAACTTAGATTCTCTCAACCATACATGTTGTTTAATATATTCTACATACATATATGATTCACAGAAATGGAAAGGGAAATTTTTTCATAACATTTATACCCTCAAATGTTTGTCAGACGCTCTCGAGAGGTGGGACGATGATTTAAAAATGTTTTTTGTTTTAAAGTTATTTCATTGCTGATTCACTATCAAATATTTTCATTTAGTAAAGGAAAATTTGTAGATGATAGGTTTTTACTTGTTTTTAATTCTTCTGCTATGCCTACTTTTCGTGTTTTTAATCAAAATTTGTGGAATCTTCCACATTACTAATTACCAATCAAATATTTGTGAAATCAATTTATTTACTTCTCTGCTATTAGAGCCTATCGTGGTTTTTGTTCCAAACCGTCTAGAGAAGCAAATGATGTAGGACTTGCACGTCAGTCCTTTTATTCCATAAACCATATTGGTCATATATTTATACGATACTGTGCTAAGTACCATTAAAAGAGTCACAAACATTTTTAATTAGTGTAAGTTAAACCACAATACGAGTACATAAGTTTACATTTCCTTCCTATGTTTATTAATTCCAATTGTGTACAGTCCTTGGTCTACTTCTGGCAAAATCATTTGTAATTGAATAGTCACTCCCATTCTGCGCAGTATTCTTCATCGGATTTCATCCCCAGCGCAATTACTTCAATCAAACTTCTTCGTTGATAGTAATTACTATCGGCGCTTCATCCCTGTGTCAGTAGGTGAATGAGAAACAATAAAGCCGCTTTTAAAAGTATTAATTTATACACACACAGAATAAAATTATGCATAGCAAATCTACTTCGCGCCGAAGTATCACTTGTCCAATTTAAATAGATTATCCCATTTAAAATGTGCAACGATACTTCAAACACGTGAGATGATGGCAGTTCCCCGAGATTACCTTTTGTTTCTACTCCCCTTTGGGATATAAGCTCAAAAAAGACATTATTCACTCGGTCGTATAGAATTTCTTATTGATGTTTGCAGCTATAGATGATTGTTGAAGTTTGCATGTAACTTACTCGTACTCTATTATGCGAACGCACATGCACCAACAGGAAAGTCTAGTAAGTAAGAGCAACGGCATACAGAGCAGTTGATCTAACACGCGCCAATTAAAAAAAAAATTAAGTACTTCTTCGTATTTTACTTTTAATGCTGCAGACGTGCTTTGCAGGTTTAATCCCTAGATTTCAGGCTGCAGAATCAATTCTAAAATTTCTTTCACGAGCCCACCTCTCGCGAGCGTCTGACAAACATCCGAAAGTACAACCGTCATAAGCAAGCTTCTCAAATAACAAATTGACCTTCGGACACTCCCCTTTCATTCGTGTATGGTTGTGAGAATTTAGGCCACGGTTTCCATGGAGCTGCTGCGCCAAATCCTGTAGGCCTGGATTCATATAGCTTTGGTGTATCAAAATAAACCTAAGTGACCTATTGATGGGTCTTACAATAAATTGAATACATTCTGTAATTTTAAACGAGATCCAAATCCAATAGTAAATACTACTTATGTACATGCAAGATTTACAACTAAACTTCTTTCCCAAAGAGACCACTAATGAGATGCAGTATGTAGAGAATATGACTTAAATATCCGCATTTGTCTATAGGTGTATCCATAGAATAGACATCGACGACACTTGGAAAAAAGTGGGGGCTGGGTAATCAATTGTGGTGGCTTGGTGGTGTTTATGAAGGTAAAAATTGCGGCAAACCACCCTACAGAAGGAACGCGTTTACTGCATAACTACTGCTCTTGTTAGTATGCTTGGGGATAGTGTCAGTTACGGGAGCTAATTTAAATACGCAAATTTCCGCTTAGTGCTCCCCTATATTGTTTGAGAATTTAAAATACATTTGTTCCTTTGTTGTTAAAAATAAAAAAATAAACTTAAAAAAATATAAATAAATACGGGCTCAATGGAAAGCACTGATTTGAAGGTAAAAACATTGCCAAAGTTCAGTAGGGCTGCAAAGTCTAAAATCTAAAGTCTAGTGCAAATTGTTTGAGATTAAGTTTCAGTTTCAGTATGATATTACAACATGCTGCTGAAGTATATTTTACGCGGTATTGAAAAACTTGTATCGCATTCGGATTTTAAAAAAATTGTATGTACATATGTGTGTGAAATTATTTTACCATTCAGAACCATTGAACCATTTCAGAAGGTTCAGACATTCCAATATTTAGGAAGAAAAGATTGATCGTGCCTAATGATAAAAACGTATAGATGCCTACCCTAAGATATATGTAAATAGTGACTAGTTTGTGTATACCCAGCTTTAATAGGTTGTGAAGGTATTCTGATTTATTCTGGGTTGATCGGAAATTTAACAAGACTCTCTGTCTGAAACATACCACACTTTTCAACCTTGCGGATCTCGGATATCATCGATTGTGATTCGTGTTCAGCAGAAGATTGATCATAGTTTTCGTTACGAACCTAAAGTTGTAATTAATCTTTTTTTTTCACTTGCAACTGATGTCAGCTACTTATCGTTCTTACCGTGAAAACTTTATCAACTAAACTTGAAGTTAAATTCTCATTGCCTGTCTGTATATCCTACTGAAACCTAAACCATAACTCAATCAAAAATATAGTTAAAATAATGAAAGTTCTTTTTCTTCCTGTATTTCTAGATAACAGAACCAAAAAGGATTGTAAATCTAAAACATCTGTCCAAGGAAGAAAGGATACAATTTTTTGATTCGTTTGATCGGGTTTTTTGTGACTGCGATGGTGAAAAGGAAATGATTTACATTTTTTTCGTTTCCACTTTAAATATATAATTGCAGGCGTTATTTGGGAAACAATTCAAGCGCCAATTCCAGGCACTGGCAAAGCTATTGAATACCTGCGCAATATGGGGAAAGATGTGGTTTTTGTAACAAATAATAGTGTGCGTGTAATTGAAGATCAGTTATCGAAGCTAAAGGAAAATGATATCGTAGCCACAAAGGTAGGTCTATAGTATCAGTTTCATTTTAGGTGATTCATTCTTTATATTTTAGGAGCAAATAATTCATCCAGCCCAATGTATAGCTGATCACCTAAAGAATATCAAATTTGAGGGTTTAATTTACTGCATAGCTTCGGGACCATTTAAGACAACTCTAAGATCAGCAGGCTTTGAAATTACGGATGGTGTAAGTGTATGCCAGTTTTGCAGCAGCTGCTATCTTATTTTTTCTGTAGCCCAACAGGATCCTAGATGAGACTATTCAAGACTTAGCTGCGAATATATTCAGCAATGATCCGGTAAAAGCTGTCATAATCGATGTGGATTTCAATTTATCCGTAGCTAAACTCATGCGGGCCCATAGATTTCTCAAAAATCCCAATTGCTTATTCTTCGGTGGAGCTGCAGATTTAATAATTCCCTTGGGCGCAAGGGATATTATAGGTAAACTTTTGACATTATATACACGTACATATGTAAGTAAATCTTATTTGCAGGCCCAGGTCCATTTATTCATGTTGTTGAACAATCGACGAAACGAAAAGCTAGCATCTTCGGAAAGCCAGGCGAAGGCCTCTGTGAGTTTCTAAAAAAGCGATGTAGTGTTGAAAACCCGAAAAGAATACTTTTCATTGGCGACACCTTAGGAAGTGATGTTAAATTTGGCAATATATCCGGCTATCAGACTTTAGTTGTTTTAACTGGCGGAACTAAACAGGACGATCTGTTTGGCGAACTTCCTGATGATGAGACTCCAGATTATTATATCGAAAGTTTGGCTGATTTAAATGATTTTATTTAACAATGGAACTATTAAAGTTTTAAATTTGTCGAGATTCACTGGAGTTTGATTTTTAAAAATTGAAAATATTGAAACTATTTTATCAGGAATATGGTTCAACAACCCACATACAAAGTATAGATTTTATAAAACAACTGGTGAATTTCAATAATTGTAACTTAATGTAATGTATGTACACTTTACCTAGAAATATCATCCTATTCTACATATTTCGATTCCACTTTAACAGACAAAAAAGAAACAAATAAGCCAACTAAATGTAATGGTAATAAAACATCAAATGTTTCTTAAAAGATGGATTTTTTTCCACATCAGTCTAAATTTATTGTTTAGATACGCTGCCACCCTGTTTATACGTACATGCAAGTATTGTAAATTCAAAATATGGTAAATTCAAAATGTCACTCTAAATTCATAGTTTTGAATTCTCGAAAAACTTCACAAAATCGTACATACTGTCTGCATAGTAATCGGGATGTTGATCAGGATTTGTATTTTTCAACATTTCCTCCTTTGTTGATCCTCCCGATAGTACTAGAAGTGTTTTTATCCCAGCAATTTTCCCAAATCCTATGTCTTGCTCCATCATATCACCAATCATTAAGGTACGATTTTTATTTTTGATATTAAAGCGGTTGACTAACATATCAGCCAATTCTTTTCCTGGTTTTCCCATCACAATTGCTTTTTTACCACTGGCTTCAGCAAGAATCTTTATGTATGGGCCAGGACCTTTGAAAATTTAATCCATTACTATTCGTCACTTTTGTATTAGCCAACTTACCAATTATTTGTATATCTTTAGACACCGGTAACATCATATCAGTTGCTCCAGCGATCAAAATACAATCCGGATGTCGTAAATACTGTTGAGCTCGAATGATTTTCGCGCCAGACAAATTGAAGTCTACATCAATGACAACAGCACGGACTGGTTCCTTATCGAATACGTTTCTCGCCAGCTCGGTAAAACTCTCATCGAATATTTTATTCGGCTGTTAAAAGGATATTGATAGAAAAGAGTTTTTTTTTAGCAGAATAGTGTACAACATACTCCATCTATGATTTTAAAACCGGCTTTGCGAATGATATCCTTAAAGTTTTCCGTACCAATGCAATAGATCAGCCCATCAAATTCGATACTACTGAGATATTTGACAATGTTTTTCGCTGGATGAATAATATCTGACTGTTGAATGATAATTTAAAAAAAAAGGATTTCCATAGAACTTTGAGCAAATATTACAATATCTGCATCCAGTCCGGAAGCTTTCATGCGCATCTCATACTCTTCTTCACTTCTGGCGCTGTTATTTGTAATGAAATAATACTTCTTGCCAGCCTTTGTTAAGGCTTTAAATCCATCAGCCGCGGCATCAATGGTAGATACAATATTCCACAGCACACCTGAAAAATTAGGTTAAGTGAGTTAAGGAAATTTAGCAGAAAACCAAGTCAGTTTCACCATCGATGTCGGAAAGAATCAAGTCAATGGATTGAATAAATTCAACCTTCTCTTCGGGTGTTAAATCCAAAATGTGACGAGGTTTAGGCAACCGTTTCCCACTCTAAAGTGAAAAAATTATTTAGCTTAGCATATCTAGAATGTGTTCATGTTATTGTTGTATCTTAAAAAAAAAATTTAAAGTACCACGTACTGAGTTGGATTACAGTTATACAAAACATTTTACTTTTTATTCGAATGGTGAATTTATATAAATAATTTATATGATAAATTTTGTGCGCCAACACTCTATTAAAAATGTGATTAGCAAAACAAAACTGAGTATCAAAATAGAAATCTTTTTGATAGTGGAACATTTCCGAACAGGTAACAATCAGAAATGAATATGAACGAAGTCCAAACTCGAAGGTATTGTTAACTCTATGCATATGCATATGTACATACATCTCAAAGAAGAAAAATCTTTGAAGACAAGAACTATATTCGAGAAACAAACAGAAGAGCTTCAATCCGCCTGCACCAGATCGTAGTACACCGTATTTTTCTTCCTGTGAACCAATTTTAATGAAGTGCGCCTGGCTTATTTTTTTATTGAGTTATTGAGTTAATGATCCCATGGATGTTTTTTAGTTGTAAAATTCGTCAAAACTGGTTTTTTTAATAAAAATATGGGCGTGGCTATAGGCAAACTGTGAGTGAATTGCAGACAACATTTAGTTTTTGTAAAAATTCTTCGATTTTCTATGAAAAAGTGAGCGGACTATAAGCAAATTGGAAAATTTTGGACATTTGTACTCCTTTCCTTTCCTCCTTTGATAGTTTAAAAATTTGGCTCGAAAATTGGTGACAGACGAACGTTCTTCGTTCAATCATTTTTCCTATACTGATCATAAATGTTATACTTTATAGGATCTACCTCGATTATTTCTCTATGTTGCAGACTTTGTATTAAATTTAATCTTTTCTTTGGATAGAATATAAAAATCCAAAAAAATCTAAATAATATTATAAAAACGATGAAGGGTTTCGGTACGGTTTGTTCTCGTGTCGTGTGGACATGGGATGACAACATGCGAACATTGAAACATTTGCTTAGGGAGAATCACGATCGTATTATCATATGCTATTATCATATGTAGTTATTTAAACAAGTGTCGAATTATGCTTATTAATATCGTGACAATGTTAAAGAAAATTGTGGATCCCCCCGAATAAAAAACTATATTAGAGGTTTACTTATATAGACAGCGAATCATTACTGTATTATTATTATCATTATTAGATATTATCGCATCTTTTTAATTTTCTGTACACAATTTAATTAGGCTATATAGAATAATTAGTGTGAACAAAACAAAACCTTGTTTATACTTTAGATCTTGACATAAAAATTTCGACACACTGTACACTGAACTTTCATACAGCACAGCAATTTACCAGTGCTTGTTAGGGTTAAAAATAACTATCACGTTTGATAAATTCTGAACATTGTTCTTTCATTTTCGAATTTACACTATGATTGTCTAATCTTGTTCCAATAACACCAGTTAGAACGAAAATTTAAAATTTAGCAGACACAGTGGATAGCAGAATTAATAATCGTAAACATGTTTATTTTTGTTATTTTGTTTATTTATCTTTCTATTCTAGTATCAAATTAACACCAAACACTATGAGGTATAGAATTTTGTTTTAACAAACCGGATTCAAACCCAAAGTTAGTGGAAAAACAACGGCTAGAGCCAAACACACTACTCTAGCGACATGCATAGCACAAATCCTTTTTTCTAAATCAACAAATGTGGTTTAGCTAAGTTAGAGGAAAGCTCTGATTTTACCCGTAAAACTGGAATGTGTTTTTTTTTTTCTTCTTTTTTTTTTGTATCGGAAATCTTAAACATGATGAATGCATTAATTCATTAAATCTCAAGCACGCCCACACTAGTCCAAAACAACAAGAAACTCTTAGCACTGAAGCGAGGGTCTGCCTTCTTTGGGGAACTTACACTTGCCATATTTGCTTGGAGATGGAGAAATCCTCTTTATTTGTTTGCCAGTAATAGTATTTCGTATAAACGACAAACGTTCTCGACTAACCGACAGCACTGATTTCTCACAACTGAAGTGTTGAAAAAATTTAGCAAAAACTGAATACGTACTGCCAAGAAAATGATAATGAAAAAACGATATTGTTGTTGCTATTGTTCTGATGACATAATGAACAAATCCGATATAGGTTGATAGAGCTTCGATAGGGGAAATTCGAATCCACCGCAGCTGCGATTAAATTTGCTTCCAGATATTAAACAGATAACGATCCGTTGTAGGTGTTTATAGAACAAAGCGACTACAAGGTGTACCTACATAAGCCTGGGAAATTAGATTAGTTTAATCAACGTTACGTATGTCGTCAGAGATAATTAACTTTGTATGTGTAATTTAGAAGATAATATTAATTTTCATTGAATGAAAGCGTAATATTGCGACACTCAATCGGAAATGGTTTTTACTGTGAAAGTGAAGTGGTCTGCCTGGCAAGTGTGCCACATGTACATATGTACATATGTACGTCTTTTTGGTACAATGCTGCCCCACAGATACCAATTAGAAGCATTTTGTTTACTTTCAATTACGCCAGAATTATTATGAGAATTAACTTTTTGAACTCAATGAAGAGGTGTCAAATATTACCTAACAGTTGGAGAAATAATTTGAATTGCGCTAAGAAAATAATTCGGGAGTATCATTGAATGTGTGATATGATAAGCAAGCTTTGCGTTCTGTACATATGGACGTTCGAAAGTAATTTAAATGGAGGCATATTCATAACATAACAACAGTATCCGGTATTTTCGCCTCCTGACCCCTAACATTCTATGGGTTGTACATTGAATTAATTATTTAATTAAAAGTGTCGCAACATATTTGATTCTAGGAATAATTGTTTATAATCAAGTTTTTTGTTTTAAGGAAGATTGCATGTGTTAGTTGGTGATCTATCATTTTCTAAAATAGAGGCAAAGACATTATTTTCAAAATTCTGCATTTATTTTAGGTATTATACACATATATTTGCTTTATTGAGTTTATTTGTAACAATTAAAGCATAAAGAAAAATTAGCTTCTACAAAAATCATTATCGAGGAGACTCAGTCAAATGTCTTGCCTAGGGATGAGTCAGTGGCCAGTAATGACACCTATACCACACTTGTTATGAGAGACTTCTTCTGTCTAAGTGTTTCTATGAAAGCGGATTAGAAAATCCAACTTGACACTTAGTGTCGTCTGCTCATCTACGATTGGTTGAGTTTATACGACTGCCTATGTTAGGTGAATCTTAAAGTTTTTAGTCATCTCGTAAAGAGACAAACGACAATTTAAGCCTGTTTTGAGTTAACCTATTCCCGATTTTGTATTTAAACAGTATCTGTACAAGAATATGGATCCCATAGTCTGTAACCATAACCACTGAACCTGGTCCCAATCAACTGTGAAGGGGAAGTTCGTTATGAATAGACGAATTTTCAAGATCACTGAGAAATGTTTACTATAGATATCTAAATGTGTCAAGTGAAACAAAATGAAAGATGGGGGTGGTCTTTGGATTTGACTGAAACATCTTGGTAGAACCATTGAGATAGGACTTCCTTAGGTAAATATTTTTATTCATAAGCAGTAACTCCTGGCTCTTACAATTTAATTGTTTGTAGGACGAGTCCTCCAATCGTTCAGCATATAAGTACATTAAACGAGTAACTAAAACGTATTACGTATGATAAAGTTAAAACAGTCAAAGTAGGAAGGAATGATAACTATAATACAATCAAATCCTGATTAAAATACAAAAGTAGGTTTCATTCAATCTCTACCGAAGACTCGCTGGTCACCTTCCAGCTAGAAAAGTTAAATGTTTTGATTCCGAAGGTCATAATAAATATAAAATACATGTCTTCGATTTTGTTATCAATAATATGCCCTCAGATTTCATAATTTATTGTTTTATAACTTACGATAGCCTACTTGAGCGAATATTGTATACACGTTGATTCGTCATTTCACTCATAATAGAGTAAAACGAGCAATGAATGTGGACTATTCAGCATCTTGATTGAAATGTGCATTACATTGAGTCTCGAGTCGAGCTAAAATAGAAAAAAAATATCCTAAACTAAATAGTTGGGGATTTCCCTCGATATATTGAAAGTAAACACATCTCAAGAATATTGATTGATAGTCTAGTTGCATTTTCTCGTATTTGGTAAGATTAACGAATATTGATCCATCGAAGGATCCCCTGACTGCTTACTAATTCACCTACGAATATCAGTCCGACTATGAGTATCCATATATGGACATATGTATGTATGTACATATATTTCCCATTGTATCATGGTTGTAACATTGCAGGATGTAAACAATTTTTTTTTTCTTGTGGTCTAGCAGAATTTTAAGAAAATGTTAACTCAATCGTTTACCATTGTTGAGACTGTCATCACATTTAAATCAGCACCTATCTCTTAATTCTGTGAACTCTTCAGGTTTCGTCATTTCGTGTATTTAATAGCAAATTATAAGAAAAATCTCAACTTGTAACAGTCAATGGGTAAAGTATGGAAACAACATAATGCCGATAGTTCCCATTAGTCATGCCTATGGTTATTTTTGCGGTGGTACATTCATTTATACAGGTAATCTTTTTGCAGATATTTTATGAGTGTGCATTAAAAGAATCCAAGATGATGCATACCTACGTAGATTTGTTGATTAAGTTTGTCGTTATTTTTACTGTAGGAAAAGCAATAAACAAGTCTTTCCCGGGTGGTTTGAAACAACTCAGACCACATGAATCCCTTTGAATATGTGTCATGCCTAATCCAGCCATTATTTGTTTTCATGATAACACACTCGACTTGTGTGCCTATTGGCTAGCACTATAAAATTGTTTGTAGTGAATGCCATAAAGTTGAACTAGTTCTTGTAAAATCATTATTTGTATTCAAACTCATGAGTAATGACAAACAACTAAACAGACTGACCCATATACCCGAAGAATACGGAAATCGGCAAATACGTTTTGCATCATTTAAAATAGACTCAGATTATAGTTCAACCATGAAATTCGTTTGACCATTTAATTACAACTGCAAGTGATAAGATTCATTGGTTATCTGCAGAGCACTAAGCAATCGCGAACATGTGAACGAATGTTAAGTGAATCATTGGATTGGAGTATGAAATTCATCTTTCACTGGGCCGTAGGTACATATACACTATTAAAAAAGTTTAGCAAAATAAATGCTCCAACTATGAATGTAACCCACAAGCTGTTAAGTTTTGTCGTTGCTTGCGTGCGCAAGAATGTATAATTATTTTTTCCTCATATAAAAGGCCGTATACAAAAGTCAACACATTTAGTTCCAACTTTGACACCCACCTCTCACCTCCTCTGCTTAAATTATATAGATGAGTACATTTAATATAGAATACTTTAACTTTTATACTCAGGCATATAAGAATGTTGAAAATCTGCTACCTCGAGCAGTTCAACATTATCTGTAGACACATACATATTGACATAAGGTTTAAAAGGTGTTGTGCCATTTTAGCCCCATGATTTAATAATATGATATGTCTAGTAGTACCATGTCTGGAAACTTACGATGATTAAAAAAAACATAATTGATATCCACGATGTAACCTAACCACCACCATGAAATCCTTAATTAAACGAAGAATGAAACCCGCAGTGCTGGTGGCGGGTAGTTGTTTTCGAACTCTATGCGACTCTAACAACATATTCTTCTCCAATACAAAAAAGACCACAAAGAGTCCCTGATCGAACACATTATGCAGGTCTAAGGTCCAGACCCGGCAACATCAGATTTTTTACTTTCACAGTGTCACCAAATATAGCTTTAAAATGTTTCCAGCTTAATCCAGCTCAAGGCTCAACTTAACAGTGGTCTTCGATTGCAAAAACCATTTAAGTACAGCCAGATACATTAATGAAGTGAGTACGACTCACAAACCAAACCTAGAAGCACATTATCTTCAACTATCTTATAACTACTTAAGGGTCACGGAATCTACGAATATTTCTGGACAAAGCTATTTCCAGTGTTCTCCTCCGTTCATAAATATTTAGCGGTGAGCGAAAAAAAAGCCAAAACAGAGTACAATTGAGGTATACAGCAACGTGTTAAAGATATTCTTTAATCTTAGCCGTAAGGGCAGGTAACTAGTGCTTTTCCTTAATTAAGTTCAAAATTTATGTATTTTTTTCCATGATCTCTAGGATAGAGATTCTTCGTAAAACTTCTCGTTTTACCTCAGTCCTGATTTCTAGCTCGCATGTCTAATCGTCTGACAAACACTCGATTTGTAGTAAACTGTTTTTAAAAGTGGGCTTTTAAATTGGGCTTCAAGATTCAAGATTATTCGATCCAGTCGCAGCGCTCAAATGCACGAAATCCTTAAATATGATTGCTATTGCTAAGATCTTTCCAATAAAACAGATTCAACATCTTATGGCCGAAATTTAACATATTTTACCATTTTTTAATAATTGCTTTATAATGAAAAAGAATCCTAAACTTTTTTCGTCATTGTGAACTACACTCTAAGAAATTTCCTATTGACCGCAGTTGTCGCTGTGAACAATCAACAAGTCAAAAAAAAACTCTAGATGTCAAACCATCAATCAGCTGCTGCAAACAAAAAGCATTGTTTTCATCGCTATCGAGTATTTATTCCCGAAATTTATATGTTTTATTGGTGCTTCAATTGAAAAATACCATTTCACATGTTTACTGTGAAAAATATAAGTTCTGCGCAAGTAAATAAGCTGCGATGTAAAAACGGCGATTCTGTGCCATCACATATAGTTTATAAAAATCAATAATAAGAGACCTCTCTAACGAAAAACTCGAAATGGGTGCGGAACATTCCTCACAGCAACGTAACGACGGCGACAGCCGGGAGGCTCTGGAACACGATCGTTCTTCACCATCCACCTCGTCGACAAAACGTCGAGCTGCGCAACGTCAAGGGACAGTCAATAGTAAAAACAACCAGCAACAAAGTTCACCAACTTCATCAGACATTGCACGGCCAGTGTCTCCACCCTTGAGCGTTTGTTATGACTCAGACCTGCCATATGTCTCTTACACAGACCGCCCAATCGGAGATTCCCCCAAAATTCGCAACAAAAACAGTGCCTCCGGTTTGCGCAGTGTTCATGGTGGTGGTCGTTACAAACAGACTGGGACCAAACCGAAGCGTCCAGCATCGACATCAAATCACAACATTGTTATCGTGAAGCCAGGAACCACCAGAGATTTGGACCTTGATCTTGATCCAGATCTCGCACGGCTGCGAAGTATTCCAATGTTTTTGCCGGTGATGCGGGAAACTCTCTCATTACCTTCATCTCGAGAGCCGGAGATCCTTGAACGACTGCAATCCGTGCACTTGCAGAACATATGCCATCGGATGCAAGCACATTTCAATTACTGTGCCACACACGTAGCCACCGAACAGAATCAAGTTATCGAGAAAACAAAAATGATCAATAACACGGTTACGACGCTTTTTGCGACGTTTGTTGACATGCAGAAAACCTACGCGGCGTATGCGGAACAGTTCTCCAAGATCCGGAGTATTTCCCAGCAGTTGAGTCGATGCAACTCCTTGCTGAATGAGAACATCGAAAGTTTGGAAGCAATCAATAATTTCCTCGACGTTGACGATCGACTGGAACCGTTTATATGGAAAACGGACGAAATTAACCTCCGGAAGGGCGGAGATGGGGCTTAGTGTGACACGAGTCTTTAATTTAATTACGAAAGTTCTGTTCATGTATTGCTTCTATTTGTATTGTGATGTACAACATAGTTTAAGCGAAGCAATCTGTCTTAGTTATTGTAGTCTTTTTATTTAAGTTAAATCATAAAACGGTTGGTTATTAATTTATTTAGAAATTTATATTAATAAAATATATCGCTGCAAAGGCTTGATTATCACTGCAGAAATATGCATATTTATTTTTCCTAGTACTCTAATAATCAGTCTGGGCTTTGTTGGTCGTGGTGACTAAGAACGTTTCGATGTGCGTTTGTCGATTGCAGCTTAAGGTTATGCAGTGTATGCTGATTGTTTTAAATTATCAAAATATCTAATCGACTGATGTACATACAAATGTGTACGGTTACTGCATTAGCGTATCAACATATATTTTAGTGCATAAACATCCTCAATCACAACTGGAGGATGTCTCCTTCGGGTACATGGTTAAGCGAATGAAAAAGATCCAAAACGCCATATTGGGGGATTTCTAGACAGATAACCAGTCCAAAAATGGACCTCCGTATATTCTTTAATTTGCCAGATTTCTACCGAAATGGTAGAACTACTCGAGTAGTTAATGCTTTGGACTATGGAGCAAACGGTTCCAGGCTTAATCCCTAGACAACTCCTAAAACTTCTTCACGACCTTACATCTCCCGAGCGTCTGAGAGACATTCATTATGAGAAGGGAGGAACTTTCTCCAAGATGGTATGTCTTTATCCTTTGTATTATCTAAGCTGGACTGGGCATAATAAAACCATTTTAATTGAGAGTAATACAAAAGAAATCATCTTTATTATTGTTTTGGTAATTTTTCTTGTGGACATAATATTTGTACGATTCGTTTAACAAGAAGCAGTTTTTAACACTTAAGAGAGGAATTGAAGAAGGAAGTAAGAAGGTAAACTGACATTTTTCTAAACAAAACACTATCGGATGGACTTAAAATTAAAATTGAAGAATAAATAGATTTTATACACAGGCACACACTCTAACAACACATGCACTAGGAAGTTAAGGTAACAACAAAACGAATGCGTATCACAGTTTTTTGTTTTTTTGTTTTTCTAAAATAACTTTTGCATCATTATTCTTTGTTCGGCGTCACGCTTTTTCTGTTCCTCCTCAAGCGCTTTGAGTTCCCTTGCGACAGCAGATTTCAAAGATGGATCTAGTTCAACACTACGTTGAAAGTCTTTTTTGGCTTCTTCTGGATTCCATGCGCCCAAGTGTGCTTTGCCACGTCGAAACACGGCTTTCACGTTATTAACATCGAGCGTTAATACTTCATTGCAGTGTTGAATAACCGCATAGTAATCTTCAGCCAACAGGCGGCACTGAGCGTAGTTTAGCAGAAGAGGCACTTTGAGTTCGGCTAGTTCGAACCATTCAGTATCGTGTGGCTTTTCCCTGAAACGAGAAATTAAGAATGTTTTCTAAAGAATATGACAGCGGACTCACTTTAACATAAGTTGTTCAAGGATGCCGATCGCCTGAGAATAACATTCTTCCGCTTTTGAATAGTTTTTCTCCTTGTATAGTTGGTTGCCCTTTTCCCGTAGTTCCTTGGTTGCTTTCATTTTCTCTTCATCGGACATTTGCCAACGTTCCTTCTCGTATTCCTCAGGCATTTCAATGGATATCAACTCGATTATAAATTCCAAATCGGAAGGATTTGTGAATAAATCATCGAGATCCTTATAGCCGATTCCCTCATTTTGTAGAGTCATTCCACAGCAGTGACGGCGTTCCTCCTGCTTTTTACCCACATCACGGAGTGTTTTCGAAATAAACGGGTACTGGGCTACTAACTGAAACAATATTCGGGTGATTTCATTCAATACTCATCATAAATTCAAACAAACACTTACCGATTTGTCCACAGTGAACCTGGCAACCTCGTTTAAAGACATTTTCTGGACTATGACTTCCCACACTTCAAGCTTAAATTTCTTTCCCAACACTAGTTCCATTGGTTTGGCCATTTTTCGGCTGTCATCCAGAAGTGTTCCATCGCTTTTTCGAGTTTGAAAATGGAATTTTACCTACAAAACAGTTCGCTCTCCTTTAATATGCAATCAATTACCATATTATTGTTTACTTACCCTTGTACCAGATCGCAGCGGAACGAATTGCTTGCCAGGATGTAAAATTTTCTTTTGTATCAAAGCATTATCGATTTGTGTGTCCATGGTGGTGGCTGTTCTCGTCAAGCGAAGAGTATCGAATGGCTAAAATTTAAATTCTCTTCATGTGCGTCAGGTAAATAGGTCATTCAATTAATTTACTCGGCGAGTGGGCTTTAATTGGGAACACGCAATTCAATTAGAAATTTTTTTTTTTTCTATAAACAGACCAAATTTATTGCATGCGAAGGGCATACGTTCAGGTGTCACACCATGACCAAAAGTGTACGTTTTCACAAAAAATGTCGACACACACAAACTTGTCTGCACAATTTAACGATATAGTTAATTAGTATGTTTCATATTTGGTTCAATTTTAGCTGCATATACAATTTTGCAATTTGCTCTTCGTAAAACACGAGAAATGAAAATTTACAACGGAGTGGGTGCGGGTGACGCAAAATCAGCTGAGAAATGTCATTTAAGTCGAGTATGGTGCAAACATGTTGGTTGTTGGTTTTCGGTATCAGTTCAGGTACACAGCATGAAATTTAAAATTTCAGAAATCAAAGTTTTGTAAAAATAGGAATTATTCCTGTTTGCACTGTGTAAATGTTAAGGAAATGAAAATAGATGATACATTTATGCATACAGAACACAACGGATTGGATCAGGTGGACTAGAGATGGAAGTGGTTTTCTGATACACAACATTTTAAAACATTTTTAAAAACTAAAAAAATGGTGTGGAAAGCTGACAATATATTATGTACAATATTGCTTTAAACTCCAATTGTTGTTATACTTGTTTCTGGTGGGCCGCTTAACATGTTCTTAAGTACCAAAGTGAGTTTTACAGATATAGGCCGAACATTTGTATGTAGCAAACACAAGATAAAATCAGTTTACGGTTTTTATACAATCAGCGAATTTTGAATGGAAGCCTTATTGTTGTTTAAGTTTTCTCCATTCTTTCATCAGAAAAGTGAAAACACAACTAAAATCTGCAAGACAGTTGTATGCGTGGAGACAAATTATACGATTTCCATACAATCTGTCACATACAACACAGGTTATATGCTCAAAACCCTCCGAGCGTACAACATCCGCACTATTGGTACGTCCGGCGCATACAAGACCAAATCTGTCCAACCGTTAGTACAACGGTTGTATCGTGTATTTGCAACTTCACAGACATTTAGAAAAATTAAAACAAAATTTGGCATCACCTAATAACTAACGGTTTTCTGGTGGGATTATTTTGACATTTCGATCACAGACTATAATTTCGAGTTTGTAAGTTTAATTTTTAACTACGCGCGTTGGGTAGAATAACAAAATGTAGATAAATGAAACACGAAATGTTTTATATAAATGCAGTGATTGCATAGGAAATTAAAGTATTTTCGGTAAGTAAACATTTGTACTATGACTGCAATACTATGTTCGTTTTTAGAACTTAAGGAGACTTTTTAGTGCACAGGAACTGCACCTGTTTATTATTCCGTCGTTTATTCCACTGATAACCCATTATATATACATACATATCTATTATAGTCTGTGGTTTGTTCTATCAAGTTTTTTTTTTTTATCGAATACAGCTTACCTTATCGCTGCATAATGAATGTGTAATGTAGATTTAATACAATTGGGTGCTAAATATTTACAGTTGTTTCTTTAACCAGGCTATGGTTCTTTTTTTTTCCAAAGAACTGAGCTATACACAGCCCTTTACCATAAAAAGAGGTGCTGAGGCGCTTTTTATTACCTCGATGCACAGGACCAGTGTAATCATGACGACCTCTAACAATCTACTTTCTAGAACACTATATACAAAAATAACAATATCACTCTATTTAGGGGCCTGTTTGGGTTTCACCTCTCATTTTATTTCCTCTGTCCAACCAATTAACTTAAATAAATGGATTCCATTACATCGCATATTGGCAAAGGAACTGATCCTTGGAACAAAATTGTACAGATAATACAAAAACGTCTGATAATGAAGATTTCCAAGTTCGCCAATTGTAGTTGTTTTAGATCGTTTACCGGCTTTGATTAGAATTTGATCGTTTTTTTTTTTTTTCAAACTGGTCGTAAATGTTTTATTTCTGTCAAATGCGATAAATTAGGACTTCACATTGAAGTTGACAAAGATCGCTGTTCCCTACGACTACGGTTTGAGCTTTCGTCTACTTTACGAAGTACCGAGTCTTAAAATATTGTTTGAGGGTCTTGTATAGAATCTTCTTGGTTCTTTTCGATATGACCTTGCTAGGCAGTTGTTTTAACAAAGCAAAGTGTTATTATAGTTTGGATATCCATGTTGATACCGCTGGGAGAGTTGATAGCAAAGCCTACATACATACATATGTAGTATGTAGATAAATTTCATCGGTAAGTTTTGGTCGGGTTATACCTTAGTGGTTATAGACATCACATACGTATGTATGTAGGTATTTCGTTCTGTCCAAGTTTACAACCAGACCCATTTTAGAACCAATTCAATGTTTTCGAATACATAAATTACTGTTCGCGGCATTCTACCGATAATGTCAAGGTAACCTGCATAATCTAGTAATTAGACTGATTTGTGAAAAACTAGTCTATATTTTATGATCAGGGCCTTTATAGATGGGACAATCTGGGACTAATCCAATTTAGACTTCGTTCCACTTGATTCATGTCCGATGTTCCTGCATGTTGTATTTTTCGCATAAATTGAGATGATTTCCACTTTAATTAGTTTAAGTACTGGAAGTAATGACTTAATAAAACTTTTAGTAAGCTTCTCACACATTCACAAACACTTTTCATACCTTTGGAATGAGAAATATCACTCCTCAACAATTGCATTTAATCGACAGCTATAAACTCTCCAAGTATAATAATTCATCTAAATGACTAGACAAGTTGTGTATGGTGTCTTTCATAAAAGAGAAAAACAAAACAAATAACATAAATGATGTAAAATCAAGAAATAAAAAAAAAATAAAAATAGTAACATTGCTCTAGCTAAATTCTGTTTCTTTTTGAATTGACCGCCACTTCGTCTAATAGTTTGATATGTCATTCATATTCTGAAGCACCAGGTCTCCTTCGTCATTCAACAGTAAGTTTTCCACTTGCTCGTCCGAAAGGTGGTCCTTATCTGACCTAGAAATAAATTGCATCAGTATGAGACGGTATTCATAATAAGCCTTATTCCAATCCACCTTGAAAATAGAAAAAAATCACTGTTATCGTTATTCATCTCAGACTCACTGTTGCGTCGCTCCAAAGATTTGCCCACTTTTTGTATCCCAAATGTGAAGACATCCTTCACTTTATCACTTGCATCAATCAACAAATCCAAGCTCTGTCTGCGTCCTGATGTCTTAAAACTGCTAGATCGCGAGATCCATGTCGTAATACCGCCTCCATTATCACCTGACCTCTTTTTGCCATCTTCACCATCGTCAATGGTAAATACAGTTGTACAGGTCACCTTGCGATTATCGTCGGAAGAAGAAGTTTCACTCGGTGTATGATCATCAATTAAACCGCCAGCAAGGCCGCCGCCACCGCCTGAATGATGGGAATAACTGGAGCTAGTACTTCCTGAATTCGACAATCGTATTTCAGTCCATTGCTCGATGTCATCGGTTGTAACCAGCGGTGCAGTTGTGACTATTTGTTGCCTTGCAAGTGCACTGCATAAAGTGTCACTCGAAGACTTTGGTATATCTCCACAGCCTGCTGCTGGTGGAAAACGTAAAATGGATTCAAAATCCTGCAGTAAATGCGGACAGTCGTGTTGGTCGGGATACTTTTGTCGGATTGGACTTGATTTTGTGCTAAGCTTTGGAGGGATTTCCAAGTACTCATCGCATGATTCAATCGAACAAGGAAATGTGGCGCTGTTGTAATGCCGATCAACAGCTTGTGCATTTTCTACAGCGGGCTCAAATTGCATGTACTTGAGTTTTTCTTGTCGCATTTTGTGAATTTCCTCTGAGATCTGTTCCAGATTTTTAAGCGCTTCATTGTAGGACATTTTTGCTTCGGCTACTCTATTCTCTAAGCTTGTAACCCTTTCTTTTTGTGCTTTTAGGAGACCATTGTAATTTGCTCGAGTTTCGTAGTAAGGCCTGAAAGACAATTTAAATTGCACAATGAAACTCTTGCAAAACATCTTTTGACTTACTAGGTATTCATCTACAAACAATAACGTTGCTACTTACAAAATTAATAAATCATGTTGGTATGCCAATAAATTGATTAAAAGAAGCTTTCTTCGAATGTTGTAACTAAAAATGAGAAATCAACAAAAAATAAAAAAATAGTTTCCCATTTTTCATAAACTGAACGGAAGAACCAATAAGAACAAATAATCGAAAAATTAAATGGTTAAGTTGAGAAACTATCGTCATTTTTACTTGCTCACCTCGAGGCTTTGATAGCACCTTTAAGCTGCGATTGTAGCTTGGCCACGCGATTACTGGCAACCTCCTGCTTTAGTTCACACATTTTCAGAACGTTTCGCGTATCAGTGCATTCGACTTGGGATTGGTTCACCCTGCTAGCTGCATGGCTAAGCATTTCCTGACATGCCGTATCTAATGTTGACTTTTCGCCTAATCCTTGTTCCGCCAGGTAGACCATTTCTTTAGCGGCTGCATGAACAGATTTAGCTTTTTCATAATTACTCGCCGCTTGTTGAGTTTCTTTCGAAAGCTTTGAGAACATATTTTAGTGATAAGATATCAAATTAAATAATTTTATCTTGCAAACTTACTTGTGTAGCGTATAAGCGTGCTTCATAGTAAGGCTTCGCTGTTTGAATTGAATTGCTTAACTTGTGGGCGGATTGCTTGATTCGTTCAACACTCTCTGCTAAGAGCTTCTTAAACTCACATTTTGCTTCCTAAAAAGTTAAGTAAATATCAGGGATCGACCGAAATAAACTTCTCAAGAAGTAATATCGTAATATCGTAAATATTCTATTGCATTCTTAAGCATTAACAAGTAAAATTGGAAAACTTTCCTCACAAAACAAAATAATAGAAAAGGCCAATTGACCAGCAATGAATTATACTTCCGCCCACTTTTTTGGGGCGGTTTTTTAAATCTTTAAATCTTTCAGATAGATTGTAGCTTTTCTGTATGGTTTTTATGTTTTCTGGTAAAGAAAACAAAATGATCGTGTCTTTGATTGACTTCAAAATGTGTAAACTTGTAGAAAAGTATGTACTGGAGTACACTCCAAGGTGAAGGAATGATATGTAAATTGTAAATGTAGAACTTAAGTTTTGATCAACATTGAGTTAACATATTTTTTTATATCCCGCAGGTGATGCTCGCGAATATAAACAACAGTGCAGAAGTATATCGTATTGCAGGGAATCCCAGAGAAACCATAAAAACCATCTGAGAAAAGCATACCATTTGATGATGGTACAGCCAAATGATACCTTAGACGGCTATCGGAGAAAACCGCAAATAGATGCGATAGCATGACTGTTTACAGAATCACAAAAGACATAGTGCGTGGCCAAAGAACGCAGGTAACACCCTGGTAACTAGAGATGAGGATCAACTCGGGAGATGGAGATGCCTCGCTATTTAACCGTTTAAACAATGGTGTTGTAATTTTGGAAGCAAGTGAACTGTTCGTTACAACGAATTCTTGATTTTCCATTGCACCTACCTGTAGAATAGAGAACAAGCAAGCTTTTACGCTGCGCTGGATTTTCCGCCATCGCCATAATTTAAAAGGAATGTCAAACTGGGTACATCTAATTCTTTGGTCAAATGTTTTATCCTTATTTCGCTTACTCGTTAAAGTCTTGCCTCAGCAGAAAAAGAATTTTAGTTTGCCAGTCATAGTATTTCCGAAACCTTACAAAACTACCTAGACTTGCATGCACACCTCAATTCAATTGTTGAACTGCATAAATTTTACAAGGTAGAATCATCTTAACTTTTTAAATCTAAATTTCCACTCCGAGTGAAGTTTTTCTTGTTAGCGAGGTGTGGTACCTCAAATGCATTACCTATAGTTCGTGAATTGTTCTACAAATAAAGAGGAATGATGAATAGCAAGTTGGAAAAAATTCTCTAATGAAAACCATTTGTATTATAACAAATTCAAAACAAAGAACAACGCTTCTCTTGATAATTCAAACTAACTTGACCTACTCAATCCCAGCATTACTAACAGCGTATTTTATTTGTTTATAAAAGCAAACAAAAAAACAATTCAATTTTATAAACAAATTGATTATTGTGGCTAATTTAGTTCATGACCTTGGTAGGCACATGGAACTAGTCACATCACAGTACAGAAACTTTTATGTCCCTAGAATCATTACAACTTATACATACATATGGTAAACAATTTTGAAAACTACACTCTGTCGTTGAATTTATTTCCAACGTCATTGGCCCTATAGTTAAGTGAACCATACACTGCTTTTTAATAGAATTTATTGAGCTATTTTTAAACGAATCTAATTCATTGAAGGCCAGCCAGAAGTGCTTCTGAAAAAATCAAGAGCAAAGTACTTTATGGCAATGTCTGCATGATGGTCTTTGCCTACTGCGTTACATGAGTAAATTGAATTTTTTCTCTTTTTGAAAGAAAGGGAAATCCTTTCACACAACCATTTGTTTACTCTGATACTTGTCCATCAACGATGGGACGCTTTTCAAGAACTATGTACAAAGAGGAAGTATATTTTTCGTTTGTAACACCCACACTAGAACGCTCACCCGCCTACTTACATTGTCTCGGCACGCGCCTTAATGCAATCTAAAACCACATACATACCATCTCTTGGTACTCTCCCATCATCATATCGTTATAAATAAAAATCAATACTTACATCCAGTTCCACTTCGTATTTGTTAATATTGTCAGTGGCTGAGTTTAGTTTTTCCAGCTCAACCTGGTACGAGAAAACAAAGGATAAAAACAATTTAATGATTTCGCCTTGCCATTTCGATGTTCTATGACATCATTCATATATACTTTTGGGGGTCAAAAATAGAAAACAACTTACTTGAACCCTAGGATCTACGGGTGTATTGCTTTCAGCGGACATTTCCACAGATAGTTTTAGTTTAGTTTCAATAGGAAAGAGGGAAAAATTGCTTTAGTTGATTGCACAATAATAGTAGATGATAATTGAAAATATTTTAAAATTAAATTTAGGAAGTATCACTTGTTCACAACATGATTTGCATTATTTTTGGAAAATTTTCTTGGGGTAGTCAATATTTGAAGACAAGCGAAGAGAGAAAATTTTTCAGTCATACACTCTCGGAGAAACACCACCCCAAATGTTATTCAACAAAAATCGCGAACATCTCTTGGCGAAAATTTTTCCAATTTGACTGATTGTATTCGATGACAGTTGTTGGTTGTGTACGTTGGTTTTCTGCTAGTATTAGAGTGTGTTTTGACAGGTGGTTATTTACCAATTGGATTTCAGATTCGGATCATAGTGTATTCTCGCTTTGATAAGAATATGTACTAAATCTTTGGTTCTAAAGGAGGAGACACAATACATTGATTTATTCTCGATACATACTTTGAACGTACACAATCCCATTCACTCGCTATTCCCATTGTCATTTGTAGTTTTGTTTAGCTTGAGGAATGAGGAACTGGGTCCTTATACATATAAGGCGATATTAGATTTTATTTAATATGGGGATTCGGAAAGATTTTTGAAAAAAAAACAAACGCAATCCCAACATTTAAACGGAATGATGAATAGCTTTGTTAAATACCGAAAAGTAGATAATTTTTTTGTGTTCATTAGAAAGACGATACTTCTTTTTTGGGCTGCTGGTCGGGATTATTTCGAATACGATGTTCGGCACATAAGTACTTTGAGAAGAAAAACTAATTCTTGTGAAGTAGTTCTTTTTTAAAGAAGGAAATTATAATGCTAAGTATATTGAATTGAAGACAAAAGACAATAGTATATGTATATTGTATGGATATCCAACCTCTATGAAAACTATTTAACGAATAGAAGATTGATTTACACTAATTTTAGATATATTGAACAATGTTTGTACTGTACTGCTTTTTATGTACGATGAATGGCCATGTTCCGTATTAAACTTCTATATATCTAAATATGAACTATAATAACCAAATTTTGAAACTAATAATCGATTATCATCATTCGGTAACGGTTCTATCAAGAGTCTATTGAGTTTCAGACTCTTTTGAAAAAATAATTAAGTCCTATGATGCCACCAGTGTACATTGCCCACAAAATAGTGCGTTTTTGTAGATGTAAGACTATAAACCTCTTGTGACTTATCTTCGCTCCAAGTACGACAATTTTGTTTTTTTACGGCTAATGCAAATTCTCCGACAAAAACGATTCACTTTCAACTGACGTAGAACCCAAGTAACTGAGACCCATAGAAGTATGAAGCCGAAAAATATTTTCAAACAGAAAATTTTAGTACGCATACCAACATTTTTAATAGGTTGATCTGAAAATCTTAAACTTTGTCAGAGGTAGAGAACCCGATGAGGAATTAGTGCCTTTTAAACAAAAACAAGAATTCGAGTATTTAGTTCAATACTAGGCCCAACACTTTAATATATTATATAGGCTATTCGTAAGGCCGTAATATATCAGCGTGTGCATTAAAAGATCTTCGACTTTCTTATGTCCTATGATGCGAAATCATACTCCTGTGTCTCTTCCGTAATCATTTCGTGACAAAAAATTGTTATTTCAAGTAAAAGAATACATATTTCATAAAAATTTATTAAAATTTAATTTGAAAGCTACTTTTCAGTTAGTATAAGTTAATATCTGTTTAAATCTGCCTTCTACAGATCGGTAGTAAAGTATTTTTCCAGTGATTGGCACCACTTTCACAGTTATGGGTACAAATAAATTCCCTTTGTACTAATATCTTTTGTTTTTCTCAAAAACTTATCGCACCACATGTATTTCATGCACTTTTAGCATAAATTTTCTCTTAATTTTCAAAATTTCTCTTTAAAAATGCCTTCATTGCCACACTACGGTATTATTCTCTTTAGCTCTTTCATATCAACAAAACATTTAGTATGATGTTTCGCCCATTCAGCTTTCAGTCAGCAAAATTTCTTTCAATTTGAATGCGGTCCGCGGTGCTGCAGTCGTCAATTCTCTTCAATTCGCCTATTGCTCTATTCTGAAGCAATACCACCCAAATCACATAAGAAAATTGTTTTGTTAATAAAACCATATTAATTGTGTGTGCTTTTTCCGAAAAGTGTTTTAAAATGCAATTTTAAATTATTATCCCTAATACCACATGTTTACTATTATAAATTGATCATTTGCAAATAGGAATTGTGGCAAATTGTATAAAAAAAATCGATACTTGAAGAAATCTGATTTTAGTCGTCGTCCCTCTGTCTTCGAAATTTCTTTTTTATGTTGGTGCATTCAGAAAGCATAGTAAGAAAAAAAAAATAAATAAAAGAGTGAATTTCTTGCGTTCTTTTTTTTCGCTTTGGTTCATTTATTTTCCATCCTATTTCTCATTATTTTTGTATAGTGCAGTGATCATTAGATAAAATATTCCTAAGTTCAGTTAAAAAAAGAAAAGGAAGGAAAAACGCGTCTGTCCAATTAGTCACCCGCCGTGTGTTATTTCAGTTCTTTTTTTCTTCATCCTTTGGTTCTATTCTGTGTTTCTTTCCCTGTACTTATCGCGCCCTTAACTGCAAGAAATCCCCCTAATGGAACACATAAAAAATGCTAAACGTGTCTAATAAGCTATAAATTTAACAAAATACATGCAGAAAAGTGGTTTGTTTTTATAATTGTGCTGAGGAATAATTTTTAACATTGCAACATGCTTACAACCGTCCGTTGGCAAATGAAACAGAATTTATTTTAAAAGACTACAAGGAATAAAGGTGAGTTCCTGTTAGCAACACCCTGAATAAATGTGTATTGGGAGTGGATGGATATTTTTTTCTTTTTTTACCATCTCGATTGAATGGTGCAATTGGATTGTGATGTAAAAAGAGTACCTGTTCTCTTTCAAAGAAGCTGAATAACTTAAAGGAAAAGGAAAATAAAAAAACTAGTAAGGAAATCCGTTGATGCTCTTGAATTGAGCATCAAAAGAGAGCAAAAGGGTCAGCAGTTTTCATTTCATGAATGAATCTATCAAACTGGATTTCCTCCTGCAAAGTAAAACATAAATATAAAAACAGTCGATTTGTTTTCTTTTTACCCCTCGATTTATGTAAAACAATGCCGATTTAGTCATTTCCATAGAGTGAACTTGAACTGAATGTTTGTTATTTTTATGCTCCAGTTTTATATACACTTGGAACTAGTGATGTTGCGGGGGAAAATCAATAAATTGTCAAAGTTTTGCTGATCTACTTGCTAAATGTCGTTGCAGGAAAAATATGCGGCAAATTATTCTCGAAATTCTTCTCATTTCAATGAAATTTATACAAATATATCTGTTTAGGTACTTGCCATTTCGCATCTCTATGTCCGTCATTAAATCATCTTTGCAATATCTTCAGTGGAATATATTAAAAGAACAACTAAATACGTTCTTTTGTTATTTTTAATTTCTAACACAATTTAGATTCTCAATCTTTTAAGCCATTTTTTTCTAAAACATATTTATCCATCTAGATGGTAAGTAACTAAAAGGTTTTCTCTTTTTTTTTTTTAAATGAAGAATCTAAAATTGAACACAAATACGTTCGTTTTGTGATTGTAGCTCTCACGTTTGGAGATCAGTCCAATTCGACAACATCCAGAAACAAGTAATTAAACTTAACGTATATCCAACGTTCGCATATCCAAAGCAGGTGGGTGACCCATGCCTTGCAAAAAACTATCCCGAGTTCATAAACGTCTTACTGACAAAGACCTGCATGACCTGCGTTCATAAACCAATATGCATATCGAACTTTTGCACGCCGACAGAAATGTATTAATTTCATCAATGTCAAAAGTTCCCAGTTAACAAGTCGCCGTCGGTTAGGTTGTCCCGATAAAATATAGTATCTACAGAGAAACAGACGAAAAATATTTTCGAGTTGCAGACGTACGGTTGAACCTTTGGAAGATGAATGGAAATTTTCCCAAAAGATATGGTATTTGCTCGGCCTACCAGTCTAGCCGCCATACATACCAAAGTCATATATACACGTTATTGCATAAACATCTCTACTATAATATTATGTATGTCAAAGGTTTTGTAACGAAAAGTTTAAATAAAAAGTAGAATATGAAGCTAACTAATAATTTAAACTATCATTAACTTGGTTAGTTGACTTATCGTTCAATGTCAAACAATGCTATGTTACTATTTGTCTTGTACTTGTACAGTACCTAGACCTATCATGGACTAGTAGTAAGTAGATTATATAATATTATTTCTCAATAAAATTGATAGTACAATTAATATTTAATTGGAGTCTCTTTTATTTCGATTACACGGAAGATAACATTGTTGCAGAAGAAACGAAGTTGAACTCACTAACAAGAGATATTCTAAGGCTGCCCCTGCGCAGAATATTAATAGAGTTGCTTAAAGAAGAAATAAGATATAAAGGGATCTTCAACATTTTATCTGTGGGTACGCTATTTCGATCGATTTATTTAAGTACAGTTATCTCAACATCTTTACTTACCTTCCGATATTTTGAAAAACCAACTGAATATCATGATGTCTATTGTTTTAAGTCAACGCCATATATGTTGTAGTTCACATTTAACAAAAGTTGACTTTAAAATACTTAATCTAAATATTTACAGTTATTTGTAACGCTTATGGAACATTGTGTTTACAATTCTCTATTGTGTTTACTGTAACTAACACACCTAGGCTATTTTTCCCATCGATTTATTGTAAATCGTCAGAACTGACCAATTTGCATATCTATTTTATTTATTACTAAATTCTTGTAAAAATACCTTTGACAATAAGTAAATGTACGTACATATGTATGTATGTAAGTATTTGTTTTGTTTTGCGAATGAGAAGTGCAGTGAATTGGAATACAATAAGTCACATCAACATCTTAAAGTTACTAAACACTCTAATATGAACCGAGAACTGTTGAACGCTTTTTCTACACTTCAAGTGATATCAAATGTAAGAAAAGTACTAATTGGCTAAAAACAGGACCCACAAATATTGTGCACTAAAAATAAATGGTGGAATACTGTTAAAAAGATTCTCCTAAGGTGTACCACTGACGTTAATACAGACTCCTTATTTACTTACTTAGGTGGCGCTACAGTTCGGGGTGAACCTGGACGTCAACCAACAAGCCTCTTCAGTTAGCCCGGTCCTTAGCTAACTGCCTCCAGCTACATACTCCAAGCCGGTTGAGGTTCCCTTCTACTTGTGCGCCCAACCTAAGGCGCGGTCTTCCTCTACTGCGTTGTCCCTCCGGGTTTGATTCGAAGACTCTACGGGCCGGAGCATTGGTGTCCATCTTAAACGACTGATGCGTATTTTTCTGACTTTTTCGATGTCGCAGCTCGTATAATTCGTCATTGAATCTGCTCCTCCACATTCGGTCAACCCAAACGGGACCATAAATTAGACGAAGAATCTTTCTCCCGAAGCGACTGAGGATCTCTTCATTCGCTTTAGACAGAGTCTATGCTTCAGCGCCATAAAGCAGGACTGGGATGATCAGGGTCTTATAAAGAGTCTCCTTAATTCTTCGGGATAAGGGCTCTGCTACTCAATTGTCTTCTTAGCACAAAGAAACAGCGATTGGCAACGTCTTATTTCTGCTGAGGTGTTGTTTTCCGAGGTTATAGCAGAGCCGAGGTAGATGAAGTCCCTTACTACCTTAAAGACTCATAGACTCCTATGACGTTTTAAGTCCTACTACCTAATTTACAGAGAGTATAAATTGTCAATTCTTAATCAGAGTGTATACATTTTTAATTTACAATTTGATCGCACAGATAAATTTACTTAAGATAAGATAATTTCAAAAAAAAAAAAACTTTTCCCAAAATTCATTGAAAAAACATTGAAAATCCTACCAAGTAAATAAAACCCTTGACAGTTATCAATTATATCTTTCAGTTTGTTATGATTGACTATTTATACCTAACTTGGGTGGTGACCCAAGTGCAAACAGTTCAACCTAGTCAATTCAAGGATAAATTGGAGAAATTACGAATACATGTACATACTTACAAACATATAAATACGTATGCGGTCTTAGAAGAGTACATAAAATTTAATTGACGTCATAAATAAATTGAAACGATTGATATACGAGTATGTACATACATCTGCAACAAACAAATGAATGACATCATGTTGATTATTACATAGTTCCGGGCACCGAGTAGAATTATTATTTTGATCTGTGTGCATCTAACAATCAAATAATGATAAGGAGCGTCATAGGTTGTAAAATAAAGAATTAACGACGCTAGACAAACAGAATTAACGACACTCTTTAAAATTAGAGTGTACAAGGTGCTCTAACATTATACGAGTACATACATTGATACATGTCTGCTTATATTTGAGTGCACAAGTGGAAGGAATCTTACGAGTATATTTTAAATCTATCATTAAGTCGTATATGTGTATAATTTTAAAGGTTTTGATGAACACTTTTAGTACTTATAACATTGACTTATCGGTGTTTGTTAAGTGAGTCTAACACTAGTTCGTTGTAGTATCTCTAGATCTAAGAAGATGATAATTCGTTTTGTTACGTTTTGTCTGTTATAGATAAGTAGCCGGCTTTCTATGAACAAAGAAAAGTTACAATTGTTGATAAAAGGATTTTGTGGCACCCTATCAATGGTCTTTCAATTGATTCGTAATAAGGTACTATAATTCACTTCCAAATTGGATTTTATTTTAATGCTTCTTACAAGACTACTGGAGATCATGGAAGTTTTAAAACTTATTTCTGGAAGACATTAAACTATTGAGGTAAAGAAAGAAAGCGCGGTTCATTACAGTATAACACTATACATACATATACAGAAAATTATTTCCTCGAAACCATACTTATGGATAAAAAATAATTGGAAAAGTCGTATTTATGGAGAAAAGAGCTTATTTAGCCTATTGTGGTTAAACCTAGGAAATTGGTAATCCGAGGGAAAGTGCAGACGGAAAGGTTTTTATATTTTCCAGATCTCAATTTAAGGAAAAATGACAAGGACTTCTACGCCCTACCAGGCCGGATTGTTCGTCACGTTTTACTTGTATGTGTACGTATAGGTCAAGTATTGGTTTGATGAAAAATTTCGAACTCTAGATTTTAATCAAACTTGACATTTCTATATTAAGTGGGTCTGTTAACTCCGACGAACCTTTCTGTCTGTAACGAAGACTGGAGCCTAAGCGGTGGGAGTTGCTTCATATCTGAGGTCTGGAATTTGGAATTTCCATTCCAACCTCAAAATTAAGGGTACTTTGGTTAAGCCGATTTCAATGAAAATTGATTTTCCAACGATATTTCGAGCAGTTTTTGAGGAAACAATGTAACGAGTAGTTTCCCACATTGAAATTTCTTCGATGTTGCGATAGTGACTTCAAAAATTTCATGGCCTAATTTCTTACAACCATTCATATTATTTGTGATATATTCTTTACATGAATGGAAGGGTCCACTGCCCTGTACTTATATTCAATCTCCAATCAATGCCTTATCGGTCGCTGGTAGTAAAGATACATATGCATAATCGTAAGAGCTAATAGCTTATCTGCCGTTCTGTCCGCTGGATTGGAGGGTTTTGTCTTCAATTTTATATCTGGATTTTACACATTAACTTCGCGTATCCTTTTTTTGTGGAATATATTCCTAGAACTCACTTTTTTGGTAGGTTGAAACTAACTTACATATCACCCCCATTAACCTGAAAATTGTATCAACACAAAGGTTTCCTTAAGCTCCGGTCTGCAGTGTAGTGTATACATATTAGCGTTCATACCTTTAACAATGAACTCATTTTTCCCCTTCTGAATCAACAAAAAAAAAAGTACATTCAATCTTTCTTTTACCGCCACCCATTCGTTTTTCATTGCACTCCGTGTGCTTACTTAAATTCGGTCCCGATAAAGCAAATAATTGATATTTACTCCACTCTCTACACCGCCACACAATGCATCTGCAGTTCAGTTCAATGTGTATTTAGTCTTTCATGTTGAAGGCATGACTCGCCTGTGGTATCTTTACATTCGAAGACGGGACATGTGCATTTTGTTAATTTGTTTAGAAAACACACGCATTATCCTACATTTGAAGAGTAAATAAAGCGTACGAGCCGGAGTCTGCTGAAATGAGAAAGTTCCACAAGCGATGCATTTTAGTTGCCCTACCAACGAAGCTAATGTACCCAACAGATACTTTACTCTTTTTATTATGACTTCACTGGAATGTAGTATGTGATCTCTTTTTAGTTTTTTTTTTTCTTTTTCGATTTCAGTAGTACACACTGGTATGCATATGCATTTCATGTGGGGGCAGCAGCACAGTTATAAAACTGCACTGCATACTAATAAGCTCAAACGCCAACAAGATGCAAACCGTTTCGAAGAAACGCCAATGAAATGTTCTTCAAAGTAATTTTCCACACAAGCGCAAGTAGGTACGCTTGGTGTACTTACAAATGCATCGTAGACATTAGGCGCGTTGCAGTTTCTTCATCTTGCCACTCTGCTGATGGTGCCGGTTTTGCATGGTGGATGGGTCAATGAACCACCTCCAACGATGCATCTTTCTTTTTCTATATAGTGTGTACTAAAGATCTTTATATCTCCCGTTTTAAATGAGTGGACTATAATAATAAATGGGCTTCGCCTACTATTCACTTCGCACTTGTTCACTATTACGATAACTGTGATGTGTGACTGCAATGTGTTTCCGATGGAGGACATGCCCAGAAGTCATTTAAAATATACATATGTGTGCGGTTTTATTGTACCTTTAAATGTCGTCCTCGATGATGATGATGTGTATACAAAGTGTAATTTCCTTTTTCTTGCTCTGAGTATCTGGATGATTCCGAATGGTGATCCTTTGCGTAGTTTTCTTTTATCTAAAAGTAGAATTCTTTCGGTGTGCTTAAAATAGATTTCTCAGAACTCACAGCAAGCGGATGATACACATAATAATAAAGAAAGTAGAAGGAGATTTTTTTTCCGAAATTTAAACGTTTACTCTTTTATTAATGCTTCCGGAGTTTTTGTTCTATGGCTTTTCATTTCGAATAATTTTTCGATATATTTAGATTTTTAGAACCAAAGAAATGTGGTTAATATGAATGTAATTGAACATTTGTATCTAGATTAGGAACTATCTTTAATGAGGAAACATTTTTTAAATGTGTTTTATACACATGTACTTATATTTGTAGGTGTATGCTTGTCACTCAATATTATGATATCGTTTCTGAGATAAGGAGATGTTATTTATTACAGAAATGAATGTGTGGGAATGTGTACCTGATACTTCATCTTACTTAGATAGGGACAACTGCACGGAAATAATAGCAGTGCACCTATGGAACAGCCTAAACGAAACAAATCAAAATGGTTTTTATAAATTATTGTTAAGAACGTAAGGCCCCACATTGCTCTTTCTTCATCGAATTATTTGATTAAAGACAAAATTGTTTATTAATATTTTTTGTAGCCAGTTAAATGGTGGCATCTTTCCGACGGTATTGGTGTTCAAGACTGCTCTACTGCTGCCCTCATTGTTATTTTATTAGTCTCACATTATCAAAGTATTTTTTATATCGGTCAGTAGATTCTTAATAGGATTTAGATCAAAGGATTAAGCAGGCCAATCCATGACCTCATATCTATTGTTTGTGTGTGTTTCGGGTCGTTGTCCTGCTGAAATGTGTACTTGAAATCGAAACTTTTTAATAAAATTAAATATTAAGATATTCAACAATTTTGGGGCGTTTTCATTAAAAACCGATTTTGAAGAAATTTTGCATATAACATCCTCACGTACAAAGTTATCGTAATTCAATAATCAGAATAATGCAATATGGCCACGCTGCATGTGAAGGAGAATAGGGTATCATACGATCCGTTTCAGACGGATTGTGGCCTTTCAATATGTTTTTAATTTCAACTGATTGTGTGGGCACAGAATATACCTTCTTCCTGACTACTATACTAAAGGGGGCGTGCTCTGTGTATCCTTCGTATGTGGTATTCAAATTGACTTTACTTTTATGAATTTTGAATTTGATGAAAGCGAATTCTTCAGAATGCGTTTGGACGAGTATTAATGAATGCACCCTATTTATTTCTTTTTGCAATCAATTTTCTTTCGCTTTGGTTTTGAAGCACTCTGCTGAAGTACTATCGTGTCAGTTGGTGTCATGAAGTGCACCCAGTATTCGCTTGAGTTTGTTACTTAATTTTGTAGCTTACTTGGAATTGACGCGCGTTTTCCACAACACAACATTGCATACACAATGCGTTTATTTACAGACATGCTGGGCCTGCATATTTTTTTCTAATCGTATTTTTTAATTTGCAAGGTGCACGCAATCTATCTTCTCGTTAATCACTTGACTTCATCAGAGTTGCACGTTTCTCTGATTATTTTGCTCCTTGGCGAGCAGTTGACAAGATTTTCAATCAAATCAAATCATTTACCATGATTAAGTTCTGTCAATCAATACATTTTCGCGCTGCTCATTTGTTGAATTGTCTGCCGTGTCGTTTTCTAATTTCATTCTTTTTCCCATTCAATTCGATCAAAGTATTTAGATTTAATCAGGTGTTTGCAAAGATAATGTATACCTGATTGTCTTTTGTCAACACTACGGCAAGTGCGAGGGGTGTCAGCCAGCACCCAGCGCCAAAACCAAGCAACGACAGTGTTGAGAAAAAAATATGCTCAAAATGTTGTCATCGAATAAGTAAGTAATGGCTTTTGAAATGAAAATTGCAATAATCACATTTGGAGGAGAGAACACTCCCGTTGGGACGTTCATTTTGAAAGACCGAACCGACTATCGGTGACAGCCGCAGAGTGCGAACAGAGGCAGTTCTTACGCAATCACCAGCACAAATTGTTTGTATTTTTTTTTTCCCTACTTTAAGTGGTTTAGCACTTTGTGCGTGTGGAGCACGAAAAACTTTTACTTGTTTTGTTTATATTTGTTTATGGTATAATTTGATAGATTTGTTAACATTACTTTGAGTTGTTCTGGATAAGATGTAGTAGTTTGGAGATCTGTTTATAAGTAGTTGATAGATAATTTCCAACTGCTTAGGACCTTGTTTATAAGATGAATTAAAAAAACACTTGTAAGTTCACTAGAACTTGAGACATTTGTGGCTGTCAATGTCACCTCCGCATGAAAAGATACAGGAATATGCTTAAAAGGGGCATAGTTCATACCCATGGAAACATTTTTTTTCAAGTAGAAGGGTTGCTATATATTTAAACAGACAATGCACCAAGTTATATTCAAGTTATATATTCAAATGGACAATTTTTGAAAATGTCTTTAATTTGTTTCTTCATGATTATAGAGCTATTTGAAACCAGCTGATGTACAGGCACGTAGTCTTGGCTGTAGGTTCCACTAATGGAACATTTTTGGCGATGATTGAATGAATTGTTATGAACACTTCTCAGCTTCAGGCACAATTTTACTAAAAACATTTTTTTTGTTTTGTAAAATTGGGAGGGCTTAGAGAAATGTTAACATTTCTTATGCGCTTGGATATAAGTAAGACGTATCCAACAAGATGAGTCATTTTAAATTTAGTGAAAGTACGATGTTGTGCGTGATCTGTCGCACAAGTGCAAGTTTCACTTTATAAGCATGTAGGCCCAGATCTTAATGGAATATGGAATATGGAAAGTGGTTGCGGATAGCCCCAATCCCTGGGATCTTCTCGAAATGGACACGTGGATATTTTCGCCTTACCTTGCCTGACGAACACGAGTCTTCACATTCAAAAGTATCGATTAAATTCACTATAGCTATGTGAGAAAGCGCTTAATGATGGCGAAAAGCTGCACGAAATTTACAAATTGTTTTCGCGAAATATTTTAACATGTTGCCCATATTTAATAGGCTCCTGGTTTTTACTTATTAAAACCATTCAAAAACTGAATGCTGACAGTTCATCAAGTGGCCCAGCTTCTTATAACAATTCGTGTCTGAAACGTAATTTTTTCTCTCGCTTGTTTGACATGGGTCCACGAAAAATAGGATCATGAAAAACTTTGGTGGAAAATCGATCCTCCCGCTAGTAGTCCAATGCATGAACCATTGATACATGTCGCTTGCTAAGGGTACCATGCAGGTCATATCCCCAGAATTTGTTGATCTTTTATGTACCCGTAAAAAATGTACACTATCGTATGTTTTAAAAAATAATTCTCGGCAACACTTATACGAAGGTGTTTACTTAGGTGTCATGCACTTAAAATTCCGCACGCAAAACGATCGAAAGGGGAAGGCTCTCATCGAAGGTGCAATATTCAAGTTTTAGCATTTTTTTGTTTTTGTAACACACTCGTTGAAAGGAAGAGCTGTACAAAAAAAAATAAATCAAAAGTATTTGCAGAGAAAAGAAAACCAAAGTGACACGAATTCGAAGGAACAACTTTGCGTGGTTTTTTGATTGATTGATGTGACGCGATGACAACGCACAGTAATTTTTTATAATACACATACACTCGGTCGGCCAAAGATTGACACAGTGCATGCATTTGTTGTCGCACGCGTTTAATTGTACGCATCGTGCCTCGTCTGTCATTACTAACAATTGGGATTAGTATCCGAGTTGAATGTGCCTGGCGTGCTAATGCTCACTCGCAGATCAAGAATGCAATTAAACTTCTTTTTTTTTTCATTCTTCATCCAACTTACATCTTGATTCGTTGATCTCCGATTTTTCATCTTTCATTGATTCCTTCGTTAGCAAGTAGCAATTGATTGGAAGTCATGGCGCATTGAACAAGTACTTACAGTACATGTGCATTGAAAGCGGGCGATTCTGGTGTCGACTATGGGCTTGTCTGTCTGTCTCTTGTGGTTTGCGATCAATTAATTCTTATTGCGAATTTGGGTCAATTCGTAGTCGACTTTATTTTGTTTTTTTTTTGTTTATTTTTTTTTTGTAATTTTAATTAACTGCATTCCAAAAATATCTTTCTTTATGTTTTTACAATTCTTTTTGGGTTGATGCACTTTTTCCAGTTGATAGATGGGTGCTTAGTCTTATTTATTTCATTTATTTTCAGGAAATTGTAGCACAAATGTCTCATTAAGAGATTATAAAACGAGATCAAATTGTTTTCTTTTTTTTTGTTCTGTTTTACTTTTACGTTTCAGAAATTTACTCCAGAGAGAGAAAATAAATTGTAAACACAAGCCATAGTGTGTAGGAGTATAAACCTTCTTTGGATACCTGCATCCGTTCGATGCCCATTTGTGATCTCTGCATTGGATCAATGTTTCCGTGGGCGCCAACGCACAACTTGTGTATTGGGTCAAGTGGAACGATACTATGGACTGGACGTGTATACATGGTTTCTGTTGTCATCATTTTGTTGAAAGAAAGCGGTAGTAAATGATATGAAATCTGTACGATTACTCGGTAGACACCGGTAAGTCAACACTGATTTGGATGTACTGTTTTCGCTCCATCTTGACCACTTTCGCTGGGCTTTCTTTTGGGTTATCTTTGAAGACCTTTTAATTTTTCTCTCTACGTAGTACTATAAGCTATGTCGATGTCAGCTCTATTTTGTTCTAGATTGACGAATACATGGAATTCGGCACTAGCTATTAATGAAATAATGTCTTAAAGTTCATCTAATCGATGATTTTAAAATTATATCACTAATTAAGAATTCATTGCACAAAAACAAAACTTTTTCAACTCATTGACACACCCATGTTTAATGAACATTCTTGAGCTGATGTGTAGGTTCTAGGAAGTTTAAATGTCAAATTATTTTAACAATCTTTTTTCAGTTTTTGTTTCGGTTTCTAAAATCAAAAATCATGCAACAAATTTCTTCTTCCATTTGTGTGAAGAATACCATGGGAAACATTTCTCATTGCCTGTAAGGCCAGCACAAGACACAACGTGTTCTTCAAAGATGTCTTCAAACTACCGCATAGAATTCAGCGATAAATCAATGACATGGTTCGTACGAGCCTCTACACATATGTACATACATATCCCCATATCTTAATAGAGCCTTCGTGGAACAGACCGTTTGACAAGTAGTGATGAGTAAACTTGCTCCCCTCGTATTTTTTATAATTCTCGCCCACTTGGAGGCCGTAAAGTCAGTCGGCTTTTGTCACAAGTAAGCCTCGCTCGTAAGTCTGTGCGATTTGAGCTATGGTCAGTTTAAGATTTAAGAGACGATAGGTACATTATTGTATCAAAAGAAAAAGTATATATCTATGTATATACATATGTACATACTACAATTGCATGTACATACACATTTACTTGTATTTTCATGAAAAAGCATTAGCGAAAATGTATGTTTCTTTAAGCTTGATAGCTAGATATTTATTTCCACCCCTCGATCAACAACTGACACAATTTAAGTAAAGTACATACATAGTACAAAGCCAATAAGAGTCGGTTCGTGTTTAAATCTATCCAAGTGAATCCGCGAAGAAAGCAATTTCCCTCATTGAACAGAAAAACCTTGAACTGAAATTATAGCCCCAGTGGTTTCGAATCGATGTCCTCTTATGTAATAATACGAGTACATGCTACCGATATGGTGTCCTAATTTGCATTGCAATAGGAAAATACGTTAATTACAAAGTATTAGTTGCAGAGTCGCACACAGTAGGGAGTATATGTCCAACTTTTATGTGTTGAGATCTACAGAGCATATTAATTATGACCATAATTTAATATGCAGTCTAAAATTCCATATGCGTACTATATGAGTACAGCTATTGGCAGCTCACGAAACACTTGGCGAACGTTTGCTACTGTGAATGTGATCAGGATGTGTATTCGAAATGATATATGATTTTTGCAATCGGGTTGAATATGAATAAAATTGAATATGTATAGCTTAGATACACACACTCGTAGCTCAAGTGACGCTACCTTCGATGGGTGTGTAGTGTACGCAGCTCAACATCAAATTGTTGTTTTCCGTTTCTTTTAGTTTTATTGGTAAATACGTAAATACATTTGTTGATTGCAAGGTAGAGAACGTTTCAACGTACATTTTGCAAACATATCATCATCATATTTGTAGTTGAAATACTTCACTTTGTTTCAACATTTCAATTCAAATGTCAACGATAATTTTGTTTAAGCTCTTGCTCCCCGACATGGAACGCCTTTGCGGCAATTTGAATATAGAAAAAATATGTGTGTATAATTATTTATGCCATTAAGGCATTGGAAAACAATTATAAGAATTATTTTTTATTAACAGATTAAGAGGTTTTAATGTCATTTCGAATAGCTATCGGTTATGAATACATTGACTTAAATGGATGAATTGAACGCATGCACTTAATAATCGGGACATTTGTTTACTTTGCGGGGAAGTAATTGTCAGTGATGACAAACGACGAGCGTTCTATAGAAATGTGCGAAGACGATGATGACGATAACGAAAATACCGAGATTGTGATAGACATGAGATCAACAGGAAGGAATTTATTTTATTAACAGACGTTTACCATAATAAAATGTTGAATTGTTTGTTAAGGAAAAGTACATTAAAGTTAAAGTAATATTGAACTTGAACCTTTGAAGTACAATTACAAATAATATAGTTTTTACTGTCTTCCGGCCTACGATAACTATAAAATCTCAAATTTATTATTCGTGTTGATTGCCTTGTAATAACTGGAACACAATACATACAATATCGAATAAAATAAAAGATCCCTTGATCATTACGGAGAAGAGTATCCAGCTACATAAAAACAATATACATATTTACATACGTAGTGTTTAACACTCTGTTTCGGGGTGGGTGATGTTACTATTTAATGTAAATTTCTTAACAGGGCTGGCTTCCTGGTTTATTCCGTCAGACTACTGATCGCGAGATTCAAGGTTCGATTCGCTCAAAGCACCAATTGTTTTTTACGATCCCACCTCTCGCATGCGTTGACAAACTTCCAAAAGTGAAGGCTCCTTCCACCCTTTCCGGTTTTACTCATACTGCAAAAAACGCACGGTGACACAAAGTGCAAATACCACTGATGTACACTACTATTTGCACACTTAAGCAATATTCTGACGTTCAAAAATCTAACAATAGTGCCAGATTTGCCAATGTGCTGACAATTGCAACAGATGGGGTGACAATGACAAACTGTCTTACAACGTTAAATTGTCAGTTCACACAGTTGTTAGATTTTATTCTCACTTCTGACAATTTATTGTCAGACATTGTCAATTAAACAAAAATGTTTTTTTGACTTATGATAAGTGAGATTGGGTGGATATTAAAAGTTTATGCAATTGTAGTTCACCTTATACTCAACCACCGGATATGAAATTTTATCCTCCTAAGTCAAAACTTGAGATACGCAATTGGTTTTATACTTGTAAAATACATATATACATAAATCACTAGAATAACAACGAAGAACATCCTAAGATAATTTAATGTCATTAGCTCCTAAACATCTGACATAGGTCTGCCACTGATGCACAAGAGTGCTTAGACAATTGGCAGATACCTAACAAAATAAATGGAGATCAAAAAACAACGCAGATCTATCCATGTGTCACGAACAATAAAAAGTAATAAATGTCGCTTTTACAAATATGACCCACCTGTATTAATAGTAGCTTTTGTGTAGGTAATGTACAATGTAAAATTTTTGTTTATAGCAATCCGCATAATAAATTGATGACATACTATAAGTTGACCAGATGTTCCCGAGATCTATGACCGAAAACCGAGTTTAAGATCAACCATTGACCCATGGTGTCCATATTTTGACTGATGCGCACAACGATTATGATTATTATTATTGCTGCTGATCTTCGGTCTGTAAACTCATTTTATATTGACAAAACAAAACAATTTGTCAACAGGAAATTATAAACATATGTATCAAATCCACTGACAGCTCACTATTAAGCAAATTGCTATGTCAATCATTTGCTCTAACATTAGAAATACATGAGTTTCCCGATCATTCACACTCCATCGCATTCAATTGTGTCTAATTAATTTAAAGATGATTTATTGTGTTAGATTGTGCAAAAAAGATTGCTCGCTTTAATTTTCCCTCAATTAATTACAATTTCCCAATTGAATCTTATTTCTCATACAAGTTCATTCTAATCAATAGTTCACTGCTACTTACTTGTCATAAATGCAAAAATCGAATAACAATTACATTCAATTGACTTCCCACGCTTGTTATGTTAATACGGCAATCCAACTGTCGCATGGGCATTAATAAATCAAAGATAACACTATAACAGCAGAGTGTTAATGATTTATTCATATGATTTCCTTGTCCGACCACATACCAAAGAGCCGATAACATTAACAGATGTTTGTTGTAATGTTTACTTTTAGAAGGTGTAGCTCTGCATGAACGTGTACGGAAAATATATTTTATTATTTTATACCCTAGACAGTAATTAGATAATTCTATTTATATTCGCCGATCCGTTTATAAATTAATTTATATAGTAATGTATAAATCAAGACCAGGGCAATTAATTACACATCATCGGCATAAATATTTTTATCTTTTTTTTATATTCTTATTCCACGGTAAACATTTAAATTAAAAGAAACTTCGTTGCAATTTATTTTTACATTTATTCTCATTTCGTGTTGTATCTCTAACGGTATAAATAAATCACTTCAACACGTATGAAATTTAAATTTTGTGTTTTTTTTTCAAAGTTTTTAAATTATTCATAAATCATTAGCAAAACTTGGAAATTATAAATGTTTGTGGTGCGAGAAACATGCCAAATTTAGGTCACTATTTTGAAATACCAAACAACAGTGACTAATTCTAAGGGACCTATGTAAGTAACTAATCAAACTTTTTATTTCTTCAACGTAACAGCGACAGGGTTTAGCGTTGTTCGTGTGGCCATTACTTTGCTTTATGAGAATTTTAATTTTAACTTAGGAAGACAAATCTATTACAAGAGCAGAGTCTATTGACTCATCTGCATTCGGAAATTACACGGTTTATGTATCTTTTAGTTTGAAAAGAAAAAATTAAACACCGGTGAAATCATTTATGCACAAAGTATGCTTTTCAAAAATACATATATTTGTATATATGTGTGCTAAGAGCTTTTATAATTTATTATCAAAATTAGTAAAACATTTTCTCAAAAATAGGTCAATGGATTTACACAGAACCGGTGGACCATTACATTGTTACTCACATTAGCTCATTATAATTTTAAATCAAGTTGTATCGAACGCCACCGGGATGTTTTCACATGATTCAAGCTCGTTCAACGTATCAAGCCTAACGAGAGGCGAGAGGTGTGTCACTTTTATCTAATCCCGTGAAGGTTAGTGACACCTGCTTTGAGTACTACGTAACGATTTGTATGTTTCTCTTAAGAACAAACGATTGAAAAGTACGCACTAATGCGTTATTGCAAGTTGTTTGTCTGATTGCCTAAAGAATTTTATTAAAAATTCTTCAAATCTAAATAAATATGCACTTACATACATATATGAAGATAAAAATGTATGTAACGTAAAGATCAATTTACGTACTTAAAATGTGTTTGAAGTAAGCAATACTCCTATGTCTCCTTTTGCAATTTGTCCTTTCATTATAATATCACGGCATATCGTCAAGCTCCTTAGATTTTCTTCAACGAACAATTTTTCATACATACATTGTAGGTGCGTATTCATCCACATCTGTACATACAAACATATGCATAATTTTGCATTCTAAAGTATCCTTTTGTAGTCACGTTTTCAGCTTTGCGCACATTCTTCACAATGACTATTGATCGGTGCAGAGCGTGCGAAGAGACCAAGTGCATCCAATCAATGGCGTCTATAGCTTCTCCCATACATATCATAAATGTTCCACTTTTCATTGACACCGGAAATAAAATTTACTATGGAACGCCGTTTCACATACGTTTGCTTACAATTTCACTTCTATTCGCTGCGGTTCCACGGCGTTAGCTACTACCTATTCAAAATCATTGACAGTGCTTAGAACAATGACAATAAAAAAGTAAGAATTGGACGCAGCACAACATCAAGCGAAGAGAGCATTAACACCGGCAATGAATCTAAAAAAAAAAAAAAAAAGTCCTAACTGAATAACGACATGATACTAGAGTGGATAACATCATCACCATCACCGTCGCACAATCATGTGTTAGAAAAAAGAAAAAAAGAGAACGATCTCGAGTAGTTGCGAAAAATAGAACAGCCAAGCATGTAAGCGTTAAAAGAGGGAGAGCATTGTCGTTTTTATCGATTACCGGTTTTATTTTCGCTCTTCCTGTCATTTTTTATTAAAACGTGTAGGCGGTGCTCTTGTTTTCCATTCTTTGGCGCTGATATTGCACACATGCACAAACTAGTACCCTAGTGAATTGTAGGACAATTATTGAGAAAAATAAAAAAGAAGAACAGGAAGAAATAAACTTTTAATGAAGCCTTTGGTTCTATGAACTTGTTGCCATCGTGTTTAGTAAAAAGTCAGAAAGTGTTCATATGTTTGTTGTTTCTGATTCACATAAACGAACAGTACTCAACTGTACTCGCTATCGATTTAAATGACACCTTGGGCAATATGAAATTCATGCCCTTTTGCTAGAATATTCATATTTGGGGTAAAGAATTATGGTGCTGTTTTCCATAATCTTGTCAATTGAATATTGTTAATTAGTTCTTTTTCCATTCCATCCATTGCTTCACGTACATCTCGAAAGACGTTCGACAATAACAATCTAACTTCTTTCCGGTTCCCCGACTGTTCAGCTTTTTTTCATAACTGGCAAACTCCGCGCTGTAACTTCTGAGATATTTGCTTTTATTTTTGAGATACTTCACCGCCCTTATGCATTCAAGATGCCCACATCCATTGCCCAAATCACTTATATAGGTGATCCATTGCCACTAGCTGAGTCAGACAAATCGAGATACTCCTTTGGTAATATAAAATGAAACAAAACAAAATTTATTTGAGACTGAAAAATGAGTCTGCGAAAGTGTTTAGACAAGACTATCAATGGGCACGTCTCGAGTTCTAGCCCTACTTATTGTGATTAATCCTTACATACGCGTTTGAGACCAACTGACTGACAGGTGACATTTCATGTGCCATAACTCGCATTCGCTCTTCCCTGTTTGACTTTGGATAAAGTATACACTTTGGTTTTTAAAGTAGTATCTTAGACATAAATTTATTTGTATGGAAAAGAAAACTGTGAAGAAGGCTTAAGTAGGTACGCAAATTCGACAACGAAGAAACCAATGTATGTATCTTTATTTTTGAAAGGATTTTCAACTCTACTTGCAACGTTGGTTCAAATCATAGATCACTTAATCGTAATTCAGTTGGAATTTAGTTATTTTATTTATGGAAGATAATCGATCAACTGTTTCATTTCGCAAAATTCAGTCTGGTGTGAAACCTTTCGATGTTTTGGTTATAAAACAAAAAAATTATCTTGGAAAGTTAAAACAAAATACTATCTTTATGATTAGCTTAGTTTACAATGCCCTATAGCCAATGGGTGAAGGCTGTCATTTTATACTGACACGGATATATACATATATGTACATAAACTTGGATGGTAAATATTTGTAAACGTGTAGACCTAAGCAAAGTGCCCTTTTACGTCGATTTCGTATCTGTTTGTATGCATGTTCATGAACACATCGATTATTTTGTGTGAATAATATTATTTGTTGCATGTTGTGATCTCGCTGGAGGTCATGATTAGAAAATATTTTACTTCTCAAAAAGAATTCCAATTAATTGTACATCACACGACGAGTCACCATCGACAAAGGTTGCACATCTCCGCTCAACCCCATAGTCATTGTTAACCCAAATCTCAAACATTTTTTGTACAATGAATTTCATAACATGACCATGAACCAACTACATACATATATATGTAGGTGAAGGGGGTTGGAATGAACAAAAACATTCCTATATCTACATACATACATATGTACATGTGTGGTTTAAGGAAAATCAATGCACAAAACATTTTGCTTGTTAACCGTACTTACACACATTCAATCAGAATCTATTTCTACACTTTCTGGTGCAGTCTTGCAGGGCTGTGTGTATATATGTATGTATAATAAAAGTGCAGCCAGACAAGTAGAATCGATCAACTTCTTACAACGGTTTCCTTAAAGAAATTTTCATGTTTCAGTACTTGAATTGAATTTGGATATGTACGAGTACGTACATGAAAAGCCATGAAGATTTCAAGCAACATTAATTCAGGAAGAAAAACTTGTATAACCAACACCACACGAAATTATTTTGTTACTAGGTGCTTCGTTGACAGAATGCAGTACCACAATGTTTGTGGTTCTCGCTTTGCGCTTCATTTCTAAAGGATGCCAACTAAAAGAAGAACATGACTGGGTATAGTATTTTTCAGTTAAAACACCCGGTATGTGTAGTCAATGCCACAAATTGCACACAATTACTTGAGGTTGATGAACCAGAACACTAACTATGCATTGCCGTAGTTTCTTTCCTCCCATTTGCGTTCGCACATAACATATAAACGTGGCCAAGTGTGTGCACTTTAACACTGATACTACCACCTTTCCACCTTCTAACTCCTCTTTGACCCACCAACAGACACAAGTTTTTCTTTCTTCTTAGGTTGACGGCATGCGTTCATTTAACTTGATGAATATTCAGAAGAGTTAACGTGCTGCACTTTCATGCCGTCAATGGTAATATAATGTAAAATAAATGTATCTAATAGTGACTCGTGATGTAGTCGGTCATTAAGACGACTCGCTGGCTTAATGAATGTTGGAAATGGAGCTTTCGACGAAGATAAACTAATGAGAAACCTAGCGCACAGTGTATTAGATATTGATTGATGAGACTAGCGACCGATGGAATGCACAAGAACTAAGGCAAATGTGTAGATAAGGATCAATTTCAAGTACAAGAAGATACATATTTACGTTTATTTATCGATGATGAAAAGCATTTATAAATTGTTCAAATTTTGGAAAAAGCATACTGTTAACTTTAGTCAAGCTAATGTGTTAAATATTAGACCTGTTCGCGTATTCTCCTAAAACAACGAATTTTTACAAAAATCTGCGACAATTCACAAAATCCTCACGCTCACGAGAGAGTAATTTTAGTGCAAGAAATTTCTGTGCACTGATTTATGAAATCTGTCAAATGTGTCAGATATTTATACGAATTTGTTTATTGTGCAAAAGTGCGTTTAAAAAGTGGGCAGATTTCGTAGCTTTCGCGTTCGTTGACTTTTTCTCGTTCGTTTCTCAGGACAGTTCTGCTCTCGGATGTTTGTCAGACGCTCGCGAAAGATGGGGCTGTAAAAAACTTTTAGGTTTTTCGACTGGGATTTGGAACTCGAACACCTTCCTGCATAGTCCAACGCACTAACCACTGAGCCCACTCCTTGAAATCTTACAATGTACGAATTTTGGTGATGAAAGTACGCGAACAGACCTATTATGGTCGATTATCCTTTTCTTAAATAGTAGTCGAGGCTACGTACTGGATATCCACCGAAACTTTATGATACCGATTCCAATCATAAAGTCTTGGTTAACATCAAGCAATACATTGCGTCTAGACAAGATATTGTTAGTCATCTGTTGACGTCTACAGTCTCTGGTCTAGATAATGGTCTCGAAGTTTTCCTCAATTTCTATTAACCATCCGTATATTTTATCATTTTAATCTTCTTGGAAGTACTTCTAATACGGGAATGAATCTAATCTTTCATATGATTAAGTTTCTAGCATTTGGCAAGAAGAGATTTTTTTCCCGAGCAACAGTGCAAAGATTACTTGGTCATATCACCGTGACTTATTAGTCATTGCTTCCGAAAAAATGTTTGTTTAACTTATCTGTTTTTAAATATTTGTATTAGTTTTGTTATCAACTATGTACATAGTAGATAAATAGGTTCCTTCCAATTTAAAACTTTTGTTAGCTCAGTTGGTTCTTTTTTTTTTTATTTTCGTGTAAGAATTTCGATCCCCCCAAAGGCGAACTTTTTTTTTCATATCAGTTTTGATTTAGCATTTTAATTTTTATGGGTTTAAACTAAGAATTCGAAAACTAATGGATAACAGACCACTGAGACACCTTGTTAGATAGCGCAACTCTTATGCAATTCCCACAGATGGTTTATTTCCCCGTAAATTATCTCAAATGAAAAATAAACAAAAGAATCTCAGAGATAGATAGATAACTTCTACTTAATTATTCGTGAAATGATTTCAAACCTACATAGATTCCCGAAGGATTAATTGGTGCATCATTGCTCCAATTGTAGAGTGATTACTTATAAATTAATTAGAGACAGAAAGGTTATCAATTATTGGACTAAATATTTGCAAATATTTTCATGTTCTAATTTAAAAACGATTTCCGACTGTTTGACAGCAGCCGCAGTATATTCAATCATTCTGGTGTCTCGCTGCGTGCAGATAGATATTTTACCTTGAATCAGCCAAAAACAGGGAGCCACTTCATATAGGCACATTTCGAAATGTGTTCGTTTCGAATGAATGGACGTTGAACAAAATAGCAACTGTTCCGGAACCAAATAGAATCTATACATACATATGTTCAATGCCAAATTGTATGAACTGCAACAACATGGCCAAAATTATAGGTAAAGCGAATAAGTAGAGTGGTTGTATACCGGATGTCTGCAACATCGCATAGTGTTTGAAAAACGATTTATCTATGTCATGAAAGTGAATTTCTCAATTTTGTCTTGTAGATGTGCTGGGTCATAACATAAACAATACCTTACACAATGACTAGGTTTATAAGTATGTAATAATGTACGGATATCTGAGGTGTGTGCGTTGTAAGGAATGTTAAAGCAGATTAATCATTTGCTTGCGTGACAAAAAGAATGTATCTTACAAGTCAATGAGACAGTAAAGGGGTTTGAAATTAAATCAGTCTATTTAAATACAGTTAAACATCAATTTAGTTGTTCAGGGAAAGGCTAATGGTTCTCAGTTTTGTCTAAATAAGATTTAGAGGCAGGACACTATAAATTAGTCGGGACGTTGAATAATGAGACTAAAATCAGTCATTGTATATTTGAGCACACAACAAGAAAAGAGTTTCATAGACAATAGATCAATCAATACAGAGATCCACTAAAGGATGCGATATTATAATATTTATCCTAAGACGTTTGCATAAAATAGTGTTTTTTTGACGGGCGAGCTTTCCGATTTAAAAATCAATTCATATTTTATAACATTTTTGAAAGTTCGATTGTCTAAATAAATATTAAAAGTCAGAAATAATAGGCAAAGCAAGCACCAAAATTCTAATTTCCAGATTTCGTGTGTAAACTCTTGGCCTTCCGTTAAACCATATGATTTTTTTAGACATTTTCGATATAAAATTTTTTTAAAAAAGTGTTGATATGAGTTTTAAGCGGGCCGTAGACACTCGAACAACCAAACCAAAAATTTGGTCTCACCAAAGTCAAAAGTACTTTGATAATTTTCAATGTTCGAGGGAGGAGCTACGTCTTCGTCGAACCAAGTTCGAGTGTCTACAGAGTAGTTTACACGTTTATTTCCTCGACCACTTCAGTTTTTTTGCATTTGAAGCTTTGTGCAGTCGAAACAATATAAAAAATGGAACTTTGCACTTTCACGACTAGCAATAATAATGAGTTATGATGATGATGACTGCATAACGTTGAAGTTCGAGTAAATTGGTGTCTCTGTCTGCGGGGTTTTCTAGAACCATGTTCGAGTGTCTACGGCCGGCTTTACTTACCGAATTCGGATAGAGTCGTTTTGTATAAGTTTTATATAAAATAAGAATTGTTTAAATCGCCATTTGGAATAGAATAAGGTTTGTGCTATCTGAGACTGCATGAACCGGTGGAAATACAAATTTGGCACGATGGCAAAGAGCCAGAGGACTTTACAAAATAACTGAGTTGTAAACTTTCAGTTTTATACTTTTACTCTTCTTTCTTCTAAGCAGTGTACTTCGGATTTAATTAAACATTTTCTAGAACTGTTGCCCGACTTGGATCATTATATTTGTGAAATCAACTGAATTTTAAGAATTTTTACCATACATACCACATACTACTCTACCTTCAGTAAGAGCGGTCTTAATACCTACATACTGTATGTCTTTAGTTATTTTTAGGTGAAATTTGTTCAAGTTCTGCATTCAAAATGAGTAGGAGATCTGTATAGAGTCATTGACCTGGTTGGAAAAGTTGAAATACAAAGGCTTGTTAAAGACATGACTATGTGCTATGAGTAATGTCATTAAAGTCCACAACAATTCATATGAATAGGTATGTGGCATCATCAAAGTCTTCATTTTGAAATATTAGGTCTACCATTAAATATATTTCTTTTATACATACTGTCTTTTTTATTCCACCTCTTCACTCAATAATCGAGTGGGCGTATATGACACACTCTTCGTTTTTGAAAAAGTCACACCTAAACTAATTAGTCACAGAACGTGTGTGGTGCGACTATTTTTGAATTTTTGCACTCATGGTGTCGCGGCGTATCACATGCATACATATGTACATATGTACATAGTCCGCCAGAATCACTAGGAGGGGGGTTGTGTTTTAGATACTCTTTTCGATGCTCTTAATTCTGGTGGTTAATTTATGCACTTCAAGGCGCAAGTTGAATATTCATTATCACTCCAAGTAGCATATCAACATATGCTAACGCATAAGTTGCGGTACAACATCAAATCCATCTGCATGGGGGAGTATCACCAGATTGACATGTTAAAGATGACATTTCCTTGTGAACTGAGTGAGGATTCTATTTTCCACACCACTTGCTTTCTGCATTCTCTCATGCGGAACTAAGGAAAATTAAATATTTAAATAATTTATATATGATTTTCTGGTGTAGCACACACACACCGGTTGTTGTGCGCTGCTTTACTCAAGATGATGTCAAGCAATACCAAATTTGTTTTGTATACACAATTCTAATTTCCTCAAAAATATTCATTAAATTTCCAAGTACCCAAATATTTTTACCACCACATGACATGTAATCGTATTCGTATTCGATTACCCGCTTTGGCGACAAAGTCAATGTCAGAGCTAAGTCTTCTAATGGCCACCAAAACACAACGTGACTAGCATAGCAAGCGCAATTAAAAAAATTTTAATTGTGCGCCAGTGTGAGTGTGTGCCCGCTGTAATAAAACGCCTCATGCTGCGAAACTACAAAGTTGTTTTTTTTTCTGTTTTTGTTTGATTTCGATTTGGGACGAAAACGCCATAAAGATGGCTAAACCTGAAATAAAAGCCAAAGCAAGCAGGCTTAAATGAATTTTGCACGTTTTGTTTCAGAGTCTTACGCAAGGACCCCCAAACCATGGATTTACTTTTATTTTACCACCGATGTTTGGCAAAAGTCCAGCTGGTTTTATTTTTTTTTCTTTTTTTATAAAATTTGGGATGCAGAGCTTATGGTTTGATGCAATCGATGGCACTTATTGATTTTCTCTGGGGTGTGATGAGTATTGGGCGTTATTGTGACTTATTCCAGATACAAAATATTGCCAAATTCGCAGAAAAAAGCCATAATCACGTTGATTGTTGGTGGCCATCAATTACAAGTCTTGAATACAAATTTGAGTAAGCAATGACTTTGTTTTTTGTTTACAAATACGTAGGATTCCCAGCGATATCTAATATGAATTATGATGTGAACGTGGTATTAGATATTACGAAATACCTACGGCAGTTTTGTTTGCTGTGCTAAATATTTGAAATGCATTCATTTGCACTCAATTCGCGATAACGCAATTACTGTCTTCAAATTTAAATACAATCTTTCAGTGTTAATTAACAAAAAAACAAAAAAAAAATACTTTTTTTTCTCTCTTTAAGAATTGTGACTTACTGTTTCTCCTACACGAATAAAGTTGAAGCATTAGTGGTTAACGAATTAGAATTTGAAATGCTAATTGGTAAGTTGCTCTGTGTGTCAAGTAAGAAACTTAAACAAAACAATATGAACATTTCAACGTAATTATTATTCGTTATTAGTGATGATATGACATTTGGAATTCTAAGCAGTTGTCGTTCAAAATTGAGCTCCAGTAAAGATATTCAATAATCAAGCATAAGTAAATATAAAATAATTACTTTTCTTCAACACACGCTAATAATAAAAAGAGAACATAAAATACAAATATACTTTTATTCGTATAAAGAAATTAATAATTTTCTATTTACAATGGCCACATTTTTACAATTGTGCAACTGACACTATTGCAAGATAGAATTTCCGATCTGGACTTTAATTTCTATAAGTGATCCTCCAATAAATAAAAACAAGAATTGATTGCAAAACTTGGGAAAACGAAAAAATGCCTGTTATCGTGTAGACAACTAGAGTGTGTAATTATAGCCGAACCTAAATAAGTGGCCCTAATTTTGATGAAATTGAGAATAAAGTGAAATTGTTTGACCGTTGAGAGATGATTATTTTAATATTTGTTTCCTAGATAATTTTTCCCAGTTCGTCTTCTCTGCTCAGGTTTGAGATAATAGGTCTCCGAGAGAGACCTTTATTATTCTTTTATTAAAGAACAATGTTTACAATTGAGTAGATTTATACGGGAAACAGAAAATATTTCAATTGAAAAACATATGAAAAAGATGGTTACACATACGCCACCGAACCTAATACGCATATCGAGAATCAACGTCAAATGCGTCTAAAATGCTTTTATAAAAGAGTACATATATTGTTTGAAAACAGAATCACTATTTTGAACGCCATTAGCATTATGTTCGATAACACAGTTTTCCAAAGTCATATTCGGAAACGTCATCTGCGTTGCAACTATTCAGTGCCCTTTTTAACTTGATCTTAAACGGAAATAACTTCATTTGAGATTCTTTCCGAATGACCTACTCTTTCTGAGTTTTTCTGCAAACAAAAAAATCAAAGTGTTAACATGCAATCTAAAAACATAGTGAAATGCAATTTTTGAAACCAATTGGTGAATTCCAAATGGCATCTGTGCACCTGTCTCGAACAGGAAACATTCAATCAAAATAATATTGATTGCATGTTGCTGGGAAACTTACCCGGCAGATGGTGTGATAAATTGACTGACCTCGTTTCAATCAGATTGACAAGTTGTGATAATCAGAGCTATTTATTGACTCTTTTATATCATTGACTTAATTGAATTTGCGACCGCATGCAATGACCTCACTAATAGTGTGTATTTTGGATATTTACCTTAACAAAACCAAAGTATATAATCTTCAAGAAGCACTTTTCCAACTTTTAAATCACTGATATCACTGAATTCCAACTAATCGGTCACACCTACATACTGGTACTGTTACCAATGTCGCCATGAACGTTGGACAAAAAACTAAAGGATGTATGATTTGATTGTGTAGTCATTTGAATGTATCTTTGCATGGGCAAAGTGAATACGTACTTTAAAGCTTATACCTTTCATAATGAACAAAATTTACTGAAGGCTTAACCATCATGTTTTCTTATGTACTTAAAAATGACCTTTTTCGGCTTAAGAGTGTTCCATCGCCAACCACTTCAAATAAACCAACAAACATACTTTCCAATATCCGATCAAAGTGATGTAAAGGAAATTAGTACGGAAAGAAGCAACTTTTCTTTAATTAAATCGGGTAAATATCAAAATTTGCATAACACCGCGTCTTGGTACAATCAACAGTATAAAAGCAGCAAAATGTAGATTTTTGCTGTCAAATGAGAAAGTAAATCCCCAACACATAAAATATTCACCCTTGACTCAGATTTCTCGACGACAAAATTGATTTTAAATCTTGTCCACTCAGGACGGCACCTTTTGTCAAAGTGGCACCCTGAATTTACATTATCCTTTTGATATACGTATATACATACATACATAAGTGCTTGCCACCCCCTTTTATATATGTATAAACATATGAACATACATATGAACGTATATACAAGTGTGACATCGTTTCATTTGAATATTTCATAAAACATGGTATCGTTGTCCTGCATGACGTGTCTTTAAACATCTGCCAGCTTCCAAAACACCTGGATATAAGAGATTTTCTTTCTGTTCCCCTTTTGCAAGATTGAGTAAATAACACGAAAAGCTTGTTCGGATTTTTTTTTAGTTATTTGAAGAACGATGGAAATATTATCCTTTTGCTGCCACCGACCTCAACAATCGAAACCTTGTTACCATTTCTTGTTTCTTTTTTTTTTTTTTTGACGTTTGCCAACAGATTCAAATTTTACCCTACGTTGATGATAGAAAATTCTTGTTCAAACACAATCTGAAGAGGATGGGCCTGGTGATCCTTCGTGATAAATGGGGATTGTGAAGGATTTGTCCTCCCACTAACGGTGAAAGATAAATGTTAAGTAAAATAAACACATTATGCAAAAGACAATAAAATATGTAGTTAAATCAGTCAAAGTATTCAAATTTTTTTAAGAGATACTTTTAGAAGTTAAAAATAGTAAAATGTGTTTTGAAATATATTAGCATTACAATTTTATGTTACTTTTTGACTTGGTACTTGTCTTTTGATAGTATATTAGGCTTGGAGACTTGATTAGGAGAAGGTTAGGATTGTATGGGAACCAAAATGAGGTTAAAAAGTACGACAAGTTCTTGATCTTTTCAATATCCATGTAATTATCTTTTAAAAAGACGAAGTTTTCAGTCATAATTTCAAAATTATGGAGCCCTTTGGGCGTTTACTATCTCTAAATAATTTTGAAATGCTAAAAATAACTAAATCTCATTCCATCCAGCCCCATCGAAGACTGTGACATATCGAAGTGCTAAAAATAAATTATAAGATGCCTCCTTTCTTACAACATACAACGAAGAGCAGACATGTAACTGCGAAGTATTTACACAATTTAGTGCATTTAATGCCAAAAAGGATATACATACATACATATGTATATCGTCACCATGTACTACAATCTCACACAGTTCAAAATAAATAGAGCCTCTTTGCACAGGATTGACGGACTGGATTTTCTTGACATTCTTGAACACTTCTCCGGTTTTTTTTGGCGGTTAAGTGGTTGGCGTCAAATGAAATTGGTGAGGTTTTAACAAAAAAATGTTTTTACAAGAAAGTAAATGCTTTCCACAGCAAGTAAATTGGTTTATTGACGTCTTTCTATTGTTTGTAAATTTATCGGTTTTTTATTTATGTCTTCACTCTTTTGTCCAGTGACAGCGATTGACATTTCCAAATGTCAAGAAAAACCCAGCAAATTTCAGATAATCTAAAAATCCATTTTGGCATATCATGTCTCCTCGCCACTTCCCCCCCTCGTTGGTAAACGTAAAAAAAAAATCCAGTCAGTCTTGTGTGAACAGGGTCTAAGAGTTATTTCGTATGGCTATGACAGTAAATTTCAATCAAAATTTGTTTAAATTTGTTTAAATTGTTAATCGTTGACCAGGTTCCGCTGTATACATAGGTCCCTTGCTTAGGTTCGTTTATCAGATCGGTCCTTTTTTATTTTTTTAACTTTAAACAATTAAGGTTGACTTTCGATACCCACTTAAATTTAGTTCAGAAAAGATATATGTACACGTTTTATGGTGGTGCTAGCCTTGTTCCCCAGCGTTGACACACATATTTGAGTTCTCTATCGGGATTATCGGATTTTCTTTTAGCAAAATTGGAATTTGTTCATTGAAAGTCACCACCTAACCCACTTTCAGCGGATTTTTTCACTAAACAAACATATCTAGTAAATACCATTAGGAGGGCTTCCGATTAAAACATCGCTGCCTTGTAGAAAATTAAAACTACAACAGAAGTTGACGTCCACCCAAATACCCTATGACTCATATTTACTTTTTATTGGCCTGTCTAATGAAAACACATCAATTTAGTTAAACACCACCCCATGATATTTTTATTTCTCCCTTTCGTACACTATACTATAATACAAACCGCAGATCACAAACAATTGAAATCTCAGCAAGATTTCCTTTGATTTATTTTTGTATTGTTTGTATTTTATTTTTATTTTTCCACCTCTATTGCTGACCTTTCTTCTCATGCCAATCGGTAATAGTGCTTAGAAAGTCTGAAACCGTCGGATTTAATTGCACAATCTGACTTGTGATATTCGTACATTGTACACAGCACTTGGATGAAAAATTATGCAATCTGACACCCACTGTTATTGATGTACCTAACAGTACACAGTAATAAATCGATATAAATGGCAGTCTGCCGCTCCAGGAGAGTAGATCAAATTAAGATGTTGAACATGATTTGCACTTAAATGGTTTCCAGACGAAATCAGTCATACTACCGAAGCCAGTGCATGCACAAACCGAGCGAACAAATTACAATTCAAGAAGCTAATTACCAGTTGGAAGAGTGGAGCGCAGGGTGCACACTTTCAGTCGGGTAAACAGTTGTAAAATCAATCATTTAACATCAACTAAAGAGAGATATTAAAACAAACAAAAAAAAAACATTAAATTATGGACAATGGTATGCTCCATTTAGTGATTGATTGATGTTTGAAGTTTCTATGTGTAATTTGGCTGTGCACCGACCGCAGTGAGGACTTCCTTTTTGGGACTCTGATTTGCTAGATTTCGTGTGCATTCGACACGGTTTGAAGTGATGATGGCGTTGACTCGTGCCATGGCAAATTTAATTGAGTTTCACGCATTCATTTGAAAGTGTTGGAATATATTAAGCGAAAGTGGAGCAATTTATTAAAGGAATTCGCCAATCAAAAGTGAATAGTTCCCAGAAGAGTTTTAGACAACGTACCTTCTTATCTGGAGAGTGATACATTTTCTATTTCTCCGGATAGATAGCGATAATATTCAAGAGTTGCCTAAACAGAATGGAATGTTTGGTATTCTAGATGGTATCAGTTGCTTCATTGAATTGGAATGGTGGAAACATTACATCAGCTTTCAAGGTGTATACAAGAACAATAAGAAAATCTTACATTAAACATCAGACTTGACCCCCTTATTAGTATGTTCTAGTTATTTTTAATCATTTAAGTGGTCCTTTCAGTAGCTCTAACTACAGCACAAAAGTAAACATCTTAACGCAGACTACAGTCTGGGCGAGAAGGTGCGACCGAGCAAATAATTTTAAAATTACCAAACTCGAATTTTCTTTATGTTATCAATAATTAGTACAACAACGTCAAAGCTGACGTGTGTTAATGTCAGAGAAAAGCTTCTTTCTTGCAAAAACCGTAGACATCCGTTTGATTTTACCAGTTTTTCCTCCTTTCTTTCCTGTGACGACGTTGGTGAACCCCGATGTTGTTTTTTCCTCCAATTCCATACGGGCTTGCCCAAAAACGCGTCTATTATTGTGAGAGGACTTGAGTAATCTGCCTTTCACATTCACTGCATTTGTGCACAATCTAGTGTCCGTAGTCTAAATATATTGACTTGATCGCTGATGATTGAAAGACGGACCAATATGTTTTCCCAATATTTAGTATCATCTGAAACCTCACATAACATAGTGGCTTTGACTTTTATTACCATAGAATTAATTAATTCAAGACAATCTATGTCATTCCACCCTCCATTAATGCATTTTAAAACATATTCTCAAAACGCTTAGAACCTTTTATCGTTATTCGTAAAGACAGCTGAATAATAAAAATCCATGCGTCAAATAGAGAAATAGCTTTCAAATCCCGTACATCCGTTCCCCAACTTAGAAAAGTTATGACAATTTTTTTTTACGTGAATCCTAAAAAAAGACCATCTCTAGCTAATGAAATCAATTTACATCTGCTGTTCGGATTATCCCTTATCACTTCCGATATTCCCAGGATGACATTTAGTGATTTAAATGACACATCTGTTCAAAATGTATCTACCTTCTGTTCATCTATTTCGACACTGTCATCACTTACTGATGAAGGTGTAGTATATTTTCCTGTTCTCTTTCCCGTTGAAATGTTCTATTTTCTATTTGGTGTTATTTGTTTGCACGCTTTTTAACCTCAGACCATGACAAGCACGTGCAAATCGAAAACAAGTATTTAAAATCTTAAATGAACCTAAAAATAGTGCAGAACTGCCAGAGTGTATGCCAACTAAGATCATATCCAACGGATCAGAAAAAGGGCATCGCATTAGAGCATTTCGTATAAAATTAGAATAAAACATAAAGAAAAGCTGCAATCTCTCTGGAGTTGATGGCATAATATCCTACACTTTCTCCTTTGCATATGAAGTGCGCATGGCATATAATATTTGTTGGATTCGATCATGAAAATTAATACTTTTTAAATAAAAACGCCCCCAAAAGTGGGCGTGCGGAACAAATATGTACATAAATATTCAAATATTTGACTTTAATACAATTTTCACAATTTCGTGTAAAATAGTTAATACTTTAACGAACACGACTAAATCATCTTCGCTATTGATACTGATCAAGAAGATACGAGTATATTCTTTTTAAGTAATTCCTTATGTTACAAGCTATCCATTGAACTTATTATACCCTTGCATGAGGTTTAAAAATACTTCAGCATGTGGCATGTAACAAAACGATAGTATTTCAGTTCTGCGTTCAAAAAGGAAACAGGCAGTTCTATGTGCTAATGACGATGAATTAAAATTGCACAGTTCTTGATAGCTAATAAATTGTGGCGATGTATCTATGCATATCAAATTAGCGGTTACATTTTTACAAGACCACCATCATTCTCGAGACAAAATCAAGTTGTTGGATAATTTTCGTAAATTGCAAAGCGCCACAATACAGCCCTGTATCGTCCGTCGACTAGCGCCAATGGCCCGACGTCGTCTGTCGCCGTTCATCACATTTTAAAGAGCGAGGTTTCGGTCTTTATACTGTGCCTGACAAGTGTAATTTCACGATAAAATATCACAATTCAAAGTGCATTTAATAATAAAAGCAACGATGGCATGTAGAGGCAATGCACCATAGAACGAAACGCAGAGTAATTGAAATCAATTGTGGTTGCACTTGTGGCATATGTTATGTTCACATATAAACATATGTATGTATGTATGTGTATTATAACCCACACAGATCGGTTTCAATTCAAATTCAAATTTTGCACAAATTGCAGTTCAGATCACGAATATGTAATATAGAGATATCACTATGTACCTATGTAGTGTAGATTGAGATTTTATTCGAGACAAGACGCAGACTACAAATCACTTAATTGGCAATCATTTAAGATTTGTTTTTAATTTCCTTTTGGGATATTTTTGTTCGTAATTTATTGTTTATTTGTTTTGACTGAGTGTTGAGCTAGTGTTTCGAAAAAATTGATGGGTTTCGTTTTTCTTATTATTTTGTTTAAAGTTACCTGTGGATATTGAATTTATGTTTTGTTTCTTTTCAGGTAATGATTTTGTACTGAGGAACATTGGGTAATGTAACCATTTAAAGCATTGATAAAACTGCATAGTTGAAAGATTTTATACTTGTTAACTCTAAAAGGCTGGTGGGTTTGGGAGTTCAATGTACGATGATACTAACATCATGAGCTTAGGTTTTGCTTAAGAAAACACTGTGCCATACTCTATCGAAACCTTTACAGATCAAAGGTGACTACTGGGCATTTACTTCGATGGTGAATACTTTGGTTCGATTTTTTTATTTCAAATTCGGCGATCAGGCAGAACGAACCATTCAAACTGTACGATGAAAATCTAGACTTCTGACACTTTACCCGACCAGAGTAAAGTGAGCATAGCAATATCCAACCTTAAGTCCAATAAGAGCACACACTAACTCATTTCTAAGATCTGGTTGAAGTAAAGTATGCCTAATGAATGATATGAATCTCCTCAACATTGCATATACAATCCTGTCGACCATATTGTGTGAACATCTACAACTTTTTGTTAAAGAACTGATTGGCCCCTATCAGTGCGGTCTTAGACCGGGTAAGTCTACTAACCAAATATTCACACTTCGACAGATCCTGTAAAAACCCAAGAAACCTTATCGATTTTAAAGCTGGTGATGTAAAATTAACGGTGTTCAATTATTTCAACGTGTTTTCTGATACAACGGCGAACGAATGATGGATGTTGGTCTGGAAATGGGTAGAATCCCTTTCTATTCTAGAAACCAATGAGCGTAATGACTCTGGTGGCGAAACCAATTGCAGCAATTTGACTTGCTCACCTGCGCAACACAAACAAGGATTTTCACCGCTGAATTTCAATACCTTAAAATGTGGACAGAAGACTGAATTTCTTAAATATTTACTGATCTGTCCACACTGTAATCGATTTTCAAATTGTAATGGAATCCCGCTTGTTCCACATTTATAGGAGCACCACGTCGGGGAAATCGATCATGTTCATTGTGTTGTGTGTTGTGTTTGATGTGCACGAACTTGTTACATTGCGAATCTATTCACTTGCCAATACGAATATTTTCATTATCCATCGTGTACTTGTTATCAGTGCGGTTCGCACATGAAGTACATCGCTCCGCATTTGACTGACTGTACATTCATACAAAAACTTGCCATACGAAACGCATATTTTTAATTCTTCATTTTTCCGGCTTTTCCTTTATGGTTTATCGAAAAAAGAATTATTCAAATCGGTCGAGCCGTTCTCGAGTTTTTGTGAGACTAACGCACGGCAATTGAATATATTTTTGAATATCTTTGGCCAAAAAAAATTAGACCAAGTCCTACATATGTACTGCAAAATTGAGAACACATTTCATGTATAGGTAGATACAGTACTTTGTGTTTCTCTAGAACCATGTTATGAGCAAACATATCAAAGAACATTTATTTCAGTGTGTTTATGAAAACCACACATCATCTGTCACTAGCTTCCTCTCATTAGGAAATATTCAAAAAAGAATTAGCTTTTCTTAGTACAAAGAATAGATAAATTAAAAGATACAAGCAATTTGCTATTTTTCCAACTAACTACAGTAATATCAATCAATTGCGTTTTATTTTGTCATCTATCCCATATATCATCCTAGAAGGATACATATAACTTTCACAACTTGAGGTTTTAGTAATTTATTTTTATTTGAACTTGAAATGAAAATAAACGGATGGAGAATGACAACAAAAGCCTTGACACTGTCAACATCCACGAGCAGAACATTTAAGTGGGATTTTTGATCCATAATATATATGATATGTGTGAGTAAATCTTATGCAAAACGAAAAAAAGTATCTTCGTTGTTTTGAAATCATTTTTTTAAAACAACTCTCCTACATTATATTAATGATTGGGCAATTTTCAACGGCTTAAGGCAAACAATTAGAAACCATTTTCGCTTGTCATCTGTTTTTCTAAAAATAGTGGAAACAGTGTACGGGATAAAGCCGAACAGAAATGACCTAAAAAATATTTAATTACTTTGGTGAAATGAAAGAAGTTTTCAGGTTGAGACAGATTTTACTTAAGTCGCGTACAACTTGTGGTCACTGATAGTTGCATAATTTTGTTTTTTGTTTTGCTTTAGTGTGACTTTTCTGAAGTGATGTCAATCGAACAATGAGTTGTAGTAAAAAGTTTTAATTAACTTTTACAAATACGAGAGAGAAGAGAACTTACATTTACATTTCGTAGTTTATCTAGAAACCAACCATTTCGAATGTGCTCTAAAATGTATGCTAATCTTTTATAGTTATAGTCGTTCGGGTTTAATTAGTTTTTCCCAAATGACTTACATTTTAGTATGATAAAGTATACAAAGTGTTCTAGTTACTTTTTTTTAGAGAACGAGTGGTGAAAGTTTTAACATTGAGTTTTAGTAGTTTAATTGCAAATGAAATAACTTAGAGTCTTGCATAATTAAATCACAAAACTGATTTGCGAAACTGTCTTTGCTTTTCGTTGGTAAGTGTATTTTGAAATGTTAGATGTTAGATATATGTACATGATGTCAACTCACAAACTCACAAACTTCTTGGATGTCCTAGTGTCTCTATTGCAAAATTTGTACTAAAAAAAAACCGCTTTATAAAGTCTGGCCGAAGAAATGAATGCATTGGAAGTCCAATTATTTTTCAAACCAAAAACATGCCATCGACACTTTCCCAAGATTTGCCATTAAGGGTTTCCGACCTCATATCCAATAAACATTGTATAAACCATAGACAATTCCACCGGTTAAAAAAAAAAAAAAAAAAACTGTCTGCAAGAAGACATAGAGTTCCGACGATGGAAGAGTTATTGATGGAAACTCCACTAGAAGTAGAAGTTGATTCAATTGTTCCTGGTCTTATTCAGACAGCCATAGAGTGTCACACCTATACAGCTTTTCTTGTCCTATTTCCACATATATGTATGTATTGAAATTTTTATTACCCATTGTGCACGGTTTTTCGAAATATGTCTTTAAATGATTCTGCTTATTGGTTTCAAAGCCGGTTTCGTAAGATATTCATTGGCATAATATACGATTGGGCCAGACAGCCGTTAGAATATTTTGTAGAGACCTTTTGACGAATGTTTGAAGCTTTTTCGTCAGGTTTCTTCCTTACAGACGCATCGATAAAACACTACGAATTCAACGAAATGAATTCAGATTGCTTTGTTGATTCTGTTGGCTATGTCCTTTTAATGACAATAAATGAATGTGTTTTGGTCACGTAGGTAAGATTGTTGAACTGTGCTGTGCTACCCTTAAACTTTTTTTCATAATTATTACTTTACTACTTTCGTTCCACATTTGTTCTATCCAGTAAATCCATAGGTAGAGCTTGCACCTCTTTTTAATTCGACCCTCAATACCCGCAATCTCGAACTTAGTATTCTTACGGTCGACCGTAAATTATTTCGTTTGGACATCCCTAAACGAATGAAATGCCGTGTCCGAAGGGCAATTTATTATTTGAGAAGCTTTCTCAGGACAGTTGTACTCTCGGATGTTTGTAAGACGCTCGCAAGAGGTGGGGCCGTGAAAAACTTTTAGGTGTTACGACTGGGATTCGAATCTCGAACCCTTTAGTCCATAGTTCAACGTACTAACCACTGAGCCACGGCCGCGCCCACATCCTTACACCAGTATCATTCAAATAAGAGATGGTGGAATCTTCATACCTTAAATAAGTCGGGGATATTAAAAACTCATTATGCTGAAAAGGGTATAGAATGAGTTAATCCCAGTTTAAAGTTTATTTTATTTGATTTTCAATTGCAAAATAAATCGCTTTAAACTATAATAGTGTTTATGTAAATGCTGGGAGATCCAAGCAACTAATTATAAAATACAACTCAAGGTCCTGACCTATGGGTACAGACATTCTTAAGGAAGATAAATGAACTTTGACAGATAAAGTAGCTTTATTTTCTGCCTTTTTTTACATATCAAAGTTCACGCCTTCACAAATCGAGAGTAAGTACATACATTTATTTGCGGAAGCATTGACAGAATGCTGAGGAGCTGTCATCCTCATTGGCAATAGAACTTTTCGCAGTTTGACATTTAAGCAAAATTATAGCACGCGCGATGGATTTTATGGGACTATTCTCATCGCCAAAACGTAAACATCAAAGTTAAGATTCAACGAAATGACGTCCATCGATTCTATGAGTCAGGGCGTTCCCCTCAATAATATTAAAAAATCTAGTAAAATAAAAGGTTTTAGTCAATTCTAAGCAATGTATTAAAATATTCCCATAAAATTGCAAATAAGCAACTCTGTACATAAATCAAAAGTGTACAAATATACATATGTATGTACATAGATCGAATCTAAAGGCTCTTCGAAGTAGAGAATGTATCACATTCGCCGCTGTTTTTAGAAACAAATGCATTAGATTGGGTTTTATCCTATTTACCAATCAAAGGCTTACTAAGAATTGATGCCAATTGCTTTTAGCTAAGCTCAACCCAACTAACCTATAACCTAAGTATGTCACTATTAAGTCTATCATTAAAAATAACATCTAACACAGCATAGATACAACAAATCTAAATATACATAATCACCAACGGCTGTCGCCACAGTCAACCTTCCGACTAACCAACGAACCGCAACCACAATCGATGCTGTGATATCCTTTATTTTATTTTTTTATTTTTTTTTTCTCAACTAGAAAACACAAAACACACGCAGCCTTTTTTCTCTCTTTTTTTAATGTCCGCACAATATCCTTGTTATTCGCTCATTGTTCGTCCCACTGATAAAAATAACATTGAATAAAGGAGCTTTACTCATGTCAATCAGAGCGAAGTAAAGTGAGCTGAAGAAGGCCAACATCCACACATAAAAAGGTTTATTTCGGTTTCAGTAAGGAGTATGAGCCAAGAAGGTCCTGTGGCTGATGCCAACAACATGCGCCATGTGTGTAGATACCTTGATATCTAGCCACAAATACCATATCCTTTCGATGGTAACAATCTCTTATAGATAGTCTTCTGATACATGCATACACATCACATTTACTTACATACATATGTACATATGTATGAATGTGGTCACAGAAGAATTTGTGAGTTGGGTGACAGGACTTCTCAGTTTAAGGACGCAAATACAACAACAATAAATATATTGTTACGAACGGTATGTAATTGACAAATGTAATAATGCAGTAATCTGATGTCCTAAAGGCATCGTTAGTGACATGTTCTTAAGATTACACAATCATGAGTGAGATCTTACGTTAGTTGGAATTTCAAAATGACGTTATCTGTGTTGGAATTTTCCTAGAATTGTCACATTCCTAGTAAGTCATTTTTAGGATACCGGATAAACATTCTTTACATGGTTCTAGTTTATATTTAGATTCCGCATTATATGATTCAATATACACATGAACGTTAGTAGGTATTATTGTTAATAAAGAGTTCGTTGACAAGTCTCTTGCCAATGACAATGAATGTCAGTTTTGTCTGACTACGCTATAATTTTTAAGTTCAAGTGCCATATATGTATGTAAAATATATTTCTTTGCATCCTCCTCCTATTCGAATTCATATAAGTTCGTCCTTCAACATAAATAACTTTCTGGACCGCAGATTACTCCCTCTTCCAGGGAAATCCGGTAATTCACCTCTCAAGCAGAAAGCAAACACATTTTGTATTTACCTACATATTTTTGGAAAATAAGTGAATTGTGAAAACCATTTCTTCCGCAGACAACACCACGAAATTATTGCCTTTTTGTGCAAATATCCTCGTAAATATTTGACCAATCGTAAAATCATTGTTGGATTCAGTAAGAAGGCAATGCAGTCATGATGAATTCTCTTTCATTTTGGGGTGCTTACGGTATTGAAGGGACTACTTGTCAGTTACTTCAGAGAAGTGCTTCTTTTTATAGATTCGTAAGCGGACATGATTTTTTGATTTGTATTTGAAGATGTTGTTGAATAAAAGTATCAATCGGATCAAAGTTGTAGGTACAGTATGGAGATTGAGTGTATGTACGTACTTTACCCTGGCTGACTGTATAGACAAACAAAGAATCAGCAAATTTTTTCTGATCAAATGTCCGTTAATCTCTTAATACAGTAGATTCTAGTACTGTAGACACCGATTGTACATATGTACATTGGGCTTCTCTTGGCCTTTGATTTGTGAAGAATACCGGAAAATAAAAAACAGACTTGGCTCAAATGATTAATGCATTGGACTACGGAATAAGGTATTCAAGGTCCAACCACCTACAACCTCTAAAAGTTTTTTTTGCGGTCACACATCTCGCAAGCGTCTGATCTTAGGGCATTGATAAAGCTCGTTTCTAGATACTATCTGATGACCACAGCCAACGAATTTTCTTTTCTTGTGACATGTTGTGGAATACACAGTTTCACGCATAGTTATTAATTCAAATGGGTTATGCGTATGCACGAAAGCGTAATTGCCAATGACATGAATTTATTTAACGTCAAAATTATTGTTGAATGATGGTGTCCAGCGTTTGAGGTGAATTCCATTAAAAGTATCAAGATAAAATTAAAGTCTGGCAATAAATTCTGCAAGAAGACAATAAAAAATAAGCAAAAGACGTCAAATTTGTCCACACACATGTTGCTCGTTTTCATTTAATGACTGCAACGTTTGAAATTTTTGTACAATACTTTTTTTTATCGCTCCCCGTATGTTTGTTAATTTATTGTTTTTGGGATTATTTATTTTTGATCGTTTAATCATTCAAAATTCACAGTTCAAGTTACGACACATGTTATGACTAGCGTTACGTTTTCAGCATGGCACATTAGATTAATTTTGTTTATGGCAAACATCTGTTTGTCAAAAGTTCATAGAAATTTAACCTTTCCAGCAGGCCCACATCTACATATACCTTTACAGATAAAACGCAATAGTTTTCAAGAAACTCCATTAAGTACTTACTTTATGATCACGTTGCAATTACTTATATATTTAATGGCATGGTCCTCATAGGTACAAAATGAACCAATTGCATTAAATTGTAATCACTTACATATCTGTCACATTAAAAGAAATCTGACTGCACTAGATTCTATCTGCACACTATAAGTGTGAAATGCTACACACCACGCCTATCGCATTTATCTGCTCAAGGAAAAAATAAAACGAGTTTTCTACTTGTAAACGATTCTATTAATTTATTGCTCATAAAATAATTTGAAGCCTCATTAAAAAATTAACGAACCATTTAGCAGCGAGAAAAAAAAGTTAACAAAAAAATGCTATATACATTGAATTGTTATAAACAATCTGTTTACATTTTTGACGGTAATTTTTTGATAAATTAACACGCAGGCATTCCTCGGTGCATTTGTTGATCTATCTATCAAAAGTTGATGTATTTTTTGAATGCATCACACAAAAATGTGTAAACTGTTTGACATCGAATCTTTGGCCTAATCGATCTAAGTAATTACAAAAATTCCTAATGAACTCGCGCTGAACAATTTTCTCTAATTTCATGTAATGTTAAGGGAACCAAGAATGCGAAACGTGCCCACGAATTCTGGCACGTTCCGAACATGTTGTGCCAGAATTTTTATTTGCTCTTTTATTATTACGTAAAACTTTGTTCTATGAAGTGTGAGACTTTATAGCGTTTGACGATGTCTACTTTAGGTTCAATGATGACGGCATTCACCAGTCAACATTGGAAATAGGTTTTGTTTTTTATTTAAACGAGGATACGCACGATCAGAAAACTTTGCAAATTAAGTAGTTAGCTAAAAGTTCGTAAGTAAGATATTGACATGAGAGTGGAACGGTAAACCCATAACTCAAAGTTATTAGTTCTACCTGACATTATTGTTTGTTTAAGATATTCGTATCTAATGAATACGTTAATTGAACAATTTGAATGTTCTTTCAGTAGCATTGAGGTAACAATTATTATCTGTTAATAAGATTAGAAAACAAATCAAAGGATAAACAAGGTTCAAATTTTATCACTAGTGTTACTTTAATAAGGAGACGAAGCTAACAACGTAGTTATTATTTGACTAAGTACTAGGTGCAGCTTTGTAGCTTAAAAGAACATGCTAAATAGCCGTGTATTTGTAATTAAAAATGTTTTGAGAATGGTTATAATATGAAAAGTGTTGGGAAATATTGATTTATCTGTGTTTTCAACTTCAAAAAACAAACGTTTCGTTGCCTCTTTTACGTAAACTTGTATCGTCTCGACATTGAACGTGAAACTGCTTTAGTAACTCGTTCCAAAATTTCTAGTCGTTAAATAAACACTCACTTTCTCGAATATGGTTGAAATAGAATGCTGTAACAACTGCAACTACTGATAACGAATTTTCAATCAGTTTTATTAAATAGTTTATATATCCTTCTGAATAAATTGTTTTTCGGATATGTTTTCCTAAAAAACAGATTTTAACTTGAGAGCCAATTTCTGTGAATAAAAAGTACTGTGAAGCAAATAACGTGCATATACTTTGTCGTTTTCAAATTTCTTCAGACCATTTGACAAGCAAGTTGCCTATATTAGATCTGTTCGCGTACTTTGTACACTAAAATTCGTAGATTATGAAATTTCAAGAAGTGGGAGTAAAATTCTCTCAAAGAGTAATAAAATCACAAAAAAGTAAACGAACGCGAAAGGTACGTAATTCGCCCACTTTTTAGACGTCAAAAGCAAATGTATGCAAATACACACGTAACAAAAAATTCTTACAGGTATCTGATAGATTTGACAGATTTCGTAAAACAGTGCAAAGAAATTTTCTGTACTTAAATTCGTTACATGGGGAAATTGTTTACTCTCCCGTGAGCACTCTCTTCTACGAAAAACTACGAAACTTTTGCGTACTCGAACAGGATTTGGTGACTTTTCGTAGATTTTCGTGAAAACTCGTTGTTTTGAAAGGGCAGCAAATTGTGCTGTCAAATAACTTGCTCTGTGATATACATATGTATGTGTCGAATTTTAAACATTTCAAAGAAGGCAGAGAAAGTGTTGACGGCAAAGATCGCCCTAGACAGCCATTAACAAGAACTGATGGCAATCGATTGATACCGTTAACATTTCATTTGGAGTCTGTTCCTAAGCTAAAGAGACATAGTTTCGACACAATTGAATCCGAATCGTTGGGTGTTTTGAAAGCCATTCAGGAAATCAACTTTAACAATTATTTCGAAATCATTTTAAAAATTCAGATACTGCTAGAATTATATAAATCTAGTATTTTGAGTGACCTGTTTTATACTGTAACATTCTTATAATGGATTTGCTGGAAATATTGCCCCATTTTCCATAAAAGCATACCCAGTTTTCGCAGGAACACATTGATAAACAATAATTTTTTGTTTCCATTGCTTATCCCGGTATAGACCTAACAATGTGGTTAGGTATCTTTTGTACGCAGGTACACCTATTCTCTGAAATTGTAGGTCCTAAACTTGAAAAGACTAATGTTCCTATTTTTTTATACAAGGGGATCACAGTTCAAAACTTCAATGGGTGTGTATGATGTACTACGACCGATCTGTTTTTTTTTTACACTTTTCCCTCTTCCATCGTCTTCATATTCTGTTCAACTATATCCTCTTATCCTTTATCTCCATTTCCTTTTGTGAATTTCGTTGCTTAAACCTATGTTTTACTATTTAGGGTTTGAAAAAGTCTGGCTTTTAAATAGTAGGCTGTATTTCGGGATAAATTCAAATTCAAGACCATCTATGAAGGAAAATATTAAAATTTTAAAACTCTTAAATGACGTATTAAATATATAAACTATTAAAATATAAATATGTGCATTGCATCCTATTTTATGAGAAACTTTAACAAACCTTATCTGATTTTCTTCTATTTAACGCCAACGATCTAAATCAGTTTAATCACTGCAGCGAAGTAAGATTTCGAAACACATCTTATTCCAAATCAAGCATATATGTATATTGGATATACAATTATGTACATAATGTAGATATATTTACAAAGTTATTTTCCCAGATTTATCTTTTAACTATCTAATGTGACGTTGAGTCAGCTACGTACAATTGACATGATATGACTTTATCTCTCTATTTGAGTACTTTTCGCAGTGTTTGCCTCAGGCGGTAGCCAATTATTATTATAAATTGTGTCTCCCTCTTTCATTAAAGAACCCTTAGGGTAAGTAGGGTAGACACTCTCGCACTAGGAAATCTTTTTTTGCTTGATTTAATCAAAAGAATATCTAAAAATCAAACCGGAATGACATCGGTGCAAAGAATAAAGAGCGCCAACTTAAAGCCTTTATTTTTGCTTTCTCATTAGAATTTATTTTATTCTCCGAGGGGCGTAAACGCACACAAGTTAAGCGTTACGTATTGTGTATATGTGTTGATGCTTACAATGAACTTGAACTGACAAAAGGCGCCACTATTCGCAACTCTTTCTCCTAGTGGATGGCAGTATAGTATGTAGGTACATAAGTAGTTCTTTATTTACCATACTCTTCATGTGACACTTGTGCCTTTTGTGTCATGTTGGGATTGTGGATACTATTGCATCGTATCCATATGCCACTTGTGCGGATGTAATATATTTAAACAGATAATCCCACTTAACCTCGATTCGAAATAGTTTCGAAAGAGAAAAGACTGCAAAATGCCCCACAAAAACAGACATGGATTCCAAAGATAAGAGTTCATCTTAAATTGGACAGTTGCTATAAAATATACTTGTATGTACATTGTGATGCTCCATTAAGTTAGAAATAAATGGGGGTCTTGGAGTGTCTTTGAAATAGTAACCCCAAGCTGTGCCATCTATTTGTGTTTCTTAATTATTGTTATTATTATTTATGAAGCACACGTACATACATATAATCAGCAGGGGGTCAAATTCTGTGCTACTAGCAGTTTCTCATGACCGATTTAGCTGGTTGTGTAGACAGAAATCTTCGGTTCTTTAACCTTGAAATATTTACTTCCCGTAGGATTTGTAGTAATTCCATCTAATAATATACTTTTTGTTCATTTATTTGTAGACTCAAACAATTCCGTCAATTCTGCTGTCGTTGGCGCCCCACCCACTTAGCCCATTCAATTGGGCGGTGAAACTGTGATGGATCATGCAGTAAAAGCGACCAGAGGACGACCATGGAATAAGCTGCGATTCGAGAACGATGAGCTAGAATGTCTATACCAACGTTACACACTGAAGCTGCAACGCTTCTCAGTGCTGGGTGTGGTCGCACTGGTGGTCGTCCTCTGTGGAGTAATGGCCGCCCTCAGTCTCACCTACAATCATAGTCCAACATTTCATGTGAGTATTGAATTTTGAATCCATGGAAGCATGAATTTTCTTTGATTACTTCAACTTCCTACTTATTCTGGTTTTCTGGACTTCATCTTTTTTTTTCAGAACGTTTTCAATTCCATTGTGTGCCTCCTGTTTGCAATTATTTTGATATTGTTGCAATGTCGTGTTATCAAGGATCATCATCTGCCATTTCTATGCTATGGCATTCTACTATTCACTGCATGCATATGCTTTGTGTCGATGCCAACGGTGGGAAGCGTATTTCCAGTTGATACCAAAGAGGTAAGGGAATAGCTTTGTATGTATTTTTATTTTTAGTTTTCGTTGTTCTCTCACGGTTTTAATGTCGGCATATGGTGTAGAGTCTGGGAACCCAGATCCATGATAGGGCACCCGCGAAATGCGGATAATGTTCTACGTATGTATGTAGTCAGCTCAGCGCTGCAAAGTGTGTGAAGGTGCAAAATTATATTCCTTTTTCTTGCGGGAATGAAAAAAAAATTACTTGTTGACTTTTGAATATTTATTATCTTATGCTCGCTCGTGAGGTTGCAATTCTTTTACAGATTAGAGTCTTAGTCTGTTTAAGAGGCTATGTTTAATGAACTTTAATTGCGAAAAAGTGGGCAATGAGTGGTCGAATTTCACAATAATCTGTAGGACTTTAGCCAAAACGTTGTTTAAAAAATGCATCGAAACTAAATGGCAAACGAATAACTAAATGGCAGACAAATTAACTTAAATATCTCTCTTACATTTGCATATTCTTAAATGTACCTACAAAAAGTCAATGTTAGCTATAAATGAATATGATTTCCGATCAACACCAACATTATTATTTTTCACTTCTCACAAATTTTTGACAACCGTTCAAAGGAATGCACGCATGAGTGTGGTATAGACTTCCTTTTCATCTGAAATTTCATATTAGGTCACAAAATTTCTGATCCCCTATCTGAAATTGTTAGTCCAACAGACAGAAATCGGACAATTTTGCCAATCGATTGAGTTCTTATTGACCGGTATCGAGCCCTTTTTTATACCTACATATACAATGGCAGTTTTTAAAGAATAACACTAGGATTCTTTGGTCAATAAGTCACCCATTCGAAAAAGCGCTATAAAATATCTAAGTCAACTGAATTGTTGTTCTCGAACTTCCAAAAACACTTTCGTTTTCTGTCGCGATATTCTTTATTCAATTAGTTAAATAGGACGAACTCCATGGAGTTACTTGTAGTTCCCATCTTATTTCACTTTCTCAATCGATTTTAAAATAGTCGAACTTTGTGTCACGTCTCTACCCACAGTCCGTTCTCAAGCTAAGGATTAAGTAATGCTGGTAATGGGCCGAAACAATCGTCGAAATGCATTTTTTAAAACCTATCTACCCTTGTATTCTGACTGTTTGACAATACAAACATATGAAACATTCCCCATTCAAAAAAAGGCCTTTCGAGTCTACCATAAAGGATCCAAATAATTCAACATCGAATATGTCCATATCGTGATACAAAGGAAAGTGTAATTTATATGAAACATAATACCACTGCCATTCAAACATATCCATATTGGCAGATTACATTGTTTATTTATGGCTAAAAGGAATACTCGTACGCGTATATCCACAATTTTTCGCCTGAACATACGTACATTGTAGGTGAGGACCCCACACCTCTTTTATTTGCGATAAAAAGAATTTCCCAATAAGAGATTATTCAATTCAACTTTTCTTTATTCTTTTTATTTCATTTATTTTCCAAACAATGCAAACATAATGTCAATTACTTAAAGAAGGTCATTAGGGCAAATGTGAGTATTGGCCTATTGAGTAATTCAATTTCCAAGAAAAAAACAGAAAAAACTAAATTCAATTAACATCGACCACCAGTCCCATTAAAATGCCGCTAAAAAAATCCATTAGCTCAAACATATGCATACACTTGAGACCTTATTATCGTCTAAAACGTCACACAGTCAACCACATGAAAGTGGGTGTTGTTACAGCCACAGCCTAAATGAAGTTTCATTCAATAATAAATTTATTTTTAATTGCATGTCCTGTATATTTGAGAACAAAAACAGGGCTCTTAAATTTACTTTTGTTTAATTATCATATTTTGTTTGTTTTGTACAATTTCAGGTCATGGCCGAAGGTGTTTGGCAAATTGTTTTCGTCATATTCCTCGCCTATGCGATGTTGCCACTTCACATTTGGGAAGCTGTCTGTTTTGGAATAATCCTGCCGTCCGTGCATATTGGACTGACGGCATATAAAATGTTCACCGATACATTAAGATATTTGGAATATAATCAGGTCAGTCAGATGGATGTGTTGAATAATTAATGTTTATTTACTTTTGTAACGATATCCCGATACATACAGTAACTCACATATTCGATCGAATGAGTTTCAATTTTCCAATAGTTGTTATATTCAAATATAGTCTATTGACAAATACTACTATAATTATTATTTTCTATTAATTCATACACAAAGCAATAACACAAGGTAAGCTCACATGTTAATTAAACAAATAACGAAAAAAAATCAAGCAAAATGCGGAAATCCGAATTCGATCAGTTTTGTGAGTTTAGACTTTATTGTGAAATTGAGGTGAATTAATATTTTGTATGGCCTCTTTAAGCGGCTTAAACAGCTTTAAATCTGCTGGGCACACTATGAATAAGTTTTTAGCATTCTTCAGTGCTAATATGTTGCCACTCAGTCTCGACTCTATGCTACACTACTTCCATAGGTCTGGCGGAATGATCCCAAGATAAAACCTTGAGCTTAAAGATCCCCCAACCGTGTTAAATGGGGTTCAGATCCGGGGATTGAGGTGGCCAGTCTAAAACATTTATCCCTTTGTTTTAAGACCAATCGCGATTGAGTCTCGCTGTATGTTTTGGATAATTGTTTTGTTGAAAGACAATGTCCGAATGTCCTTTTTCTCATTTTCTGAGAGATGAGACAAGGCTATCATTCAATATTTGAATGTAGGATTGTGCTGTCATTCGACCCTCTATTCTAGAGCACACCCCAACCCCAAAAGAGTGCATGCATCTTCATATCATAATGTTACCAGCCCCCAAACTTGGAGGTTTCTTTTACCAAACGTTGTGATAGAGGCTCCTTAGGTTTTTTCTAACACCATTCTCTACCATCCGAACGCAGACGATTGACTTTGGTCTCATCTGACCATACTACATTTTTCTAGCCATTAATGGTGCAGCTTTTGTACTTTTTGCGAACTGCAAGTGCAGTTTTCTTTGGTGATCCGTCAGTAAAGATTTTCTTATCTTTGATCTTTCCTTTATTCTGGCTGGTCTAAGAACTCTCCTTACAATTACCGGGTTGACATCAATTCCATGAGTCCGTGCTATGTTCTTTTTTATTTGTAAAGCGTTGGTAAATGTTTCACTAATAACAAATCTGACGATATTATTTTTCATAACCAGATGTAACTTGGATTTTCGTCCAGAGGGTTGGTTTTTGCTGTAATATTAAACATTTTTCTGTACTTGGTGATAGTACTGAAAGAACAGTTTAACTTTGTGGAGATTTCTCGATGTGTGCTGTGTTCCTCCAATAGCTTTTTGATGTTTTCTTTTAATATGGGGCTGATTTCCTTCATTTGTTTTACTTTTTTTTTGAGGGGTGGTAAAATTACCCAAAAAGAAGAGAAAAGGTCGAAAAACCATGAGTTGCAGAACGGAAATAGGACAGTTAGTTTAACTACATTTATTGCTTTTTTATCTTTTTAACGAAAACTTCATAAATTAAAAGTTTACACAGTACTACTTCACAAGAACAAAGAACTCACAAAACTGATCGAAAGCACTCACACCTCACTAAACTAATTTTTGGTAACGAGATTTCGGATAAGTCAAATTTCTTATCCTTAAAGTATTCAGCTTGAATAGTCGAAGCAAATCATGTATACAAAATTTCTGCACTGCTTTACAGTAACGTTTTGTGAAATGTTTTTTAGAAAAGTAGCTCACATTCGATCAAATGTGTGAGTTACTGTATATTTGTAAACTTAGTGAAATAATAAAATAATAAAAATAAAAAAAAAAAAAAAAAAAAAAAATTCCTATATATATATAAAAACTAACGTTTACAATATTTCGAACAATATGACCCAATTATCATTTTTGTAAATAAGTTTTAAAATTTTGATACTACAAGTTGTATGTGCAGTGTACCTTAATAGGACAAATCCCAGGAACATTTTTGGCCTTGTTGGGTGTCGAGAGGTTAAATTTTTGATGTCATTGCATAAATGTGGATCCATTTGACGAATACCATTGTCCCCTTGTCAGGGAAAATAACTCTACGGACACGGACTCAAGGAGTCTGTGAAACGAAGCGTATGATTCAATTCGGTCTACAGGTCCAGATCATTCCAAGCAACATCGCTGTACAGCACGTCGTCAAGTATTTACAATCTTTTTAGAAGTTCGACGTTAGAACTTATGTATGAATTTGTATATTTGCGAGACCTCCGTCTAAACGTTCCTGCTTTTTAATCCTTAAATTTCGAGTTAAGAAAATAACAAGTTATAGCCTAACTAAAAGTTTAGTGCATAGTCTTTTCATTACACAAAGTCAAGTTGTGCCAAGAACCAGTATTTGAAATGCACAGACCTTTGTACACTCGTCTCTCCAAATCTTAAAGTGTATGTTCCCTCAAGTCTGGTTTAGGCCAGCAACCGTGTAGGAGTTGACAAAAACTGATGAAAAAACCATGTCAACTCTCAAGTTTCTAAATAATAATAAACAGACACAGATATGATAAAGATGGCATTGTGTTAATTTTATATTTCAAAGCATTTTGTTTATGTTTAACGGCATAAGCAAGTATTTTAATCAGCTCCCTATAGAGAAAAGCCAATAACACAGTCTGCCAAATCTCACCACAAACCAAAGATAACCACTCTCTATTCGCTTCTGCATTTTTGTAGAATTACTTGATTTGAATACCAAATGGTTGCCTTCGTGTGGACATACATATGTACATATAATCCTATTATTATACCAAAAGCCAGCTTAACGCGAATTTAATTGGGTTCTTCCGCACCTACCATCAACTGTATGCCACTGCGTGGCCCCAAAATTCCCCAAGAGGGACGATAGCTGAGAAAATTTCCATTTCATAAGTACATATCGCCTCCAAACAGTGGATAGATTGGTATACCTCTTGGTCTTAATTCGATTCTCATTCCATATTATAAAAGAATTTAGGATTGCACTATCAGGGGACGTCTTTTTACCAAGGTCGAACAAAATTTTAATCCATTTATCTTTTGCTTTCGGAATTTCAAAATTCAATTAATCCAAAACACATTTTATGGCTATTCTTCTCTTTTTAAAAAAAAAAAACAGCTTATAGCCAATATTGTGATGTTCATCGGAGTGAATGTAGCCGGTTTAGTTGTTAATATTATGATGGAACGAGCCCAACGACGGGCGTTCCTCGATACGAGAAATTGTATAGCCGCCCGCCTTGAGATTCAGGATGAAAATGAGAAATTGGAGAGATTACTGTTGTCTGTTCTACCTCAGCATGTTGCAATGCAAATGAAGAATGATATTTTGTCACCTGTCGCTGGTCAATTTCACCGAATTTATATACAGAAGCATGAGAATGTCAGGTGAGTAAAAGTTTAAATTATTTATAAAGTGTGGCTTCACCTTGATGACAGTTCATGATTGTACAAAAATATACGTTTTTGCACCGAATAAGTTAATCAAAATTAATTTTTGCCAAATAATATCACTGAAGCGCGGTCAAAAGTTGTACCAGTGCATTTTGTTTCTTGAAATTATGCGGAAAAGAAAAAAAAATACATTTTCATCATTATTTCCGTTTCAAAAGTTTGTAGGAAATTGTACGTCAAGCAGAATTTTGTTCGAACGACGGAAAAACACAGAATACTTCCTTGGTAATAGATACATTGCTGTGAACTCATTAAAAGTATTAAAAGGATATGTTTTTATACATTTAATATAATCGCAACTTAGTTTTGTGCTAATATTCTGTATGGGGCTTGGGGCTATAATTTTATCTAATCTAACAATTTTAGAAAGTTTTTAGGGACTCCCCTAAGTTGATTGTTTTTATTATCTAATTTGTGTTTTTTGAAACTATACACACTATACTCGTAGGTTGGGTATTAGTCTCGCGGATTAAAAAAGTTGACGTTCATAATAGTAGTATCTCTTCAAAGTATGATTGGACCATTAAAAAACATGGATTCACTTACTACTTCAGTTCTCTCAGAACAATCCGTGCTGCGACGTGACTGATGGATCAAACATCACTTAAAATGTGGGGAACTGTTTTGTGAGAGAAGGATAGTTCTTGTGAATCACTCTCAAACTATAATGACGATTTTTCCTAGTTCGATATTTTCTTCAGTAACTGTCGTTTCAGGCAGTCTCGGATGAGATAAAGTAGTTGAACTTAATGGCCTTCTTTCAACGCTTTATGTCACTGAAATGGTCTTGTTCTCGATATTACAGATCCTACGTACGTTGTCTCCAACATTTTCAACCCATCCGAATGAGAAATACCATTGCAACGCTAAATTTCATAAAAACTATAATTGTTTCCATAGTAAAAGTCGCCGATATCACTTTTTTCGGGTGCTGTCAACAAACTAGTCGACAGATCGTGCAAATGTCGCTCACATTTCGACTGAATGTATACAGAAGACAGAATTAACTTAACTTCAGTGTAACTTAACCCTTTGCACTAGTTTACGACAAATCTTCAATTTGCATTCCTAGACTGCCAGGAGCTTACCACCAATTATCCAAAAAATCCAGATTCTGATGAGCTGATCATTTTGCATGCTCAACTCTACATGTTTAGACAGACAGATCCTCGTAAGATGAGAGACCGTCAAAAAAAAATGTTAGAGTAGTTTTATAAATCATAGCTACGCACTAACCATTGAGACATGGCGCCCCATATCCAATAAGCTATACAAACATTTGTGTGGTAAAGATCCGATATCAGAGCATTAAACTAAACAAAATCGTTTGATTGGGTTATAAGATTTTTTTTCACTACTTGTAAAACAACGTTTACAACGCTTACTCTAAAACGTACATTGTCCTTGTAATATAATTACTTTTCATTGTCAGTAGGAATCAGGAATCTTCCAATCATTGACGTCATTCAAGTATGACTGAAAATGTAAAAACATTCAAAGGAAGAGAGAATCGATTTCGTACATCCTTTCAATACCACAAGAGGATTCTTATTCCCAAAATTGTTATATTAACCAGTGGTAATAAACTGCATCGATTGCAATCTGGCCATATGCTATGTACAGTGGAAATATTTTACTATCCACTTCTGAGGGCAGTTCATCCTTGACCCAAGTATATTTTGCTGTCTGCTTCTGTACCTTTTGGTGCATGATGAAAATAAATGTAATCGCAGGGTCGCATGTATTGCAGTACATGTACGAATAGTGGGAGGCAATTGGGTTAAGAAAATTAAGAAATGACTAATATTTTAGATATATTGTTTTCATTCAGAAAATGTAATCAGAAAATGTAAGAAGTTCAAAAGAGGGCTGCTTTGTTGCGCAATATGATTTGTTTATGCAATTTCCTCTTGATACTCCTTGCACTGTGCGGTTGCACTGGTAAATCTTCAGCTTGCTGAAGCTGTGATTGTCAATGATCTACTCGCGTTGTACGGTGTCTTTTGCTAACTTACAACATATCGGGATCGAGGGCAACAAATTGCCGATATTCGTCATGGGCTGAACAGAAATTTATTTAAGCACTTAATAGTACGCGGCTCAGCGATAGTCCTTGGAAATGACTATGTAACTGTGTTTTTTCCCATGTCGTGTGAGATATTGTATATACAGCATGGAGTTTCATAAATTTTAGACTTCAAAATTTCCTGCCGATCTATATTCATATATTGGTATGCATGCGTCAGAAAGTGTCCCAGTTAGTCCAAAGCATCAAAAATGGTTATTGCAAAACACAAAAAACCAAAGGGAAAGGCACAGTATGGTTAAAATTAAAGATGTATACCACTGCCAAGAATTTTTTCTGCTCTTTCTCGATGTTCCTGTTCCACCATTTTTTTGTTTCTGTGGGTTCAAAACTAAAAGCTTTAAGAACGTTTGGTAAATTTGAGATCCAGTTTCTTATATTGTAACTCGATTGTTTGTGTATGTATCAAATTCCTCCTGCTGCGTCTTCTGTAGAATACACTCTCCCTCAAGTCAGTTGTTTACACTCTGTAAACATTGTCCTTCTATCCGTAAATCATATATTTTTTCACTCGGTCGTAACAGTCGTAAGATTTTGAAAAAACATAAATATCATAAAGAAACATTTCAACAGGAAATGAAGCCATAAACCTTCAATTGAACTTTATTGTCCATTAGATGTTAAATTCCGATTCTAAACATCAAAATTTTTCAAATTATTATTGCACTTCTTAAAGCATAAATCCTTTGAATTCAACACCAAATTTTTGCCAATTGTTAAAGTTTGTTTACACATCTAAATGCGATAGATTTAATGCCATCAGCTTCCCTTGACAGCATAACACATACCCGACAATCCAATAAAGTCATCCATGGGAAGGCTGATTCTATCAAAATTTTCTTCTCTCGAATAGAATACATATTTCAGACACTGCATAATCAATTTAATTAGTTCTTTACCCAAACCTCACTGCAGAGAAAGAACTTATTTTTATTTCAATTTGGGTTAATCATCAAAACCATTTTAGTGCCGGTTCAACTGCAGTGTATGTCTTGTTGATGAGTTCTAAAACTACATATGTTTGTACACTTATCGAATTGTGGCTGTTTTTTTTTGTTTTTTAAATTTATTTGGTGGCGCCAGTACAGAAAAAAAAAGTGTTAATACAAATTGCTTTTATTGTCTTATTTTTTTTTATTATTTTGAATTGCAAATCATTTTCGGTTTTTTTTTTTGCGAACTAAGTAAAATGCGAAACTATTAGCGTATCCAACAGTTTGGCAGACTTTCAAATGGTCACTTGAACAAGGCACATATGCTGACGCAAAGGAAAAAACTTTGTTTTAATACTTTGATGGATTTTTCGAATATTCGTTGTGGATACATACATATATTCTTTGCTTATAGTTATTTATTATTATTGGAAATGTGTTTGGATCTCTTTGTGATATTATTAGAATGTTGAGTCAGAGCTTGACGAACCTTTTAGTGTTCAAGGAGGAAACCATAAAGAATTATGAACGTGTGTCTGAATTATTAGATAATTGTATTCGATTTGAGTGATAACCTGCGCATTGCTCTAAGGATTCTCTAGAGTTCAGACTCTTGGGTGAACCGTTGACTGAGTTGATAGATCAGGTGTAGTAGTACTGTCTTTTTTCTCTCGTACAAAACCATTTTTTGTAAAGAGGTAAGCTTTATTGATGGCCTGCCAGATACTTTGCAGTTTTCCAGAAACATTTTTCAAACAAAGCACTTGAAAGTTGATTATAATGATTTCGCACCATCTAATCTGCTAGCTTTTTACCTAATCTTCAATCTGAATTTATAAAAAGTAAGGATAGGGTTGGGAATTGCATGTGAAAGCAAATTCAAACAAATACCGTTGAAAATATTCTCAACATTCAACTCATATTAGTAGTTGCAACTAATGCAACGCATTGGGCACCATTTAACAATAAGGTCTCAGTAACAATTGGAAAAAAACTGATAACCTCATTATAAAATCTCTACGAAAAAAACACAGGGTGGGCCAAATACAAGTTTCTTTTTAAAAATGCAATAAAATTACCAAAATAAAATTTTTTCCAATTATTATGGCAAATATTCCCATTAATTTTGGAGCACAACGTCGTTCAAGTACATGTACATGGAAAAAAATTAATCCATTTGCATTTCCAAAAAGTAACTTCTATTTGGCACACCCTGTACAAATGAAAATATTTCGTATACATATAGTAGTTATACATTTTTCTTTAATTTTCAGCATTTTATTCGCTGATATTGTTGGTTTTACTGTATTAGCCTCACAATGTAGTGCCCAGGAATTAGTAAGACTGCTTAATGAACTGTTTGGACGTTTCGATCAATTAGCTCATGTAAGTTGGACAAACCATACAATACGAGCACAAATAATTTTACTATAATTGAACAGGATAACCACTGCTTGAGAATTAAAATTCTTGGAGATTGTTACTATTGCGTATCTGGCCTGCCAGAGCCTCGCAAAGATCACGCAAAATGTACTGTAGAAATGGGTTTGGACATGATAGATGCAATAGCGTAAGTTAAAACCATTTTGACTAACATATACAGATTTCACTCATGAAACTTTTGTATCCATGTAGAACTGTTGTCGAGGCCACTGATGTTGTACTAAATATGCGAGTTGGAATCCATACCGGTCGTGTTCTCTGTGGAGTTCTTGGTCTGAGAAAATGGCAGTTTGACGTCTGGTCTAACGATGTAACACTTGCAAATCACATGGAATCTGGTGGTGAGCCAGGAAGAGTTCATGTAACCAGAGCAACACTCGACTCACTATCGGGAGAATACGAAGTCGAAGCAGGACATGGAGATCAGAGGTCATCATACTTAAGAGATCAAAATGTCGACACATACTTTATTGTGCCACCACCATATAGAAGGAAGGTAATGTATTTTTTTTTCGAAATTTCAAAGCTAAATTTAGAAGGCTAATACTGTCTGATAATTTCTAGAAGTTTTTCAAGTTGATAATTCTTTCTTAATTTCAAAACTTTTGACTAGCTATTGTACTGTTCCTTGAACTTTATTCGCTTGACTCATCTCATGAATTATTTTCAATTTATTTTCAGCCATTAATGCTTAACACTTTAGGTGTCCGCTCTGCACTCGTTAGTCGTCGTAAGCTTTCATTTCGCAATGTATCAAATGTCGTTATGCAACTTTTGCACACGATCAAATTTTCGGAACCCGTACCGTTTTCCAATATTGCCACCGGATCGTTCCCATCATCGGCTGGAAGTGCAGCCGGTACCAATCCCGGTGACAAAAGCAACAGAAAGGTAAGTTTATTTTTTATTATTTTATCTCTAGCTGTTCTGTAAATAAAACCAAAAAGTAAATAAAAAAGAAAATATCTTAAGAGAGGTTTAAATACAAAAAAAAATAATTTTGTAGACGCTAAGCGATCAACTTAACACGAGCTATGTCTCAAAAGATCGATCGTTAAACTTTTATGCATGCGCATTTTGTTCTGTAAATAATTTTATACAAAAAAAAAGAAACAATATGGAAATATACAAAACAAAAAAAAAAACAATCAGATCAAAAAAAGCTAAAAGCAAACAAAGAAGTAAAAAATTGTATATTTTATTTTTGTAAATTTATTTTTCTTTTTTTGTTTTTTTATTTCCAGGATGCGGTAAGTTTATTAAATAGAAAAAGTAATGTGTGTTGGCAAACATTTAAAAAAAGAAAAAAAAAATAAACAAATAAAACGTACAAAATGAAATTAAAATGTTTGTTAATGTCGATGTAAATGAAAATTGAATTTTATGTTTATTTTAGAAACCATTATTTTCATTTAGGTAATTGTTGAAGTAGTATTTAAATTTTTTATGTAAGGCGATTAGTTAATTTACTTAACAAATATAATTGGCTGGCTTCTTTATGTGCATAATTGGTTATAAAATAAGGCCTGCAAAGCTTTAATTGGACGCAAATATTTAAGAAGTTTTATTTAAAAGTCTTGATTAGAATTACTTTAAACAAGTGCAAACTTGTGTTTTGTTTTATTTTACGTGTAAGCTTGTCAGTAGCTTAATTCCTGTCCTCTTTCTGGTTTTAAATTGATAGAGTTTGGGTCATAGAAGTAAGGGATTTTTGTATTAATTTAATTTCTTGTGATCTCCGGTTCAGAAGCTTTAGAAATAGTACCTTAGTGTCAAGTTCTAGATGCTAAAGTATAATCAGAATCGTAAGAATACTATTTTAACAAATGTGTGTTGGATTTTTTGGAGATTATTTCAAAAATACTCTGCATTCCAGAAAACTAGAACCCATTAGATGTTTTTCTTATTTAGTTCCGAGCAGAGCTTTGAACAGAGCCTGAACACAATGAGAATGTTCTGTTCAGAGTGTGCCCCGAACTGATAAAGGACAATTAGTCCCAGTCAAGCTTAAAACACCTTACAGCCCTTGTTAATGCGACAACAAAATGAATAATTTATGTTTCAACACTCACAGATTCTATAGCTACTATGTCTCTGTTTGACCACAATGGATTCGTTTGGGATCCGAGTGAGACTGTTCGCACCTGATGGATGTTTCAGTCACACCCTCAACCTAACCAACCTATGTATGTCTCTATTTCGATCCAACAGCGGTATTTTTGGATAGTTTGACTTGGTGCAAACTATTTTCTGAACCTATTTTTCTCAAAATTCGAGTTTTCGAGTCATTAGTTCAAACTCTTCACAAAATCTTCATAGTAGTTTCTACTGAATTTCCTTTAATTTTTGCGTGATATGATTTGGATAAGTACAAATGGTTTTACTTGTTGTCTTTGGCATTTTTGTTATTTATCGTGACCATTTAGCTTTTGGTCAAGATTCTCGATCATATCCTATCAAACCACAAAGACAAAAATTTAAAAATACCTGTCCTTAGGATGCCCTCAACCGAAGGGCAATATTGTCAGGAGCCCTTACTTTTAAACGCAGTTAAATATAACTGGAAAACACAAGCGGAGTATTAAACTGGACCCTTTAATACTAAGCATACTAAGCAATTCGTCGCGGGTTATTAAATCAAACTCATGTTGATTCTTCTGACCTAGTCCATTATCTTTTTATTAAATTTTCTAATCAAGAATTTTCCATTTATTTTCCTAGTTATGTTCTTCTAAATTTCAAAAAGGATTAATCGCTTTAAAATGTAATTTCTTGAGTTTGACGCATAGTAAATTTGAGTAAATATATATATTATTATTTTTTTATTACTTTGAGTTTAAGAAATAATTTAATAAAACTAAACAAACAAACAAACAAAAACATAACAAATTACTTACAACAAAATAATGGTAAATAAAGTTCAAGTTCAAAATTGATTCGTTTTTCTTTTCAAATTTAAATTGAATTTTTATAGGTTATGCGGCTGCAAAGAATTTTACACGCACCGACAACACCCGGTGGCAGTGTTACTGTTTCAGTAGGACCTTCGAACACAATAAATAATAATAGCCAAACTAAAGTGAGGGAATATGTTTATTGTTTTTTTTTTTTTTATTTTATTTTCCTCCCATTTAATTTATTTTTTTTATTGCGTTTCTTAGTTTGGTTTGGATTTCGGTTTTCCTATTTTGTTTTGCCTTCCTAAAAAAAACAAAGTTTGGATTTTTCTTTCTCAATTCTAATAGACCTCCTATTGTTTAATGTAACTTTTCATATTCGATATCTTGATACAATATTCATTCAAGTCGTTTTATTCTTCATATATTATCATACCTACTACTACTAATGTGTTGTGCTTTAAAAAGTTAAGCAGCGAAAGATAAAACCAGAGTGTTGTGTTTTTTTCTTCCTTCTAATTAATATTCGAATTATTTTTTTGTGAATCATTTGATTAAAGAACAGAATATCATTCATTTCTCTATGAAAATTCCTCAGAAATCTATTATTCTTAACATGGCAACCGAAAATTCTTTATGAGTTTAACGATTAAATGTATTGGGAAGCATTTTTAAACATTTTTATCTTATTTTCATAATTGTTTTATACTTTACCTATATATACATTGGAAAAGCATTAACTCTTTGCAAACTACGAAAATTTTAATTTGCATGCTTATTTTGGTTGAATGTTTTATAATTGGGTTATATGGGATTGTGATGACGTATTTATTTATTCATGTTCGTAGCGGATGCGTTGCATGAGGAGCTCACAATATTAAATATTTGTTTTCTCGTGCAAGTGATGATATTTTTTTTGTATCGGAAAGTAAGCAAACAACAATTCATTAATAAACCGAATATTCCTGGTTGCGAACCTGGTTGATGAAATATCCGATGACGTTGTAAGAAAGATGCAACATAAAGCGACAGAAGTTAGACCTCAACCGTAAGCTTCAAGCCATCTTAACTATTTTACACTTCAAATACTGCCGATTGCGACGATGTCCCTTTTCATATGAATATAGGTCAGACACAACTGTGCTAGCGGAGCAGAAATCCCAAACTATGATGCTAGATCCATTACGTTTCATGTGTTTTTGTGATTCCTATTAAGCTTACACCTCACATACTGTCAAGTTACTTTTAGCCATCGTATTTCTTGAGAATTGGAACTTTACGTGAACTACAAACTTTCGAATAAGGCGTCTTTTAACGTCTCAATGTGAGTAGCTGTTGAAGAAATATGCGTCCTGGAGTATTTTACCTTTAAAAGATACAAACATTTTCTTTCGCTCTCTAGCGTAGAGTGTATATTACACTCAACTTTTATAGAGTGAAAATAATAGTATTTACTGCAAAGTGATTTAAATTATAAAATAGAGGTCTGCTTTCTATGATTTAAATCCAAAATATAAAAGTGCAGTGCTATTATTTTACTCCCATTAATGGATTACACAAATGCAGCATTACAATATAAGTCACAAAAAAGCTATGATAATGAAAGAATAACTTATAACCGCATACATATTTTCTACACTCATGTGGATAAAGGACTGATCTGAATGCATTTTGTTGCAAAAAGAAAATTCTTATGGTTCACATGTTGTTGTATGTACTACATCCATTAGTTTTGGTGTCTTTTCTTCCAGAAAGCGTTTACCACAAAAAACTTTGTCTGAGGCGCCTGGGGTATGTTGAACTCACTACTAGTCTTACTCCAGTTAGGTCTTATTGTCAACAAGGATAGCCATTTATATTATTTCACCTATAATAAAAATTATCTTAAATACCGCTACATTAACTTCGTTTTAAATCATTTTGTAATTCTGAATTTTAATTCGAATTTATACAATTTTCGGTGGCGTATGTGGAACAAGTGTGGATTGGTTTTCACAAAAAATAATTTTATTCGAGAATTTGTCCTAGCTTTGCTGAGAATCTATGCATAGATCGTAAACCTATTCGCTTCAATCAACTGTTTGGAACTACATATAATTTTCTCTTGAGATCTGACTATTTTTAACTTTTTTATATAAATTACTTCGGCTAAGTTGTTAAAACTGCATAAAATTTAATCTGATATTAAATTGTTTTTGGACGTTTTCTTACTACTTTTAATTTCATTGTTAATCAGATATTTTCAATAGAATCTAAACCTAGGGTTTAAAAATGGCATGTTTTTCTTAGAAAGAAATAGTAAGAAATATAATCAAAATACATTTTTCTACCTCAGGATTTTAATCACACTTGACTGAGAAGTTTAAAATTCTTGTGTGACCGTGACTGGTTCTGTGCGGCCACTCCTAGTTGATAAAATTTGGTGGTTGGGTTAGTTTAATATGTGCTATCAGATGACATACCACGTTTTCTGTAAAAGTTATTTCTTCAGCGATTTTTTTTCAAATTTTTATATATGTACATATGTATGCGAAAGTTATATACAATGTAATGACGTACCAAGTTTTGGAATTACCACGCCCACTTTAAGAAATTTAACTTTTTTTCAAAATATATTTATTACTACGCCCACATTTCAAAGCGCTTTTAAGAAAACAAACAAAGTTCTTAAATCTCTCATATAATTACCATCAGTACAATGTTATCAATATAATTTCATAAAAATTAAAGACTTTCACGCCTACTTTTGTAAGCCTCACCTGCAATAAGCACCAGGCTTGAACTTCAATCCTCATGAGATTTTTAACGTATAACATTAAGGAGCAGGAAGGTATTTCTTCCTTTTTTTCTTCAGGAAGGTATAAGTTAAGAAAAAAGAAGGTATAAAATAATTGTATATTATTTTTAGTGGGAGTGGCTACGCAAGGCTATTTTATTTCCGATTTACTTTATGAGTACTATCAACAAATGTACTTACATAATAAGTATCCTGTTCTATCGGTAAAGAACGCTTAAAACAACCTAAATATTTATTTGGTACGCAAATAGTAGATAATTAACAAGGTATCATCTACGTCTTTAAAAGTCCACAGATGCCCAAAATTAATGTGTAAATATACTTATGTAGTAGCTGTGATGTAAGTGTGAACTCCTATGTTTATGCATGCCCTACCCTGAATTTATCACCGTAGTCGTATGTACATATGGTAGCGCAATAGTTTTAGTAATTGATAATGTTAAGCATGACCAATTAATATTAAGGCATTTTATATTTGTTATTTGGTTGTTATTTATGTTATAATGAACTAAAATCACATTAATTAAAATAAAGAAAACTCTCAATTTAAACGCTCAAATACTAATCGATTTATGTATTTCCTTTTCAACATTCCAATTTATTTCAGACAAAAATGACAGATAGGTTCAAATGTCCGTTCCGTAAACGTCATTCTGGTGTCCATCATCAACCAACAAATCGAGTGAATCGATTTTTATCACAAGCCATCAATGCTCGATCTGTTGATAGGGAGAAATCGGTGCTCGTCGACAGATTTACACTACGTTTTCGCGAAAGTGATAAAGAACGTGAATATCATAAGGATTTCGATTTGGGATTCACCACTGCAATGGGATGCAGTCTTTTGCTGTTGATTTTAGGAGCGGCTCTACAAGTGTCCGCCCTACCCAGAACACTAATACTTTTGTTACTGTTCTTAACAGCGTTCATTTGGGTCAGTGCTATTCTAATGCTGTTGTTAGCAGTACGACTTAAGTGGATCGCTTGGGATCTGTCGGAAAGTTTTACATTGCGGTTAGCAATAACTATATTTACTATTGTTCTTATTTATTCTGTTGGACAAGTAAATGTGGTAAGTTGTCGGGAATTTCGGAGTGGTCTGTCATGTCTGATTATTAATTTCATTACAGTTTACGTGTGTTTCGGATCATCCGTGTTCGAGTAATGGTACAACCGAACTATTTTTGGAGGCGCATCAAAGTGAGGCGCATAGGAAGTGTTCTTTGCCGCAATACGTATCATTGTCTGCGGCATTTGCCTTTTTATCTGTTTCCGTCTTTTTGAGGTAAATTATATTTGCTTTATTAAAACAAACACAAAGATAAGATACATTGATGCATCAGGCATCAAATAATGGATAGTGCTTAGGTTCTTTTGATAGAAAGGAGATAATATCCAACGTTTGTGTATACATTTGATACACATAGAAGTTCCCCTTGAGTTCTACTCATTTGGATATACGAAATCATAATATCTGTGAGCATTATACTCTCCGACGTTTGTCTGAAGTTCGCGATTGCACTTTGCACTGTGAAAAATTACTCAGTAACCTGATCCACTAAATACTAAGTGACTGTACTATAATCTGATCCAATAAATTGAATACCGAGTTCTTTTTGATGCGCCGTGGCTCAGTGGTTAGCGAGTAAGTCTTTACACCAGGGAATTTAACTACACATGTGTGCACTCAGTTTATTGTTCAATAACGACTTCTGACGATCTTTTTATATAGATTCTGTTATTATATAACTTGTTTTGGATATAACTTCATCCCATACCTTTTACTGATCTACACCTATTCTTTTCATGTTAAATATTATAATTTTATTTGCAGGCTACCCATCATCTTTAAATCTCTGCTCATCATCATCATGGGAACCATTTACGCACTATTTATCGAGCTATCGCATACCAACATCTTCGAGTGCTACGATAATCGTGTAAAGTATGTTATTTGTTCCTTTTTTATTTATTTTGCGTGTGTGACAATAAAGTGTAGCTCACACCCTGTGACATTAAAGCCAAGGACGAATTTTTCACACCTTATCCTGTTTTTGTTTTCGTTTTGTGTCTCTATTTTTATGTCACAATTACTCCGTCACTGTCTCTTTCTACTGATGTGGACACCCTTTCCATGTGCAGCGCATCAATTCCGCTCCATTTGATATCATTAGCAAGGATTGTCATCTTCATGATCGCAATTTTAGTTCATGGCCGTTTGGTGGAGTGGACAGCCCGTTTGGATTTTCTATGGCAGCTGCAGGCATCACAGGAGAAAAAGGAAATGGACGTTTTACAGGAATCTAACAAGAGAATTTTACACAATTTGCTGCCAGCTCATGTGGCTGCACATTTTCTTGATGCTCAATTCCGGAGTAATATGGTGAATAGAGAAGTAGTTAATTGTGTGCTGCATATGTATTTATAGCAAAGCGATAATGTTGTGCCTGTGTGACTTTGTTTTTCTTTTTTTTTTTTGTAATGTATTTTATTTATTTATTTATGTTTCTATTATTTATATGTTATACTATGCTTCCATATTTAAATTGCAAGAATGAGGATTATATCAGTTTGCAAGGTGAACGAATTATATTCAGATTGTTACTACTCTTACCTGTAAATATTAGATGTATTAAGCATTCTCCGTAAAGTGAAGCGCACTATCAATTACCAAAGTGTTACATGCACGTTTGATTGCCTCTATCAGTATTAAAAGAAACTTCAACTTGAGTGAAAATCCTTAGGTCAAGTATCTCAAGACAAACAAATAAAAACGCTGAAACAGGTTCTGACACTTCAGTAGTTATATTTGCATGTATGATGACCCTCGATATAGTGAACTAATAAAAACCGGACTTAGTTGGACTCCTTGAACCCAATTTCATCAAAATGTGCATTCAGTGCTTTAAAAATACATACAGAATGTGGAAATCACACCTTAGAATGTTGTTTCTTAAAAATTGTGTGTTCACTTTATTGGATTGTTCACTAAACCGATGTTAACTACATATATCGAGCGATCACTGTAATTTTTTTTTTTTTACTTTCGGATGTTTGGTCAGACGTCTGTAAGAAGTGGGATTGTAGAAAAATGAAAATACTAACAAGACTAAAACGAAAATGGATCTTTACTAAATTTTTTTACTTACCCTAAAAAATATATTTTGTTCATTGGATTAACAGCGATTAAAAAAAATAGATTGGTTGGGTTTGGCTCCAGTTGGAAACATAATTCTGAACAAATGAAATCCCATCAGCAAAAAATAGAGCTCTATCACTAACGAACTTACCCTTGGTGGCAAGGAATGGTTGTTTTTACGGAAATAAGATCATGCGATGATACTTGCATCTTATTGAGCCGTGAAAGAAAGAACAACATTTGGCTCTTAAATTCCGAAATTCCCACCGTACCAAATACAATTATCTATTCTTCAACGCCTAGAATGAATCCTTTCGTACTACAACTATATTTAATAAGCTTTAAAAGCATATCCTCTTATTTTCCAATATCAGTGTAATTGTTGTCCTAGCAGATAGTCGATAATCCTTATTCAAATGCATTTTCTGTTCTATTTGTTTATTTATTTATTTATTTTTTGTATTAACTCAACTATACATATTTGCACTTACTTTTAAAAGTTCTAAATCAAATATTTCTTAAAATAAGATTAGTTAACAGTTACTACAGTAAGTTTTTTGACACTCGAACAACAACACGATAGCGGCTCAGTTGTACTATATCACGGCACTGGCAGCACCGATACAACAGTAACGACAAAAAAAAAATAATCAAATTTTTCTTTAAGCTAAACACTACAACTTATTATCATTTCACCTTTCTTTAATCACTCTTTCTCTCTTCACCTATCTACTGATCTTCTATATTTTTTGTGTCCTGTACGCGTTCGTGTCTCCTTCTCTTCACTTCAGTGGTTTGCCCGTAAAAACGTAATAAAAAAAAAATTACAAATCACGTAATTTCGAGATTGTTCTGTGTTCCACTCCTATAACCCCCAAGCGAAGTTAATCATTTTAGAAGTCTGGTTTTGCTAATTTTTTTAGGGTAACCCCGGACAGGAATTATATCATCAAAGTTATGCAAAAGTTGGTGTCATGTTTGCATCTGTACCAAATTTCCATGAATTTTACACTGAATTGGATGGTTCGGATCAAGGTTTAGAGTGCCTAAGGCTTTTAAATGAGATTATTGCTGATTTTGATGAGGTATTTGTGTCCATAATATACTAAGTTTTTAAAACAAAAACCTTTTTCTTTTTGAGTAGTTGCTGAAAGAGGACCGTTTTCAGGGTATTGATAAAATCAAGACGGTCGGCAGCACATACATGGCAGCTGTTGGTTTACTACCAGGTTAGAATATAATAGTAAAACTATCTTTCGATATTTTTTTCATAATTTATTTTATTTAGAATACAAAATGAACCCAACCGATCCGAACTCGATACGAAGGCATATGACAGCTTTAGTGGAGTACGTAAAGGCAATGAGATTGGCCCTTCAAGAGATTAACAGTCATTCATACAACAATTTTATGCTAAAAATTGGTAAGTTCTCCACTTAGCTCTTACGCACTCGGTATTAAGCTCGGGAATATTTGAATAGGTTTAAATATTGGTCCAGTAGTGGCTGGTGTTATTGGTGCACGTAAGCCGCAATATGATATCTGGGGCAATACCGTTAATGTTGCTAGTCGCATGGACTCCACAGGAATACCAGGTTATACACAAGTCACACAAGAAGTCGTTGACAGTCTACAGGGATCCCATTTTGAATTCAGGTACTACAAGTTATTTCGAATTGATCATAACTCCATATGTATGTAACATTTCCTCTTTACATAAATAGATGTCGCGGTCAAATTAATGTAAAGGGTAAGGGTGACATGGTTACGTACTTTTTGTGGGACTATGCAAACAACAACGGAGAAGTACGCAATGCAATGCTGTCAAATCGAACCATCCAAAGTAACAATTTTGCATCCCAACAACAACAGCAGCAACAGCAGCAGATACAGCAACAACAACAGCAACAACAATCACAAACAACATCCTCACAATCCCTACCAACGGCTCCACCACAAGGCACAACAACGAACCCGATGCAAATGCATGCCCACCCGACAGAATACTACCAAAAGCAATCACAATTCAATGATAGCAACTATCACCTCAATATGAACAATGAAGCGTATAACATCAAAAAGGATAATTACACGTACAACAACATTGACGCGCCAAATATGTTGATAAAGCAACAGCATTCCCCACAGCCAAATACCCAAACAGTGTTGCAACAGTTCCAACTGGACGAGCAGCAACACCAACAACTGCAACAACAATTGTTGGCGCAACGGTATCAAAAGTATCAAAAGCAGGCTAATTTCATTGCTAATGGTGGTCTACCCAATATCCGAGAAAATGGTCATGGTAATGGTGGAGTAGTTGGTGGCAACGATGCACTTAAGTACAACTACAACAATAGGGAGCATCAGTATCCCCAACAGCATCACACTAATTACCATCATCTGCAGCAGCAGCAGCAGCCACAGACACAGCAGATCAGATCACAAATACCACCCATGGTAATGATGCGTGAAACATTCAACATTATTGAGAACCCTAGTCTAAGTGGGAACACTAATCGGGATAATTACAATATTCGGGAGAACTATGGGCATTTGGAGAACTATAATAACATGATTAAACGAGAGCATGCGAATGGTAGATATCATAATAATAATTATAGCAGCTGCAGGGAGAGTGAACCATTATTGCATGGCGCTCCTGTAGCTAAGGTAAGAATGATCTCATTGAATGTTATACATATTTTAATGGTGTTACATATTTGTTTTTTTGTCTGAATGGTTGTGGTTGGTTAGTGTTTCACATTGATATTTTATATTTTAAATGAAAAACACCCAGTATGGCGAATTTGGAGAGTAAACTAGATAAGACTTTGTCAATGAGATTCTCTCACTTTGATCTACGAAGTACATAAGTCAAACTATTCCAATCTGAATTACGATCCTTTTTTGAGTTGAGATTCGTAATGTCTAACGATTGATAAACTTTGATACCACCTGGCAACTTCACGAAATAAAGTGTAAATCGTACAAAACAACATTGTTGAAACATTAATTAATTTCCAACACCTTGTCATCTTGGTTGGTTAGGCCGGCCCTCGATGAGGTTGCTCTTAGACCAGAAAAGGTCCATTGTCATCTTATTACTTCTTAAACTGGTTCTAGTATATACAATTGTGTAATAGCAAGTTAAAAGTGCATATTTCTTCACCTGTCTGGTAATAACTTTTTTCGCTTGAACACGTTTAAGTTGTTTGCTTAAATGAAGTTGTGCACAAAACGCTTTGCAAGTTTTGACGGAGTTAGAGTATGACAAATTATAGTGAAAAAGCTATAAATTCAGATTATGCTAAACTTCGTGCATTTATGGGATTTTTAAGATTCTTCGGACCTTCCAGAAACTCTGAAAGAAAACCATTGAAGTACTGAATAACTAGCTAACTGAAACACAATCTATAAAGTCTGAATGAATGTCGGCATGCAATTCCACTCTTGTATTTGTTTGGATCTAACTTATATACATTTTATACCTTCTGCATGCTTACCATTTTCCCGGTTTTGTTTATTTTATATGATACAATTTTAAAGATTATGCCAATACAACAACAGAATCCACCAACAAAATACGATCCGCCTCGCTACACCTGCCCCAATGGTGGGTTGCAAATGCAACATCTTCAACAACACCAACAGCAGCAACAACATGCGCCACCACTTCCAGTACCACCACCGCCAAAACCAACCGCAACATCAAGTCTGAAGAACAATACAGCACTTCTGCGAACCTACATGAAACCATTGCCAAAGTTACCCTCCGAAATCGAGGATAATCGCGAAATGTCTTCAACAGACGACCTTAGCTCCAGACCGCATTCGCCCAGTATGAGTTCCTCGGATGAAAGTTACTCCAAAACAACCGAGGGTGAGGGCGATGACGACTCACCTCGAATAACAGCAAACCACCATTTGAATAGGAATCTAAATCCCCTACAATGGCTTTATCCCTGTGACATACAAGTCGATCCTACGTCACCTATAGTCGATATGTCCAACCTGAAGGATTTCGAAGTGAGTTCAACCACTGAGAGTCAAGGACAGACGACGACTACACAAAATAAAGGTGATTCATGCAACAGTTTCGAGTATCAAGATCGTAATGGAGGGAATAATTCAAAACAACAAGCATTGGCAGCTACAGCAAAATCGCCTTTTGAAAGAGAATTGCAACGGCTTTTGCAAGAGTCCTCGTCAAGAGCACGTGCGGAGAATTTAAATCATTTCACCAATGGACCATCTATGAATGGTGGTCATGGTGGATCAGTGTCATCTGGTAATGGTGGTAATCAACAGGCTCAGCATCAAAATAGTCGTAACAACTTAGAATTAAGTTATTCAAGTAGCAATAGCAAATTAGGATCATCCATCAATAATAATAAGAACAAATATGACATGGAATCTCCGCCACCGCTATCAGAGAAAGGTTCCAAAATCCCAGTTAGTACAAGTTTTATGATCGCTAAACATCCGGTTGGCCTGGAAGCCATCAAAGAAATCACAAGGAACAAGAATCCATCAGAATCAAGTCAAATGTAAGTACAATTAGAATATTCATATAATAACTATTGAGATGACGAAACCGTGTGCTTACTATAGTCACTTTTCGCTCTCCCTCAAAGAAAATAAGAATAATTTCGTTGCCAAACTTGTTATCATGAAGTCATGATACCATGTACTTGAAACTTTAATCATTCTATTAAAAAATCTCGTCATTTCGGACATAATTAATTTATAGTAATATTTACAATTCATTTATTTGAAGGCAAACTTCTGATACGGAATCCTGTGAGATTCTCCATGACAGCCGGGGTGGCAACAACCAAAAGAATCTACAAATCCTTGATCTAACTACTCGATCAAGTCAAAATGCAAACCATGCCAAAGATCACAACCATCGATTACGTCGACCTCGATCGAGTGAATGTGAAAATAGTCGCGACAGTTTAGACCTTATGAATGGTGATCATGATGACACGGAAGATAACTTAGCCGATGAAGAGTTCGAGGACGATGAAGCGGGTCGTGATGTCAGAAAAAAGATAAGCGCAACATCAAGACAAGAAACAATAAGCAGCGGTGGTGGAGGTATTGGTGTGGACCATGAGTACAGTGACGTTGTATCATCCGGACGAGATCGCGATAATCGAATGCGAGAGGTTAATGTGATAAACGATGAATTAAAATATGGTGCAGGTCATCATAATAATCATCATCAGTCGATGGACTCTAACCCAGTAGAAAGCCAATCCGAATGGTCCGATGACGACTGTCGTGAAGAAGCGACTGGTGAGATAGTTTCTATTTACTTTTATATAAAATATCCTCCAATCCTTTGCTGTTAAAGTTTATATTTCATTACTTAAAATATATTTTAGGTGGTGCTGAATCCACGGGATACATTACCGATGAGCCCGGTCTTGAAAACATCTCCCTCCTGAACGAGGCCGGTCTAACGGATGCTGAAGGTGCACTTTCGGATGTAAATTCGCTATATAATGCGCCCGACGTTGATGATACATCAATCTCTAGCCGTGCCAGCTCCCGCCTGCTCAGCTTAGATTCGCTGAGCGGTTTATATGACTGCGAACTGGATTCAAAGCATGAGATGGCCATTGTAAATGTGTCACATAAAATAACGAGTAAATTTGGACCGCAAAGTTAATTTTAATTTATTTATTATTATTTTTTTTCTATTCTATTTTTTACAAGTTTAAGCTTACAAAATTATTTTGTACTTTACTAAATATTTGAACAAAAAAGGAAAAAAAGCCCATTGTTATGAATTATACTCCGTTGTGGATAGTTTTAAATAGTTTCGCAAACAAAAACAAAAATTGTATATTCTTGGATTTATGGAATTTAAAATTTCTACCGCGAAACAAAATACTTACTATGATATATATATATATTTCAATGTCTTCATTAGCGGATTAGCAACTTCAAGTTAAATTTTATATGAAAGAAATATTTGTATGTAACTGTTTTACTTTCAAAGTTTTAAATGTTATTTAACGCTAAGCGTTATAGTTATATACTTTTTCAATGAGATGGTAAGGGAGGTGATATAATTTGGAACTTTCATGATAACGCATGTTAAATCGTTTCCGCAAAAAGAAAACGAGTGGCAAATATATTCAAACAAACACAATCAAAACATTTTATAGATTTGCAACAAGATTCCTCTCTCTTCCTAGTGCTCATCTCAGAACTTGAGTGTTTATGAAAACTAGGCCTACTAATTTATGTTTGCTGTATTATCTAGGTGTACAGCAACTCAAGAAGCACTCGTCTGGTACTATTTTCCCACATGCTTTTTTTTATATGAAATCTAAGCTAAAAAATTGGTTTAAGTCTCAAATTTCTCCTCAAATCTATTGAACCAGGTTTTGCCAAGCCACAAAAAAATAGCATAACAAATTTAGAATAGATTTGCTTTTGAATTTAATATAAAAAGCATCATGATCGCATAGAGTGGAGGTAAAATATGGTATTAAATTATAACAACGTGACTAAACCCTACATCTTTCAGTTCTATTATTTTTCAAACTATGTACCCAGTGAATAATAGTTTCCTATAACCTTATCATGCTTTTGATTCTTATATAGTCTGCTATTATTCCATGTACACATCGTTTCGGTGGAACAAATTTGGCAACACATGTACAGAGAGAATGAAATGTATTTATTAAAGGCAAAGATTCCAATTTAAATTATTCGAGTTTGTTCTCTCATCATCCCAGTGAATATGTACCTATTGTTGCCATAATCTGTTTAGCCCGGTAGTTAGTTGTTGCAATACATTAAACTTCACCGCTTCCCACCGAGAAATTTATATTGAGGAAAATATAAATTACCACGAGGCACGTACTAAGCCAAACCAGTTTTTCAGAGCCAGCCGCTGGGTTACATCACTTGTTGATCTATAAAATAGGCTGCTGGCATGAATATAAATTCTACAAATATGTACTCGTATATGTATGTACGTATGATAAAATTCCACAATATTATCTCTCATACCTTTTTCTGAAAAGATTTTCTTTATATTATTTTAAGTTGAAAACCATGTGCTTAAGTTAAGACTAAGAATTTAAAGCGAAGCATTTTTTATTTTCCATTTAATTTTCGCTGTTTATTTTTTGCTATGCATATTATACATATATTACATTTTATTGGTTAATAAAAAAAGAAGAAAATAGTTATATAAAAATTATACACAATCTGTACTAAAAATTGTAAATGAAAAATGTAAAACTTAGATAAAGTAAATGGTTAAAAAAGAAAATAAGATAAAACGTGAAAATGATTGATATTATTATAAAAGCAGACAAAATATAGAATACAATTTAGCACAACATAAGTATTAAGTTAAAGAATGGTACTAAATATTTTCTCTTTACAAACAGTAAACATAGAAATAAAGAAAACAAGCAACAACCACCCATATCGTGTAAATAAAATACTTCAATTAAAAAGATAAATAAATAAAAGTTATTTTTAAAGAAAATGTTTGTCCTTTTTTTTTTTTTTTGTTAAATTATGAAATAAAATTTGAAAAACAAAACTATACATTTTAAAGTCTTAAAAGAAGCGACTTTGATATTTTTGTTTTATTTTTAGATTATTAGGTGCCTGATTTAAAGAAAAAAACAATGTATGCCTCATCAAAACTTCATCAATCATTCATTATTTAAATGTATACACATGCATATGTACTATAAATGTACATAATACTGCATTAAGGTGATTATTGCCAACTCACACACCCAAAAACACACTTCAATTATGTGAAAATCAGTACTAAATTTTCATTATTACATTAGAGATGCAAAATAATTATTATTATTATTATTATTATTACGAGATATTGTACATTTAGATAACTCTTTAAATTCATAGTTTTAAAATGGATAACAAATTATATACGTTTCTAGTTATTTCATTGTATTTTTGGCTAAGAACAGAGAGTGACAAATGAAATACAAAAACAAAACTATTGAGGAAAACGGAAAGAATGATTTACAAAATGAAAAATAAAATATTAAACATATTTAAATGGAATTTTTATTTCAACTTCAATTATTTTCTTTTTCAAGTTTGACGACTATTAAATGGTTTATGATAAGGAATACTTAGTGGCAGTATTCCAATAAAAAAAATTGTTATAACATTCCCCGCATATAGTGCCTTTTTTATAGAAACTCATTTCCACTCACATCCGTGGCTCACATCCCTGGCACCCTGGTTTAATGACATCATTCATACAGGAAAAAAGTTAATGAATGACAAGCACTGGGGGCCATTAACACGTCTACTCTACCAATGTGAATCATGCTACAAAGCTTAAAAGCATATTCCGTTTCGTGGCTTTAACTCCATCCATTTACCTCAAACATGAAGAGGAGCCGAGATATGCTTAATTGGCTTGGGGATAATTCATAGGTCGTAGAGGACACAGACTTACAAAAAAACGGACCCATTTTCTTTGTCCAAGACTCAGTAGAATGAAAAACACAATTCCCGTAGATGTATATGTAGTTCCCAAACTGTTTTCATTGTTTCCTATCTATCCCAGACCCGGAAGCACAATGGATCCGTTGATATGTGATTAAAACTCAAAGGCTACACTTTGGTGGATGCAGCCACACCCTGAACCTTCTAAACAAGTCACCCTTTACACTTCCTGAGACTATACTCGCCACTAGTTGAATTCCATGTAATGAATGTAGCCTCTAAGATAGTACTCTTATTTTTATTTTATCTCATTTGCCTGTAACTGCGTAAATTTATTTTATTGAAATAGGTTGCGTAATTGGACCACAATTTATGTAAGGAATTGTACAATTTAAATTAAAACAAATTGGATTTGCATCCTAAGTAAATATTTGCAACTGAGAAGCGTGCATATTTTCCTTTTAACAGTATAAGATGTGTTTGATAACATATTTAATCTTTGATAACATCGTAGATCTTTCTACTCATAATACATTTGCATCGAATTCTTCGACTGAGGTGAAAAATAGGAAATCCTTTCCTTTCTCTTTGTTATCGGCTTAAATTCATCACCCATTGTAATTTTGTCCGGAATTTTCTTACCACGGAAAGTTGCTACCGCAAAAGTTGGTGGCGGTGTTTTTTCTGTAACTGTCTCTACAGGTACTACAGGTACAATTTTCAGTGATTGCGTATCCTTCTTTCTATAGTACACTACTTCGGCTGCAAGAGTTATCATTGCCAATGCAAGACCAAACAAGGTGGCTATAAAAACTCCTCCCAAACTTTCTAGAGTTATTCCTTCCTGGTCTTCATTCCGCGAACATTCTTTATTGAGTGAATGATTCCAGTACTTTGCTGAGAGTCCTTCAAAGTAACGATCTTTTTGTAATTCTAAAATCGCATAACTTATTTCATCCTACGCAAAAAAAAAAATAGAATTAAAAATCAAGAAGAAACAAGAATTGAATTTAAAAACCGATAAATGGCTGCCCTGTTGAACCGCTATTGCATACGGCTGTTCAGCAAATACCTCCCCAACCTCTGTAAGGTTGCAATTCTTTGTGATTTCATACTTTATCTCTGCCGAATCATGAATAAAAGCAAAGTCTGCATTTTCATGTTCGTTGACTTTTTGAAACCCTTCTCCTGCATTCTTAACAGGATTCGAACTGTTTATAGCCAAAAGGATGTGTCCATACTGTTCTTTGATTGGATAGTCCCAAATTCTAAAACAGAAAAAGTTAAGTTAAAAATATTTGGCATTCCTAGAATATTTGATATAGAAACCTATAGCGACTCTGATCACTGGTTGCATTCAATGCGAGTTCTTTCCACAATCTGTAGAGAGTATCTTCGGCATATTTCATGTTCATGAAGTATTTATGTGTATCAGAACCTTCAACAACGGTATAGTTAATTCGTGATTGCCTAGCTAACTGTTCCAAGGATTGCACCGGTGTTTGCATTCTTTCAACGGTAAGAAATGCTGCCAAATTAGCGGTAAATGTAGCCAACATAAGGACTACAAATAACCAGTAGGCTGCAACTAAAATACGTCCAGAAATGGCTTTAGGAGCCTCACCACCGCCCTGCGGTGTAAAAGATGTTAGAGCGAACCAGAAGCTTTCTTTCAAAGTGAATTCCCTAATAATAATCGGAATTGTTTTATAAATAGAACGGGGCTATATATACTTTCACACTTACCTGCAAGGATATGGATATGCTTTTTTATTATTTTTTGCACTGTATGGTGAATACTTATCCAAAAGCCATATCATTATAGCTGTCGCTACTAAGGCTGCTACGATACTTAGCCATACCTCTAGACGTAATACCGTCATGAATTTAAACAGAGATGTCTGACGAACTGCTTTACGAATAACTTTAGAAAAAAACCTAGGTAATGGATTTCAAATACTCTCACTATTCTGATTACCAATAGAAATCCCCGTTTGCTCAAAATAAGGAGCAATGTAATCAATGACCTCCTCTCGTTCGGATGTCATCTTTAGCGCAGCTACCACAAAGTCGGTTTCTCCAGTAACCAAATCTCCAACAACACCATCCCAGCTTCCGTTGGCATATCTTTTACCAAATAAACCTTTTGTCGGAGGTACAATCACATAATCAAAGTTCATATATTCCGAAAGAATTTGAATAAAATCTATGCAGTAGCCTTCCCATATGGGTTTACCATCTCGATCGAGGGATAATTTGCCTGTTCGCGGATCTAAACGATGATAGCTCCAAGGAACGGCCTACAGACAATAGGTACATAAGTAATGTTTTATTGAATATTATATTTGAATACAAAGTTAAGCTCATACCTCGGCAGTCCCTATGCGAAAAAAACGTTTTGCCGGGCTGATCGTTGTGTTGATTTTTTTTAATCTACCTCCCTCCCAAACTGCAACGTCGGTAAATGCATCATGGTCATTTGAAAATAAGTTTATGGACATATTAAGAGTATAACTAATCCGAGACATTTCTACGACCATAAAGTCTGACGCCAAAATTCTATACAAAGAATCGAAATTGGCTTGCGAAATATTTAAAATACTGCTGTTGTTATCCTGGTGTAAGTTGTTATCAACATTTTCAAAGTATTCCAAAACACTCCTCACGATTTTTAGAATAACAGCTTTTTGTAACTAAAAGGGACATTTTGGCATTGTGTAATGACAGGCATATTGCAACAAACAATATTGTGTGGTTGAAATCACCATTGTCACAATGTTATCAATGTTATATACACACCTTAAATCCAACCCCACAGTAGCTTTCTTTCATACTTAATGCTCGGCATAGAGTTTTCGCATTGATAGTAAATTTAGTCGCATACTCTACTTGTTTCTTGTACTTAAAAGCTTTGTCCTTAGTGTCCAAAAAGACAAAATGCCATTCCCTAGGCCGAGAAAATAATTTTGAGGGATTGATCTAAAACAATGAAAATCTATTAAATGGTTATTCCAATAACCTGACCTTACTTTCTCAAAAATAGAGTTCATATTTGCCGCCCTAGCAAAAATTGCTATATAAGAAGGACTGGGTCTTAGACTTTTTAGTCGCATAACAAAATTATTTTCAAAAGCATTAATTATAAAGACTCTAAAGGGAAACCCTTGTATTATATGATACAGTGCTTCTTCGGTATCTTGTTCGCTTTCAAAGATCAAAGCCACATCGTTGGCAGATTTTTCTTTAAGGAATTCACCAAAAATTCTCAAAACTGGTGAAATCAGCAAATCGACACGAAAATAAGGAATCCTTCCTATAAAGTTCAAGCTGCCTGTCCAGTTCTGATACGTAAAGTCAATTATAACAGCATTGTCCTCCTCCGAAAGGATACTATATACTGTGAACGGCACAACATCATAGAGAAATATAATAGAACAAAATGCCCACATACTAACTTACACTTTATGGTATCATTTTCCATGTCATCCGTTACAACGATTATGTTATCCATTACATTCGACTTATATTGAAACTGTTCAGTATCCTTTAAAGTAACAGATATATCGTCAAGCATGTCATTTTGAACCGGTTCAACAAGGAAAACTAATTGTTCTTAGATTAATCATGTTAGTTTTATGATTTTAATTTATTTCATACCTAACTTGATATCCTCTCCATTACTGAGTGATTGCAGAAAAATGCCAAAAAGTAAAACTGAGACTAACATCTTATCCATATCTCTTTCGATTGTCAACTAAAATTATTCAATTGTAGTTCCTTGGCTCATAGCAAATCATTGCAATTACTTCAGTTGATATCCTATGATTACTCTAAGGAAAAATTACCATCAATAATTCAGTAGAAAGTCATATTAAATCGTGACATATGCTCTATGTATGACAGCGGATATGAATTTTTAAGTTCCACTTAGAAGTAGATATGTACTGATTTTGTTGAAGCAGGAAATGAGAGATCAGACAAAAAGTTGATTTTAAAATCCTTCTTCCTTTCCACCAGCCCTAATAAGATGGACGTAATATTGTATGATGTTGAAATGATATACAACATCATCAGTGATATCATGATAGTGATCACAGTCACTGGTTAATGCTTTGGAGTTTTACCCTTAAATCCCACCCAACACAGAAGTTTCTTTTATGGAATGACTGATAGACAATCTGTAGAATAACGGTCATGATTAAGGTTTTCAAAAAAACTTGCCACTTGAAAACGCCACTATTAAGTAGACCTTCCACTTCATTCCATTGTCAAATGTATAATGCGCCTTGGCGCTATATGAACTTCTAGGTCAAACCAGATCGAGAAACGTAAAATGCTGATGTTAGGATAAAATATTTGAATCGGCGTATTTTATTGTGAAATTCCAACTCAATAATGCTCAGAAAAATTCCCTCTACCTCATACCAAATTGTTAAAATCGAAGGAAGGCCCTTTTTGTAAATATTTGCCAAATTTAGTTGAGTTACTTTGCAACTTTGCATTTCATTACCTTAGAGCACTGAATCTGTCGAGAAATAGGTATCACTATTTGGTCTACTTTTACATACATATATCTAATAAGGCACATGTAACTGTGAGGTTATAAACACCACACTAGCTGTCAAAACAAATGAATTGTTTTTTGTTTACTTCCGAGGAGAAGTTGTTTTGCGAAAAAGAATTGTAATAGACAGCTGCATTTTATTAAAAAATGAAACGAACTCTCTGGGGTAGTGCAACTGATAAAAATGAGGAAACACTTTTCGATAAACTCGTCTCACAAACTGTCAAGCAACAGAAATTAGATGAGGCCTCCAGGAATAAACCGAAACCCAAGGATCTCCAGTGAGTACTTAAAAACTATCTAATTAACTAATTTTGTAATTAAAATTAAAGAGTTTCAGTAAAAGTAAAGAATCCACTTGTAACCCAAACGATTGAAGTCATGAAACAGACAGAAATGTTGCAATCTTTGATCGATACGTACTCAAACAAATCTGTAAGTATTTCTCAACAAAGAAACCTCTTTTATAAATCGTTAATTTTAGGGTTCAAATAACTATCTCCTCAACCCATGTCAAATGATACCACAAGTTGATTTTCCACCTGAAAACGCAACTGATTTTGTGAACGATGATAAATTCGCAAAGCCATTGTGGTTTATCCCACCAAATGAGACAGATTTTACCCGTGGTGTACCAAAAGAATACCCTCAAATCAATAAGCAAGTCTGTAAAGCATCCCTCCGCAAGGCAATATGTGGACAACTTTGCATAGCTGGATTTACAGACACTGCTGAAAGTGCTTTAGTACTTTTCACAGATGCACTGGAGGAGTTTATTCGTAACTTTATCATCCAAATCAAGGATATCCAAATCAACGAGTATAAGGACAAACAAAGTGGGGTCGATATCCTTACATTGGAAAGAGCTTACTATGCACTCACGAGTACATCACTCACTGCTATTCATAATTATTTCAAAAATAATTTAATAGCAAGGAACCGTTCAGAGATCCAAGAATTTAGAGGAGTTCTGCAGGAGTATGACAAACTGATGAAGGAAAGTCAAAATGCAATGCAAAAGCGTCCATTTCAAGAAAACGACTTTATGAATTTTCTCGATTTTACTGCAACTGGTGGGAGTGCACAACAAGATGCTGCTGCTGCAACTACATCTGGTCATGTTGTTGGTTATATTGAGGGACAGGATCACATAACTGTTCAGAATTCAAGGTGAGTAGAGTTCGCCATATCAAATAACAATTAAAAGAGTTTTTGAATTAAGTAACTAATGGCGGTCCTTTTAGTGTACACGGCAAAGTTGTAGAAGCGGACAGCACTCAAGAGGAACAAGTTCACTATTCCCATGAACCATCTTCATCGACAGAACAATAATGTAATGTAATAAAATTAAAAAAGGACTTTTCTCATTTCATTTCTTTATTTTTAATCCAAATTTGCATGGCTATGTGAGATACATATGTATGTACATACATATATTGATTTGAAGTCCTTATCGGTAGGAACATCATTGCCAGTGGTTAGAATCGCCATTGTCACAAGCCACTATTTAAGAAAACTTTTACAAAACAACAGAAACAAAATTACAATTTACTTAATCGAAAACTTAGTTTTTCTGATTTTTGTCTCATTCCATTGGTTCTTTCGGCGTAACTTGGTAAATTCATTTTCAGTCTCAATTAAGTTTTGCACGTTGTTTTTACCTCCCCCATGTTTGTAGGAAAATACCTTTCCTTTCGACCTCTCTGACCAACTATCGGTTTCTTTTCTCGACAGGATGTATTCCCCATCTACCGCAACTTGCATCAACTTGTTCTTCTCATCTAACATATCAGAATCAACAGAACGTTGCTGAATTGTGGGTTTCTTACGTGGACCAAAGTCTGTATACTCATAATCTTCGTATGCTTTTACATAGCAGTCGAAATCGCTTAGTAACTTCACTCTGCTTCTTCGTCTTCGTTTATTGTGTTCCTCATTTGATACTGGGTCTGTGGTAAATTCTACTTTATCCTTGACTAAGAGCGCTAATTTTTTCGACATAAGTTTCTGCACAGATTCGGATGGAACAAAATCAACGGCACTGGCATCATTGTCCTGTAAATATCTTTGGGATTTTGGAAGATCTAGAACATTTGAGAAAGTATTTCGTTAAGATAATAGGGAGACAACAAATGCAGATTGTATCTACCTGCGGGTGGTAAAATAGCCTGCTCCTTATTTGCAGTGAACAGAGAATCAGTTAAGAGATTGGTGTCAGCTGCTTCTAGTATTAACTTTAAATTTTCATCCTCAGAATCACTCGAGCTAGACATTTCGAGTTCAAGTAATTTTACTGCATCTAAAATAGTGTGATTTTTTTTCAAAATCTAGTTTCATAAATAAAAGTTATTTTGAAATGTCAAATTGAGCTACTCGTACTCAACACATGTAGCGTACTAAAAACACAGCATGAACGCATCCGCCGATACACATTTTCATCTGACATTTGTTTACATCTGTTTGTGGTTAGAATTTTGTAAATAAATTGCTTTCAACGCAATGGCAGAGGATAAATCGGAAAAAAAACCAAACATACTAATAACAGGTAGGCGTATTTTCTAATTAAATATTAAAAAAAATTACTTGAGTCTGTCTCAAACATAGGAACTCCAGGAGTTGGAAAATCCTTCATATCTGCAAAGCTTGCAGAGAAATTGAAATTCAAATGGTGGAACGTTTCGAAAATCGCCAAAGAAAAAAACTTTATTCAAGAACATGACGAGGAATATGATTGCTCGATTCTGGATGAGGACAAGGTACTAAACGGGTGAATCTACATAATCGTATATATGTTAAGAATTGAATAAAATTTCTAGTTAATGGATTACTTGGAGCCTGAAATGGAAGAAGGCGGTAATATAGTGGAGTACCATGGATGCGAATTTTTCCCAGAACGTTGGTTTCAAGCGGTATTTGTAGTGACATGTGACAATACTATTCTCTATGATCGTCTGAAGGATCGTGGCTACAATGAAAAAAAACTGAAATCGAATATTCAATGCGAAATATTCAAGACCATACAAGACGAAGCCCGTGAATCATACAATCCAGATATAATTTTTGTGCTCAAAGGTGAAACAGCACAGGACGCAGAAAATAGCATGAAAACTGTCAGAAATTGGTACAAGGCTTGGAAAAGGAAGTGAACCGTTTGATATCGTTTTTTAATTACATTATTTAGAATATATAATTTTCTAAAGTTTAAATAGTCGTGGTTTAAATTCCGGACCCAATATCACAGCGATGCATTAGTGCCACAAATTTCTTCGTTGTGCTTTATGGTTGCACTTCATATGTTTTCGCATTTCATTTTCGACAAATACTTCTATTCTGTTTATTTCGACAGATCAATGAACCACGATACAGATAGGGTTCACTACGAAAAAGCCATCCAAAATATCCGCAATCGACTCGTGAGTTTTTGTGTAGCATTGTACTTTATAAACACAGATTGACTAAAATCTTAATGTTTTTAGTAGCTCAGTTTCTTTCTTTACTTAGATGGAGCTAGAGTTCAGGGTGAACCTAGCCTGATTCTTAAAAAACTGCCTCCAGTTGTGCCACATAAGGCGAGGTTTCCTCTACTGCGTTATCCCTCCTGAGCATTGGTGTCCCTTCGGTCTACATCTCCTAGCCATCTTAAAACAGGACTGAGTGTTTTATATAAGGTCTCCTTATTTTTTCAGCCGGCCAAAGGAACAGCGATTGGTAAGAGTTATTCTTCGTGTTATTTCTGCTGATGCGTTGCTTTCAGAATCAACAGCAGAGCCGAGGTAGACAAAGACACTTGCTAGCTCAAAGTTACAGCTGTCGTTCGTGATTGTAACGTTCTGTCCAATTAGTCGGTGTTTTTTGCCCCTTCTTGACAATAGCATATACTTGCGTTTGCCCCCGTTTACCGCTAAACCTTGTTCCTTTCCTGCTATACAATATGAAAATATATTTCGAAGTCCATATGGACAGAAGGACAGATCGCAACGAGGTTATGCCATATAACTTTTCAATTGTACTGCTTCCGTTTCTTAGGAGCTACAAACTTATAATTAGACTTGCAGTGAATCTTATCACTCATGATAATAATAATAATAACAGTGCAGAATGATTCGTTTTGCCATGCTTCAAATAGTGGAAAACAAATTTGTTATTAATATTTTGTACACTCTGCGTTGGAAAAAAATGTTTTCTTCATTTTTCTGTGAAGTGGTAGTCAATAGAAAACTTTGAAAGCCTTTTATGCATTTTCGCGTTTTTGGAGTTATGACTGTTTTCAAGTAACAGTGATATGTATGTACATACATACATATGTACATCTATAGGAGACACACTTCTATTTAAAATAGACGTTTCGATATGGACGAGACGATTGTCTAAGAGTCTTCGGATATGAATCGACCTTACCTTAACCAACCTACTGTACCACATGCTGTGTACATACATATGTAAGTAAGTATGTAAAGCATCGCATTCAGTTTTTGTGTTTTGAAATAACTTCACTAGTATCAGGAAGTGACTATGTAACTAAAATTATGTACATACATATAAATATACATACATACATTCATATCTCACACCCTATGGATATCAATTTAAAATTCATTTATGATTTATGCCTAAACGTAAGTATGTACATAAAATTGATGCAACAGCGTTGATATCTAGCACAGATTCTGTAAAGTGTGCGACAGTACAAGAGATTGTACATACATACATGCATACACAAGCTTAGTCAACGACCCATTCTTACCCCTAAACCGATATGTATTGTTGTCTTCCGGTTTGTTTCATATAAAGCTTTTACTCGTCATGAAAATTGTATGCACCCATGTACCCATCCGAATATTCATGCATAAATATATAGGCATACGGTGTATGTACATATGTACATAACCAAACCGTTTTATAGTGGATCGATATGAAATAAGGAAACCACGTCAAGGAACTCTTGAGTGCCATACTCTTAAACTACTTTACCATGCAGTGCGAAAGGAGGAACAATCTACACATGGAAATACAGTGTGACATTCAAAGTAATTGTTCTTCTGATTAATTTACCAATTGGGATTATAGTATATAAAAGCAGTATTAGTACAAATATGTCTGCCCTCCTTCACGATTGCATGATGTCGAAGATGAAGTCACATCAGCGTAGTTCCTCTAGGATGGATTTGAATCACCTTTTGGTCGGATTGTTCACTACTTGACCTACCCATTTAACCATACTTAACCTAAGTATTTAGTTTGTGCTTGGATTCTTACTAAACAACATTATCAAATCGGATATTTAATAAAACAAAAAATGCGAATCCAGATTTCCAAACCGTAGCTAGGGCACAAGAATTTTCCGAACGCCAATGCTCATAGCAGCAGATTAGTTATAACAAACATACAATAGGACAAGCAATGTATAGCGGTTAGACATCAAATTTTAAACTCACAAGAGTGTACGCCGCATACAAATAGTAGAGAACCTAAAGGTCATTTGAACGACCAAGAAATGTATCTTTACTGATAGACTTAGACCCAATTATGGTAGTAATGAGCCAATTAGAAGTTCCTTAGCAACCAAATTGATTTTTGTTTTTATCGAAGAGTTTAGAAAAAATGTTGTTCATTTAGAGTGATCTAGGTAGATCAAGCGATACTAAGAGCCTACACCAAGAAAGCGTAATGTACACCGTACATTAATGGAAAAAAATTAAAAATGCTTCTTCTTGTACATAAGAACATAATTAAAAATAATTAGTCGAAGAATGCACGTGTATCGCAAAGCACTTCTGATTTCTGAAAATCTATGTCAACAGTAACAAAGTGGATAAGGTCTAAGGTGTAAAATTCTCCTTCAACGATTTAACTTAAAATACAAATTGGTATTGTATTGCCCCACTCAGATTATTAATTTTATTAAAAACTTCTCGAATTCTCAAGAAAGTTAATAACAGTCCATCCGATGTCTATAAATAAATCATAACATAAACAATTAGCTCATTCGTCAAATCGTAAACAAATATGCACCGCACTTTCAATTAGCATGCCTGGTATATTTTCCATTTACCACCAGAGCGACGGAGCCCACAGCCTAACGAAATATAAACTCCTTTGCCTACACATACCCTAGTGAACACACTCCGCAAAGCATTTTTCCATAGAAAACAACTTGCCAAACCATACCAGGGTAAAAAAATCAATAAAAACCGAACGAAAAGTCCCCAACTGACAGCCCGATGGTGCTATGACGCAGCTTCAAAGATGTCTATTCCATGATAGGTGTTGGCCGAACTGTCAAACACACAAAAATTTTTTTAGGATAAATTTTTTCTCTCGTTGAAGTAAATCTCGAAAAGTAATTCCGATGAGTTTATCAAAAAAATTACCGAAATTTCATTCTTAAAACACCAGAAAACGTTTTGAATCGTGAGAAATATCGTAAGCTATTCAAATAACATCAATATCATCCAGTCAATTGATTTTTTCCTCAATTTATTTTCAAGTTTTTCATTTTTCTCACACGGTGGTGCAAATTGCAATTTTGGTGTACCAAAGAAAATTTTTTTTTCGGTTTGGTGGTGTATGGTGGAAATTTTTCGCTTGGAAAAACGAAAGCTGCAAAACAAAACGCAACCAACGATAAATTAACCGACAAAAACGCACAATTATCGTTTCATTTTCATTTCGCACAAAAAAACGAGAATTTAATTTTTCCCAAAAAGAAAAAAAAATATTCAATTTAATTGTTGGAAGTGAGTACGACAGGCAGAAAAAAATCCAGAGAGGTGGAGTGTGAGAAAAAAGGAGAACAGGAGCATACACACATCCATACACGCAGCCAGTACACTGAGTGAGAGAAAGAGAAAGAAAAAGGTACGAAAAGGAGAACACACAATATTCAGCAGAGCTAGTATAGCCGCACACAGGACAGACAGAGTAAGCACAAAGATCGAACGAACGAAGTAGGAACATTTTTTGAAACAAAAAAAAAAAAATAAAAGAGTGAAAAGCAGGCCCGAAAAGCAGGAAAGAAACTTTTTCTTCCCCCGTGTAGAGCAACAACAAATTGTGTGTATTTTATAAAACATAAGTAAAAAAAAGTAATTTACCTAGAAAATGAATGAATTAGACAGTCTACGGCAAGAAGCTGAGTCACTAAAGAATGCAATCCGTGATGCCCGCAAAGCAGCCTGCGACACCAGTCTGGTGCAGGCCGCTAGCAATTTGGAACCAATCGGGCGTATACAGATGCGTACGCGCAGAACCCTACGCGGCCATTTAGCCAAAATCTATGCAATGCACTGGGGCAATGACTCCCGGAATCTAGTGTCCGCCTCTCAAGACGGTAAATTAATCGTTTGGGACTCGCATACCACGAATAAAGTCCATGCCATACCGTTACGCTCGTCATGGGTAATGACATGTGCATATGCGCCTTCCGGTAGCTACGTTGCCTGCGGCGGCCTAGATAATATGTGTTCAATTTACAATCTAAAAACTAGAGAAGGTAATGTGCGTGTATCGCGCGAACTGCCCGGACACGGTGGCTACTTGTCATGCTGTCGCTTCCTGGATGACAATCAAATCGTTACCAGTTCCGGTGATATGTCTTGTGGCCTATGGGATATTGAAACTGGTCAGCAGGTGACCTCATTTATGGGTCACACCGGTGATGTGATGGCTCTATCGCTGGCGCCACAATGTAAAACTTTTGTTTCGGGAGCCTGCGATGCTTCAGCTAAACTATGGGACATACGCGAGGGTGTCTGCAAGCAGACGTTCCCCGGTCACGAAAGTGATATTAATGCCGTAACATTCTTTCCAAACGGTCAAGCATTCGCCACCGGTTCCGACGATGCTACATGCCGATTGTTTGATATTCGTGCTGATCAGGAGCTAGCGATGTACTCACATGATAATATCATATGCGGCATTACATCTGTTGCATTCTCCAAGAGTGGTCGCCTACTGCTTGCCGGCTACGACGATTTCAATTGCAATGTCTGGGACACAATGAAGGCCGAGCGCTCCGGCATTCTAGCCGGCCACGATAATCGAGTGTCATGCTTGGGCGTCACCGAGAATGGCATGGCCGTAGCAACGGGATCATGGGATTCATTCTTACGTGTGTGGAATTAAACAGAACATTAAAACAAAAAACAAAACAAGAGTAAATAATTTAAACATACAAAAAAATAATAATATATATATATATAAATATATACATAAAGTAAATATTAAAGCAACAACAAGAATAATTTAAAAGTAAAAAGCATTTACATAAAAAAACAAACAAGAGAAAATTAAAAAAAAAAAAAAAACTACAAAAGAAGAAAAAAACAAAAAAATACATTTATAACATTTTTCTTATAATATTTAAGTCTATAATTTATACAAATTTTATATGGCCATATAAGCTATGCATAAAAATTTATCTTAACTAAAGGAAGAAAAATAAGAAACAAAAGTATGCAAACAAATGATAACAAAAAAATAATTTATATAAAACTAAGAAGAAAACACAAAAAAATGATAATGAGTACATCTAAAGTAAAAATATATATATTGAGGAAAAACAAAAAAAAAAACACAATCCCATTCTTTTTTATATAAAATATAGAAAACAAAAACAAAATAATCTTTCATTTTACAATTTCCAAGTACATACCACATATATAATATATAAATGAAAACCAAAAATTAATAGTTTATCACTGAAATTAAAAAACAAAAACCAAAACTCATTTCGAACAGAAACACAACCACACGAAAAGAAAAAATAACTTTTTTTTTTCTTCCCTTTTTCTTAAGCAAAACACGCATATATACTATACACACAAAATGCGATAAAACAAAACAAAAAAAGAACCTTCTTCAACTTAAGTAAAAAATGATTGTAATATGAGATATTAGCTTTAAAAAATATTTGTTTCTAATACAAATACCAATACAACAGCGATTATTTTTTTACTTTTTTTTTGTGTTTTTATTTTTTTTACTTTTATTTATTTGCGCTTTGCTGTTGTATAAACACAAACCCACACACAAAACACTTGTAAAGATAAAAGTCCTAAATTGTAAATTAAACCAAAACGAAAATATTCTAAACTTAAGCTTCATGTTTTGTACATCGAGCGCGCGAGTGTGAATTTCAGAACAAAAAGAACAATTGTCGGCGATAAGAGATTAGAGTGCACAATCGGTTTGTTCAGAATGGTTTGCTTTCGATGCCAAGAAAAAAGATCCCAATATTCTCCTGACGATTATTCTTAGCAGAGATTGAAGTAAAAAAACAAAATTCTTGTTATTCATTTTCGGGCGTGTCATCCTTATTCAAACTATGTGCAGTCTATTAAAAGACATGTGTAGAATAAAACATAGCGCAACATATTTACGTGAATGGTTTGCTTTAATAGAATACAATTTTTTTTTTAAATACTAAATGTAGTCCTATCATTGTACCGAGTTTTCCGACTAAGGACCATTCAGTCCTAAGAATGATTATGATATAAACTAAACTTGGATCTAAATCAGTCTTCCGTTCAGTCAAACTATGAATGGCTGTGGATACCCAAGTTTAATGGAGACATTTTCTTTAAGTTCAAAGGGAGTATTGGCTGCTTTATTTTCCTGTTTTCTACCTGCATGACGGTTATAAAAAACTGTAGTGTGACAATAGCCTTGCATCGTTCAAGCTTCCATAAAACATACTTTGACAAGGCTTTTTTTAGAAACAAACAATGATTTCTGATTGTGGATGGACTTCGAATGTCTGATTGGAAAAATCATCGCACTTTTGGCATGTTCCTATGAGTCTACATGCTCCTTCAACTATTTTCATTATTCAGAGAATTATAGAACCTCAAACATTGACGGGAGGTAAGTTTTTCGAAACTCATTCAGTCAAATGTATTGTGTTTGAGTTAGGAAGAGCTTTGTAAACTTGTTCTTGTAATTTGTTTCTGCTATGCCCTCTGACTGTTTTCATTCAACACTTTTGCCAGAGTAGATTTAACATGTGGCATTTGGAATGACTTTAAATTCAAAGTTTTGATCAGTAGTCTAGCTAGCATGGAATCAATATTAAATAATTGAAGTTATAGATTTATTGCATGCAGAAATCCATCTTTTCCGAACAAAATCACAGATTTACGAGCACAGAGTGATGAAACACCAGAAATAATGTGTAGAATATGAATTTGACTACGAATAATGACTCCCTTGCGCGCTCTATATGCAAAATGAGGTCTCTTGTGTCTTTGTGTTTGTTTCATTCATTTAACGCCTTATTCCTTGTTAATTACATATACTAATTGTGTCTTTCATTCCTTGTTATTCCTCAATCATTCATTCTCTCTCTCTCTCTCTCTCTAAAACAATGGACCACTCAAAATATTTTCTTTTTTTTGTGTTCTATATTCTTTTAACATGCATTGTGCTTCTAATTATTTCCACTCGCAATTCATAGAAGTACTTCTCATTGTATATTTGTACCGTTTTTATTTTGTCTTTTATATTTTTTAATTTTTTATTTATTAAATTTTTATCATAAAAGATAATATCTAAATTAAAGCACAAAACATTATGGTAAACTAAAACGCGCATACAAGTGAAACCAAAACTTATTATTATAAATATATTTAAAAATAAAATTAAAGAAAAAACCAACTATAATTAAAAAAGAAAAAAACAAAACCAATCAAATGAAAGGAATTTCTCAATTTTTATTATTTTTATTTAAGTTTTAATTATGTTTACAATTATTATTATTATTATTATTCTATTATTATTGTATTAAAAAAAAAATATAGCACAAAACTCTATATACTATTATTTAAAGTAAATTAATAAACTTTTAAATAAATAAAACAAAAAAAAAATTCGATAAACACACAAAGCCACAAAAAACACCTTTTTTTCCAAAATAAAAATAAAAAAACAACGGAGATAGCCATATTTAAAACAAAAGATGAAAGAAAAAAATCAAATTATTTGCCATTGATTTAAATAGATAAATATTAAAAAAAAAAACAAAAATCCATCATTATTATTATTAATTAACTAATTGAAGGCAAAAGAATCTAAATAAAAAAAATAACGTAAGCAAAAAGTGAACGTATATTAGTATAAAGAAACGTAAGAAAATAAAAAAAAACTATAAGAGCTGTTTTATCATCATATTTCATATATTTCTAACATTTTTGGTTTGCGCGTGGCAAAGAACAAACATTAAGAATAAAATAAAATAATAAATTAATAAAAAAAAAAGAAAAAAAACGTAATATTAAAAGAGAAAAAAACAAAAGGAAAATAAATAAAACCTAAATAAAATAATAAATTTTCAAATTCTATTATGTCTTATGTTTAGGAAGATTTCCTATAAATTGTAAGAATCTGGTGTGTTTCGAAACAGTTGAATAAAGTATGTTGTACAACAATAAAAAAAAATAATAAAAAATAGTTCACAGCTTTTTACATTAAACACAAACCAATCGGTCATTCAAAAGGACATCGGTTCTTGATACGGATGGTATCCTTAATTGTAGCAACATGCTACATTCACTGTATAGGTCTGTTGAACTTGTCTTCTTAAGACAACTTTTACTCAGTAATGAGGTACGGTTTGGTAAGTTTCTTTGAAAAATTAGCATGAAGTGAATGAAATGCATGTCATCAATTAGTAATTAAGTTGCATGTATGGAATGCCAATTTAGCGTTTTTAGGATAAAAACATGAGGTTTTTTGACCTGACAAATCAGAGGTCTCCTCTTCCTCTTCATCTCTTATAGCTCCTGCGGTCATTTGGAAAGGGTACTAATCTTTTAGCATGTTACACTAGTCTATGATCGCTTCTCTAATCGAACTTGTACCAGATATGTCTCGATATACATACATACATATGTATGACACATTTGGGAGAGGGTAACTTTATGATTGAGTTCCACTCTAGAGAAACTGTGTGAAAGAGTAGGGTAATAGAGGGGATGTAAGTAAAGGGTAATTTGGTTTGGGGATGGAAACTTGGGTGGCGCCTACTACCCCGAGAAACGTTCTGTATTTCTAAGGAGCTTCAGAATTCTAACGAAATGGTAACGTCAAGGATAGCTCATACCGGGCAGGACCGATCGATGCTTTTCCTTTTTCCTCGCATCCCAAGTGCTTAATGTCACTAGTCCCAGTTTCCTGCCTAGATCGACCGCGTGCTTTGCTGAACAATAGCAAGGGTATTCTATGATGCCTTTGGATGCTTTGCACACTTGTAGTCCTATCCACATGTTTTCGAACGATCAGCTGCTGCATGCGGTTTCAATAGTCTTTAAGGCTACTCCCATAGTTGTAAGTGTACTTATGTTTCTCTCCCCCTTTCCACCCGAGTACATTCGCGGTTCCGTTCATTGTAATCATTAATTTGAGTTGGTTCTTGGGTTTAATATTGTCTTTAGGGCTGCTTGACTGCCAGAGCAGATTTTAATGCAGTTGCCTTGAGTTCCGGTTATAACTAATAGTTCCGGCAGTTAGCCTCTTTGACTAACTCTCTACGTATGTTTATACCCTGGCATTCAACATTAATATTTGTTGAACAACTCCGTCATCTCAGTCATGTCCGTGAAGATGTCCTACGAAATGGAAACCGCTTCGCTCCAGAATCGCTAGGGTGATCTGGGAGCTGAAAAAAGATGCACAGATTCAGCTTTTCAACCAAAACTAGAACATACCTCACGTTTAGTTTTGCACCCATCTATGTATGTAGAAGTGAGCTAAATTACTATCCAAAGTAGAAACATTATCTCACTCACTCTGGGTACAAATGTTCTTACCGCAGTTGCAGTCAAATCTTAATTTCGAATCGAGGGATAGCTGGAATCACTACTGCATAAGAAGTACTCGCTATTAAAGCTACTATATATTCACCAAACTAGTAAATCAATGCCAAATACCTAACTCGGTATTCAAAATAACAATCGCACCTGTACCGCTCAGGTGGTGTTAAGGGTAATCCACTGTCATACTAATCCAAGTTGAACTCGACTAACAAATTGTGGCATTGCTAACAATTGGACAAGGGTCAGTCCCATCGTAATTGCACCAAAGAGTTGGCATCTACCCCAACGAAAAAAAAATATCAGGTATAAGATAATAAGTTCATAATTTATAAGGTGGTCTTAGATGGCGTGTTAGTTATTAGTTTGCTTTAAAACCAATTCATGTTGGCTTCATAAATCGAGCAACAAAAGAGAGGCGTGTAAAGCGATGCTGAGAAACTACCTTAAAAAAGCAAAAGAAAGTGTAGACCTGTTTCGACGGATGTCTAGGCAATCAAACACTGAAAACTTTCAGTACTCGAAATAGAGTAATGAGATATTTACTAAAGGTCATGGGAAAATCCAGCGCAACGATCCGCAACCGAATATTCCAGCTCTACAACCAGCACACTTAGGTCAACACTTCTTCACTCATACTAATTTATCGCACAAATAGAAGAGACCGAAATGGAACTTAAAATTCGTTCATTTATGACGCAGATAAGGTACATTCGTATAATCAGATAGTCCATTAAAGAGGTCTCTTGTTCGGGTTCTTTCCATAAAAGATCATCACTTGTGCAGCAGTGTCGTGAATAAGCCAATTTCAACTATTATAACTCGTAAACGAAAGGAGTACGACAACGTGTTCATATAAACAAAAAATCATTCCTAACAAATATGCTCCACCACAAAAAAAAAAGTAATGTGTATAATCATTTTTAGATTCCACTTCAATTCCGAAGCACCTACTTAAACACCCTGTCTAAATTCAATCCAGTCACCCGCTGTACAAAATTGCATGTACACTAAGCACAAGAAATTGTAACAAGCTGTCATTCCTGACATTTCAAGGCTCTATCATGCTGTCGCAAGTAGCTGTTTTCACAACTCACCTTCGAGTTCAACTACTGAATAGATATTGCCGAAGATTTGCTGCACATGCACATAAAACTCAGCTTAATATGAATAAAGTATACTTTCGTAATGCACCCGGCTCAACAGAATTACAAATTAGTTTCCGTTACAAAAATGCTGCCTTAAATATTGACCGGGAGTTTAATTTCTGTCGGAACCTCAGTGAGAAAGTCGACGATGCACTTGTGCGAATGCGGAACAATATTGGGAAAGAGTTGAATAAGAAATCAAAAAAGAAGCAGAAGAAACCCAAACCGGCACAGGAAGGTGAAGAAACGGCTCCAGCCGCCAGCAACATCATCGATACCGAGAATGTAAGATTAGCTATTGGCATAACAAGTACTGTATTAATTACTCATTGTGTCTTTGCCAATGCAGGTTTCTGTTGATTTCGTCCAAAACAACGAAAAAGTTTCGTCCGTTACATTTGCCCAAATGATTGAGAATACCAACGATCTATGCCTCCAAGTTCTAAACGATAAGTTCGATGTGGTTGTAAATATACCGTGGGTGTGTAATTTGGTCCTGCCACAATCGATATTGGCCGGTTTCATTCTGTATCCAAGCAAATTAGAATTGCAATTCGCTGATCGGGCACATTCCATTGCAACTTGGTACAAAGGGAAAATGGTAAGTGGGAAGCAGAATTTTCGGAATACACTTAAGTAACACTTGTCTTAAGCCCAGGTCAGGAAATGTCCAGCACATAGAGTGGATAAAGTGTGGTGAACGTCTTGGTTATAGCACCGTTACGGAGGATATTGGTTGTTATATGAAACTTGAACTTCAACCTGGTAATGCCAGACTTTTAGGCCCCTCGGTTGAAGTGATTGCCAAGAATGAAGTGCAAGCAGGCCCAGGCAAATGTCCTTTCGAAGAGCGGCACCTATTCACACAGAATCGTCTGGAGGGTGATCGTTTTCGCGTTATATCGTACAACATTTTAGCTGATTTATATGCCGACAGTGATTACACGAGATCGGTTTTATTTCCTTACTGCCCGCCATATGCACTGCGTATTGACTATAGGAAACAATTATTCATCAAAGAAATACTAGGATACAACGCAGACGTGGTGTGCTTACAGGAGGTCGATATGAAGATCTTCGACTTGGATTTGCAGCCAATTTTAGGAGAACAAGGCTATGAGGGAGTTATGCAACAAAAGGGTACCAGCGGTGAAGGCATAGCGACATTCTACCGCAGAGACCGCTTTGAATTGATTAGAACCAATGGATTACATATTGGAGCGAATATACCAACTCTACCGGTTTTTCGAACTCTCTGGGAAAAAATTCGAGACAACAAAAAGTTGGTGGACCGGCTTGTGGAACTCGCGACAACCTTACAGGTAAGTTATTTAGGATATACAACTGCTTATGTTGCTATATGTAAATTCGTTTGCATCTGCTTGGTTAACCCTGATAAACTTATGGCGCTTAATTCAAAATGTTTCTTTATTTTCGTTCATCTTCAGGTCCATGTATTCAGTGTATAATTTCATGTCGTTCCCCGTGTGGCAGTTGCCCAAACAGATCCGAGCGAACGAATCGAGAAGTATTTTTCTTTCAAACCAACCTCATCCACACTTAATATGGCTGATGATCGGGTGTTGCATAGGGTCACTTTAATTTTCGGTACTCAATTGCCGTCTTTGCCCAAAGAAACCTCGATTTGCAGTGGATTGTGAATTTATTGGTCCTTAACTACAGTAAAACCTACTGAGGTTTCATTCATCGGGTATACTTTTGTCCGACCATATTTTTTGCAGATAAGTCAGTGGATCCTCCTTACCAAATCATTCGCTCTGCTTTAAATAGCTCGGCAAACAGAAAAACCGGCTCAGCTTAGATGGATGGTGGGATGGTTATTATCGTCTAAATTGAAAGGTTAATTCTGCCTAGCACCCATTACAGTCCACAGGGCTAATCTTTTTATATCGTCACCATCGACAGCCTTTTTACCGCATACAAGTAACAAATTGCCTTGTTCGCCTCTGCATAATTCGGTTCTGACCTTGCAACCTTATATATTGAAATTATATATAGTACTTTTGTCTTCCCCTCTAACACAGCTTACGTTTTTTTCACAGCTTACCATACTTAAATCCAAAGACACGGGTAAGGTTCTGCTCGTCGCAAATACTCATCTTTATTTCCACCCCGATGCGGATCACATACGCCTGTTGCAATTTGGCTTTTCAATGTTGTACATAGAAAACGTCTACAAAAAACTTTCCAGCGAGTTGGAAATCTCCGAAACCAACATTTGCCAAATATTCTGTGGGGATTTCAATTCTGTGCCTGAATGTGGTATCTACAAACTAATGACAGAGAAGTTTGTTGGCAGTGATTTCATCGATTGGAGTAGTAGTAAGGACCAACCGCAATTACATACATTCGTTGCATACATAATTTAATAATTTTTTTTTCTCGGAAGATGCCGAAGAAGCTGTCAAGGATGTGAGTCTCAAGCAGCCGTTTAACATAGCCTCAGCATGTGGAACGCCAAAATATACCAATTTTACGCATGCATTTGCAGCCTGCCTTGACTACATCTTCTACCAAACAGACCGCTTATCGGTCGAAGAGGTTTGTGACTATGCAATCTAAAGGAACTACTGTTCATTTTTGCTTTTTTAAGGTTACACCCCTGCCTTCGGACGAAGAACTCAAGACACACATAGCCATACCTTCGGTAGTATTCCCATCCGATCATGTGGCACTAGTGGCTGACTTAAAATTCAAAACTTAGAGGCAGTTATGTACATATATGAAGTTTATAAAGGAATAAAATTAAAAAAAAGAAAAATAACTGTTTGGTTTCTATAAACTATCGATTTGTGTCAAGTCAAGATCTTCCTCCCATGCCGTTCGTTCCTGTTGAGTACTATATTCGTTCTCTTGAGACTCGGCGATAGTCCAAAGTTCATCGTCATCTGCTGCACTGAATGTTGTGTCGTCTTGCTTTCGTTTAAATGCCTTTCTAACTGGAGCAGATCCTCCTTCCCGATTTTCCATCAACTTTTGACTCTCTTCAAAGTACTGATTAGGATGATTAATTCCCATCTCCACCTTGCTGTCGTGTGTTATTTGAAAGTATCGCCCGCATGCCAACTGAAAGTGACCCTTACTCACGTAGCTCATAATCTCTTGGACATGAGCTGCACCCACTCCATACCCTGTTAGTTTCTGTTTAAGCGCAGATGGATCATAAATCTTGTATGGACATCCGTGACAGTCACCGGGTGCTCCAGCCTTCTCTTGAATAATTTTTAAACACGAATATGGCGTGTAATTGGTCATTGATCCAACTTTACCGTAATTGTGCCGAATATTGTACACGTGTTTCTTCTCGAATTCCTCGGCATCCATCTTTTTGGTGAACTCTTCCTGCCAGAAACGAATCGAATCTTCCAGAGATACTCCAATTCCCTTCAGAAAGAGACCATATTGCATACGTCCACCGTGCCTGTGATGATGTGCGGTTCGAAGATGCTCGTGTGACACTCGCATGCAGAGGGGGAATGATTTTTTGGACAACTGATCGATAGCTTCAATGGGTACAGATGCATTTTTCGAAATAGCATAGTCCTTTCCAGTGTAGGTGGTGTGTAGAGATTTTAGCAGATGGAACAATCGTTCATCATTTTCAAGATCAACAATCAGTTTTCCCGCTGATTGCAGTCCATATTCGATCTCATCTTGATGTTTAACCCCAACTATAGATACAAAATCATGTGTATTCACATAAGCAAAACCATCTTTGAGGTAACATCGACGAGATTTTATCAAATCCAGGACCTCCGTGAAGTGAACTTTATAAAATTCCAGCATCTCGATTTTAGAAACACTCTGTCCAATTGTACTCTCGTACAGACCATCTTTCACTTCAGCTTTTTGTTCCTCCGTAAGGGGAGTATACTTTAAATTGGAAATTTGGAGGAACTGTTTGATTTCATTGGTACCCAGTTGGGCGAATTTATAGCGAAAGACTTCCATTTCACGACTTAAAAACCATCTGTAAGAATTGGAACATGTCTAATAAATCATATTAAGAGAATCTAATAGCAATATACCTCTGCAAATCTTGTGTTCGACAATAGACCAGTCGTAGTATAAAATGTGAAATGTAGTCTCTCCGCCGCGCTTGTATATCTAATTCTTTTTTTAATCCTGTACTACTGCAACCAGTAAATAGGCGAAGATAACCCTTAAGGCCCTCTCTATTAAGTTCGGCATTAATGTACTCCTTCCAGTCATCGGAGAGAAAACGAAAACTTTTCAAACTAGCTGCATCGAAAATCCTCAACATTTTAAGACGTTCGAGCGCCAGCTCTTCGAATTCTTGAATTTTAATTTCTTCCACCGGAGGATACTTGTACAGAATTACATTACTAGGGTACCGCACTTCCAGATCCTCGAATTCGGGTTTCCTCTCAATACGCTGGCGACTTTTACGAGTAAAATCCATTTCAAATGGTTTAATTCAGATATTTACTTGACTTTATGCCACAGAATATGGATCAACGGAAATAAAACATTGAAGATTTTTCGCGCCTATTGGATTGAATTGTGACATTTGTGGCGGTGGCGAGTATCGAATCTGCAATCAACGACTGTCAAGTGTTGGTTGCACCAGTAGCTTTCAAAATGCCAAATAAAATTGATATGTTTATCGAATGATAAAGAAACCATCGTTGCATAGTTTAGGTTGGACAAAACTATTATTATTGTATATGGATTATTTAACATTGGGTCGAAACGAAACTAATTCTGCAACTGGTCCACCCACATACTTCTGACGAATCAACCAAACTCTTCGCCAAAAAAAAATTACATGATTTATATCTTCCTGTCATTTGCATCGTTTTCATTATGAAAAATCTTACACCAACCGCTCTATAATGAGCAATTTTGCCACTTTTATTTGTTTAATCTTAAAATTAATAAATAATTACGGGTGGGAATGTAGTGGTAATATGTTCGTATATTGAGTGGTAGGTTGTTGGTTCAATTCCCAGACATTGTAGTGTTTTTTCTAATAATATTAACGTCCCACTTCTACGTAAGGTCAATAAGTCAATAAGGTTACTTACTTACTTACTACCTTTCTCTCGAAGCGACTAAGTATCTCTTCATCCACTTTAGACAGAGTCCATGCTTCAGCGCCATAAAGCAGGACTGGGATGATCAGGGTCTTATAAAGAGTCTCCTTAGTTCTTCGGGATAGGGCTCTGCTACTCAAATGGCTTTTTAGCCCAAAGAAACAGCGATTAGCAAGAGTTATTATTCGTCTTATTTTTGCTAAGTTGTTGTTTTTCGAGGTTATAACAGAGCCTAGGTAGACGGAGTCCCTTACTACCTCAAAGTTGTAGCTGTCGAGTGTGACGTTCAATTCGTCGAAGTTGTGTGTCCCTTCTCGTTGACAGCATATGCTTTGTTTTGCCCTCGTTTACCGCTAAACCCATTTTGGCAGCTTCCGTTTCAATACTAAAGGTCAATAAGCACACAATTATAATTGATATATTATAGTTAGATAGGTTTTCAAACCGATTTTATGTCCTTATTTTTAACAAACTGTGTCCTTCAAGCCTAATTGTCCACAGTTCTATTCACGTACCGACAGAGCTGGGCGGTGATAGGAGAAATCTGGACTACTTATTTTTAAGGTAGGAAACATTTTAGTTTAGATCTGAATTCTGGAATTGCCTCAAGATTTAAGAAAGATCTTAAGTGCGGTTTGAATTTCAATACGGAATATTCCTAACAATAAATTTTGTAAACACTAGACTAGAATAGGTCTCCGCTTGGAAAGCCGGTGCATATTTGCATGTGATGTTCACCGTAATGATACTAGCACCCGGCCCTTTACGCACAAATTCGCCCGATCCTCGCTCAGACTCTATCCTTATGATCTTATGTCCAAAGTTTTCCGATAAAATGCCACGTAGAAATGTCGAGGGTTAAATACACCCTCTGTGTTGGAAGTTACTCTGCGAAAAAGGATACCCTTATGCTGTGATTCGATGTAATTGAAATTTTCTTACGATTCGTAAATTTGTCACATTTTCCGAACGAATACCATGATAGATCTAACTGTTTTTGTTTTTGTCGAATATTCGATTGCAGGGACAATGCACATTTTATTAGAATTTTGAAAAGCAGCCAACATTATTAAAACCATTACTGGATCGAACTGCAGCTCGACATCTGACAGAGTACGAAAAACTGTTCACTACAGTTTCACAGAGTGTAACAAAGGGTCATATCGTTCTGGAAACACTTTAAGTGTTGTCGGGGAATCAAGTCTTAAATTCAAGCTCAGTAGTCCGATGAATTAACCACTGAGTTACGGCGCTACAACGCTGGAACACAAAAGATGTCTTACATAATTCCCTTCAAAATCACCACTGAACTAATTAGAGTTCACTTGGATTTTCCACAAAAAAGTAAGCTTCCCTTCCCCTTTTTTGGTCTCTCTATTAATAGAATAAAAAAATCGGTAGTATTCTACTGCTTGGTGTTCAATATAAAAATTTTAGAAAAACCTTTCGAACTCTAATTTCATTTTACAATCACTTAGACCACTTTTATACTCCTTCTTCTTTAATTTAGAACACAAAACACTTTGTTTAAGCTCGGTTTTGCAGCTTTTTTTTTTTTTTTTTTGATTTTTTCCAAAATCATGAAATCATCATAGTTTATTTCTATATGTTTGTTGTTGTAGATTTGCTTCTTGTTATGATTTTTGTTTTTAATTTAGGTATAATAATAATATAATAATTAATAATTATATAATATGAATATATCACTAAGGTTCAGGAAGTGGTTTAAGCTCTTTTATTTGCTTAATTAGATACGCTTTCTCGTCGTTGAATTGCTCGTCTTCTGATCGATCTGTGTGGAATTTCGTTAGGAAATCAACAAGTTTTCCCTGATTCCTCAAGAGGATATCCAATATGGGTTTGGGTTTGTTCGGATTTGCAACAAATACCTAAAAAAACAAATTTCAATTAAGTAAATTGTACAGAAATAATTCACTCAGGGTTATGTATTCACTTTAAACACATGGAAGGCTTCAAATTGTATATTTCGTGATTTCTCCTTAAGCATATTCATCATAAGTTTTAGATTATCTGGATTGGATATATATTTTGTCATTACCTTAATAGAAGAGATAAAGGGTATTAATATATGTTCATTAAAAAAAAAGAAAGAAAAAGAAGATAATTATCTTACAGTGAAGTTATGTCTGTCTAGCAGCAATTCACCAAGCAATTTCAGGCTCTGCCTCCTCGTAACATAGTTTTCCGAGTTCAATAATCGTTGGTAATGTGTAAAGACCTTATCGTAGTTTGCTTCAAGGAACTCAGCACACAATATTTTGTGGCGTGTTAACAGTTCCTAAAAATAATAAGATTATAAAAATCAGGTTTTAGGTTTTCCCCCTAAAATCATTTTTAGAGATTACACTTACCTTAAACGTTGAAAAAGCATCTGACGCTATATCGAACGTTGATACCTCCACGTAACGAAAGAAATTAAAGAACTCATCGGAGTGCAACATGATTTTAGCAAGTGCCTCATAACGGGCACATTCCCTAAGCATTGTTCCACAATTTAGAGCGATCTCCTGGTGCTCATAGCCAGCCATGAGTGTGAATAGAATTTCCGGTTTCGTGCAAATATATTCCACTGTCGGTGATCGTGTACCAATTTGACGTCGCAGGACATTGTTAAACACCTGCGCTACATCTTTTTTACCTTCGAAATCGATCCGATTTAGGTTCTAAAAGAAATCAAAAGACAAATGTTATGAAAACTAATTTCATTATTTCGGTGTTTAATGTATAAACGCCAAGCAAAATAGAATAACTTTTTGTTGCCATGAACTTTTTAATAAAAATTTAGGTATTGTATTATACATACATGTACATATGCACATACTGCTTAATGCCGTGTCTAAAGGGCAATTTGTTATTTCAGAAGCTTTAGAAGCTTTTTCATAACAATTTTACTGTCCGATGTTTGTCAGATACTCGCGAGAGGGGCGATAAAATAGCATTCGGTATCTTTTTAGCCAGGCTCATTTTTGAGTTCACTCGAAATCAGCACCGAAAAACGTACTATTATTTTTATTTAGAAGTTAAAGAATATTTCAATGGAAAGAACGGTCAGTACTGAGAATCGACTGTCTCATACTATTACGGACATGCAAAAGAAGAGGAATAGGCTATTTTGACTTACTGGTGATTTCGTGAAAAGAATTCAAGTAAAATAAGCTATTTTTGTTATGTATATTCCTCTGAATTACAATCGTATATCGAATGAGAATCTATCTCTTACGTTGTATACTGAAGGAAACAAAAATCACTGCTATTCTATACTGTTATCTAACTTTTGAATAATTCCAAATAACCCTAAACAAACATCATAAAACCAGTTTTTTACTATTTATCTGAATGAATTTACTTTTTGTGTCAATTATTTATGCCAATAAAAAAAGCCCTTTATACATTTTCTAGAAAAATTAATACGCATGTTCTCGCTTAATTATTTGAACAAACAACCTACCTGTATTAGTAACAGTAGTAAATTACTATTGTAAAGTTCCTGTGATAATTGCGCAACGACATACTCTGTCTGTGGTTCTGCATCCGACGTGCCGTACAGCATGTTCTTGATTAACACCTACAAGAAAACAAAGATAAATATGAATAACTAACCTATTTATAATTAAAAAATATAACACAACTAATTAAATTGTAGCAATTGCAATAATAATTAACAGATTTTATACCATTAGTTTCATAAAAATCATCAACATATGCATACATATGTTCATTGCCAACTAATACGTGATAATTGCGAATAGTTGCAAAGATTATGTTACTCTATAGAGAAGTTACGAATCTTTCGCAATATATTGCAACAAATCAAAAACTAGGAGCAAGAAAGCATGTGAAACCAAAATATTTAAGCTAAGGTTGCTTTTTTTAATAGCTGAAACCTTAACTATCGAGGATTCGGCTCCGTTCCCTGAATAAAGTGCATTCCTCTTTGCACAATTTTAAAATTTTTACATTTCAGGATTCGAATGAATTATACTTATTATTTGTTGATGTTTGGAGGGGAGGAACACATTGTTCCGAATTCTAGGCAATAGGAAGGCAAACGTTTCTGATTGGTAGAGAGATTCAAATTTGACACAAAAGTAAGTCAGTTTTTTTGAGGTACATCTGTACATCTGTTTTCCATAATTTTGTTTGAAATTACTTTTGAAAACTAACGCAAAAAAACAAACATCAACTTTGACAGATTTCATAAATTCATAAATTTGTCTAGAGAAATTTCTTGGGCTGAAATTCACAGATAGGGGAAATTGCTTACTCTCCTGTGTGCGCTCTCTTCTGTGAAAAACTACAGATTTGGACAGTACGGGAACCAATGATTTCTGACGGGAACAAACCTTTTTGATAACCAACAAAAAAAAAGCAAACATCAACTTTGACATATTTAAGAAATTTGTCTAAAAATTTTTCTTGGACTTAAATTCTTCTATGAAAAACTATGAAATGTTGGCGTAGGGTAACAAGATTTGATAATTTTTCGTCAAATTTCGTAGATTTTTTTCAGAACGGGAACAGGCCTATTCTCCAAACCATGACATACAAAATACTAGGGAGAGATTTAATTTGTTTTGCGATTGACAGCTACTGTGAGCAAAGAACTCGTATTTTCAAAAACATGGTGGAAAATGAGTTTCGTGAAAGGATAAAACATTATTATATGAAAAGAAAACAGATAGTTGAATAAACATTCCGTTCAACTGCACTTGAAAAGAGAGCGGTATCTGTAGGCATCACAGGAGCTTTAAGGTCTTGTCCTACAGATGTTCTAACATCTTGCACCTTACCTTATCCGCCTTGAATTTCATGTAAAAGACTCAACTAATGAAAAAAGGAAAGGAAAATGGTAATGAGTCATTCGCAGTATGGTATTGAAACAAAAAATAGAGTAGATTTTTTAATAACGAAAAGTCCATTTCATTTTGTCTCCGCTACATTACACCAAACATATTACCATTTAAAAATGTCCATTTTAATTCAGTGAATAAAAAAAACAGTACAAAACAGAAAGCCAATATCAAATAAATAAATCACAAGCTATACTATTACATTTTAATTAATTAATTAATTGTTTTCTTCTCCCGTTATTCTCGAATCGAATTGAAATCAATACGCAAGCGGTAAACATGTAAATAAAAGAAAAATACAAAGGCGTCACTAATACTTTGCCATCGTACAATGAATTGCTTTTGAACATCAATTTTATTTTTTTATTATTGTAAATAAATGTGCGAGCGCCATGAATCAAAATGATAAGAAGTAGACTCAAACACACGAAAACAACGAAATACAAATGACCAAGTTGATGATTGCATTAGCAATATGTATAAAAAAATAAAAAACAAAATTAAGAAGATGCATTAAAGTCGGTCAAAAAAACAACGATTGGAAGAAACGCATTCTGTTTTTTAGTTGCAAAAAACCCCTTTTTTCGAAATGTAATTGGTTTTTTCTTTCTTTCAACGAATGGGGATGTACAGAAAAAATGGGAAATATTTGACAGTGCATAAAATAACGTATACGCCTGAGTGTATTTGCGACCGCCACATGGTCTGCAATAAGGTGCTCTGTTTTATGTAGTATGCATACATACATAAATAGCCCCTTGTAGGGCAGAATGTCGAACATTTGTGGAACACTTGCCCGATGAGGGGTGAGATAATTTTTCCCATAAAGCGATGATGCATTTGACCATCAGCTTCAGCATACACATTGCTTCATGAGAATGATCTTGGACTTCAGAGCGAACAATTTTATTTTCTAATATTATGCCACAGCTACTAATACTATGAGATCTACATGTATAGCATACGAATGAGAAGATACAATAACGTGCAATTTTGTTTTTTGTTTTTTCATTACATTTTTGCAATACTTTCTATTTCAAACGATGTTTAGTACATTGAACGCTTTACACATTTAATTAGAATCCAGAAACGCGCTAAACGTATTGTTTATCAATTTTCTGAAGAACAGGAAGGCAATATATATTTCTTATGATTAAAAGAGCAATTAATAGAAAAAGAAATCCTAAACGATCTTTGTATTGACATGATATAGTATTTCGCAATTCGTGGAAAATTCGTCTGTTTACGGAAAATATCCTTCAAGGTCGATCTGGAGTTAAAGTTCCCAAAATGGGTAAAGGTAATTGGAAACCATTATTGTTCTCTTGGAAAGGGAGAGTACTCGAGTACTTACATTAGAAAGTAACCTAAAAAATATTTTCTATATGCGCCATTCAAAAGCATTACAAATTTGTTGAAAATTACGAAACATGACGGATTTTCTATAACCCGTAATCTACAGATATCTGGATACCGATCGGGCAACGTAATTACACTCAGTGGAAAACGATCTATTGTTCTACCAAGAATCAAGACCAGTTTAGCACATTTTGCTTGGATTTTGTTTGCTTTTCGTAGGAAATCCGATAGTTAATAGTACCCCTTATCAGGAACGATAGGTCCCAATGTTTAGAGATCTTATTACACTCGTGTTTAACGCAGGGAAAACAAAACAAAATTTAATGAATTCAACTTTACAGCGGAATACGGAATGTTTTAGCATTAACGGTCTATTTGAAAAGCTGTTAAGGTTTTATATTTGTTGTAGTTGTAGATTTGAATAGTGACAAACTTTAGCAGCGCTTGCGTCAAATTGGATGGCGGAATACGAAAGACACTGACAGACATCAACCTGACTACAACCCGTACACGTAATTTTAACTTCAACTGGTAGCTATTGGATACTGATTGGTGCTTATTGGGACTAAACTTTCTGAACTCATAAACGAGAGAGTAGAGCAGGAGACAAAAATAGAACCAAAAAGTACATTTTGTTCGACATATTCAAAGTTTAGGCCTATAATTGTTTCCTAGATGCCGACGGCAACGCTCTCATCTCCGAAGTGAGTTACTGAAATATTTTTTTAAGCTGCCCATCGTCCTAAGTATTTTTCGACAATGGAAATGTTCCTCCTAGAAGGTCAAACCGCAAAAGAAATCAACCACGTGTTAATAGTGCAAACTTCACCAAGCTAACGTCTTGTTCAACGTTGGAAGCCTCTGCACGACTGGAGTAAGCAAAGCCTTGAAAGAGTGAGAGACTTACATATGTTTTCAACATCCACAAACGCCAACAATCTGTGGAACCATAATCACGACATCATAAAAAAGGTTGCCGGGTCCATGATGACTAGTAATCTAGCTTTCCAACGCATGTTATTGCCAATAGATGGGCTCACAAGAAATACATATTCTCTATGCTTTGGACAAAACGTTGCATAACTAATCTTGCTAAAAATCTGTTCACGTACTTATTAACAGAAGTGTTAAAATCTCGTTTATTAAATAAACTCACTTCGTTCATTTAAGCCCATAAATAATTTCTTGCTACTTGCATAAGAAGTATGCAAACTATTATCTACATAAGTACATATGTACGTACCTATATCAACAGATATATAAAAACTTTGCCAAGCGCCTTAGATACACATTTATCTATTTCGAATGAATGAATCATCATTACGTGTTCTAATAACACACTCAATCACTTTCCCAACTGATACTTTAATCCACAAATGTGCACTTAGATTGCATCTATTGTAAAATAATTTTTTCAATTTACAATAAATATAAATTCCTTTCAATTGATACGAATCTCGTCCTCCCGGAAGAAATTATAGACAAACTTTCATAATTTATATTTTGATTGGAATGCTTAAAGAGGAAGAGTCCCTTTAAGACAAATCGAAATTGAAACTTGGAAAAGTTCACGAAATTGAAAACTATAGCAATGGTCGATCTGCATTTAGCGCTGCTGGTTGTGAGCTGGAGAGAGGAATTAACTTTTCTATCGATTTAAGTAATTTTTTGGCAGTCGCTCAATATATATATGTATATTTTTCTCTTGTGAGTAGGAAATAATTGGACGGCCTTGACAAAAAGTTTAGAGGTGCTTAGTGAGAGAACAGATGTGTTCTTTATGCGCACTTGATGTTGGGCTAAAAAAAATACTTCTTCTCACAGCCAGTCGCTGTGCAGCGTATTTTATATTTTTCGCACTAATAGAAACGACATATTACTTTTTAAAGTTGTTTTCGTAGTTCAGACGCTCACTAGAGGTGTGGCCATGAATTGGCCTTATGACACCTAAATTCGTGATGAAGTCAATAATGGGTTATGCCTTAAGGTGGTGTACTCGTAAAGTTTACTTAAGTAACGATGACATCTTCTTCGTCCTCGTTCCAAATTCTGCAGTGCTATCTTGGGCTATTCCCATAGCTATAAGCCATTCAAATATTTGAGTCTGAAGTCTACGACTTGTTTCGTTTTTATTTTAGAGATATTCAAACATTTTGCCTTGTCTGTCACGTATTGTTTCCAACCAGGAAGGGTGAAATTTGTTCTTCAGTAAGTTTTTAATACTACATTTTGCAGTGCTGATTGGGAATTCACAAATGCCCTTGGCATTTTCGGCATTTCATTGCCGATATGGCCACTGTGTCCTCGCAACTAAATGAGATGAACTATGTTTGTGGTGGGTAAGCAGTCCACAAGCGTTGATGGTGAGAAGTCCATCGGATAGAATATTCATTTTCTTACTATTTGTTATAAATATTCTTAACTTCTCTTTGAGAAATATTTCTTTACCATAGACTTACCCTTGAAACACATAACTACAATTATCCATACTTGTGTAAATAAATGTTTTAGGTTTAACATGGTATACTCCACGCCCAACTCTCTCATCTCTTTTGATGCACTTATGTACATACATATGTATGCTTAGCAAATGCAGGTCTATTCTATTCCCGGTTACGGGGATCAGAGAATATCACTTTGACGTTTTGAGTGAAGTTAAATTTTGGTAGACAGTTGACAGTTATGGCGATTGCATCATCATTGGACCGGTCAGAGTTGAAGTTCTAAGATTTTAGTATTAACAAATGTCATTTACGGTTCAGTAAAACGATCCTGGTGCAGCATTGCAACCAATTTCAATACACACAATTCTTTGACATTAATGACAAACATGACTATTCTAACCAAAAGTTTTAGTTTATATCTTTCCCTTCTTTATTTTTATACAAAAAATAAATAAAAGAACAATGATCGATATCTGTCAAATCTCTACTCGGATGTCATATATCGTTTTCATTTGAGAACAGTTTGTTCAGATCTATACATTGTTACAATAACATTATTGTTCAAGCAATTCGTTTAAATCGAACACCGATTAGTGGCGTAAGCTACAAATCTTTTTCTAACTCACTTGAAAAAATGTCTATCTTCTAACTTGTTTATAAAAAATGCTGATGTTTTTAAATAATAAAAATAAACATTCAAACCAGATATGTAAACATTTACCCAATAATTAACTACACATCCTCTTTTACTGACAAGTCCATTTCAAAAGTCCAACTACAAATAGATCAAACAATAACAAAGCCAATGGAAAAAAAACATTTCGCCTGCATGACATTTATTTGGTAAAATCAATAAAAATAATGACAAAAATAAAAAAAAAAATTAATCGATATTCCTTGTATTCCATAATGGAGTAAGCAGTTTCGAATGAAAAAAAAAACATAAACAGTGTTCTCAATGTCAAGGTTACCAAATAAACTATTATGCGAAAGACGTATTATATAAAGACGTTGCAATTATGCAACGAAATTCTTATGGTCATGAACCAGTTCTATGCACACAACTGCGCATTTTGCTTATAATACATTTTACTAACAACTCAACTGACGTACCGATGCAACAGCAGTTTTGTGCTGCATTTTCCCATTTACTTTGATTAACGCTAGTGCTTGGATTATAACACAGCAGTTAAATGGGCGAGGATTGATCACAAATTGGATTAATGAAAATTTGTCATATGATAAACCAAAACCCAGATATTATATGTACATATGTACATACAAATGTTCATCTCTTAGAGTAGTGGATCTTGATTGTTTGTAAGAATAAAGTGCACGACTGGGTCGTACGTACTTGCACCGTAATGCTATAAGTGTATAATATTATCAGGATTAAAGTCCAAGTCATGCTCTTCCCAGTAAAGTAGGCGTGGCATTCCGCGTTTCGATGGAATAATAGTCATAACATTGTAGGAGTTTACTCAATGTTTTGTTTTTATAAAAACGCCCATAAAAAGTGGGCGTGGCCAGATAGGGTGTTTGAGTGAATTATAGAGAATGGCATTGCAAAATTTGGTATGTCATTATTTTGCACTTGTCTTATAACCTACAAATAATAATTTTTAGCCCAATCGCCGAACAAATACCCGAGAAACAGCTGATTTTCAATATTACCGTTATTCGAATTTTTCGTGAAAAACGTGGTATGCCACCTCATAGCATATGCCCAAACTAACCCACACATCAAATTTTATCGAAATCGTTAGAGCCGTTTTCGAGAAAATCCATTTTAACTGAAATCGGCCTTAAGTAAACTACCCTTAATTTTGAGGTTAGAATGAAAATTCAAATTTCGCCTCTAGGGAATATCCCACAGACCCTATATATGAAGTTTGAAGCAAATCCGTCCAGCCGTTTAGGCTGCAGTCGAATATACAGACAGACAGACAGACTGACAGACAGACAGACAGACAGACAGACAGACAGACAGACGGCATTGGCGGACCTACTTTTTTGGACTTCTCCATTATAGTAATGTCAAGTTTGATTAAAATCTCGAGTTCCAAATTTTGCACGAATACAATACTTGCCCTATAGGTATAGGTGCAAGTAAAAAAAAAAGTCAAAGTCAAGACGACCTCTGAAAGCTTTCAACGCTTCACGCGCTGTTAAGCAAATAAATTGCAAATTGCCGCACACGGCTAAGGAGTACATTATAAAGCCAAGCATACGTCCATATTTACTGTAAATGATTGCCTTATAGATAGTATCCATTCGACTTGATCATTTTTGCGCGGTAGATTTAAGAAAAAATCTAAATTATAGACTGCTTTTATACATACATATGTACAAATGTATCTTCATCTTCCTCGTTCACTGAATCGCATCAGCGACAGAGCCCATCGGTGAAGAAAATAAATAAGTAAATTGTTCCAAGTAAATTACTGCTCACTAGAGCTTTCCTGTAATGGGATGCGGCGGGTGGTTAAAAAAAAAAACTTTTAGCGAATTGGACTTAATTCACACGCCTCGGAGTCCGCCTTTCATTGTGTGAAACAACGTCTTGCTTAGGAAAGCGAGCAAATCTCGAATGAAAGAGCAAAACAATAACATGGTGTACACTTAAATTAAATATGAGAATTTAAAATTGGTTGAAGTTAATGTGATAATATTCAAATAGATGATTCTCAAGAATCATACCCTTGGCGATGTTATTCTCAAGAAAAGAAAATGAGGAGCAAATAAAGTATAACTACTTCTCACCACTTGCCTTTCTATCTTTTTAAAGTAATCTCTACCTCACTATAGAAACTTGTTGACTCTGTTCTGCTAGAGATACTTTAGTATAATGTTTATTGATTCTATTCTTTTTGATAGGGAAATGTTTATTTCTGTAACTTAGTTACTTAGTCCTTAGAGACCTAATATGAATTGCTTCAATTACTATTCGTTAACAACGTAATAATCCTCGATCGATGGGGTTATATGCCAAAGAAGTACACAAGAATTCAATAGGTCATCTATGAAAGTAATTATAGTAATAATCTATATAGCCTCTTTAGCATCCCTGAAGTAAGTAACCGCTGTAATCTGACTTCGCTCTTGAAACAAAACGTCACATTGGACAATTATATAAGAATATTGTTTGATTTACAGATAATGAGCGAAACTAAACTTTCTGTGAAAATATTACCTATAATTGTACGATTATACTTTCATCCACGGACAGCACTGATCGGTATTGACAAAAAGAAAAGATGGAATCCAGCCGCTGCAAACCCGTTCTCGGAGGGTGGTTTGAGGTGACGTGAAATTCCATTAATTGTGTATCTGGTTCTTTTGAAGCTCTCCATAGGTCTGTGTTCCTGATCCTCATGAGGAAAATCACGTGTGTTCTGTAGGTACTTAGCGATAAAAGTTCTCTAAACCTTTTTTTGTCGTATTGTTGTGTACATCTTGGGCAATTCATATACAATCTCATTACGCCGCGTGATATTCCTTGAACCTGTTCAATTCCATTTCCTTGATAAGGCTAAGCCTGACATTATGGCGCTCACAGACAATTTCGAAAACTGAATATCAGACATCATCATGAGAGTAGATATCAAAGTCGAAATAAGTTTGGTAATACAAAAGGATATAACACTTCTTCATTTGGGATTGGCACGCGAAAAGCGGAGCCTTTACCTTGAGTAAGATTAGTTGAATTTCGACTCTGCTCTAAAAAGTGTCACTGATGGATAGTTATCACCAGTTTCACAATACCCTTCCTGCGCTAATTTCTGGGTTCTGGCTAGGTCACCATAATATTCGAAACGAGAACGTATAGTATTTGCTTGTTCCAGTGCACATCTACAAGCAACAAGTCAACTTTCCTATTACATACTATACTACATTTATGAATCTTTATCTTCGACTGTCTTTTAATGAACCGTTGTTGGTCTATTTTTGCTCCCCTAAACTCTTTCGTTCTGCGTCATATGCAGAATAATGAAAACTTAAAAAAAAAATTGTACATACCACGCGATAAAACCAAAAAACTTGTGTACTCAGTGGATACATATCGAACACCCGACGTCTTGTTGCAATACATCTTAATTCTGCATCTTATTTATAATAGCATCAAGTGAGCAACTAAAAAGAAATGCCAAAGAAAAACGCTAACAAAATAGAAAAAAAAAAAAGGCAACAAAGAAGAAAATGAGAGAAATGTACTATGCGGTGTGACAAGACAAGACACATCGACGGGCAATGCGAATATGTCTAGACATGACACATACCTTTGCACATATAAATATCTTCACCGCTTTTTATCTTCACTTGCTTATAGCCATGGCCGCCTTCCGCACCATTGTGTCTATTCTCGCCTTTTTTGTTTCTCTTCACACTCTGCTTGCTTCTTGCCTTTCGCATTGCTTAGCGAATATTTATTTTCAATTCTTTCACGTATATACATATACTATGTATATTATGAATACCAGTAAATTTGAACTAGGTACCAGTTGTCAGTGACCATTTCTTAATATTACGATACTTTCTACAAACTTGAAAAATAATTAACAAAATTACAGTTTGGCCGATTAATAGAATCATTACCCCATTTGACCAATATGGGCAATACCGGTCCTGTGGCGCAATGGATAACGCGTCTGACTACGGATCAGAAGATTCCAGGTTCGACTCCTGGCAGGATCGTTAACGTTTTTTTTTTTTTTTTGTTTATCTTATCAATTCCATCATGAAAATAATTTTATAATGCTTCCTCATATGTTTAAGAATTCAAAATACATATTTTTTCTATATCATATTTGTGGATTAACTATTTTGTTAGATAGACGTAGGGTGACTAGGTCGTTGGTATTTAGAATTACATATGTACGTATCTTACCACTGTGATATAATTCCGGAAAATAGCAATTAACATTTTAGTTTCAGTGAAAAACTGACAAAAACAAATTTAAAGATCCCTAAACAACTAAAATGAAAATTTACAATTTACATGCAAAACAACTCTAAGTAGTAAACTATGACCACAATTAAGACAGGTCATCTAAAAAGTGTTTGCTCTCCCGCTATGAAGTCCAAACTAAGTACTAGGTTTCATTAGTACTTATTGAGTACCTGCCTTGTACATATGTATATCATCAGGAATTGGGTAAGCAGATTAAGCAAATGAACCGTTAGTACTTTGTTTGGGATCAAAGTCTTCAACTAGCAATAATCGTGCCTCGGTGGGACCTCATTGGTTACGATATTGCCTCTGCCGAAATTCACGTTGTGCCAAAATCACCGACGAATTATTCCGTAAAACAGTACAGAGTTATTTGTGATCTTGAACAGTGTAGCGCCATTGCTTGGCGACGTATCCTGCTTCACACAAAAAAGGTAAAGTTCGTCTGAAACAACTACTGCAACATTTTTATTGACTTATTCCGATAAATCTCATCAAAGATGGGTTGTAGTGAATCGGAATATCTTCATATTTATTTTTCATATAACTTTTCAACAAAATAATGAAGGTATGAAAGAGTGACATATCCTAGGTCGATAAAGCTGCACTACATACAACATCAAAGTCCCTTTTGTTGGTTTTCCATGTTTCTATTATGTTTAATGACTTTCTTAAGGGGTTTGATCGAGTTCAGAATTCAGATAGTCATTAGTTTTTGAAAAAGTGTCAGAACAGCTTGAACAGAAAAATACATAACTTACTTATTTTACGAGCTCCCGACCCGTGAAGAGTCTATGTTTGAAGGGATGGTGAGTCTCGGGTTGAAATACGTTACCTTTTCCAGGATTTGTCTTATTGCGAAAATTTAGTTGGTTGTCAATCTGCCAGACCGGAAGCCAAACTGGTAGATACGTGCCAATTAGTGGGTAGCAGAAAGGTTTCAGACATCCACACAGTACGTTGGATGGGATCTTATATGCGTGGGGCAAGGGTTAACAGAGAGGTTAATAATTACCGTTAGCAGTAGTTTTGTTCCGATTTAAAACTAAATACACCCTAACTCTTAAGGTTCTCCTTAGTTAATATCTTATGCGCTATACGTCTAATCACATATGCAGTAGAATTGATAAGAATATTGCATATTTTGTAGAACTATTGGTTTCGAAATGGGGACGGAACGGTAACTCTTTGCAGGTTTATGGTAATTTTCTTATATTTTTCTATATATTCAAATAAGACTATTGGAACATTATTAGTCCTTTATATTTGTTAGCCAGGTTGCATAAATTTAGAACCATATTGTTTAACAAATTCTACCTGGTCAATAGAAAATAATTAAAATAAAATAAATAAAAAATGTAAACAAAACCTTCTGTGTTTTGTATGCTACTGTAGATATAGAAGCTCTCGCTCTTAGCGAAACACACGCATACACATACTTCACACAGAAACGAGAGGCGAGAGGCGCACGACGTGACGCATTCTTACCGTCATACGTAACCCATCCATATCCATAGCCACACTCAATTTTCTTTTTTTTTTTTGTGCTTTTTACCAATTCCCGTCCCCTTTATCGTGTCATCTTTTTGTAGATGAACATTTTATCACTGCTGCTCTCCGTTCCTAACCTTGTCTTGGTACAAACACCATGTAGGACTTACCAAATTTTTACTGACATCCTCTTGAGCCTTTTCAGCTTTCTTGTCACCGCGCTCCAGCGAGTTGACTGCCTCCTTGAGAGCCTTTACCAATTCAGCTGGACTCTTTTGCGATTTACCAAAGAGTGGCATGATTTTCTTGGCTGCACTTAGAACCTCCGTCGTAACTTTATTAAAAAAAAAAAAAAAAAACCAAAACTTCACCACACACACACGACACTAAGCACCAAATTTTTAAAGTTATTTTCAACTTTTCTATATTCTCTTGGATGAGCAGGGAAAAAAATCCCAAAATGAAAATTTCACACGAATTGATAATGAACTTTTTTGAGATGTCAAGTGACAGCGCGACGACGGCAACGAAACGAAGACCAGCGGTGTGTGGCAGAGAAGGGTCTTGCGGTAAGCTCACACCTTTGCGTACAATTGAAGGTCTGTTTTGCGTTATAATAAAAAACCGACACCGCAAAATCAGAATTCGAAAAAAATATATATTATTTTAAACACCTTTATCGACTTTTGGTAGCAAGGACAAATTGATTGCAGGCGAAATTTTTTTAAATGCAGACAGCGACAGCGATGTCACTCACTCACTTCACCTCCGTACGTTCTCTTCTTCGCCGACAAACATAAGTGGTAGGTAGGGAAATAAAAAAAAAAAATATCTAACAGCGAAAAATCTGATAAAAGAAACTAAAACGAAACCGAAAAAGTTGCACTGAACGAGAAAAAAGAAAATCGGTTATATTTCTTGTTTATTCGACTGCCGAGCAAACAGGTAACCAAGCGACAAAGAGAAGTTTATTCTGTGGACATTTTTTAAAGTTTCACTACTTGACTTTGAATTTTTGCTGCTTTTTATCCTCCTTTTCGAGTTTTTTAGTTTTTTTCTTTTTGTTTTTTCGGCCTTTATACAGTGCTGTGGTGGAGACGTTACATTTACTTTCATGAACGTAGGAAATATAGATGCTTGAATGACAGCTGAGTATGGGAATTTGCAGCAGACGTTTATAAAGTTGTCTCGTTTTGTCGTATGTAGTGTTAATTGTCTTTTGCTGTATTGATCTCTTTCTAAAAGGGTTAGAAAACAACAGGGTCGTGATGAGGAAATTAATTTGACCGTAAGGCGGAATGTACACTTAACACGTATAAGATTACTTGTTTGTTTATTAAAATATATGCACATTCAGAATATTTTAATTAAAGTATAAGAAATTTCTTCTTGTGGACAATCGATGTGAAGTGACTGATTATTTCAACAACCGTTCCAGTTCGTGCTCTACTGAATGTTCGGAGTAATGTAGGTGGGTGTAGTGGGTAGGATGGATAAAATCTAATTAGCGCTGTAATCCACCGTTTTCATACAACCAAAGCTGTATGGTTCCCAGTTCTTCTTTTAGGTAGATATCTCTTAGATCGTCATAAAAGGATGGACTTTTTTGAGTACTCGCTAGGACCGCATAACTGCAAAGAAAATGAGAGATATATTTTGTTTTCATTATTATTTCTCCATTGTTATTCGAGATACCAAGTTTGTCTTCATGGCATTTTAATGACCTTCACATATATGTAAATATCATTCTGGAAATATCTAGTGTTGATTTGCTTAGTAGCTTATTTTTGTTGTATCTGGGCCATTTCTTTCTCGAACAAAATAAAAGTATTAACTGAAATCAAATTAAAAAGCAAACAAATTTTTTTTACATAACATTCTTGATGGCGATTAGTAATTTATGTACTTCTTTCATTTCGTACATACATCGAAAATTGACTAATAGCATGGCCATCGCAATCAATCATTCATAAAATAGCACTGCTCTTGCTTTAGACAATGCTTAAACAGAACCGAAAATTTCAATTGCGTACCGCCTCGACGAACGAAAGAGAATTTAGCCAATCCAACGCAAACAGTGATATATGATATATTGGTTGTGGATAGATACAATATGTCTGTGTATTTCAATCAACGGTTTAATGATTGATTAAAATGAACAATAGTTTTTCAAACCAATACTTGATAATTCGGCTTTTAAACTTGAACGATTGACACAGATCTACTCTTACCAAACTTTTTTTTTTGTTTTAGGCAACCTATGAACACATCCCAATTTGATGGCTACCGCTGAATTATGTCAAACTTCAACTTCGCGTTCTAAACATTTATATTTTGTTTAAGTGCATAAATATACTAGTTGGTTACAATTATTTAATAAAATATACAAACAACAATTTGTTTAAGCCAACCGTAACTAGGGCATAAAATAAATTTAATTTACTCCAACAGAAATAATGACACTTTTATACAATGGAATTCAATATGAAATAGAAGACGAAGGTGAAGTAGAAAAAATTAATATCGGCGGAGAAGACGAAGACGAAAATGATATAAACTTTGCATCGACAGATGAGTTTCGGGAATCCGCTTGGGAACCCAAAAATGTCCATCTGTTTTTAGATGAATGTATTAAAAGAAAATCTGACCTACGTGACCCCAAGGTACGGCGACGAAAAATATTCGCTGATATCCGTGAACGGTTGAGGGGGAAGGGATATAATTTTAGAATAGAATCACTCGATAGAAAACTGCGTAACATGAAGATACACTATCTCGTGTCTAGAGAAAATAACAGAAAATCGTTAAAACGTACTCACTGGCCCTATTATGATAAAATGAAAAGTATCTATCCCGAAGAATCATGCTCGGGGAAAAAACGTCCTGCACCTTCTCTACATATACCAACACAACACGAATCGCATTCGCCACCGCCTGCTTCTCCATCTACCTCTTCATCTCCTCTACTATCCCTACCAGCTTCTAAAATTTCAAAGCTTGCGGATGAATCTACACTTTCCCAGACTTATTTCCCTGACGAAGAAGATCAACCAAGCAATAGTAACTTCTTAGAACAACCAGATCAAATGGAGAGTTTGCGAAGGCGAATCTTGTCTTTTGAGGAACGACGTACAATCGCTGCAGAGAAAATTCTCCATGAGCTTAGGGAATCAAATAGGCTAAAAAGAGAACTTCTGGAGCTCAACATAAAGATGTTCAAGGCTGAAAGAGAACTTGAAGAAGTATAGGGCAATGATCAAAGGTATCTGTAAATTTTAAAGAATAGTAAAGGTTTTAATACTCCTTTTTTGTTTGCAGAACACCAAGTGGAAGGAATGCATATTTTCCGTAAAAAGAAAACAATAAATACATTTGAATTACACACATTTTGTTTGGCAATATTTTAAATAGTTGTAGTAGTACGTACATAGTCAGACAAATAGTCGTCATGATTTTTCATAGATCAAGCCATCTTATCCCCATTTCTGTCTATCCGTGGTTTTTTGTTTATACTAAGTAAAAATATGTATACAGGAGTAAAAATAATCTAACGATTTATATTACAAAAATACGACATTTGGATCTAAGATTGTAGAGCTGTCGTTGGCTGTATATCTTTTCATCAAACTGCTTCTGGTGAAATTTATTTTCCTTTCACTTGATTGTAAGAAAAATGATAGCAGCAACACCGTCGTTCCTGAGACTACATATAAAAGAATTGTATTACATACTTCCAGACACATTGTGCTATAATTCTATTCTTTTATAGAATTCTATCCGCGAATTACATAAATTCGAAATTACCAATACAAACAGCAAACTGGGACTTTCTAAAACTTTGCCAATCTTAATCAAAAGCCCAAAATTTTGTGGATATTCCTGTAATGTTTTCAAATTTCACCATAAATGATCTTACCTTAGGGAGAAGCACTTTCGGGACACAAAGTAAAAGAATCGGTGAGAGGAGTGAGTTATTCTGGATTGCTATATATACCAGGGCTCCAATAAGCAGTCTCTTAAGCAAGGAAATACCGACTGCATTGCTACCATTAATTTGCATTGCATCACATTACATTGCATCTTAGTCTTAATCTTCTCAAGAATCTCCATCGGTTTTCAACTGCGTTTCTGAAATATGTTGTATTTATGCATTGTCTCACCAATAACAAAAGACTTGGATTAGAATGTGTCTTGCAGAGCCACTTGGTCTTCATACACTACCATATTCATAATTGAATATTCCAATACGAAGCAGAAATGGTAAAAATAATTATTTTTAGCGCAACAGGTCGATGGGAACCAGGGCCTGGCTTCTCACAACCATTCGTGGAAGGGCTCTACCGTTTCACACCATATCCGTTGTTGTTGTCTAAGGATTGAACCTGGAATTCCATGCTCCATAGTCCAACGCACTAACCACTTGAGCCATGGTCCCCAAGACAAATACAATACTTGGCGGGACAGATAATTCAATAATAATGAGAAAAATGATAACGGAACCGAAGTACCATCTGATTTTATTATTTTCAGAAATCTATTGTTCAAAAAGTCGATATATTGGACAATAATTGTTTTATTTTACAATTTTGTTTTTGTATTACATTTACAAACTGCTTACCTTAAGTGATGCATTTGAGGAATTTAAAGAAACAGCTCGTTTAAAATTTGTATTTAATTTCACATACCTCTTCAATCACGTAAACATACCTGTTCTTTTTATATCACTGCTTTCAAAACCGTTTATGAACAAACCTAACGCTGTCATTTGTTTTAACCTGCAGTGTTATTTGACTATTTTATTTAATATTTAGAAGTCGAAAGCTTTCTGTTAAGTATCAATTTGCGAATTGTAACTCGTTGAAAGTTTTTCATTTACGGACTATTAATGACCCCTGCAGAATGCAATTAAAGTTTATTGCTCCCGCGATAACAATACTGCTGTGTACCTTACACACTTCGGCATTTCCGTCATCATCGCAAAACATATCTAATGGCAACCAAACAACCGTCCTAGATGCCACAACACTAGATAACAAACCAATTTTATTAGTGGTTTCTTATGATGGGTTTCGTAATGAATACTTAAGACGCAATGTCACACCAAATTTGCTTCAATTCCGTAATGAGGGAGTATACACCGATCATATGCTGAATGTTTTTCCGACGAAAACCTTTACCAATCATCACTCGATTTCAACCGGTTTTTATCCCAATGTACATGGTGTCCTAGCAAATAGTTTGTACGACACCTTGGAGGGATCATTGTACTATTCATATAAATTATTTCATTACAACGATTCAATTCTACCAATATGGGTAAGGTTACATTCTTCGCTAAGAGTATATGATTTTTTTGTACGTTTTGCAGGTAGTTAATCAAAGATCTGGCGGGTATACGGGCTGTATGATGTGGCCAGGTAGTAACTACAAATATGCAGATACTGCATGTACATACATAAAAGAGTATGACCCGAAAGTTCCACTAAAGGAACGTGTCGACATCGTGATGAAGTGGCTTACAAATTCGGAAAAACCTGCAAATCTGGTTATGTTTTATTCAGAACAGCCTGACAAATTAGCACATTCTGTGGGTCCGGAATCTGATAAAGTAGGAGAGCATGCAAATATTTGTTTATAAATATTAATTTAATATATTTTTATTAGATTACCGAAATGGTTGCCTCATTAGACTTATTAACTAAGTACATTCAGGAACAATTGGCTGTGTATAAATTAGAAAATCGAACTAATGTGATACATTTGAGTGATCATGGTATGGCAGGCGTTCCTCAATCAAGGTTTATTAATCTTACAGACTATTTAGAAGAAGATACATATAAAATGTACGGTACATCGCCAGTTCTTCAAGTGGTTCCAATTGAAGGTAAATCATTTTATACATAATACCTATAACACTTACATTTTTGTAGGATATTTTAAAACAGTTAAACAAGTAATTTTACTGTAATCGATTTCATTAGTTCCAAATTTTTAAATGAATAGCTACACTTGAACAAGCATCACTCTAGAACCTAATTTTCATGCAAAAAAGGGTTTAGTCTGAAAAACGATTTCTGAGACTCCATCCAATTTAAATTCACAAACAACATAGACATATGTGTGTTTATCTGGTTATTTTATTCTAATTGAGGAAATGTTCAATTAAATTTTGTAATCTAGACTTTGGAAACTCTATATAATGCGCTAACCACGTTGTCGTAGAATGCGAATTCGGCCTAAATTGCGAAATAATACTCTAACCAGCAGTTTGGGTGACAACTAAAAATTTTGATCTTAATCTGGGCTCTAGTCGATTTTTAAATCTTGGCTAATTTAATGGCAATAGAACATGCAAATGTTCGCAATCAAGTAAATCAATTATTATCGTTGACCTTGGGCTAAACTGGGGTATACCTGATATTCAATTTATTTTAAAAGATCTGAAACTTAAAAGTTCAAAAAGGTTAATGTGCTGTAATGAAGTTATTCCGCGAGGCGTTTTAAAAATTGTCGATTGTGATTCTTTAAGGCATTGCATGAAATTGAGCATGTGGAACTATACTTTACCACTTATTAGAATTGTACAACTAGTCAGTTCTTTGGTTATTTGAGAAGATCCTTATTTACAGACCTCCGAAACTGAATTTCGAGAGGTCGCGTATGCGAATCGACCAGTCAGCTTAGTTTTTGGTCTGGTGCCGCTTTGTTTTATAATGCGTTTTGATTTTTTTTATTCAGGAAAAGTAGAAGAAGTCTACCAGCGTCTAAAGCAGGGATCACAATCAAATAAAAATTTCGATGTCTACAAGAGTGAGGATCTGCCTGAACGATGGCATGCCTATAATCAAAGGCGTTTTGGACCAATTATTGCAGTCGCTAAAATTAACTACGCTTTTCAGGATCTATGGAACCAAACCACGTCTAACTGTAAGCTATTAGGAGTAACTTGCAACTTATAATACGTATGTATTTATTTCTAGCGACTGCTTATGGTGTCCATGGCTATGATAACGAAGAAGAATTAATGAGACCTATTTTTATGGCAAAAGGTCCTTTATTCAAATCTTGTGGCCAACAGGTTACACCTTTCGAAACTGTTGATCTCTTTTTTCTATTTACTAAAATTATTGGAATTGAGGATTCAACTGCAAGAAATGGCTGCGCGAACAGAATCTTAGATGTGCTTGCTTGTGATAAACCAAAGAGTAACGACACCACAACTATAAGTTAGTTTTCTTTCCCTTTTTTTTAAAAAAAAGCCTATAAAACAAAATAACTAATTCATTTTATTTTTCAATTTCCTTGTAGTATTCATCGTTCTGGCATGCCTTGGAGCTATCTTGGCTGTGATAGTTTATGTGACAAAGTTTCATAAAAAAAGACACTCATACAGTCCAACTTAGATAAGTTTAATATCGTCTTTAACTTAACATTGGGAGGGGGCTCTATACTATAAAACTATTTTGTATTTTTTGTTTATGTTATATGTATACTTGCGGTCATAAAAACCGCATCACAATAATATGATTGAAAAATGGTTAATAACTGCACTTCGCAGTTTATCATAAGTATTTCCATCTAATTTCCATCTTTTTATTGAATGCTTGGAAAAAATATGAAAAAAAAAAGCAAAAAGAATAAATTTTCTTATTTTTGACAATTTGTAATATCAAACAATATATTTTTTATAGTGTATATGTAAGAGTGCAGATATGCCATTTTTAGAACAACTTTTCTGCATACATACATATACTACATATATCCATACAAATCTTGATATACAAAAATGTACGTTCCGGGTACGAGCGTCTAAAACTCGAGTGCCGCTAGACCAATTTATATCGTCGAGTCAATGAGATTGACGAAGACGGCATTTGGAAACAAATCGAATATGTATGAATTTATCAAGCGCGATCCATTATGCGTCCGGAACAACAGATACAGTCCAGTTCGACACGGTCTGTTGGATTTTGCGCAAAAGATAATTTGTCATCGTCGACAAAACAGACGGCGATACGAAATGAACGTTTGGCGTTTAGATACAATCCAACAGTCGATTAGAATTGACACCATCACCCGAGCCACTGGTATAATTGCTCTCTTGCTAAAAACCTCGATCGAAGTATTTTTTTACAAAATATACAAAAGTACAACAGTTCCTTACAAATGACGTTATTTGAGGCAAATATTATCGAAGAACTAGTTTTTAATCCAAATTTTAAGGTAAATTCTTGGTTGGTTGGTTGGTTGGGTTTCGACCAGCACAACGTATTACCGAGGCTCATAAATCAAGAATTTGTCTTCAATTTTACAGAACTTAAGGACAAATTCACCATAGTGCAGGAGCATTGTTGCCGTCAGGATCAAGCGAAGGATTATTGCACCTGATTTTAGTTGGATTTTCTCGAAAATGGCTCTAAAAGTTTTGATACAATTTAGTATTTGAGACATAATCAGCATTATTCGTTCCACAATGCAAAAGCGCAAGAGGTGAAAATCATTAGATTATGGTTTTTAACTATTTTTCGCGGTGTATGTACATATGTGTATGTGGTGGGAATGTATAATAAACTGTTGTTTAGCAAAGCGTGAAGCACCCAATGCACAGACTATAACCCAATGCATGCATAATTGCTATTATGACTAAGATCAGATATGGGGAATAAGGTGCAGCACGAATTTCATTAACATTCGACAGCGGTAAAAAGTGGTTAGTTTTTTCGACGCTTTGACCAGGCGCATTGTGATGCGAAAAGTAGCAAAGAATTATTTTATTTTTGTAAGCATGTTTCCCTATACCACTTGTCGTTTTTGTCTGATTAATCTGCGATTTGGGTTTAATCTGAGGATTTGCAGCTTCTAGACTCCATACCATGAACTGCTGTGTGGTTTTAGGGTCGTGCTAAAACTAAACTGGAGCTAGGATTTACTTCATTTCTGAACTTTTGTAGAGTACACTGGTACATGTACAAGTACTATGCTTATTCGAATACTTCAAGTGGTGTTTCAATCTTCGTGACACAAGTCCAGCTTATCAGCTGTCTTTCTCTGTGCAATTCAGAGTCGACCGAGATTAATTCACTACTCTCAAGTAGCTAATTTGTAATCTTCGGAAACACTTCGAAAAAGTAACGAGATTTCAACGGCATATCCTGTGAACCCAATTTTTACACAGGATCCTTTTCTATACCTTGTTTTAAATCTCTACTACGAATTTACTAAATTTTTGAAATTATGAGAACAGGAACATAAGGCGTCGAATTCGTTTCTAAACTTTCTTGACCATTTCATGTATCCTAAGGTCCATAGGTAGCCGTTATGGGAGGCGGTCACTCATACTTTTGAGCTATGGGGGTAGTGACTTCCACATCAAAAATTATTTTCATCACAAGGTGCAACCAATGCTCCGGCATGTACTGTGATACTTAAGTCTAATCCTAAATCTAATCGATGATCTCACGTGATTTCCATAGTTTGGTATCTGCCACACCAACAACTGACAATCAAGAACACTAATTTCAAGTTAAAAACATTACGTCTTCAACAAGTATCGGTCATCTGCTTTGTCTTCACAGATGAAACGAACTCTGGTGTAGGAGAAGCATCGTGTAAAAACCAAAAAAACAATTAAAATAAAGTGCACAAATGTTTGTTTTGAAATTTTGACTTTTTTTTAACTTCTCTAAACGTAATTATTCACAGTTCGAATAACAAAATAATATGTAATAAAAAAAATAATCACAATCTAATAAATAATTATATTTAACAATAAAAATAAATCATTTTAAAATAAGATACACCCTAGTAACACTCGTAAAACGGCCAATTATATCATTTTCGGTACTCAGTCCTCCTGGATCACGTTTCAATACAAAAGGCTTAACACAAAATCGGTCGAAAATGACTAGCTGGTATAGTTTTTAAATCCAAAAGTTCGTGTAATAATATGTAGCAAATTAACGAGTGTTTCACGAAGAACATTCGTCTTGCAAACAATTTTAGATTAACATATCCTCTGGCCGTGGATGAAGAGTGAAACAAAGTCTAGAAATCATATATAAATAATGTAATGAATGTAATGTGCGGTCAAACAGAGACTACGGTAAATTATTATTTTAATGATATCATCTCAGAAAACATTCAACTTCGTTTCGTAATGAGTATATAACGAATTTTTATCACGTTTTTTTTTTTTCAATTTATGGATTACTAGACGAATTATTCGATTCGTTTCCTGCCCCTGCCCCAGCGCCTGAACCACCACTGTTGCCACTGCTGCGTCTATTTCTCCTGAATGCAGCGGCAGCTGCTGCTGTTGCAGCAGCCGTAGATACTGCGTCAGATGAGTTATTTCTATCCCGATTGCGAAGAGAATGAATATAGGCCAACATTCGAATCATGAACGCAGCTGGCACGGTAATAGTGTCCTTAGTTTGCTTTAACATTATCGCATTTCGTTCCATTAACTAAAAGAGCACAGCATAAATCTGTAAATAATACGACAAAGGGAAAAAATTATATAAACTTACATCATTTGCTTCGGTTTCATTAAAATTTGCACTTTGCAGGATGGGCGCCCAGATTTTTACATCATAGTCAATGCCCGATGTGGCAAGATAAGGCAATTCTGGATGCGGCTGTAAGCAATTGACCACATGCTGGTCAGCTTGGAGGAGCATAACTAGTTTTCCGGTATGGCGGTTCCATGTGAACACATGACCACAATCGGAACCAGACATTACATAGTCGTTACCCCAGAAGGTTGCTTCTTTAATCATTGTTCGAGCATTTCGATGGCCAACGAATTTCATTTTCATGTATTCGAATATTTGCTGTTTCGCTTCCATTTCGAAATCCGCCAATTCTTCGTTAAGGCTTTCATCTTGGAATTGATTTTCCTGATTCGATTCTATTCTTGTCGTAGTGGACATTTCAACATTATCATCGTCTTCGTTAGCATTATCGTTGCCACTTGTCTGGTATCCCCACGAAGATGATTGATTTGTATTTTCTTGAGTGGTTGGAGTTGTTGGTGCTGATGTACTTCCCGAAGGTCCTTAAAATAAAGGATTATTAAAATGTTAATCCTAAAGAAAGTAAACAATAAAAATAATGAGCAATGCAATGCAATCTGCAAGAGAACAATGTAGACCAAAAAATTGGAGACACTAAAGTAAATTTAAATTGCTTCGCAAAAAGTGGGTACATCAGTCGGTCAAATGAAAAAGGCAGATTACCTACTTTCGTTTTTATATGAAGTAGCCGTTATATGTAGAGATATGGACACCAAGCAAACCAAAATATTATGGACCTTAAAATAGAAGTTCTACGGAGGATGTAAAGGGAGTTTATAAAGATACATATCTCAAAACTTTTCTTAAGGAGCTTGATTGCATTGAAGCTCAACAAGATGCAAAAGTTTAATATACATATACATACCTGGTTCATCAGTGTCCACCGCGGCAGTAACAGCAGCAACAGTTGCACCAGTCATATCTTCACCCGCTGACCGAAAATAAGGCACACCTGAGGCAAACAACGATGATGGGTTCTCTTGTCGGCCGCTCATATCATTCACTTGCCCCGTTAAGCCAATTCGAGTTCGTGGATCATTCAACATACGCGATATTACCTCCGTCATTCGATGCATGATATTGCCATGCAATTGCGGTCGCACTTGTCCAATTTCAACGCGCCCATTTGGATCGCGTTCCGGTCTTGCATCGGGTCCCGTGTCCGACCAATCACCGCGTAATCTCAACTTTCGAACCTGTGGAGGAGTTGCGTCAAGAATTGACTTCTTATCGGATTGTTTTGAATACAGTTCGTTCACATCGATTCCCCTATTTTGCAAGTCAAACAAATACAAATAATCCGATGAATAGCTGACTAATAGGTCGGCTTCGTCCGCACTGTATTTAACCGATGTAACGCGATACGTTCGCTTCGATGTTGACGGAATGGGAAATGCTTTAACGGGGATTGTGTGTCGATCAGTAGGTGTAGCCGCATTCGAGAAATCTATAATTGATAAATATCGACGATCGTAAATCCGTATGACACTGTCCGAACTTCCTACGGCTATGTAATGGTTCGTGATCGGTGACAGAGACATTGCGGTAATCGCGGACGGACTAAAAATAAGTATATTATCCTTGCAACAAGTCCTGTAACAGCTGTAAATTAAAAGAAAAAAATATATATAAAACTAAAATCCATCTCACAATAACATACATACATATGTATTTGAAAGTTTATTACCTAGAATTTTGTCTTAAGTCAAAAAGTCTCACAGTGCCATCCTCGCCGCAGCTCATAAAGGATCGTGGCTCCCTTGGAACTGTCATCACTTCATACGTTGTTCCATTTTTATGGCAATTGAAACAGGTAAGCTTAGCTTTATTTTCATACCGATCCTGGTCTTGGCTGCCTCCGTCATTGATACGTCGCATATACGGTGCCATTAATTCAGTATGCAAAACTACACCGTCACCAGAGCACGACACTATAGCGCTGTCATTGGATTGTGGCATAAATCGAGCGCTAAAAATGTTCGCCCGGTGCGCAGATTTATATTTTAGTAGGACCTCCTGATTATGGGGGTTTGTCACAGCTATGAATTGATCGTCTGACCCCGAGAGCAAATACTCGCCAGAGTCGTTCCAGCAAACAGTATTTACACATCCTGAGTGAATTTGTAGACGACACTGAAGTCCGAGACGTTGGACATAATCTAAGCTATCTTTGTAACGAAAAAAAAAAAAAATTATAGTAAATTGAAAGCTTGAAGTAAAAATTGCGAAATTTAAAAAATTTAAAAGAAAACATCAATCTAGCAGTAAATGATTTTAACACATGTAATATACATCTCAGTAATTCACGAAAACCCTTAAAGTAATTTTAAATTTCCTTTATATAAACCTGTATAAGCGTGATTGCTCTCTAATTTAAAATAAGCCAGTTTACAAAACCAGCAACATAGCATATCGAAATCTAGCGTACAGAATCACTTGCGCAAACTATAATACCTAAATCAATACGATATTCGGCTGCTGCATAATTTAAATGAAAGAAATGTACTCAATCGTCGCCATCAGCGATTCCCTGCAGTATCGCAATGAAAGTGAACCATTTTTAAAACAGTTGATAAATGCCGATGAAAAGTAGATTCTTTAAAATGGAATGGAATGGAAAATATCATGGAGCAAAATATTTAAGCCACCCTTAGGTATTCCAAAAGCTGGTCTTCACTCTAAGAAAGTTAAGCTCTGTATTTGCGTAAAATTGGAAGGGAGTTACGTATTATGAGCTTCTTTCGCATAGCGAAACCATTATTCCGATAACTACTGTTCTCAATTGCATAAACTGAAGGATGCAGCGAAAAACAGCCCCAATGGGTTAATCGCAAGAGTGTCGCACTCCATTAAGACAACGCTAGACCACATGGCTCTTTAAAGACTTGGCAGAAGTTGTACGAATTACGATTACCATTTGAAAAAAGTAAAATCCAATTGGAGCAATTCTTCGCCAAAAAAAAATCAAACGAAAAGGGGTTTCTTCAAGCAGATTTCACGAAAAAAGGTTCCACTGTACATTTCGTTGCGGCAACTTTTTGCAGAAACAAATTAGTTCTACGAAAACCACTCGATTGCACTCATACCACGTTCACCATGTTCAAGTACTTTAAGAGTTTTTTTTATATAAAACAATAAATCCCTAAATGTCATTTCGCCAAATTTTGGTAATCTATAAATATCAGACATATATTTGTTTTTCTATTGTACAACATGCCATCTATTACCTTTTGAACTGCTTACGATGTTTCTTCTTGCTCGTTTTGGTTGATACAATTCCTGATTGTAAATATCACGAAAAACGCTAGCAGGTCCTTTTGATATCATTTCTTCAGATTGTTTTTGTATAGGATTAATTTGTTGTGTAATTTCTTAAGAATTGATGGCACTTCTAAAACGTTTTACCTGAAAGTATTAAGAAGCCATTAGAACACATCATTAGAATTGTAGACACAGAGCTTTTCCTTTTATCTATGCACATATTTTAAAAAGGGGAATGCGAATGAAACTTGTTTACTTCTCGTATTGCAACGAGATAAGATAATAATTCAACAAGCTTTCAATGTCTGTTTAAATGACGGTGCTTTTTCATGACGATCAGTTAAAGGTTTACATACTATATTTTTATGTATTATGCAAAAGCAAATTGGTTTAAAATATTAATTATTATTATATTGTGATGTACTTATATGTTTTGTTGCGGTGACTTCAGAAAATTTCAACGAGTAACTATAGTGGAGCTCATAAAAATACTCAAATTATTCTTTCATTTCGGGCGTTTTTGTTGTTTTCCGCTCTAGTAATCACTAGTCGGGGTAGCGCTATCGGTACAAATACACAGGATGTCATTCAGTTGGAATTCCTTTTGGACACTCTCTTCCCCAGTTATTTTTAAAATTGCACTCTACCCATCAATCAACACAACAAATAGTCTCATTTGGGAGACGAAACTCACTTGAACTATCAAATCAACTGATAAGATAATTCCTTTGGAAATGCAGAAGACTAACGAAAACTGATTATCTAAGGTCTTAGCCGTATATGACAGCGGTTTTACATCTATGAGGTAATACATACCGTATCTTGGTAGTTTTATGAATTCGTTTTATGAATCACACAGATTTTTAGACCTACCCCCAATCCTGAACAAAAATCAACGTTACCTTTATGCCGAAGACGAAGTGAAGGGATGTTTAGTAGAGACAGCCCTACTCGAGGTGGTAACAATAATTGAAAAGAGCTCCTATGTCCAGAAGAGGTCTTTAATAATGTAAACCTGACAGCGATTAAAGTAGCTCTAAATCACACACGAGTGAACCCTATCGTATCTGAGTGGATGGAAAGCATGCTCAATTTACATAGATTTAGAATTGAATTGGACGGTAGCCAAGCACATGATGGATCCCCCCAGGAAGAAACTTATCTTCACTGCTATGGAATTGCAGTTATATTAGTGACAACTTTAAACATTGCTATATAACTCGATAGAAACTGGTGTGCTAGATCTGGCACCATTTACTGGATGTAAATCATTACAAACGGGAAGATGGAAAGGCTACTACATACAGCACCATCATCAGGTGGTATAACGTGAATACGCTCCCCAATTTTGCCCCCGGTATCACCAACACCTGCAGGAGTCTATCCACTCTGAACAATAACAAGCACATAGATATCTACATTAATAGCCAAGCAGCTAGCAAAGCAACCACTTCCGTCACAGTCAACTCAAAACGGGCCAAAAGAGGTAAGCTCCAAGCAAAACACCACTCTATGCTGGATTTCGGGACATAAGGGCTTCCAAGAAAATAAAAGAACCGGTCAGCTAGCTAGAACAGGTACGGAATCAAACGACATCACAACGGATCACGGATCACCTCCTCACTTTCAATATCTCCTCGGATCTCCGCAACATGGCCAATGCTAGGTGGACTGCACTTTCCTCGTGCCGTGTTTAGAGGTTACTTTGAGCCCCTTACAACGGTAAAAGGACCAGAAAACTCCAATCACAGCACAGTTGGCCCTCCTGATTGGTGTTCTCCCAGGCCAAAACCCAATGGCGATGCAACTTAGAAGAATGGACATTTCTCTGCGAATGTCCAACCCTCAGCAGAACAAGCTACCTTACCCTTGGCAAAGTATACTTCAATGACCTCAACAAACTAGCACGCCACTTTAAACTACCCTAAAATACATACAAAAATGGTCTGGTTCAGGAGGACTGCTCCTGCCATGGACTAATCTGTCGGGGCTTATTCATATTCTTTTTTTTCAGGTATCCCACACCGGGGAACTTTTTGTATTTTTTGAAAGCTAATATTTTTACATATTCATTTAAGCAATGGTCTTTAAAGCAAATGATGGAGTTCAATTGATTTGAAATATACATATTATGTTTGTACATGTCATGTGCATAACAAAATCCTTTTTCATAAAATATGGAACACAATATTTAAAGCCCTTTGCCTTTGCAAATAACATTATGTTCAGTAGCAGAGTTAAAAAGGAGCTAAAGAAAAAAAATCATTTTCTCTCAAGTCTGTTGTGCATTTTTCTTCACCAATTTCTTTTGTTTACATTAAACTACTCATAATGCTCCCACGCATATTGCCAAACACAAAGGCTTATGGACCCGGACCATGGACGGAAGGAGCACATTTTATGTCGTACAAACTAAAATCGAATTAGTCCCTAGGTACGAGTATAAGAAACGAAAAAAAAGAAGCACTTTCAATATCAATTTGTAGCTAGGTACCGACTCTGGCGTATATGTTTTCGTTGGACGAGAGTATTATCGCGAAAACTCAACCAATCTTGCAGTGGTGTGGCAAAGAACCTTGGGCTAATAAATTTCATTTGAGCTTTGCCAACAAAATGCAACAATTTCAATTTTGTGTAGACTTGATGTTTAATTACTTATATATATTCATAGATATGTATTTTAAATATGGAACATGCAAACATGCAGATATTACGATCAATATCAAATAGTTAATTTTCCGATTATGAACAAATTGTGAATTATGTAAAAAACTAAAATTCTCTCTCACTCACCTTTTTTTCCTCTTTGTGTAGAACTATTATTTATTGTTGCAGCATTATCCAAATTGATGAGCGAAAACTCTTTTGCCCGCGTTTGACATTTTATTTAGGTAAATTAAATATTACAGCCTACAATGGGAGAAGTTAAAACAAAGAATAGCTGTACGCACTTTTCTTGCACAAAAAAAAAAACTATTCCCCTATGATTGGACGAGGCTTAGTCTAACTTACTTTTTTGATTAAATTGGTAATTTGTCTATTATATTAATGATTAATTTATAATTATTGCAACGCAGATCGATTTAAAATTAAATATTGCTTTGGCTGCGGTGCAAATTTAGTTCAAATGACGTTTGTCTACGATGCAGCAAGCCATATGAATTTGACATTTAAATTGTTTATTTGTTTTTTCTCTTTACTTGTCGATGATCTTCTTAAATGTAAACGCAGGTTATTTGGTATTGTACTAGATGAATTAATGTTGGACTCTGATTAGATGACCATTGTCAATCGGTTTTGTCGTTAGACCCTGATTAGGCGCGAATTGTTTAAGCATTGGTTGTGGGTAAGAATAGTAAGGGATAAGGCTGATACTCAAGAAAATATAAAAATCACAGTGGCAATCGCATTCCACACTCAAAATGTTTCGCTTCTTTTATATCCCCATATTATTAGCTGAACCATCGAAGAGTGCACGTAACTAAAAGTGTAGAGTCGTTTTCGAGACATTCTGGTCCTAGAAAAGCAGCTCAGAAGTGATCACAACGGTACTACTGATTGGAGAATAATCATTTCTTGGAGGATCAGTAATTGTTCAAACACTGCCATATTTTGTTAGAAGTGTAATGCATATGTAACTATCTATTTTTAGTTCAAAGCAAAGACTGTTTCTTTTTTTATCCAGACACTTCAAAGCTCCAAATCCGTGCCTTTTTATTTACTCGGATAACAATCAGAAAGTGTTCTGTAAACGCAACATAAATAGACTAAGTATCCTGAGTCAAACCTGAGCACGTCGAATGATAACGATAAATGGTATGTACATATGTACATGTGCCGAATTTGGTCCTTAGCTTAACAGTTAAACTTAACCTAGAGAACGCTTATAACACAAAAACAAACTCCTGATTAACTTTAAACAAGACGTCAAAGAAGTAATGCGTTGGACTTCTTTGCAGCTTCTGAAATATTCATGAAGATTAAAACACGAATGATTGTGAGAAGCTAGGCCCTAGGTCTCATTAGTAGGTTCCTATTGCGCCAAAAAATCCATCCCAAACCAACTGGCCGATGAACTGATCTCATAGAAATAAAAAAATAACCCCAAATTCGAAGATCTAATATGTACATACATATGTATGTATGAATATGAACTTAATAAAAACACAAATAATAGCAGAAGAAAATTAAGTAGGATTCAATAATATTTTAGTCTTGTTATCGAATTATGATAATTTTGGTGATTTTTCATTTGCCCTAGGTACCTAGTTCGTTTTATCTAAACGGTGGTTGAAGAATTATGATTGTCGAACTTAAAAGATGTTTTTTTTTTTCAATTGTGTCACTTTTACACGTGGGTATCTGCGCGTAATAGATCACAAAAAATGTACCATGGACAGTTAGCTTGTCAAAAAATTCAGCTGCAAATAATTAAGTTGTGTACTGTTGGCGACCTTACCTTTTATTGTTAAAATGAATCAGTTTCAAGAAAAAGAAGTAATTCAAGCAATTCTAATTGCTGATAATAACGTTGACAATTTCCGTCCACTTTCCGCTAATAAGTCAACTGTAAGTTTAGTATTAAAACATTCTTGCATTTCTTATCAGCTCTAATGTAGGCTCTCCTGCCGCTGGTTAATGTACCCTTGCTTGACTATGCTCTGGAATCCCTTAATCATTGTGGAATCGAAGAAGTTTTTGTGTTCTCTAGCTATTTCCTCAATGATGTCAGACAACACATACAGTAATTTTAATTTTATATGAACATAGCAAAGTTATAGGATTAAAAATATTTTATTTATTAGGAAAGGTATTGCATCACGTTGCTCCTGGTCGGTGAATATGTCTGTAAAAGTGATTGGAGGGGAATCTTGTTGTTCCTTTGGCGATGCTATGCGAGATTTGGATGCAAAAGGATTAATTCGCGGAAATTTCATTATAATGGGTGCGGATACCGTAACGAATGCTGATTTAAGACCAATCTTCGACCAACACAAGTAGATTCTATTCTCTGAAGTAAATCGTTTTTCTTACTCATATAGTTATTTACAGAAAGACATTAAAATATGATAAAGGAGCTGCTGCTACTGTTATCTTCAAAGAGGCTTCCTCTCGCCTTCGAAGTGGCAACGAAGTTATGATCGCTATGGACCTGCAAAATAATCGTCTTCATTATCATCAGCGTATAAAGATGAACTCAAAAGAATCACACTTTGGAATACCACTTGACATCTTCTTGACAAACTCCCAAATATCTCTCCATCATAATCTAGTTGATCCACAGATAGCTATAGGCGCACCGTCAATGCTTTCGCTTTTCAGTGATAATTTTGATTTCCAAACACGTGACGACTTCATCAAAGGAATTCTCATCAATGAAGAACTGCTGGACAGTCGCATTTATGTCTCATTGTTGCCAAAAGAACAATATGCCCGTAAGGTCAACAATTGGCTGGCCTATCAGATTGTCAGTAATGATGTTATAAATCGTTGGGCCTATCCCCTTGTACCCGATATGGGTGTATGCTGTCTATGGCAAAACTATATATTTTTAAAAAACAACATCTACAAGAGTCCCAGTGCAAGTGTAGCAAAAGTTACACTTAGAGAGAATGTAGTCGTTCATGATAAAAGCCTTATTGAAGCTGGGTCAATGCTGTCGTCGAGTGTGGTTGGCTCAAATTGTAAAATTGGTAAAGGATGTAAACTAAGATTCGCCTATGTAATGGACAATGCTGTTGTTAAGGATGGCTGCACGTTGGATTTTTGTGTTGTTGGACCTGCAGCGATAATCGGAGCGAATTCATCTCTAACTGAAGGAACAGTTGTGGGAGATGGTTGTGTGATTCCACCCGATTCAAAATTGGCAAAGATATTAGTTCAGAACTCGCCCTCAGAGGATGGTAAGTTAAGATATACTTTTAATGCTCATATATTTAAAGAAGTCGGATACATAATCACTTTTAAGGGTGTTCCTTGTTTATTTGTGGTATCTTATTATCTCTGAAGTCGAGAGATTGTGCCATTTCTGCACATTTTCTTTGTAGTCCACAGTTCCTACTTTATTCGGATGTTAATGCCAAAATTAAAATTTTCATTCTAACCTCAAAAATTAATTAAGACCGATTTTCTCAAAAACGGAACTTTTTGATATAATTTCACCAACAAATATTTTTTTTTTTGCTTTATTTTTGTGAAATACAGATGATACGGAAAAAATCGCTGAGAAGGCCTACATTCTGGATGATAAAGAGGAGCGTTATATGTCTGATTCGGAGGAAGAAGAACTGCTGGAGCCGGTAAAAAGTGGCATTCCCAAAATGATGAAACTACCATTAACGTACGACGACGAAAGCGATTGTAATTCTACCAGCGACGAGGAGGGAGAATCGCGACAAGGCTCTCCAATACCTGATGATGCCAATAGTAACCTTGTGTGTATAGTAACTATCTTCTTGCTAATCACAGCGCTGCTCCTTTCTTGCATACTTCTCAGTATTCCTCTCCGAAGTTGTGGATTCCTTGGCACGCGGTTTTCAGGAGAAATCGAATCCGGATTTCTTAATTCTTGAAATCAATTCCTCTCGCTATGCTTACAACATGTCGCTAAAGGAGGTTAATTTTAATGTTGTCAAGGCGGTGTTCAGTTTGCAGCCCATTAAGGAGGCCAACGCAAATGTGTTAAATGTTATAAATCAAGTTCTTGTTCGCCTGGGACCTGTTGTATTAAATTACATAAAAAGCGACGATGCCATGTTAGATTGTCTCAAAGCTATTGAGGTATTTTCTTATTTCGTTAACTCATATCAATTCTATTATATTCTTCTTTAAGGAATGCTGCAATGAACAGCCCACACTGAGGTCAAAGGTTGCCCAGATTATTCACTACCTCTATGATAAAGAATTTGTATCAGAAGATTCTATACGTACGTGGCATAGTGAATTAGATGATGACTCTGAATGGCTAAAATCTCCACTACAAAAGCTTATCGAGTGGTTGGACCAATCAAGCGAAGATGATGACGGCAGCAGTGAAGAGGATTAAGATCGAATGTTGGTCTTTTGTTTTCAAATAAAGAAGAAAAAAAAAATAATAAAATAATATTCTCTTTAGAGAAAAAAAAGAAAAAAATAAATTTTAATTTAATTCAAGTATGGGTACAGCAAGACTAAATAAATTTTTATCCAACAGGAGTACTTCGACCAGATTCATCGCTCGTTGCTGTAACTGCAGTCGCTCCCGTTAAGGATGTGTTGTGCATATTTCTACCAGGGGACATAGCTAATTGGCCAATGCCTAAGCGAATGTGATGCAAATGGATTTGAACGTGCTTCTGAAACACTTCTACGTTTTCACTGTCCAATAAGCCCGCTTTCACCTCTTCAATGCATCCTTCCAATACCTTTGTTACTTGCGTATTGGATTCACTGCTCAGATGAGATGCAACCAATAGAACTGTAGCCAGATTCTTAATTAATCGCAAAACTTGTTTGTCTTGAACAGTTCCCTGATTGTTGCGTTGAACTGAGTCATCTGCAGCTTCGCGGCATTTTTCACGCAAATAAGACGGCGCCAACATAGCCTGGACCTGCGGATCGCGTGTCAGATCGCCAGCGAAACTTTGTATCCCGTTCAAATAGTCTTGCATGTCACGGTTCATCTTCTCCATAGAAATCACAATACTCGCATACCGACGTTGAAATTCCTCGGAGAGGTTATGTTCGCCCGATGAAGAAGACGATGATGCAGCTGCTGCTGCATTTTTTATCTCTGCCTCCGCATTCATATCTCTCAGGCGATTTAGTTTGGATTTCTTTATAGCAATTGCCCGTTTCAAGCGAACAATAGTCTCCAATAACTTTACTGGGAAGCCACCGATGGTGTCACGTTCAATAACTGGGTTCTTAAAGGGACTATCGAATATCTGCTGACCTAGAAGTGGATCGCTGCGATTCAAAGAATTACGTCCTCTTGATGGGGTATGAATGAGGTTGCCATTCATAACGAAGCGTGGACGAAAATCTTGCATAAGACTGTTTAATGGAAGCATTTCATCAAAGTTATCCGATACAATTTCAAAGTCTGGTATCGAATGCGTTCCTAGGCCGTTGCGGTCGAAGGTCACGCGGTAGGTCGAAGTGAGCGAATCGAATGCATCTACGCTGCCGCTAAAAATCCCATCTTGAGGTACACGAAGACGAGCGGTTACCTTCGTTCCCACTGGTAATGGCAAGGGTATCTTATCAGGTAGATCTCGTACAAAGTTATTAATATCGCCTGCTTGCTTGCGCGTTTGTAAGAAACGAATTTTTTGTCTTTTACGTTCGAGTTCACGACGTTCTTCTTCGAAAAACGCTTGCGAACATCGGCGCGGTTTACCCATTAGTGATCTAACCTTTTGCCACTCAGCACGCGTTAGCTGACGCGTTTTAAGCTGCGGAAACGACTCGGTTAAGCACATTTGGAAATCATTTTCGCCTTCAAATAGCGGTTTATCAACAAATGAGTAAAACCATTCGAATATTACCCACTTGTGAGCTTTTGGTAACTTAAGCAGATTCCGCAGACGCAAGCCAATTTGTTGACCCATACGTTTGTCTGCAGGTATAAGGGCATTACGTGATGAAGATGCCGTCGGAGACGAATAATATTTGCTTGGAGTGCGCTTCTCCGGAGTACCCTTATCTTCGTATCGCACATATCGTGAAGCGGTTGTTTTCCTTTTTTTCAATACTTTTGACTGAGTTTTAGCTGGAGAACTTGGTTTTGAAGTAGTTCCAGATTTTCGAGGCGATAGACTAGCTCTTAACGCTTTGCTATCATTTACAAGTTCATCATCAAAGAAAAACCGATTACGTTTGCGAACTCGGGCTGGCATTCCACGAGCGTTAAGCATTTGAATAGGCTGTGACGATTGTGGTTTTGGTGGCAAAGTAGTACCAACTCTATGAAGACCTAGTGTTGCTGGACTAAATGCTGGCGGTTCGATTTGCTCATCATCCGAAATCGACGCTTTGACGCGTTTTGTTGGAGTCTCCATGTCGGACATGGTAGAAAATCTGAAAATAAAAAGAATAGTGGAATTGTTTTAGAAATTTTGGTAGACTTCTTAACAAACAGTCTACAATATTTGTTTGGTTCTAGAAATGCACATAAGAGAGGTGATATCAAATGATTTATTGTTGCCTTCATTAAGAACGTGACGACGAGTTTTAGGATAATAAAAAGAAAAAGAAATCATTTGGGATGAAGCAGAACTGACAGAATATTGGTCAGGATCGAGCAAATTATTGTTCTGGCAACAAGGCACCGACGGGCAAATTCTCAAGCTGTAACCCCTCGAGTGATATAGGACGTCAACAACTCTTGATCTGATTGATGGAATGTATTTCAACTCTCTCAAGTTCTTCCGCAGTAATTCCAATCTATCATCGACTTATCTGCGCCATGTTTACTCATCCAACTAAATGGTTGAGTGGGTTCCACTGTTTGGCATGTCGTTTTCACAGGATAAGATGTGACCAATCTAATTTTACTTTTTCTTTTCTTCGAGTTACAGCGTTGATAACCTTCGAGAAGTCTTAGCATGCTTTTTTTGTGTTGAACATTGCGTTTTACATTTCCAGATATTCGATAGCGTTCTCAAAGCAGACATTTAGCTTCTTCGATTCGTCTGCCGAGACGTTGTTACCTACGTACAAAAAGGGTTTCGACTTTGTGGACCTGCTGTCCAGCAACATTGAGTTGATCGTCAGAATTTCAACTGCCCATGGATTTTAAACCCTCTTGCTATTTTTTCCGCACAAGGACAAGGAATTTGAGATTCGAGTCCCAGTTGGAAAACCTAAAAAAAAAAGTTTTCCACGGCTCCACCTCTCGCGAGCGTCTGACAAACATCCGAGAGTACATTATGTCCTGAGAAAGCTTCTCAAATAACAAATTGCCATTCGGACACGGCATTAAACAGTAGGCCACTTCTATTCGTGTTAAGAATATAACACGCACAACACGAATGGTTGTGAGAAGCTAGGCCCTAGGTCCCACCGACCGGTGCAACTCCGTCCTGCTCAAATGTTGACGGAATATACATATCAATGATCAAAATGTATTGGGTTAAGTTCACACCCACTTCAATCTATCATATCTATCACTTCCAAGTAGTTAGCTCACCTTCGTTCTTTTTCAATCCTTTCCTTTCACTTCATTACAACGTTCATATCTTTAAAGGAATTTGCAAGAAAACCAAAAATTTAGATAGCTTACTTTGGTTGGAAAACGAACCCGGGAGATGTACACCAGCACATTCTGCAACGTTTCATTTGGATATGTAAATTTAGCCTTACAAATGTAATGGGAGCTGTATCGCTTTGCAGGATTTCCTCAGCTCTTAACGTTGAGTTGAGATCTGTAGTAAACTGCTGTAAACTGCGAATTTCCAATTAGGTCAACAAACAAAAAAAAACTTCAGATTTGTTGGTATAATACTTTTATTCTGTAGACTAAAAGTTTGCATAATACATACATATATCATTATGGTTAGTTTAGGTTTTATTTATTTCTTTTAATTTACATAGATTAACATATATAACATTAACAAATAACAATATGGTTTTAAGGAGAGACTTATACTTTATATTCAATATCGTTCCTCAATACTTTCTTTTATATGCATATGCAATACTAAAATGAGGAACCCCCAAAAAATGTATTAAAAAAGTAAAACAATTGATTAGACGTTAAATCTGGTCTCTGACCCATCAGCTAACATTAGACTGACTGTTCGATTATTGATCCAATACAACTTAGCTAATCGCATGGGATTTAGACGCACCACATCCGGAATTGGTGCTGTCGAGTAACCTTTAGTACACTTCGTCTGGGACTGTCCCAGACCAAACATACCCGTGCTTGTCTGCCAAAACGATAAGCGATTCTCACTGCACGAATAGCTCACCAAGTATTTGCCATCAGGACTGAATGCCAGTGCTGTTATTTGATGCGTATGTGCGGGAATCATTTGACACTTGTTTTGACGCAGCTCATATATTGCGAGATGTCCATTGCTCGCTCCCACGGCGATGCGTCGACTTTGTGGACAGTGTGAAATCTGATTGAATTTGCAAATAGTTGGAAAAACCTCATTTAAGCCACGATTCTTTAGTTCATTGACGTCAACACAATGCAAAGTGATGTCCATCACTTCTACCAGCAAGCTAGCGATTTCGCCCTGCATTTTATCAATAAGCATGTCGACACATTGCAGGATCTCTGCCTTGGCCTTGTACAGCACTGATTGCGTTAATGGTACATTTATTGTTTGAGCGTTTTGTTGCATTGTATTGTAACGAGCCACTTCACGTGCCATTGTGGTTATGAATGCAGCTGGGCGTGCTGTTGCAATCAAACGAAGAGCATGTCTTGCCGTCCTACAGGCATCTGCTTGCGGTGTTAATGGGAGTTTATAGTTGAGATTGGGTACCAATTTGCCAGCGTCACAAGAAATCTCCAACAAACCTAGTAGAACTTTGCTTACATCTAGGTAGGGTTCCCAAACAGTGAAGCCACGTCCCAATAGATCGATAGCTGCACGTCGCAGTGGTGTATATTGAGGCAACTTTGCAGATGGTGGAGCATATAACAGATGAGCCAATGCCATTGAAGTTAGACGTGCCAAATTGTTTGCTATTCCAAATCCTTCCACAACGGAACTTTTACGACGCTCACCTGTTGCTGTCTGTCCAGAACCAGATTTTGGACTGTCTTGTGAAATATCCTGACCAAATTCGGCACCAATTACTCCCAAGAGAATCACGGCTGTCGTCTGCTTCCGTTTTAACTCCGCCAAACTCGATGGCTTGCGAATTATTTCCTCCTCTTCTTCCTCGTAATCTTCGTCTTGGGGCTCTGTTGATAATGCTGCAGTTACAGTATTTGTACCCGGGGTTTGTACGCCGCTACCAGCATTCCCGGCAGACACAAGCGGTTGTTGCTGAACAATTGGTTCCGAGTGTGTATACAACGGAAGATATTGCGCCCAATTTTCTACAAGTTGCTTGCGGCCCTTCTTTCCCATTCGTGTTAGTTCTCCCAGTAAGATCTGCTGCGCCGCTTCTCGAATTTCTATACAATGATGTTGCCAACGCTTCGCCATGGCTTCTACTTGAGGTCGTTTAAAGTTCTTCGGCTCAAGGGCATCTATCTTATCCGGCAGCAAAAAGCAATGGTGCGTTGAGAGCAAACTCCAACCCTGTTTTATCTGCGTCATGTGGGTGTTGATAATTTCTTCACGTTCTTCATCGTTGGACCAAACAGAATCAGTCCGATTTGCCAAACGCTGCAATTTCTTACTTTTTTCACTTTCAGGAAGGAATGAAGCAGACCGCATAGACATCAGAGTATTGGACATTGCCACCAAGGCGAGAATATGATTTGATGTTAAGGTTGTGCTAAGCTGCCAGTGAAGACGAGACGTGAATATATGCGTGAGCTTCTGCTGCCTAGCTAACTCTGACGGTATGTCTTGGTATTTTTTCAACTCTGCTGGAGGAATCATCAACATGTCATCGCTTATCTGGAAATTATTTTGCCAAGTCGGCAAAAGGAGGGACATATATCCGGCTTTGGAAAGAACTCCAAACGAAATCGGAACCATCGGACGTAAAAGACCCAACTGTGATTCACAAACCTTGTCTAAATGTGGATCGAGACCCCACGAATGCAACAACGACAACAATAACTGGGCCACTTCCATGACATGTGTTGCTTCCATTTTCGATACAATTTTACGACTGTTTTCATCGTGTTTATCGGTACCGGTTTCCACAGCTTTGTGTAAACTTTCCACTTTCGCCTGTACTTTTTTCTCGATGTTTTCGGCACCTTCTTTCATCTTTTGCAGAAAGCCGTGCTTATCCTTGTCCTTTAGAATTTTTTCCATGTCACCAGCCTTATTCTTAACCTTTCCGAAAAAATCTGAAATCTTCTTGGATGCGTCCAACTGAGATGACTGAGCATTTTGAGCGACGAACGTAAGACCCAGCTCAGCTAAGGCTTCAGGGCTTAAGGATGCATACTCTTCGCTATGCAATTCAAATATAAGGCCTTCAATATCAAAAAACAAGATGTGGCTTTCTGCGTCTTTGGGGTTTGTCCGAAGACCTTGAATAATCAGAGGACTGTTACGATGTTTCATTAGGAACGAGTTCTCCATTTGATTGTTTGCGTGAAGCTGTTGAAGCTGATGTATTCCTCGTTGGGTGGCATGGCGAATGGCGTTAAGATTACGCGACTTTAGTCCACGGAAAAAGTGTACTGCTGGATTAGCTAAGCCCATCTCCGAAGTAGAACCTGACTGAGTTTCTTCGCTATTTGCTTGCTCATCACATGCCATTAGAACTTCTTCGGCCAGCATTCCATGAAGTACACGATCAAGATGGCCAGTTTCCATTTGCCATACGTACACAGTACCATCGGAGCAGCCAACAATGAGGAAATCATCTAGAGGTCGCCACTTTATAGTTACCACAGGGAACAGGTGTCGACTAGCTAATGTGATGCACTTCCGTTCTTGCAGGCTCAGTAAGGTAACAGAGTGATCAGAAGCCACGGAGCAAATACACTTTTGTATTCTGGAACTGCAATTGTCAGGTGGCACTAAGAGTTGTGTAATTTCACCAGCGTGCACACAAAACCTATGTACAAGATTTCCGCTATACAAATCCCACAAACAAACGGCGAAATCAACTCCTCCACTTAAAAGATGTGATTTTTCGTATCGTGTATGCGCCAGTGATGGACACAGCAAGCAATTAACACGACCCCGATGCCCAGACAGAATCTGATGTGACGGCCAGTCGCTGAAGTTCTGTTGAATGCCCACTAATAACTGTAGCATTACGGTTTGCGTTGCCGGGACAATCACAATTGTGCCGTCTTCTCGACCAATTACCAGGCGACTTTGTTGTGGAAGGTAAATGCTAGACGTTAGTTTTACGGGTACATCTGTGATGCGACTGAGTTGGTCAAGAATACCAACCGGCGGCGGATCCATCATTGACCATGCCTCTACAAGACTAGTGCATACACTCGATTTTAAACTTCTTGGAGGGCTTTGCTTCGCCTGCATAATACTGATGTTGTCCAATGGCAAATCCGGAATGGACCACACTGTGATGAAACCCTCGGAGTCACCTCGGAGGAGATGTGTTCTCTGTATTAGCTTCATTGCTGGGGGACAAGATAGGATTTTCTCTCCAGGTTGTGAAAAGACGCAGTACAGATATGGTGCATCACGTACTACTGACTTTGAATGAAATTCCTTGTTATCTGGTATACAATTTGCAGGCAACTTATACAAATACCCTTTACCGTCGTCTGACCAGAGGATTACTCTGTCAGATGAGATAAAATCGCCGCCTTGCCATCTTTCCCTTGGCAGAGACATAACACTGCACAGCACTGTGAAATCTCCAGCATCGTAAATTTGCCAATACTTGGTGCATACAATCAGCACAGTTCGCTGATTTTGGGCACAACATTTCAAAGTTATTGCGTTCAAGCATCGTATTTCTTTCGATTCATTTTCGTAAATAGGCTCAGAATATTTGTTTTCATTGCCAATCAGCGTCCAAACTTTTACAGTGCCTGTTGTAGTAATAGCTAATACGACATCATCCTTACGCTTTGATGGTCTTAGAACGTGCAGGGCTGAGATCCAATCCGGTTTAACCTTTGAGCTGAGAACAAAAATTACTTCCAAACTAAATGGATCCATTATCATAATTTCCGGATAGTAGCCATTGCAGAAAAGTCTAACACCGTCCGTATTAGCCATTAAGTAGGCTTGAATATTTGTGTGAACTTGTGGTAGCTTTACACTTTCGGTGCACTTTCCATCGACCAGGTCCCAAGTGCACATTTCCCCGTTCTCTGAAGAGCTTACCAGGAAGTTGTTATCCGCTAGAATAGAGGCTTTTGCCAGGCACAATACTGGAGCTGAATGCCCAACCAAGAGACACCTTGGTGTCATTTTCATTGATGCAGGCTCCACTTGCCACAGACATATCTGACCGTCGTAACAGCCAGTTACGAGAATCGTTTGATCATCCGACAGGTAAACGCTGGAGACACAATGTGTTGGGGCTGTAGGGCCCCATAAAACTACTGGCACCACCAAATTCGTACTCACCATGGTTAAATGGCGTCGAATTTACTTTTTTATTTATATTCGTTTCAACTAAATATTGTACTACCCTTAGTATTATTTTGTATTCTCTTTCTTTTCTTGTAAATAATTACACTTCGTGTACTTCGAAGAGTAAATAATCAGATATTGTAAGTCGTTTAGATAAATTTTCACTTTGAATATTTTCGCGAGAATATAATTATCAGTTCAAAGAAAATTTTATCGATTTGACTTGAGTACGTAATGTCATTAGCGTCAGACGCAAACAAAAAGACGTCACTACAGTATTACCAGCAAGGAAAAATAATTTCCCTTGGGAAGCGCATGCACTTTTTAAGTATTTTTATTTACTATTAAAAGAACTTTTTTAAATACACCATTCAAATTTTAGTTGAACCATAGCTTTATTACTTTCAATGTTTCAATGTCGAAAACCATCAAATTTAAACACATAAAAAATCAAAACTATTCCCTTGGTGTTCGTCCTTCTTTGGTATTTGGTTAGTTGAAAATTTGCTGGAATTTACTTGAAGAACAATTGTATACGCATAGTAAGCTATCACAAGTGGCTTCGTGAAGCCTGGGTCTTTTTCAATTTCTTTTTCCAACTTTTATGCTGTGACTCCGACTCGTTGGCAAATTTGACAGCTCTCTGTTCATTTTTAATTTTGTTTGATGAAAATCAAACCTTTTTACTCTGTCTATATAGTCTTTGTGGGTGTTTGAATGCATCTCATATAAGCATATGCGTTCGCATGTGAATTCTCAGGTCCAAACGCATTCCTTCGACGTTTTGCATTACCGAGTACCGGGGTTCACTGAACAAGCGATGAAATCAAATGAAAGGAAGATGAAAATAACCGAACAAGAGAAAAGACAAACGTCAAAAAGAGTTTCTTCATATCCTATCTCTTTTGCACTTGTGTGATTCGAGACTCATGAGGTTGCGTGTGTAACATCACAAATAAATATTTGCTAAGTTTCTTAATTTTAAATTACAATATGTACAGATATATTTTTTTAATACACTTATATAGATTGTACTAAAAAAAATGTGGAAAAACACACAGAAAGCCTACAATTAGTGTGAAACGGAGTGTACAATGCCCTATCCTTAGCCGTTTGTATCCGCCCTACCAAAGTGGATGTGGATACTCCATTTTTTTTTTTTATTAAATTAGATTAGGTTAGGTTTAAAGTGACTGCCAGCTATCGAAAGCACATTTAGGCCAATAATAGTTCCGTTATGATACCGCCTAGATACCACACATGATCTTCCATATCTTCTAGTGAAACCAATTTGAGCTTCTAATTAAGTGTTGTACACTCCTAATGTCGGTATTGATAAAACCACCAAGTTCTTTGAAGAAAAAGGCTCCTAAATGAAGTTTTGTTAGATAGAGTAGGGCAGGTGGAGCTAAGGTGGAGAATAGACTCATCTTCTTCTTCACCTCTGCAACTTCTAAAGAAATCGTTTAAACGTACACCAAGTCTAGTTGCGTGGTTTTCTAACGGACAATGTCCAGTGATGACATCTACTAGGTGCTGATATGCAGTCTGCTAAAAGAGATCAAAATCTTAATGTTTCAGGCGCAGCTTGGAACAAATTGTTTTGTTGCTAGACACGTTACGCCACTTGTCCAACTGAGATTCGATCTTCCGAGAGCATCCAATAATATTAATATTAAACAGCTCTGGCACCTCTAATAGAGACGAGCGTCAGTCTAAAGTAACTTTCGAATTATTAGAGAAGGAATACAAGGATTTCTAAGCCACGATAGGACTTCTTTAATCGCCATTAATTTCCCCTGAAATATGTTACAATGATTGTAAAAACAGGGGAGACAGAAATTAAATCTATCAGAAAAAACATCTTTACCTGGCACCTACTCTGTTGTTAGTTCCTGTGCCGTCGGTATAAAAGTGGATAGACTTGTCTTCCAGGCACAAACAACCTAATCGTTGGACAACGAGAACGAACAACGTTCGAAAATCATTAAAAATCAATACCGAAATTCCGAGTGGGTGGTCGTAAATTAAAGAGGGAATACTCCAATTTTATGTCGTAATAATCGTCCTACCGGTCAGGGTACCGTTCGAACTGCCGAAAATATTACAGCCGTAAGTGTTTCATTTTAAAATGAGCGAATGAACGGCATTCACAGTCCACATTGTAGCGAGTCTCACTTTAAGATCTTAGCATACTCTCTTTGACCAGAATTTGATGAACCTGACATAAGTGATACGTGACAAGATGGTGCCACATGCCACACAGCAGCTCAACCAATTGGTCTATTGAAAGGGAAAGTTCGGTAATCGAGTAATCTCTAGTACAGTCGTATGACCTAGTACATCCGAATACGATTTTTACAAAATAAGACACCAGCTACTATATTATCGAGATCAGTATAATTATTTCAACCTCGGAGTAAAGCAAAACCCATGAGCCCCAGGAATAACTTCTCACCATCGCTTCATTGTATTCACTAAGCTGCATTTGTACAAAACGTGTACACTCCATTTATAAAATACAAATATTTGGGGCGATAGGTCCGCATGGTAATGGAATTTTTGTTTGTATCGTGCAAGAAATAATAGCGACACATCTGCATATTACTGCTGCCACTGTTGCACTTTCCGTGGAAAATCGGATAAGACCGAGACATATGTATTTACTTTAAGTCGATAAGAGATCGCATGGCTATAATCTGCATCTGAATCATCTTCCAATGACTCCTAAGAAATGTTTAGCCTTCCTGAATAGAACCTGTCTGGAGCATGGTGTTAAAATTGTTCTCGCAGACTCCAATGATACAATCGACAATGAAAACATCTTTCGCAAGAATGCTGGGAAGTACAATCTCCACAGTGAGCGCCATGTCTCAGTGGTTAGTGCGTTGGACTATGGAGCAAGGGGTTCGAGTTCGAATCCCAGTCGGGAAACACCTAAAAGTTTTTCACGGCCCCACCTCTCGCGAGCGTCTGACAAACATCCGAAGAGTACAACTGTCCTAAGAAAGCTTCTCAAATAACAAATTGCCCTTCGGACACGGCATTAAACAGTAGGCCCCTTCCATTCGTGTAAAGAATATAACACGCACAACACGAATGGTTGTGAGAAGCTAGGCCCTGGGTCCCATCGACCTGTAGCGCCAAGTATTTTTTTTTTTTACAATCTCCAGCAACCGACTTAAGACTTTGTAGCGACTAATACTGCGATAATTGGTTACAGGGCTGGAACGCAAGCTCTTTAAAATAATCGAGGGAATCTAGTCTAATCTAAATAACAATTTCAGCAATAAACCGACATAATAAAAAAAGACAAGCAGTCTGTACTCTCGAGAACAAGAGGATTCAAATGCTATAAAGCGTTCTAAGAGGGCCGTGAAGTAGGTGAAAACTTGCCTCATCCGAAACGGGTTGCAACAGCAGTTAGTGAAGAAAACATCGACTTAGTCAAGAAAATGGTGCTCGATAGTTTGAGAAAACTATCCATCTCTCACGAATTAATTCCTTCTATTTTAAATTATGTTTTTGTGCATTAGACGCGTCTCAACACGGCTTGTTACAAAAGAGCTGAACCCTCATCACGGAAACGATAACAGCGATCACTATCGCCTGTAATTTGTTCCATTGATAGTTTAACTGTTGTTGACGTTACAAAAAGTTGATTGGTCAAAACAATAGCATCTCAACGTCAGTGAGATTTCTTGTTACGAGAACCAAAATTATCTTAACCCTTTTTCGTCAGAATATTATCGTTGTACGTAACGAGGGCCCTAAATTTTCATCTCACAAATTTATGCTTCTGAGCGACTTTTTAATCAAAAACCGTAGCACCCGTCACATATGCAACCATCTGATTTCATCCCGCTTCCAAAGCCCAAATTACCACTTCGTGGGACTCATTTTCAGTCGATCTATTTTTCAATCGAATTGACTTGTGCCGTTTTAATCCACAGAGTCCCGCTCATATTTTGACTAAATATACATGTCATTTGCAAAGAGATACGCTACTTCTTCCTGCCAAAGTAGATGTAAAAGAGGCAAACATTTTTTTTGTGTTGTGGGATAGATTTTACAACTGTTTTGTATTATGTACCGCCACAGCTACTTTCCAATATGCTTCGGCAATTAGAATTAACAAAGAATGGTGTTTAAACAAATTTGATTGATAAAATTTATTTTTTTTGCATTTTTGAAAGATAGGACCTACGGTGCGGGAGTTCCAGCTTCGCAAGGTTTCACAAGAGAACTATGCAATGGCAGGTTTAACGCCCCGCATACTACTAGAATACACAAACGAACATCTAATAAAGGTCCTAGTCATAACTCACATCCTGCATTTGTTCTGATCACTTTACTCGCGAGCAAGTCAGTACTTTGTTGGTCTCATCATCTATATATAAACACATACGTACATGCACATGTGTATATATGTATTCATATCAGTTCCAACTCAATAAAAGATTTTCGAAACTTATTATAAACATTAATGGTAAGATATTACTACATTTAATTTCTTTTTGAAAATTTAAACTTTGATTTACATTTTATTATTATTTTCGTGTAAGGTTTACGAAAATAAAGATGAAATTCAATTCATTTAAGGTTTTAACAGTTTGAAATGACAGCAACAATGAGAGTAGTTATCTCAAATTGACTAACCAATCACATCCAAAAATACTAAAACTTACCGGACAACAAATACGGGAAACAAGAAAAAACACCAATTAGAAGATGAGAGTAATTATAAATTATTTGCGATACGTTAAGAATTGTTTAATTCGCAATAATTTACTAACCAATATTTTTCAATTCAAAACGAATAACCATTTTTGACATTACTTTGATTATGGATTATGAAAATAGGAAGTGTTCAGATATTGGTTTAACCATAAAAAAAAGTGCATTTAGTGACTAAAATTCGTAAAATGAGGAACAAACGTAGTAGTACTTAATTTAGTAGTGGTGGTAAAAATATGTACTTCTTAAAATAAATCAATTATCTTTAAAAAAAAATGTTATTAAAGTTCTGTCTCTCTCTTATTGACAGTTTATTATTTATTTAATAATCTTATAAAGATTATTTCATTCTTGGTTAGATTATGTCAAACAAGGAACAAGAAAATCCTTAAAATGATGCTATTTTATAGTTCCTAGGATTTCGACGATTAAAGAAATAGTCATGAAGACGCCGTTTATAAAAGTTTGGTTTATCTTGATAAGTACCGCCATATTTTTTTTTTTTTTCCACTAGACTAAAAAAAATAATAATGTACATAAGGTCCTGATTGCTTAAATTAGATAGCAATTTTTACTGCCACTTAGGCAGCAAATAATGTAATTTACATTGACATACTGTACATGGACTGCCATAGAGGAGGTCGGAGCGGAGAAAATTGGAAGCTCACTCTTTGTTTGTGATTGGATGTGATTACTGCCTGTTATTACTTACCTTCAATAACAGAAAATGGACTATGAAATGTTGTATAATTCGTTGCAATTCGAATTGCTATGATGTCATTTGTAAAACACTAAAACACATAAATAACGATTTTCCATTCAGTTATTTGAAAATCAATTCAGAGTCAATAGATGCCTCAAAGTATCCTATGAAGAATTCCAATGTGTGGCACAGTTTCGCTTCTCATTTGCTCTATCCCAAACTCCTACCGCTAGTTATTATGTTGGCGACTCTTTTCGCACAGAGCTTGTATGAACATGACAGTTGACAGTTGGGAAAAATGAAGGGTTCCTTGAATGCAATCATTTGACAACACTCAACACTGAACCAAGCTGTCACTGTCAAAAGATTCGTAAATAAACTAAATTCGAAGAATTTTAACCACAGGAAGATAAATATAATTATTTATTCTGCATTTTGTACCTTGTTCACATAAATGGCAAACACTGTTGCAATTACATCTGCTGGCATTCCAGAAAAATCATGGCAACCTCAATTTATCACTTTTGAAACAACGTGAGTTCAATTTAGAAATTCTTTTGTATTTCTCATTTATCGATTGACAAATCCCTGCAGAATGGGCCAAATAACAATAGAATTATATTGGAAGCATGCGCCAAATACTTGTCGTAATATAGCTGAGCTGACTCGTCGAGGCTACTACAACAACACAGTGTTTCACCGAATAATTCGGGATTTCATGATTCAAGGCGGTGATCCTACTGGAACAGGTCGTGGAGGACAATCCATATATGGACCACAGTTTGCGGATGAAATTCACCCTGACTTAAAGCATACGGGCGCTGGAATTTTGTCAATGGCCAATTCAGGGCCTGACACAAATGGCTCGCAGTTTTTTATAACGTTGGCGCCTACCCAATGGCTTGATGGTAAACATTCAATATTCGGCCGCATTTATTCTGGTATGAAAGTAGTGAAACGAATGGGGATGGTAGAAATTGATAAAAACGACCGTCCTGTCGATGCTGTGAAAATTTTAAAAGGACGTGTTGAAAACTATTAAAACAATGTTTTTTTTTTAGCTGTAAGCTTTTATTATGAGTATAATCAAGAAAAAAAAAAGATAGTTTAACAAAGTATGTAATTTGAATTTTTTTAACAATTTTATTACACGAAGTACATAGGGTTTCCTTGCATCACGTCATTAGACACAAGTCGCTTCGAGTACTCCGCCTTCAGATTGTCAAGGTTGAGGTTGCTCCTAAAATAAAAAGTAAAACAATCAGTTTAACTTAAAGTGAAAGGTATGTACATATATATGCACAAAGGGTGCAGTGGCTCAGTGGTCATGTGTCGGAAGACTTTATAAAAAGTTCCAGAGTTAAGTCCCAAACAAAACCAACGTTTTTCATGGTCCCAATTATCGACAACGTTCGAGAATACAACATTAAGAAGCTAAGCCCTGGACATACGCTTCCCTATTATGGTACCAGTTCCGAAAACCATGGTATCAATTTTCGAAAAAAAGTGATCTGCGACGGATAACTATCGGCAAATTTTGGAGAAAAAATGATAAGAACTGACAAAACAAAATGCATTTCATTCAATGCTTCCGACAAGAATGTTGGAACGGATAACATAATATTAAATTCTACGAACAAATTGGAGACATACATGTGTCACAATATTTCTTATAAGTCGCAAACATAAGATCTGAATCCCAAAACGTAAAAAACACAACTTTTGATTTAATGCTTTGCATTTATGATGCTTTTTTACTATTATTGACTTTAAGGAACACTTCACGATGCTTTTGAAATTAATTTTTTTAATTATAATTCGTTACGTGAGCTCCAAAAACTTTCCTCTGGCAATAAAAAACAAAATAAAATCATTGCTTTAAAGAAATTCATGATGCATTTTAAAACGTGATGATTTGCAACACTGTTTTTGTGTGCATTTTGGAATTAAGCCTGTAAGTCCGGACGGTCTATTTGCTTATAATTCAGAATTAAGACTTGACTACTATAATGATTAAAAGAATAAAGTGTACATACCCTTCAATATAAGCACGTCCACGTAGTCCCACCAAATGAGCTAAATACGCTGGAGCAGGATACGAGACAGAACGATTACAGCGAGGAAATAGATGACACAAATTATAAGTCATTGTTTGTAGATCATCAATATCCAATTTTGCATCATCGACTATGACGTTGTAGCGCGTTGGTTTCGAAGTTCCTTGAATCGCTTTATGGCTTACCATGAAAAATTGAACTTCATTTGGATGAACGATAGAACGATCTACAACAGTACCAGCTTTGACATTATTAAACTTTCCTTCGCCATCAGAATTTTTCGGAAAGAAACGTGTATGATGTCGTTTCACAACAATGATGCACGTAAATTTTGCCTTACAATTTGCCTGCAATGAGATAAGATTTACAATTGCATATGTACATATGTATGTATCCACAAAGAACTAGAAAGTAGAAATATACATATGTATGGATGTAGGTAATCTAGTCAACTCAAAATTTTATGATAATAGTGATTAATGGACTTTGTCCATAATAAACTAATGTTTATAAAATAGTCTAGCTTAAATATAGTATGATTCTTACCATACGACAAGCTGCGCGCATGGCTGCTACTTCAACTTGTTCAATAATCTGAAACTGCCCATCCGAGACACCATCACGATAATAGATTATATAATCCGGCAACGCACCGTTATGAGCCTTAAATACATTCAAATGTTGTGTGAAAATATCCTTCATATCTGCGATGGTTTCTACGCCAGGTGTTTGCAATCGATACTGCATATTATATTGTGTACCAAATAAATCGTGTGAAGCAACCACACCCACAATGCTAGGGAGATTCTTTTGCAATGGAGACGGATGCGAAACATCGGCTCCCACAAACATGACCTTTGATGTGCGTTGAAATTGAATTTCATTAGGTTGAGCGATCTTATGATTCGTACCGTTTAGTTTAGCATTTACTTTCAAGAGAATATTACTGACTGTCATCGCATTTATAGGTTCTCCATTTCTTTTTCGCATTGTCTCACCTTTAATGCACTGTGTTACAATTCCACAAGAAAGTTCAGCTTCTTGCTTAACAATAGCATATGATTCCTTGTTAAACGGCAGTATAACGAATACAATGCTAACTTTGCTGGCTTTTAATTTGTTCAGGTCAGATTTTATACTATTCCCAAAGCCCTTAGGCTCTATAATTTGAAAACACTTCGAAGAAAGTGACATACCCACTTTACGAGCCATTTGTTCTATCTAAAAAGAGAAGAAACCAAAAAATTAAAAAAAAAATACAAGTAAGGATGCTACAAAGATAAGTCATGCAATCATGAAGATTCACTTAAACACGAGTTTGAAAACATCCGTTAAAGCAAGTGGATTTTTAATTTCATACGTAAAACAAACATCATGCAATTTAGCTTTGTTACCGTTTTACGTACATATATGTGCATACATTGTCAAGACATTTATTGACACTAAGTACAAATTTTTGAATTTTCAACTTACCGAAGTTATAAAATTTTCTCGTATAAACATTTCATTGATATCTCGATTTCTTGAGATGTTTATAATCGCCCATTGATGAATGACTCTTTTGTCACATTTTAAAAAGTTCACATTTTTCATCATCCATTCGCCAGGTCTGTCAATAGTGATGCTTTTCCCTGCATATTCTATTGCAGGAGATGTTAGGAGGCGAGCTGGTACAGTAATAAATTGATTTCCAACAGAGAGTCCAAAACGTTCTACGGTCGCATGGCGGTTATAGTTGAAATGTTGCAGCAGACGCATGATCTTTTCTTTGCGTGCATCTGTTGATGTCGCGGCAAAACGAATCATTTGACGGACTTGATTTTCATTGTCCTTTCGCAATATTGCTTGTCCAGGGGGAACAGTCAAAAACTCTAGCGGAATGTAGATATTTTTTACCGAACTTCCAACATGTAAGCATGGGTAATCGGGTTTCCTTAATGGAGCTTTCTTAGATTCGAAATATTTTTCCACGGTCATCTGTGTGCCATCTTCTAATTTAAATTGCTGTTTCGAACTGGGACCCATTACTTTGAGAAACTTAAATCCCTTTGGAACAGATTTAAAAACTGCAGGTGGTGTGTAGATGACACGTAAGCCTTTCAAAAACTCTTCAAGTGCTGCTGGAGTTTGTCTTCTAAGATTTTCATAATATGTATCCAGTTTAACTTCACTAGGAAATGACTTATGTGATACATCTACATTTAACAAAGGCTGATCGCCAAGAATCGCTGCTTGGTACAGACCGAACCAAAGTTCAAAACCATCACCCAAATCGTGATTTTGTGGTGGAGGATAGAAAAATGACCGGCCGGCACGTACACCTTTTTCGTGACAAGGTGAGGCCAAAACAACTTCTAAGCATTGAAGGGCCCGCATCGGTTTATCAAATATTCGATCGTTTTGGTAGCTAAATATAGAAAAAAACTAATTAAAAACAAAAATGTATAAACATGATCTTATTACGTTTTGAGAGATTTCAAATCAATTTTGATATCGTCTGTGGGTTGTAATGAAACCTTAAAAGGTATTTCTCTGATTTCTTCAATAACCTTTACCTGAAACAAGAATTAATAAAAATTAATTAATTATTGAATAAATATGTACATATGTATGTATGTTTTATTACAATATACTAAATGCTTCCATTTTCTAACACAAACTAGTTTCTGAATAATTTCTGTGTGGTAAATTTTCTGTTTTGTTTGAAAATATAAGTTAATAAACTGTATAATTGGTCTGAAATATCAAAATTTAAACAATAAAAGTTGCGTAATTGAATCATGAAGGTTTGAAATGTTCAAAATCTATGAAATGACAACCTAATATTCGTGATGTGTATTTGAAAAATAAAACAAAAACAATACCTATAACAAGGATCATTTGTGTCGTGCTAGTTACAATATACTACTTGCTTATACTCTGTAACAATCCATTTAGAAACGTAATGTGTTATGTGCTCAATTTGAGTTTGAGTTTGTTCTTTAAAAATGTTCAAGACAAAATGCAACCAGTATTGGTGCATAGATCCCAAATTTCATTTCAAGTAGTACGGATTAAAATATTCGAAACAGAAGCCTAATGTAGCAGAATATTCGTAGTAATTGAGAGCTTGGAGTCAGTTAACTATCAAACTATTTTGAAATCATTTCATACATTCTGTTACCTACATTAGCACTAATTGGTTTACTTCGATGTCTAATACATAATACATATCAACTTTTTGTAATATTTACCTCGACTCCCTGATTAGCATTTAAAATCTTTTCCGGTAACAGGACAGGACTGTAGGCATTTGCTTTACCGTCATAAGCTACATGGCAGTCAGGGAAAACCTGTTTTATATAAAGTTCAAAGGCACGACGTACAAATTTTTGTGGACGGTCAGGTTCAATTTTGACATCATAATGATAAGCCACATCGGGCATATTCTTCAGATCTAATGTTATATAATTAGTTTGCACTTTGAATGGTTTTCCAAGAGTTCCTCGTTTTAGGGTATTAAATTGTGGCGGCGGTAGTAATAATTCTGTATCTGGCTGTCCCATAGGTCCCCTTTGTTGGTATTGGCCAGCTTGCTGTTGATAGCTCGATTGTTGTCGTGGTTGCCCACGACCTTGTTCTGGCCTTTGTTGATATTGTTGTCTTGGACCTTGTTGCTGCGGTTGTGGTCTGGACCATGTTTGGGATGGTTGTTGTTGGCCACCTTGTGGTTGTTGTCTTTGATCCGATCGTTGTTGTTCCCTGGGAGCTTGCTGACTCCATGCCTGGGGTGGTGGTTGTGGCTGTTGTCTTTGATCCGATCGTTGTTGTTTCCTGGGACCTTGCTGACCCCATGCCTGGGGTGCTTGTTGTGGCTGTTGTCTTTGATCCGATCGTTGTTGTTCCCTGGGAGCTTGCTGACTCCATGCCTGGGGTGGTGGTTGTGGCTGTTGTCTTTGATCCGAACGCTGTTGTTCCCTGGGACCTTGCTGACCCCATGCCTGCGGTGGTTGTTGGGGTTGTTGTCTTTGATCCGATCGTTGTTGTTCCCTGGGACCTTGCTGACCCCATGTCTGGGGTGGTTGTTGTGGCTGTTGTCTTTGATCCGATCGTTGTTGTTCCCTGGGACCTTTCTGACTCCATGCCTGGGGTTGTTGTTGAGGTTGTTGTCTTTGATCCGATCCTTGGTGTTGTTTTGAGCTTTGCTTTGACTGGCCACCTTGTTGTTGCTTTGGTTGACCAGATCCGGATGGCTGTTGTCCTTGTTGTTTCTGATTGGAACTTTGACCCCATGTTCCTTTTGGTTGTTGCTGCTGTGTAGAAACTTGATGTTCTCCTAGAGTCTGCTTATTTTCTTCTCCTTGTTGTCCTTTTTTCTTTTGTTGCTGTTGTGGTTTTGTTTCACCTAGCTGACTACTTGAACCTTGTGCAGAATCTATAACGAAAATAAGGCTTACGTCATTAAAGTATTTAGAACTGGGATCTTGTGTTAAATATTTACTCTAAGTTTACACAGATTTTAGTTTTTTTTTAAAAAATTAAATCCATAAGTTGTATTTAACTAATCTCCGTTATTTTGAAAGATATACATATGCACATACATAAATATTTGTATGTACATATTTGGGGCGAATATGTTACGAATATGTTATATAAGTTACGAACAAATTATATCATTTAAACAGAAAGAATAGAGAAATACTGACCAAAGGGTGACAAAACCGCGAAGGCAATTCTAAAATATATATTTTTGTGCAACCTGACCTTTTATTCTAATATTTATTTGACATACTAACGTGTCGATAGATAGACAGCATTGTAACGCCAACTCGTAACATAACTATGCAAAAACGTGCAAAATTAACAATCCTATGTATTAGGGTTGGTTGGTCCTATTATTGGCGTCAACATATGCTGTACCTGTTGCTACACATCAATTGTTCATATTTTACCTTCAAGTGATAGCCATTGGGTACTGGCTGATGTCCATCCGGACGCGACTTGCTGAACTCATAAGCCCCTTATTTCAGATCACGACCCGAAATGTTAATGGACTATGAATTGAGAGTACGCATCTGAAACGTTCACATGTTAGGATGCGGATTCGTCGTGGGATATCGACTACATTCAATGACAATTTACTTTAAGCTGATTAGCGATCGCCTGGTTGTGTTCCGCAGCAATGTTTTTTTTTAAAACATTAGCATACTATGTGCACACGCCTCTACTGACAAAGCTGAAGACTCTTCCCGGGTTGGGAGCCCGTTAAATAAGGATGTATGAATTCCAGGAAGCGAGTAACCCATCCACAGAGCCAGCTTTAACACCGTATCCACTGGCAAAAAACGACATTACCAAACAAATAATCGCACACTATTAACACAATACATTTATCACTACTCTTCTATCAATTCTAATGCTGATCATACACTATACCCTTCAAAAACATCAGCCAAGATGAATAGATTTTCTCTAAGACTTCAGCTAGGACATACACCACCAAGTCACAGTCACCTATTTAACAATCACAAGCCACCACACTGGCACATGCGCCAACCTAGTCTAGTTAATATAATTAAAATGACCTAAGTACATAATAGAACTCTTTTTGATCTCCTCTCAGTTCCCTTAGAACATAATATTGAGATTGTATACATGTAGACTTATAGTTAAATGAAATCTAGTAAATAGCTTTTAAGTAAACAATTCAAAACTCTTTTTTGGGGGGAGTGGTCAAAAGTTGACAGTTTTACGCACCAGTTTGTCGTACAACTGCAGATATCCGGTGATTCTCCACCCAAAAACCCTCTTTTCATTTGTAATACTAAAGCCCTGGTAGCTGATGATTTGTTATTAGCTGTACATTTATTTTACTTTTAATGAATATTTGGTTTTTGTTTATTTAATTACTTCATGTCCCCGCATATGTAAATATGTACATTTTTTCGTTTTTCTTTGGACAAAAATAATACTCGGAGTGCACTCTAATAGGAGAAAAATACTTCCAAATATGGTTCATTGCCTGTTCAGAGTATTTTTCGCTTCTCGACTTCATTTCGAAATCAACAAAAAAACAAAAAATATATTAACGATGTTAATCGGTTTCTTTCATGTTCATTTTACTGTTTATTTTACCAACACATTCTTAGTATTTTCCACTGCAGCCCAAACTGATTGAATTCTTGGGCGAAACCATGGAAAACAACTTTATTTAAACTTTAAAGCACTTTTCTGCGTAAAGATATATAAATATTATACAAAGTACATGTGTACATATATACATCAATATGTGCAAATATTATTTTGTTGGTTGTTTTGAAGCTATTTTTGGTTCACTTTGGAAAAAAGAAAACACACCTACTTATGTATACTTATCCAGAAACTTCCTTTCTAAGAACTTACTTAGTATATACATACATATAGTATATGTAGGCATGGTCATGTAGTTACATACATATGTACTTGGAATTTCACAACATGGGAAGTCCCCACAACGAAAAAAAAATGTTTCCACTGCGTACTTACTTACATATATTATGTTTAAATATGTATAAAGTTTCTACCTTTCTTTTTATCGCCTGGTTGATTACTACCTGATGCTCCTTTTTCATCCTGTGTATTTTTATTAGGATTTTCATTTTCCTTTGGGTCATTTTTATTTTTCTTATCTGAAATTCAAGACAATAAAAATTAATTACAATAAGGATCCAATAATCTGATCTGTTAGTAGTTTACTTACTTTTTTTGCCCATATTTCTTTTTTCTAGTTCTAATATTGATGTGTTTATACGATTTAGTAATTAACTGAGACTTTCTGTTTATTAAAGGTACTTCCAAAAATAACTACGTCTGCTGTCGATGACAACTGTGCTATGTATTTGCAATGAATTTGATAAAGGTTGCAATTTATTTCGAATTGATTTGACATTTGTTGAACATGCAGCATTCAGGTTTTTAGAAATTATTTCTGTAGTGCGTTCAAAGTTCTAACAAGGAACCTCCACCTTGCTTGACAAATGGAGTGTAACCTAGATTAACATAGCACAGAAATATGAATTCTGTGAATTTAAATGCAAACATTGATAGTAAATTAAAAACGCAGACCCAGTGTGTTGGTTGTGGCTGTTGGTTCACCTTCATAGCGGCGCAAGTAGTTTGCATGCATTTGTAAAAAGAGTCGGCGTACAAACTTTTCCTACTTGACTGTCAACTGGTTCAGAATCTCCCAAACCTGTAGGGAACAAATTACAGAGTAAGTAACATATGCATCATTTATAATAGAATGAAACACCAACTGAAGCGAAAGTGCCACAACCTAGTGTCAGCAACCTATCTCACATCTAGTACCTATACAAATACGAAAATAACAGTACTTGTTCTTGTGTGGTCGGAGACGTTTGATACGCTCTGATATAAAAGGTTTCTACTGTTTAATGCCGTATCTTAAGTGAGAAGCTTGTTTGAGGCTCTTGTACTCCCGTATGTTTGTTAGAAGTTTGGGGCCGTGAAAATAATTATAGGTGTAGTTTAGGGATTGAGCCTGGAACCGCTCGCTCCGTAGTCCAACGCACTAAGCACTTGAGCCAATGCCCATCTTCTTGCTAATTGCATTACAATTCTTATAGGCAATACCAAATTACCAACCTTTAACCACAAAATACGCAGAGGTTGACAAATGAAAAGACTTTCAATTATTTGAACGATGAACGCACTCTTTCTAATCAGCTGTCACTTGTTTACTTTCGTAATTTGCTTTAATTCTAAAATCGGTCAGAATACATGTAAAACGCAATGCTAATAAATATTTTCAAAATTTATTTTATAATTTCGCTATTTTCTCTTGCATTATGTGTCCGAAAATATTCACCAGCACGTAAACTAAGACTAAGGTAATTATAAATCGATTTAAAGATTTTGTAAATTAGTAGTTAGTTTATTTTAATAAATTTTATTATTTTTTTAGAGAAGAAGTTCGCGGAATGTTTCAGCACGCCTATGAAGGATACCTCCGGTATGCCAGTGACTATGATGAATTGAGACCATTGACCTGTGATGGTATCAACACATGGGGGAGTTATTCATTGACTTTAATCGATGCGTTGGATACCTTAGCTGTTATGGGAAATTATACTGAATTTCGGCGCGTTGCTGATTTGATTATAAGCAATGTGAATTTTGATAACGATATTAATGTATCGGTGTTCGAGACGAATATTCGTATTGTGGGTGGTCTATTGAGCGCACACTTAATGGCTCACAAAGCAGGAATGGAATTAGAGCCAGGGTGGCCATGTAATGGTCCACTTTTAAGGTTGGCTGAGGATGTTGCAAAACGACTGCTTCCAGCGTTCGACAGTAAGACGGGAATGCCATATGGCACTGTTAACCTTAGGTATGTTCAAAATTTGTGTATCATATTTTGTACTAACCTGAAAACCTTTTAGGCGGGGAGTTCCGCCTGGTGAAACATCTGTGACATGTACCGCAGGTGTGGGTACTTTTATAGTTGAATTTGGAGCTTTGAGTCGCCTCACAGGTGATCCCATATATGAGGAAGTCGCCCTGAATGCAATCTACTCATTGTGGGATCATCGTTCTCAGATTGGTCTTCTAGGCAATCACATTGATGTACAAACGGGTAGATGGACAGCACAAGATGCAGGTATCGGAGCTGGAGTGGATTCGTTCTTTGAGTACCTTGCTAAAGGTGCTATAATGCTTAACCGCCCGGATTTGCTAGAAATATTTTACGAGGGGAGGAATAAAATCGATAGGTACATGAAAAGAGACGACTGGTATGTCTGGGTAGGAATGAATAAGGGACAAGTAACACTGCCAGTATTTCAATCACTTGAAGCATATTGGCCCGGAGTGCTGAGTCTAATTGGAGATATTAGTCCTGCTATGAAAACCTTACATAACTATCACACCGTATGGAGACAATATGGATTTTTGCCAGAGTTTTACAATATTCCAGGTGCTGAAGCGGGAGCCAATCGAGAGAGTTATCCATTAAGACCGGAATTAGCGGAATCTGCGATGTATCTGTATAGAGCTACAAAAGATCCATATTTATTGGAAGTTGGAGAAGATATGCTACGAAGTATAGAATACAGTGCAAAGACATCATGCGGATATGCCACGGTATGTAGCTTTTCTACAACTACGTGAATTTTTTTTAATTAATTTTTTTTTTATTTTAAACAAAACGTACTTAGCATTTTATGTTAATAGTGTTCCATACCATTCTTTCATTGTAGATCAAAAACGTCCGTGACCATCGTAGAGATAATCGTATGGAATCGTTTTTCCTTTCTGAAACCACCAAATATCTGTATCTTTTATTCGATGAAGAAAATTTTCTTCATAATAATGGCGGAGAGGGACATCTTTTTGAAACTCCTAATGGTGTGTGCATTATTGAAGCAGGAGGTTATATTTTTAACACCGAGGCGCATCCCATTGATCCATCAGCGCTTCAATGCTGCCATGATCTCCCGAGAAGAGATATTTTTGTTGATTTCAACATGGCTGACTATAATGATGATGTACTGATGGAAAAGGAACGAAATCGTCACACTGAAGATGTGGAGAAGTTAGGAAAATTTACTTGTCCTGATCCCACAATACCAATTGATAGTAAAAAAATAGAAACAAACGTATCAATCGATATCGAAGTACTAGATGCAAAAGAAAGCGGCATTGACTTAGCTAAAGAAATGATACATAACTTCCAAAAAATTCAAAATGAAGGACTTGATGGAGCCCAAGTGAAAGCATTCACGATTGTAGATCTACTAAAGGCTGTCAATAATGTGAGTATAGTCGATGACATGCCCACCGTCTTGTTGGCTTTTATGCGAAATCACACAACAGATCCTGAAAAAATAAGAAATTTATTCCAAATAAACCCCACTACTCCGTTAGAAATAGATATGTCAAAGCCTCGAACTATTTGGAGTCTATATATGGAACGGCATCGTCTACGAGCTAATGTTGCAGTTATAGAGACACTAGGCCTACAAAAATTCGATATGGATCAAAATGAAACACATTCGATACTAAGTGACATCTTTGAATTACTTAATTCCATAGAGGTGCCTTCTGACAATTTAAACAGCTCTAAGATTCTGAAAATAATTTTTGATGCACAACAGGAATACACTGCGAAAATGACAAATGCTAGTGAAATGTTCGACTTTACTCTACTCTTCGCAATAGATGTTAGCAACTATCTACTTACATCACAACTTCCAGAACTAATAGAAACTAAGAAAAAGTTCGCGTCGATTCCTGCTCCAGATGTATCTCCCTCAAAAAGTATTGACTTGGAATTATTCGATAAGTTATATAAAATTACCAAATTAAAGAAGCGCATGATAGACACTTTCCAAAAGCTGCAATCTTTAATGGAAAGCAATGAAAAGGCTGAACGCACAGTTTTGGATCCTTCAACGTCTGAATTTAAAGAAAGTAACTTAATAACAAACGACGACCTTGTTTCGATAAGTGCAGAAAAACCCGAGAGTAATTTAGAGACTAAGAGTAAAAACACAGTGACGCCTTCGCATAATGTTTTTAAACAAAAAACAGATTTACATCCAGATGATTCGTCGAATAACTCCATTTTATCAGAATTTGTACATTCCATAATTAAGTCAACACTACCTCCGAAGCCGAAGTTCGATGAGCAAAGCTTCCTCAAGAAAATACGCTCTAATAGTGTATATATGAATAAAACCCAAAGATATGAAATGTTAACGTGTAAGGCGGCAAAGTTTGCAGAACGATTTGCATATCGTTATGAAGTTGTTTAATACCATATTTTGTTTATTTTTTTTTAAATTAAAATGATGTTTGTTCTGTGAAATAAATAATATTTTTATAAGCCTGTGAAACTCGATTGTTGTTAGTTGACATGACGTCTTACCTTCTATGTTGTTAAACCGAAGTGTAAATTTTACGAAGAAAGGGGGTCAAGACCAAACTGCTCTTAGGCTAGTAAACTCGTAAAAGGCTCAATAAAATAAAACTACAATCAACATTGAGGCCAAAGGCTAAAGTCAAAAGACTATGTTTATATTGGTCATTGAAAGCGAAGAGCTACTTCGGATCTTAAATTTTGAGCTAAGGGCTTTTTCAGAAGAAAAAGCAGTATAAGTATAAGATATTTTAAAAACCACCTACTGGCGTGGCAGTTTAACTTTACTTTTTAACTTTACTACTAAAATGTCCACTCTTTTGGGAGCCTTACTGTAAAATGTCCACTCTTTTGGGAACCTTATGTTAAAAAAAATTTGGTTTTTATGAAATTTTGCATGTAACATCCATAATCATAGATATGACTGTAATTCATCAAAATAATAAAACGTAACCGCTACGTCCACTTCACAAAAATTTTATAAGAAGGAGATAAGGGTATCACACGATTCGTTCCTGAAGATTTGTAATATGTTGCGAATATGTTGACAACCAGATATCGTTTTGTTAAGAATTTTGCTCTGTGATTTGCTTAGATCTTAATAAAATACGCTTATTTATTGATAGGGCAAGACCTACTGGTAGCGTGGATATGTCGCAGACACTTTGACATTTTCCGGTTGCAAATCTTCGTGTGCTTTTGTAGCTCATTTCCCATTTCCTATGTAACATCCCTGTGAGCCCTTTGAACAAAAACTACAAACGTCAATGTCAAAAATGTTTTATTCGTTTGGTGTCCTGTCGAATAAAAGTAAATAATATTTTATGATTTTTGTGGTTTTTTAAGGAACACATTTTAACAAATTAAAATAGACTTGAAATATGGAACAACCCCCAGATATACAAGATGTCATTATGAAGCTAGAATCAACACTCCCCATTTGTAGGGTATGCTTGGAAATATCTATGGAATACATCGAATTCGAAGGAGCCCTTTGCGAGGTTAATGGTCAAGAAATAACATACTCTGATGGATTCAAAGAAATATCATCGCCTACTAGTGATTTACCAGAAAACTTACCAACAAATTTTTGTGTGACATGTGCAAATGATCTACTTACTGCGTACTTATTTCTAAAACGCGTCGAGAATGCAAACTTCATGCTAAAAAAGGTGAAGTGTTTATCTGAAAGAAAGGCTAATACCGTCCGCCGAAAAGAGGAGGAATACCTGTGCAACGTAGATGACGATGATTGTATGAAAAGAGTGGATTTCATACCGGACCCTCTTGAGGATGACCTTACTGAACTTGATAATAGTGAAGACTGTCAAAACAATTTGGTAATTTAGTGTCTATTTTTTTCAAAAAAAGCTTTACTAGCTGGTGCTAAATCTTTTAAATTAAACTGTATCAAGTTTTTTATAATTATATTTTTCAAAATCTAATCTTTACAGCCAATAAAAATGTTAATTAAAAAGGAGGATCAAGATGATTCATTTACTGAATCTCAAACGGCCGATTTAAACGAATGTAGCACAAACAGTGATTCTCAGCAAGAGGACCTATATAGTATGGTAAAAACAAAAAGACGTGAAGTACATATTCCTTATATATATGCAAAAGACTAATCTCTTTACAGATAGATTCGCAAGCTTCGCCTATATTCATTGATACTATGATTGAATCAGTTGCTGAAACTGTTGAAGACGTGGAATCCGTTACGATGAGCGACGAATGTGGGCAAATTTGCGATACAAAAAGTGAGGTATCAGAACATGGCAAGAACCCATATCCGACAAAGTGCACACACTGCGATAGAATACTTTCAACGAGTGAACAACTAGATAGTCACCTTCTTTTTCATCAATATTCTATATTTGTGGAGGGTAGCACCAATAAGATGGTACATCGATGTACTTTGTGTGAAAAGAATTGTAGAACTGAAGCCGAATTTGTTGATCATATAAATGTTCACAGAGGTAAGAGTATTTTTTTACTTTAAATACCACAACTTGAACAGCGGGTAAAAGATTTTACTCGTTGTCTGTTAGGCTAATATTTCTAGCATTGAGTGCATAAGACAAATGTCTATAATTACAGGTTGTGAGGATTTAAACAATACATAAATGTAAATCTGAGTCTCATCTCTTCTCTCCAAAGTCTCCTTGTTTTACAGGGGTTTCCAATTGTTGGTTATATCTGAGTTCAGAGTAGGAGTTTAAACCCAGTTTAAAGATGAAATTTACAGCTTACCAATAAGATATTGAAAGTTTATTTTTGGCAGTTAAGAATAAGTTTTATATTTGAACTAAAAAGAAGGAAAGAAGAATTGGTTGTTACAGCATATCTCTGTAACTGTCTTTGCTAGAATTCTATATAGAATATCGGCAAAGGGTACTTTAAAAAGTGTTTTCGATAGTTCATTTATTGGTATGCAAGTTGCGCTAAGGGTATGTGTCTGCCTTTGATAAAAATTGTTCCTAAGATTATGATTACTTACTGTGGTACTGCGATCTACTACCGAAGATTATAACTAAACTAATAACCTATAATAGAATATTTCTATACGACTTAAAATTTTATATATATATACATAGGAACAAAACCCTATCAATGTACTATTTGCTCAAATGCTTTCCACACAAAACAAAACCTACAGTTGCATAAGTGGCGCGCTCATACAACTCGTGAAACAAAGAAAAGAAAAGGAAGAGATTGCGAAAAATGTCAGCATTGTGAGAAATTAGTAAGGAAGTCACATATGGACATGCACATGGAAGCTCATTCAACAACAAAAGTATTTACCTGTTCTGTTTGTGGTAAGTACCAATCGAAAATACAAAAGTTTGTAAATTCAAATGTTTATTTTAAGGGAAACAATTTGCTACAAAGTTCGGCCTTAAAGCGCATTCATTGGCGCACAAGCAACGTGAGTTCATCTGCCATATATGCAATAAAGTATGTTTAACAGAATTTACGCTAAAGAAACATATTCAATACATACACTTGTCTGACCGTAAAAAGTACCAATGCGAGGACTGTGGACTGGTTTTTCAGTACCCTTCATATCTAAAAGATCATCAGAGAAAACACAATATGAAAAATAAATTCCAGTGTCCACATTGTGAAAGGTCGTATTGTAGAAAGCCGCAATTAGATATTCATATGCGATACCATACTAATGACTTCCGATATAAGTGCGACCAGTGTGATAAGTGCTATGTAACCAAAAGCAATTTAATGGACCACATTAGATCAAGGCACATTCAAATTATGTATGACTGTGATAAATGCGATCAAAAATTCAAGTCGGTGACGGGACTAAGAAAGCATAAATATATGCATACAGGGTATCCCTATATTTGTCCGTTATGTAGTACTGGACAAACGTCGCGATCTGGGTAATTGATGTTTTTTTTGTTTGCATTAATTTGTTGTGTCTTTAACTTTTGTTTTTGTTTTTTTTTTTTTTAGGATGAAGACCCATTTATTTGGGGTGCATAAAGACGCCATGACAGAAGAGGAGTTCAATGACATGTTTCCTATAATAGTTCCAAAAACTGGCTACCGAAGACCGAGAGTTCAATGTTGAAAGTAAATAAAACTAGATCTATTTATATTCTCGGAAAATGTTTTTTTTTATTTACATACATACATACATAGACATATATAAATGTAACGCATTCAATTACATATGTGCATACATTACATCTACTTTAGGTAAGGATCTGCTTCCAGAATGGTACAGAAGTGAAAAAATAAATAAATATTTGGACCCAGACTCAAAGCCTAATTTTATGCAATAGTTTGGTTGAAGTGGCTTCCAGTAAGTCGCACCAGCATACTTAGACTAATAAGAGGTTCGTTGTGATACCACGCGGATGGAAGGTCCTCTTGACCTACTCTTTAAAACCATTCCGAACTTTTAATGGCGCGTATGAGACTATTTATGTCTATATTCGTCAGATCACTTATATCATTAAGGAAGAATGGTCCTATGTGAAGCTTTCTAATGCGGGAGAGAGCTGGGCAGAAACAAGCAAAGAAGGTGAGGATGGTTTCCTAGCCTTCTTTATTTACCTTCTTATGGTTTCACTCCGTTCCGGAGGTTGGAAATCATCGATGCAATCACTTGTTGTGTTTGTCAGGCAGCTTCTGCAAAAATAATTTTTAAAAAGGCCTAGCCTCGTGGCGGCTTGCCTATAAGGCAGTGTTCAGTTATGACACTTACTGTAATACCGATGTGTAGTCTACTGGTTGAGATCAAATTCTTAGAGCGTTTTAAATTCATTTTAGGCCAAATTTGTTTTCTCGCTAGACAAGTTGATATCCACTTATCCACCTAAGATTTGTTCTCTCTATAGCATCAGTTTTAAGTTTTAATTTGCGTGTAGCAACACTGCACCCAGCACTGCAACACATAAGAGATGAACACCAACTTTAGAATTAATATATTTAGTTCAAATTCAAGGATTTGGTAGTGGTTTGGCTATCAGAGAAGATGTGGATATCCTTAGCAGATATCATGTTTTTCTTAACCCAAGATAAGACTTATTTAATTGTAATTTAAAGTAGAATGGACTCCAACCGACTTGGAGGTTGTTTTAAGGGCTGGGCTCCCTGAAGAGGCTTGTAGCCGAACTTGTAACCGAACTGCATCGCCACCTAAATGTTAGTACCAAAACCAAGCAATTGTTACACCGTATTCGAGCAACACACTGTTCAATGGCTCTTTACCGAAATAATCAATTTCAAAGTGGAATTCAACTAATTATCAAGGCATATTTACTAATTATTAAAAAAGAGTACTAATGGAAATTTATTTTAAAACTTAAATGTTTTATTTTTCGCTTTACTTGTACAAAAACAATTTTTTAAGCTTTGGGCCTTCGAAACCCGCTCTTTGGAATCACCACAGGAAACTTTTCATCAAATTCTTCTTCTGTGAATGTGTCCTTGTGCACTCTCAGCAAATGAGCTTTTATCCTAAAATTATAACAAAACAAAATAAGAAATACATACAAACAACCATAAAAATATTGAAATCAACTTACCCTGATCGAAATGGTTGTCCAAGACCACACATCGGGCACACGTAAGGATAGCCCGTGTGTAAAAATTTGTGTTTTCTTAGTCCCGTCACAGATTTGAACTTTTGATTACACTTATCACAACCATAAGTGATATTATCATGGACCGACTTCGTGTGCTCAGATAAATTATTTTTTGTAGCATAACTTTTATCACAACGATCACATTTGTAGGGTAAATCGTTATTGTGATACCGCATATGGATTTTAAATTGATCTTTTCGCATGTAGCTTCTATTGCAATGCGGGCATTTATATGGAGTTTCAGCATTATGTTTTCGCTGATGAACTCGCAGCTTTGATGGGTACTGGAAGATCAATCCACAATCCTCACATTGATATTTTAATTTCTTTCGTCCGATGAGACTTTTGTCCATTAAATGTTTAAATTGAATGTGCGACTTTAAAGCGTACATGGTTTGGCAAATTTTGTTGCATATATGACAGAGAAACTCTCCGCTTTGCTTGTGAATAAGAGAATGCGTTCTTAAGGCTAATCGGCTGCCAAATTGTTTACCTGAAAGGTATATTACATATAAATATGTATATATAAACGATAAAGTATTGGATGTACAATTATGAACATACATAGTAAAATGTTAGTCTTTAAAGGGACTTGAAAGAGCTATTCAAGTCCCTTCTATTGAGCATTTTTAGAGATTTGGGATGTATCTGCTTTCTTAACATAACTTTTAATGTGGAAATTGTGAATCTACTAATAACGAACAAGCCTATATACTTAACGAACAAGCTTAATACTTACATACTTAAGTACAGACAATTTAAAAAAAAATACTGCCACTTACCACATTCACTGCACATAGAATTTTTTGGCCCAAAATGCACCTCCTTGTGAATTTCCATAAATGACTTTCTTACCATTTTGTAGCAATGCTCGCATTTTTCTTTTTTCTCTATATTAGCTCTGCGAGGTACCTTTTTTATCTTTCGATCTGAGCTTTTATGAATCCGAAACATATGTATTCTAAGCATTGGCCTTGTGTGGAAAGTCTCTAAGCAATGTTTGCAAGCATGTGGTTTCTTATCTAAAAATAATACACTTTTGAATATAAATGCATTAAAACAGTGTTTAGTTTAGTGTTTCACCTTTGTGGATGTTCATATGATCAATAAAATCTGTTTCAGAACGATACTTTCGCTCACACAACTTGCAACGATAAAACAATTTTCCTGATTCGGCTGATGTTACTTCTGCAAACTTATGAAAGCACATATGACTTTCAAGTTCTTCAATAGAATTAACAATTTTATTGCATTTTTTACATTTAAGTTCACTTTTGTTGTCTAATTGATGCAATTTACGATGATTTCGTAACATTCCTTGTGACATGCATATTTCTCCGCAGTCGTTGCACATCCATATAGTCGGCTCCTTACATGTTCCAGTTTTTTCCGTTTGTAATTCATTTTTCTCCAGAGGGTCTTCTTCAGACGAATCAGAATCAGTATCTGTGTATAACGAATTCTTTGGGGAAGCCGGCTGGAAAGGTAGCATATGTAGGTGTTATAACGCATGCACTGATTCCAAGTGCTAACTTACCCAAACCTCCTTGTTCTTAATAGATTTATTATTTTTTCCTATTGTTTCGATATTTTGGTATGGTAACACGTCCTCCACTTTTTTCTCAAATAAATCTATCTGTAACTTTTGAGTAAATACTATTTAAAGCTATAGACAACTCAAATAAAGTAGATTATTAATTACAAAGTTCTCTTCTAGCTCTGAAAAGACCTCTTCCTCGTCCTTGCTTTCAAGATCTTCGTTCTGTTGTTCCTCATATTTATCATCTATTAGATAGTCACCAAGATCCTCTACTAAATCAGGACTTTTTAGACGTTCTACGATGCAATCGTTTATCTTGTCAAGTATGATGTTAGCGTTCTCGACTCGCTTATGAAATAGATATGCATTCAAAAGATCACTTCCGCATGATGAACAAAATGTTTTTGGCAACTTTTCTGGTAATTTATTTATATTTGGTGCAATGGTGTTAAATCCATCAAAATATGTGATCTCAAGATCATTGACTAGGCAAAGAGTGCTCTCGAATTCAATATACTCCATTGATATGTTCAAGCAAACTCTACAAACTGGAAGATTGGCTTCCAATTTAATGATTACGTCTTCAATTTCTGGTGGATCCTGCATTTTTAATACAGACTGTCTGTTTGTTAAAATTACTGGGAATGACAATTATAGCGTCCCGAGTAAAATAATTTCGACTTCAGACTTTCCGACTTTCCGAGTAAATTAAAGACGAAAGGGACATAAACGTGACGCTTGCCGTCCTAAGAACAGGTATGGCATGTGCTTAAATCAAAACAAAAGGGAAATTCAATCTACTACAATCTTAGCACTTCTTTTTTAATCATTTGTCTTTCCTTTAGTTTAAATAGTTAGCTGAAAACACTTTCCTATTTAAGGAAAATTTGGTGAATTAATATTTTCTTGATAAAAAATGTTTCTTTATAAACGATAAATTAATCCAACTTTGTTCGGCTGTGTTAAAAGATATTATAAAAAGGGCGAACCATGGATTATTCACAGTAAAGAGATTGGTTATTGGTTATTATTATAAAATCAAATCAAATTACATGATGTAATCTATTTAATTAATTACGCATAGTTATTTGAATAAACTGCACGCTCGATTTATTTTATCTACCCGCAACCAATTAATCAGGATTTATGAACGTGGGGTAGTAAAAACTGTAAACAAAACTAAAACTCGTTTCTAGTACAATTCTCTTTTGGGAAAATGGGACTGTCAAAAATTTGAAGATAAAAAAGTGTCAAACGGCTTGCGAGAAGTTGCGTGGAATGGAAATTTACGAAGATTTTATTTATTTACTATTTGTTTAAAACATTTGTGGTTGAAAAAACTATTAAATATGTTTGGTTCACTGCCAATTTGTAGGGTGTGTTTGAAAACATCACTAGAATATATTGACTTCGATACACCCTTCGAAGTTGAATCAACCAAGGAAGTCGAAAATGATCTCACGTATCTCGATTGTTTTCTGGCATGTACGCGTCTTGAAATTGAACTGACTGAGAATTGTCCACAAAGTTTGTGTAGTGCGTGCGGACTGGAATTAAAAATTGCTTATGAATTCATCCAGAAGGCTGAATCTGCCGATAGAACCTTGAGAGCAATTGCATCGAATACGAAGCTAGAGAAACTGGATGAGGATGAGGTAGGGTTAAGCTGTTATTGAAGCGAACTTTTTAAAAATATATACCTTTCAGGAGAACTTAATCCTTCAGTCAGATGGCAATGTCTTGTATGAGAATTTTGTTAGTGAAGAAACTATAAAACAAGATGTGTTCAATTCTGGTGATAATGAACCAACTGAGCAAGTAGAGAGTCAAATGGATGAAGGTATGTATGTTTACTATTCACTTGTTTTATACATACTTATGTATGTATGTATGTACATACTATATGGTTTTGTGAACCGTGTTTCTATACATATGTATATATAATGTCTAAAATCGAACTTCTGTTCGGACTATAACATCGGCTACCAGTGTCCCTAACCCTGTTTTTCCCTTCATAGTTTTGTCTCAATACTATGACTGCGACTGACAACTGACAACCTCTGAGAACGATAAGTCGCAGAAATAAGTGGCTGTTTGGCTCTCAATTCTCTTATGGTTGGAAATTATGACTCCATTCTGCGAAGCTTTTTTATTAATTACTTAGTTGGCGCGACAGTCCGGGTAGACCTAGAACCTATCCAGCCAGCTCGAGCATTTGGCAGTCGCCTCTAGTTTTGCACACTACTAGACTAGGTCTTCCTCTGCTGCGTCGTCTCTCCGTGGAAGAATAAAAATGGTGGTATTTTATTCTCCACTCATCTATGCAGACGGAAACAAAATTCACAAGAGTCTTATTTTAGTTCCAGAGAGACCTTAATTACACAATTGCATTCTTAGCCCTAAGAAGGACCCATTGGCGAGAATTAATCTTCGTTTGATCTCCGCGCTGGTGTCTTAGGTAGACAAATTAAGCGTAGGTAGACAAATTAGCGCTTTTTAAATGACCAATTGCGACGAAATAATGACGAAGGTCAATTCTAGAATTTTCATCACATCTTTTTTTTATTTTCCAGAGAAAAGTTTTGTGTGTACAGTATGTGGAGAACAATTCTTCTCACAGTTTGTTCTTAACTTACATGTTAACCGATCACATTCCAACGATTATAACGAAGAGGACAAGCTCTCAGTTGCTAAAGTTGAGTGTCAGATTTGTGATCTAGTCATACCGTTGGCAAAATTAAACTCTCACATGCAGCTACATGAAGATGCAAACAGTTTAGACTTTGAGTCTGGTTCCAACTTTGCTACAGCAAATAACGATGAACAGCTTATAGACGTTGGTGAAGAAGCAAACTTCGAAATATTAGATATGACTGGTGATTCGTCATTGGGCATGACAAACAATGCAAGCGCAGTGGAGGAGTCACAAGAAGAAGACACTATTGCTCCAGAAGAATATGAACAAATTCCAGCTGACGAAGAGTTAGAAAGTGATCATAGGTTAAAAAGCGAATCACAATTCGATCTCGACAGCAAGTTCGCTGTGATAGAAAAGATCTTAACGGACCAAGAAAAAATGCGTGTGACTAAGCCAAATTATAAGCGTTGTACGATCTGTAATCGTCATGTACGAACTGTGTCATTCCAGGCGCACATGAATGTCCACAACGGTTAGTGTTTGACAAAATGTGTATTCACAATTCGTTTAATTTGTTTGTTATTTATTCTTAGGTATTCGGCAATTTTCATGCGAACATTGCCCTGGAAATTTCTTCTCAAAACGATCGCTTCAAACGCATATAAAAACTACGCACAAAGACCAGTTGAAATCCATTTGCAGAATATGTCATGAATCCGTAGACGGTTTAGACATGAAAGCACATGTTCACGAGAAGCATTTGCGAACAGTCAAATGTACTCACTGTGATTATCAGGGACAAGAGCTGAAGATGAAGGAACATATGAAGCGAAGGCATGCTGAATCTCGGGACTTTCTGTGCAACATATGCTGTAAGTTTTAATAACTTGATATTCCTTACGTAGAAAAAAACCCTGCTTAGATCTTTTTTAGTCTTAAAAGTTTTCATATATGTATATGTATACACCAAATACTAGTTTCTTTAGATTTAGTTTATTTTCTTTGTGTTTTCCCTTAAATCACAAAGTTATAATATTTGTTTATAGATCTCTAGTCCATGTGAGTTGTTCTTTCTTCTACTTTTGCGCGCCCCCTTAGGCGAAGTCCTCCTCTACTGGGTGGACTCGCCAGAGCGATGAGTGTCCGTAAGCTCTACATGTCCTAGCCATCTTAAAAGACTAATGTGCAGTTTTTAGACTAACACCTGATTACAACACTACCGGTTTCAATATAAATGTTGCCGCAGGCCTTCTTTTCATTTCTTATAGATCGTACTGTTTCGCTTACACCATCGTGTGACTAAATCTTAGAAATAAGGTAGGTAGGTATAAGGATATTATTATCCTCATTATAATTGAATGATTTTGCTCTCAGAACTTGGAATATTTGAGATATCTGCTTCACGTCACTTGCGTCGATCGTAATATGTATTATGAATTTGTTTGACTGGTTCATGAATGTTTAGTATAGTTCACTTCAATTAGCCTAAAAACGTTTCTGGACAGCTATATCCTCATCAACCGTCTCATTAAAAATATCTTAATTTCAAAGTTAGTCTTTAAAATCGCTTAGCATAGGTTTTTCAAAATTGTAATGACAAACAGCTCTCCTTAATTATAATTATACTAGGCTATCCGTAGATCATTTGGCTAATTGTAAATTGTTTTTCCTATTGTCCCCAATAGATAAAAAAAAAACAAGTAAAGATACGTATGTAAAATCATTGTATGGTTTTTGCTACACAAAGTTATTTTTTTCTTCGTTTTAGCTAAAACATTTTGTACGCTTGGTGTACTCAATGCTCACTTGAAATACCATGAACGCAAGGAATCTAATATCAAATCAGACGCATGCGAAATATGCGGCAAAGTGTTCTCCACCAATCATTATCTCAAATCACACATGCTAACGCATCGAGACGAGCGTGAATTATTCGAATGCAATAATTGCGATAAGACCTATCACTCGAAGGCTGCCCTGGACAATCACATGCGAATGCACAAAGGTGACACAATCAAGTGCCTTTTGTGTTCCAAGCAATTCGCACGACAATATGAACTAAATGTTCACATGCGTTTCCACACCAAAGACTATCCGTTCGAGTGTGAACTTTGTGGTAAAAAGTTCGCAATTAAAGGTCATTTGAGGACACACATGTGGCGTCATCAAGGTCTCAAGTTGCAATGTGAAGAATGTGGCAAACTCTTTACATCCACTAAAGCGCTCCAAGAACACTCTTTTTGTCACTCTGAGATGCCTTTCCCATGTCCTTATTGTACAAAAGCGTACCCTTCGAAACCAAAGTGAGTAAAATAACTTTACGAAACACATAACTTCAAAAACTAATCCCTCACTTTCTTTTGCAGATTCAAAGTCCATTTGAAAACTGCTCACATGGTGGAATTTTCAAATGATGAATTGCAGAAAATGAGCAAATTCCCTTTGCCAAAACGATCTAGATCGAAGAAGTTCACTTTAGTTCAGGCTGATACCGTTATGAAAGAAGTTGAAGTTCACACCAAAGAAGAGGAGGAAGAGCATGTATAATTAGAACACATACAAACAAAATGTAAATATAAGGAGATCGTTTGAAAATAAATTTTAAGACAACTTCGTTAGTTTAGCGAATTTTATCAACGTCTCGCATATATTTAGCACTGGATAACGTACCTTTTTTTTTTTATTAAGATTGCAAGTATCTTTTGTTTAGAAATTGGATAAATAAAAACATCTATGGAATGTAGGTTTCAACAGGTTTAAGTTGAAATAAAAACAAACAAATAATGTAATTTGGAGCGTTGTGATACATGTATTAACAGTAAAGTTCAGGTTCTAACTTTCAGACCAAATGTTCGTTTGGATTTTCACGATTTTGTCAAAGTTCGTACCCCTAAATTGTCACAGAACAATTCAAATAAATTTAGGTTTGTCGAATCTTGGGTGTTATTTGAACTCTTATTAAATTATTTCCAGATTTTGTCTTGATAAGGGTTTGCTTAAGACTTCTTTTCTGGCAGATTGTGTACAAACTACTTTGTTACCGAGTTCCCGATCCATATAAAGTTGGTTTCCAATAGAGAGAACTGGTCTACCACATTTTTTTTCGAGCAGTTCAGAAACGGAAAGAAATGTTTATGTTATGCTTCGTGGCTCGATGCAAAGACGGCCATCTTGAGAGGTGTTGTTAGTTCTGTGGTTCATTTGTCGTGCAAACGGTGCATATGTCAGATTCAATTATTCCAATTCTTTTAAGGTATGAAGCTAGACAGCTACGTTCAGTTTTGAACCGTAGCAGTCCAACTGCTTTCTTCTGCTGTCCGTGGGATAAACCTTATTCATCCAGATCATTCAAAAGACAACAGCAAATCTTGGCATATCTTTTTCTTAATGTTGCAATCCTCCTGTGTCCATTATTTAAAGATAAAATAGTTTTCTCACAATAACCTAGGTATATGTTATTTACATACATAATGTGATCTTATGAATACGACTTTTCCTTTCAGCGAAAATTTTCAGCACCCTGGGTTCGCTTAACTCCCATATGAGATACCATAACTCCGAGAATATAAAATCCAAAGCCTGTGATATATGCGACAAAGTGTTTGCTTCCAAACACTATTTAAAAGTTCATTCAAAGACGCACGACACAGATCGCCAAATTTACCCGTGTGAGATTTGTGAAAAGGTGTACTATTCAAAAACAGCGCTCAACAGCCATCAGCGTTGGCACAAAGGTACTACAATTAAATGTGTGCAGTGTCCAAAAGAATTCATTCACCAAGCTGAATACAAAATTCATTTACGTTTTCATACAAACGATTTTCCCTTCCAATGCGACCAGTGTGGCCGAAAGTTTGCAACTAAGGGTCATTTAAATGCACATACCAATAAGCATTTGGGTTGGAAATTGCAGTGTAAAGATTGTGGAAAACTATTTGCAGCACGAAAAGCATACATGGACCACACATTTAAGCATAGTGTGATGCCGTATCCCTGTCCGCATTGTAAGAAGGCATACCCGACAAAATCAAAGTACGATTCAAAACGATGATTAGATGTATATTTTTCTATGTCATTTATTTTTCTTTGCAGACTAAGGCATCATTTGAAAGCAACTCATTCCCTAGATCTTCCATTGGAGGAACTTGGCAAATTGTGTATTTTAGAGCCAACTAAAAAAATGCGAACAAAACTTGAGTGGATTAAAGTTGATTGTGAAGAGATTGCTTAATGAGATTTATAAAACTCTAATGTAAATAAAGTTGATTAGAGATGTACATATGTAAAACTATAATATTGTGTTAAACGAAGACAAGGTCGAAAGCGTTATTTATTGACCGTAAGTATAAGGTGACTATCAGGCGGTTGATCCTTTTATAGTGCGATTCTGTAAGTAACGAATCGCTCCCAACGGGCAGTCCGTGCTTAAGTAAGTAAATTCTTAAGATCCTTAAACACTCAAAATCTGATTTTAAGAAATAGGAAATTTTATTACTATTTTGCATCTACATATACAGTGGTGTATTTTGCAATTCACACTGCAGCACTAGCTGCATTCTATTGAAAGGATAGTTTAATCGGAACTGTACTATAAATTTATGAAAGTAAAACAAAAAAATTGTGGGGTACTTTCCTGCTCTACGATCGTTAAAGTAGATTTTCATTTCACAGTAAGTGGTCACATAAATAGCACACCTTTGATTTTCGAAAAAAATAGTCACCGAAAACCCTCAGAAAAGAGTGACAGGAATATATGCAAAGTAAGCTGCAATGTCACTCTTTCGACAGCAGTAGAAATCAAAAAGCAATTGTCTGGCCACCATGGGGCCCAGATTAAAAGATGAACTACCAGAAAAAAAATCTCTCGTAAAAATGGTTCATTTGAATGAAAGCAATTTCGACAGATGGGGAACGCTCAAACTCAAAACCTTTAAAACATACATAAGTAATCATTGAAGTAGTTGGTCAAACAAGATCAATTTTTGTTCTATTAACGTCTCTTCACGTCCATGTAGCAATATGAAGTAGATGTCGAGGTTTAAAAATTAAAATTAAATTACTTCCTTCTTCCTCACACTCTACTCTCTCCGACTTCCTCATGGTGTTCACCCTCCGTCGATCAGAAAAAATGAAGAAAATGTATGGAGGAAAGCGTTTTGAAAACAGAACGCGCATACCCCCACAGTAAATTATATTTTTGAGTGGACTTTCGGTGGATTTTGCATCCTGCATGATTTTGTATGACGTGTATTTTTCGCGTCATGTAAAGAAGTAGTTGTGCTTGATTCTGCAAGATGCCAATCTAAATCCAATTCTAAGCCTTTGGAACGCAATTGGATAAATAATTAAAGACTCAAATTAGAAAAATTTGGATGAACTTTGGATAGTTGTAGGCGCTTATTTGAGAGTCTACAATTACATAGGAATGAGATTATACAATAAACAATAAAATTTTATATAAAAATGTATTTAAAATTTGTTGTTTTCTTGTTGATTTATTGATTTTTTATAATATTTGCTTGGCTGTGTTATTTACGAATAGTAAATATGTATCTGGAATTGTGAAGCTTTTCTGCTTTCTTTTCGTATTTCGTATCCTATTTTAGTCCTTCGTGTTAAGAGTTTTGTTTTTTCCAAACCGAAATACCAAACATTTGTTTATCGGATTACAACTAAAGTGTCATTCTTAGTGTATCGTGGAGCGTTATCTTGACCAATAGGTTTCGCTTACCAACAGGACAAACTTCTCTCTATTTGGAGGAGATCTTCGACTTATTTGTGTAAGGATTCTCGTAGCGGATGTTTATTCCGTGTTTTTTACCTTTTGAAGGACATTATAATTTGGAATCTAGAACCTCTCACAAACCAATGTTTTTGTTTTATCTACGTGGACAGGAAAACATCTTGAACAACCTCAAACCAAGACGTCCCTTATTGGGCATTTCTTGAAAGAAGTCGTCAAATGTTGCTTGTGACAATAATTTACAAAATTTCAATATTTTTACGAAAATGTAAGAAGTTTAACTTACATATACATAAATAAGTGTATTTAAATAACATAGAATTTATAGCGTTCCTAACAGTTCCAAAGGAAACTTTTCGTAGAGTAGAATGGAAGTTTAATCAAACGAACATGCTGCGTTCCGGTATGTCAACGTTTTGGTAACACAAATCGAACTAAGCATAACACGGCCATTCTCTTTTTTTTTTTTTTTTTCTTATCTACACTCCATTCTATCAAACAGAATTCAAAAATCGATTGTCATCGCATTTTGTTGTTATACTTCAACTCAAGCACCTTCTCTTATCAAAAAGAGCTAATAAATTATCTTTAGATTACGTTTTCTCAAATAGTATTTATAGCGACTATACGCTCGTTATAGGATTGAAAAAAAAAAACATATTGAAATAAAATAATGGCTATGGCCTACCATGAACAGGGGGTAACAGAAATTCGGGCGCCATTGGTAAAAAAAGTTAATGTACAAGCATTTTACAAGAAGTGTTTCACCATTAATTAGTGCAAGTAATCGCACGTGAGTTTACTAATGTGTTTTCATTTTACAGCCCCCCATGTCCCCGTGCCCCATTCCAGACATCTCTGATGACCAACTGGTTTCGATCTCTGTAAGGGATCTAAATCGAATGCTAAAAATGCGTGGTTTGACTCGTGAGGAAATAGTTCGGATGAAACAACGCCGCAGAACGTTAAAAAATCGCGGCTACGCTGCAAGTTGTCGCATTAAACGTATCGAGCAGAAGGACACCCTTGAAACAGAGAAAAGCAGTGAGTGGCATGATTTGGAAAGAATGCATCAAGATAACGAGCATAATGGCCGAGACATTGTTAATTGGAAAAATAAATACTACGCCCTTCTGCAGTTCGCCGCCAACAATAGTATTCCCGTTCCGCCAGAACTGCAGACTTGCTAAGTTTATTTACTGTGCTGGTTAACCAAGTGTGATTAATATTTTATTGTTTTTATTTTGTTTCTTCGTCCGTAAGACTTAACAGAGATTACATGTTAAATTTGTGGAGCGATTTCCTTAATTACTACGACATAGCAGCTGGTATTTGCAATTAATGTGTGTTATGTTCCATCTTACAGAAGAGCTGTGCTTTTAAAGAGACTACTGGGTGGGGCAGAATACACTTCGTTTGTAATTAAGGAAATTGACAAAGTACTCTGCAGAATTTTTGTATGTAACTGCGTATATAGTACAATTTTTGTGAAATTAAGCATTAAATATACATGAATATGTCTAGAAATAAAGAAAGCTGCAAAGAAAAGCATTTTATATGCTCAAACCGCTCTTTACTTCGTGTTTATACACATTTACATATGTACTTCTGTACATGGATTTAGCAAAATCGGAAAAAGGATGTTCTCGGTCCTTGGTTATAATTCCAAATTCTATTGCAAGCAGTGACCTACATATGTTTATGATACAAACAGAACTCCCGAAATCGAGATTTAATTTACTTTTAAAACAGAGGAACGTCCAGCCGCTTAGGCTGCAGCTGAGTGTGTCTTTTACACACATTTATGTATGTATGTACAAGGCAGACGGAATGGTTAAATCGCAATGAGGTTCAATTTCAACCTGCTGTAAGAAAAGAAAGAATTAATTTTAAGACCTCACTGGAGTTCTAGTCTGTTTACCCAAAAACTATGTTTGTGTAGTAACGCACTAGAAGAATACTTCATGAAAATTAACTTTTCTCGGTTACCAGTAAGAAGCGGGACTTGGCTGTAATACAAGCAGGTAAAAAGGTACGGATTTTGAGTTTTTGGACTCAAAAAGCAGGGTGAGGCATGGATATAAAAACCGAGAAAAATACATTTTTTTCCCAACAAACCAGAAGTTAGTTGTATTGTTCGCTGGTTAGTCTAGTCGGTCTATTTATGATATTTTATGGACGTCTGCCCGCTTTCCAGTTTGGAAACACTCTTTAGATACATTTTAACTGATTGCGGATTTAAAAAAAAAAAAACAAAAACTACACTTTAATTACATGAGGGCTTAGTTCTAGGTGTTTGAAGTTTTATTTTGATCCTTAAAAACTCTACAAGATTTTGGTTTGTATACACTATTCTCCTTCAACTTCTTCCACCAATACCACTTCAGTAGCTTCTTCAATGCTTGGTTCCAATTTAATTTTCTCTGTTGTAATGCAGCGTTCGAGCTCCTCAGAATCCAACACATGATGGACTGTCTTTAAGTGCCGTTTTATTCTATAAAGAAGAGAAATTGAAAAAAAAAATTCATACATAATCATTTGGATGATTTTACTTAAATTTCGTTGGGAATCCCTTGTCACAAACAGCACAATTGAACGGCATCGCCGTATGCTGAAACGAATGATTTCTTAAGCCAGACATATTGATGAATTCCTTATCGCACACATCACACTTGTAGATAAATCCTTGATGACGCTTCTGATGGTAATTCAAATGACTTACAATCGCAAAACGTTTATCACAGTACTGACACTCGTACGGGAAATTTCCCGTGTGAAAACGCAAGTGCACACTTAAATCAGTTTTGCGAACAAACTTTTTGTCACAATAAACGCAGTCCATAGTCTCACCACGATGCATTTGCATATGCAGCCGAAGATTGACCTTTTGCATGAATTGCTTGTCGCAAAGGCTACATTTGAAAGGCTCCCGGTGCCAGTGGGTCCGTATATGCACTTTGTACGTTCGTTCGGTTAGAAATTTCTTATGACACTGTTCACACTCAAAATTTCGTTGACGATTCTCTTTGTGAGTCTCGGAATGTATTTGAAGACCCGTTGTGGTTTTAAACGTACGCGCTGTAGATGATAGAAACCTAAATACATATTAAAACATAAACATTATATGAATAACCTACGGCAAGCCGAGCAAAGAAAGGGTGTTTTTCTGTGGACCTGTCTTTTGTGTGCGCGCAAGAAAGTCCTTTTCACTGATGTTCCACATATATCACAGTTGACATATGATCCGTCGTGCTTCCTTTTCATGTGGTCTGTAAGAGAGTACTTACTGCTAAAACGATGAAAGCAGATCGAACAACTAAATGGTATGTGATCTAAAACGAAATACGTTATGTTAAATCGAATTGATGTATGATTTTCTACAAGCCTACGGTGTTCATAATCCCCATGCTCCCTTAAATCCTCCAAGTTGTCGAATTTCAAATGGCATAAATTACACTTAATTGTATCCTGAGATCCATCGCGTCCTCTTGTTTCTTCATTCGATTCTTCTGTTCGTTCTTCGGTTTCAGAGTTCGTCTCAGATGGATTCACGATTACTTCACTTTCACTGAGTTGTCTTTCATCTTCTTGATCATCATCCTTTGCTTTATTTTCTCCCCCAATACTTTCTTCTTTCATTTCCATAAAGCAAAACCCATCAGTCTCTTCTTCAAACTGAAAAGAAAAGAAATATTTATATATTTTTGTCCCAAAGCAAATACAATCCTTACAATTTCATCCACATTTTCGATCGGCAGATATATCGCTTCCTCAGATAGATCATTTATATGTGTGTCATATTCATGTACAATGTACTCTGATTTTACGTCCTCTAATTGCATTAGCAATATATCATGGGAGTTCTTGGCCTTAGCAATGAATTCGTAAGTGGCTCGTAATTCAATGGAACATAGGGAACAAATAAGCTTCGGTAGGCCATCATTTTCTTTAATGTCTAAATTTGTACACGACTTGAAACACTGGAAATACGTTTGAGATTCTTCATCGCCACTTTCGTTCATCATGAGGGAATCCATTTCAATACATTCTACTGCGGTTTGAAGGCACACTCTGCACACCGGGAGCTCTATTACGTATTCTTCCATAATTGTGCATTGGATATTTTCAAATTTATGTAGAAAATTTCAAAGATAAATAAGAACTTAACACGATAACCTAGGACCAAAAAAAAATGCGACAAAACAAAAAATAGAGTAAACGTCATTAGCGACTCACACAAAAAAAGCTGTCATTGGGAAAACTGTTCGATTAAATTCATACGGGTAGTGTTCAGTACTGCAGATCAGATTTTATCTCTTTTTTTTTGTTTTGAATCGGTTTAGTTTTGTTTAGCAGAGCTCACTATTTAAATTTATGATAACAATTTACAATCAATAACAAAAATATATTTAATGAAATAGAAATTCAATTACATATATGTATGTATATATATATGAAAAATTACATTGTTACATTAAATTAAGATATTTATATTTAAAAAATCATTTAATTTTTATATTGATCAAGGAGAATTAAATAGAAACTTTTTGTTTATAAACGATTTAGTCATTATATTATACATGCATATACATATGTTTACTGCACTATTCAACGATATTTTGTTACGTATTCCACCGAAAAATTCATTTTATTTTTGACATATACTCTAAATAAAAAAGAAAAACATATTTGGTAAAATTAATTATTTACAACTGTCCTTTCTCAGATAGTAGTAAATATTTTAGGAATCTAGATCAGTAAAATTTAGTTTCATGGTATGGTAACAGTTGTCATTGACATTTGCAGGCGGAAAAATCTAGAATATAATTTAAAATACCCTGATGGATGTGACGCACTTACATTCATATTTATATTTCCGCTCCCTCCTTCCACAACTGTCAACGTCAATAAATCCACACCGTCAGTTCAATGTGAATAGCGTCATGCATTCATACCGAATGTAAAGTGTCACTGCAGCCTTAGCAAATAACTAAAAAGAGAAAGGTATAAGTGTCAAAGGCGACAGAACAACTTAAAACAGCTGACTTCCATAAACATGAATATTGTTTAATTCATTCAACTATTATCGATATCCAGACTTTAAAATGTCTTTATTTCCTGCATATTCTAACACAAATCAAAAAGAATCAAAAGGGAGCACTGAACCTGAGGCTTCAACCAGTAGTCAATGGCTTGAGAACTCCAGCTTCATCGGGTTTCAATCTGAAATCCTTGAAAATATAATCAAACCGAAGGAATCTACCTCACCATCAACTTCCAATGAATCAGAAAACGATGAGAAATATAACAACAAAAAGAAACACAAAAGAAATAAAAAGAAACGCGAACGGTCCTTAAATAAAGTGACGCCTCCTGTACTAGTATTCACCGGTGACGAAGAATACTACATTGATAAGAAAGGCGCTAGTCAATATCGGACGGTCAAAACTCTTCACAAACCCGCTTGTCCCAGGTACCGTATTAAATACTACAAAACTTTGGGTGGTAATCCCTCATCGAAAAACATTCAGCTTCACAAAAGATACTACAAATCAGAACTTCGCCATGAAATGCGGATTAAAGAAAACACGATTGCTTCACTAGATGAAAACGCTTTTACTCAAGCCTCAACTGACCTCAATCGAAAGATATCCCAAAATCCCAGCGAAGTATCTTACTGGGTTGATTTGGTCCATTTACAAGATAAAAATCCTTACAAATGGTCAAAGACTTTCCTCTCCGAGAAAAAACAAGAAATTCTTCAGCGCGCTCTTTTTCATCATCTCGGTAATGAAACACTTTACCGGTTGTATGTGGATATAATCAACTGTAGCTATCCCTCGTTTGAAGTGAGTAAAATAATTGATAAATTAATATCTAAAGATCCCTACAATTACGTTCTATGGACAGCACAAATACTAACCACACAATGTACAATGGCACGTTGCATTGTCCCAGATGTACTGAAAATCTATGAACAATGCATGCAAAAAATGCATAGAAAACTACAGGATGACAAAGTTATGTTGAAACTCTTTAACAATTGTGCACTATTTCTGAGACAAGCGGGATTGAATGAACAATTTTTCGCACTGATCAAGCTAGCTCTGGAATTGAATGTATCACCCGACAAATTCTCCTCGTTGGAACCTCTAGATAAGGATCAACAAATGTTGATTGAGTACGAGGAATTAGTTTTACAGTCTGGTTTGCCAATGAATGAGATTTGGCTGCGTATTGAAAAATTACGACAAAGTTTCAGTTTCCTTCCTTGCCCGGAGAATTCCAAATGCAGTGATCCACAGCGCATTGTGTTCAATGAAGACATCTGCTACTACATTTACCCACTAATACAAAGGCAAAACTCTTTCTATTTGATATTGATAATCTTGCGGTTGCTTAAGATTCCACTAGTCAACAGCAGTTCCCTTCGAAGTAGGTTTCACACTAGAGTGGAAAACATTGGCGACACTGATGCTATAGAAGACGTTTTATCGGTACTCCTTCACAAATACAAACTGCCGGAGGAAAAGTCGCAGGACTTCTACGAAGTTGTCTACGAGTTGTCCAAAGAAATGTGTGTTTCACCAACGTTCCTTCATACGACCATTGGCCATGAAATTTATTCGAACACGATACACGAAATTCTAGTTACATGCGCCGAGTGCTTTGAACAGATCGATGAACGGAAGCGAATAATTTTTATCCTCATTTGGCTTCGATTTGAGAGAATTTTGCTTATTTTACAAAAGTTGGGTGGAAAGTTAGACGCTGATTACAAAAAAAAGTTACGCTCCAAAGTTAAAAACCTTTTCAAGAAAGAACAAAATAGAAACGTATTGAATTTCTATACCGAATACGCTTTATTAGAATATGAATTGGGAGAACTAAGTACATGTGAGGCGATTTTCGGGCAAATTTTAACCGACAATGATCATGAGAATGTTAATTCAGATCTATCCAGTGCCTACGTATGCTACGTATCCATATTGTTGAAGGAAAAGCAGAATGAAAAGGCGCTAAGGATTCTGATATGTTATTCGTTAGGTCTGCCTTTAGATTGTTCCGAAGGGAATGAAACTTTCACTGCTATTAGGAAAGAATCAGGTTTGAAGAAGCTCTCGGATCGGTTAGAGGCATTGATTTTGATTGAAAAGAATGTCAAAATAATGGAATTGGAACAGTATTTTCTACCAGATTTTTTAATGAATCTTCTCAAACTGAAAACATGGTATCACTACATTCTGGGTAGTAAACTTGAAGCAATGGGTTATCTAGAAACCAGCTTACGTCATTTTACTGACAATAATGAGCGTCATAGGTTTCTGCGCGAACAAATTTACGAATTACTGATTTCACTCATGGAATGCGACAGTACAACGTGCATAGTCTCGAACATACTTATTTTTAATAATATATCTCAAGCGTTAAACGAGTTTCCAGAGAACTTATTTTTTCTGCAATCATGCTCAGTGATGCATATGCAACCGTGGTATAAGATTAGAGGACTTTTCCTAAGATCCGAATCGATTTTGTCGATTATTTTCCTAATAATAGTTGGCAGAATGCGATTTATGCAATCAAATAAAATTACATATGAGGTGGGGCCTTCCAATGAACATCACAATGAATGTACATACAAAAATCGAATACTAAATATTCTTAAGTCCTTAGAGGGGACGACGGTGTTTCAGCGAAATGCGTTATATTGGAGATTCCATATGAGATGTTTGTCGGATAGTCGTACACCCTTTGAAACAACAAAGAAATGCCTTCTGGCCGCTTTAGATGATTGCCCGTGGAACAAGGCAATTTACTTGGATGGAGCGATATTCGTGCCACAGGAGTTGTCACATCTACAGGACTTGCTCATAGAGAAGCAATTGAGGGTGTATGCACTACCCGAGGAATTGGAGATATTGCGTGCCAATGATGTACAGATTTAATATTAGTTCAGCGTTACTAAATTTAATAAATTAAATAAATTTACTTAAGGAAAAAATTGATATTTTGTTTTCTAACATCATATACATACATATGTATGTACATATGAACTTTTTACTTTTAAACTTTAGGTAACGCTACAGTCCGCAGTGAATCTGAACCATCAGTCCGCTGGTTCCAGTTTCGAACACCAAGTTGCACTAAGTCCTATTTTATAAGAGGTGAGAATTGTTACCCTTGGAACTGTTTTCCATACTCCACCACTGTATTGACTCGGACCGAAAATGAAGACTTTCGGGGCAGAGAGAGATTGCTGTTTATCCACTCTGTATCACCTAGCCATCTCAGTCGTTGTAACTAAACCCATCTGAACAAGAACGATCGTAATCGTGGCCGTAAAACTATCATTGTCAAGACTTGTGATTGTAATGCGGAAAAACGATTCGGACACGCTTTATTTCCACTCGTTCCGTCATTCCTACATGATATCAACTTTAACAAGTCGATAACCAGAGCCATTGAAAGATTTCAAATTGAGTCCAAGTATAATAAGGTCAAGAACAAATGGTTGTTTCAAAAACGTTCTTCAAGGGAGTATTGTTGCATAGAAAATGTCGTTTGCACCGTTTTTCTTTTGTAGAACGCGTAAAGTATAATTAATATAAAAGACAGCGGATTACACATACATACACATATAGATTAATTTTATTAGAATAATTAAACTTATTTATAAATGTATTTTGGTGTAGAAAAGAGGAAAATGTACGACATTCAGTAATAGTAAATTAATTAACTTAAAAGTTCCCAACTTGAGTTCTTTTTTGTAGACCAGCTTCGCTTTTCTCATTGTGGGTTCATACTACTACCACTTAACTATACTATTTAAGATTGGACAATGCCAATTGCAACATTTTCTGAAACACTTAAATCCTCGAAATCTATTTCTTCAGTTTGTGCTTCATCCTCCTCTTTTGGTTTGTGTGAGCTTTGGTGCCGACTTAATCTAAAAAAAATAAACAATTAGTAATAGACTATGATTGTATGAGACAATACCAACTTAAAAGGTGATGCAAATCCTTTTTTGCATATCGGACATTCATGTGGCATTTTTTCGCGGTGTTTGAATTTATGAGTGGTCAAACTTCCCCGATTAATGAATTCTTTATCGCACTCATTACATTTGTATGTAACACCCTTGTGCTTTGCTAGGTGATAATTGTAATGCGATTTAACAGCATAACTCTTGTCACAGAGTTCGCACTTGTACGGATAATCGCCAGTGTGGAAACGTTCATGAACTGTTAGGTCTGCTTTTGATGGAAATCTTTTGCTACAGTACCTGCATATGAACCGCCCCTTTTGCCTATTGTGTGTAAACTCATGGACTTCCAGACTTTTCTTTGTTATAAATTTCTTTGGGCATATTTCACAATGATATTCCCGCACACCCTCGTGCCGTAGCATATGGACTCCAAGTGATTGCTTTTCAAAAAATCCTTTTCGACATACAGTGCAGATAAAAGTCCGTTCTCGCTCTTTGTCGTGTGTTTTCAAGTGAATTTTTAGATCGCTCGCGATGGTAAAGGTTTTGGCTTTTAAAGAGATTGTAAAAGACGTGTGCTTAAAATTTAAATTTCATACTTACGGCATGCACTGCACAACTGAAGTTTTTCTTTTTTATGACACCTTTTCAAGTGATGCTTTAAGGACCAGCGTTTCAATGTCTTTCCGCAAATCTTACAATCAACACTTCTGCTACCTGACGCGGCGCTTTTGGGCTTCTGGATTGACAGGGCTATCATTAACAGATATCTTTTAGAAATTAGGGATTAAGGAAGTAACTTACATCTGTGGATTCTTCACTGACCACATTTTGAAAGGGGACTTCAGTATCGACAATCTCTTCGTATTGCTATACGTATGTACATACATATGTCCATAAGAAATGCTAATTAACTTTATTGAGCCAATTCAGTTACCTCATCATATTCTTCATTGAGTTCATCTTCGTCTGGCAGAGTTCCGCACTGAACTATTTCGAATGTATTCTCAATAACTGGTTCAAACTCATTGTCGGTTTCGGCTTTAGGTTCTATACTCTCTTCGTAGTAAGATGCAGTATCTATTTCAATTAGCGATGTATCTTTCGTCTGGAATATAAAATATTGGGGAAGTAAACGACTTTTATATGTAACTAGGCACAAGTGCAAACGAGAGACCGTAGCATACAAAAGCATTTTACTCTCTTATTTAATTTGAATTTATATTTTATGCACATTTTTGGCAAATAACTGCTGGCTTAACAAAACTATCTGCATACTTATGCATGCACGTGCAGTCACTCCTTTACGTTACAACCTTTACATCCTTATTTTATTCTTTACCTCTAGTTCATCCAAGTCTTGTTTTTCTTCTTCAAATTCCAGACAATATTGCACGTCTTCCTCCAAACTATTTCTTAAAAACTGATCTGAAGTGAACGCTTTGTTTAGAAAATCAAAAGATGTAAACAAATCGTTAGCGCAATGTTGACAAATGTTTTTTGGAAGATCATCGTCAAGGCGTGCATCTAAACGCGTACATGAATTAAAAATATCGAGATATGTGTATTCATTTTTATGTTCCACTGTCACGTCAAGAGCAAAGCTTTCCGAATCTGCTTTTAAACAAACGCGACAAATAGACAAATCCCAATTCATTTTGCAGACGATTTTTTCAACAAAATCAATAAACTTTCCCAGCTTCTTGCCATCGATGAACTATACCTAGACAGTTAACTATCCGTCCCCTGCCCGACACAAACCACATACATGACCTATCCCATGTGATTTTCTTTTCTGTAGATACAGCGATCAACAGTAGCACGTTTGGTGTTGAGGTGTGTGTGTAACTATGCGAATAAAACACACACATATACAGAACTTAGATATCATATTACCCCGTATATATGCAGAGTCGAACCTAGGTTGAAATCGGATCGAAATATATACGCTTTCGATGTCTAGTGGACGAACACAGTAGGAACACAGCTAAACAAATAGGACCTAGGCTCAGGTCTCTTTTATTTTCATTGGGTTGGCACTCCGGTGTGCAGGTCGAGAGACGCAAATTTGCTTGAGCTTGAACACAGCCGAAAAAATGTCATTGTGGGGGATTGTTTTGTTTATCATTTGTTTCGCTAGGAACTCCTTGTCAAAAACATCTGATTATTTTATAAATTAAAAGGGATTATGTAGGAAAATAACAACATCTAAATTTTAAATCAACCAAAGGAGACTGAAGATTTATATTGGCGTACCTTTTTTGCACGTTCAACTTTTAATCTGTTTGTGTATAGAAGAATGAATTATTGGATTGTTGCAGTTATCTACAATACACCATTGTTTTAGGATCCTGCATTTCTACAAGATCTGAGTCCCTTGAACAATCAGAAATTTTTAACTTTTAAGTGTCCAGATTACAATTGCTTCCTTTTTTTAACCATAAGTTAATTTATCTTATTTGACTAAAGTTATTGAACTTATAAATTGCAGTTACAAGAATTTTGTTCCATCCACCAACCTTTTTTACCGAGTCAAATCAATGTGTATTACTTTTGTCCGTACTGTACATCCAGTCCACACACGCCCAGACACAAAATCAAAATTTTCATAAACAAATTTAGAGTTTGTGCGTGCTCGATCTCTATAAAAATAATCTTGAGATTGTGTCTAAATAATCTATATTGATTTAGTAAAATCATTATTAAAATATCCCAACAACGCGAAGAAGAAAAATGTGTTAATAATTTATTAAAACAACAGAAGAAATAAATCATAAAATTTAATCGATTTCTTAAGCCTACAGAAATAAAAAAAACGTCTATTGTCAACAAAAACAAAAATGGCTACTACCGAAATTTCGTCCTCAAATGAGCGACACTACTATGCAAAGCTAGAGGCTATCAAGGACATTCGGGATAAAACAGTTCAACTGGAGAAACTCAAAGTGAAAATAATAAAAGAAGTAAAAATTAGTGACGACGAAGAAAAATGTCTGGAAGAGTATCGCAAAGAGATGGAACATCTATTGGAGGAAAAGATGAGCCATGTGGAAGAATTGCGTCAAATTCACGCCGACATAAACGACATGGAGAACGTTATAAAACAGACAAAAGAAAATCAGACCCGTTCGGTAGATATGGCAAACCGTGTCTATGAGGAATATCTTGCATTGAAATATCAAATTGACCACATGCGAAGGGATTATCTCGGTTTAAGTCCTTTGAGAGACCTTCACGAAGAAGAGGGCAGTCCCATTTCGAAAGATCGCTTCCAAGCTAATTTTCTCAAAGCCCAGAGTGCCGCATCGGCGACCACGTCCGCGACTACGTCATCGTTAGCTCGTCCTCATCCCAGGCATCCATTGATTCCAGAAGCTACAGTGACATCATTGCCCCCATCCGGCCCACAACACGCATTTATGCCGCCAGCACCTCCACCACCCTCGTCAGTTGGTGGGTCTGTGGCTCGGCTCAATAAAAGCGAATTTCCGCCCACGAATCGCCTTCAACAGAGCCCATCCATAGGAATGGGTCATCCCACCTTCCGTTCTGATTTCAATGTGAATCTTCGACAACAGCCACCACCCATGAAGTCCTGTTTGTCTTGTCATCAACAGATTCATCGTAACGCACCGATTTGTCCTCTGTGCAAGGCGAAAAGCCGTTCACGGAATCCAAAGAAGCCAAAAAAGAAAAACAATTGATTTCATTCGACAATTTTGCAGTTCGTGACAAGGGTTTTATTAATATTTCTAATCAATTTAGATCGTAAGCTACTGGTTAACCATTTCATTTTTTGTTATTGTATTTTTTTTTTCACCGAAAAACATTGAAGCAGCTAATACGATTAGCAGGCTTAATTTAGTTGTGATTGAACGGATCCGATGTAAAAAACAATCCCTTCACAATTCCTCAATATTATTTTTAAATTGTCATTGTCTGTTGCATGGTTCAATCTGATTTTTTTATATTTCCGTCGCTAAGCAAAACAATTTCTTAAAAACAGTTTTAACATTAAATGACTAAGTTTTTTGATGTATTGTAATTACAATTCTGTCCTTTAATAGAATAGTCTTGTCTGTTCTTAATCTATGGTTTCTGCTACCAGGACGAAATTATTTAAATATCTCCTATCAAGAACATTAGTTAATGGTGGTATCTCACTGTAGTCTATGTTAATGATGATTTGTAGTCTTTTTTTCGTCAAAACATTATTATTTGGACGTTTAATTTTCAATTTCAATTAATTTCAACTTTTTACTTATCTAAAAAATTTGTAAATTAAGGAACAAACCTAAACTCTCTTCAATGAAGATTTGTCATGAAAAAAAACAAACAAACAAACAAATAAATACCTACATACATATATTTTTATTTGCTGGTCTTCAGGATCGTTATTTAAGCTACTTAATCAACTAAATTTAATCATATAAGTGTGTCAACCCGTCTGTATTTGAATATGTAAGTATTAGGATGTACTTGCTTTGTTTTACGTGTTTTTTCATATTATTTAGGTAAAGTTGAACTTAACACGAGACATTTACCAGAAATACAACTGTTTATTCGCAGTAAAATGAAAGAGTTTTATTTTTATATAAAGGTGAATTAGGTTTATCTATTTAAAAGATTACAAATTTTAATATCATTTACAGTATTAAATTTCAAATTCATCTACTGAACCGGAAATAGGTTGCAAACTGGGGGCATTTGCTATTTCGTTGCGTACGTTTTGTGCATTTTTTCGACGGTTCGCAAGTAAATCATCAGCCGTTAAAATTATCTTGTGTGCATTTTTTGAGTGACGACGTAAGCTGTAAAGAAAGGATATATGTATATTTATATGTGTAAGAAAATTGCTGTGAACTTTGTGTTAAACGCTTTCTGAATTTCATCATTAGTCCTAGCGGCACTTTTTTACTTGTACCTTCTATACCTATAGGGCAAGAATTGGTTTCCCGAAAAAATTCGAACTCGAGATTTTAATTCTCACAGTCTGTAAGCCACAATTCGAGGCGAAATTGGAGTTTTTATTTTAACTACAAAAAAGGGTGATTTCAATAAAAATGGATTTTCTCGAAAAAGGCCCTAAAGATTTTACTAAGAGATCACACCACTTTTTTCTTAAAAAATAAGTTTACCGGAACTTTTAAAAATGGGCTTTTTTTCGGTCAATTTTTCAGCGGTTAGGTTGAAAATTAATATCTGCAGGTTATAAGACAAATGCAAAGTTTTGGAACTGCCAAGCCCATTACTTTTCCAAAAATTTGACTAGACATTCAAAAGAAATTGTAAAAACAACATTAATAGGCCTTAAAAATCTTTATAATGCACCATATGCTTAGCCACGGTCGCTTTTTGAAGGAGTTTTTATAAAAACAAAAAAAAAAATGAAATCTCTTATTTGCGGGCACCCAATTTAGCGGACACAGTATTCGAAAGTGAGGAATGACACGCCTACTTTCCTAGGTAGAGCATGACTTGCCTTTCAATCCTCAGAAAATTGTAAACTTATAGGATTAAGGTGCAACTACGTATGTACGATCCAGACGTGCTCTTCATTTTGGTATGACTTGCGATGTTTTCACTCTTACGACCTGGAATTAGATCCTCCAACTTAACCAACATGTAAATGACGTAGTTGCGTTTCAAAAAGCAATTTGCCTACATTTTCGTTGGATGTACTTTTCCTTTTCCAATTCAAATGAGTTGATGATTTTTTGCACGTACTTATCTATATCAATGTTTGCCTTATTGAATGTTAGGCAGATATGCTTCAGTGAAGGGTTTTAGAATCACGCGCTCAGCTGTAGTAAATATCTATACTATCGAATTTTTTTTCATGACAAAAGCCCCACCGAACGATTTCACTGGAGGCTTAACATGTTGGGTAACCAAAAAACAAAATATGTATTATTTTTTATTAGAACTAAAAACAAAGATGCTTATTTCTGCAATCTTCACTGCAGTTATAATCGTTGATCAAGGCCGAGTGGAACCGATCGTATTATATTCCGTCGCTTTCCATTGTATCAACTCTAAAGAAGTCGACGCGAAGTGCTGTCTTTCGATTTTGATAAAATGATTACCTCGGTAAAATTTAGATACATACATATATAATTTGAATATCCAAATATTTGGTCTTAGTAATTGTTTTTGATTTACTACTGTTTTATGTATTCCTTTTCGTTTTCAAACATCCAAATATGTAATTTCATCCTTTGTGTCAATGATTTCTCTTTTAAGTCAATCATCAGACCTTTCGATTTCCCGTCTGGCATCGAAACAAAACGAGGTACTTTACTTACCTCTAAAGTTTTTTCAACTAGTTTCCTAAATATAAATACTGGAATGGAGTATATTCATTATTCTTTAAAACGTACCTACACATATGTACATATGTCTGTATGTAATGGCATTTAATTTAATTGAGTGATTTAAATTGAACCTTGTAATACAGCCTACCGAAATGTAGGGTGGCCTACAGTCAGAAAAGCACGGTTGATAGTTTATGTTCATCAACCGCTGTGTGCGTTCAAAATTTTGAGGAACGGGCATTGCAGCGAGATGAGTGCGATCCTTCTACCGATTTATAAAAAGGTCTGATTTGATCTCAACGCACAAAAATCTCGGTCCAACCGTCATATGTACCTCTAAATGTATCTAAATACTTTATTGCTTTATTCTCTTTGAATAGATCTTAACTCGGCGGAAATATCTAAGCAATTCAATAATGGTCCACCTAAATGTCTAGAATCCTATGGACACCATGAGACATAATTCAAAAAGCATGTGTTCCGTCCTAAAACTTTAACTTTTACCAAACATCAATCATAAAACTGATTGTTTAATTTTGTTGATGTTATACATATATGTATGTATACTCACCCTATTCGATTTGGATATCCCATTTGGCAATGATCGCAAACATAAGGCATCCCAATGTGCTTGAACATATGTAGTCTAAGTTTAGCCCTACTGTTATATTCACTTAAACAATGCTGACATTTGTGTTTGAAGTTCATATGCCTCTGCAAGTGATATGTGAGCCTGACTTTGATCGCATAGCGTTTGTCGCACAGATGACATTCGTATGGTAATTCACCTGTGTGCGTCCTCATGTGAATTTTAAAATCAACCCGTCGAGCAAACTTCTTGTCACATTGCGGACAATCGATTTGCTTACCAGTGTGCAGTTTTTGATGCGCTTTCAGTTGGAAATCATTTTTAAATGTTTTCTTACACTCCGGACATTCGTGTGGCCGACCACTTACATGCACACACATTATGTGTTCTTTTAATTTGCGCATGATAATGAATTTCTTCTGACATATCTCGCATTGATATGCTTTTTCACCGGTGCCATGCCTCAAATCTTCGTGCATATGAAGTTTCTTCGGATTTACGAATATCATTGCTTTAAGGAAGAAGCAGTCGTAAGGTAAATTATGTCGTCTAATATTCGAACTAATGGTACTTACGGCAATAAGCACAGAGGTATTTCTTTTCAACGGGTCGTCGATGCCGGGCCTTGTGTGATCTCATTGAGAGAATATTGTTAGTGCTGAAGTTGCATAGGTTACATTTTTCGACTGGTCCATCCTTTGCCTGGTGGACTGAGAACTCATGTCTGTCGCGAATATTTTTCTGATGAAAAGCTTTTTCACAGATTCCACAGGAATAGGGTTTTTCGCCTTTAAGAAAACTAGTTAAACTACATCTAAATCTGTTGAGATAAAAGTCAAACTGATGTACCTGTGTGTGTGTTAATGTGGTCATTTAAGATGTTTTGGCTTAGACATACACGGAAGCAATACGGACACTGGTTCTTAGACAATTGCACGCCGCCTTCACTTGGAATAGGCAATCTGAGAATATCGGGGTGATTAGCTTTTATGTGCAGCGCTATGCCCTTGTATTCCTTTTTGCAATAAGGACAAGGAACTGGTTTCCTTGAGATTCCATGGGCCTTCTTCACATGACGTCGCAGTCCGGGTTCATCGGAAAATTTTTCACCACAGGTTAGGCACGAATTCGGAACTTTGCCTTAAAATATATTCTTAAATATATAACTAAGAGTGCTTATCATTATTAAATTAGACGTTTTACCTTGATGATCTATTACCCGGTGATTAATTAGCTTAGATCTACAATTAAACGCTTCTCCACACCAGCCGCATACATAGTTTTCTCGCTGCTTAGATTTGTGCCTTGCTTTTTTGTGCATACACATAGATCTTTCGGAGAAGAACTTTTCATCACATTCCGTACACTTGTATGGCCTGTTACCTACGAAAAAAGCAACAATAATTATTGAAGTGTGGTAAAAATTTCCCAATAATTACTTTACACTAACCCGAGTGCATATTTGTGTGGTTTTCATAATCATCTTTTGCGATAATTCTCTCGCAAATTTCGCATTTTAAAGCTTCAACTTTGTTTTTCTGTTGGTCCTCATCTTCCTCACTCGAGAAAGGCCAGCTATATTCTTCTGTTGATAATCCGATATTATTGGTATCTTCCGTGTTCTCATCTTCATTCGAAATTACAACTTCAAATTGGGGAAAATCCTTAACACATTCCTGTTTTATTTCGTCCACATCGAAATGTTCTACATCCTCTACATATTCTGCGGTGTATATTAGATCTTCATTACTATCCTCCTGAAGGATAAATTATTTTTAAGGAAAAAAGAAAACAATTATTTGTGTCCGACTACCTTTTTTATAATCGCATTCACATCGAGAAGTGGTTTGGTATCTTCAATGTGATGAAGGTCTTCGAAGAACAACAACTTATCGCGGAGCACTTGATCAGCTCCAACTGATGCTTTTATAAAATCATAGGCAATCTGCAATGATCTGCCGCAAGCGACACAGATGTTGTTTGGGAATTCATCTTCCAAGTTAGCATGAAGTTTAGTGCAATAATTGAAACAATCCAAGAATGTGATATCGTTATACAGGGGAGTCTCTAAATCTATGTACTCCAGAGAAATGGTTGTTAAACAGGCACGACAAACTATTTGAGGTTCCATTCTAATACTTTTATAGGACACTTTTTGATAAATACTTTGGTTTACGAAAAAAGCAACAAAAATGTCACTTTTTCTGTCACATCGTAGCGAATGCAACGCAACGCAACCTTGTACAGGTAGAAATGAATTTTTTTTCTACTGTAATTGTAAAAGTGTATTTTTTCTAACAAAGAGTGAACACATATTTTCATAGTTTTTTTTTTTTAAATAAAATTATAAAAAAGTAAAGTATGTAATAATGAACAATATATATATATATACGTGTCTAAATCTTTCATTTTTAACTTTTAAAATTGGTTTTCATACATATTGAAGAGTCAAGTCTTATCAAGAAATCATAAAAAATATATTAATTTTTACAGTGTTTATGAAAATCATCATGAAAGCTGAGATCAGTGGGATCTTAGTCCAAAATAAAATTGTGTTGCATATTATTTATTATCAAAATCTTGATTAAAAAAGTGGCAGCACTGTATATTATCATTACGTTCTGTTAAGTGATCGTGACATTGACACTCAGCCCGAAATGGATGTCATCGTTCTTTGTTATGACCTATTTTAACGACTTCCACAAACAAAATCGCTTTCGGTAGACATATAGCTGACTCGACACAACTTGGCCTCAATAAGATTTACAAAGATTTCACTTTATATTTCGAGACGTGACGTCGTTTTCGTATTGAAATTAGACTCGCTAAATTATTTGCCGTGACAAAACGCCGCCGTTTTACATATTTTTATTCAAAAACTAATTAAAGAACCCAATTCTAAATTTTCGCCACGTAAGTGTTGTTCAGATTGAGTTTTTCAAAAGTTCAACAAGTGATTACTTTCAGATCAAAATGTCGAAGGACATCAATGTATTACCTAAACAAAAGTCAGTGGTGCTTGCGTACATTCTGTGGTTATTTGGAGGATTTATCGGACTTCATCATTTGTACCTTCAACGAGATCGGCATGCTTTTGTGTGGTGGTGCAGTTTGGGAGGATACTTCGGAATCGGATGGATTTCAGAGATATTCCTTATCCCCGAATATGTAAAAGATGCAAATGAAGATCCTGAGTTTATGAAGAAATTTATCGTACAGCTGCAGAGAAATAAAAAGCCACCCTATTCCTCTAGACGGTTTGTGGGAGAGGTCATGATCGGTTACTTATTTGGACAGTTGGTGCAGATGGCAATTCCTGAAAGTGTTTTTGGTGGCATAGACTGGACATTTTTGCACTGGACAATCCCAGTATTGATTGCACTCGGTGTTTGGACAGTGGGTAATATTGGCCGCGAACAGGGAGTCCTTTGGCAATGTCTATTGGGATCTATTGTTACCTATCCCGTCAGATATTTCATTTACGACGAAACATATACGTTGTTAACAACATCAATTGTTTCCGCATTTATTTTCGATACATTTTCCAAACAGTGGTTACGTACACCGCCTAAGCGACGAGGAAAACTCGAAAGGACATGGAAGCTGTCCACCGCAATTTTGTGTTATTTCGCCTTATGGGGATGCTTTCTTTACTTCAACGGAACAATAAGCGATGATGAGGGTGGAGAAATCCCTGTGCACGAAGCTATACAGAATTTCCTCGCATCGGCATGGTGGACAGATCTCACTCAGGCATTACACCATGCTTATCAATATGGTCAGCATCATGGCTGGTATGAGACGTGGAAGGAAATATTTGAAAGTATGGATGTGGATGGAGAGAGAAACTCTTACAAAGTCCTAGGTGTGAGTGCAACTGCATCACAGGCAGAAATAACAGCAGCTTATCGAAAGCTCTCGAAAGAGTTTCACCCGGATAAAGTGAAAGATGAGAAGGATAAGCCGGCAGCAAATGCACGTTTTATTGAAATCCAACAAGCTTACAATGTACTGAGTAAAATCAAATCGACCAGAAGAAGAAAGAACAAACGATTCAATGAGGAAATTATTTTATAGAATAATTTTTCAATACACATTCCATTTAAATATACAAAATATATATTTATGTACTTATCAAGACCACATGTAATCATATGTGCTTCCAAGCTCTCACCGTCCAAAAATATCGAACAAATTGTTATTTTACATTTTAACTTTTATTTTAAGTTAGACACTAAGGTAAAACATTTTAATAAAGAAATACATTAACAGAAGACGGATGAATTTATTTAAACCTCAATTGCCTTGTTATGTGATGTCGTTGTCTAACAGAAACAATAAGATACTTTAATGATGATCTTCTTCGTAATGCAAATACATACGTGTGTATGTCGGATGTATATACAGTATGTATGCTAAGAGAGAAAGAAAATGATCCAACTGTCATGAAAAAAGTTCTCAAATAACAAATTGTACTTCGGGCACGGGAGGGTCCCCTCCCAATACTAATAGTTGTCCCTTAGGTACGGTAGAACGGGGTGGCCAAATGTGCAGCCAACACTCGGATCACTAGTGGATCCATTGTTGTGGGCTTACCTGAAAAATAAATACAATAAATTAATAAATAAATAAATAGCTTTGGGGTAGCTAGCTACATGGCCTCACTGAACCACCCCGAAGTTTTTATAAATTTCAGGATGATAGATGGTGGCTTTCCTGACAGGTCGCCCAGGTCTTCGAAGAATTGGTATTCTAGTTCTGCATAGGCTCGCGCATTCGCAAAGTAAGTTAAAAGTACGCTCTACGGCATCCGTGTCGCCACAGCCTCTCCAGAAGTCATCAGTATCTACATTTGACTAAGGTGACCCGCTATGAGGTTGTGGCCGGTAATGTCCTGTTTGGTTTTGGTGTTATTATATTTTGTTTTCTGAAGACACGACAAGATGGGAGTACATTCCATCTCTCGTTACCCAGTCTCAGAAAGAACACAGGCTTGACAATTGTCAGGTCCTTTCTTGCTAATTGGTTCTTACTTGATCCCATGAACCTGTCGCGCTAAATATTCATTTATTTTTTAGATATGTTTTAAGTTCCAATCTTAGCTTTCAAGAATTCAAATTTTTAGTAGAGAAGTAGTTATTAATCCATCTTTTCATATGTTTGCACTAAAGACACCTAACAATTTGTCGAGGAGACAAAGAGATTTAAATACAATAAATATACATTTTATTTAAAAAAAAACCATTAATATATGTAGCTCTTAAAAAATTTTCGAAGTGTTATAACTGAAATAAATAAATAAACATATATAATATATAATAGATATGTATATAATCTTATATTTAAATACTGTATTTCAATGCCTCATGGATGTTTAAACTTAATCCGACTTAAAGTTACTTATTAAATATGTAATGCTGTCGATCGAATTCTTTATGAAAACGTAACATCTGTATGCAGTTGCATATGCAGTTGCAGACTTCCTTTTCCTGAAAATTTTTCATTACAAATTCCGCAGTCATATCCCTCTGTGGTATGAATTTGTTTATGATAATCGAATAGTTTCTTTGCTTGGGAATACTTTTTGTTGAGATTTTCGTTCCAAGCATGGGTGAGTTCTTAGATGATTGTTTAAAGAAATTGCGTTGGAAAATATTCGGGAGCACAGAGGGCACTTCAGATTTTTGTCTGGAGAGTGGCCTTTTCCCATGTGCACTTTAAGTTTATGTGCATCGGCGAAAGTTTGTACTAAAAATAAATACATGTTTTGGGACCATACTATACCCATTTTCATTCATACATATCTTTGCGCATAAATGTACATATGTATGTACATAAATACATACACTACATACATATGTACATATATATTTAAATAAATATAATGACTTACAGCACTGTGGACATTTTTGCTTTCGGCCCTCACGTTTATGGACATACCGTATGTGCCGACTTATAGTCTGCTTTGAAACTCTTCGTAAACAAATCGGACATTCAATTTTTGGCCTTGATATATCGTTCTTTTCACGGTAATGAATTAAAAGATGATCACGCATCCGTATGACCATTTTGCCGCATATCTCACAAGGTTGTGTACGTCTTTGGTGATCATCAATGAGGTGTTTATCAAGACGTTTTCGATTTTTTAATACCTTGTGACAGAAGGCACACTCAACTGGACCTGAAAATAATGAATTTTTCATAACAGTTGTACTCTTGGATGTTTGTCAGATGGTCGCGAAAGCTTGGACCGTGAAAGAAATTTTAGGTGTTTTTAGGGATGGAACTAACAACTTGAGCCTCGGCGCTCAGTTCTGTCAAATATTGAAGATCCAATTTTTGCTGTTTGTTTCGTCGTTTTCATTGATCTTAAAGGAATTTTGTTCACTTTCGTAAACACCGACAAATATATTGTTAAGTAGGTTCGTTAAGCGTTCGCAGTTAAAACTAGAACTATCACTATGTTTGAAACAAGTACCACAAATGTTGTATGTAGTACATATGTACATATGTATATAAAATACCTTTCTTATAATTAATTCCCGTTAAGGTTACACATCTTTCATTTTCGTCCTTCTGAGAGTTCTCAACTGGAGGATCCTTGGTAGTTGCATTGGAGCTAATTTTGTGATCATTACTTTTATCTAACACACTGTCTGAGGAACCAAACAACATTGATTCTCTATTGTGAAAAATCTCTACACGTAAATTCAATAACCGTTGATTTGAAACAGTTTCGTTAAAGCCAAAATGACCGTTTGGATGTATCAGACATTCATTTTTTGGGCCTATTCCTTCATTTGAGCCTTCTTCTACATTCTCATTTAATAATTCTTCGTTCGGTGTATATTCATCTTCAGATTTGGGCTCCCATGCGATTGTCTATTTTGAGAAATACAGTTATGAATAAAATCTAAAAATAGAATAGTTCCATTAACATACTTCGAAAGTTGAATCACTTTTTCGTAAATTTTTCCATTTTGCCATGCGCTGTTCTTTTAGCGTGCGATCGGTCATTTCTGCAATTTTAATAAATTTGTAAAATGATCGGAGTTCATCGCCACATGGTAAACAAAAGCACTGTGGTCCCCCTTCATGGGGTTCCACTTCGATGCGTGTGCACTCAAAGAAAAAATCCAAGTACGTTATGCTGGTATCTTCTTCGTTTTCATTTTGTAGTGGCATATCAAAATTGAAATATTCAGGAGATTTTTGCATACAAACTCTACAAATTGGGATGAAATTTTCCATTTCACAAAAAGATTGTTTAAAACAAATGTAAACAATAACAAAACCGGAACTAGTTTAAAAGGAAGAAGATCCTCTCATCTGTTGCGCTCTACAGCGCAATTCAAATATGAGTGCTGTTTGGTTCGCGTGCGCCACGCGAACTGTTCGATTAAGAATACGAATAGGTCACAGAAACGGGAATCGTTTGTTCTTGTTTGATTTTGACACTCACTCGACGAAAATTTATAATGGTAATACTTACATATACAATACCAACATCATGAGAGTATAAGATTCTACTTGCACCTAGTTTATTACGCACTAACACGGTCATGGAAGAAGTGATAGAGATTCATATCACTTTACTTAACTATGCCATTGGTATCCACCCTGTTATATGAACTTGTACACAGTTTTTTTTTTATCATACTCAAAATCACATGACAGTGTGTTATCCTGTCTATATTCTTTTTGACATTGAATGTCTTGGCGCCTTTAGCTTATCTCTATTGGTGCCGTGCCTTAAGTGCTTAGTGAGTTTGACTACGGATAAGGGGTTCCAGATTCAATCCCTAGATAAAACAAAAAAAATTCTTTCACTCCTCCAACTCTGACAAACATCCGAGAGTACAAGTGTCATGAAAAAGGTTTTCAAATAACAAATTGGCCTTCGTATGTGGCATTAAACAGTAGGCTCCTCCATTCGTGTAAAGGATGCTCCTGTATGTTTGAGTGGCTAAAACATCCCCACTAACCCTGTCCTGATTCCTCCTGCGGTAACGCCGGTCAAGGCATTCCTTTGCAGGGGCAGGTTTTAACACCAAACCTCTTTAATTGTGTATATGTGTTTTTGATAAATTCCCTTAGAATGACCCCATACTTAAGTCACAATAATGCTAGGTTTCTCTAAAAAATGTAACTGGAGAAATAATACATAAAAGAGGTATGTAATCAAAAAGTAAGATAATTAAGTATAGAGACGTACATTTCCATTTATCCATACAAAGTTTTGTTTTGTGTAATTCTCCCATGCATCTAGTTATTTGGGTGCACAGTACCTGGCTGGTCAAATTCGTAACGAACAGCGGCTCTGTATCTGAACGCAGCCATTCGCCAGCTGACATGTTTGCATGTACATATGTAGATATGTAAAGTGTTGTTCTGTTGACATGTTGACATGAGAAATGAAATTTTCTTGATTAATTTGAATTGAAATTGAAGTTATATAGTCAATATGAGCAATGAAAGCGACATAAAGGAGCTCCTAATTAAATTGGGAAGTCCTTTGCCTATATGCAGAATTTGCTTAGCAGACACCCTGGAATATGTTGACTTTGAGACGTCGCTGTGCATTATTGGCGAGAGAGAAGTAACTTATTTCGACAGCTACAAGGAGTTTACGCATTCCTCGATTATGCTTGATCAGGACCTGCCTTCCCGACTATGTGCAAAATGTGCTTTAGACCTTTGTAATGCATATCTATTCTCAAGACGTGTGAAAAATGCAGAAAATATTTTAAAACGTCTTAAAGCTCACATCGACTATAAAGATGAAACTATTCAGAGTGCGGTAAGGTGTCGTCGGTTTAAAGAATATTATTTTTATTATTGTTTATATTTAGAGCGACGTTACAAATCTAGAACGCGAAACATTATTTCTTGATCCAGTAGTGCTTTTAGAGACATCAATTAATGTTATAAAACCAGAGGCAAAAAGTGAACAACTTCCCACCGAATCATATGCAACCTCGCTGGTTATAGAAAACGAGGACACCTCTGATATCGAAGCAGCAGGGGATGCGATATCCATAGACCCAGATGTCTGTTTGCAATGTAAGGATTGTGGAAAAATTTGTACATCACCCGAGTCTTATAGAAAACATTGTCTACCACACCAGTTGGCGAGGTGCAACACAAAAACACGAAAATCCATTAAATGCAAGCAATGCGGCAAAACATTCAAACTGTATGGTGACTTAGAAAAACATTTGCTCATACACGCAATGGCGAAAATTCAGGTATCTAAACGGGGTAAGATGATGTACGTTTGCAACACCTGTCGGAAGAGCTATCAGTCAGTTGTGGCATTCATTGATCATATGCACATTCACAACGGTGAATAAATAACAATCTTGACTGAGGACTTTGAAATAATTTGGATTTATTTGTAGGCACAAAACCGTACAAGTGTAGCATATGTGGTGTATTTCGTCACACCAGAGCAAAGCTTAAATCTCACAAATACCATAGTCACGGGAAAGGTTTGGAACTTCGTTTGGCCGTTAAAGATGCAAAAATGAAATTCATGGAAACTGAGCCCCTCCGGTTTAAGACCAAATGTCGATACTGTGGAAAGCTGGTGGTCAATGAAGTCATTAAGCGCCACGAAAAGATGCATGAGAATCCCGAAAAACGCTTCCAGTGCCCTGTGTGTTGTAAGATGCGGAAAACGTATTTATTTGTATTTAATCTTAATATACATTATTCGCAGCAAAAAAATTTTATACGGAGCAGAACTTAAATTACCACGCAGAGACACATTTGAAAGTTCGAAAGCCTTTTAAATGTAACGTATGTGGTCAGGAAATTTTGCGCCGGTACTCCTTGAAATTGCACATGCAAAGGCACGCCAGCGAAGAGAAAAAGTTTAAATGTGATATTTGTGGAAAATTACTATCAGCAAAAGGTACACTCACAGAACACCGAGAAAAACATTTCTCTGACAGCAAGTACAAGTGTGAACATTGCGACAAGACATTCATCAGAAAATCTCGCTTAGTGTATCACATGCGCAGTCATACTGGTGAAAACCCATTCCAATGTAATCAGTGCAATAAAAGCTATAAAATGTTAGCGCGCCTCAAGAGTCACATCAGAGTGGCACATGCCAATCAAACTTATGACTGCCAGAAATGCGATTCAAAATTCAAATCATATGGAGGCTTTATAAACCACCAGTTTGTGCATACAGGATTTCCATTTAAGTGTCCGCAGTGTAGTAAAGGAGAACCCAATCGGGATAGGTATTTATACTTAGTTTTATAGTTTTATAATCTAATTCATATTCATTTATCATTTTAGATTGAAAAAACATTTGCTGCAAGTGCATAAAGGCTACATGACTTTAGAAAGATTCGATGAGTTGTACCCTAAGAAAACGGAAACTAGAAAGGTACAGGTTATTAGGCCTACGGAAGAGCTTGAAGTTCAGTATGATGTGATAGTTGAAGTAAAATGATGTATAAATAAGATCGATCACCATATTCTACCATGAAATTAAATTAGATAATATAAGATGCTGTACTGTACATACATACATACATATATACATAAGTAAATATAAAATGTTTTGTCCAGAGTTTCACTGGTGATATTCTGGAAGCTTTGTAGAATTATTGAATATATTGAATAAAAATGGATTTTAGTTGGGCATGTAACTGCTACCGAGCATAGAAGAATGGACGAAAAGAAAGCATGGGGAAGTAAACTTTTAGTGGATGCCAAGTTCTTTAACACCGCTTGGCAGTCTAGAGGGTGAAATTGAGACTGTTCGCGACAGGCCTCGATGATAGCGAAAACTCCTTGATTTGAACCTTATATAGAAGTCGAGTAAGATGTTTTTATTTGGATTTTGGTTGAACTTTTTACAATGAATGATTTTTGTACACGAACCATGGAATCGAGGTAGTTGTTTGTTGGAGTCGCAAATCATTTTTATCAGATTGGCTCGTATAGTGCAGGTAATGAATTTTGACCGAGTGTATTGTTACAAATAACAATAAACGAAAAATCAATCAAAATAAAAAAGAAACGTAATTGTCTTTGATGAGGGTGATCTTATATTCGCGACGAAAAAGTATCACAATTTGCCCCTACCGACTGCAAGTTAAATTTTAATTAAAATCTAATTTACCCAAAAACAATTTTAATCTTCCTTTATCTCCTTTGAAATCGTCACATGCATACATACATAGTGAAAGTATATATTATTAAAGGATATTTAAGGTTAGTTAGTATCGTACTCAGAATCGACAAACAAATGCAAGGTCACTTGCACGGTTACATAATGCCATCAGTAATACATTCTTGCCTTTTTAACTCATTTTATTCTATTTAACTCAATAATTTATTTAATTTAGAACTTAGCGTAAGTGATCGAATGTTAAGTTCCCAACATCATTACGATTCTTAGGTCTATTTAATTTTTTGGACTACTGGCTGCTTTCCTTAGATATTAAAACCCATGTCTCGCATGCATTTCTTGTGCGCCTCAATCAACGGTCCACAATTCTCTTCACCTCGTTCCACGATGCTTATAAATAGAAAGAAAGAAAATGAATTTACCAATCACATCGAATGATTAATCTTTAAATTCTTACCACTGATCACGTACACGCTTGGTCTCTGGACAGGCGCAACATGCTTTGCATTTCGGTTTTTCCGGTTGGACTCCGGTTACAGTTGACGCTGCTGCTTGAGCAGCTTCTTTTACAGGTGCATTTCCCATTATGTGGTTATTTGTTTAATAAATTAGGGATTCCCTGAAAAGTCACATGGACAAATAAAGATTTTCCAAGTTAGTGGAATTTGTCAACTAGTTTTTTTTAAGGACTTGTGTAAAACATTATGTCGTTACTTACTTTTCAATAAAGTATTATTGTTTTTAAAGTGAATTATTTCACAATTCTTTGTTTTGTTACTACGGTGAGAAATAAAACTTGTGAAAACCCTCACAGATCTCTATTTTGACATTACTTTATATGACATATGTATTTTACTTGTCAAAGAAATAAGTGCTGCCAGACCTGCAAAGTGATAAGTGGCGTTAAGAGGTAGGTTCACATTTAAATTTTTCTTATTTCACTTCAGGTAATGTAATCATGCTTTTTAAGGATCACAATCGTAAGGTCAAATATCATTGAAAACTTCAGGTAGTAAGTGAGCGAATGTCGGCAAGGAAGTGAAAGAATGTAGCCATTATTGAAAACGCAAACCATTCGCACTGCATACAAAGCCTGACGTTTTCAATTCTCACTGAAATTGCTGCGAATCGATAACGCGGCTTATCCGCCAATTTCTACAATCAGATCATACAGAAAAAGCAATACGCTGGATTCAAAAATCGGTCTGAATATCTCTTCTTGAGGCTAACAAAATTAGGTAAACAACTCCATTGCAAAATATGCTCTACAGTGGAATTCGATCACCCAGCTAGGCGGACCATGTAACAGTTGAACGCGTTGCAATACACCCAACAAGATGCTGCGTAGCCTTTGTGATGATCTTCACTCGGAGCTTCATTCGGTTATTTGTTGATGTATGGAAAAAATACAATGAACTGTGACATCCTTAGATAAGCCCACAATTTAAATGGATAGTGTGCAAAATTAAAGATGGTGGAGGCTCATGTCTGTTTCAGATTGTCGAACAATGTTCTCTTTAAATATTCTGGAGACCAGGAATCAAAGTAATAAAATGTGTGGAGATTCTTGGGAGATATACCAAGATCCAAGATACAATGACTTCCCTAGCATATATCACAAATTTAACTCACATTACAACCTCGAACGGTTTAGTACATAATGTTTATTGATTATTAAAATAACAAAACTTTGCGTAAGATATACATATGTATTTAAAAGAAAAAAACACGCTTATCAACGACTTTATGCCGCTTGCACGGATTGCTTCTGTGACGAGCTAATCTTATCGCCTAAGCTGAGAGCCATACCCTAGAAGACAGATCATAATAAAAATACATATATGTACATACATATATTCCAGTCTATCTCTTACCTGACTCTTCGCTCGAATACGAATGTGTCCTGTTACTTTCGAGTCCGCATCATCTAGGGGCTTTTCAATACTCAGATTGGCAAGAGCACTTTCACCAAAGATGGATCTATGCAGGGAAACGAGCAAATTAAATCCAAAGAACACATAATAACCTTTCAAGACTTACTTTGCATACATATTCGCCGCCATAAAGCCACACTGGCCTGATAGGGCTTTCTCCGGTGTCAGACATTTCATGTTGGTGCTCTTAAGCAGATGTTTCAAATATTCATGCAAATCTGTAAAGGTTGTATTCACTGTCACCTGTAAAAAGTAACGAAAGAGCTTGTACAAAGCAATGATAACTTGAAACAAATTCGGACCTTATTCTCCCATTCAAAATCTTGCCACATTTGGCGGAATTCCGTATCTGTGCATGAAGCTGGAATGATGTAATCCATAATGTCAATGTGGATTGTGTTTAAAACCACAACGTTTGTGTTGATCGAAGTGTCGTACACTATAAGAAACATATCAAAATATAAAGTTAAACTGTAGACTTATTTTACTATTTGATGTAGGGTTCTTACCTATATTCCCAAAAATGATTCCATTCTCTGTTGATGACACTTTAACGTTGGCTTTAATGTTGCAGAAGTCATGTGGAGCCAATACAACAGGATGAGGGCGTTCGACAAGCTTCAAATCACCCAAGGTGGCGAGTTCTAGTGTACAATTTTGGAGAGTATCATCTAAGAAACGAAAACCAATCAATTATTTTCAGTTTATATGTATAATCATTCATTGCTCCTACTTGTTTGGTTAACAATCAAAACGTCCAAAACGATATCATACTGGTTAACATTGACGTACGCTTCGGCGTAAACGGGATCCGAAAACCCAGTAAGCTGTGTAACTTTATTCAACTTGTTGTTGGGCGATGTAATGTCGCTTAAATTGGTGGTTTTCGTGCCAGCCAAGGCTTGATTGAGACTCGATTCAAATACATTTTCACCCAACTGATTATCCCGGCCATTGGAAAGCTGAGAAAACACAACTGGATCATCTGGCTGTACCTTAGCCGTGGCCTTCTGTTTTTCTTTAACAATGCGTTGTTCTTCCTGCAAATAACAAAACAAATTCACAACACTTCCAGAAAATCTCAAAAAGTTACGCCATACCTCATGTTGAGCATCCAACATTTTTCCTAAGGCTTCACGACAATACTGCTTAAAGACTTCCACGGTTTCTGGCGTCCTTTCACTGAGTGTTTTCAAACATATAAATATTCTGTCAGTGTCATCATTCGTAATAGCTTTAGTGGGGAAGCCAGATTTTCCCAAATGCAATATAGAGCTCATAATAAGCATAACTTGGGTACAAAGACGATTGTGTTGTACCTGTAAAGATGTTAAATTAACACAAGTGTTCTCTAACAAGTCAGATGAAGTCATTTTACATTATCACCCTCCAGATCGGCGAAACGCAAAGCGAGCTTTGTTAATGTTGCCGACAAAGAAGCTCCTATAAAGAAGTCACCATCCATGAGATACTGACGTAGTGGTGGCCGTTTTTCCTTCTTTACAATCCTATGGGAAAGAAAATGATTTGATTACCTACTATGAAACGGTCATTATAACAGCTACTTACGGAGCCAAACTGAACGCACTCTGTGTAGCATAAGTGCCGTCGGATGTAACTTTATTGTTTGGAGTCTCCTTCTGGGCATCAACTGGTTTTTCTTCTTCTGGCTGGTCTCCAGCCAAACGCTTTTGTTCAGCCTCAACCATAGGAATTTCTCCCAAGGTCTGAGTGATCACTTCTATGACTTCTTGAATCTGACTTTTTGAGTCAACATACTCTCCCAAAATCCATACAGCTGCTCGATGAATCTTGGAGGACTTGATTTGGGGAAATGCCTCAATAAGCTTCTCAATAATTAGGCTTCGTAGAGATGGGAACTTCTGGATAGCTTCGCGAATAAAAATTAGTACATCTGCTGCTGCTAGTTCATTCGTGTCTGACAAGAACTCTACCAGGACTGGGATAACGTTTGCAGCAACGTCGGGGAATTTAATGGAGCAACTGTGAAGTGTACGCACCAACAACTGTCTATACTTTCCAGTGTCCTCGTGTTCGACATTGTGTGTCTTAGATACTTCCTTCTTCAAAACCAAAACCATTTCTCCAATATTTCTTGATGAAACCAAATCCATTGCCAAACCGAGCGTCTTTCGGCGAACTTCAATATCTGGTGCTGCAAGCACCCTTAAAATATCCATCACAAGATCCTGCATAACTTTTTCCATATTTTCATGTTCTTTCATGGCAATAAGACGGTCTAAAACTATAAGTTTAACATTATTGTCACTTTCCGTAACAATTAACTCAATATAACATCCTGCTGCTGCTTTTATTGCCGTCGGTGCTGAAGAGAGAGTAATAAGTGTTCCAGCAGCTTCATAACGAACTGCATTTGATGACGAATTCAACATATTGTAAATGCATCGGATAAATCGAGATCGTTCTGCTGGATTGGCATGACACACTTTATAGATTAACTCCACAATGACCAACTGCAAGATGTCTCCAAAGTTACTGACTTGATCGATACACGAAGCCAAATAGTTTAGTGCCCGCTCCTGATCAGCATGTAATAGCATCAGAAATGCGTTTCTTTTGCATGGCATATCTTGTTGGGTGTCTAAGAAATTTGCAACTAACTCAGGACCATCAGGTACCAACCAGTCAAAGTTCTTATAAATTGTAAAGATTGCCAACACGGCATTGCGGCGTACATATGAGTGGCGATGGTCCAAGCATGCGCGAATGGCTGGCATAAGTGGTTCCAGTAGTTCCGGTTCCTTTAGCTTGCACAAGAAGCGCAATGTTGACCCACGAAGGAATTCATTAGGGTGTTGCAAATCCTAAATGATGATATATTTAAATAAATCCATACTGATAACCGTCCAATTTATAATTTTATTACAGGAGCAGGAACAAAAAGGGATAATCTATAAGGAGTGTCGCCTTGTGTCTTACAAATAATGGACAGTACAACAACCAATAAGCATAGGAGAGCTTATTATCTAGCAACTTACCTTCCTGTATGCGTCACAGACGAGAATCATTTCCTGCAGCAATTTTCCATCGGCAGAAGTCTTTGGAACTATCTCCCAAAAGATCAGCAGCAGTTTCTTAATTGTGTGGTTCTGCAGTGGCAAAACAAATCGAATAATAGTCATAAGTAGGCCTGAAAGGCGTTCTCCATTCAACAGCAATTGTATGACTTTTTTAAGAGTGTCGATTTTTACATTCACGTCGCCCTTTTCCAAATCTTGTTTCAATTGCATCTCATTGAACGGCTCCATATCGGACGAATTGATAATTGTGTAGCAAGGACCTTCGGCGAGTGCCATTTTGAAGGATTATTATTTATAAAACGGATTATATTATATGATTTTAAACGGAAATGCAGGTTTTATTGTGAAATTTTCGAATTGAAATATGAACAAATTTCACGGGGCACATACAGAAGAAAAAACAAGTGATGTTTAGCCGATTGACGTGTCAGATTTTTAAAGTGTCAAATTCAGAAGTCGTGTGCTTTTAATGCCATCTAATGGCGAGCACTTCCACACTAATGTGGGGGATGTTATATTTGGTTTGTACATATCTACGAATCACAAAGTGAGATCATTTGTCTTGAAAAATGATATATCCAATTGGTATTAAAATCCCTAAGAAAAATTAATAATTTCTAAGGCTGCTGAGAAGAATGTTTGGTTATAAAACGTTATGGAAATGGTTGATCTAATTTACATATTCGCCACGCTGTCTGACGTATGGTAATGTCACTGAGAAAATCAATCAAAATTTTAACGTTACTTATTGATAATTGCTAAAGTCTTTTAAGATCTTTGCAACAGACACTAGTTATAATTTTATTGGTTTCTTCTATTCTTATGAATTGATCTGCATCATATGCATATAGGAGAAAGTCTATAAGATTGTTCTGAGCCAACAAATGGAAGTTTACAAATTGATTTGTGTAATTCATCAACAATTTCGTTGCCAGTGATGCCTTTGACACTTCGGATATAAAAATTATGAGTTTTAAATCACAGATCGGAAAATTTAAAAGTTGAATACAAAATATCCTCTTTAACAAGGGATTGATTGTAAAATCACATTTGAATGCGATGACATGAAAAGTCAATATTAAAATAGATTTTATGCTTGATTATCTCCATAAACCAAAAACATATTAATTTTATTAAATAGAATATCTTCAACTTGAAAGTCTTTTCTGTAATACTTACTGTTTGAGAGCCTCTCTTTCATTTACCTGTAAAAAAAAACGAACAGACCTACACATCAAATCCGTTTGGCATTTGACATTTTTATTTTTCTGTCTTCACGGTTAAAGGGGAGTAAATTTCACTAAACCACCACACAAAAACGAAGAATAAGGTCTTTAACCTGAAAGAATTTCGTGCATTTCCTCTTTAGTCCTTTCTTTTAAACGTGAATAAAATCAATTCAGTGATGCACTAGACTTAGCATTACCTAATATCTGTACATTTAATATAGAAATACAGTCTTCATTCGTTGGGGAACAATGGCATCCTCCCAACAACAGAAGAGCTCCAGTGAAAACGATGCCATCAGCATGGAATATCGGCTTCAACAAATGCATATCGGAGGCGAAAGTAAAACCAAGGAATACCACCGAGCGCCAGGTGCTATCGAAACCTTTATCCGTGATACAAATATTGGTTCTGGAACAAAACCACTGCCCAATGAATCATACAAAATCTACGAAAGAAACAACATCATCGCTGCATCAAAATATGCCACCCCTAAGCCGATAGAACAGTTAGCATTGAACAATGAAAATATCTATGAACTCAAACAACAACACTCGCCCGTTTATGAGAATCTAGACTTTTATTCGGGGGCACAGTTCGATTCGAACAATACTAGAGCTCAGCCACAGTCACCACAGAGCAATTATGGCAGTAATAGTAATAACAATCGGGTTCAATACCTTCCTATGCAGGCTATGCAGGGGGCAATTAACTCGAGATATGCTCACACGCCTGTTCCAGAGGTTGATCCTACTCCAATTTATGAAAATGTTATACCTCACACTGGTAAGTTTTTTTTTGCGAATGAATACAGGTTTATTGGAGATGTATTTATGATTTTCATTTTGTTTTGGTTGATCATCTCTTAAAAATGTAACTAGCGAGACATTTGTAAACAGTTACATAAATAGTTTAATTTGCTATATGTATCTACATTCAATCGTTTGGAACTTTTGTTTTTCTCCAGGCCAACGAGCTCAACCACAGGCTTCTCCTGCAACTGCAACGATCTACCAATTAGTTGAAATGCAGCAACAACATTCCCCACATCACTCTATAGAGTTGCCTAATTCCGGTCTTGGTCAGACCGATGTTCCAACTCAATTAGCCGGACCACAGCATCGGCGCAGTACATCTAATACATCACTGAAAGCAAACGCAGTGGCAGCAGTAAGTGCATCACCAAACCAACGTTATCGGAATCTATCGTTGCCAAGCCATCTCATGTCAGCAAATAGTGCGTCAAACAATAAAGTTTCCGATTATCAGACACAAAATATAAAAATGAATCAAATTCCACAAGTGAGTGACCTTGCGTGCCATTATCACTAGTTAAACAGAACACAATAAATACTTTTTTTCTTTATTGCAGTCACCAATGCATCACATTCCAAATAGATTATCATCGCCTAAACCGTGCACTATGGCGCCCAGTCAAATGGGAATCAATATTTCTTTGAATCCCAACTATATTGAGGATATTAATAGTTCCGATTATGTTTGCATGACTGCTAATTTGAATAGAAAACCCCCACCACCGGCTCCGCAAATAGAAAAACTTAGCCAATCTAAGGATATAAAACAACAACACCAACAACAACAGACGGCAATGGGTGTGGAGAGAACAAACAGTGCCGGAATGAGGTCACCTTCATTGCCACCAACAGCAACTTCGCCCACACCTTCACAGGGTAGTACTGGTAGGTTACACAAATAAATGATAAACTATTTTCAAAGAGTTTTTTTTTTTTTTTTTGATTTGTTCCTTGAAGGGCTTTCGAAGAACCTTTTGCCGTACAGTGTCACACCACCTCGTCCGGCTGGGCCAACTGAGGCTCAGAGAAAAATCGAAGAATTGACACGCCAACTAGAGGAGGAAATAGAGTTGAGTGAAGAGCATGGAGAATATTTTGGTAAGTAGATAGCCTCGTAACATGAACTCCATTGGGAAAGTGGTTTCGGTTTTAAGTGATATCTTTGCACGAAAAGTTTTTATTTATGATTTTATTAACTATTAATATCTATGTGTGCTGGTGTTATAATCAATAAGAAGTGATACTAAACATATAGTTAAGTAATGGTTGTTTTGGTATTCTACCATCATTATTTTTAGAATAATCAAAAGTTTTAATGTTAGCAAGACAATTAATTTAAACTGCGATTTATATAAACTATTGCGAACTATTGTGAACTTATTGCAAACTTAGCTATGGAGTTTCAATTGTTTGTAGTACGACTCTTAAAAGCAAACAAGTTTTCTTTCTTTGTAATTTCTATTAAGAATGGGGAGATTCGAATGCACGAAAAAAATTGCGAGTGCAGGAAGAAAATATTGTTTGTCTTCCATAGCACATATGCCCATACAAATTGTGCTGTTATTAGACCTTTAAAATGTGCTTTATTTTAGAATGAGTAACCTACCTATTACATACAATTATCCTTTTGAATCGCGGTAAATCAAATCATTCGTTAATTTGGTTTAACTTTTGCTTATGTGAAATGCATGCAGCTATGTAAATTCTAACACCTAAATGATTTTTGACCTTACTTTGCCAATATTAAGTTATTTATCACCAAATATAAATAATAAATTCAACGCCACAAGTTATTCATATTATACTAATTATCGGTACCACACTTGATAACTAGGTGAGTGGAGCAGAGAGGCAGAGTTCCTATTAACTATATTTCTGAGCGTTCTAATTACTTTGCACTTTATCAAATTGAGTCACAGTAGTTCTTACGTTCTGGCCATACCTCATTTTTCTGTTCCCCATAAAGCTGCTCGTTAAAATTCGATATTGTTACAACATATTTATTTTCGTTCTGAAGGGTTTAGAATAAATTGAACGTACGTACATTTCTTATTTTGAAGTTTTTCTGAAAGCCCGCGTCTCTTCAAAATGTCTTATGGGTTTACCCCTTTTTTATCATTTGTTAGGATTTAACCAATGGCCTATTGTTTTTGCTTTTCTTAGCAGCCATGATCTCTTTATTCGATGTGGTTTGTTAATTATTTTATTGTTTGGTATATAATGACTCATCCGATTTTTGAAGGTACTTAGGTGTTTGAAGGTACTTTACCTATTGATTGACTAATACTGCAAATGTCTTCTATTTTGTATTTACTCCTCTAATTACGTAAATTTTCATTTCAGGAATTTGTCACACATGTGGCGACAAAGTCAAAGGTGCCGGGCAAGCCTGTCAAGCGATGGGAAACTTATATCATACCAATTGTTTTATTTGTTGTTCCTGTGGACGTGCATTACGTGGAAAAGCATTCTACAACGTTCATGGAAGAGTCTATTGTGAAGAAGATTACATGGTACAGTATATATATATACTATATTTTAAAATAATTTAAAGTTTAACTTTTCTTAATTTTCAGTACTCAGGATTCCAACAAACTGCAGAAAAATGTGCAATATGTGGTCATCTTATCATGGAAATGGTATCTGGATTGTTTACTATAAAATACTCTGTTACTGACTAGATATTTTCATTTCACAGATTCTTCAAGCAATGGGAAAGTCCTATCATCCAGGTTGTTTCCGTTGTTGCATTTGCAACGAATGCTTAGATGGTGTTCCATTCACTGTTGATGTGGATCATAAGATCTATTGCGTCAACGATTATCATCGAATGTTTGCCCCCAAATGTGCTAGCTGTGGAAAGGGTAAGGATAATTTATTTTCACTTTATCGTTTAACCCTTATAATAATGTGTTAACTTATAGGTATCACACCCGTAGAAGGTACTGATGAAACTGTTCGTGTAGTTTCAATGGACAAAGATTTCCACGTAGATTGTTACATTTGCGAAGAATGTGGCATGCAATTAACAGACGAACCGGATAAGCGTTGTTATCCGCTGGACGGAAGATTACTCTGCCGAGCTTGTCACCTTCAAAGGTTGGCACAGCAAGCATCACCTCATTCTAGACATACAGAACCGGTGTGCGCTTCGTATCAATATATGGGTTAGGCATTATTCTTAGGGAGAAAGCATTAGAAAAGGATTTTCAAATAGCTATGTGTGTACTTATATTTAAGAAGAGAGATGTTGCCAATTTTAGAAAAAAAAAAAAAAAATATGAAGAAAGGTTAAAGGTTCAATTCGACAAGTTTATTTATTTCATTAATTTAGCCAATTAGTTTTTAAAGTGTGAAAGACAGATAAGTTAAGATTCTTTATATAATTCTTGATCCTTTGACTGAAGATGATATATGTATGTGTATGCCTTAAATTCTTATAGAGAAAGAAATGTGTAGATACTGCCGTTCTCCCAATAGGCTTGCATTTCAAGACATGTATGTTGTATTTGATGTTTTAATTTGACCAAAAATACAGATTGTAGACTTATACAATATGATCAATTTTATCATTGTATATGATGCAAAAAATCAATTTAGATATTTTTTTTCTAAAAATACTAAGCACATATTTGATATATGAATGTTATTCAATTTACAAATGTAGAAGTCATTGATATTTGTACTTTTTATCAGCAATTTTATATAATATGTCACTACCTAACTATAATGTGGCCAAATGCTTTTGGTGTGTTAATAAGCATTTCGGTTTTTATGGCTTTTGATCACCCATTGTATACACTCAAATATACAAATTTGTAAACTTTTAGTTATTTTCATATTCCATAAAATAAAACAATTCCACAAATTAGATTGACTGCGGCTTTCATTCAAATTTACTTTGTTTCAGCGATGGAATGGAGCCACATTCACGGTTTCGGAATGTCGATTGACAATCATTCGTGTGGTGCTTGTTATCATCTTTACACGAATGGAAGAGGCCTACTATTTAATAAGCCACGGCGCCCACTGGTTTGGCTTAAGTTAGTTGGTTACATTATATTTGTGACTATTCTTCCGTGAGATATAAAGACCTTATTTCCTTGGTATGCTCTACAAAACTCTGATCCTGCCAGTTCTGCTATATGGAGCCGAGTGCTGGACGATAAGCAGGAAAGCAGAGCACATGTTGGGCACTTTCCAGAGAAAAATTCTTCGTCGAATTTTCGGTCCCATATGCGAGGAGAAGATACAACCGCAAACTCTACGAGCTGTACCAAGATGTGGATGTAGTCCAAAAAGTCAAAATACGTCGACTACACTGGCTCGGCCACATCGAGCGTATGGACAATAATGCTCCAGCAAAGAGGATCTTCGACTCACAGCCCCCAGGTTCGAGACGACAAGGAAGACCGAACCTCTGTTTTAAAGACCAAGCTATCGCGGATGCCAGAGCACTTGGTCTGGACAACTGGAAGCAGCGTGCCCGGGATCGAAGAGAATGGAAGGCTACGGTGTCTCAGGCAGGGACTCCTCACGGGTCGAAAGCCCGTTAAGTAAGTAAGTAATTTCCTTGGCCCCTTCACCATCGTTATAAGTGACTTCCACTGTATAATATGTCGAATATGTAACAAGTGCAGGCAAAATGACTAAAGAGCTAATAAATATAAAAATTAAGGCTTACAAATATGAATATATATGAAAACCGTATAAGATCAGCCAAAGAATATGAAATAATTCTCTTTCATTATTAGCGGATTACAAAATATATAGGAATACCCTAATATTATACCTAATGCAAGTAGAGAAAGAAACAATAACTTCATAACCAATAATTGTCAGAAATGTGAATGAATAAATTTGTATTAAACAAATTAAAAATAAGATACATACATATGTATACTTATTTAAAATAGACAATTTCTTAAGGGTCCGGTAAATAACTGAATTCATAAAACACGAGCAGAGTTTATTGAACATATCCCATGAGTAACTATCTCACCGCTGAACGCGCAGACAATTTATTTGACATATCCCATTTCAATCAAATTTGAAGGTTATAAATTTCGCGGTGAATCGGACTGAGTTCGTGTACTTTAAATAAAAAAATAGTAATTGTTAAATTGCATCCTGAAAGTATTACGATGGATTTTAGTAGTCTCTTGCAACAGGCTCAACGCCTAACTAATGAAACACAAAATACTGAAGACCTGCCAAGGGTGGAGCGCACAATTTCCCAAGTTTTACAAGCAACTCAGGAAATGCACTCACGCGTCACCCAAACCGGCGCTCAAGATATTCAAGCGTAAATAAATATATTTTTGTTTAATATTCAATGATCTTATCTATTGTTAACTTCAAGGGTACAATTACTTGGTTCAAAGGGAATCGATTTATCGAAAATCTCCCAAAAACTTGAAACACTCAGCACCAGAAAGACATTCGAACCACTTGATCCCATAGCGGAGACTGATATTCAAAGTTTTTTGAAAAACGAAAAGGAAAATGCTATATTATCAGTTATTGAAGAGGTCCATAAAAATGTGAGTTTTTGTTTTGTTTGGAGAATACAGTGGAAGTCGCTTATAACAATGGGGGAGGGACCGACGAAATAAGGTCATTGTAACCGGTGGTCGTTATATCCGACAACGTTTTATGCGACGGAAGATTAGCCACAAATATAATGAGGCCAACCGAATGAAAGGAAAGTGAACGTTAAAAACGGCTTCCACTGCATATTTTAAATAAATATATTTAATAGAGCTTCTCATATTGACTAACTTTACACTATCTACCACTGAACCTTTATATGTTTCTTGTAGTCATACCAATCAGCACAAAAGCAAAAATGGGAACACATCAAGGCTGATTGGCGCCAAGAAAAGCTGAAACTATTGAACGCCCTCATTGGGCCTTCGCAGAATTGGATTGATATTCAAAAGATTCCAGAGCAGACTATTCTCAATGAGACATCTGGGAGTCGTTCCTGTCTAAATCATATTGTAAGTCCTATTCATATTTATCGTCACTGTCAATATCATTAACTCGTTCTAGGAAATGGCTTACGCCCGAGAAGTCTGCGAATACAATGCGCTGGTGAACAAGGGAGCGTTACGTCCCAATCTTGTACAAAAGTTCGCCAAAGTGGCAGACAATTTCGAGGATCAGAAAATTTCTGAAATATGGGAGATTATGAAGTACATGGTTAATGTAACATCAGTCTCCAGGAGTCGTGATCCGATTCAGAGTCGATGTCAAATCCATCAATTCATCGATCAGGCAAAGAAATATCTGGAAAATAGGTACAAACTGTACATGTCCACGATAATAAGTGGAAACCTGCGCGAAGCACAACGTGGTGGTGTACCCAGTATTTTTAATTTAGTTTCTTCATTTGTTGGACTGACATTGAATCAAGGAGCTTGTTTTGGGCTTCAAGATGTCACAATAGAAGGTAAACCTCTCTGGCCGATGGTATACTACTGCCTTCGATGTGGTGATTTACAGTCTGCTTTGCGTTGTATGCAGCTGGGAGGGTGCGTACTCATTTGAATTTTGTGAATGGATTTTTATGTTTTACTTTAGAGCTGGACATGAAGACTTTATTCAAGTTTTGGAAGACAAGATCAATAAACCCGAGCAGAAAATCAATTCAAAGTTGGAGGGTCAACTAAAGCTGCACTATTGCAATAAAATTAAAAACTCTACCGATCCATTTAAGAAAGCTGTAAGTCCGGTAAATTAGGGTTATTTTTTAACTTTTGAAACTGATGTGGTTATAGGTATACTGCATCATAGCTGGCTGTGATATCAATGAACAGCATTTGGAAGTGGCAAAGACTACAGATGATTTCTTATGGATTCAACTGTCGATACTTCGAACAGACTCTCCAGATAATTCGGAAATTTTAACATATTCAGGACTGCAAACTATGATTTTGGAGAAGTACGGGGAGAAACATTTTAATGCCGGTGAGCAACGACACCTGTATTTTCAAGTTTTAGCTCTGACTGGACAGTTTGAAGCCGCCATTGAATTCCTATCGCGTACAGAAAAATATCGAACACATGCTGTGCACATTGCACTGGCTTTGAATGAACTATTTCTTCTGGGTGGCCCGAGAAATGTTCAGGAACCTTTGTGTAAGTAGACAACTCCGCTTTGTGAGGGGATAATTTATATATGTATGTATAACTTGCAGTGTCTGTTGATATCGAGGACCCGATTCCAATGCGAAGATTAAATATCGCTCGTCTCGTTATGTTGTACGTGAAAAAATTCGAAATCACTGATCCTGCGGAGGCGTTGCAGTACTTCTTCTTTCTGCGGAATCTCAAAGACCCTGAAGGACGTAACTTATTCCTCGTGTGCGTCAGTGATCTTGCTATTGAATGTCGAAACTACGATCTCATATTCGGTAAAATGCAACCAAATGGTATTCCTGTGGGGTAAGTTACTTGTGAAAATGTTTCAAAGATATAATTGTTTTCCTTTTTATTTTTTAGGGGACTCTTCCAACAATTCCACTGCGTTGAATTTGATACGCGCACAGCAGCGGGCATGGTCGCAGAAAACTTGGTAAAAAAAGGAATGTTCGAAGACGCCATAAAAATGTTCGATATCGCTGAGGTAAATACAAGTATCATTAATTTCATTCAGCGCTTAATCATATAGTCTATCTAGATGCAAGGTCAAGCGTTACGTTACACATCTATACTTCTGTCCCAAGTGGTGCATCAAAGCTCAAAGAAGGGTTCTCTACGAGAACGTCTGCAGGTTGTAGCCAGCGATTTCAGCGATAGACTGAGAGGTAACAAGTTCATTTATGCATATAAAGTATGCTATAATAAAACAATTGGTTTTTCCAGGAAACAAAATTGAATGTGAGCCACAAATAGTTGCCACTTTTAATTTGCTCAATGAGTTGGTTCAGTTCTTTGATTTCTATCACGAACGCAAGTATCATTTGGCACTGGAAGTCTTGGCCAACACCAAACTGGTGCCAATGTCTATGAACGATTTGGAGGACTCTATAAATAACTTCAAGCGTGTAGGAGGAGAGATTTGTAAGGTTTATCCCGATATTCTTTTAGCTACAATGGACATTTTCTATACTCAGTATAAGAGTATTCGTGGCAAGGAAGGTAGTGGCTTTATTGACAGCGGAAGGGATAGGGTAAGATTCTTCAAATATTTATTTTTTTAAACTCCCTCGTTTAATGAATATGAATTCCTTTAGCAACTGGCCCATTTGAGAGAAAAGGCGAAAGCACTTACAAACATGGCAGCCACAGTTCCATACCGGATGCCAGGCGATACAAATAACCGCCTTGTGCAAACGGAAATTTTAATGCATTAAGAATGTTTTTTTTTTATAAATTGTTTTCTATTTTAATAAATTGAGATGTAATATGAATCTTTATATGCTAAGTGTCAGTACAGCATGGTAGTAAATGAAGTATTTTGCAGAGAAATTGACACAGAAACGTTAACCTAGAGCTGGGTTAAAAGGGAGATTTGTTCTACTTTCGCTGATGTTCTTAATTACTTATTTATGAGATTGTTCTCGGGTGTATTTTCAAATGGATTACAATGTTGATCATAATGCCAACAATACGTATTACTTCTCTGTGCTTTCCCTCTATTTGTAACCGTTTAATACCAAACAGGGTCTTACCTGAGACACCCTTCTTATACCAGAAGTCTGAGACTCGAAGATTCTTCTAACTAAATCGTTGTCCATTCGGTCGATGTGATGGAACGGATGTACACAAAGTGATTTAGCTTTTCGGACTATTTCCACATCTCGCTTTATTCTCGCATATTGAACTGAAAATACGAAGAAATTTTTTTTTATATAGCACTGAGTTTCCAGAGTTATTCTTCGAATGTCCATTGCAAGAAATTTACTTGCAGATTGGTATCAAGGTTTCCTAACTGCATTTAAGATACTAGAACTAACTCTTTGGTGCGGATGAGTTGGTCCTTTTGACCGGCAAATTATCACTTGTTTTTGTCTGTTCTACACATACTTAAAAGTGTTCTGATCGGATGGAGAACATAACACCGTTTGCGTATACCATACATGAATCGCAAAAACAACCCTAGTTGGAAAAGAGAATGCATTTACATGAGTTTATATCAATGATGTATATTTTATGTCCTTAAATATGTTTGTTCTTAACACTACAAAGGTATCATGCATTTACAAATATTCTTCCATTCGATACCTCTTATGGTCTCTAAATTGCTCAGGGTTCGCTTCTTCCAGGCGCTTTTCGACACACTTCAAGAACTCACCCAACATCTCGGCTTCGCCCCGAATATTCTTTCTCTCTCGATCATTGTAAGGCTTTAGGAGATGTTTTGGTGTAATTTTTGCTGTTTTATCTCTTTTTTTAATCACTTTTATGTTGTCTTCGATGAACTTCGCTTTATTATAATAAATCTCTTCGCGTAGATTCTCGACTTCCTTGTCAACAGATTCCTTTATGTTTAGCATCACCAAATGATCTTGGTTTACTGAAATTCTAGGAATAGGCAGGCTGGAAATTTCAATGCATTCATCGGAATCAGTGGAATTTGTCTCCATTGTCCGGCACAGTCCGTTGGGATAAATTATTTCTTCTAGTGAGGCTTCCTGACTATCTGTGGCAGCACAGCTTGACATCGTTTGGAAGTCTGTGATGTGGTAGGTACCATTTATATTGTAGAATTTATAGCCCAACATATCTAGGGCAATTTCGGTTAGTAGATAAGACATCTAGGAATTTACAAAGAATAACAATATGTTGAATTAAATGTTGCTTTTTCCTCAATTAAAACTTTTACTTTGATTTATGAATTTGTTTACGTCTGAGATGAAAATGTCAAACTATTTTTCTTGTAAAGTACTGACAGATTAAATTATGGGTGTAGTGTCGATAATGTAGGTAAAGCAATTATCTAGCACCACGTCTATATGAGAGACTGTTTAGACGTGTACTGTTCAATCGACTGAGTCGGAAGTTTGTGGGTGAAACTCTGTTAATACAAGACTGACGGACTGGATTTCTTTGACGTTGGCTGTTGTTTTTACACGAATAGAAGGGGCTTACTATTTAATGCCGTATTCGAAGGGCAGTTTGTTATTTGAGAAGCTTGCTCAGGACAATTGTACTCTCGGATGTTTGTCGGATGCTCGCGAGAGGTGAGGCCGTGAAAAACTTTTAGGTGTTCCGACTGGGATTAGAATATCGGACCCCTTGCTCCATAGTCCAACGCACTAACCACTGAACCATCCGGGCTATAAATGTAAAAGAACATATGCAGTAAAGAAAATCACATTCGAAAATTATCCATAATCTATTGTTTTTGTTTTTGCATTGACTGCACCCAGTTAAAAAAATTCAAACTAGTACGATTTTCAACATCAGCACTTCCTTGCCGGCAAATCATCTGTGTCCGTTGACAGTTGTACAAAAGTGAAAATGCCAAACGATATCGTTTTCTACCCAATTTTTCCCATAAGATTTTCTTAAACTCATCTTTTAATCCGTACTAAACTGATAAGTAACTTGTTTTGACAATGAAATAATACTTTCGGTTTTGCTTTTACCCTCTATCCATTTATTAACGATTACGCGTTTGCATTTAAAACAGTGGAGGGTCGAAATTCTAAATTGTTTTGTTGTTATTTTGTGTGTGAAAGCGCGTAGGTGAAGTGAAAATGAAGATAAATGAAAAAAATCTCTTCCTTTTTGCTACCACACCTCCATACGATTTCGAGGGATTCCTTAACAAGCGCGGAGAAGTCAATAAAGCATTTCAGCGTCGGTACTTTGTACTCAAAGGCAATTTATTATTTTATTTTGAGAAAAAGGGCGATAGGGAGCCTCTTGGTTTAATTATCGTAGAAGGATGTACAATTGGTGAGTAACGACGTAAGAATGCTGAACTCACCCTCTCTAATCGATGGAAAATATGCGTGTGGTCATATGCCTATTTGTAGAACTCTCCGAAGAAAGTGACCAGTATTGCTTTCAAATGGTATTCAATGGAAATCGTACGTACATCTTGTGTGCTGATAATCAAGACCTGATGGAGGCTTGGATGAAGGTTCTGACTTGTGCCGGGTATGAGTATAAGAAACTAATGGTGGCTGAGTTACAGCGACAGTTGGAAGAAATAGAAGACACAAAGAAAAGTAAGTTACTAAGTTTATTACACAGCCATGGTCATACTTATTCTCGACACTACACAATCATTGTAGAATGGCTAGGCGAACCTATACAAGCAACAACACCAAAGCCTCCACCTCGGCGGCAGAATCCATTCAATCGTCCTGCACCACCTCCTCCACAGCCATCAGTAGTAAATTCTGGCCTAAGCAATGGCTTTTCGGGATCGGTTTCGGTCGCGAATAAGGCTTTGAGGACAGGTAATTATTAATGTAAATGTCACTGCTTATTAAGTACCAATTTGTATTAAATTAGATATTAATTAACATATGTTAAACAAAGATAACGGAAATGATAAAAATAGATACGTTGTCGACGATTCAAACAATGTGGGCGATGTTCATTCCCACAGTCACTTTATATTTTGTTTTGCTATTATGAACGTGAGATTAACTTTACTGAATAAGTTAAACGCTTATTATCCCACGTTTATTTAAGATTGTTATTTGTCAGCAAATATGTATACATCTGTAATTAGTTATGCATGCACTGTATGTATTTTTAGCTTTTCTTCTCTTTGTTTTCGAGCCGCGCGTAATACAAGATTCATTATGATGTTCTTTAAATTTCTCTATCTGAAGACTTATGATTTTAAGTTTCGAAATTCTGGAGGTTTTGTACAGTTCTTTGCGAATTAAATATGACATTTCCCAGTGTATTTACTAAGTCCGTTTTCAAGAAGTCGGGGTTTTTTAGTCTTATTCAATTCATATAAGTGCAAATGCTACTCTATTTTCTTTCTAATGTCGACAGTGCCGCTTTACTTAAATTGGAGGTCATACGATCTCTTCTTCAGGTCTCTGTATCAGTGAATATAATTTTTAAATATTTCACATGGAGATTCTTAGTGCCTCAGACATCATACACCCCACCCATCGTATCAAAACTCCGTGGGTTAAATTGAGACATAAAATTTTTCAATAGAGTTTCTCGATATGGTTGACCTTTTAACTCGTCTGTACTTGATATTTGATTGTGCAAAAGTACTCGCTTTAACACAACTCGCTGCAAATTATTCGAATTCCTTTTCTTTTTCAGATCACTTAAGTCGTTAAAGAAAAATACTTCTATATGAACGGTTTCCTCCTCTTCTTTATCTTTGCAGCTTCACCAAAAATGATTCGTAAAGAAGCCTAGTCTTGTGTGATACTTACTTGTAAGAGAACGTCCCGTGATAACACCTATTGTAATGTCTATGTGTAGTCGGTTGAGAGAATTTTATTTTGTCGCTGGACAATTCCACCTATCCATCTCGATAGTATTTATTTTAAGTTTTAATTTGAATGTAGCGAATACTTTTCTCTAGACGATGTTTCGATCTTTTATAGCAAAGAATGCCGAGATATACTTTCTTTCAAAAGTTTAATGGTTTCTTAAGGTGAACGTAAGCATATATATTAAAGCCTCTATTGGCGATTGAGTCTTGACATAAAGGCTTTTCTGCGTGCAGATCGTGCTCCATGTGTGTTCGCAGACATTTTCTACTAAATAAACAGATAAGGTTCCGATTTCCATTGGATATGACATTAAACAGTAAGGGTCCTACCTGTCATTCGTGTAAAGAATTTATCACGCACAACACGAACGATTGTGAGAAGTCAGGCCCTTATGTAGGCCTGTCGTACCAAATATTTATTTTTTATTTTTCTATTTCGTCTTTGGCAATAGTTAATCTATTTTCGTCAATTGTAAGATGATGACTTGGAGCATATGTGTTTTCGACAAGAAGGGGAAACATGCCATATATTTCTTTGGGGCTACCCGAAGTCAGAGAATTTAGAGAACCTCAGGATTAATCGCCCCGTTGTTTAGGCATTGGAATAATGCCGCATGCCATAAATAATGTGTTTCATGGTTTGATATCTCGAAAACTATCTGCCTTAGGAGAAAGAAAAAAATCGGGCGTTCTCAATAAACCATCGTCTGTTATAAATCAAATCAAAACTTACAGTTCAACTCAATAGGTACGGATTTTTTAAGAGTATAGATATAGCATCTGGTATTTCTTAATGCTATTTTAGTAAAACTGATTTGTATTTTTCCTTGATAGAATGGTATGTCTATTAAAATGTGAATTTAAAATGTATGCAAATATTTAGTTTTATTATTTTGTTTTGTATTTTTTGGTGTATTTGCGTTACAGTAGGTACAAGTACGTAGGAACCAGTATTGCATTCCAGATTGGGATTCTTTAGAATCTCCCTAGAATGCTGAGTGACCCTCTGCTGTCTGTTCTAAATAAAAAGTGGTGATCAAGTCGCTCTTAGACCTTTCTAATGGAAATAACTTAGTGCTTTAAAGAAACGTTCTCTTAACAGTTGTACTCTTGAAAGTTTATCAGGTTTTAAGCTACACATATCAACACTAAATGAAATTTGTCTTTTACTATATTGATAAGTCCCCGTGGTAGACCTTTATTTATTTTATTCTGTAATGAAATGGTGTCCCACGTTAAATTTATTTCCTTCCCAATTCGTACATTGACATTAGCATCAGAATGCAGGCAATCGTCATCATTATCTTCCTCATTGTTTTTTTCTCCTACAATCATAAAATATTTAAATATTGACGTGAATTTCTCCAAAACAATTTGTAATATAAAAATATTATGCTTAAGAATTTATTCAGTTACTCAACTGATGGTCGAATTGTGTCAACTCGTTGATAGATAATATTATTCAACCTCTACGGCTCCGATTCACTATCAATGAGCCTCTCAGATTACGTTGCATTATGTACTTTTCGGTTTTCCTCTGTGGAGAACTTCAGATGTTCATCAGGTCTGTGCAAATTATCATTGTCTTACACAATATATGTTGAAGTAGAGTAATCTAGTATGTGTACCTATGTTAATCATATCATTTACGCTCTTATATTTTCACTTATTCTCACACATCTACTGACCGAATCCAGTTGGCAGAATGCAAATCGAACTCATTACCGTGGGCATAGTCATTGCCTTAATTTGTATTGTTTTTTTTTATTATTGTTTCTGTAGAATCTACAGAAGGCGAAGAGTAATATCCTACGATTCCATATCTCTTGCAGAATCATCTTCCTCCGAGTATTTGTCTACAGCGGGTGCAATGCCTTCACCTCTGTATGGAAATTTACAAGAAACATCTCGTACATCACCAACAGTGAGTAAAAAAAGTGCCAAAACAGTATTGACTTCCAGCGCCCTATTTAAGAAGCTACACGAAGATCTACGCAAGGAAGTACTAGCAGACGTTGAAAAATATCGAGCGCAGAAGGAGCTCACCAAGAAGCCATTAATTGACATTTAGTTTTCTTATTTTTTTTTTGTTGTTGTGTAACAATGTTTTGTTCTTCTGTGCTATTAACTGTATAATTTTAGTTTGTAAATATTAATCTAACGTCAATATATTTTTATATGTAGGTATACATAAAAAAATCTGAAAATATAAACATTGTTAAAAGAGTCATCGGCTTTGTGATAAGTTGTGGCGATTTGAGTGGATCACTTGTTTGGTTACCATATTGAATTTAAATAAAGATGTAAAGAACTAAGTTGTACTTATTTATGGTTTTCATTTGTTGTTGTTCCATTTTATCCGATATAGAGAACTGGAAACGGTAAGCTCAATTAGTCTCTCTCTTTTCAAGGGCAGCTAAACGTTATCGTGTAGTGGGATTCATATTTGTCGTTGGTATCATCTCGTTGCAATATTACTAGTATAAGCCAAGCACAAAGTTGTTAAAATAAAAAAGCAAAACAGTTGATTTTATCGTTATAGGAGCAAATAATCCTGTCAGTGACACAAAAGAGCCAGAGATTCTTTAAGTGATCCATGAGAGACCCTACTTTTTTAAAGATGACGCGGGAATTGTGATTGGAACACGTGATTGCATCAAGTATGTGTACTTGGCGCAACAGGTCGATGGGACCCAGGGACTAGCTTCTCACAACCATTCGTGTTGTGCGTGTTATATTCTTTACACGAATGGAGGAGGCCTACTGTTTAATGCCGTGTCCGAAGGGCAATTTGTTGTTTGAGAAGCTTGATCAGGACAGTTGTACTCTCGGATTTTTGTCAGACTCTCGCGAGAGGTGGGGCCGTGAAGAACTTTTTAGGCGTTCCGACTGGGACTCAAACCTCGAACCCCTTGCTCCATAGTCCAACGCACTAACCACTGAGCCACGGCGCCCACATCATTGCATCAAGTATAACTATGCTAATATGATCTCAGTCGATGTGGGCTATATCGATTGATTCCCTAGCAAGAACCTTCAATTTTATTCTGTAAAACAATCAGACTGGGAGTTTTACCTCGCACTTTGTTAAAAATTACATATAATTCAGATAGATTTCTGTTTTTGGAAACGCTGAGGTGTTGGAACCTTTTAATCTGGTTTGGTTTAAAGTATTTTTACTGATTGCACTGGATTACATTTGAAGATTTTTTCCGAGTGTAATTGATACATTATTTGTGTACATATCAGCGGTCATCTTTAAACTATGTATACTTGCATCACAGAACTTTGAAAGTTAAAAAAGAAACAGCTTGCGATATAGAACGCTTACCTTGGTTCCTTCTGCGATTCCATAAAGAAGATACCTTTAATCTTTAAATGATCTGACTACTTACCAATAAATGCACATATTTGAGATTTTAATGCACTTTACTGTTTTTGTGTTAACGAATAAAAGGCCTTCATCTATATCATATAGTTATATATTTCTTTCAGTTCAGACTGCAGTACACATTACATGCTAATTTGGATCCAAAGAAAATACGAAATTTTGATCTCACATAAATATCTATCTGGCTGATTCTCTTTCGCTTCATTCTATTTCTACATACATGTATATTTTCTGGTTTTTACTAACTTTACTTCTGTCTTTTATTTGAATATTTATTGAGTATGAGCTTTAAATATCTTCAACTTCCTAATTAAAAGTAATAAAAGTAAATTTACGACAAAGAATAGATTATAAAATTTAAATAAAAGTCTGTTCTATTTATTATTGTTTGTAGATCTATCTCAATGTAATTGCGCGAAAAAATTATGAAAAAATAATTTGTGTAATCGTTTTTCTTTTTAAAAGTATATGTATGTATGTATGTCGTTTTCTTTGTAATCTCATTTATTATTTACAAAAAAAAATTATAGTTTTTGTTTATTTTTATAGATAAAGAATAATTAAGCTATTTGGGGTGCTGGGCGGCACTAGCAAAAAGTCTCCTCTCCAAAATTATGTTTTATTCTTAAAACAACACATTTCCGGCTTTATTTTATTTATATAATAATCTTCTGTTATGCTTTACTCAAATTTAATACAATACTTTAATAGGAAATTCTATCCTTCAGACGCGTTCGAGATATTTAAAACTATCTAAATCTGTGGCAGCAAACTCTATCATTCGTTAAATATTGTAGAACTTATGTGAAATCTAAGTTTATTTCCTTCGATGGTAATGCTGTTTACATGCATCTGCTCGCCGCAGCACTTCGGCGTAAGATAAATCCAATTTCTTTAGTTTGTGCAAGTCCTGTGATACGGTACTGGGGCGGAATTCCACTCCATTCATATCTAACTCACGTCCACGAGGTGTGACTGGTCCTCTGGGTGAGGATGTGGATGAGCTTACACCACGGTTGTAGATGATCATTGAATTACCATTCCATTCATGATTTGGTCTACGACTACCGCCCTGACTAGTGGAAGGTGGAGTTCCGCTTGGAGATGGCGAGTGATTAAATGGCCTCATATCTCGTCGTTTTTTGCCGCTACTGTAGTACACCCTTGGTGGTGATGGCAGTGCGGCAGGTGACTCAGAACGATCGGTACCATAGTTGCGATTCTTCTTCTTGCTTTTCTTTTTGATTCCAACTCCAACCATTAAGTACTCGAGAGGTTCACGTTTGAGAGGCGTTAAAACACGACCGTTTTCCATTATTGCTTGCTTGCTTGCTGGCGATAGCGTAGTGGAGCCTGATAGAGATGCACATGGCGGTTGATTTTCTTGATTTTTCTCGATAATGTGCTTCTTAGCCGTTTTTCGTTCCATTTTGGTGATGCATTCTGACATGGCAAACGATTGCTCCGATACAGCTGAAGAAATAATACTTTGTGTATCATCACCGAAATCCATGGGAGGGATTTCTTCATTAGCTGGTGTTACTGGTGGAACCTTAGCTGCCGGAGGATGAGTGTCATCGAGAAGTGGAAGTTTATCGCCTTCCTCCTTATTTTCTGCAGCCTTTTTGAGCACAGCAAATATTTCTTTAAATAGCTCTCGATATTCGGGGCGATTGCGGAATCTCGAATCAATGGGACTAGCATCATCATAAATGCTGAATTTACAGTCTTCGCCATCGCCAATTGAGCAAAGAAAATAGCCGGGCCTATCATCAGTCTGAGTTCCCTTGTTGCTGGTCTCATCTGAAAAACCGGACGAAGATGTCTCCGCCTCTGAGAATTCTGTTGGTGTGCGACGATTATTTTTACTGCTACGATTGCTTTGAGTATTCTCCTGGTCTGTATTCGGTCCGGAATTCTTTTCACTATTATCCTTCAAATGGAGGGAGGTATATTCAACGCTCGTTTGGAATTCTTCGGCCAAGGAAACACCACTCTTGCGGGCAATTGAATGACGTTGGACTTCAAGTAGAGCTTCATATTTTTCAACCAAGTCCCTGTATGGATTTGGGCTGGCTGGAGTGTTCAAGTCCAATGAGTCCGGTGGTGGTCTTGAGGCAACCTGTAAATATTTTAGGTTTTGTGTTTTTTTTTACAAAAAAATGTGTCTGTGTTTTTAAGCTACTTGCCGAGATTAAATCCCTTTTTTTTTTTCAAAAATCATAGTAAAACATGCAATTTGGTATATAATTTTTGTTTTTAGAAAATATATTTCTAACAATTACAAACAACGTTTGTTAATATTCAGTTTTTATCTTTTTTTAAAGTTACATTTACAAATAAATTTAAAAACTTCAATGTTATCACATTCACTCAACACATTTTGTTGTTCTTATTTTTAGTTGGTTTTAAAAATACATTAACAAAAAGAAAAAGAAAATTAAAAACATAATAAAACATTTTTTTCTTTAACATTTAACAATTAAACAAAACAAAAAACACCTTGCAATACCACGTTAATACCTAACCTAGGGTAAAAGGCATTTTGGCAAAGTAGAGGGCATTAAATAGAAAAAGAGATTTAAGATCTACGGCAAGAACTTTAGGTTTAGAAACAAGTTTTATAGGTTAATTAAAGTAGAGGTAATAATTTGAGATAATGTTATATTAATAAATATGTATAAAATGTAAGTGAAAGCAAAAATAAGTTATAAAAGCCATACGACAAGGTTCATTTAAAATATGTAGCTTTGTACATTTGGTTGAATGCAAATGAGCGTATAATACTTATTATGACACCTTTTACCCAAGGGTACAATAACGGTAGGATATCAACTGGAAAACGATTACGGACTGTGGTGACTCCAAGTTAAAACGAACAAACAACAATCAAGCAAATATTTAAATAAAATAGGACGAGCATTAGTGGCCAGCATAAGTCACAAATCGTTTTCTAGTTACCACATTAATACTAGAATAAAAAAAAAAATAAATTAATAAATATTATAAATAATTAAACGTAATGACACTTGGCACAATGGTTGCGGTTTGTTTTTGTATTGTCGAGAGAAATGTCGTAAAGGGATTTCCAAGGGAATAAAATTAAATTAAAGACATACAGATATGCTTACAAGATTAGGTCCAATGTATTTGATACTTTGTTTTTAGAAAAGTAAGGGCTGGATAATTTGGAGTTCATTCGTTAAGATATGTTTTGCATTATCTAAGTACATAGCCAAGCGGTGTAAGGCTGAAAAGGGTGAGGCGATTGAGGCCTATAGGATGCAAGACCCAAGAGGAAGAGATTCAGTTATACTATACGAGCCCGAACCATAGACTCTATTGAACTCAGATGATGATTCTTGATCGTTTAACTTCACTATTTTGTATGAAATTTAGATATTTGAATTCTCTACAATACGTCCATACATCATAGCTACGCCCACTTTTTGGACTTTTTCCGTCAAACATCAACAAACCTTCGAGGATATCGTCATAATTTGAGAAAAAAAATGGCGTACGGCCACGCCCACTTCGTAAGGAATACATAATAGGGAAGATATGGTATTATATGATCCATTACAGACGGATTGTAGCTTTTCTGTATATTTTTTTGTTTTTTTTATTATTAATCTAACAAAAGAGGATCTGTCATTAGTTAAAATTCCTATAGAAATCCCTTCTCCTCCATATTTCTCGGTCTATTTGAGCTGCATTTTGTTTTCTTTTTTAATTTCTTAAGACTAATTTTAAGTACTCGCATTGAATACGTGTTATATGTAAAAATGGACGAATCAAAAACATAGAATTAGTGCAACGAAATGGAAAACATTTCACAACAAAAAATTAAAAATATTAACGAAAACAATAAAAAAGAAAAATAATAGAAATGTATTATTATTATGTACTATCATCTTCATCAGGTAATGAGCTAATTAAACGAAAAATGACTAATGCTGGCCATTGTAAGATTTTCGCAATCCATCGCATTACATTGAATTTTCGAATCGCTCTCTGCCATACATCAAGCAGGATGTTTTCTAATGAAATAGGCAACTCATGCAGGTACTTTGTTGTATTTGAACAAATCGCACATTCAGCCTATAAAAATATTAAATAATAAAAATAAAGTGGAAGAAAATAAAACAATCAAAAAGGAAGAACGAAAAAAGATAGTTTGTTTTTTGTTTTACGTTTTTGTGTTGTTTTTGAACGACTGATTGTGTATAGGAAGGGAAACTATTTCTTTCTTTGCAAACACACATAAAAAGTGTTAGTTAATATTTATTATGAAAAAGGATACCCGATGAGTACATTGTGTGGAATTTGGATGAAGGGACGATGTACGATGTTGTTTGGAGTAAATAAGTAGGTTATGATTGTTATGAGAAAGGCTGTATGCAATATAATATACTATATACACAAAGACATGATGTAAGTTGCCCATTTCTTTAGATAAGGTGATGCTTAGATTGCGAATATATGTATGTACATAAAGTTAGTATGCATGTATGTACGCAGTGGACATGTATGCGAATGATAATTAGTGCTATTTCTTATACATATACGTATTTTTTTATGAACTATGAAGTGGCATGGTGGATGTGGTGTTGGTGATGAATAAAATAAAATATATTTTGACTATGGAATTTATTTTGTTTGCAATTCAGTTTGCTTCTGCATTTACTTATAGTAAACTTAGTTCAGTTATAATATTTCAACTATGTATGTAATATTTAATTTTGTATGCTGTTAAATACAATTGGTTATTATTTGTTTTCTTACGAGTAAACAATTTAAATTGATTTAATAGAAAAGTAACAAATAAAACATTAAATAATACTGAAAATAGAAATGAAGAGAGAAGGGGAGTAGATGAGGAGAAGTGACACCAATCCAACTAACCGCGAAACATGCCGAAGAACAGGGTTTTAAAGTAGAAACAATTGCTCACCTTTATTGTAACGGCTGACCGGTGGTACGCTACTTGAGATGATGTATCACCATTGCCACCGCTGCTTCCAATGGCTTCCATATCAAGAAGACTACGATCGTCATCCTCTTCTGTTGGTGCAATTGAGGAGGCTTCGTCGTGAGCTGTGATTCTATCGTCACAGGCTCGTAAACAACGACTGCACATGTTTCCTTGCCTAAATCAAATCTTATTCATTATATTCTTGCGCTTTATAATATTATTTTTAGACTAACCGAACTTCTTCGAGAATTGAGAGCTCTTCATGGACTGACTTCATTTCCTCATTTGTACCTTGAGCAAGACGACCTTGTAGGGTTTGATTTTCCTGAACTATAAGTAAACAATTGAGTTTAATTTTTTTACTAGTAAATAGATTTTAAACTTACTTATAGCAACAAGTTGATCTTCGAGTTCACCTACTCTTTGTTGTTCTGAGAGTAGGGCTTTTTTGGTTGTTTCCAGATCACTTACGACCCGCAAAATTTCCTCATTATCTTCGGTACCAACCATGCTAATGTTAAAGGAATCATTTTGCGAACTGTCACTGATGCCGGTGGAGTTTGCATTTTTGTTATTGGCACTACTTGACTGGAAGGCGAAACTACAGTTCTCGGGATTGGTTGTATTTGCATGAAAACTCTAATAGAAATTAAGAAAAATTGCATATGAATTTTTAATGTACTACTCCTTATACGAATGTTTTTTCAAAGAGTAGATTTGCTTAGACCTTTCCAGAGGAGAGAGCGGTTTTGACGTACCAGAAGGACGGTAACTGTCAAAGCGTTACACTTTCTACTGATACTCACCTCAGCGTCACCATCACTCCCATTACTAAGATCTTTCTCGTGATGTCGTAAACGGACTCCCAATGGATCATTACCAGAATTGTTTTTCTCTTGCAACAATCTTTCATTTTTTCGTCGTTCTATCGTTAGCGATTGTCTGGTATCATCAAGACTTTTTGTGAGCTCTTCACAGCGACATTCTAATGTTTCAATATTATGCATAAGCCTGTAAATAAAATATATGTTACAAATATGCTAAGTATTTAGATAAAGGTAAGCTTACGTCTTAACGTGCTTTTTATGATTATTATTTTCTCCATTTAATCGATGATTGGAGCGTTCTAAATCCTGTACCCCGACTTCTAGTTGTTCATATATTTTGAGACGAGAATCATTGACTTCACGTAGGGCAGCAGTTTGCTTTTGGAGATACTGAAATGAATGTGTTGGTAATCTGATTAGACTAAGTGTATAACTAATGATAGGTTCCTAAAATAGGTTAGGTTATTAAAAATCCGATTTGTGTCAGTTCAAATATGAGGTGATGTTTTGTGCATGGTCTCGTCGGAACATTGCTTGTTCCAAATGAGCTGAGTTTTCTTTAAACAGAGCATCGCAAAAGAGCTGTTACAGACATGTTAGAATGAGTCAATTGTGACCCCAAATTCATGGAACGCATTATCACCGGTAATGAGACTTGCCAATCGAGGTGCCACTCAAATGGACCAAACCCCAAAAAACCATATCAAAGTCGCTCAGGTGTTCAGGTGTTGTTCACTGTTTTTTTTTTCAATATTTGTGGTGTTGTTCATTTAGAACTTCTCTCGGTGGATCAAACACTGAATAAACGATATTAGTTCTGTTCGCGTACTCTCTGCGTCAAAATTTGTAGATTTTACGGATTGGGGGTAGAATTTCGTTCAGTTATTTGACAGATTTCATAAATCAGTACAAAGAAGTTTCCTGCACTAAAATTCGTAGCATGAACAGATTTCTTACACTCTCGCGGGCGCTCTCTTTTACGAAAAAGTACGACTAGCGCAATCGAACAGGATTTCGTAAATTTTCGTAGATTTTCGTGAAAATTCTTTGTTTTGGGAGAGTATGCGTTATAAAGTGTTTGAGGGAGAGTATTTGCCCATACGATAATACACCGTCTCATAAATCAATCCTTCTGAAGTACTTTGTAAGGAAAAACTCTACCAATATGATCGAGGAAGCATCGTAATTTCCAAATATGGCAACCTGTGATTTTTCCCTGTTTCCAGAACTACATAAGTCGATTGAAGAGATCGAACAAAATTCACTCAGAGAATTGAAGGCGATTTTGGATGAATGTATGAATGACAGGATTGTTCGTTGGAAAAACTGTACCACTTCAAATGAAGCAAAGAGACAAAATAAATTTTGATGATTAATTGATTTGTGTTGTTTTCTCAGTCTCGCTTATGTTTTGACTGAATGTATGTATTTATGGAAAAACCATTCCAAACAAAAGTAACTAGCTAATCTTTTAACCTCATTCGGGCCTGAATTCTTTTGATTAGAATTCAATCAACATTTCTCTTCGTCCAATAACACGCATTCATTTGCATGCATCTCTCTTGTTTGTTTTATTTCTAGGAGTGTCCAAATTCGCTCTATTTCCATATTTAATGATTCATAAATCGTTTAGTCTGACTGACCCAAATTGTGTGTACATATACATATGTACATATGTTTATGTGTAGGTTAATATATTTAGAATAGTTTTATATGTAGTATGTATGGATGTCCTATTGTTATCATTAAAATGCAACAACACCATCAGCGAATTCGTCAGCAATTGCTGGCGTTCCGTTCGATTAAACCAAAGAAACGAGAAATCAAACAAGCACTCTCTTACGGTTCGCTTCGTTCAACCGAAGCGTGTTGCTCGAATTTAGTGGACCGATTCGAATTGCAGAGAGATAGCAATCTTAAACGTGACCAACAAAAATTCTATTAACCAAATTAGGAATACTCAATACTCAAACTGTTTTATTTCTAAATATTTCTGGCATGTGCGTCTTCCCCATTCCCGGGAGAAAAATTAAAAAAAAAAAAGCAAAATGCAAAATGCAAACAAGTTTTTATTGCAACATTGCATGCCAGGAAGTGACCGCCTTCGGGGAGTCTTTTATTTGCTTTTGTTTCTTATTTTCACATGACGGTAGCAATTGTCTTGTGCACGCATCAATTCTATTTTAGCTAAGACTACTCACTACGGAGCATTGCAACACTACAATATTTATTTTCGAAGAAAAGTTCACACAGATGGTAATCAGATGAAGCGCGATGTGTATTTAGTCTGTTCAAACATAAAAATGTTTCGTAATTACATATTTGTTTATCGAGAAGAGGTTAAATTGTTTTGTCAAAACGTTAGATCAGATCTGGTGTTAATGTAAGACATTATTAACTCTTTAGAGATACTCAGTACTTACGATAATTTCTTGAGCTTGATCGTCAATGATATTTTGGTGATGTTTTAATGTTGTTTCCAACTCTTTGTTACGTTCTAATAATGTCTTCCCAAGTTCTGCAGCTAATTGTAAATCTGAAATAAAATTTAGAAAAACAGAAGGTTAGATCAATATGTTCTACAAAAAATAATAATTATATGTACATATGTAATTAAGGTAGTTTTCTGAGATTGACCAGTATTTTGTCTTCTAAGTTTTGATATCGTAAACCTGATAGTCAAGGAAGAATAAGGTCAAAGTTAAAAAAGGCAAGTTGGACTACGAAGCGAGAGGTTAGTTAGTCGATCCTCACATAGACGATCGCCATCATCTGACAAACATCCGAGAGTATAACTGTCATGAAAAGACTCTTAAATTGCGTGTCGGACGCGGCATTAAAACAGTAGGTTCGTTTCATACGTGTAAAGCATATAATACGCACAACACGAATGGATGTGAGAAACTAGACCCTTTGTGATTTTTTTTTTGACAATTCTATAACGATGTGTAGTATAAAAAAATTCTTCTAACTGACAATTGAAACAGCTTCGTAGCTCCGACGAGAGCTTTGTGGGTTCTGCAATGTCTGTACTGATTGCTTTCCTTAGGGTCTTAATCACTGTTTTGAACTTTAGTGTAGAAAGCGAGATATAGCCAATTCTTCGGCCTTTTTATTACTTGGTGTGTTCTAGTGTTCAGCGACCCAGTAGAGGGTAACTTTGTCTAGACATTAGCACTTCACAAATTTGAATTTTATGTCAATGACAGAAATCGGATCTATTGCTACTGGTTATTGTTTGGTAAGTAAACTGGGATTTGGAGGCTATTTCACTTCTTTGCTCCCATTAGGTAAGCACCGTTTAGGAAATCCTTTTCTAAATTCTTCTCCGCTTGGGTATGTACATAGGTATTTCTTCAAGATCATAAAATTACTTGATGTACGTACATACTTATGTACATATGTATGTATTATGTTTGGTTGTTGAAAAGGCTAACTCACTTACTGATTCGATCTAAACGATAAGCAACGATCTAGAGGAAGTGATAGGAAATCTAAAAAAAAACAAAGAGTAAGTATGAACATATGGTAGTTCAACGTATTCTTCAAAAGGATTCTAAAATATACATACATATGTACATACATACATATGATTATGAATTGAATTAATAAATGAATAATGTGTACACAAATGCCTGAACATTGTATAGAAGTGACCCTATTTTAAGTAACCCCAGTTCGTATCCATATATAGCATATATACTACATGCAAAGGTATCCAGATTATTTTCACTTTTAAAATAGAACAGTACTTCGAAACTAATTTCTTATTATAGAACTATTTGGTGCCTATTTTTAGTTTATTTACCCCAAGAGGTATGTTTCATGGCAGTTCTTTTAAATTTAATGTTAATAAATAAATAAAAAATAATTACGTTTATAAATCTCAACTGCCTCTTTCAAATCTTCCTCGTCATTAATATTCATAAAAAATGTACACATGTTAGTATCATACATATGTATTTATGCTAAGCTCAGGCTCATAAAAAAGCATCGTTTTTTTCGAATTTTAAATCATTGAAAAAATTATCATTATTACTCCTGAACAAGACGCAACAACACATTATTAACGTCAAACGTACACAAGGCAATCATTTTTAAGTTTTACATGTTGTTTTTATTTTGTCTTTACTTTCTTAAAGTTGTTACTAATGATCAAATGAAAGTGATAGTTGTTTTTTTTTCTTATATTCTGCTTGGTAACACACTATAATTTACCGCTCTTTTGAATTATTGTTGAATGCTTACCATCGTCTACAGATGTTGAAGTGTATTTTTCAATAACATCCTCCCATTGATGGAGAGAAATTTGTACCATTTTGTTTGCAAATAATGTTAATACAAAAATAGTACAAGTACTTAGAACTCTTCACTAAATGAATCAGGAAAGTGGTATATATATATTTTCCTACGATATTTTAATATTGCACAAAGTATCCGTTTACAACGAACTTTATTTTAAAACTGAAAAAGAAAACTAGATCAGGTTGGTATAAATACCATGTTAAGGACTTACATACATACATATATGTATGTGTTAAAATCCAGGTATTAAAATAAAATTTGAACTACAAGAGGAGATTAAATGTCCCTAATAGTGCGTGTGAAGCAAGGAAGCCTTGGTGGGATTTTCAAAAAAAAAAAAACATCTACTTAATTTTATTGCTTGTTCAATTGATATTCAAGATCTGAAAAGAAATCTACCTACTGTTTTACGTTGATTTTCACGAACTGTTCTTATTACTAGATAGTTAAACGATAAATTTGGAAAGCCTCACTGATTTTATTTTCTAACAGTTTTTTATGGATTCACAGTTGGTACTTTTTTCTTATGATTGGTGCTGTATTCCATTCACTTGTGTCCTTAATGAGCAATTGAAGATATTTAATGGCGCAAAAAAAAAATAAATAATTATACTCTTAATCCATCTGCGAAACAATTACCTATTTGAGGGGAAATTACAAAAGTTGACAAACGTTAATGACATGTTTAAGAAAGCAGAGGCTGCACCGAAATAGCAGAAACTTTCATTATATATATACTTGAGTTCCTAAAGTATTTAAAGTTTACTTAGCTAGGATTCTAGTAACCGACTCATATATGCACTTTAAGTCAACACTGCTAATAGAAATAACCTAAGAAATTCACTCGATAATTTAGTTTCTAATCGATTTATAAAATAACAAATAAATTTTCACATTTTCTTCTTTATCTGTTAAACCAAGATGAGATTTCGGTTAACGTGGACCGTAATTTCCTGCAGAGTAAGAAGTAGTAGTGTAGTGCCCTAATGGCACGTACTATTCTCGAAAATAGAGACTTTTTCTGTTTAAAAACGCAGGGAGAGGCTTTCTTATCTAGTTTCGGTCAGATTTGCTCAGTACTGAGGTACGTAATGTCCATTTGCCTTTGAACCTCATTTGAAAGTTGAACCTCAGATACACCCTGCTCGATAAAACCTATTTGGTTGTATCCTGTCTTCGATCTAAATAATATGTTGTTTAGGCATCTAGTTAAGAGACAGGCAACAAATTCGAGCAGTTTTCAGCAGTTAAAGTTGTTTCGCTGAGATTACGTACTTTAGACACGACAAGGTGTTGTTTATCCTCATGATCTCCGCCTAGAAACCGCTACAGTGACTACAGAGGTGGAAGGATAATCTTATTTTATATGGGTCGTTGGAAAAGGTCTACTGTTTAAAACGTTTGGAGGCGATTCGGTTCTCAAAACTATTATCAAACAAAAGTTGCAAGCAATAAAACTATTTCTTCTTCTTTGCCACTTAAAATAACTTAAAAAAATATTTGTATTATTGTTCATCGCTATAGTTGTCGTTTTCGCTATCATGGCGGTGTGTGGAACGTTTACTAAAAAGGTTTATAAAAGAAGAAGGTACCGACACCTAATACGCAGTACAGGAGTTAAAACCAAAGTTTTGACCACCCAAAGCGAAGATAGCTGTGTCCATGTTGAAACATTTGCTTTGCTGCAAAGATCTATTACAAAGTAGCAAGAAGCAAGAATATTAAGAGCTTGTAGTCGTTAATTTCGAGAACTAGTAAAAAGTGGTTTTCGATTAAGTTATGTATAATTTAACAAGCGTAGTTCTTACAAGTTCTTACGATAATTCGCTCATTACATCATTGTAAGATCCAAATGCAAATTAAATTGTATAATTATTATCTATCGCCCTTCCTACGTCACGTTGCATGTTCGAATTAGAATTAAATATAAATTCAACATTACCTTTCTATGAGAAAACTTCATTGTTCAACTTAAGAGGATCATTTTGTAACCTATTATTTAAAAAAAAACCCTTTTGGATAATATTGTATAATAGGCCGCGCTGGCTTGTCCCTGTACATAAGTAAAAGCATGTACATTGTTATATAATGAATTAAGATAGACTGTGAACCCTGTAGCTGTATCCACTTAGATTTACGTGAAATTAGTTTGTAGTTATTATTCTAGTCATTCATTTTAAAACGGCCCACAAGATCTCAGTAAAAAATATTAGATTTTGAAATTTAAAATGAATTCTTTAGATAATATGTACCGTAAACTATATTTGATAGCAATCGTGGCCCCAGAAAGAATGAGTTGAGTCGGCTAGTTGATATTATATGTATTTTATGTCTCAATAAAATAAACTGAATTTAAAATTAAATCTAGTATGCAGTATAAGAGTTAATAAACCAAAGTTTTAACCGCCATTTATAATACATTGTTTTACTGTACGAAGTTCTGAATTGCAAACAAAAGACCTGACCTAAGTTAAGTGACGTGGAGTATGCGCATTGAAATCGGTTTATAATCATTTCTACAGCTTAATTGAAATCTACAATTAAAAAACAAAATTGTTTCACCCACTATCAAAGTAATTGTCACTTACTTGTCCATCATTAAACAACTATGTCAATAGTATCGCAGCTAAGTGGAATACCTTGTCAATCTACCTTTCATTAAAAATAAACTCATCCATAAAATATAAGAAGAATACATTAAGGCAAAGTTCACTCGATCGTAAAAAGGCCTCCCACTCTATTAAGCGCCATTTACGGATGCTACAACTGACCGTGTAATCGTATTCTTCCTCTTTAACAATAATAAATGCATTCTTTCATTTCTTCACTCAACCTCCACTTTAAGCTGTGAATTGATTTTCATTTTGAAGCCACCTACCTCCATTTCCCTCCACTTTTAGTGTGCACTCAATCAAAACTTGTCGATGATGGTACAACACCCCTACACTGGTCGCAATGATTATAATTTATACTTTTCGTTTTGGTTTAAGCCAGCATTACAGCACAATCGTCATTTATCTTGGTTAATTAATGGGAAGGCAGGGATTGAGTTTAGAGTCTCCATTGTGTCTATAGCTTACGGCGCGGCGCTAAAAGCCCACTTCAGCTCCTGGTGTTAAACCCTCCAAACGGCACCCAGACCGACTGTATAAGTCATGAAAAATGCGTGCAATCGTTGTGGTTTTGAACAAACAATCAATTCTTCTGCTGCACTCCATGGTTAGACGATGGTATGCATGTATCTACATCAACTCATTACTTGCGAAATTATTCATAACAAATTATTGTGTGGTCTGTGAACCACTCTGCCAATGGATAATCAAAATGTGTGGAAAATTTGTATGGAAAATTTCCTTCAGAGTGCGTTTCCCAAAACAACGTTTTCAAATTATATAAGAATGGAATGATGATGATGGGTTGCATGACCTAGTTTGTATTCAAATTGAGTTTCAGATTCTCGCTGCTTGGATGACATGAGAACTAATGTCTTAAGATTTCACAAATCTATTGATGTTAACCCAAAACTTCCGATGTTACAATTCAAAAAGACCTAATACGACGGTAAGTAAAGACCGGAAAATATTATGAAAAAAAAAACTTTGATTTTGCTTTAAGACAAATTAACGTATGTAGGCTTAATGGTCAAATTTTTCAAATTTTCATCATTAAATTTGAAGATGAATGTTTTGAAGTACAAATGCAAGTAAGTATAATTGTTTTGTAATATCCGATATATGATTGGATTTTTGGGTTTCATACATTTTAGAGGCAATCTGAATATGAAAACTTTAATAAATCCAGTCGACCAGTCTAGTGTGAACAGAGTTATAGGAACTCTATGGATCCCTACCACAATGTTAATTGGTTCAGAAGGTGTTTTCTATGACGACCCACGAACGTCTTTAAGACATCACTTTCTCTTACCAATTTTTCGTTCTTACTACCATAAAAAAAATGTTTACGACAGTCAAATATTCTATGACAAGTAGAAATGTCATTCCAAAGCACATTTAAAGCCGATGCTATAGTATGTGGCGACATTAATGTTTATAGCGTAATCTTTAGGTGCAAACGAATCAGTAAGAATATTCTTTTCTTGGTGTCCACACGAATGAGCTCAACAAAACTAAATTTCCTATGACAAGCTCCCAAAGGTCAATTTCTTGGTGCAACAGTCTTTTTGGGCAAAGTGACGTAACGTGATATAAAAAATTATAAACAAAACGAATGATGACTTCACCTGTTAGAAAACAACCTTGATATCCAAATCAAGTTTGCGTGGTAGAAGGCGCATATAGGTATAAAAATATGTATGTATGTTAAGGATAAAGGTGTGACATTCGCATAAAGAAGCAATCTTCTTCATCCTTCCATAAAATACAACTGATAGATGAGTCATCAGTATAATAAATGATGATCCATGCAAAATAGAGATAGGTTCGCCGAAATTTTAATTATATTTTTTATTTTAATTTTCTGAATGATGATCAATCTAAGCATATACATACATACATACATACATACATACATATGTAGATAGACATTTCATTTTGGTTAACATTTGAATAAAGATTTCCCACGATGTTTTATTTACACAGTAGCACAGTCCACTGTTTTTTAATGCTGCACCAAGAAGAGGTGCTGTCAAAAGCCGCTCGTATCTAGGTCAATTGACACATTAATTAAGGTTACTAGATTATGGATAGTTCTTTACGATGCGATTGTCTATTGTCGTCCATTGGTTTGTCATAAAAATCTTTATCCAAGCCGAAATCCAAAGAAAGTAATACCAAACCAAGCCCTTTTATGTCATTTGGTGGACCGACATTCCTCATAAATATTCAAATGGAGTTCGATTTAAAATCTAGCGAAACTCCGATTCATTCTAATGGAAAAATAATTCCAATTTATGGCAGAAGAAAGTGAAATGTATCTGTTTACATATATACTTTCTACAGCCTGAATCACAGCGCCGTTGTTGGTCTCCTTTGTTGGCAGTTCTTTTGGTCCGAACCAGAAGGTATAAAAGTTTGTAACATTCGCAAATCGTTTAGTCTCTGACAAATTCGCCGATCAGCTTGATAAATCGAAGAAAAACGGCGACAGTAATCATATCTACTATATAGCGTGAGGTTAAACGATGAAACTAATTGGAATTATATTAATTTTTGTCCTTGTGACAGTTGCGAAATGTGACCAAGTGATGGAGGACACTACAGCAAAAGTGAGCGATATATTGGATACACTACAGGGAGAAAAGCCAACAATCGAGATAAATATGAAGTCTAAAAAAGAGAAAATTGAAGGAGTGAAAAACAAACCGGAAATGAAAGGGCAGCAACAGCGCGTAGGGGAAGAGATGGAGACGATGCGGGAAGAGGAAATGCCAACTGAAAACGAGCAAAAAGTCGATGGCGGTGAACGCGATTCACGGATGTACATTGAATCTGACACGGATCTTACTACCAACGATATTGAGAATATTTTAAGAAATCTCGGCTTTCCCGATGACAAGAAGCACACACCGCAATCAAGAGGTGTAATTGCTGAAGATATTCGTGGTGATGACTCTGATGAAGATGACTTCTACGTGTTGTCATTTGCACCAAACAAGGGCCCACTACTGGGGCTGGGCAAACAACTCTTCGCCATCGATCATGCAAATGAGGCTCGTTACAAAAGCTCTTGGAAAAGATATTTACGCAAAATGTTCCGAAAGTTACGTCGCAGTACAAGGAAGTACAAGCGAAAGGGAAGCATCAAGTCCAGCGATTTAACTGTTGAAAACATTATAAAAAAAATCATGAAAAAAAAGGAGGAGGAACAAGGCTTCTTTTATGGATGACACCATTAGTTGTAAATATTTGTGTAAAAGAAGAAATATATGATTTATTGTCTTAATAGTAAATTGTTTTTCTCTCGCCGCGTATTCGTTATTGCAAATGACTTCTTTCTTTAGGCAAGCCGATCGTACAGCCGTAAAAGTGAATTAATAAATGATTTTCTTCAGTTTTTAATTTTGTTTTTGGATTTAACTTTCCACTGAGAAATTACTCGTAAAAAAAAAACCAGTTTCCTAAGAGGACGCAAAACAATACCTGGATCATCTTTTCGATACGTTGCTGCATTTGCATCGTGACGAAGCCGACAGCGTATATGCATACTCGTAGTCGTCGACGCACTTCAAATTGATGTTGAATTCGTGAGAATATGGATTTTTGTTAAGGCACTGACACTGCTGGTGGATGAGGTAGTAATTATTTAGATCTTTAATGGATTCATGCTTTTAATTGGTTAAGTGTTGGAAGGTAACTGAACGTTTTTGTTTTTGGTTTTGTTTCTGTAATGATAAATTCCAGTTATGGGGGCTGTAATTATTCGATTGAAGTTGAATTGCATTGAAGGAAAGTTGATCTATAAATTACAATGTTATATACATACATACGTACATGTGTGAATGTACTTTACTTGAAACTTGTAAAGTTACAAGGACGCATGCAAGGTTCATTGCCTCATAATTGGAATGAATAGGTATTTACTTATTTGGCTATATTGGGATATTAATTCATCTAGTACAGGTCGGTTTGAAAAGACTTTTCCTTTTGATATTATCTACAGATTTTGTTAGTGGGTCTAGGTTACCGATGGTCCTATCGGCTCTTACTTAAATCTCCTCCTTAGCGCTGGTCATGAATCTGAGTTTTAGGCCAACTTTAAGACATCTGCAATATGCTTCATTCTAAACACTCCATCCAGGCCATTCTAGCTAGTTTTAACAGATTTGATCAACGTGATCTATAGCCAGATAACACGTTCAAGAGAAAGGCATGTGTTCTATAGTACAAGTAGGTTCAGCAACTCTAAGGTCTCACTTACTTTACATTTATTTCAGATTAACATATGTAAATACCTACTCTGAGATAAGAATAAGGTTATTAAATTAATGATACAATGCTTAAAGTCCCTTAAAGTGCAGTGTGACTGAGTGAGACATGGCAAACGAAACCACATAAATGCTTCTATTGGACAAGCAGATAAAGCAGCTTGTAGATGCGATAGTAGAACTGTGTACAGAATTCCAAAGGAGCTAATGTCTGGTTAAAGCTGCTTTCAACATCTAGTGAAGAGTGGAGACAGTGCTCTGGAAACTTCGGATAACGATTAACTCAGAAGATGAAAGAGGCACATCCTCTCAGTCGATTCAGCAGACCTTCAGCATCTACTCAGTATACAATTTTGGGAACTAGACATTTTAGAATGGCAACGTTGTAAGATAACGGCCACAATAATTCTGAAATGCGTCAAAGAACACGTGGAGATAAGTATTGATCATGAACAAGCATGCTTTCGCGTTGAATTCACTTGCATCTACCGCTCTGCTTTGACAGCATTAATCATTATCAGCCTTTATGAACCGTTATCAAGGCTTCCTTTTGAGGGTGCAATATGTCATTTTCTACTCTCAAGTAAAGTGTCAGAGGGCCCTGAGATAAGCAGCGGTGTGTTGTATATTATCACATATGCTATTTTTGGTGCTAAAAAGCGATGTGCGCCAGGCAACGCTTACACAAAAAAATCGCGGACTTAAATGGACAATGATATCAGAATTAAAACACATTACGCAGACGATGTCTGCTTACTCTCTTCACGCGTCGGCAGGAGCCCGTTAAGCTGCTAGCAATAAGTTTTCTGAGAATAGTGACACGTATGCCAGTTCTATTTCTGATCAATTGTTTTTAGTTGCACTTGCTGACAGATAGACATTTTTTCAAAGTTTAATAAACGTTTCTCTACAGTTGTTGAAAATTTCAAAATCAAATTATTTTTTCATTTACCATACATTGAGCAGTAAAAAAAGCAATTTAACTGGTCGGTGAATATCAGCATGCCAGTACGGGCAAAGGTTGTTACTTCAAAGATGAAAATTATACAATATTTGAGTAGCTTCGTAGTGCACACCAAGTGTTAAACAGTTTAATTACTTCCACACGATTTGTTTTCGTTTATTAGCAATTTGCATTTGACTCGTAATGCTATCGAATATTATCAGCTTATATGTATCTATGTAATTATTAAATGTGCAAACATTTCTTGCAGGCTAAACTTTGTCTACGAGTCTCGCCCGACTACTACAGGCAATTAATTTCAACAGACTAACTAGTAACCTAAATTGAGTTACTTACACCCAGTTCACATCTGCATCTCTATTAATTCATTGCGGTCCAGCTTGTAGATACTTCGATGATGCTGGTTGTGACGAAGATAATTACATTGATAATCAGTTTACGCATTCAGTACAGGTTCCACAGGATTTTTGTTCACCGTTCTTGTTTTTTTTTATCCCATGTTACATAAAACAACACACAGGGGTATATGCTCACTTAATGCTTGAAGATTAAAACTTGTGACACATTGCATATTTTGGTTTTTACTTGGTTTTGTTGGAAAAACACAGATAAATGTACGACAATTTATGAGGACAACACCTGCAATTGGACATACACACGTAGACCCATCATATGGCATCTGACTAACATGTACGGCAAGCACCTAAAGAGTAAGGCAAAGAAAACTGAACAAGGAACTTGTACACCTTTTGCTATCATTACGCGCGCGCGGATACGTTATCTCCGAAGGAAGGAACAGGTTTACTTATTTCATATGCTGTACTGGAGCTGCATCGTTTCAACCCCAGGAGCCGGCCGATGAACTGCTGTCCGAAGCACGCAGCTGATATCCATTGCTGTGCTGCATGTTAATAAATGCATCTAGACAACAGACAAGTAAAATGCATTTTGATGAGATCATCAAGAAAATAAATATAAAAAAAAAACTACCATGCCTTCATTATGCTTGAAACTTGTACTTGTTATATCAGTAAACCTTAATTGGTGGCAAGACGTTCCAAATTAAAAGTGAAAAGAAATTACAATTTGTCATTATATATTTAATTGTTGCTTACTACTGGCTGGGAACAGATCGCCTTGAAGTTACATAGTTTCGGCAATCTTTAAGATAATTCTCTGTCAGCGGAACTGAGTCATTCAAACAACTGGCGTTGTTTTCTTATGTTGGTACATCTGTCATCTATTTTGATGCTCAGTTTGAGCGTGATCTGTCAACTAGTTTGTTGACAGCAGCCTCAAGTGCTTTCGCCGATTTGTAAGTACTATGAAACAAAATATTGAGCAAAGATTTTTTTTTTTAATTTTGTGTTGTGAATGGAAGTTCTTTTCGGACAAAATGTTGGACAAAGCCCACCAGGACTCTGTAAAATCGAAAACAAGAGCATTTGAGCGATATAAAGCGTTCAAAGAAGGTCGTAAAGTAGTTGGAACTTCCCTTATCCGAGATCTCCAACGGCAGTTACTGAAGAAAGTAGCGACTTAGTAAAGAAAATTATGTTCGAATCAATTCACCACATTTTAGATGATTTTTTGTGCATGAGATGCGTCGAATCACGACCTGTTCCGAAAGGCTGAATTTTTTTCAAATGGATAAGAACGATTCACATGAAAAATACTTTGGTGAAACAAAAATACTTTTTTTTCTTGTCCATGACTACGAAGAATTCCATTAATACCATTAATAGCCCTCGTGCAGACCATCCTGAAGGTTAGAAATGAAAGTTCTACCGGCACCTGCACACGGAAAATGAAATGCAGCCAGGCACGGAAAGTGAGATTTTCATTTCACACTTTTCACACGGGAACTACAGGCAAATCCCAATGCAAATTTTACGAGAATTTTCCTTCCGAACTGAACTGCTCTTATTGTTGTTGTTGATGTTAGGCTTTTTTTATTTTTTAATTGCATTTAAAACATGAGGTACGATGCAACCATATGAGATACAAGTAAAAGCATAACAACAAATCATACGTTGCACATTCTGTATCCAGCAGCAGTCACCAACCAACCCACCAAGCCAACAAGACAGCAACAATAGGGAAAACCGGACCAAAAAGCAATCTTATTCCACCTTAACACACCTACATTCACACTCGCGATATTCGCCAATTTAGCATGTGAATTTTATGCATCATGCATGCTGCCATGAGAGACAGAGCGAAACAATATTTCAATTCGTGTTTAGCGCTTTTTTTCGCCTTAAGAATGTGCACCAGGCACATTTTTTGTACAACACATAATACATACATACGAGTAGGTATAAAGTTGCAACAACGCAACGTCAGAACGTGGCGAAATTGTCACTGAAAAGAGAAAAAGCACATGTACACGTTAACTCATAAAAGTTCGCATTTCTTTGCTGTTATAGTGTAACACCAGCTTAAGTTGGAATGCAAAAATGTCACCAATTTTGGGGAAATTTTGTATTTATGTCAGAGGTGTTGGTACATGGAAGTATATACAATATGTATGAATAAATTCTTGAAAATTGGCGTAATTTGCTTGCTAATTACATTGAGAGAAGGAAAAGGCAAATTTCTGGTAGGTGTGTCCCATAGAAGACAGTTTTATGACGCCAGAAAACAAGTTTCCGCCATCAGAGAATGTTTCTAGAAAGACATGTAGTAGGTATGCAAAATTTACGTGATACCACGACTGGCAACGAACTTTGGTTACTTGACAGGTTGAAATGTCACTGCAATATTCGGCGCAACAGGTCCATGGGCCCTTTTTAATTTGCAGTGAAAGTACGAATGCGGATATTCCAAGCCCACAATAGGAAAAGTTTCAACGTAGAAAGACTGAATCTTCGTCGAACGTGTATCGTGAAATCTCTCACTGACTTCTATGCCGCCAAGTGTCAAAGACCAGCGGCAACTCTGGCAACATATGTACATACACATTCAGGGCATTACAAATGAAATCAAAATTGCGTTTATTATTACAAGCGTGTACTCAACCAAGGTTGCACTATGATGACTTTATCAAAATAGCTCACAAAACTAATTGTATGGGTAAAATGTTTAATGAACTGCTTTTTAATGAATACTCAAGCCAAGCATTGATCGAGTATGTACATACATATGTTCCATTCATGGTTTCCAACACGCACTACTTTCATTACTTCCTTTACAAAACTCTTTGATAAACATAAAATGCTAGAAATAGATTTTCAAAAATTTGATATTTAATAATGCTTAAGTAGAATCTAATTATTATATACTTTTGTAGGCAGTTAACAACTTTAACGCTCATTCGCTTACAACTGCTTTGGCTGTTATGTAACAGAGGCAGAAATGGCTATCAAATGAGTGAGTGTTTTCTAGACTTAATTGCATTTTTCAAAACTGTTAGCTTTTCTGTAATAATTTTATTTTACTATTTTACGCACACAAGTAGCAACAAGATGCAATTTCATTATAAACAAGTTATTTTTGTTTATACTGCAAGTGTTGAATTTAATTATCGAACCATGAGAAAATGTCCAGATTGTTTGTCTTTAAGATGCAAGTATCATTATTTTGAAAGAGATGAATTGTCACGTAATAAACGACAACTTTTGGATGGTAGTAAAATTTTACATCCGCAATTGTTTAAAGCCGGTGGAAATAGGAAATATGTGCATGAAAATGGAGTCGGTAATGTCTGCAGAGTGTGTGGCGTTGCATGTATGACGTATGCTTTGATATGTGTATGACACGTCGAAGCAAATTTATTGGATGTGTTGAAAGCATCCAACTTTATTTGGTGATGACATGTAGCGAGAGGTATACCCGGGTCTTAGCATTTAGGCAGAATCCTTAGAGTCGTATCTTTGCAATTTTCCGGAATGATTGCTACGCCTGACTTCAATAGAGATGAATGTTATACTGATATGTCAGATCCGAGAGACGCAAATACCTGTTTTTGACGTAGGGAGGGTTCCAGTTCCTAGATCGCCATTTGACAGTTAGTGAAAATTTTAATATCTCAGGATAAGGATTCTTTGATTGCAATAATTTCTGGGTAAAAAACCTTATGGTGATCTGGGAGGCAGGAGAAGATGCTCAGATTAAGCTTTTCAGATAAGACACTCCGACTCACTCTACTTTTGGCTTAGAAGCCGTCTGTTTGTGCAGTTCTTTTTGAAAATGTTTGGACCATTTGATTAACTTACAGCTGGTAGGTCCTAGGTTCTGTGCACCAAATATGTAGTTGTATTTGTAATTGTAATATAGCGGTCTGCAGAAATTACAAAGTAGGAACATATGAAGAGTGACGATATCTAAGAACTCTTTAGTACCATATTTTTTAGAAATGAGTTGAAAATAACTAAAAAGCTTTGTAGACGTCTGAATACGATCACGCCCTGCATAGTGATGAAAGAACTAAGATAGCATACTATACAGCATATGGGTTTTACAATATTTTGCGATCCTGATCATACATATTGGTGTTCCGACAACAATATTCCAAAATATGGAAAAATATGTTCAAGTTTATGCATAGACTACAACAGATTGGACGAAGTGTAGGTACGTGCAAACGTAGTTTATATCGATTGTACATATATACAAAACACATCTCTTAAGATTTACCACGAGCTAGAGCTAGTTCGTACTTTGGTCTTCCCAGAACATTGAAACCATCTTGTTAATTGAAAATCTCAAATCTGCTAATAGCTACCTCATAAAAATAAAACAATCTCGATTTCAAATCTGGAACAACATACCTACAAAGTAGGTATACCACCCAAAAGCACTTGATAAAGTCATACTATATAAAATAGATACATTTCTTTGCATATAAACGTAGATATATAATGTACATATATCCATATGTATATTACAGATATTAATACCTTCGCGCATTCACTTTTGCAAAAAAATAAAACCAAATAGCACTCTGATAAGCATCTACTCGTATCTGACTAAACGTTCACCATTAACCTTGGCAATTTATATTAACAAAACAAACACACAAATACATTATATATGGAGATATGTATGTTGAGATGTAAATTGTGCAATTAATTCGAGTGAATCATTATGTAATCATGTTTTGGGCCAAAAATCTAATAAAAACCAATTTCAAACGAATTACCTATGTTTTATTTTATACGCAGTTCTTTTCAAAATTTAGATTACGTCAAGTAATTTTTCTCATTATTAAGAAAATAAAAAAAAAAAACACGTTTTCTTTGTTGTTCCTATTACACGGAAAATAGACGGCATCAATTACCTGATCGGAGGGCAATGATCAATTAGTATGTTATGGAGGTTTGTATAATTTTATTTACACCTTGATACTTCATTAGGACGATGATTTTTGATTATTACCTTAGGTACCCATAGGTTCATAAACGGTTACGTCTGTAGCTAAGTTCATCTCATGCCATTATTAGTAGAAAGCATTAGTTAAATATTATTCATATGTACCTATGGGCTATGAGTTGTCAAACATGAAAGGGTGGTACTTTTAAAGCACGGCAGAGAGAAAGCAAAATACATTTTCGTCGCCTTTGGCACTTATTTTTATGAAGAAACTTACATTTTTATGGTTTCATAGTTCACATAAATTTAGTCCATGTAATAAATCAATTTTCTAAGTTATTACATATTGAGTTTCTCACGAAAATGTTAATAACGAAGAACGAAGTATTAGACTTTTCAGCCATAGTCGACATATTTATATTATTTTTCTTACTACGAAGTTTTTACATTGATTACTATTTTTCTATTTTTTCAATCCTTGCTTCCCCTTTAGACACAAGGATCCTTTAGCAAATATTTTCCATTTTTGTGACAAATAAATGTGACAAGTATTCTGTTGTCAGACAAAATAAGATCTAAGTATTTAACCTTTCTATACTTGGCCAAGGACATAAGTGCATATAAATTAAAGTTAAGGAGGTATTTGCCAAACTACTAAATCTGGCGAGCTATGACTTGGTAGTTTACAAATTTATTTGTAAAGTGTGTTAGGACGAAATTATGGCTAAATGTGTTATATGTTAGCCTCGCATGCATTTTTTTTTGCAAAATGTCTGATTGATGCCAATAAGTATGTACATATGTCTAAGGCCTGAACAAACTTGCTCCTTAAACTTGATCCTTAAAGACCCAGGCAATTATGCACTCACTATTTATCAATTGGGCGCCGTGACTCAGCGGTTAGTCCGTTGGACTGTGGAGCAAGGGGTTCGAGGTTCGAAACCCAGTCGGAACATCTAAAAGTTTTTTTTAGGCCCTGGGTCCTATCGACGTGTTGCTCCAAATATACATATATATGTACATATGTACTTATGTATATATTTACCAATTGTATGAGAACGTTGACTTATTCTGGCATTGCCGCGAATAAAATTGCTGCCAAATTATTTCCTCATTCTTCCTGCACAAAATTACGTAGAAAATACCGAAGAGAACGCTTTGTTGTTGAAAAAAATAAGGCAAACCGACAACTTTGACGGAATTTATGCATTTACTAGGATCGTGAGTAATATTTGAGGATAACACCATAGAAATAGTTACGATATTAGTCAAAATTATTTAACTATTTACATTTCGTCTTCGCTAAGAACATATAGAAATGCTATAATCCGTCCGAATGGTATAGTAGTCCTTCCTAAGCGTCAGCTCTAATAAAGTGGGTGTGGCACATTCCACTGATTGATTTACTTATTCCATTACACCTAAAATTTGATCTAAACTGATCTTTAAATAAAGTGCACGACTGGGTCGTACGTACTTGCACCGTAATGCTATAAGTGCATAATTTTATCAGGATTAAAGTCCAAGTCTTGCTTATCCCAGTAAAGTAGGCGTGGCATTCCGCGTTTCGATGGAATAATAGTCATAACATTGTAGGAGTTTACTCAATGTTTTTTTTTAAAAAACACCTTTAAAAAGTGGGCGTGGCCAGATAAGATGTTTGAGTGAATTATAGAGAATCTTAAGGCCTATTACTTTGCTTAAATAATTTTTTCTCAATTTCTAGTAAAAATTTTGAAAAAAAATAAGTTTTATAAAAGTGGGCGTGGCATTCCAAAATTTGGTATGCCATCATTTTGCACTTGTCTTATAACCTACAAATAATAATTTTTAGCCCAATCGCCGCACAAATACCCGAGAAACAGCTGATTTTCAATATTACCGTTATTCGAATTTTTCGTGAAAAACGTGGTATGCCACCTCATAGCATATGCCCAAACTAACCCACACATCAAATTTTATCGAAATCGTTAGAGCCGTTTTTGAGAAAATCCATTTTAACTGAAATCGGCCTTAAGTAAACTACCCTTAATTTTGAGGTTAGAATGAAAATTCAAATTTCGCCTCTAGGGAATATCCCACAGACCCTATATATGAAGTTTGAAGTAAATCCGTTCAGCCGTTTAGGCTGTAGTCGAATATACAGACAGACAGACAGACTGACAGACTGACAGACTGACAGACAGACAGACAGACAGACAGACAGACGGCATTGGCGGACCTACTTTTTTGGACTTCTCCATTATAGTAATGTCAACTTTGATTAAAATCCAAATTTTGCACGAATACAATACTTGCCCTATAGGTACCTATAGGTGCAAGTAAAAAATATATAAAAACTAAAATTCGTTCAGAACGGATCATGAAGTGGGTTTGAGCACATGGCACTTCTTTTTTTGTCATATTAAAATGATGTTTCATGCAAAATTTCATTAATATTAGCCCCATAAACGTGGGAGTGGCCACATAAAATGTATGGACAAATTGTAGAGAATTCAAATATCTTAATACTTCTCCGAGGCCCAAATATCAAATTTCATCAACCTAGCTCAAAATACAAAAAATTTATGAAGTAAAATGATCATCTCAAATTTGTAAATCATTCAAACCACGACCTGGGTTTAACCAAATATCTTTATTTATGGTATTGTTGCAATTTTTAATGCATGTAGTACGTAAATAATTCGTTTTGGCAAATTGACATTTAATTCTCACAAATCTCTATTTAATTATTATTGAGTTAAAAACAACAAAAACGTTTTTAATTATAAATAATTAATCCAAAACAACACAAGGCGTAAGTGTTCGAACTTTGAAGCGACGAGAATAACGAAAAAGCCAAAAATCACATTGACGCAGTGAAATATAAAACAATGAACTTTGTATTTATACTATAATTATACCTTGACCAACTATTATTTGTACATACATACATACATACATACACACTATTCTCTTTTATTTTAATTCTAGTCAGCGGAACACAAAATTCCAAAAATTTAAAAGGTACGAGCTAAATTATTCAAATTTTAAGGATTGTATACATACACTATGTATTTGCAAATATGTTAATCTATCAATTATCACAATAGTTACATACATACGATAACATTGTGTATGTGATAAACTACCTGATATCATTAAGGAGAAAATTAGCAAAAGTTTTTTGTGAAAAGATGAATAAAAATGTACATATTTCCAACAAACCTTGTGGTCCCTGAAGGCACTCCAATTCGATCGTATAATCCCAACAATCTAAACTATTTAACTTGGACATAATACTTGAAGTTGGTGTGTTACTAATGCTAGTCATCAGCGATGGTGGTGAATTATTGTTAACAAAATTTGTCGAATTCCAAATACGATTGGTCATTGTCGATGACAATTGTTCATCTTTTATGATACCGTTGACACCGTTTTCATTGTGACGACCTTCAGCATCACGAATACTCTTATTTATGTGATTATTTTCTTGGACTGTTTTATCCCGTAAATAGTACAAACATGTCAATGGTTTGCCATCGGTGGCATCTAATCCAATGTCTTGTACTGAATTCATGCTTTTTTTGGAAATTTTGTTTTTCCTATTAAACACAGACACAAATCGGCACAATTACGAAAAAAATAAATCATCATTTAAAAAGGCCTCACATTTTATTTTCTAAATATTTGCTTCTTTGAATTCCACATAAATGTAAAAATTTAAATCCACCGAGACTGTCCACAATCCAGCGCGAACGAACGAATTAAAAAGTCAATGCACTAAAATTGCCTTCAACGAGATTCAGAAAGAAACAACAACATCACGGTCTTAACATAATTCTTGTTTGCGTTTGGCAGTTAACATCCAGAAGAAGGCCTCTTCCGATGACCACTATTGAATGAAGCCGCGAATAACCTGCGTCTTCTCGGTTCCGAGAGAAGAATGTACAAGGTGTATAATAATTACGTTCAGAGATTAAGGAAAAAAAGAAAAAAAGAAAACGCAGCTGCAGACCCAAAACACCGATGTATCCAACTGCACGTCACTAGTCAGACTGTTGCTACTCTTGCAGCTGTGGAGACCAACAAGCAACCTAGAGGAACCTACAAAAGCAGCACGTCGACGCAAATTTGAGTTTCTATTCTACACCTACAGTGAAATTCCCAGTGTGAATGGAGGTATGGCGACGATAAAAAATGGGGATGAGTGTGGTGGCTGGTGGCTGGTGGCGCACAGCACAAAAGAGAGACCAAAAATCCATGGGTTAAGAGAAAGACAAGTCTGACAAGTTTTTTTTTTTTTTTAGATTTTGGAGCTTTTTATTTCATGGACCGCACATTCACTACACTTACCATTCGGTGCGGCTTGGCGCGCGTACACTCCATGCAAGAGTTAAATAAAAGAGATCTCATTTGGAGCGCTTCAAAGTCTCGATTGCACCTGAATGTGCGTCGAGAAAAGCGAGTGAGGCATCGAAAGAACTTTAATAGATAGGACATTATACCCACTGCACCTTTCTTTAGGTGTGGTGTGGACGGTGTGGGGTAATTATAGTTTTCCTATGGCGATGTAGCCAAAAATGTTCTTTGCAGGCATGTAGTGTCAATCACCCAGGAACTACAATGCTCCCGACCTCTTACCACTAAATCGAATCAACAGTAATCTGTAAAAGATATCTAATTTCAAATGTTTGCGTATTGTTAATTCGGTTGTAAATCCGTCAGAAGACTTTGAAGTACACGTGGGGGAGAATTACCGACTAGTACTTGGCCAATTAAGGAAAAGGAAAACATGACGACAGAGGATGATAGTACACTTTGATGAGCGACTTACATATGAAGGTAGATTTATAAATGAGAAGATGTGATTTTAAATAACTTGGAAAGTATTTGGATCAGAGACACGGCTTGTAAATTCACCATATAAGCGAAATATGATACGTATCACGTGAATTCAAGAATTTTGAATTATAAAGAAGCTATTATCCTCAGGTATAAGGTATCTGAGGTTGTCGAACTTACCCAGAGAAGGAACGCAGTTTAGGAACGCCACGCCTTAGGTTATCCACACCACTTGGATGAGTTAATCTTTAAAAATTGGTTCTGGGAATTATTTCCTCACCTTTTGTAAACATGGTACGGTCCAGATAGAGACGCAATTGGCTGTCATCCCTTTAATCTCAGACTCACTCTTGTTGTTCCTTTTTCCTCATTATGTCGAAAGAACCATCTAATGACTGGTTTAATAGCCCGCCTGATGATAGTACTGTCTATTTTTAATCGTGCTTCGAATCGAAACAAAATTTAATGAAGGAGAACCTAAGTATTTTGTCTAATGATCGTTGATTTACTTCAACTTCCATGTCCTAACCCAAGACAAGTTCTATTTGAAAACATCAAATAACTTGTGTATAATGCCATTCTTCCGTTGAAAGCCTGACGTAGAATATGAATTCCGCTAGAATAAGTATTCCATCTTCTATTTCTTTAACAGAATCCAATTAAACGTCATCTGCACCTTCCTTTTAAGTTTTTCTTCTCTCTTGATAATTATGAGTCTTGCCCATACAACATGAATTGTAATCATTCAACTCTAATCTTGAGATATGAATGAATAGATATTACCTCGGCCAAAGAAGGTCATATCGTAGAAACGCGCACTGCCATAAGATGTGCGGCATTCTTTGGCGTACCAATTATTAACTATGAAAAGCAACAAGAAACGTGCATCCTAAGCAGGAAAATGAAAAGAAACAAGGTAGTAACTTTCAAGATGACTGCCTTTTCTCACAAAGTCAAAGTTCACCTGCAGCGATGCAACATAACGTCTTATTTTGTAAATTGCAAACTTTCGACTTTTGCCTAGATTCGTTTTTTTTGTTTTTATTTTTTTTTTCATTTCCAAAGAAACGTTAACTTATTTACCGGTCTTATTATTATTTCTTTTTTATTTCGCCATACCTTATCCCAGTATGGTAAGGTAACATGAGTACATAGTATGCAGAGAGGAATGCCGGAGACCCAGTCCTGTAAATTACCATATCGATCTTATGTCCAGAACTTTATTCAACCATTTTCGATGTAAACAAATCTAAATAGTTTATGTACAAGATTTCGAAAGAGATTTTAAATTGTTTTGATTAATTTATTGTGTTGACCTTTTGTGAAAAGAGTTAATGGGGTATACAATGTATTATGGACAGAGTTTAGCTACTTTGATATTGTAAAAACTTTTTAATTATTCTTAACAAGATAAATAAATTTCGCAAATGAGAACGGTGAGGTAATTGGTTTGCTTTATAAGCGTGTATATGTGTCAGGAGTATAGAATAAGAAAAATGCAAACTATGTGACTCTTCAAGAAGACTGAAGTCAACGATGCAAAGTAATGCACACTTTATGTAGCTCGGGCAATCAAGGGGCACTTTTGGGCCTTAGGGTAGCCTTTATAGCCAACGATTTTATTTTGTAATTGAGTTCTCTCACAAAATAAAAAAGTTTGTAAATATTGGGTAACAATTTAATACATGCAATTCCAAAGGCTAACATAAAACCTTTGCATATGAAATTATCAAAATAAAAAACAATATACAAAAATGTATGTATATGAGTTTAAATGAGCTGCACGACATCGCATTCCCAGGAAGTAATAAACTGACTATACAATAGTATTTACTAACGAATAGGGCAGAATAACCACCTAATATCATATATTTAGGTTCTCAGATAATAATTTGCATGGAAGGAAATAAATTGGCATACGAGTTTTCGCAGTCTATTCGAATTACTAGACGTAACTACAGCTAAATGTCAAACTCAACTCCGTATGATCTTTTACAAAACAGATATTTGATTGCACAATATTGGTGCACCTGGTCAGTTAGCAAAATGGAAATGGTTGGTGCAAGAAGGCATTTTCGAAATTCGATTAATCTTTACGCTTATAACACATGTGTCGAAATCCCTGGTGACAAGGCCAGCATACGTCAAAATGTTATGATTTTCGGTTGAAGGGTGTGGGTGTGTGTAGGGAGCATATAGATTTTGTATTTACATGACATTATGTAGATGAAAAACAAAATAATTTTTAGAAGAACTTTTGTTCATACATATATGTATATACTATACTGAAGTTTACATTTTATTCTATACTCCTTTAGTACGGAACATTAGTTGTTAAGATATGATGTAACTATAAGCTATAAGGTATGCTTCGTAGAACAATTAGGAAATATTAAAATGATGATAGAAAGTTTTCGAATAGGTGACTCATACCTAATACCAAGTCTGCGGAATGTGGTGACGGTGTCAAAGTCATTTGAAATAATGATGGAAAACCATCAAACGTCAAATGTACCAAAAGGGAGATAATTTCTTTTTCAAATTATCTTCCTGTCTTCATAGTCACAAATGCTCATTGGCAGAAATTACATTCACAACTCACGACAAAATAGCAAGACAGAGAATATTTATCACAAGCTTCCATCCATGGTTAGATTCACCCTATGATCCTTAATCAATCGCACACACATCATCATCTTCAAATCATTTCATGTAATCTCAGCGCATTACCATGCGCGCGCCATTGTCATTTCCTCCTCCGGTTGTATTGAAACCGGAAATCATTATCTACTTTAACGAAATATCTGCAATTGTTGCATAACATTACAATATTTTTGCACACCAAAACGAGAAAAGTGTCCAACGAAAGTGAACTTAGTCGGCAACATCGATTGTGTGAACAAAAAAACCGATTGAGTAAAGGTGTTTCCTGGGGGCACCCAATGTCTGACAGTTCATGATCACGCTCATGGTAGTGTAGGCACCCACTTAAGCACTATCCGACGAACAGTTCCCGTGCAGACGACAAAGCTGCGAGAATACTGCACCCACTATACTTCATAAGCATAACAGTCACCATGTCATGCCGCATCGTGTGTGTACATCTTACTTAATGCTGCATGGTTGCATATTGAGCATAATCACAGATAATGTCAGACTCTATTATATTTAAATTGAGCGACTGTGAGGCTGACTCGCCTGATGGGTATGATAATAATTTGTCTATATGACGGTAATTTTTAATTAGACGACAATTCTTTGTCTTTCCTTTTTGTGGGACTATAACTTTTGGTCAAGTTTCTAGCTGCTTTGCGGGTTGGTGAAATCAAACTCTTTCAACAAACAGCACTTAGCGTACTTTCGTTTTGGAAAGGTTTCAGTAAATTCGCGACTTGGCTGACTTTTTTATTTTTAATTAGCACTAAGTCACAACATGTCATTTGATACCTTAGAAATCGAGGAACTCCATTGTTGGTCTTATCCGTGTATTCCCAACGGAAGAGCATTTCTGCGCCATGATGTGTAGAGGGTGCAGAGCGATGATGGGATGGAATGACATTAATGTTTCGCCACGCAGTTTTATTCTTTGATAAAGTGTTTTTTCGTTGAAGCTTTCATACTAAAGATGCACATCAAAGCAAATAGTCCCGGCCGGAAGACTGTAACCGTAGAACGTTGGGCATTATTGTTTTCGCTTGAAGACTGTGTTTTTATGGGAGAATGTTGAAGAATGCCTGCGATGACCTCAAAATAGAAGTGCATATGACAGTAATGTGCAAGCTAAGGTTTGTTTATATACATTCACAATGCGAAAGAGAAAGAAAGAAAATTTGAAATAGAGCTGTCGTGTTTTATGGTATTTGGTCAAGGTGAATTGAATTACAACTTGTGTTCAGTTTGCCCTACACAGGCAATAGACAATTTTTACGGCGCATTTGATTTCAAGTGTCATCCGCGTTCTGCATGTATAGTGCACATCTTTTTTCTTGCTCTAGAAATCTTAATCGCGCATGCAAGTTCTCTCGGTGCAATTTCTAACCAATTGTCAATGACGTTGCACCATCTAGCGCTGTATTGCATCAATACGTACACACGACAATTCCCACGACATTTACCATAAAAAAAAAAAAAAATTCAATATTTCAAAATGTAACAGTGCTGCTCCAGATTGCGCAATTGTGCGGCGGGATTTATAGATCTCCTCTGCCTTGGTCAACTCACGATGGTTCTCACCAAGTCGCCGCACCATTGTTGCCAGTGCGCTTTTGATATGCAATTTTGTTACGGGCGACGAACAATGTTATCCGGATTTCCAATCATTGTTCAGCGCGCGGGAACTGACATAATTTGCTATCAGTGGCTGCACTTACTGCCAAATTTAGTCTGGGGGTTCAGATGTCAGACAAGTTGGGAACACGATTGAGTTCATTCATCGTGATGTTAGTGGTGGTGGTGGTAGGATTGATGTTGGAGTTCCTTTTGCATCACCACCACAGAAATCACTCTGAACTCTTGCACTTAACTTCTATTGGATTAACATTTCCATGATAGAGGTGGAGAAAATCGTATTTGGTTTAATGACAGTGAGGAGGGGTTTTACTAGTAAGTGGATTAATTGGAAAAATAGTACTGGTGGCGTTGAACTTTAGTCTGCCTTACCGAAAGTGAAACCATGAGAAAAGAGGATATTGTCGTTGCTTTGGAATTCACCACCAGTTGTGGGAGAAATTGTATGTTTACTAGAAGAATACATCTTGCCAATGTTTTAATGTTTCGCAAAATTCCATTTAAGGGGCTGTGTAGTAAATAGTTGCTTTTAAAGCGGGGGTAAGTGGTGTAAAGTTTTTCAGTGGCGCTATTAAATGGAAGACATTTTAGATATATAAATAAAAATGGGCTCAACCTCAACTTGCATTTAATCGAGAAGTGAAGTCATCATCTACTTACAGTAAAATGACATAAATGGAGGAGATAATTAAGTTTAAAACTAATAACTTATCCAGTACAATGTCCAATACCACAAATATGTTCAAAGCTCAATTTTTGTACATTTTATTTCGTATGGAAGCAATTCAAATCTTGCGGTTAGATTAGATTTGCATATCGTTGATGTCATCACAAGGTATACGAACTTTTGTGACAGATAAAGCAGTTAACGCACGCGCATCCATAAGTCGGTAATTTAGATTGACTATGGTTTACGGTTTATCTGCTATCATTCATTATCTGCTTTAAAGTTCACCTTTTTCGCAAAGGAAATTCTTGCATAAATCCATTTATTGAATTTCAAATTTGTATTAGAATAACTAAAAGTTGGTATTTTACTGGGTTTTGTGTTTAATCTCTGCATGTTTAGCAGCATATTCGCTTTCCTTTGACATTGTGCCCACAGTCTACATTTCTGAAACAATGAATTATAAAATGTGCTACTTATAAAAATTACAACTTAAGGGTTAATGACTTTAATTTAGTCTCTTTTTGTTTTTTTTTTTTTGTTTAAATAAGAAAATTTATTGCTTACCATCTAACATATATTTGGAGAGATCTTCTTCACCCTTCGGTTCTTCGTTGAACACACTCATTTTTCCAAGTTTATAGGTGTTTGTATGATGTTAATTAAAGTAGAATTTTAGAATTCTTTTAAGTTAATTTGGCGTTATTTATTTCTTATTTTAAGTCACTGAATCCATTAAATACTAATAGAGTATGTTAGAACAAAAAAACTAAAAACTATGTCTTAACACGTTTATTCACACCATGATTATGATTTATTTCAGGAAATGTTCATATGTTCATAAAATTTATTTGCTGTTTCAGAAAAATCATAATAATAATAAATATACAACCATTTGCATTAACATAATACTTAATTTAAAAGAAAATGTCGAAGAAATCACAAAAATCAGTTATATACATATTCTTAAAATACATATGTATGCACGTGTTAGCTTATCCACGTCAAAGTACACCAATGCCATTTTGCATTAATCAGTTTTGATTATCTCTCACAATAAAGCTTTATTATCATTGGCACCTCCAAAGGTCTCCAGTAATAAAGTATAGCCATAGTTATTAATCAGTTGAGTAACAGATTTAAGTTCACTGTCTATCAAGCAATTTTCCACCTGAACTTTAACCATTTAAATGTACAAGTGACATGGATACGAAGTCTTTCTGACAGATCTGCTGTCAAAAAGAGTGAAACACAAAGTGAAATGGAAACTTTTTTAAGATTATATAGGTCTGATGTCCGGCTTGAATACTAATTAGATAAGTGAATGCACCCACTCATGCTGAATGTATTACATCTTTTCCGGTATCACTTAACAGTCATGTTATTCCTTATACAAAACGCTAACGGTGAGGGTGAAAGACCGTTTAACATAGAAAATTCCATCGGTACCAAGTATGTATGCGTATACATATGTACTTATTCGTATATATGTACAAAGTAAGTATCTGTAATGAATATTGTCTGTTTGTTTAGTGTTACATTATTTAGATAACAGTGCGTCAACAAAGCTATATTTCGATTATATTGGTTGTTTTATTGTTGACTTGAAACATCACTCACAGTTGCGGAGCGGAGCGGTGAGGCGGGATAGTTTTTGTTATTGTTTTCATGATTACAATCTAAACTCAATGTTCGATGAAACAACGCGAAAGGAAGCATAGCAATACTTCCACTTCTTGTCGTATTAAGTGTCATTAATTGAATGCCGTGTTCTATGAGAGGGTGGGGGAAAATTCGAGGCTTTACATTGCGCTCTATGTACATGTGACGCATTGTTTCGTTACAATTTTCGTTAGACAGTTGTCATTTATGACAATTACATTATATTACTTTTCATATTGTGCTTGTTCGTTACCACAGTATGTGCCAGCTCAGTGTTTGGGTATTAAATCGATTCTTTTGGGGAAACAAAACTTTTCGTTTTGTTATTGAATTCATAATTTATGATAAATGATTTGAAGGTCTGTCACTGACCTTGAACAAATTTCAAGTGTTTGATTTTTTGTTATGAATTTTAGTGGTTGAGTAAGGTTTTAACATTTCAGCTCAAGATGCATAAAATTGTGGCAAAGATGGGCGTGCTGCAGACAAACTGTAGTCCAAACTGTTAAGATGTAATCAGAACTATCAAGCCAAACGGAAGTTATTGTAATTTTATGCAGAAATCTCATGAGGTTTATTTTTAGAAATGACTGGTATTATCTCCACTGGTTTTTTTTGACCACACGTCGAAGTATGTATCATACAGACAAACATATGTAGGTAAGCACATTCATACATATTACAAGTATTTGAAGTCCAGTGGGAGGTGTGAATAATTACACGCTTTTGAAATGAAGGTGCTTGAATTTTGGGATTGTTCAGTTGAAATCTAGGACAGATGAATGCATGCACGTGTACGCTTCAGTAAACCCATAGAATGTTGTCGTATGCAAGGATGAACACAAACCTTCATAGGGTTTTAAATATTAGATTTTCACGTACTATGTAAGCAAATGTCCAAAATACTTTGCCAATATATTTGGATGGATTAAGGTTTGAAATTTGGAATTCTATTTTCATTTTAATTTAAAATTGTAGCAAAATCAAATACCTAGCTCAATTCAATTCAGTTCAATCTGACAGAGATTTTGCCTTCAATCGATAAATACTGAAACTTGGCATTTGTATTAGAGACCTACACGCCACCTCTCTACTGAGTTGAACAAAAATTCGATCCCTTGCTGATCATTTGTTTGATCTTGTTAAAATGTTTGCAAACCATGAACTAAGTTTTTTTTTTTATGTAATTCACATATAATACGGATGGGAAGGTGATGAGTTTGTCATTTTGTTGGTTTTATCCAAGCGGTTTTGTACATTGAGGACAATTTGCACAATTTTACAACTCAACCTCATGCACTTTAACGACCAAATTAGCCTTATATTATATGCAAATACATGTTGTTAACTTTTTTTATCTCTCTATTGGAATGCTGACAGCACCAATAAAACCGGATTGCAAATCACTACAAAATAATATGCAAAATAAAGTCTCATTTCTTGCTTCTTTTGAGTCATGTCGAGCATTTCTTTCCTAATCTGCATTCCACGCCGCAAGCACACCGCACGATAATATAACTGTGAACAAATTTAAATTTGCAATGTACTATGTTGTATGCATGTATTTGAAAAAAGGTCTAATTGAACAACACAACTTCGATTTCTATTAACATTTTCTTTGAGCCCCATCAATACGCCTTCTTCCATCCGTCCTTCCAATGGTTGTAAGCAACAATCAAAATATTTCAACTACCTTTTTTTTTATTTCTACCTCTTTTCCGGTAGAAGTACGATTTTCTGCTCAAGAAAGTTAATAAATTATGTTCAGTCATAAAAACAACTAAGGCATATGTATAAATATAAATAAAAGTGCACCGAGTGGGCTACATAAAACGATATTTTAATGGATAATAAAACGAAAAAATAAGTATGGTTTGTATTTGATACTGACTTTATAAGTTCACTAATGGACCTTGACTCGGGAGACCGCACTACAGTCGCACCTAACTTAACACATATGAATGAGAGAACAGCTGATAATTACACATATGCATACGTAGACGTACATATGCTTTGTGTACATTTTATTGACACTGAAGAAAAATCACAGAACTATAACTAAGCACTGCACTACAAAAATTTAAAACAAAAAATATCTTGGATTGACAATAAAAAAAAAAAACATATACTAAATAAGTTGCAAGGTTAAAATGACGTTTGTAGATATGTATAATTATGGAAAAACACAGTGTTTAGCGTCAGTCAGTGGAAATGATGCATTACTTGATCCGTTCCAGTCACACTTCTAAATACTTCTGGCCTATACTTCAAATCACCTTAAGTTTCAACCGGCTTAAGGGTAGCACACTCTTTTTTTCTCTCGCTCGCGTTGTTTTATCCCAAATGGGATCCATGTGATTAGCAGACCGGTAAGCGATACAGACGCTCGGACGGAACACTATGAATCGTTAAACTATCACTTTGTATAATTGTCGCACGCGCGAAAGATAGTGTTAAAGAAATATACATTCATACCCCTCTGGGCATTCAGCGTAGACTGTGCTGGGTAGGTTAGGTGGGGAGGTCCACTACTCTACGGTCTGCTGTCTTTCTGGCAAGACTTGTACGAATGTTTTTGTCTCGTATTAAATGACGAATAAAAGCAGACAATAACAACAATGAAATAAAAAAAAAACCCTAACAACAAATTAAACGTCTGAAAGCTCTCCGTATACATATTCATTCATATTATTCGCAATCTACATACATATGTATGTATGTAAATACATACATACTTGAACCGATGACGTTTCGTTTTGTGAGGAAAGCATACGAGTAGGTGCAAAGCCACGCATCAGTGTTCAAGTACCTAAGCATGAAATTGACTGACGGTCAGGTGGCAAAAATGGAAGAAAAACAAAAAAAAAGAAAAAAATGTCAAAAATTCAGATACACAACAGCACTGACCCAAGTTGACAATACTGATACTGATATGACTTTGGCGTTACTCAACCAGGCACACTCATGTACATGTCATGTATGTCATTGCCAAAAGTGTTAAACCTGTATTTTGAATATTTGTTAGACAGGTTGTTCTAATCGTGCCGGTTTTGTCTTTGAAGCCGGAAATGGATTGGCAATGACAGTTGGGTTGCGTAGCGGTTATTAGTTCGCTTTGATTGTAGGTATGTATTGATTTGGAGAGTAATTATTAAGATGCCCATTTGAATGCTAGACTTTGATCCCGTTGTAGACTGTAATTAATACTCTCATGTATGTACATACATATGTATGTATGAATTTATCAGTGGTTGTCGTTTATGTTTAATTAAAAAGAGCTTTGACTAAGCACGAGCTTTGCGTGACTGTTGAGAGAATTGAATTCGCGTTCGATGAATACAGCAAAATGTGTACATTCGTCATCTGGTGGATGGAAGGAGTTTTTTGTTAATTATTTATCGATTATTCGGAAGTTGCCCCCTGGTCTAGGGAATAACAATATTCATGTATAATGGTAAGTATTATTATACGAGTGAGCAAATTGTAAACTTGTTGTTTACATATTACAAACAAAAATAACTTTGGTCTAAGCTGGAAAGCCAAAGAATTACAAATATGAAACAAAAAAAACCATACCGCGCAACCCTTCAATAGCCATGCTATACAAAATAATCAATGTTGAGAAAATCAATTACCTATGTACATAAGTAAAAAAAAAAATAGATATCACAATTGAAGGTACATATGTACATATAGATAAATTCTTAACTTTGTAATCTATCTAGCGAACGACGCCAAGACTTTAGTCTTGCCTGAACATCTTAAAAGTATTTCTGCTATGGTGCTAATTATCTAGGCTATAGGGTGCACCTTTACACCGATATAACACTAATCAAGAGGGTACACCGGTGATGCTAAGCCTCTTCGGGGATACGAGCCCGAATTTGGCTCATTAAGCAATCCCCACAAGTCAGCTGGGCTTTACGGCCTATCAGCCGACCTGGAAATAAAGCCATGGGCACACATCAACTCATTTCTAAAATTTTAGGTAGATTTGGTATGATGAATAATATTTAAGGAACGTTAGTCCTTCTCACAGGAAAAGAGACCGTCTTTTGCGTCAATTACAAAGGGATTCGTCTCCTCCACATGCCATATTGTGTGAACATGCGAAACCATTCGTCAACAAGTTTATCAATTACAACTTTTACATATTCTGGAGAATATGAAGTTCAAATCGATTACAATCATATTTTTCTTCATTGATTTTAAGACCGCATATGACTGTATAGTTATGGCATCCATTGTAAACTCGTTCTTTTGTGCAAAATGACGAACGCGACCCCGACCTTTGATGTCAAAAAACTATTAGACAAGGTGTCGCGCTGTCATGTTACTTTTTTAACATAACATTTGAAATAATTGTGCGAAAGTCATCAGACAACTCAAGGTTGGTGTATATAGGACACCCAACGTCGACGAATTGAGCAGAACGTCGCAGCTAATAGCTATAACTTTCAGATAGTAAGAGATTTAGTCTACCTTAACGCTACTACCTCTAATTTTGACAGTAAGACTTCGGAAGAAATAAAATGAGGAATTATGTAGTCTTACAAATAGCTCGTGGTTCCTTTAGGCTTCGAAGGCAATCGAGGCAGTTCTTCTTTTTAATTTCGACAACTCATCATTTTGACACAAGCAAACTTATATAATAAGCAAACAAGATCGAAAATAAATTGGACAAATTCTCAAAACAAAAAATATGACGTGTATCCAAGCTTCACCCACCCAAACCCAAAATTCGTGATTTTCTGAAAATTGGTTTTCGTCTTCCAACCCTACCCCGTTTTAAATACATAAAATCGGTACAAACTGCGTAGCAACTAAACAACGTATGTATGTACATATTTCGTATTGTAATATAATCGAGTTTGTCATGAAAACAAAGCAAAATAAATTAACCGAGTTCATATACAATGGCTAATGATGGCAATCATAATCAATTTGATATGAAAACATTTTTTTTTTAAGAAATTCTAACTAATTTGTCGTACAATTAAAATCATATTTAAGTTCCTATCAATTAAGAATAGATTAATCACTTAAAGAACAATTGCTTTTTTTTTTATTTCGGAGAAAAAGGATCCCAGCATCTGGTACTCCATTGGGTATCCTTGATGTTATTGATTTTTATCCGGCAGTCCAGTTATCTGTTCCACTTTTAAGACGCATAACAAAAATGATTTATTTTAAATAGTTTTAACTTTAAAACTTAGTTCATTACTAGTTCGTGTATACAAGTAAATAAATTTTACGGAATAGGAATTTTTTAAACTTATTTTACCACCTTAAACAAAAGCACATCGAAGGAGTGCAACTCCACACCGCACGACAAAAATAAATTTTGTGTACTTGACAAAAGGAAACGCCGTGTGTATTCGATACCCTCGCATGTATACATATTGGGGGTGCATGCGCATGGCGTACAAAACAGATGAACAAAAGCAACACCACCCTCTGTCTGTGCTCCCGAAGAAAAAACAAAATTGTTTTGTTTTAAATTCAAAGCATTGCCAGGTATACCTGCGCTCTTGTCATAGCCTTTGGAGGCACAGGCTTATTAAAATATAAATCTACCCTGACAACACTATTATTGATCCCAATCATCCCCTAACCGTGCAGAAAATAACATTTCAGCCTTTACAATGTTTTTTTCTTTGGGGGTGAGCAGAAGGAAATGGGGGAAAAAGTCTTCAAATTCATGTTTGCAACGCATAAACTAAAACAAGACTGGAATAGTCCTTTGAACATTCAGTCAAGCAAAACAGTACTGGTTTAAGGTGGTAGTAATTTATTGATTTCTTAAGGCGCATATGATTTCGGCATGAATGTCATTTCGTGGTAGACATTTGTAAACAGTGCATGTGCAGCAAGTACCTATAACATAATGAGCTGCAAGGGGTGATGACGTAATATCCGCCGGTTGGTACCTTCTGACAGGAAGAATATGGTTTGTGTCACTTCATAAAATAAAAATCGGTTATAAGGTTATACTGGCACGAATGCCAGTGTGTCATGAATGTAATTTGGAAAATCAGAAAAATATGTCAGGTATTGATGAAGAAGTACATCACAAGTTACCAGCTGATAATGTTATGCAAGTAAATGTTGGAATTTGCCGTCTTAATAATCTGCACAACAATAACAACCTATCCGTTGCTAATTCTAAAATGGACCAGACTATTGAAAATATGACGTAATTAGATTTTAAACAAAAAGGGAAAAGTGGTTTACATTTCAATTACTAAATAGAATTAGTTTCACTTTGATTAACAGTTTTAATATTTATTAACAATAGTGTTGCCATTTCCGTAAGAAAATATAAATCATTTTAACAGAAAATTTTTGACTGCAATTCAGAAGACTGCACTCCTTATCCTTTCATCGTTAAGCTCTGCTCGTCAAGTCGAGGTGAATTGTATTCGTGATTATTCGCTTGTCCGTTGTCTGTATATTCTTGTTCACATCTTGATATGATGCATCTTGTCTTTGTCCTTGTATTTATGTACGTATTTGTCTTCGTATTTACTTTGATATGCATATGTATACATACCTTCATCCGATGAAGAATCATTATTTCAAAACTGTGTGGTATGAGGTGAATTGGCTATAAAGTTTTTATGATCAATTTGGTTTGCAATTCAACCGGGAAATCTGTTCTCTGAGTAATTAATGAGAGAAAATGCATCTGTGACTTTTATTACAAAGTACCGTGAACAGCAGTTAAACTCCTATCGATATGTTGTCGTATTTTGGACGGAATGTTGTTTACCAGAGCTGGTAAATAAACAATGTTCTAAAACTCAGTATGACATAGTAATCACTGTACCATAGAACTGTCACTTTATGTTTGATTTTGAGATTAAAATGATAAATAAAATAGAAATAAGTTTTAGGTTAAGTAATTAAGTTAACCATTTAGGCTGCACTCGTCTCTACTTGAAAAAAAGAATTGATTTAATCCATTTACTGGGAAAACAAACACTGTGGACTGTCTCTCAAGTAAGTAATCTTCTTCAGAACTTTCCAATTCCTTATTTGCAGACAATTAACCATTATTTGGTCTCCTACTCCTATTAGAACGGATGTTTCTAATTTTCCCTCTCTAGACCCCTCAATCATACCGACGTTTAACGATTAATTCGCATTGTTATGAAAATGTACTATAATTTGTGCCACAAGATAACGTTCTTTATAATTTCTTACCGTCCACACCAAACTCTGTACATACAACTATTGATCATGTCCGAACAGCTCCTAAGAATGCACAGAATTACAACGAGTTGCTATCCCAAGAATTTCTAACAAGTTTATGGGCATCTTTTCTAAAAGAAAGATGTCTTTGGCTTAACTTCGCCTCAAGAAAGATACTCGTTAAATGCGATCATACTGAGGAATAATGTTGTAATTTTTTTTCTTCCGATGACGAGTGTATACGTGAATAGCTTCGCCTTGGCATTGAAGCAAATGATAAAAGTCCGGTGTAGCAGGTGAAATCACTTCCCATTTACACACCAAGTTCAATGCAATAAACCAGTATGAGTCAGTCAGGTTCTGGCTCTCTTTCAGATTCGTATAATTGAATAAAAATGGGATAACTATTCGATTGCATGATGATTTTCTACATATTAATATCTCGGGTTCGAAGTTATCGAGAATGCGCGTGTTGGGTATAATAATGGAAAGAATTTTCATTGCAATTTTCCACAAAACAAAAACATATGCATACTATTGCATTTGTATATGTTTATGGATATAAAATATTTGCAAATTTTAATTTGATTTCATAGACAAAATTAAGTAATAAATTTTCAAGTCTGTCAAATTTTTAGGCTGCAATCTACAGACATGATCTAGTAAGTAATTTTCATAAAAGTTGATATCGAAAGTTTTGACTAAATTTGGCATGATATTGTCATGATTATAATTCCAGTAGGCCTTCTTATTTTTTTTAGACTAAATGTCTTACCTTAGAATTTTCTATTACATATCTTATTACTTTAATGTCGGTTGAGAGTATGCGACGACAAATTCTTGGCTAAAGGGTCGAAAGTTAGAAAAAGTGGAAGGAAAACCAAGTCATCATACTTGAGATAATCTGTTCCTGCTACACGATGTTTTTGTCATATTCGCCGATCACCCATGTTTTCTTTCAGATTGATAATCACTGTCAAATTGATCTCAGGGTTTCTGTATACAGTGGTGACAAGAAATAAAAACAAAAAATAGTCAAATAAAATAAATTATTCAAGGCGATGTCCAAGAGTAAAGCTGCGTCTACAAGATTGTCTGCTCTACAAATATTAGGTCTGTTCGCGTACTCTCCCAAAATAACGAATTTTCACGAAAATCTACGAAAAGTCACCAAATCCTGTTCGAATACCTAAAAGTTTCATAGTTTTTCGTAGAAGAGAGCGCTCACGAGAGAGTAAAAGATTTCCCCATGCAACGAATTTTGGTGCAGGAAATTTGTTTGCACTGATATTTACGAAATCTGTCAAATCTGTCAGATACCTGTAAGAAATTTTTTGTTGTTTGTGTATTTGCATACATTTTATTCTGACGTCTAAAAAGTAGACGAATTTCGTAGCTTTCGCGTTCGTTTCCTCTTTTGTAAAGTAAAATTTTACAATCTACGAATTTTGGTGCAGAAAATACGTGAATATACCTAGTATTGTCAGACCGCCATTTGCAAATGAATTTGTAAGTCCTCTTATCTCCCAATCGTGTTGGAGCAATCGGAATAGGAGTAAAATCTAACAACCGTGTGAACTGACAATTTAACGTTTCAAAATAGTTTGTCATTCTTGATTCATTGACAGCTCATTTGCAGCAATTTCCACAAAATTGATAAATCTAACAATTCTCTGAACATAGCTTAAGAATAAGGCGGAGTTCAGAGATGAATTCGTCGCTGTGATTTATCAAAATGTAAAGACTTTCTTAATATTCTTTTCATGAATACCGACAAAGGACTATCGATATCACTTAATCTGTTTCCTTGATCCTTCGTAGCTTATCTATTTTTGTTTTTATTTTAAAGTATAAATTGCTATTATGTGGTGTTATTACAATCCCTTTACTTTTCATGAGCTTAAGTTCGCTTGCAGCCACTCCTTATAAGAAAATTTAATAAATAAGCTTTCATTTACATATCAGTACAGACAAATATGTACATACATATGTATATAATGTAGTTTTAGAGAAAAGGATGACCAATAACTTATGTCATACAAACCTCAAACATATAAAACGCTACTTATGACAGACATACCTAAAATTGTTACAAAAGCAAACCCACAAGCTTATAAATTCCTCAATGAAGAAAGGTATACGATTTCGTTTTCACACCTTCTCTCAGAGAGGTTATAAATTACTTCAAGCATGTTGTCCCACAAAATTTTCCACAATGTTATCACATCAATCACCTAAGGAAAATAATATTCACAATTTTATAGTGTTGCTGTTACTATGTCAAAAGTGCCTTAAGGTTCACTTTCTAAAAACTGTCTAAAATTCTACTGGAGATAATAATAAAAGCGCAGACCTTCCTCAAGAGCTCACAGTCATCTCATGTGCAACAGTGTGACATTAGTTTATTTCCCCATAAAAAACAAAAAAAAAAAAACCAAAATGCAAAGCCCATTAACCACCCATGGACATAAAATGAAATGGAAATGCCCTAATAGAGCCTAAAATAACAAGTTCAGACACCTAACGAAATGGAAAGTATTCGCCAAGCGGCTCCTTTGGCTTCGTTAAATTGAAAGTACATACTCCTAGCACTCAAGAGGTGCACTGTTAGCACTCTTTGCACCGTTTGTCTCTCAAGGCAGCAAACAAACAGTGGCTAACGTGCGTTTTTATGATTTATTTCATGGCATTGTTTACACTATACAAACCGCTTTAAGTTGTTCTCCCCCGAACCCGCCCACTTGAAACAACAAATTTCCTTTTGCATGCGAACTTTTATGGAGCGTTTGCTTTCTTAGAGGCACCCAAAGGTGGGGACCTATGTATGTACACATATTCGAGCAGACACTTTATCGACCACCATGGACCGTACTCCTGTTTAAATGTCAAGCTCCATTGCAACATGGACGGGAAGGGTCCAGCGTTTCAGAGGTTTCGGAATTTCTCCTAAGTGTGGGAAAATATTTGCGATTAATGGTAGCAATCGCAGTAATAGCACTTGTAGCTGCAGTAGCTGCAGCACCTCCTGTTGTTTCTCGGTTAAATTGAAAAGAAACACACAAGAGAGACAGCCGGCCTACGCTAACCAGCAACAGTAACAACTCAGAAGGCATGAGGTGAATGTGTGTGCAATGCGGTGGTAATTACGTTGATTTATGTAATTCAATAGAATGCACCGGCAGTGGCAAATAATCTGGTTCAAACAAATTCGACTTCTTCGTCTCTTTATCTAATTGAATCGAAAAGAAAGTGAAATGTCGAATTGCCTATGCGGCACGTTGCCTGGGAATACCAAGTGAGACCTTCTCTGTGTTTGGCTATAAACAATTTCTAAGTACTTTCCATTAGGAAGGCAAAGGAGAAAATTAGATTCGTTTATTAATTGTGACCGATATCACCCACGGAGCTTGGGTATATGGGGTTAAAGCTCTTTACGATTCAATTGTTTTAAAAGTTAATGTACACAACAATGAGGGTTTTTTTCAAAGCTTGGCTCGGAAAACAATTAAGTTTTCAACTTGCATTGGAGAATCGTGACTAAGGTGGCAGTTAGATACGTGAACTGTCATTGGTGGCTTTATCACAGTGAAAGTAAGGAAAATTGTCCAAACACAAATTGCGTGACAACAAATTTAAATCTTGACCTAGACACCTCAATTCAATGGCAGTAAGACAGATTGATTGTGAGGAGAATATATAGATTGAGTTTAAGTGTCAAACACCATTGAGACAAACACTGTCCGCTGCATACTAAGTTGAAGTCTTAATTCACTTTTGATTAGCACGTTGGCATTTTGACTAGGCCGATGTTGGCTGGTTTTGATTTGAGTTTTGTGCATAAAAGTTTGACAGTTATTATTTATATGACGTTAGCATTTTGACTAGGCCAATGCTGGCAGGTTTTGATTTGAGGTTTGTGTATACAAGTTTGACAGTTAGTATTTCTCCGGGGGTTCTGAATTATAATTATGAATTCTAAGTTCACTGAGTTGCCGCTTGACTTGACATTAAGTTTTTGCTAACTACTTTGCCATGTAAATTGGTTTAAACATTCTAATGTATTCCAGATTACGATTTAGGTTAAAGAGAGGATTCCGACAGATGAGACCGCTGTTATAAAACATCGTTGACATCAGCGAATACAAGAGCCGTTAAATGGCGTAGTTTTCTTTGGTACAAGTCTGGATAGGTGGAACGCTCCTGCCGATATCTTCCTCACTCGTATCTTCGTCACTTGAATACATATGTATATGTATATTTGCAATTGTCGCAGCTAATCGTAAACTGTGAAACAAAACCACATGTTGATTGACACCATATTGAACTGATATCACATTTGTTAAGGAAATACTTTTAACCGCAATCTGTCAAAGGATGGTGACCACGTTTTAATTGCTGTTACCACTAACCTTTGGTATTAAATGCGAAAACAGTAGCACATCTCACACTTTCGCATCTCAGATATCTGGCATGTTTATTCCAGCCAGACAATACTATCTGGTGGCAAGCCAACTCTAATGAATGTGTGTGTGATGAGAAGCGTCCTCAAACACTACACTATAATTGCCACCGCTGCCACTACCATCTCACGAAAAGGTGGACAGACATGTTGACGGATCAAATGATCGAACTGTCACAATGCAATAAATACTTTACTAGTAATTGTAATAGCGATACACGCCTTGCATGGGTGCCTGCACAGCAGACTTTTCAATTCAAAGCCTACGCATACATTTGTCTGGGTAATTGTAGTCATCGCTGAGTTATTGCATTGTTAGCTGTGGAGCTCCCCGATCAAATTGCTTGCACAAAACTGGAAGACAGGCGCAGGCAATCAGATGCCATGGTGTTTCTCCATCATCGAAAGAGGTAACAACGAGTAATTTGATTACTCAAAAGAAAAAAAAAAAAAAATGAAGAGTAAACAATCCAATTGGAGTGGCGTATTTGATATTTGAGGAATTGTGACAAGAGAAGTCATTGATCTTGCATGGTTTGGTGTGGAGCCGTGCGTCGTCACGTTGAATGGCGAGTTGGTTGTGTTTGAGTGTTACCTACAGTACTAGTCGATACTAGTCAATGAGATAAAAAACAAAATGGACCCTGGGAACAGTAAAGAGAAGGTTAAGCACAGGTTTACTTGGTGAGATGTGTTGTAAAAGATATTTAAATGGCACTTGGACATTGCGACAGAGACTTACATATACTGGTTTTCATAATTTATATTTGTTTTTCTGTAGTAAATATGGTATCAATTCAATATGAAGACTTAAAACATTACGATACCAACTCAACTCATTTGACCTTGAAGTAGGCACACAATATTTGTGCTTTCCAAGTGCACTCGCAGATGCCTTTAGGGCTTGTGAAAAGAAGGAGGAACAGTTTGTTTCGAGGTTAAGCACGAAAAACTATAGTAAATATAGTTTCTGTTTGAAATAAAATGATTATAATTGTGCTATCACAAGAGTCAGTTGCTTCCGCTACTCCTGGAACCATTTCGATTTATGGATGAATTTCCAAATTTTATTGAATCGGTAATAACCTCAAAGTCTTCGAAGAAGTATTCCCCCAGGATCTGTTTTCTTCATGAGGATAATTCAGGGCAGCTCCGGAGAAGGTGAAATGGTGATCCATTTTACTTTTATCCATACAGTCACGGCAGATGTCGTTATTCCTAATTCAAAGGAGTGCTTATCTAGCGCACAGTGACTTGTCAGTAGTCCAACTAGTGTATGCGCAGCCTGCTGGTAAGTCACGATTCCGATTTAATTGCGACCTCTCCCATAAATATTCAGAGCAAGGATATGCAGCATTATTTCTAGCGAAATGTAAGTCGTTCTCTGAATCTTTCTGAATTATACTGTCTACCAAACATGAGTATTATTCTTTTGAGAAATCCCCTCATTTCTGGTGATGTTATCTTTGGGATTCTATGTTTTCTGCTTTTTTATGTTTTCATGAGATCCTGTAGTGTTTCTGGGTGGTTCCAACTGACTGTTACAGCCATTGACATCCACACAAGTTTTAACATACAATCATTTCTTTTCTATGGTGAGGAGTAATTCGTTCACCACAATTGTGGTGACAATACACATCCTTGTGGTGTGCCGCACTGAACTGATCTGTTTGATTTGGATTGATCAAGTTCTGAGATGATTACCTTGTTGAAAAGCATCTTATTAACCAGTGACTTAGCCTAAAAGAGAATGTATGTAGTACGATTTCAACTGATTTATTTTTACTATATGCAAGCTGCGATGTTATTTCTTAAGTCTATGTCCATACGAATATAGACGTCAGGCAGATGTTGCAGAATCTTAAATAGAAAGAAAGCCATGCTGATAAGCCTGAAATCTTTTGGCTTAGTGTGCCCGAACTTGAAGTAACTAGTTTTCTGGAAATTCAGCAACCTGCCTACATTCTTTTAAAGAAGGTCCTTCTGCTTATGCTGTAAAACAGGCTTTAAACAGTCTATGACCTTCTTAGTAAAGCAGTCATTTCGGTTGATTCACAATGGTCTTTTTTTCTAGCTCTGGTTTTCACCTTCCTGCTCAAGGTTCTCAGCAGATTTTTGGCAATTCTTTGGGTAAAGTTGGCTTCTGTCAAATAGAATCGACAAAAACACCTTCGTACATGCATGTACCAAATGGTGCCGCAGCACAAATCCCTTCTACCATTGAAGTCATAAGATTTCTATAAAAATAATGAAATTTTTAGAAAGTGTATACATATTTACCAACATAATCGGATTTAACACGTGTCCGAGATAATTGCATTTACAACTGTAATAACAAACACACCTTTTCACCCATTTTGCAAAAGAAATTAAAGCAAAAATCATCATTCATCCTTCAAATTAAAGAAAAAAAAAACCGTGACTTCAGATAAGAACCTGCATAACACAATTCAATTTATAATCTATGAGCGAAAGTCTCACGCCGCAGCGGCAATTTACAATTGAATTGCAATTGTACCAGCGAAGCGGCATCCGTCATCCATTCTCTTCCGACTGGAATGAATTGAAGGGCGCACCACGGAAATTTGCCCGATTCGATTAAAAGGCGCGTCAGTGGTGGCACTGACCACCACCTTCGCGTATCGAATGCCATGATCATTTTTGAGTTTTTTTTTTTTTATTTATTTTCTTATTCTTCCTTTGATTTCTATTTATATTATGATTCAGCGTACGAAACTATGAGACAATCATATTTCGCGTAATGACCAATCAATGGTACTCTTGCGGACTTTTACTTTCAAAGAAATCGTGCCGAATCTTGTAACAGGTGGTATACTCTGAACGCGCGAACAGCAATGTCCAATATCAATGCCTGATCATAAATTGAATTCAGTTATTGTCATCATCATCTACATCATCGAAGTCGTCGTCATCGTCATCAATGTGGACCATAACACAGAAAAAAAAGAAAGAATAACGTAGTCGTCGTAAGGATCAGGTCCATTAGTGGCAGACATATCGTGCTGCCAGTGGTCATCCACAGAGAAAGAGTCTGAGAAAACTTTCTCTGTACACACCACCTTTCTTCTTTTCTCACATCATTGTGGAGATCTCCAGAAAATTTATTCGCCTCAATGAATCTGAGTAATGCTATCCCCCCGAAAAATAAAATGGAAACCCATCCAAGACAACAACGACGACAGCAAAATCAAATCGCCAATTGAAAAAAATCGCTAAGTAAATAAACAAAAAACAAATAAGAAAAAAACGGTATTCACCTGCAGGCAGCGCACATTTTCCCATAGAGGCGATTGGACAGGCTCCCTGCCCCAGGCTAGCACTGATCTGCACCGAACCGAAATTAACTAAGCCAAGTTACAATGCTAAACAAAAGGAAAAGGTGTGTTCCCACCGCCGTCATTCCAATGCAATCGCCTCTCAGTATACTGGCCATGATGCTGTTGCAAAAAAGGTTTCTCGTTACGTTGAGCCGCCCGAAAGTTGAACTAAAACTTTTGCTGGTACAAAATCGGTTTTCACAAAATTCAAGTCACGATGCTTTTCGGAGGTGTTCCTGTGTACCCTCGGTGGAATGCGCACAAGATTACTCTGAGAAGAGCGGGAGATGATGATCATTTAGTGGCGAACGGAACCCACAGAGATCTTTATATTTTTGTTTTTTTTTTTTTTTCTAGTGGTTGGCTCTAGAATGCAAAGATCATGAGCTGTTAGCACTCAGCAAAGCTATCTGCATGGAAAAATATTAAATGTCCACTGGTACGACTTTTTTATTTTTCTTTACTTTTATAACTATAGAGAGTGCTCTGTTATATGGCAATAATAAGAGCCTTGGCATAGCTGCGGTGGAGCTATGGGGCTGGCGCTGGCGATGGTGGTGTGATTGATGTTGAAGTGGGCCAATTGGTGTGCTTCATCATCGCGTGGCTGTTGGGATATCCAAGGAATTGTGCTATGATACCGAGTAAATGTTGAAGACTTTTGACCGTTTAATAGGTTTAGCATTTGGCCTCTATCGGTACACTCGGGTTGAAAGGAAGGTGGACGGACGTTATTTATAAGTAATTTCTGTTTACTGACTAGTCCGTCAAACATGTACACCAAAGAGCGTCTTCACTTATGATAAATTTTAATGGTTTTCTGTTTTCTGGAATTGAAAGCAATAAACCGGGCGGATTTACAGAACTGCCATCCTTATAAGGTCAACTTAATGTTGGAACCGTACCTGAAAGAATGGCTGTAACAAAATTTCCAAGGTATGATCCTACATATTATCTTTAACTCTCTATTGGGATACGAGGTATAGACGGAGAACATACATACATACACTAGAAGGGCTACCATAGGATTCGGTCTAGGTTTTTCTATTGTGAGTGTTTTTTAATGATGGTGTCCTACGACTACGCTGACTAGGAAAGCCAACTTCGTAGGATTTGGAAGAGGTATTACTATACGAACGGTACCATCAGAATTGGATAACACTAGCTGGTTGCCTTAAAATAAGGAGTTGACCCAACGCAAAATATAAGATTTCATCTGTTATTTACTGATCGGTTGCATAGTTTGGATCATAAGTAAGCATACTAAGTCCTATAACATCCGTATGTTGAGTTTGTTTAATGACATTGTATAATAGTAATTAATATTGGCAGTCAATCTGTTCTCTTACTTCCCAGCCATACCGTCTGAGACACCTTGTAAAAGTTGCAGACATCTGACCGTTTAATGTGTTCAAGCATTTTTCCATCATCACCGGTACCATACATCATTAACTTAATTCCAACGGCTTTTAAAACGTGACTCCCACAAGTATCTTTCCTCGAGACATTTGCAAGTCTCGTAATGACAGTCATTTGAGTTTGTTGTACATTAATTTGAGTTTTTCGTACCTCCCGCAATTGAAAGTTACACACCCATCTGACGGGAACGTCTGGCAGTTCACATTTGTTACAGATAAATACTTGCCGAGGTTGTTACTACGCGCTCGCGAAGGAGTTTCTTCTTTCACTTTCAATCCGTTTAAGGAATCGCTGCACCGCCACACACCGCCAACGAAGAGACATCATTGAGCACTAGCGCACACATCTCATATCGAATGAAGTGATTGTCGATCGGTGATGAGGAGGCGATAGTTACTGCCTTGATCGATGGAATAGATCGATAGAGGAAAGTTGTTTCATGTAGGTACGCTAATGCATATGGATATGAAAAACAAGGAACAACTGCACTGTTCATGCTGCACATCTAAGAGATTCGTTACATACCAAATTAAAATGATTTTTATGCCTTCATTAGGAATGATGTTGCGTGTGTACTTTTTTTTTCTTAAAGTTGACAGCACTTTTTCTCCTCATTATGTGTTTTAATTGCGATTTCATGGAGTTTTTACTTTCTGTGTTAAATCATTTAATTGATTGTTCTGTTACAATTTAATTGATACATGTGTGAGTACACACTTACGCACATACGTATTTGAATTCAACAATATCTCTTCAATATTTTTCAACGATAGTTGATTTATTGAAAATAGTAACCCTTTCCAGATGAGTGATGCAACAGGCTTTGTAGAAAACTATCCTGCCGTGATTTAATTCCAAAAAGGATCATGTTCTGTACTATTCCCGACATTATAGTTAGGAATTACTGTTTCGGTAGGTTATTTGAGGTAGTTTGCTTCTCGCAAGCGTCTGACAAACGTCCGAAAGTATAAGTATGTATCATGAAAAAGCTTCTCAAAAATAACGAAGTGCCCTTCGGATTCGATATTAAACAGAAGGTCCTTTCCATTCGTGTGAAGAATATAACACGCACAACACAAATGGTTGTAAGAAGTTAGGCCCTAGGTCCCATAGACCTGTTGCGGCAAAAGTTTGTATTTTTTTTTTGTTTCCAGACTGAACTCCATTCCATTCAGATCTAGGGTTAGTTAAGGTATCAAGGGCGCTAGAATTTATATGTTCTTAAATTGCAAGGCAGAACTTAGAGCGCTGTCGTCAAATTCAGTCTGACTCTACATCGGTAAAATGCTGGTACGATGCACAACAATCTCTTTGTCTGGCCCACTGGGGAAATCTTCCGGAGTTAAGACAATCCAAACGATCCGAAAATCCGCAACTTATAGAAGGATAGTATGTATAAGGAAGCTACATAGTAAGTTTTCTAACAGGTCACTGCGGCATGAAGTATCAGTTTAACAAGCTTACCCTGTACATCTGGCCATAGAATGTAGGTTCTGCTCTGAAGATGACGAATCATCTGAGCACATTCTCTGTAAATTCCCGGCTTTAGTTTGGTTAGGGTACCGCACTATCCATAAGGAAGCCCGCTCGACAGCAGAAATTAAAAACAGTGCGGTGAAGGACGCACTCTCCTTCATTGGTAAGGTGGTACGACTTTTGGAATAAGTCACACCAAATCAAGTTTATATTTAAAGAAATTCCTGTCAACTCAATTTTTCAATTCATTTTCAATGGCTTTGGCTACGATTCCACGAATAGCTTAAACAACATTGTTTTTTAATGCCTAATGGGACCCCACAAGCAAAAGTCCAACGACATCAAATCGCAGTTAAAAATAACACATGACTCATAAGCTGTCGGTCCATTGCACTCTAAGCCGACGACGTTTACTTAAAATCTTCTTTTAATACTTCTACTTTCGATTTTTATTTTTAACTTTTCATTTCTTTCCCGCCAAATCACCTGGTGCTTGTTACACCAAAGTTCTATTACAAGTTTCCAACCACAAAATCGGAAACTTATGAAAGTGAAAATCAAAATCCTATCATAACCATTAAAATTGAATTGTTAACACGCTCTCACTGCTTCGCTGAAGTGTCTGTCTTCTTTTTCACCCAATAGCCGTGTAAATACACAATAAAGATTAATTTGAAAAACATCTAAGCGCAACAATCAAACTCATACAACATAAATGACCTGATTTTCAATCAGCCCGGAAATATTCTATTTTATCCATCGCATGCCATCAATATAAGTATTTCATGCAACTACCATCACCACCGCCCCGTGGATGCTAAATCTTAAAACGAAAATAAAAAGCGATTTGAAATCTACTTACGAGTAAATAAAGCGCCAAATAAATTAACTTTTTAATATGCACTTGCGAAAAGTTATCTTACATCCTCGTACTGTGGCAGGGTAAAGCAGCAACGGTTACCGCAGTTTGCGTTTCATAATGTTTCTATTAACTTTAAGACAGCACTCTATGCGTTTGCTGGCTGTATACACAAACGCTGTATGACAAGTGCACACACTTCAATCTGATATGGCTCACGAAAATGAGAGGATTAAAATTACCTGAGCACGCATGTGCATCGTCATCGAGATGTGGTCGGCGCGGCGGCGGTGTAAAAAGGCCCGACAATCGTGAATCATAATTTTTGTGGTGAATTGTCGTAAGTACATTCATAGATACATACAACACGGTCTTGTAAAGGTCTGGGAATGTGTTTAATGGTAGTTGTTGGAATTGGATTAATAAAATTAGACTGATTCAAATTAAAAGGCGATTTTTGGTGAACATGAACAGGAATTTTGAAAGGATATTAGATTGGCATCCGGTGAAATGTTTATGAAAGCTATGGTAGGATACACGATTTGAAATGACTTGAGCAGTGTAACTTACTTGCTTATCACGGAATTGTGCTTTGTTTTTTTGTTTTCTATTTTGGTGTTGCAAAGAAATGTGTGTTGAGTGAAGGCAATATTAATTGAAAGAGGTGATTTGAGATTTGAAAGTGAATATGGCAACGACGCTGCGACGACTTTCCTTCCTTTTCCTGTAGGTAATAAAAATGTTAATTAAAAAAAACTTACTGCAATGGAGTCTATACTTTTTGCACATACATATTAGAAACATTTCATAACAAACATCTGCCAATCGGTTTTGCCTGTTAGCCCTGTTAAAAATCGTTATATTTGAAATTTTTTATTTAAAATATTATCACCAGAGGGCCACTGATGTAATATCCTACGCCTCATCCGGGTTTGTTACTTTCACTTCAGTTAATTATTATTAATACCTAATCATCATTAGTATTTCATACAAAAATATGAAAATTATCAAAGAAAATTCGTATGTTTTGTGTTCCAAATTTATTTTATGGATATGAGCGCTTCGTAAGTAAGGAACGTAGACGTGTCGTGGGCTCTTTAGGCGGAGAAGCTTCTACTATGACAGTTGTACTCTCTGATGTTTGTCAGACACTCGCGAGAGGCAGGACCGTGAAATAAATTTTAATTGTTTTTTTAGGGATAATGATTGCTCTCGTAGACCATTTTATGGTCATCCAAATATTGCTAAAACTTTTTGTTAAAGAAAATGCAAGAGGCTTTCTTACTTATCTTTAGCCTTTCTAAGTAAATCTGTTTTCCATCGATTTAGCGAAGTTGAAGTTCGTTGTCTGGGTTGGTTTGGTTGGTCTAGACCGGCCCTCGATAAGGAAGCACTTAGACCAGAGAAGGTCAATTGTGCTGCCGTAGTGGAAGGTGGGTGAATCACCCTCTTACTCTGGGAACCATCCTCTCCTTTTTATGAAGGAACTAATATTAGCCGTGCAGGCGGCACTCAGATCGTTGAAATCGTTGAAAAGGTATTTAACTAATGTAGCATTTCGAATATTGGTAAGTCCTTGGCATGTGCATAGGAGGTGACTGATGGTCTTCTCTTCCTCTTCGTCCCTACAACTTCTGCAGGAGTCGTTGTAGGGGATGCCCCGTCTTTGAGCATGCCTTCCTATAGCACAGTGGCTGGTTAGGGTGTTGACTATCGTAATCTGTTCTTCCTCATAGAATAGGTGTGCTATTCAAATAGCAAGCCAGTTATTAAATGGTGCTGGTATTATTCACTTGTTATGTAACCATAGCCTTGTTTGCGATTATTATGGAAGTCTGTACGAGGGTACAATGTATCTAGGCATTGTCCAGGTCCGTTTGAGTACCTTTTTAATGTAAATCCTGCCAAACCTCAAAATTCAGAGGTTTGTTGGAGAAAGAGCAGAACATTTATGTATGAATTATTAAAAGCTCTATTCAATTGGTGACAAAATCCAACGGATCATTATATGATCCTGGAAAAATATCTAGGAAAGGTTCATACCACGGATTACCTTAGAACATGCCAAGAGACCCTTCACAAGCTCGTTTCTGGGTGCACGTAGCATCTCTGTCTTCACAGATGGGTCAAAGATGGTAATTCTTATGAAACACATTTGTAAGACTAAGTTGAACCAATGGGCAAGGGAAATCTTTCCCCTATGGAGGTGTGTTGACCTGAGTGTGGCGATGTGAAATTGTTCCACGCGTCTGCCCACGAACCGGACATAACCTAACCTATGTACGTTGGATCACTTGGTGTCATTCAAAAAAAAATGTCTTGCTTTTATTTGGCACATGTTATATAGCAAGGTTGACAGTAGTTGGTTTCGTTTATTTACTACAACTGTCATATGTTGTTATTGGTTGATATTTTATTTTATTGTGCAACAATGTATTTCAAATTCGACGCAGTGAATCTGTAACAGATTTAAATTACTTGCTACTAATTGAAATAATCATACACAACACAACACACATCTTCAAATGAAACCTTGAAATGGCATTAGCCGCAACCAACTCTTCGTTCCGCCGAGGAAAGGAAACAGAAGTGAATGACTACTCTGGGATAGAATATGAATACCTCAGTGCCAATCATTGTGGTTTAGTGTTCCACAAAACTGCCAATCTGTCTGAGGTTATTAGAGAGGAACGAACACAACCGCCGAAGATGCTGACGACGCACTTGAAGACGTAGTCGGTGGTGCTGGTGCCTGGAGCACCTGAAAATCTATCGAAATCGTGAAGTTTGCAAATCGTACTCGAAAGCCAACTTGTTTCTTTTTATTTTTTGCAATTTGAGAAAATTGAATATCGATTGCGGTTGCAGTGAGCTCTGTATGGTGCGATCTTAGATCGTGATTGAAGCCAAAATTGCCAGGAGGTTTGGGCTCTTTTTAAACTTCGCTCCAACTGTAGCTCTATTTACAGCCACCTCTCTGCCGTCAGGTGGGTGCTGTGGCAATGGCTAGAGCTACTCGTTTGTTATGATACATATTTAGCGGCTAAAATGATCAAGTTTCATGGTTATCGTCGTACTGAGCGTGGGTGTTAATGAATTGACTGTGCTGCCTCGACCCACCGCAAATGTGTAATGGATGGTGGTGACTTTCATGGAGGTATCGCTATAAATGGATACAGAATTCAAAAAATTCCGTGCACAATAGGATATCGCGATTTATCATTTGTGGACGCCGAACCAAGGCAGACGCAGAGCCGTTGCATAGGTATAATTACAGACATTTAAATAGAAAGGAAAATTACAATTTTCTAGCGATCTCCTTTGCGAATATCGATGGCGGGATAGTTTTAACGTCATTAGGTACGCATTCGCACTTGTACCTTTCACGATATCTATGTACGAACATGAGCAATGCACAAGAGCCATGAAGAAGTTAAAATGCATACGGGGATCAGTGATTAAGGAGCCAACATAAGGTTATTTATTACATCTGCGTTTCATGCGAGCACAGAGAGTAAAATTAGGTAATTGTAGACGAGACATGTTTTTGCAAGATGTGGTGGGTGTTTTATCTAAGATGATTTCCCGTGTGAGACTTAAATGGAAAACAGCGGTTTTTATTTTTAATTTGAAATGAAAAGTGATTTCTTGATTAGTTTTTTTTTTTAAAGAGGAAGCTTCAGGGAAAAGTGAAATGCGTAAAATATGTAAATGGAGTTTTTAAAGAAATTTTTGCTTATAAAAGGGTGCACTAAATATGTATATACTATGTGCAGGATAAGCAACTCATTAAATACGCAAGGGCAGGTAAGAAAGTCATCCCGAAATGCATTCAAATTACAAACCTCCAGCTTAACCATGGCGCCGCCATAGACCAATAAAATATTCCTCTAGAATGGTCATCAATGCCAAACCGAAAGTATTTCTGGAGCTTTCATTTGACATCAATCAATCACCACAAATATCTCTTTCACTGAAGATCGATCATCACTGTAAAAGTTAAAGCCTCTCCTGTTACTCTAAATATTCTCAGCGAAACACATACCATTCTCACAGTGAACAATATCACCCACATTGTGCAGAACGACCTCTGAGCATGAGGAACTCCAATGCCTTTAGACTTACACATATCCTTTTATGTAAATTATTCTTGTTGCCCGCAAGTCATTGGTGCATTAATGTTCCATTTACAGTTCTGCGCAATATCATAACATGCGCCCACGTGGTGTATAAAATAAACCTGTCAAAATATTAACCTGCGCACCTAACCACAAAATGTAATAGAAGTGTCAACTTTTTGCCTTTCCTGACAATTGAACAAATAGCGGTACAGCGTAGGTAGAGATAGGTTTTCCTCATTCCTGATAGACAAATAAATTTTCGTTCGCCTCGCAGAAATGGAATAAATGAACAAATATTAACTCAGCACTTGTGCGCCATGAATTAAGATATTAATTTCCTAAGGACAAAACAGACTTTCACATCAACTGTGTACTGCACAACCATCGCTACACGCAATGGTCTCTTACTCTTGCAATCGACTTTGAATCCAAATGGCCAACTGTCAAGCGAAACGTTTCTTTATTTATTTAAGCCAATACCCGTGAGCGATTGAAAGCCATTAGAGGTTCTTTCACGAAAGGGTTTACTTACATACATACACATGTACATTATGCTGTCGTTGCAGGAAGTGCGAATTGTTTTCGCCAACACACCAATTGACCGAAACGTGAGTGTGTTTTGTAAAAACGTTTGTCAAACATAGAGTACTAATTGAATATTCGTTTACTTACCTATTTGACATTTCAGCTTGCTCATACATATTTGAAATTTGTTTAAATGGCAAATTCTAAATGTGAATGCCACCTTTTATAGACGGTGTGTGAAGTCAGATACCGAAATGAAAAGAAATATTAATGAACGGCATTAAGAGATAAACCTGAGGTGTTTCCGGTAATTTTTGCACGAATAGCATTGCCAACTTCACCGTAGCCAATGACGCCCTTATACAATAGCTTACCTGTGAGATGATTGCATGGAAATCTGGTCTTACCATAAAATAGGCCAATTAAAGTCCATCCGTCAAATGGCAATGGTAAAAGTACGATGATATAGTAAAAAAAGAGGTCCATTGGACGACGCAACAACCAGGGTATTTGTTGTAGATACATACATATGTATCTAAATACATATTTATGTTAAATTGATCCTAATTTGGTAAAAGACGTAGAGTAGCAAATTGCTGGTGGCAAACGCCTTTCATAATCACCATCGGCACGCCGTTGCGTCTTACGAAATATACAGGATATGTGGACATCGATACCAAATAAGGTAAGTTATATTTATTTCATGGTTGATTAGCGAAGAAGAATTAAGCCAAGCACGAAGCAAATTAAGTTTTGTCAATTAATTAAACTTTTAAGATTAGTTACAATCATTTCCCCTTTTAATTAATCCACTCCGAGATGATAGCCATCTTGCTACTCATTTCATATTACATTATCATCATTTATAAATTAGACAAGTCTTATGGGTATGCTGCACACATATACTGCAATCAATTTGTTGCCAAAGTTAATCAGTTTTGTGACTTTCGAATAATAACCGGCTGCATATGCAAATGATTTTCATGATTTGAACAGATAGTTGAAGGGAAAAAGGGTTACCTAGGTGACTTTTACTTTGACATTTCATTAGGTAATCAATAAATTGTGTGATCATTGGATAGGCATCAATGTGAAAATCCTATTTATGTACAAATATGATAATGATGAAAAACCATAGATAATGATCAATGGGGGGTTAGTTAAGTTACATAAAGGGTGAACAGATAGCAATGATACTTTTTCCAATTGTTATGATTCAGCAACTGTCAAATCAATGGGATCCAGCTGTCAAAATATGCAGTAAGGTTTGCCATTCTATCACGCTTGCTAAACGTGCAGAAATTATTAATAGATATAATCAAAAACTGGCTCAATTTTAAATACGCAACGTGAATTTTGTCGTGAGGTCGGTCTTCATCATGGCTTAAGTGTGCAGGCAATGCATCTCACCGTGGACCAGTATAAGCGTGAGTACACTCTTTTGGACCTTATGCGAGCAACCAGATAGAGATTGGTATGAAATTAAGAAAACATAGCCGCTGTAGCGGCCTGGTCGATTCGGCGCCAGACCGATCAGTTGAATTGAGCATCGCCACACAGTCAAACAAGCTTATTTTGCGGTTGGGCTTGCATCTGTATAAGATTATGCTGACGCAAAAATTGAAGCCGGATGATTATAAACAATGCCGTGAGTTCGCTAGTTGGGCGCTGGAAATGTCGAACCTTATTTCTTTCGTAATGAGAAGGAAAACACCGTTACCGTCAATGGTCTCAAGCCTAGAGCGATGTTAACCGATTTTCTGTGGCCAGAGCTCGACAACATCGAAATATTCGAGCTGTGGTTCCAACAGGACGGCGATATACACCATACAAGCGACGCAACGGTCGGAGTTCTGAAGAAGAAATTTGGGAACTGGTCATCTCACGACGAGTCTCTCTATACTGACCTTTCCTCTTACCCAACCCATTTACTTACCTTCCTACCTAAGGTATCTATAAACTAAAGAACTCTGCGAAAGCGACCTGAAAAATCAAAAACCAATTCGATAATACAGGTTGCGTGTTGTCTCCACTCACTGACTACGAAGGAAACATTGTTAAAACATTTGTATAACGTATGTAGGTACCGATACCTAAGAAACATTATCATCTGCCAAATAATTGCCGAGTGAATGACATCAACACATATGAATATGAGTATGTTTGTATGTATGTACATACGATCAGAGGAGTATTGGAAGACAAAATGCCGCCAGTTTTATAAACACTAACACGCCCCTGAATCTATATGGTTTTGGTTAAGGCAAACAACCATTTCAAACACACTAATTGCCAATTCGTGGTGAATGCTGCCGTCAGTACTTATCACTTGGTTATCCATTTTTTATATGCAAATCGGTTATCTAATTATCTATTGCATAAATTCAGAAAGCATAGCACAGCAGGCACAGCCCATGACGGTTCTAATGAAATTTGTAAACCGACCGCTTCCAATACAACCTGTGAGTAACATCACCTAACATAAGCAAACGTGTAGATACATATATACTAGACAGAGTATATGTATACATATCACCGATGAGCAATCAGTAGCTAATGGACTCACTGGTAGACATATTTCGAATACAAATTCGCAAATCTGTGGATCTTTGTCCCGCTGTTTGTTTTCAGTGAAGTCATCACATGTCAAACAACTCTATCACCACAAGTTAGTGACTCATCACACTTACCTTTTAAGAATTCGATGAATGTTTAGTCTTTCTAAATTTCTAATTCAATTGATAAAAAGAAAATAGATGTGCATTTCTCAGATTTACTTTATGATGACACTTCCCAATATCAATTAATTTCACGTTTAGTATATGTATGCACATGGCTTGAATATGTTGGTAAAGTTAAAAAAAAAACAATGCGGCTATTCAAGAAAATAAAGAGCATTGAACGATTTAAAAAATTAGCTTCTTTTGTATTCCGGGATGCATGGTATCTTTATTTCGTAGAAAAATCGGTGGTATTCATAGAAATGTAGGGTGTGACAATTCGTTTAATCAAAAGAAAATGCTATAAATAAAAAGAAGTATTTGGCGATATTTTTTCCCATTGTTAGGGTATTAATTTCATCAAAAAATAAATTGCATTAATAATTAAAATAAAACCTTTAAAAATATCTGACAGCCACGTAAGCCATGTGTTTGAAAAAAAAAAAAACAAAATCAAAGTGCGTGGACGTACATATATGTACATATTTATGAAAATCATATGAAGACAATAGTGTACAATTACAAATGTGCCTTAATTTTTAATTAAGTTTTGAATACAGTCAGATGGAATGTTAAAAAATGCGAAAGAGTTACAGCATGGGAGTCTAATGTTAGCTACAAGCATTTAGGAACTCGAGTTCCTGAATATTTTCCCAAAAATATTATTCTTCGGTTGTGTAACCACAAGAAGAATATGGCCATGCTTCGAAAAATGAAGAACTGACAGAATTAGGGAAAAGGATAACACTCATACAATCCCACATGAGAACTACTAAGGCTCTCTGGAGACCAACCTACATATGTAAGTTCCAAGACCTAGAAAAAACATGTAATAAAGTAGTACATACATACATACATATGTTGTAAACAAACGACCGATGTCCATGATTTGAAAGTTCATCACAGTGACAAACATGCAGCAAGGCTATTGCTCTCGGTAATCCGTTCAATAATCTTCCACTAACAAGCTTATCAAAGGTTGTCTCCATGGGGGTTCTATCCCGTTTCTAATTTTCTAGAGGACCATAGTATAGTTATTGGAGACAACCATCAAAGAATTGTGACTGATTCTCTTCAAGTTGTTGCAACTCGAAGAACTAAAGGTTAATAAAAAGATTCCTTTCACTTTCGACGTTAAACTTGGGGTTACCCTGGACAAAATGTTTTGTTGGAACCTTCATCTAAATCAGAGAGAAGGACTTATTCTAGTCTTTGAAAAGAATATGTATTTCGGTTCCAAGTTTAAAATCCTTGCAACCACAACACCGAGCAGAAATCTGTGATAAAATTCAGGCGCAATAATACAGGGACGGTTTATAGCCTTAATCTTCTTCGAAAATGTAACAGACTTTAAGTACCCTCCACAAAACATTTGTAAAACCCAAGATACATAGTACGTAAACTGCACAAATGAGTTCAATGATGAGAAAGACATAACGTAAGCTGTCATACGATCTTAGCTGGTTGAGATTTCTTGAGCGAATAAAAACCAATGCTCCGGCTCGCAGAATCTCGTGATTGCAGAGGGAACAACGTAGGAATGGATAGGGGATAACTCAATCATCTTATTATGCGAAGCTGACTCAAAATTGGGGGTAAATAAAGTAAGGGTTATGCACAACCTAGATTTCTAGTGTTGACCATTAAATCATCTATGAAAGCATATATTTCACACGAAAGCTGATGCTGAAGTGTAATTATATTATTCCATTTTTTTCACCTCATGCAATAAATTTTTATAACGATTAAAAAGAAAACACTTCAACGTACATACATAGTGTAGAAGTAAATGTAATTAATTATTATTTTATCTGTCCTCTCATTGAGTTTATCCGCGAAGTCGTTGTCTACCCAGCATTTTTGCCAATTACCCAACTTAATCAGACATGCACTTACTTTCAACTAAACATTCCCAAACGATTGTACACAAGCAGGTACATGATCTAGCCTAATTATTTAAAATTATAGACATTTCCCTTTATAATTACATACACATGTATGTATGTATGTATGTATGTATGTCCTAACATTATCCTTCTAAAATAAAATATTTGATACATGTGAAATGGAATTTACATAAATCTGCACTCGAATTGAAAATTAATCAAGTATTTCGTTTTATTATATCAAAGAGAACACAAACCTGTTTTGGTCCATTGATCATAGTCTTGTAATAGGATATTCCAGTCAAATGACAGCTCATTGTAGGACGCCATAGTGTTGCTAATGTCGATAATGAGGTTTCCTTAAATTAGTTGGTCTTCACTTTCTTACAATTATATTTTTCATAAACATATATGGCACTTAAATAGCAAACCCAATGTGCAGGTTAAATTATTTTAGAATTCACTAACACTTAATATAATTACACACAAAAAAAAAATACACTGTGTAGATGTTCTATCACTTTTCAGTTAACTTCATTAAAATTAATTTAGCAGTTTAGAACCGGAATTCTATTTTGAATGTTAACGGTTAATCCCAGCATAACCGCTTTACTTTTGCCGACTTAAAATTATATGACCTCTTTATAATTGAACGTCAGAGTTTCATGGAGGGTAGCAATGTCAATCAACGCATGCACTCAGCATGCATAGCAAAGTATCTATTTTACATTTCTGAAGACCAAATTAAATCCTGATAACACGAGTGTTCTCGACATTAGAAAAAAAAAAAACATTCAAACACACAAATAGTTTAACAAAACAGAATTCCGCCTTATTTGGGCATTCTCACTCCGACCCGAAAAATCACAGATCTTCCTATCAACTGTCAACTGTCAACAATTGCAACGACTGCAACATTAAAGAAAATGAAAAGAAATATCTACACTCTCAAATGAAATTAAGAATAATTCATTCAAAACGGCACACACAAAAGACTACGGCGACGACGACGAAAACGACGACGACGACGACGACGACGGTAAAAAGCTTGACCCTAGTCCCCCCGAATGATTGCAATCACTGCGGCTGTAACTGAGAGCTTAACCAAACCACCTCGCGCGCTACATCTAAAACAAACAACAATGTCATACCCAACATCTTTGCTTTCGAGTCTTGCCTGCATGTAGCGGCTTCCGAAGCTCTCACATGGAATTCAGCACCTAACGTACCCCCCTCAGTTGAGTGTTCGTACGCGCATTCCTAATATTACACGGCAGCGCCACCTACTTATATAGAGTAGAGCGCTGGCGGACATACGCATACCACATCACATTACCGGCTTCCCCCCTCTTGGGTCGTGTAAAACGACGCTCCGCAAAGACAGATCGTGTGTGGAATAAAGTGGAAGAGAGCAAAAGCGGATTATTTGTATAAACGGTCAACAACAACAACAAAGCATATTATTGGTTATACAAAAAAAAAAAAAAAAACCCGCTCCAAAGAATGAGAATGCGAAACGTACATATGTACATATATATGTACATACATACATATGTATGAGTAGCTTAAGGTGCCAATGTGTGGAGGCGTGGAGTCTGTATGATGGTTGCGGAGGAGTTGAGTCATTCTACCTGGTTGCCACTCAGGTGCCTACGTACCAAATTGGATTAAAAGAAGCTCAATCGTTCTAAAATTCAGCAGCCATACTCAACGTTTCTACACATCTAAGCAGATGCATGTCCTGTAAGAATTTACATGTCACACTTCCATCAAATGCTTCAAACACCAGGGAGAAACGAAAAACTTCGTAAGAAACCATGGTCACAAAAAAAAAAACCAAGACCAGCGATGGTATTTCATTTCATCAATGAAAACCTGTCCAAACATCTAAACTGTGTTATCAAACATCTTTCGTCGGGAAAAAAGAAGAACTGAAAATACGTTAGGGAATACCAATAATAGAAACTGTAAAAGTACAGCTTTCAGTTTCCTGCCTTCTATAGCCCTCTAGTCAGCCATCCACCAAGGTATTCTCCTGAAATCCAAAACGAAAAAGTAAGCAATTTCGTTTGAATCAGGCACAAATGTATGAAGGAATGTGCCCGTTTCATAATCGAAGGTGTGCCATGCGAGGAAGAGGAGACGCTAGCCTGTTGTAGTACTGGATAGCCAGAAAGTTGTAGCCGAAGTTGAACGAATAATGGGAAGAATACCTACGAAGGTGAGTGTTTGTTTTTTTTCCCCGAGTGCGTATGGGAAACCTTCCGTGGATTTGAACTTTTTATGAAGAAACTTGTTTTGTTTTTCTCCTTCTCTGCTTAACATTCTTTCGCGTGAAGTCAAGAAACATTTGCATTCAGCAGTTGTACATGGAAGGCGAACTTATTAAAATTCGTAGGGAAAAGTTCTAGGTGAATTGCATTTCACTGATTCAGAGGTGTTCACGTAAATTACAGGTATTTTTGGGAGGACTTACACCGTGATTGAGAAGTAACTCATGTTTTCTTCATTATCAGTTTAGCAACGTTGTGAATTACAGTGGAAGATGACGTGCTTAAGTCGTTGTCTGCTTTCGTAGTTCCCAATTTATGTGTTCCATTGATAGACATCATAAAGTCATATGCTTCCTGCTGGTCCATGTTTCTACTCAAGATATGATTCCTCCTTAGTTTTCTTTAGATCGAATTCGTAGAAATAATTAACGCAATGTATATTACTGGAATTCTAATTTGAGATTGTTTCATAGTGGTTAGTGCGTTGGACTACGGAGCAAGGGATTTCAGATTCAATCTCCAGATCACACCTAAAAATTCCTTTCACGGCTCCACCTCTCGCGAGCGTCTGACAAATATCCGAGAGTACAACTGTCCTGCGAAAACTTCTCAAAAATAATGAAATGCCCTTCAGACACGGCATTAAACAGAAGGCCTTTTCTATTCGTGTGAAGAATATAACATGCACAGCACGAATGGTTGTGAGAAGCTGGGTCCCATAGACCTGTCGCGAGATTGTCAAAGGACCTGAAATATGTGATAGAAATTAAGGAACAAACTCCAATAGGAATTAAATGAATAATCACTCTTAGAATGTAAATTTCTCTTTGAACAGTTAAACTTTTTTTATCAGTAAGAAAAATTATAAAAACTCACATTTACTCATTTTTATAATAAATACTTCCGAATTACAAGTTTCTTCTATCAAATTAAATATGTCTCGAAAGCTATGGAAAAGTGTGCATAAACCATTAAATTATTCTGACCAGTGTTCACACTCTGACCTCTTTCGAAAATATTTATAAATTTATCTAATTGACAATCCAGGTTAAACTTTAGATTTTAAAAGGCTTTCAACTTACCGTACAAATTTACTATTAACCGTAATTCAAGAATACTTATTCTAAATTTTACCTTTGATCTATGCAATAGTTTCAACTTTACCAAAAACATCTGTGAAGTTAAGGCCCACAGATTCTTATATAGATTATACCAGCTGACTGAATTGTGTCTATGAGCAATAAATTCCATAAAGAATACAAATTTATTGGCTTAACAAAATGACTGATGAATATTAAAAAAAAAAAATAAGAAGAAGTGGGAATAAGAGGAAACATTGGTGGTCAGTTCAAACTTCAAATCAGTCTTAGCTGGTTTGGCACAATCAATTTATGGTGACATCATTGGTACCTATTTGTTTTGGTAAAAAATGTTTTGCCTGTTAACGTTCGATATTTGAGTTGAAATAAATTTTGTCTCCTAACATATTATCATGAAATGCTAATCATTTGTAAAACAAAGGCTTAAACTGTATCTAAATATATGCATACAAGTAGTTGATTGACTTCATTATCCGAATACCGGCATCAATTTGTTCTAATGGAAAACTGATGGGAGGTATTGTGTGTATATCATACTAACTGGCATTATATTACATATTACAGTTAGGAACATTTGATCAGGCTGCAAAGATGCTAGCTTAGGATCCAACGCACTAACTAATCAAACTATGATCAATTGGTATACATAACATATGCATATGATAATCTATCAACCTATGATTACTGGAGTTTGTATCGCTTGAAACTTCGACAAGCCCTCTTTGAACTATGTTAAATATCTTAGAATAGAAATCGAAAAGGAAAAACACATTTTAAAAGGAGAGAGAGTTACAATCCATTTTTGTACGAGAACTAAAGCAAGTACAAGTCGCTACCTATTGACTTGGCACCCAGACCACCATTCAAGTCGCGGCAACTATCTACTCTACGCCCATATTGATGTAATAATTGCATTTATGGAAGCTGGATCAATCATTAAATCGCTCGTGTGCGCTTGTTCTTTAATAAATTTCCAGAAGCAGTTGTTTTTGATTCTAGCACTTGAGTAGAGTCCATGCACACGGTTGCTGCTGCAATAATGACCATGTGTACGTTTTGTTTTTATTCTCTTCGGGCATCATCATTTAGGCCTGAAAGAAGTCGCCACGATAGACCCATGAGATGGAGATGGATTTATGGGCTGGCCAATTTAAACCGGTTTAACTGAAACCATCTAGGTACATATGTATGTACATAGTTGAATTGCAAGAGATCTATAGTAGGTACATACCTATAGAACAGAAAAAAAGAAACATACATAAAACTTGCAACTTGCACCCATATATGTATGTCTTAAGCAAGTGAGTTTGTCTTTACAGATTGAATGTGCATACTGCCTTGGTTGGCGCTGGAGTTTCTGTTGCTTAGTTGCTGTTGTCAAAGAACCCCTTGAACCGCATTCGTCGCGTTTCGCGGCCATTTGTTACTTTGCCCATGTGGAATGTTGGCTATCTATGACTATATCTCAAACTGTATGGTTATCTATGACTCCTGCAAAGAAATTGAGGTGGATTTTATTTTTTATCAGCCTCATTATTGTTGAAGGTATTGGGAATGTCCTCTGGACTTGTAGTTGCAACTAGTATGATCTGTGTTCAAAGCTGCTGAACACCTGGCTGATTCTGTGTAAGTAATCGTACTTACCTCCAAACAATGCCGTTTGTTGACTTAAGGTATTTTTTAGACTAGATTATTTTGAAAGTTGTTTAAATGGCAACTTGGGGCTTAGAATTAATAATGAGTCTAATAAGCTAAACTGGTTTGTAAATCATGGCATTTTCCAAATCTATCTTGAATTGTTCTTAAATTAAGTACTACTTACGTAATTATCTGATATACGTACAAACATATGTAGTCTCCTTTGAATGAAAACATGTAACATGGGATGAAATGTAATGATTCCAGCCATAACTACTAGTCTGGCATAACAATAAAGGATAAAGTCCAATTTTTCATTACTTTGAATGAAAACATGTAACATGGGATGAAATGTAATGATTCCAGCCATAACTACTAGTCTGGCATAACAATAAAGGATAAAGTCCAATTTTTCATTACTTACATTGTCAAGAAAAACCAAATTTTAACTACACTGCAGAGTTAAGAGTCAGAAATTTACTTACTTACCCTCTTACTTTGTACTTCGTTTCAAATTTTCTTTCTTTCAGTGTACATAAGTAAGTATATCCAATACCCATTTGTTGATTTCTATCTTAAAACTATGCAATCAAATTTGAACATCAATACCCCCTTTTGTAGCGACTCATGCGATTTTTCACAGGTGTACTATGCTGTACAAAGGTTCTCTGGAGTCTCTGTCAGATGAAGAAATATTTCTATTATTTGGAAATGCATATTTTAAATCGATAGTTATAGAATTCTTCTCTGAAATGGAATTCGAATGGTTTGTTGGAATAGTCTCAGTGTTGTCTTTTTTTCTCTTGATTTAAAATTTGATTCCATTGAGAAGTGAACGATATTTCTGTTTCTAAAAAGCTTAGTAGGCCTAAACTGGAAACGTCCCTATACATACTGTCTGCTAGACAGTGTTGAAATTAAATTCTAGATTCCTTTCCATTAAGTGTGACTTAAAGTAGCATATTTCATCGCTAAGGCTTAGCTAAATGAAAAATTGTGTCCTTTTCTTAAATACATAACTTTTTAAGTAATTAACCGGTGTTGATAATTTGTTTCATTCATATGTTAAGCAAACATATGTGATATGTTTATTTATTTTTTTGATCAGTTGTCCAGTGCTGCGGAAAAATTTAAATATACCTATCTGCGAGCGTGTTATGTATTATCAAACCCAAGAAATATTTGATTTATTTAGAGCTACCAGAAATTATCGAAATATCCAGATGGAAATGTACATACATACATACATACACACATAATTGAACATACCAATCTAAATAAAATGTTATGGGCTATTCTATCGACCCTCTTCACACAGGAATGCTTTTGTTTGAATTTTACATATTAGTACTTGGTGTCATGAAGTTTGTTAGCTTTGACCAGAAAGTTTGTTTTTATACCAAAGCGAATGCTTTTCACCGTAATTACATATATTGGTTTATTGTGGTATTTCTGTTGTTTACTTCATAAAATTCTCAGTTTTTAATTCATATTTTCACCCTTTTGTCGAGTGACAGCGATCAACATTTCCCAAACTAAAAAAATCCAGGCATTTTTAGAAAATCGAAAAATTTGGATTGTAGTAACATGTAACCTGTCCACTCCGCCCTCGACATGTTAAAATATTTCTTTAAGATAAAATTGATATGTAGCATCGGCAACCCTATTCTTTTTTTCCATAAACACCCCATTAAACAACGCCCCACAATCGCTGTATTTATATTTCTTCGTTCAGTTCAACCTACCTCATCATGACGTTTATTTTTTTCCTCATTCCACCAAATGTCTGTTGACTGATTTACACAACATTTTGTCGTCCCACGTAAATCTAGAATTTCACACCAGAAACATACGATTTTAATAAACCTAGAAAAGTAAATACGTATTAAATAAAACCCTTTGCTTTCGTTTCTAGTGTTCGTGTGCGTGCGTGTTTTTATTTTTATTTTAATATTTTGCCTCTAAAGGAAATTCAAAGTTCAATAAGGCAAGCGAAAAAAAAAAGAAAGAATTCGAAAAAAATAATCTCAGTGCACAGACATTTGCGAAGTCAATCGGACCGGATTATTCTGCTTCATCATGGCTGAGGAAAACATTGATGGCGGTAGTACTACCACCGGTACGGAGGAATCCTCGTTTCTTGTTTCCGTTATCAATGAAATCATCTACAGTCCTATGAATTTGGCTCTTGTAGCCGTAATTGCATTCCTCGTCTATAAAATCATTAAGAATCGTATTGATGTACCGCACAGCGATGTAAAGGCACAAGAACCGGAACTGCCAAAACTGCGACGTGATTTCACCGTAAAAGAGCTCCGAGAATTTGATGGTACGCAAACAGATGGAAGAGTTTTGGTTGCGGTCAATGGCAACGTGTATGATGTCACTAAAGGAAAAAAGTTTTACGGCCCAGGTGAGTAATCGACGACGAATGTATCCTTTTTTCCCAACCTACATACGAATATTTCTGCACAAAACTCCCACGACAGTAAATGGAAACGCTCTACCTTTCCATATGTGTCTAAGCACGCACTTAAAATGCACTCGAGTGAAAGTGTAGGTGAAATTTTATTGTCACAGTTGAGGCAGTGAAGCTTTCCCCTTTGTGATTCCTCTGTTTTCTAGCCACGCAAATTGAAATCGAAATGTCCATTGCACCTTGAACTATTGACTAAAGTCAAAAGCGAAACAATTTTTGTGTACCTACATATGTATGTACATACGTATATTTATGTATGTATGGATGTATTAAATTGTATTCTATACTGAAGGGGAAAATAAAACACTTTTCAACTGCAAAACGAAGATAAAGACTACACACACTTTAAAGACTGTGAGTGGTTGTGCGCACTTGGGAAGTCATGCTAATCGTTGCCTCAGCCAGCGATCATCATTTGCGCTGAATTGAAACCGCCTAATTTGACCATTCTCACCTTAGCTACTCTATACAATGAATATACGAGAAATGTGACTCTGTTTGTTTTTTTCCTTCTGGAAGCACAAACTAAAAATTAAGTCTAAATACCCCCAAACAGATGTGTTGAACATTTTTGTAAACAAGGTCTCTGATTTTACACTCAAGGTTAAAAGTTTGTTACCGACCAAAAAAAACATTGATTCGATTTTACACTTACTCGTATTAGATGTGTACGTTGGAATCACGCGATGAAATAGCCTTCAATAGAAACTTTTGTGGGATATGTTAAACTGTTGGAAGATATGCGGATGACTTCCCAGCCAGGGTTTATTATTTCTCATCTTCCCTGGTTTTTAAAGAGGGTTTATTCAACTTGTTTTTATGTTACAATCTGAGTTATAACCTGAATGGGTGGAAATAAATATTAAATGCCGTCTTGGTTAACGTACTGTTCACATCTGGGTGGATTTAAGATAGCTACATGTTTACATAAATGATAACAAATGCACCGAGTATAGGTAGATGATTTGTATATTTGATTGCGATAATGAAAAACTTCTTTTTTTGAAGCGTTTTCGATATATACGCAGTTTATTTATTTACTGACTTATTTCTGTTTCGGAATGATTCATGATTAGTACTTAGTGGCGTGACATGGGTGCAGTGAATACGGTTTCGATCAACTACAGTCGATTAAATTTAATTACTTTGCGGAGCAGTAAGTGTACTAAGTTCATATATTTTCAGACTTTATTGAAAAATATGGGCCCAGTGGCTCACATGGTTAGTGCGTTGGACATCGGAGCAAGTGGTTCGAGGTTCAATTCCTAGACAATGCTTAAAATTTATTTCACGGTCCCAACTCTCGCTAGCGTCTGACAAACATCCGAGAGAACAACTGTCGTAGGTCTCTTCCATTCGTATAAAGAGTATATCATGCACAATATGAATGGTTATGAGAAGCAAGGCCCTAGGTCCTATCGACCAAATATTTATTTATTTATTTAATGAAAAATACGCTTACTGGTATCGAATGTGGTCGAAAAAACTTCTCGAGCCAAGATTTCGCTTCAAAGAGGTTCCTTCAGCTATTGTTTCGATTTTTCACAATAATTTTTTCTATACTGCGAGCGGCAGATTCAAGGTTCGATTCCTAGACAAAACTAAACTTTTTTACGGTTCCATCTCCAGCAAACATCAATGGAAAACCTATTCAAACAAAAATTATCCTTTGGACTCAGACAAGAAGAAATGCCGTACGGACCTTTGGTCCAAATATTATCAAGTTCAATATGTGTCTTTGAACATATGCCTCCCCAGGACAGAATAGTGCCTCCATGAAAACCCACCGTTTGACGAGCACTAGGAAGAATAGGTAAAATTGCTCCCATTTTTTTTTTAGACTTATTCATGTCAATTGAAAGCTTGTAAAGGGAAATTGGGAGATTAACTGGACAAAAATAGTTTCTTAGAAAAAAAAGCATTACAGCTAATTTAAAAAGATTGCTGTAAAGAAAATTTGATATTGACTCGCAGATCTGATTTATTGGGATTACATGTAAAAGTTACTTTTTGCAAAGTAAAACGATATAATTATGTGCATATCTCTGCAATCCATAATTTCGCAAAGGCACGTAATAAGTATTAACTTTGTTTCTAAAGAAGAATTTCCAATTACAACGTGAGATGCGATTTGTTGAGTTTTTCTAAGGAATAGTCAAGATTTTATTTGTCCATATTTTAGTTTTGACTACCAGTCTGCACCTAAGGTGTAATTCTTATAGGTAGTAAGGTATATTACTTCGTTATAAACATAAATAGCCTTTCGTAATCTGTACTCTGTAGTGTGTACCGTGGTAAATAACGTTTATTGTCCCATAAGAAAAGAACATTATTTATAAGTTTGTACGTCGCTTCCGCAGAATGTAACACTATTTGACTAATCATCATCATTTGATAATATTCCCTCGTCCGGCTTGCTGCTGACACCACATGTCAGGGAAGAACATACCGACTATCATACTCCAAATACCTTCAACTGCATCTACAGCAGTACGTAGAAGATGAGTGAGTCACTAATGGATGAGTTGAGGATTTCTAGTGCTCGCCCAAAATCGGTAGTAACAAAATCGCTGATTTTTGTCTACAAAGATACTTATGAGTATATGAAGGTGTTCCTCATTAAGATGATTTTGTATCACGAATCGTCCCCTTGATGCCATTTACACTATATGCGAGTTTTATTTTCAGCGTCAGCTAAATTTATAAAAACAAAACTTCCGGTCTTCTATGAGAATGCATTTAAACTTTTCCGAATATTAAATATCTGCTAAAAACGGAAGGCGTGCCATGGCTTGAATTTTGCTAGTAGAATGTCTACCAATATGTCTTATTACCTTTGAGTTGTCTTTATAAATGTGTTCTAACTCGCAGTCAAATATTTGTAGAGGTGTATGATGGAAAACGACTTCTTGAGGTGCTGCCATGCCGCACAAGTACGCCCTTGTTGCACACATTGTGTTTTTTTTTACATGTAGACCGACATAAGGCATTCCTATTCTATACTAGTTTTCCATTATTTACACTATTTATCCATCAAGAAGACAAAGGTCAAAAATTAAAGTGGAATTCAAGCGATATGCATGCAAGCGACAAACAATTATTCTACTTCACTGTTGCTCAGGCTGACCCGATAGGTGATTATAAAACAAAACATTTCTTATTGCGTTTCAGAAAAATTGGTATTCATTGTGTGCATTGGAATTATATTCTGGGTATATGTTCAAGAGATTAAAATTGCTGATCAACTGCCATGTAATATGTATACACAATGATCAATATTTGCCTCAAATCTGTTTGACGACCCTAGATATGCTGAAAATGGACACAAATTGGCGAACCACCAGTGTGAACCACACTACGCTAATAATTTCCGTCTGGAGTTTGCACTTCGTTCACACAAATTATGAAACACCACTTATACGCAGGGAAGGTTAAAATGCATGTACATGTAGATAATACGTAGAGATAAGCACCTCAAAAGTGCTGTCCCTTTAAATTCTGTACTTTTTGTGTAAGTCATTGAAAATGCAAGAAACGTGTACGCTAAAATCTCCATATTTTTCTCGTTCTGCAAGCACAGATTGAGAAAGTACTCAGACATTGTTATTGCATGCGATCTGCGTCAGAATGATAAATGTGCTAGAAATTCGTTGTCAGCCTTTGCCCTCCACAATAGAACATCATACACTTTTTTTTGCTTAGTAATACATGATAATCGAAACTCTCTTTTACACACTTTACATACATTCGTATGTACATAGCGTACATACACTTTGTATGTGTTTATCTATAGTTTTGTGTTGAAATTGAAATTGAATTCGCAAAGTCACTACTCGAGTGTTTTATTTTTTGTCTTATTTGAAGACGGTTGTCAGAGGTCTGCAGTAAACTTAAAAAAAGAATTGGAAGTACAGTGCCACAGTGGGGATCGATAACAATTCTTTTGAATGAATTTACTATTTCTTAGTTTATGAAGTCAAACCGTTTTAGCCATTTTTCCATTTATTGTTGGAGCCTGTTTGAGCAACAGCTATAGATCTTTCACAAAATGTTTTGCTTTTTTCTAAAAATTGATATGTATAGGTACATAAGTACAAGACGATGATCGATGTGTCTTATGTAGCTGCAAGTACTTGCCGGCATTAGTCGGGCGAAACCTTGCACATTGGATGGCATTCTGAGACCTTTGCTACTGGTGCTCGTGATGAAGATTCTGATGGTCTTCTGTTATTAGAACAACCACTATAGTATGTGTATGTATATTGCAGTTTTTCAGCCTCATTTTCCCCGGTCCATTACATCGCACTTCCCCCATTTGTATTTTAATGAAATTCCCTACGCACAGTAGCCATGTTATTTTCAAGACGTTGCTTAGGTTTTGAAAGATCCTATCAAACTCTAAGAGAAGATGATGAGGCAAATTTGCTGACCTCCTTTTCTAAGTTTAGTGTCTATCAGTAGAGAGGATGAGTATCATTAGGATCGTCCATAACGTGGCGTGACTAAGCCTAGCTTCTGATACCAATTAGTATTGTGCATATTATATTATTCACACGAATAAATGAACGCTCGCGAGAGGTAGTACCGTGAAAAACATTGATGTTATCTGTAAACATCGAACCTCGAACTTTCCGCTCAGTAGTCCAATGCACAAAGCATTGAGTCACTTGTTACTTGGCATGCTATAGGTTTGTAGTGTATATAATAATTGGTAAATGAGCCGCGGTTCAGCTACGTATGAGAAAATTTTAAGCCTTATCGAATTTGGATGGAGGTACATTTGTACTACCTGATCCGCTTGGTTATGAATAAGTAGATTCTCATCATTGAATTTCTACACTATTGCTGCATCATTTTTTAGTGTAAGTCCGCTCTCTTAGATTTGTGATCTAGCGAGCACATCCTGAAACTCTTAATATGTTTGATCATGTTACTGCATGTACAAAACCACATTCATACAAGCACTATGGTAAGTATTTGCTAAATTTGAAGGAAATTTTTGATTTGACCATTTTCCAGTTTAAGGAGAACTGGATGATTTTTAGCTCATATGAAATAGGCACAAGCTTACTAAAAACAATCTTGTTTCCAAATCCAATTGAGATAGTCCTGTTTAATCAATAAAAATGTTCAATATTAACCTCTTTCTCTTATTTAGACTCGAATTTCACATCTACACCTACGCCTAAAAGTTTCAGAGAAACTAATTGTAAACTAAATTTTATTGTATGCAGACGGTTCTGCTAATTTCAAAAATAATGCCAGAAATCTAAACACTTATTCATTGATTATGATAAATCTAAAGAAAATTATGAAAAAGCTAAAGAAAATGTCATCATCAGGTGACCTTCTTAGAGAAAAGTTGTCCATGGAATTCGAGTTGCTAAATAAATTAATGTAAAGTCGTTATGGGACTGAAAATAAACACGTAATCATACATAAGATAGACGTTGCATCTGTCGGTTCAACGAGAATGTGTCGAATTTTGGCTCTCGATTTTGTATTATCATACCACCTCCAAATACAGAGCACAATCGAGTCGCGTACGCCACGAAAGGTCTGTAAGGTCGTTAGCTTCTTAAGGCTAATTCAAAGCCCATTACCCGAATTATTGAAAAAAAAAAAAAAAGAAAATGTAAAACTAAAATACTTAATTTTTGAATTACTTTCCAATTTATTTATCGCTGGATATCTACATGCTTGAATAGTGGTGCAATGAAATCATAATTTATTCGCAACCAATTTCATATGAATTATTTTTTCGCTTCACTGAACTGCAATTAGATTTTTGCAATCGACTTATTCGATATGGGTGCGTGCACCAATTCACTTTGACTAATAAATTTGCTATTTTACTTTTTTCTCCAAGGTGGACCCTATGCCTCATTCGCTGGTCGTGATGCATCCAGAAATTTAGCAACATTCAGTGTACAAGCATATGACAAAGATGAATACGATGATCTAAGCGATCTCAATGCCATGGAAATGGACTCCGTCCGGGAATGGGAAATGCAATTCAAGGGTAAGATTTACTAAATTTTTTCTTTTAATATTTACTAAATATGTATATGTATGTATTTTTTATTCTAGAAAAATATGATTTTGTTGGACGCCTCTTGAGAAAGGGTGAGCAACCCACAAACTACTCCGATGAAGATGATGATGCAACAAACGATAAGCCAGAGAATAATGAAAAAGATGAATCAGCCGATGTTGATGAAGATGGAGTTAGGAAACGCAACACCACCACCACCACCAAGAATTCTGCTGCCGAAGAGGTAAAATAAACAGGACAAACTAAAAGTCTGAAGCTGGGTCCAACCACCACCAATGGCTTCATTGAAGTTTATAACAGAAAAACAACAAACAAAAACCTAGCGAATTAAGTTTTCTTTATGAAGAGCAAACTATCTTTCCTACATATTAGCTACAAACCTGAGAAACAAACAAAATAACACTTTTTTAACTCTTGCGCAAGAGAAGAGCATGGCTTTAGTTTACGGCCGTAGGTAAATTTACAAAAAAGAACTCAATAAGTTTCCCTTTTATTACTGTTTTTTTTTTTTTTTATTCTGTGTTCGTCATTCCACCACACTGCGACTCCATGTTGAAGTTATTTCCTTAATTATTTTAATTGTATTTTAAACATTTACATATATATTCTTTGTTTCCAAAGAAAGGGTGGGAGGAAAGGAGGCAATTTTATTCTTAAGAATTTCTTCGCGGTTTTGTTTTATGTATTAGTTTTAGATTTTTTTTTTGTTTTATACACACATACACATTTGAGAGACTTATACACCGCATACACAACAATTATCCTGCATGTGTGTGTGGGGAGACACTTTAAACAATTTTCTATTGAAATACTTAAAATAATAATAATAATAATAATAATAAAAACTTTAACTATATTTGTTTATAAGAAACATCTGCTGTTTTTATGTGTAAACAAATTTTAACCATTGATGTATATAAATGTAATAATAACAACCAAAACAACTAACAACAAAAAAAAACTTTTACTGCGTGTGACGGAAATACTGAATTTTAAATCCTTTTTCGACAAAAATTGGCATTATTATTAAATTGTGAGTGCATATCAAGCGGAATTGAGGGGCTAGATACACGAATGAAATTTTAAGACTTAATGAGCCTAATTTTGGTTTCATAGAAATAAATCAAAAGGAAAGATGAGTGATTCTTAATTTTGCTTCCTTTCTTGGTTTGTGCAAGGTACATATACAAAATTTCATGCACTTTTGGTATTTAGCGGACCTGCCACTAATTCTTTGTGTTCTTGTCTAAACATTCGTTATTTGTCACTGTGAATAAAGTAAAATATTAAATTAAATGTTATATAAAATTACGTGTACATGTCCATGCAAAAATATCCTTTTTTTTTTGTTTTTTAGTAAAATCGAAAGTATGTTTGGACAAAAGACTAATGTACTTGAACAAATAAATGATTTGTTATTATTTGTTGCCCAACAAAGTACTTTTTTGCTTGGGAATATGAATAGTATTTTGTGTAAGGACGGATAAATTAAAAAAAATATACATTTACATAATTGATGGGGAAGCGGTAGTTTCAATTCAAGCTTTCTATACAAATGGAGATATATACAGGAGGTGATGCTCGGAATATCTTTACAATTGAATTTCTTTAAAGACCTTGAGTAGGATCCTCTATGATGATAGGTGATTGCACTTTGTAAGCTTCCCTTTAAAACTACCAAACAAAAACGCTAGCAAAACATGATAATCACGCTCATGGTCATTCTAGAGAGAGATAAATCGATCATTAGGATCATCAACATTCAACCTTGCTTGCTTGTCAACCTTGTCAAGTTACGACTAGTTCATGGGGAGTTTTTTCAAATGCAGTACTGGATGGATTACAAGTCATTAAGTTCTGAAATATATTGTCAGTCCGAATATCATATCATGGTATCTGATCTGTTTCGGCACTCCTATCGGACACATTTTTCGAAAGGAGCTGATGTAATTTACGATGGATATCTGCGATATATTGCATTTGTTTCCGTCAGTTATGATCTTTTCTTGTCTTTTCGACAAATATTCATCGTGTAGAAATCGTACCTTTTTATACGATTCGTAACATTTTTTTTTAACGGATACTATAATAAAGATGTGATCTGCAATGCGCGATTAAAAATATGCAGCGCATCGTGATCCAAATGCCATTTGTTATTGCTACTGAGTTTGTCACCTTTACAAACAATTGTTTATTTATTTGAGTTGCAATTAATTTGTTCACATTTTCCCTTATTTACTAAAAAGGTGTGCAAAATAATAAAACTCCAAAATGCCATGATTCACAACTCATTGTGAAGGCATCGTGTGTTCGCATCACCGATGCATGGTCGGATCAGTTCGAAAATTGAGTGCGCATGAATTTGGCCTCACTTACCTCGTGTATATACAGGATTGAAAAGTCGAGTCGGATTTCAACTTGGATAATCGATTTTATTTTTGCTGTACAAAAGAAAAGAAAAGAAAAAAACTCACACAATGAACATCTGGTATCTGCTTGACTCCTCGATCTAGAGTTGGGTTCAGTCGACATGGTTTTGACTCGACCGGACCTGCGTATAATAATTTAACTTAGTCAAATTATATCGATCAACCGCTATCGCAGTATGCATCAAAATACAAGTACAAGTACAAGCACAGACTGTAAATTTAAATAATTGTTTAATTGACAGAAACTTGATCAAATACATTCATATGGGACGCTCTACATCTTTTGATTTTAAAGTGTTCAAATCTATCTATCATTTATGAGCTCTACTGTAAAATACTCCTCCTTTGACATTCAACAAACTGTCACTCAACCTAGCAGGTTAACCAACCGTAGCTGTTAGTTGTCGAATAAAAAACAATTTGACGTCTCACGAAAAATTGTGCTGTGGAAGTTACATAAAAAGGTTTGTGCGATTTTCATTTGTTTTTAAAATAGAATTTTTCGTTCATTTCGTCGCAGTTTTCACTTGCTCTAGATATTTTTATAGAATTCTGTTATTAATCAACTAATTTTCCCATAGGAGAGATGTTGCGATCAGCTTCCGCACTTGTAAACAAATCTCCGAAGCTCCTGGCCGCAGGTGACTTGTCCCTGGCGCGGCTGGGAGGCGCATTCGGTCCGGCAGTGAACACGGCTGTGGTGCGTCGTAACCAACAAACTATGCCTACTGTAAATCCCGACCAACCGCTGGCAAAGAAAGGTTACTCTCCCTTTGGGACCAATCAGTCTAATGTAAGTGAATGGGCTGTCGCCCGTTTGGATGATTTACTCAATTGGGGACGCAAAGGTTCAATTTGGCCGTTGACATTCGGTCTGGCTTGCTGTGCCGTCGAAATGATGCACATCGCTGCTCCTCGTTACGATATGGATCGTTATGGAGTTGTATTTCGTGCTTCGCCGCGTCAGGCTGATGTGATCATTGTAGCTGGAACGCTGACCAATAAAATGGCACCGGCTTTGAGGAAGGTATACGATCAGATGCCAGAACCACGTTGGGTTATCTCCATGGGAAGTTGTGCCAATGGAGGTGGTTATTATCACTACTCCTACTCGGTAGTTCGTGGATGTGACAGGATTATTCCTGTTGACATATATGTACCGGGATGTCCACCCACAGCTGAGGCTTTAATGTACGGTGTACTACAATTGCAAAAGAAGGTGAAACGCATGAAGACCCTGCAGATGTGGTATAGAAAGTAAATTAATATAAATGCAATTTTCGATATATATAAATGGAAGTGGAGCGTTGGCATATTCGTTTTCGATGACAGTAGGTTGGACAAAGTGGTAGTGATCTTCCTTATTGCAAAAATGATTATGCGAAGTTATTTTTATTTAAATAAAGAATAACAAAGAATCTAAATGGAGTTTTAATATAAATTTCAGTTGTTTTAGTAAGTACGTACATAGTAGTACCGGGATTCGGATATGTTGCGAATGTGGTTTTTGTATATACGGGGAGGACATCAATGTATCTGCTGTATGTTATTGGCACCAGAACTGAAAAATGTTTCGCAAAAAGGTTAAGGCTCTCAGTATGTGATTTGCCGTTAATAACAAGCATTGTTATAAAAATCACGTACGGGTTCGTATGTGTATAGAGTTCAGCGTGCTTAAGCGTACCGAGAACATAAATCAGCTGTACCTGCATAGGTGACTTCTGACCGAAAAGCAATTAAACAGAATCAATACTGACGATCTTCTGCAATACAACCCAGTTCTGCAAAAATACAGCCACAAATGTTTTGTATTGCAAATCTTAAAAAAGAAATTGAAACAATTCGGTTGTTTGTAAAATCAGCTATGTATTCGCTACATATAAGGTAGAATGTTTTAACTCAAAGTGGAATTTGTTACAGAAATTTAAACGAATATCAATTGAACCACGAATATCTTGATATATCTAACGACTTTCGACATCGGCAACTTTAAGCAGTACTACAATGCATTCGTTTTGAACTCGAACTCTCCCTAAACTCGGCTGATCACGCAATAGACTTATCAAAATCTAAACAAAACTAATCTACATTCCAATTCTTGAATCGATCCTATAATCGATTTGCAAAAGTAATGTGAACACCGCCCGATTTTAGTTTAGTACAATATTATTTTATGACGTTTCCTTTGGAAAACTGTCAAGGTACGATTGACAAACAAATGCGCATGGTGTTTTGTTCCCTGTGAAGTGCAAAATATGGTAAGTAAATAATAAGTTCATTTCTGTAATTTTAGGACTAAACAAATCGCAATTTCACTTATAGGCAAACCTAAAGAAAAAATTAGAGAAATGTAAACATCCCAATAGTCGAAAGACCAAAGCGCTCAGCAAGCAAGCGAAGCGAATGAACAATAAACATAAAAGTCGTTTGGGTCATGCTATCAAGAGTAATATCATAGGAGAGAAGCTTAACTGGTTTCTTGGACACATTGGAGATCGCATTAGCCCGCTCAGTCCTGAGGAATTCGAAGAACTGATTATGCTTTATCTGAGTCGTTTTGACGAAGAACTTGAACAAATCGCCCTAAAACAGTCGATTTGTAAGAATCGCGCGAATCAACATGTCGCCCGACAAGATGTGATCAAAATCACATTGGAGAAGGAGAAGAACGAGTATTTTAGCGGTGGAATGGGTAGGTTACGTGAATTTTTACTTAACTGATGAATAAACTTTGAATTTTCATAAAGAAATGGTGAATCTATGTGATCCGGTCAAGATTCAATCATTGCTGCAGTGGGATGGTAACGCAATCAATGTCCAGCATATAAAGTTGGATTTGATATCGAATGGACTATTGCAACGACTTAAGAAACCAAACCCATCTATAGTAGTTACGCCGTGCAGTGATGGTGAACAAAGCATGGATGTTTCTGTAACTGCGACATAGACATGTGTACATATGTATTTGAAAGCAATACAAGTAGAAAAACAATTTGTAGTAACGTTCCAATGGTTAATAAATTACGCTTATTTAATCCTTTGTTTGAGAAAGTTTGCAGATGCGACAGCAGTCTCGGTTCATCCGAACCATTGTGATTAAGTCGTATATGCGACTGGGGAATGACGGGTTCCAGGAGCTAGCTTGTTAGGTTTCTTTAGGTTTGAGATGGAACACCACGGTCGGGAGAGGATTCGAACACGGGAAGACAATGGAGTAGAGGAGACCTGGCATTTGATGGCCCCAAAACGGAACTGACTTGGCATGCAGACTCAGAGGGGTTAGCTAACGACCGGGTTAACTGGAAAAACTTGATGGGGGTCAGGGTCATTCAGAACTGTGTGTCACTTAAGTATATAACGAAGTTAGTCGTTAACCTGCATAACCTGTTGCAGCTGGTGTTTGATTTTTTGAATTTGGTACATTTGACATGAAACGGGTCTCGGCTAGTAGCAACTTGCCAGATACTCGTATCTATTTACTGGCCCCGAATTATTTTGTTGTGTGCCAGTTACTGGAATTTACAACATTCCTCAAGATGTGCCAACGAATTTCTCAAAAGCTAATAACAAAATCGATTCTAAGGATAAGATCCTGACGGACATCCTAACTAGTCATTGGTCTCTCAAATAGCTACGAGCTCAAGAAAATTGATATTAGTCAATCGGACATATCCCGTCACTAAAACCATTGCTCGGACGCTGGAAATCAGACTTTGAACAATCTGAGAATGAAGGTGAATATCGTAATTCGTAATAATTAACTAAAAACTTGTGACTGAATTGAAAAATCTTCTCAATCTTGAATTTCGATTCCTAACTTTATTCAGTAACATAATTAGGAGGTGCTTGTATTTCCTGTGATGACTTAGTTTATTTTATGACGAGTCCATTTATTAGTAAGCGGCTGCTTTGAATTCTTTTGATTCTCGTTAAAATTTCTTTGCGAATTATGTCTTTTTTTTGTAATTAGAAAAGGAGTTCTACTAAAATCTCTGAAGTACATTTTGATTTCAAAGTGTTATACAAATAATGCCGCTCTATTACTTTATTCCGAGTGCATCATCTAGCCATATCAAATATCAAATCTCCTACTCCTATGTTTAGGTCAACAAACTGATTTTGACAGCCAACCCTCACAATAATGAAGAATAAATAATAAGTTTTTTTGTTCATAACTGGGGAGTATTTTCGTTTTGTTGGCATATTCCTCATATTCTCTATATTATCCACGTGCCGCGTGGAACATTAATCTCGAAAGTAACGTCACGATGAACGGAAGGTCTATTCGGATAAATCGTATGCCAGTGCTCGTACTGGGCATCATTATAATATGCGGAATCATATACACTTTGAATGTCCTTTCGGAAGATAAACCACTGTACGGAATGTTACGAAATACAAATCAAGTGAATATGAGAAAATTGCTTATCGGTTCTATACAAGCCGCACAGCGAGGCGGTCTTGAGATTCTGGATGTTGCTCACTCCAGAGATCTGCAACAGAAGAGTAAGGGTAAGACGCTAGAAGGTGCTGATGATCCATATACTCAGGCGGATGCAAGATCTCATTGCATCATGAAGGGTGGATTGCATCGGATATTTCCAAAGTTAAATATTATTTCGGAAGAGGATAAGGAAGGCTGTTCTGAGGGAGGAGTTTTTGAGTTGGATCCCACTGTTCTTCATGAGACTGCAGTGACGCCAGATGATTTGGTAGATGTACGTGATGTCACAGTTTGGATAGATCCTTTAGATGCTACGCAGGAGTTTACAGGTTCCCCTTACAGAACTTTAGGGTAAAGTGACTTATAACATTATATTTGTTTGCAGAAAAATTATACAAGTTCGTGACAACAATGGTGTGCGTGGCTGTAAAAGGTGTGCCCATAATCGGGGTGATTCACAGTCCGTTTGCGGGAAAAACCTCCTGGGCTTGGGTTGGAAAATCTGTTTCGGAAGACCTTACAAATTTGAAAAAGGTAAAACAAATTTTATTGTTGTATTAACGATATTGAAGATTTTTTTCTTTTTAGGAAAATACGTTAACAAAATACCCCATTATAACGCTTTCAAGATCTCATGCCGGTAGTGCTAAAAATTTCTCTAAAGAAGTTTTCGGAGAAAACTCGAATATACTTGTAGCAGCGGGAGCAGGTTACAAAGTTCTACAAGTTGTGGCAAATAATGCCACAGCTTATCTGCACACAACTCGAATAAAGAAATGGGACATTTGTGCGGGTAATGCAATTTTAAATGCATTAGGAGGCAAGATGACCACTTTGCAGAATGAAGAAATAAACTATGCCGATGGTAAGAGTGCAATTAACGACAAAGGTCTGCTGGGTGCACTTACCAATCATGACGCCTATATTACTAAGCTACTACAGAGACAAAATAAAGGCCAAAGATAATTATTTCTGTAGTTCTGCGATTGATTTTAAATATATTTTTTGATGGAAGGTAAAAAAAATACGATCATTGGATCTTAAACTAGTATTTCTTGCTGTGGAAGTGCGAAATGGTTAAAAGAAATGCTTTCTGTTTAGCTATAACGATAGGATTGATGCAAGCATATACATATTATGAAGGGTCTAACTTTTCAAAACCACTTATGTTGGGCGTGTTATATTCTTCTCAAGAATGGAAGAGGCTTATTGTTCAATGGCGTGTCCTATGGGTAAGTTTTGCTTTGTGAAGTCTTTTCATAATAATTATAATCTCGGATGTTTGTCTGACGATTGCGAGAGTTGGGTCCGTGAAAGAGATTGTTGCTGTTTTTTCGAAGATTGATAGTATATGTAGGTATCTCGAACAATTATTTGGTTTTCTTTGCCTTCTCTATTGAATTTTTTTTTTATTTGCTGCAAAATACGTTCCTGCATTCTTTCCACGGAGTCAATTGAATATTTGTCTGATATTTGTTATACCTAAAATACTTAATTTCGAGTTGAACGCAATCATTCAAAGTCAAAACAATGCTCGTTCAGACGCGCATGCACACATCTGACGTCTATTTGGTCAACTACTGTCAACTACCTTCACCCTCCTCGCCCGTCTGGTTTTCCAAAAACACCTTTCACACATTCATGGCTTCTTCTCGTCACCATTTCGTTCGTCGATAATTCGCGCAATGCCTTGTGTAGTGTCTCACGTCATAGAGTTAACAAATTTAACAAACAATTCAGTAATAACTCATGAATTTGTTCTTATCAAAGGAATAATACGTAAGACATGTTGTCATCAAGAAATTCAATTAAAAAACCCAAATGGTGATATTTGCAAAACAGCTTCCGTGTCTTTAGTGAATGGTGAATTCAAAATACTCCACCGTTTAATAGCGGAAACGGAGGAATTTTATATTTCCTATTGCAGTACTTCCATCAAATTCAAATGCCGCTACATACCCCCAGAGAATCCGTACAAGATCCAACCTCTATACATAATCTGCAAGGGTCATGATGGTTCTTTCAACGCATCTACCACACAAAGTGGTACTCCGGAAGAAGCATGTGCAATAATCGATTTGAATATTAAATTGCTGCAGTGCTTATATGCAGAAAAATTGAATGAAAGTGGTTTCGGGAGGAAAACTTTTTCATTGAAATCAGCTTGTCAAATATTCGAAAGTAATTTGGGTATAGAGGAAGCATGGAACAACACTCAAGAAGAATTATGGAATAAATTTGCGTATGAGGTGATTAATTCAGAATTTGGAAATGATTCACGATTGAAGTTTGTTGCATTCATCGGTTGCACCAAGTACGAACCGATAATGGACGAAGACTTTTCCTATGAGAACATAAAGCGACACATGAAAGGTAATGCTGCACTAGGTGGTGGTGGATTAGCATTGTTTGGTTCCGGTTTTTTTTACTCATGGCCGACCAAGTTTGAAGATATTCTCAATAATTTTGAAAACAATGAGAGAATAGATTTGAAGCGATTTGCTGATGATAGCAATTACAGGCGGACCTACGCTGGTGTCTTCGCTACGAGCCTGGGTGCAGTATGTCACGAAATGGGGCATATATTCGATTTGGGACACACTAATGACGGAGTTATGGGAAATGGTTTCGACTACCTAAACAGAGTGTTTGCAATTGATGGTCTGACGGAAAGTTTGCCCAATAGAGTAATTGGCGAAGCAAAACAACCGTCGAGATTTACAAAGGTTAAAAGGGAACACAATCAATTTTTGGAAAAGTATCACGAGCAAAAAAGCGGTGGTGATTCATTCTATTTTACGAGGAATTGTGCTGTCATACTTGCATATCATCGGTGGCTAAGAGATGATTTAACAGACGGAACTGCTTCGCAAATAAGTTTAGACAAAGAAAACTTGATTGTATTGGCAAGTAGCTCATTGAAGCTGTTGGAAATTCGATGCTCTGCCAATAGTCTTGCTGTGGATTTTTTTGAGTTCAAGGAAGAAGATCATATCAACGAGTTTAGTTTACCCAAAAAGTGGGATTACATGAAACACCATGTGTTTGCTATATGTGTTGATGGGACTACCAAACGATTGGACATTGGTAGTTAAATTTGAAGTGTGTACCCTTATAGTGGTGTCTAAACATACATATCTAGAAACGCAGTAGGAATACCTAGTAGCTGTAATGTGGAATTTATTCTAAATAAAACGCAAGAGAAATGTAACTGTAAACAAAAGATGATGTCAACGGTTGCAAGTTCTTGCGACTAGCAGCTTAGTTTATATGCATATGTATCTAAATGTGTTTAGGGTATAACTCAGATTTTGTAAAAAAGTAGCAAATTTGATTTTTTTTTTGCTAAAAAACCCAAGGATGTGAAACATTAATTTAGCGACGATAAAGTCACGAAAGATAAATGAAACAAATGGAGATCAGATGAAGTTACTAGCATCACGCTTCTGTAAAAACAAAAAAACAAGCAACTACCGACCCTTTTACAATTAATGGGATACATCTGTGCCAGCACAATTAGGTGAATTTAAAACCGCCCTACTGCAATTAGTTGGAGACCTGAACTGTGTACAAATAAAGATGGTATTTATTTTTAAATAAAGTATCAACACTTTCACCTATGAACGATGATGATGAATGCTGCAGTCAACAGAAGTTTTTACACTTTAACCGGAGTAATAAACGTTTTTATGTGGACTACATTTAATTAAATTATCTAAAAGAAAGTGTTTTGACTTAAACTTCATACTGAGCAAATTTTAAATATTGTAGCCGTCCTTCAATTTATTTGATTCTGAATTACCATTTTATATTTTTAATTAGTTTCTCACTTAAGAAGTTATTGAATACTTTTTAAAATTGTAAAAGCATTTTCTGTGTTCGGTTTATGTGAATTCTGCTAAAAAGTTTTTGTACGTGGCATAGTAAAACAAGCAAAACAAACAAAAAAACGCACTTAATTTGCTTGGGTAAGTCCGAATGTAGACTACGTATTCAGAAAAAAAAGAAGTATGCACATCGATATGTAGAATTATACATACATTCTCTATACATATATCCAGGTATGTACAAGTAAATTGTTAGGAATATGTTATTGGAATACCCGAACAGATCTGATATTGTTTTCTCCAAATTGTGATACACGTAATCTTAACATTAAGCCATTCAAAGTGCCACCGCATGTGTTTTATATATACATAAAACCTTTCACCGGCTGTTTTGAATTTAGAGGTTGAAAATGTTATTCAAATATGAGACGATATACTCTATGTACTATGTACAAAAATTTAAAAATTCTCTTGAGTTTTCTGTTAGTCCGTATCTTTTACCAAATATTTGGATCCATTAAAATACAATTTTTATAAATAAACAAACAATTTTATTAGTAATAAACATCCAACTCTCACCGTAATAAGTACCAAGCTAATTTAATATGTTTGTACATACATATGAGTGCGTGATATTATCTTTTTAAATAAATAAACCATATTGGGCGCCATTTGAGGTTATTAACTTTTAAGATTTATTTTATAAAGGCAATTCTTAAATGGTTACGTGTAAATCTTTTTTTGAGAACAGACACAATATCCAGTGGGGAGTGATTTTAAAAAAAATATATAAAAACATACATATAAGTACGTAAATGCAAGCAGTTCTTGTACATTGTATGTATGTTCTATTATGTAATCTTTTATAGTTAGATGTGAGCTTATACCACTGGGATAGCGCCCTGATATGCTAGTAGAGTACTTTTATTAAATTGGTGAAGTTGAATTAAAATGATCTGGAAGATTTCGTTTGGTCATGAAACCCTAACAACGCCTGCATATTATTGTTCTCTTTAGTTTATTCTCAAAGAGATTCGATTCATTACCGCTCTTCTCTTTTGTGTTTACAGTATAAATTCTTCGTATTTCGGGACTCTGACCCCATCACAAAAACGCACTGATCCAATGTTAGAATGACATTTCTTTACCAAAATTTCAGATAGAATTCCGAACGAAGCTTAAGTTGTCCCAATTTTGCTGCTCACATCTCATTGGGCAAAACAGAGATTGTTAGATTAAAAACTTGTTAAGATAAATATTGAACGCTTATGACGTTCTTTCATCGCACATACATATGTTTAATCCGCGGCTTACATATTTAAAACATTCGTCGTTTGTGAACGCAGATAGTGTATTCGAAATGTTAAAACTATGATTTGATCTTAAAAAATGTTTTAAAACACAGAAAAGCTTTGTATTGTCTATGTATTTCACTGTATATTTGGTAAGAAATAATTATGTACGTATATCTATATAGGGATTGAATGCTCAAATAATTAAATAAATTGTATAAACAAAAACTAAATCCGTTGATAATACCTACCATTATGCTACCACGCTGACATCGGCTTTGCACCTGAAAACCTTACGCTGTAATGCAAAACACGAATGGAAGTAAAATATTTTCAACATGTAATGCACCACATAAGACAAGGCAATCAGGATAACTCAACTGTAGTAATATTAGTTCTGATGTAAATCAGAGAATATTACATACATATGTATATGTTCAAAAAAGTTTAAAGGAGAAGTGAATAATTATAATCACCTTCAAAATATTGCCTGAAGTTGCTTAAGAGAAGGACAATTTACAATCGAATCGAGTTCTGAATCGACGTTGAACCAGTAGATGCAGATTGTGCAACATAAATTCACCGATATGCCACCATGGAAAGCAAAATTCACACCTCAAACTTTCAATTCTAATCAAATACATACGGTTGCACTACAAACCTACATATCACTGCATTAATACCCTTAATACTTTCCATCTCCATTTTCAAAACATCACAAATATTTTGGGTGTCTTCCTCCCCATTACTGAGCTCTGTGCAGAATTTGTGTCGGTGGCGGTAGCATTAGCGCTTATCATACGCTTTTATTCAACTCAACTGTCGATAAGATAATTATTTGCCTTTGGTTTCGCATCAGACAACCAAAGCATGTAGTTGGTGAACTTATTGCTAATCAGTCGAATTGGTTTTTCAGCGAAAGAACATTGTTTCATCGAAAATCATTCAAGATGACCGAGGTAGCAGTAATAGTGCCCCGTATACAATTCGATATCCTAACAGGATTCCCTGAGATACAAAAAGACCAACTTATCGAAACTGAAACGTTTCTTCATGCATCGAAAGAAATCGTTGGAGTTATTGGTACGTACGTATAAGAGTTTTTCTTTCTTTTTAATTTTATTGTACAATACTACAGACAGAGGGATTCGTTTTCTAACTGATTAATAGCAAATTAATATATATGTACCATAAGTTTGTCAATTTTCGTTATCAGTCTTTATACATTTTTTTTTAATTAGCTTTGGTTTTGTCTCAACGATAGATGTTTATATTATTTAATTTAATTTTAGAATCATTTGGAAAGCTGTTCAAACCAATTACAAGCGATATGAATGGAAATATTGAGGTAAGTGTTTACTTTCGTTAGGAAAACATAAACATTGTGTGATTCATTTAAGTACTACATATGTATTACTATATAATTTGAAGCTAAAGACTTGCTTTGCTTTATAAAGATAACAGGTGGTAAAATCATTGCAGGCAGGTGTATAATTTACTTACCATTCTCCAATGTTTGTTCACCGAAATAATTAATTTAAATGAACATTGTTATCAATAATAAATGTTATCAGTTAAACATATTAGAAGTAATCCTTTTACGTACCCAGGTAGATAATAATTTTATATGTGTTTTGAAATGGGTTAGGTTTAGTGAACAGAATTTGACGCTCAAGTAAAGACATATAGCTTTGTCAAAGCTGAGAATAAATATTAGGTTGACCAGAAATATGTTGACCAAAGAAACGATCTTCTTTACTTAGTTTCAGTTGAGTTGTTACGCTTCGACATACGATGCACATCATTACGTTGACTTAGAGACATTGTGAAGTCTCTCTTCGTGGCTTATTAAGACTGCATAGTTTTAGTGAAGTGGAGAACATCTGATATGATTACCTCTTACCTGTGAAAGAAGATAATTATATTCGATGGAGGAAGGTGACGGTCTTCTATGCGTATGGCAGCTTTTTCTACTATTAAGTTAAGTACACTAGTAGTCTAAAAGAATCCTGATTTTGCAGTGTCTCCGAGTAAAAACCTATTCCCGTGTCTGCCTTAATTTTAGACATAATTTAATCTACCCAATCTTCCTGAACAATATAGTCCAATGTGGCTGTGGAGATTTCGCAGTTACATTTTCTACTGCAACAGTCCCATTTGCGGTGGGCTTCTCACAACTCTCGTGATCCACTATGTAGAAGATAACAAGGAGTTTTGTTTTTAAACAATATTGAATACCTGTTCAGAGTGATTGGAGAAAGAGAGATATTATTTCATCTTTCAGTTAATTGATATTCTTATCATTGTAGACAAGAGTTGGGCTAGCCAGTAAGGAACACATTTGATTATATTTACTAATTGACATTGGTCAGCTAAAATGGACTAAATGGCCAATTTTACTCAGAACTCGCACTGGAAGCTTCTGATGTCTTTTTGTGTAATTGATTGTAAAATAAAATCAAGTCTACGATAAAAGTAATTAATTATGTTGCAGTCTTTTATTTGTTGTGCAATTCTATACATACGCATCTACCTTGTTATCGCTGAATAAAAGAAACCAATAGAAGTTTGAAGTTATGACGTTCGGTTCAATTACCTCAATAAATATCGCAGGTTACGCCGATTGTTTGAATTATTCCCGATGAATCAGATGATAATAGTTTATTTAAGTAAAGTAGCTGTGGATTGTTTCGAATGACTCATAGTTGTAACCATAAATGAAACAAATGATGACTCAAATAATGTTTAGCTAAACTGAATTGATGATCGGATGATTAGGATAACATATGATATAATTTTAGTGAGTCAAGAGAGATTATGAATTTTATCTATTATTATGTACATACATATGTATGTATGTAGATATAATCCGTTTTTGACATTCAGATTTTAGGGCCAAGGGTAGGGCGTTCGTATTTATGTTATGTGTTCGGGAAAGGTGTCGGAACAGATTTAGTAAAACTCTTTTTCAGTCTTTTGGTCAGATCTAGGGTCTTGTGCATCTAAACGCACGCTTTGAGTGAACATTCTTTAACAGCGTCTTGAAGATATGTGCAAAGCAATCTCGTCGTAGAAACTCAAACTTATTCCATTTAATATTCATATGTACTACACTTCTTACATTCTTTAGTTCTTAAACGATTTACTAAGCATTATTATGGTTTTTTTATTTTCACAGAAACTGAACATTGCTTACGAGAAAGACAAAGAAAAATTTCGTTATCTCGAAGACCTTATTATCAAAAATATCAACGTAGACCAGAAGTATGCCAGTGAATCCCTACTTTGGCTAAAACGTGCACTTCGATTAATATGCACGTTCTTCGAAAATATTTTCAATGATAAACAAAATTTGGAAAATCTCAAGGCTCACTTACAGGATGCGTACGATAAAACTTTGAAACCATATCACGGTTGGTTTGTACAGAACACAGTTTCGGTAAATAGAATCTTTATACTGCCTTTTTTTGTGAGACCTCTGTGTTAATGCTGTTTTTCTTTTGTTCTTTCAGATAATCTACCGTTGGGCGCCGACACGTTCTCAGTTAATCGGTAATGGTGAAGCTCATGCGAAAAACCTCACAATTCTAGAGGAATTTATTCCTCGAATGAAAGCCAATTTGGACCGAATAGATGCCCTATACAAAGAATATGATTTAGAACAGAATTATAAAGTTTGATGGACCCCATCCATTAGTCTATGTAATTGTTAATCCATGCATTTATTGAAATAAAATTTCATGTGGTGTATAAAAAAAATTATTAAACTAGTAAATTAAATTTGCAATAAATGACGTACTTAGAATATACATAATTGGTTGTTATCACTTATTTGCTGCTTGATTTTCGGCAATTAATAATTTAATGCGCTGTAGATCGGTCTGTTGCATTGACATTCTTCGCCAAGTATGGGCACCAAGATTTACCTCAAAAAGTAAACATAATAAAATCAAGCATCCAAGTATTATAATGTGAAGTTGCGTGTCCAAGAATAATGTTAGGTAGAGGAGAATAGGTGTTTGAATAATTGTGGATACCACTAAGAAGACACACAAGTCTATTGGCTGTGAAAAAATATATACAAACACACTTTATTTTTAAGGAAACAATGAGCACATACCTTTCTTTTCAAATTCCCAGAGTAACCAAGAAATAGTCGAAGAAATTCCGTAACCACTGCGATTGTGTACCCAAAAGTTGTGAAAATTACTTGACTTTTTTCCAAATATGTAGCCTGTAATTAAAGATAGAAATTAGGGAGCAAGGAACACGGTTAAATTTGTCCACATCGGAAGATCTTAAAGACAATTAACACATTTCAAATTGATAACCTCCAACCTTTATTTACGATTTACGAAGAATGCCGAGATTTTACACAAGGCGACACACGCCGGCTATAAGTTTAAAGTACCAGACTGGTAGTATTACATGTACATATTTACTTGCAACTGAAATTCAAATGAAACTCTAACGGCTGTACATAAAGATAAATCTAACATAATATTCAGAATTACAAATTTTCATAATAGTATGACCCAGATACTAGTGTGAAGTGAATCGATTCGATGAGGAGAATTACCATCGTACAGTACAAACATACATTGCATTATGTAAAAATGCTTCATAATACCATTTTATATGCGTCCTACTTTCTCTCTAAAGTCAATGCCCTCTATACTTAAAATGGCTTTGTTTACCACTCCGATTTGTTTTCATTTACTAGCACAGCTTATGAAGCTATATGAGGATACTGGGGCAAATCAGGGAATACATGCTACCTAAGTACGTATTATTTATTCAAAACTCGAGAAGAGTAACAGAATGTGTAAGTTTCACCGGTTGGCAAATAGCCAAATTCAATAAATATGGATCCATTAAAACAATCAATTTTTGAATGTTCATGTAACTGTCACCGTTTACCATTTCGAATTAATAATTTTGAATTCTAATCTAAATATTATAAACTACCAAGAATTCTTATTTATTATTTAGAAAAAAACTCTATTTCTTCTATAGATATTCTTAGAATTCACCCACATTTGACCACTTTTAATCTCTAATAAGACTGCACTTAAGTACATTGCAAAACTAATTGCATATTCATCGAAACTTGTTTATGGCCTCTAAGCAGTTGCCCATTTCTTCTACGACTTATAATTTGGAGGAAAAATAATTATTGATTATAACTGAACTTGAAAACCCCCATGTGCAATATTTAACACATACGAAACAACTTTTAAGTCAACCAAATACACACTAACACGAAACAAGGACAATTCAATTTAAAGTATCAACAAATTTCGTTTGATTGTAGTTTGCTTACATTGTGCAGTATAAAGAAAACATACGCCAGTGCCCACACCACAAACACATATACATTAAGCCACAAGAATATCTGCAGGAACAAACTCGAGCTGTGACGCACTTCTAAAAATAAAACAGTTGTCTAATTTATCTCTTAATGAATTAATTCATTTAAAGAAAAGAACAAAACCTTCTATAGCACCCTTTTGACTTTTCATTGCGAGAACTGCCCAACCTGCTCAAATAAACAACTATTTTCGTTTTGACCAAATGGTTGCTACGGTAATAACAAATTCATATACTCCGATGTAACGATGAGGGTGAGGTGAAAATGCTCGATAGTTAGTGCGGTCTTCGTGCGGACTCCCATTATGTTATGCTATCTCTAATGCAGTACCGAGAATGGGGTTGGGTCACTTTGGAATTCATAGCATTTGAGTTAGGATTATATACACAAGGGGGTTGTATTTATGTTATGCTAGACTAATGTAGAGTAGCATATTTCTTTTGCTTTTTAAGATACTTATGGTGGGTATTAAAATAAATCCCAAGCCACCGATGTGCTTTCGTATGTCAACTATTGAAATTTAATATCTATCACTTATTTACAAGTTTATTCTTTTAGTGGACTACTTTTAACTGTTTCTTAAAAGGTGTATTATGTGCGTGTTTATTGAAATGCATATGACAAGCATCAATTATAACTTGTTCGGTGTCCACTTATACATATAAGGTGTGGTTATAATAAAAAATACATTCCAATTACTGTTATTGTTTTGTTTAATCAAGCATCATTTAAATGATGAAAACTTTATAGCTTTAAATGATTTTCTACCAAATAATACAGATTTCCTCTTTTTACGCGCACTGCTTAGTTGAACATGTGTTATGACTGTGAAAGACAGTTGAAATCCAATAGCACTGTGACGATAGGAATAATGGTCGTTAACCCAGTTAAAGAACTGATAAAGCCCAGTTTCGCTTTCCAAAGCGAATGAGTCGGTTGTATCCTCTTCTACTAATTCGATGAGCGTTTGTGGTAGGATATACATAATTATATATCGGGTTTATTACTCAACGTAACGAAGAAGAGCCGTTAACAATAGCAATCAAATTTTTATCACTCAATAGATAGGAGCAGAAGCGAAGATCTGTATTGATTTCACCATAAATATTGTAAAATGTTTTTAATTGAGCACTTTCCGCTGATTATGTCCTAGCTCGGGTAAAAAAAATTATACCGAGCTTAAAATAAAGTAAATACTTACTTCTTAGTATGGTATGCTTGCGTTAAATGCCGCACTTAGTCCAGACACTGAAAAAAAAACATAGTAAAATAGGTAATCTTTTTTTTTTCCAATTACTTACAAAAAGTATTCTGTTTAAGGTAGACTTCGTTATTTAAGTTGTTAGCTAAGAACTGATGACATTTGATGTATGTTATCTCAATGGCATCGATTTGTGAAACGGCTACGTAGCTGGCAGGACTTTCTGGTGGAATACTCTGATCGTCTTCTGATGAAGAGGCCATTGATAATATATTGTTTGAATCAATACCCTTCAGACAACTTCTCCACTCCATTCGAATGATGTACACTAAATTGAGAAGCTAAGAGGGAAATCAATTAAATTTGGAATAAATGTAAACCAACCGATTTACCTGTTCAACACCAACTTTAATACTGTTGAAACTTTTTCCCAAAAAGCAATGGTCACATACTGTGTTTATGTAAGACTCATGGACTCTTACCATTTCTCTAATATGACTACATTTATTAATTTTCTCATCCAACTGTTGTCCCATTGATTGGAGAACATGGGTCATCAAGTGAAAGTGGATGCATTGTAATGAGTAGATCATCCAGAAACGGAGTTGTTCCAGCCTCCTCATTATAAGATCGATCAGTTCGAATGGCGCATAAGGCACACTACGCTTTCTTGATTGTGGAAATGGAAGATTTTCCAAAGCCCATATACCCCACTTGACTTTTAAAAGAAATCTAAAAACTTTATTGTAATCTTCTAGAGATTTTTCTGTGATAACATGTACAAGTTCTTTGCTGATGTTGTAGCTAATAGTGAGCTCATTAACAGCTTCTGTAACCTAGAATCAAGTTTAAGAAAGTAATTCTTATAAAACTCTGCTGGACTAACCTTTGGGGTCAAAGATCGAAAAGCAGACTGAATATCGACGCGAAATAACGATGAGAGTTCTGGAAACTTTGAACACATTATATCATCCAATTGCACTGTCAATAGGAAAGGATTTGCCCAGTTTTCCTCAGATTCTATCTGCAAAAAAATACATCATAAACAGAAAATGTCGAATAGATCATAAAAAATGCTTTACCTCGACAAATAGTTTCGAATAAAAGTAGTACATCAAATCACTGCATTCCAATAAGAGAACTTTTCGAATATTCTGAAAATGCCTTTTCACCTGGAACTCTTCGAGGTACATTCTTATGACAAATTGATTAGCATAAGCAATGCGTGCGTTTAGTATTCTTGTCATCGAAGTAAGTATGATGTCCTCAAGTGGAAGAATCAATTTTGATGTTTTGTCCAATTGGTTAAATATCTTTAAAGCGGGGGGAGGAACGGCGATGTTTTCATCCGTCTTCTCAGACAACTCTTTGCTTAGCTCGTCCAAATTACATGCAAAAGCCATGAGTAGGAATTGATCATTTGTCGCAAGGCATTCGAAGGTTTTACGGGATTCAGACGTGTCTTCTAAATTGAGACTTTCCAATTCAAGAGTTGGACTTGTGGGTGAACTGGGCTCGGTTGTGCTGAAATCCTTTATATTTCCCATCACGTCTTCTATGAACTGGTCATACAATTTACCTGTATAAAAGTATTGATTTGTGACATTACATTGAAATGATTACAAGAACAAGAGCCAGCGGAAGGTTAGAACTGTGGACAACATCGCCCAATTGCGTGCATACATACATACCTTTAATGTCAAGGGAGTTTCTCAGATCGGAGATTTTATTTATTTGAAACAATAAATTAAGTGTGCTCCCCGCTTCTTCTGAATGATTTAAGAGAAGTCTAATAAAACTATTTTCCGTGATCATTGCCGATATACTTGTTGGCACAAAGAATGACTTCTCTCGATTTTTTGTAAATTGCCGATGTTTCACTTCAGCACCGACACCAACTCTAAAGAACACAAGAACTAGTCTCTTAAGAAATAGCTCTTAAACTGCATGTTTTACACTTACTTTTCAACAACAAATTCATTTTGCCAATCATCCAACCGACCCTCGCTCCACCATGTCTCGATTAGTTGGCAGAAAACTTTAACCGTTGTAAGAAATAGTGACATTGAAAGGTTGGCCTCATCGGAACTCTGGGCATTATGATTGATGAACAACAAGCCTGCTAACAAATGCGCGCTAAGAATGTGAGCTGTAAATAGGAAGATAACTTTATATTCTTGGATATTGATTTGATGGTACAAAGACAAAACTTACAAGGAAACTGCTTAGAATCGAGAATAATCTGTATGTGAATCTCATGTATTTTCTTTAAAAGCAATAAACTCTCGCTTATACGAAATTGCAACTGGATGAGCGTTGATATGGTTTGAGATTCTTGCTTTTGTATCAATATATCAGTATCAATTATTGCCTGATTAATGGGTGCAAGAAGATCGACCAAGTTAGCCGCATAACATTCATAGGTGATTGGTGGTGATATGTCAGTTTGAACGTACACCGAATCAATAAATTTCTTGAGAGTATTCATCATTTTAAAATAAGGTATAAAAGCATCCTCCAGGTAAGTTTTCAAACCATTCTAGAAAAGATTAATGTAAGACAATAAATTGCATTTTATGTGTAGATTCATACCACACTTAAACTGGGAATCGAAACATTTTCCTGTACTGTGATGTCAGTGTCCTTTACCTCGAAAAACTTGCAACTTTCTGGTGCGTTAAACATCCAAATGATTTCTCTTAGCAATGAGAATTCAGACTCTGTTGATGGCACTTGACGTTTTATTAGATTATTTGATGTTTCACTGAGGAAACTGTTGTATAATTGGGCAAAATTTGCTTCAGTTTTATCACTGCACACTGGAACTAGAGATTTGTTTGAGGGATTCCACCAATCACTTTGTACATTTTCGTTGAGGCACTCCTTCGATTTTGTACTATTAAACAACTCAAAGTGTGGATCCTTTTCGGGCGGTTTCCAATTTGAGGGCCATTTGATTTTTGATGTCTTATCTTCTGTTGAACTAGAATGGAAGGATTTGATTTCTGTTGAGGAACTTTCACCTTCTTCTTCTGACCAGATCTATGGGGAGAATAAAACCAGTACTTAGTAAATTTTAAGTGGATACACCTCATAGATTGAATTACGCTCAAATCCGAATCACCATCCGAATGACAGTCATCAATGAAGTCCTCCTTTAGAATGTTCTTCCAGTAGTTGCCTTCTGAATTTATTTTCTCATCTTCCACAGTTTTCACAGAGTTTAGGTCGATTTGACTTTTATTTTTGCGCAAAGCTCCAACGGGATTGTAAGCTAGATTAAAGAGAAATTCTAAAATCGACCAATGCACGTCCACCTCGTAGTGCATCACGCAGAGTGGATGCTTAACCAGCTCATCACATAACTGCTGAAGGTGTTCTGCGTATTGTGGATAATTGGCGACACGGAACTTCTCCTGCATTCCTTCAATTTTACGTTTAATCTCATGGCTGTTTACACTTAAGTTGCGATGATTTTTTATAATATACGAGGCAAATTGTTCACAGCGTTTGAAATTTTCATCTGTGGTCTATTTGGAAGAGGGCAACTTATTCGTTTCTATTTGACCAAATATAACTTACCTGAAACCCCGTCAGCAGTTCGATTAGCTTTGGGAGATTTTCACGTATAATATCCTGGCGTACATCCAGCATATTAGACATTTTTATTTTGTTTATATTTAATATCAGTTTGGAAAATAATTAAAATTTACATCTTGAACGGTCAAAACAAAAATGTAAGACAGCTGCCAAATGCTCAGGCATTACATGGCAGGTATATGGGCGGAATTCCCATGTATAACAGTGACACAAATATGTTTTTCGGATTGAAGTGTTATACTATGATTGTAAACAAATTGACAAATCCGTTATTTTTGAATAATCTAAATGAAATGCTTATTTCAATGGAAAACATAAAATTTAATTATTATCAAACGATAAATCTGAAAAATTGTATGACAAGAAAACGCTGTCTTTCCGAATAAAACCTTGAAAAACATTAGTAGGAGTTGTTGTTAGTAAAATAATCTCCACTTTGAACTTCATAGTTATAATTCTAATGTGTAGGTAGAAACGTTAACTTTAATATTTAATATTTGACTCTGACTTATTAGTATTGGTTTCCAGAAAATTTTCGATCTCGAGATTTTAATCAAACTTGACATTACTATGATAGAGAAGTTAAAAAAGTGGGTCTGCCAATGTGTCTGTCAGACTGTCTGTCTGTCTGTCTGTCTAATTTGGTTCAAACTTCATATCTGCAGTCGGTAAATTTTCATTCTTACCTCAAAATTAAGGGCTAATTCAATAAAAATCGATTTTCTCGAAAACGGATCAAACGATTTTGATAAAAAGTGATGTTTGAGTTATTTTGGTTATATGCTAATAGATGGCATACCCAATTTTTGCATAAAGATAAGCATAACGGTACAGTATTAAAAAAAAAATTCTTTAAATATGAAGAATCCCACGCCCACTTTATTAGAACCAGACTTCAGCATTAAGGTTCAAGTACGTACGACCTAGTCGTGCACATTATGTTATATTTAATTTAGTATCTGCATTGATAAAGTGAAATTCGTCAGACTCCCTTGTTATGGGACAGATGTACATACAGTAGTACAGTTGATACCTAAGAGGGTCATTCATTTTTCGGTTTCGAAAGTAGAGCTACATAAAACACACACAGCGATACATTTTTGACAAAACTTTTATTTCATTATAAAGCTTGGACTTTGCCAAGTGTGAAAAACAATCATTCAAATCATTCAAATGACCGCCTCGGAAGATTCGATTTTAAGGTAATTTTTATCCAGATTTTCGCACATTTCGAGCGGTATTTAGGCCATAACTTGAGTAAGGTTGGTTTTTAATGTATCTAGAATTCGGGGATTATTCGCGTAACCTCGGTCTTTTGCGTAGCCCCAAAGAAAAAAAAATTGGCTGGCCAAATAAAATTGGTCCAACTGTGCGAACGCCGGGAAATCGATAAATTAGGATCAACAGCAATACTTGCACTTAGAGGAGCAATATTTTCGACTGAGCGTGCATAATGATGATGCACAGGGCTTACGACATCAGTAACGCTTCCATTCTCTTCAAATTTCTTCACAATTTTACCGATTGCGATTTTACCATTACCTAACAAATATCAATATCTGTGTGACCGATAATAATAAATTATTGTAAGTATAAGGTTGTATATAAAATTGTATATTTGAAGACTCTCCATCTTTAGTCGATGATTCAATGTAGATTCAGAAAACAAAATCATCATAAAAACTCAGCAAAGAATTAGTCCTACTAATTTTCGTAGTTTTGGACTTAGAATGCTATGAAGAAGCTATAATGCCGACACTAACTGCTCTGTTTGGAGAATAATAATACCATATCCATCTGGGTAAGAAAAACAGATCTGGAAGATATCAACACCAAGTTCTGACTAATGAAAGATAGTATCTGGTGTTGACATGGGACTAAAAAAAGGGTGTAGCTCCGTCTAAAACCTCAAGGACTATGACGAAGGAGGAAGAATTCGCCATTATCATAAACACCTTTTCCAAGACCTCTTGGGTATAAGACCATATATCGATATATTCTGAAATCTATTCTTCAATAGCTGGAATCTGATGATAACTGGCAGAAGAAAGCAGATGCCAATGACTCGTTGATAATAATAATAACGTACTTTAATGATGTTTTAGCCAAACTGCTCCAACATTTATTATCAGAGTGGAGGAAGCCCACAACGAAGGTGGTATTTCATAATGCAGTAACATTTTGGAAGTTTGCGGCCCATCCGAATTCAGAACATAGAATGGGAATCAGAACAAGAAAACAAAGACCAGAAGTCAAAGTATTGCGTGTTGCTCTCCTCCAAAAAGGATTAGTTAGTATTTATAAAGTGTATCCGAAATTGCAGAATATTAAGACATATTTCATAGAAATTCACATGTCAATCTATTGGGTTACACAATACAATAATTTCTTTATTCTTTCCTCATGTTTCGTCGCGATCTTGACAAGATACACATTGCAGTTTTATTTTTCTAAATTGAAATCCAACATATGTTCCTAATGTCCATTATTGCATTGTAGTAAGGGATGTTTTCTTGAGGATTGATTTTCCAGCTAGTTTATAATTTGTTTTGGTTTAGACACAAATATACTTCAAGTGCTTTCGTACCTCTGTACGATGTGTAGCTTGACAATTCCTATTTTTAAACTCATGACGATTCAAATGCCATCATCCCTCACAGATCTTCGCAGACATCCAGTCTCCTTTATCTGTTGCCAGATGATCGCCAAACGATAGAAGTCAGTTACAAGTGAAGCGCTCAAGTGTAAAGATCAACTCGGGAAAAAGAATTCAATAAATAAATAGTGTTTAAATTACCTAAGTTGTTGGTATATAAAAAACGTAAGACATACAAAAATCCACCTTCTTAAAAAGAACATAAAGATAAATAAGTAATTTTCATTAGATGTCTATTACTCCGGTAATAACGAGAAATTCTGAAAAGGATTCATCTAGAATCGGATTAAGGACTCCCAAATGTGCACGATGTAGAAATCATGGAGTTATATCCTGTATTAAGGGTCATAAGAAACTCTGTCGGTGGAGGGAGTGTTCTTGTCCAAATTGTCAACTTGTTGTAGATCGACAAAGGGTTATGGCAGCACAGGTTGCACTAAGGCGGCAACAGTCAATAGACTTATTGGATTCAAAAACTCCAAATCAATCGTCACAGTCTAAGGAAGCACTTATTATACAGAAAAATATCTACAAACAGCGTCTGCGAACCCTACAAGAATCATCAATGCATCTAGCTGCAGTAATTGAAGGTACGTAAAGTGTCCATAGACAACAAACTGAAAAAAAAATAGTTCCGGATATGAAAAATCGAAATCGTAAGGATTTTCCAGACAGTATGTCGCCTTAACCGTGCATATGTGACATGTGGTGCATAAGTGTTGTGTGAGAAAAAAAGGTCAACTCTGCCTGTGAAATTGAGTCCATAAAATGACTTTGGATCAAATTACACTGAAAATTGCAGTTAATTTTGGAAACCAACCGAATACGAACACAAAAGGAATTTGATGCCGGTACTCAATAAGGATGCACATGCCCATGGACATCCTTTCGAATTGGAAAAACAGATACTAATTTCACACTTAAATGCACTTAAATGAACGAACTAGGAGGGGAATTGTATTACGTATTACTACTACAACCATTATGTCGTTTTTAACAACATACAGGATAATAATTCATCTTTATTTAGTTTATTTATTTTTTTCTTTCTTTTAGAATCCCGTCAGCGCTATGCTTCAATACAATCACCGATGTTGGACAGAATTCGAAAACGTAGAGCTTTCGCTGACCCAGAATTGGACTTAGTAATGGAGGCAACTTTAATTTCAGCAACCCAAATGGCTGCTCAACGTAGCCTATATTATCCAATGGAGCAGAGAGTTCAGAAACTGATAAACGACGAAGGAGTTTACATGGAAAGTTTTAATTCATCGGTTATTGGTGTAAAAGAAGTAAATACATGTAAAGCTCATCCGATTTCGAGAGAAAAATTAGAAAATAATTTTAAAACAGCGGTTGGTTTGTATTCAAATCGACCAAAGCTTTCATTTTCGATTGAATCTTTAATAGGAGTGTAAGATTTTTTAGTTGTAGATCATGTTCTGTTAGCCTTTTTAGCTAAACATTTGTAAATAAATATATTTATTTTCCTAATTGAATTTGTTTCATTTGCTGAATCAGTTTGTTCATCCAATACTTATAAGAATATGTATAGGTGTACCTTTGTTTTGGGGCTAGACACATACATATGTATCTACCACTTTCCACATCTGGTATTAGAAGCTCTTAAAACATTTACGATAGCTTAGTCCTTAAAACGGAGATTCGGTATTCTTTGTAGTTTCAAGTTTAGGGACGGTAAAGCGAAGATCCTCTTTGGTGGAGCATTATTGTCTATTTGTCGAAGTGTTTTTGATTTTTGGACTTCGTTTACATCTTGGTACAGATCATAGAGTGAAGGGTTGTATCTTTTCCTCCATACTCCTTGGATACGAGACCGAAAATTTGACGAAGAATTTTTCTCTCGAAAATGTTGAAGACTTGCTCTACTTTCAGAATGAAGTGGTACTAAGTACTTTACAATTCTCCAAAACACCTAGTCTATGCCATATTAACTAACGAAGAAGGAGTTCAATCCTATTGGAGAAAGATTTACGTTCAGTTATAATAAATACTGAGTCAATAAAAACAACACAAATCAAGATTCATTTGAAGCGGTTCATTTATTCCAACGAACAATCCAGTCATCCATACATTTTGTAGAGGCATTTTCAAGGATCGCCTTCAGTTCTCTCAGCGACTTTTTTCAATCCACTCCAAACGGCTCCCTCGAAGAGGTAATTTGGATTCGGAAACAAGAAAAATTCACCTCCGTAGAATTTCTCCAACATTTTGGACGCATCTAAACAAGAAATTCTGTTCGGAACAGAAAAATTTCAAACACACCCTTGTTTGACTTGATGGGACTTGAGGGTGTCAACAAATTAGTCGACAATCGTGCTCAAACTCAGCGTTAAGATAGAAAACGAGAATGTAAGAATAGAAGCAGCGATTGAATCGTTCTGTCAAAGATAGATATTTGCACAGAGTGATCCCCAAAATATGTGCATATAGGTATATATGGTATATATATGTACATACGTATGCTAGAAGTTTTATGAACTAAATGACTTTTAGTAGCATTTTCATGTAGATAGGATGTGTGTTCCAACTACGTTGGCAAATTATTCACTCTTCACAGGCCTTGTCGAGTACAAACAAATATTTCTTATAATAACATATTTAATTTATTTTCGAATAATTAACGAAATTACAAATGTATTCCATTCAATCAATATAAGTTATGTATAATATATAATAATCTATAATAAATATTTGTTTTAAAAATCAATAGTATTAATACTTTTCAAAAAATTTCTTTATTTGTGTTTAATCGCATTTTCAATAGTTATACCAAACAAAGTGATAAATAGAAGAGAAAATTTAGCTAAATTAACTCATTAGCACCTTGAGAAATAAGTCGAGTAAAGGAAATACATATGTTTAATGAAAAGGAGATTTTCCAAGGTGAGATTCTATGATTATCAATTTACAAAGTATAGTTTTGGTGGCAGTAGTATCACTTTCTGCATACTGCACCAATTCTATCGATCCTTTGTAAATTGCACATCTAAACCTCGACCGTATGATGGAAAACATATACCTTAGTATTAACATTTTATTAACTATCTAATAAAAATTTTAGCACAATTTACTAACAAAACTAGACTATGTATTTTCGAAAATCTCGATGGAAGATAAAATTTCGATGATATGGATTTAAAATAAATATTATGTATCATATTCAAAACTAACATTAACAGTCAAAGTGTACTATAGAGTAGTACTTAAATTTAATGAGTTAATAAAATCAAGACGAAAGTAAGGGACTTTGTGTTTTATGTATTCATTATTGTCATTAATAATTTAAAGTTTAAATCGCAATTGCTTGAGGGCTATTTGTCTCTAAATAAAATCCTCGATTATACATTTTCTATATCTAAGAAAAAGGAAATTTTATTATTGTTATCATTTATTACTATCATTTGTAATTTAAGCCTGTTCTCATTAAATCATAACGAAAGATGTTTAAATTTGAATAATATTGCTTGATTTTTGTCTCTTTAAATATTTAACACAACTATTTGTTTCGTTATACATTATTACAATATAGTTTTATGAAATTCCAACAATTTAACTATTTTTTTTCTTTATTCTTCTGTTTTTTTTGTTTTTGTTTTTTGTATTTAATTCTAGGAGAAGGCTTTTCTGAAAGGTATATCCATTATCACAACATTATGAAATAAACGTGTTCATTTTGGAAAAAAAGGAAACAGTCAAACGGTAATTCCAATGGTTTATTGATTGCCACAATTCGCAATTAATTTTTCGTTTATATTTTATTTATTTATTTTTTTTTTTTAAATTAAGTATGTTTAGTTCTTTTTTCACTCATTAGATGGTATAAAAATGTAATCAATTGAGTATTGTAGTATTTTATAGATTTCAATAATGTGTTGAGCTTTGTGAAATATTTATTTAATTTGTGGTGTGTGAACGAGTATTTGGTATTCGAGATGAATGGTTTAAGATTTTTGTTTGGTGATTTAAGTTTATGATTAAATGAGATAGTCAAGAGCGTTGGTCCAAAAAATCATGTTTTTAAATGTAATAGTGTTTTTTTTTTCTTTTTTTACGTGGAATTCCTGTTCAGATATTCACAGTGTGAGGATTGCTCTACATTTATTAAGTTTTCATATGGAATTTTTTAGCCTAATGCAGGTGTAAACAAGACTATAAATTTTAGGAACTTATGTAAGCCATAAGTTGTAAGAAATCTAAAATATATATAAATTCAATTTTTCACTAACGCGAGAGTAGAATTTTTGTGTTGGTATATTAAGTTTGATACATCTTCACAAATTTAGTGTTTGTTGCAGACATTTACTAGTAGAAATAACCGAGATGCAGCTATGGTCAAAGTTATAGCATCAGTTCTGTCTTTTTAAATACATTGAGTTTATATCTTTTAATCGAGGAAATGTAAACTCGAGCTTTTGTAAAGGTCATCAACTATGTAAATAGAGCCCTAAAAAAGGTATACATTCAGACACCTGTAGCCTCTGCGAAAATGTGCCATGTATAATCTGATCTAGTCGAAGCAATGAATGCGGAAATATGCCTATGAATATAAATTTGTTTGAAATCAATGGAAAACAGTTTATCTACCGACCAGAATGCGGGGACTACAATCCATGGAACACAAGAACAGCTGTGAAGGGTGACGGTGGTAGTTATCTTTTGTTTATTTCAGCACTGACATTGAAGTGGTATTTTTATTAGAAAATGTGAGTTATTCAAAAATGTAATCAAAAAAAGAAACAGGTCGATGGGACCTAAAGCCTAGCTTCCATGTTGGGCACGAATGGAAGTGCTCCGTATTCAACGCACAAGAAAAAAACACTTGCATTTGTTTTAAATTCTTGTAGTTCATCTCCAAAACTACGAAATACAACAAACTTGAACAATCTAAAATGTGAATGTACATTTTTGAAGTAGTACTGCACAAGTAATAAAGAATTAAAAGGTCAAATATTGATTTAATTGGAGTTTCGAACCACTAATGCTATATAATCGAAAAATGATGCGAATTAGTTAGATAATGTATCGACCCAAAGGTCTTAAGGAACGTAAAATAAATAAATACATTTTTTATTTATGAAAGATTGAAATTTTTAAAAATTCTGTTCTTCTTATATCTCGCAATGTACACATAAACTGTGTCTTCATTCATATACATACCTATTAAGAACAGGCCAGTGTCTGTGATCGAATCAAAATTGTTGTTGTTGTCTGTAATATTGGTGTACATCCAAAGGCGTTTATTGATCAGTTGGTAGAACATTATGTTCAAATTTTATTGGAACAAAAGGTTAGAATTAGCAAAAACGATAACCTTCTTCTTTGGTAACTGCGACATTTTGATTGTCAGCTCTGTTTAGAAAAGTGTGGCTAAGTCCAATATTTATAGGCAAAACTTTTTTGAGAATGTCATTTCCCCTACAGAGTTTGGATTTTTTATTATATTCAAAGCGAGCTCTGACATTGCCGCAGTAATGGATTTGATTATGAATATGTTAAAAGCTTTCAGAGATTTTTTTTGTTATATCTACTGATCTTGCATTATTAATTTACACTGTGAATATCTGTTCGTCCAACTATACTAACCGCAAAAACTACTCGTATCAAATGTATCTCAGATAAACTAATAAAAGATTTATATTCAAAGATGAATAACTTATGATACCATTATAATTCGTATTAATTCTATCAAATCTTGTTTTGTTTGTTTGTTTGATTAAAGCAAGAATTCATCACTTTTAAGTTTAACTTTTGGTACTGTCATTAATAAATATATAATATCTATTATGTATATTATGTATTTTTATATACTAAATAAGTTCTTGGAACTGGAAGTGGGCATTAGAAAAATGTATGAAAAACAGTGTCTTCGAATGGAGGGCAAAGCGGACAAAGGCGCATTTCATGAGGCGATGCTTCACCGCAAAAAAGGTTAAATTAGATTTTCAATCTCAACGAGGGTTTTAGTAATGGAATAAAATTGTATTATTCACTCATTCCGCTTTTGCAATTTTTCGCTTTTTATCGCTCGACGAAAACTCTTTTTTTCTCATTTCTTGGGTTAGTTGTAGCATATCTTAGAACATGCCACATTGCAACTGGTTTTCTAAGGCTCGATAACATTTGATGCCAATGTCGTAAGCCTTTACCCGTAGTGGTACTACCAACTATAACATGACCCAAAGGCACAACCGTTGTACCTGTGACACAGATCACCGTTAACCGAATCTGAACTGCATTAAGTGCATACGGCGGAATGCTAAATATCATCGATTCATTAAAGATGGGGAATCGATGATCTTTTCGCTTTAGTGAGGTTTTCTTTTTGAAAACCTTTTTATCATCTTTTAGAAGATAGGCCTATAATGAGAGAGAGAGAGAGAGAGAGATAGAGAGATGGTTAAAACAACATATTCTACGAAACTTAAATTCAAGTTAACTCACCTTTATATAAATTCCTTGAATGTCATTGCTGCCTACAAGTTCCTGATCGAATTTAAGATTTCTCGCTTTCACAACGACAACGGTAAGGCGTTCAGCTGTGGGCAAGTAACTCAGAGAGAACATGAGTTCACCCCATTTAGCGTTTTGTTTTTTTGTATCGGATAAGGGTAGCCAGGTTGTCATAGGACGAATGATCTCATCAACTTCTAATTCGGATTCCCCTTTAAAGTTAAATTTTTATTGTTTGTTTTTTTTTGTGTTGAAATGTTTAATAAATTGATACCTACCAATCAATGTGTGAACATTGCCACAGTGGTATAAATGAAACCATAAAGAGTGACGACCCTGTCTTCTTTTCATTCGAAAAATGAATGTCTCGTTAAAACTTGGTGTTAAGCACTCCTTGACAACCTACGTTGGAGTTATAAATAAAATAACAAATTTCAACGAAATTTATTTAATGAACCGACCTTTGTCTGTACAGCACCTGCCCGATCGGGTACCAAATAAATTCGTACAAATGTGTCAAAGGGCTGGAGATTTGTATATCCAACAAGCTCCTTAGCTTCCATGACGTTTACGACAAATTCAACACTCTGATTTGTAATGGAATTTCTAGTTACAGAGCATTAAATGTTGGATAATTCTTATAGATATGTACAATATACAATACTCACTTATCACAATGGATTCCAACGCACAGGTACCCGGTGATCTCCGGAGTTGGCTGTTCCAAATCCGCCAGTAGAACGGATGATTCAGAGTTAACTGAATCACATGAAATCGCCCTTTGTAATATAATACTATCCATCGAACCTTTGTCACTGTCCAAAGAGTTCTGTGAACTATTTCGTCTTCCAATTCCAAAGCCAACGGAAGACTGACGTCGAAAGATCGGTACATTACCATTTCTTGATGAGAGTAATTCCTCTGAAGTGGTTTTCTGTATGTCAATACTTCGTTTGCGCTTAAAAGGATTGCTATTGCTACAAAACTGTAGCAAATCAATCTCTGTGGCTTCGGTCTCCGAGAAAGACCTATTCCTAAAATGCGATAAAGTTATTTTACCAGCATCTTCACCTGGAGATGCTTCAATGTTATTTGTTTGGTAATTCGAAGGCAGTGACAAGGGTTCACTGGCAGGTATTTGATTTATAAAATCATAGATGGCGTCAGCAAACGTCTTTTTAGGGGCATCTTGAATTACTGATGCTGGAAGGCTTACAGTCTGCTCCTTTGAGACTTCAATAATTGTAAATGGATTCTTGTTTATATTGTCGTCGTTTATTGGTACTATTGTTTCCAGTGTCTTCTCGGTCGGACTAAGTTGAGACGTCTCGGTAATTGTTGTTAATGGTGAAGTTGGCGTACTTGCAGTGAATGCGGTTGGATTTGATTGGTTTAAGAATGGATTTGTGCTTTTGGAGCGTTGCATCTCATCACCTTTTTGTTGAATCTTAAAAGCGGCTTCAGTGAGATTTATTAATTGACCATTGGGCACAGTGCCATTTCGTTTAATGGTTGGCCTTGGGATGGCAGTAGTTGGTGCATTTCTTGGCTCAAAATTGTTCAGAGTCGAAAAATTTTGTTTGAGTGATGGAATGTTAAAGGAAGTTTTATTTGGAAGCGCATTGGTAGCGAAAGATAAATTCATCGGAATAGGCTGTTGGACAATGGATACTTTGGTGATGATATCATGTCCCATGTGATCGGGTTCATCTCTGGTTATTTTTGGAGGAATCGGAGCTGGAGCTGGTCTTAATGGTTGGGGTGGTATATCTGACTGGGGAATGTTCCAAAGCGGTGAGGTCGTGGTATTTTGACCGATTTGTTTACAATCTCGGTCTACCGAATCGAATCTTTTGAAACTACCACTAGAGCTTAGCAGAACATCAGAGCCCGAGTGAATCTGTAAGTATTTAAAATGTTACCAAAAGATTATAGGGAATCGATAGCCGTAACTACCAGGTAACCATTGGCGTTAAAAAGTTTATTCTTAGATAATCGTATTGTCTCTTCTTTGCTGGACAGAATCCAGGATGTTGTCTTTGGACTAAAGTAGTGACAGGCTAAAACAGCCATAAAAACCAAGATGGCTATTACTGCCACACTGGTTACTGTTATTGGCGATGGATCCATTGTGCAGTTCTGGAAAACAAATGTGTAAATGAATTATTTTTACTCCAGAAGGGGCCCTCATAAAAGTTTTTTTAATATGATAATTCGAGTTCATAGGAATCAGTGGTAGAACACCAATGCAGATTAATTTTATTGATATACTTGCTCCTTGACATCTGTCCTTACTGAACATACATATAAGGTAAGGTTACATTAAGCAGGGTAGGGTTATGGGGTTATCATAATACATCTTAGTTATGATGGACTTAGGATTATAAGTTCTCACATCCATTCGCGTTGTACGTGTTTTATGTTCAACATGTTACAAATGAAGAAGTCCTACTGTACGTGTTCAAAATTGTTATGACAGGTTTACTCTCGAATATCTAAGAGAGGTGTGTACGTTAAAAATGTTGTTGGTATTGTCTGGGATCCAACTAGCAAACCTCTAGCTTAGTACTCAGACGTACTAGTCACTGAGTCACAGTGTCGAATTACAAGTCACAGTTTCGAAAAAAATTCTAGAATTCGTGTGAAATACAGTGAGTTTCTCGGAACAGTGAGTCCCATCTGGTTCTTCATCCCAAAATCTAAACTCCTTCACTTCCTGTTACATTTCTCTACCGGACAGTAGATCATACAACGAGTTTAAGATTCTCAGTTGTATGAACTCTCGAAGACGTTGGAAAAAATTTATAATTTTACCACAAATCCAAAATCGAAAACAACAAACTCATCAAACCTTTGAAATAAAGTTCATACGAAGTACCCGCTTATATTGTAAATTTAAAAATATTTTGGAAATAAATTAAAAATACGCAATTTTTAATAGTTAGTATATTTTAAAAGAAACAGAATTGTTATATGTTAATACCTAATTATATTTTGTTTGTTCCCTACTTCAATTTCAAAGAATACCCGAAAACGACCAAGAAATATGGTTCCTATCCAATATGCCCACTTAATTGAAATCTATAGCGCATTGTCATCGTTTTGTATTTTCTTAAATAAGATAGAAAAAAAATAAAACTCCATGCGTATCCATTAGGAAAAAATAAACAGGAAACATGAAACCGTACCTATCACCCATTTTAGCTTCAAAAGAAACGTCAATCAAGAGCACCTCCCCAACAACACCACCACCGCACTGCTGGCAGTGTCATCAACCATTCAATAATATTTCTGCGGGATATTTAACAACGACTGGATGGAATGAAAAATCTCCTTTTCTCACCTCTAAAATCGTATTAGGTTACTACAGGGAACAAGCTATCCAAAAAAAAACTGACAAATGTTACGAACGCCACGATAAGTGCTGATCACATGAAAAGGAAATAAAGTCAGGAAGCGGGGTCAAAAAGCTACTACACGTTATGAGAGGCATTTCTCAAGAGGGTTGGGCCCTTGAGTACAATTCTAAAAGAAATGAGGTTACATTGTCTGATGTTATGATAGAATTTTGCACAATGTTCATTAATTAAAGGGGAGTTCCTTTGTCAAAGAGAAAATAGATAAAGTAAAAAATGTATGTATGTATATGTACTTACACAGGCTCTATAGTTTAATTTTTAAATAAAAATAATCTTAATACATCATGTCATTCTTTATGCGAGCTTCTTTATGCATTTTTTTTTCTTAAACCAAATACACGTTGACTTAGGTGTTATATATTATTTATTGGACAAATTCCGTTAAAAAGGCACTGGGATACATGACAAAATAAAAAACCGAGATTTTTAAAATTTATGAAATACTTCCGCACATAATACAGAAACTATTTGCAGATTATTGACGGCTCTTTAACACTTCATTTAAAGCTTCATTGAAGGGCATTTGCACTTTCGATTAGTCTTATTCGGGTTCTTTTGGCATCGAATGTTACATGTTACATAAAAACCAGCGGTTATAAATATTTAGGTCAATTGTTGGAAGTTCAAATTAAACGAATGTGGATTTCTTAATACAATGCATTCTGTTTTAGTTTTATCCCTCTTATTCTCACTTTTCATCCAAGATTCTAGCCAACTGCCACAACAATGATGTTATTATGTACATTCGCCTTTTTTTGACATCTCCTTCATGTTTCTGCAAAACACTATGGAAGGGAATACAACAATACAAGAATCCTTTGAGGTGGATCCTGCGTAGTGATTCTTGATGTGAAAGCTTTTAACCATGAGCTTTTCGAGGCAATGCAATTCATAGATTAACACCAATTTTCTGAATCTGGGATAGTAATGAACTTCTTTAATTTTTCTTTATTTTTTAATAGTAACAACATTAGTTTCATTTGTCGGTGCTTTCCATCAAAATACGAACAATATTTGTTTAATATGTGGGATTTAACTTTACACATCCTTGTAAAAGTTTTGTGTGGTGAATGTCGAAACGGTTTTCGAATACATTCCACAAGATGTGGGGAAATTTTTTGCAACTCGCATTTGATTAAAGGGTTATTTAATTTGTTGGTGTAGAAACAAACATCTAGTTAATGTCCGGACATTTTTGAGGTCCAGTTTTAGCAGTCATACTAATAATTTTTCGGGTTTTATTGTCAATGAAATGGTATTCACCTCAAAACGGCAGGATATACTGTATTGCGCCGTCCAACCTGCAAATATTAATGGAAATAAATTCCTTAAGACTGACTGAGATGTCTGTCATCATAAAATCTCAAATTTAAGATAAACTTGACTATTCAACTACGTTGTGTGTTGGATGGTTGTTTGTTAAAGTACATATTCGTCAAAATCTCATGGAGATGGCTGAGCATTTAGCTGGCTGGGCACAGTGATATTCCAGGGGTCGATGTGAGGCCAAGAACTCCCCAGAATAGGAACAACTCTGCCCATTTTTGGTCGTTGTACTAAATGAGGTGCTGCTGCAGCCCAAGTATAGTGGTGTCAAGAACATTGCTTATGCGGATGACGTTCTATTGATGCGCTAAAGACCCTAGTCCACCCAAATTATACTCTTAATGTATGCGGGTATTGCAAGGACCTATTCTGACTTATTGGTCTCTTCAATGGCGGTAGTTCGCCAACAAGACTACCAACTTAGCGGCTCTTATGAGGATACAGTGACTGACCTGCATTGGTACCACAAGTGCCATGAGAACAACACACACTGCTGGACTGGTGGGTATCCTTAATCTGGTCCTGCTGGACATCTTCGTTCAAGCTTCGCCAGCAATTGGTGCCTTAAGAATACGTCAGTCAGATAATTGGAGACATAATACAAAGGGTCAATCCAATTATTCACTAAGGAACCTTCTTTTAAACCACTTAAGGATATTAAACGTTTCTTACGCTTCATTACAAGTTCGAACTGATTTCAATGAGTAGAGAGAAAGTTACACCTATGATTCGACGTGGTATCACAATAGACTACTGGTCTAAGTGCGCTGGCGTTCTATGTTGGGAAACACTTCCGCCAAACTACCCACCAATTTGGATGCAACCTAATGATTACATAATATATAAAACTTACCAATATGAACTGTACTACTTTTCTCTGCTTTTCCAATAAGTGGTACAATCTAAATTTTTTTTATGTTCATAAACACACAGAGTTACCAATAAAAGGCTGAAAAAGTGGAAACGGGGCTGCCACGAAAACGGATATTAAAACTTCAGTGTGAAATAAGACAGCCATGACTTTAGTAGGCTGCTAAGCGATATCCATAGTTAATAAATTATATTATGGATAAATTATTAGATATTAGTGGCGCATATCATAATTATTTGATTTGAACTACGCTACCACAGCGATCCATGCAAATAGTTTTGTTGGAAACAAGTACAAATATTTGGCCCAACAGGTTCATGGGACGTAAGGGCTAGCTTTTCACAAACCATTTGTGTTGTTCATGTTATGTATATTATTTACATGGATGGAAGGGACCTTCTGTTTGCGAGAGGTGTTGTTTGGGGATCGAATTGATCTCGATTCTGTTTCTATATCGATAGTTTGTCCATAGTAGAAATCGTAGAAAAAGTAGTGGGTGCTAACTATACGAAGAGTTGCACAGGAGAAGAGAAATTTAATATTCAGAGTAGTGCCTTACAAGGGTTCGGAATTTTACTGGGACCACAATTAATTATTACATACATACATATAATAGATATTACTTATGAGACTCGGAATGTCCTGTCAGTGTTACAAACACTATAAATAGATAACTTACTTAAAGTTAAAATATTTAGTTTTTTTAGAGAGTACTGGACACCGAATGACTACTGGTGTGGAAAAACCGGCAAGCCTAAGACAGTAACAACAAATTGTTATATTTTCTAAACTAAAAACAATATTTAACAATAAAAATAATAATAAAGAAATGTGTTTTATATATGTAGGTATTGTAGGTACTTTCAAAAAGACAATGCTCTACCAAAATTCAAAGTAGTAGCTGGCTTTGCAGTACAAATTTAAAATTCTTCTTTATTCTTTCCGGCCCTTCTGCCTTTTGTGGATATGCCGCAAAAGGAAGAAGGTATAATAATTTGGAGAGGGTTACATCCTAGGATTTATAAGGAAGGTGAATCTGTTCAACGAGATGGCCATAACAAGGTTTTAAAAAAAAGTACCACGTAATAATGTAGGTAGGCTTCGAAGGCGACAACGGTTCATTAGGATAAGTAAGAACAGATATTTTAGAAATATTTCTGCTTAAAGACGATTTAACGAAGCAGCAGGGCGACAAGAAACCACTTCTAACTTCTGGAAAAAAAGTCTACTGGAATGGGTACATGAAAGGTAGAATTGAGGCCGACAAAACTGCCAAAAAATTGTGTTCTCTGATGATGAAAAGAATACAGTTCGTGCCATGGATTGTGGAAACCTAACTACTAATGGAGTTGGAACTCTTTTGATAGCAGACGGATCATGAAATAATGTGAAATCGAAAGAGGTATCTGGATAATAATACCCCAATTTTGTTTTTGTTTTTGGCTAAAACACCTAATATTGGTCTATACATAACGAAAAAACTAAACATGTACACTCTTTCAAGAGTACAGTGAATAGAACAGAGATTAAAGTAGAAATTATATTTTGTTAGTGTAGTTATAAGGTATAAAATTCTGTTTGGATTTTTATTTTGTTTTTTTTCTACCTCTCATTCAATCCGACAGATTTTAGATTACTTTCATACTTTCATACCTTCGATCCACTTTGGGGTAATTCTTTACAAAAAAACACAACAACCAAATCGGTGATGAAATAGTTTCTGGTGTCAAATGTATGGAGAGATTCGACACATCCATTTCAAATGATCGCATGAATCTTAGTCACATTACAAACAAGGGGATAGAGTGCTACAGATACCGACGGTATAATTTCAGTAAGTCGACCTCCCTACGAATAGATAGAATTCAATTTAGAAATTTAGAAGTACCAGCTATTTCAAGAGATTAAATGGGATAGTAAGTCAGAATTTAATTGACATTGTGCTCTAATCGTCGTTTGACTACCTATGCAGGTCAGATCTCTTTGGTGTTGGCTCCGAAGACGCCAGAATCAGATTAGTTTTCACGGTCTAATATTATTTGTACATTAAATAACGTACCGAAGCAGTATTCTCTGGTCATAATGTCGGGGATAGTACAAAACGTATATTTTCTTCCTCTTCTTCCATTAGACTGCAAATTCAGAACCAGACTTTCCAGCATGGCCCTCATCCATTGGATCCCTTGATACCTCTGTTTCTGCTTGGTAATTGTCAATTGTATTATTGAAAACGGCCTCGATGCCTAAAAACGCACATAAAGCTTTCTTGACGAGATGATGAAAAGAACGTTTCGTTGACTTCTCTTCTTCTCTGTACGCAACTTTAATAGTCAAATAAGTACAGTCAAGATTTTGAAAATAAATGATATTAGATTTATTGGTTTATAAAATATGGGCAGCATACTAGGCTTATAGCCTAGCTTGAGAAAAAAAATTAGGTTACTTGACTCCAGATAATGAAGATATATCCTCAGTTTTAGCTGGGTCTAAATAAAGCAATCATTCCAAAAATCATAAATTAGTTGGAAATAGACCATCTCCGTTCAACTTTTTACCATACAAACTTGCCTTATGGTAAGTCTAAGGATCAAACGTTTCTGAAAAACTGGTGGCTTTCTGCAATTCTCAACTCATAGGTTAGCAGTTTGATTGACCTTTTCAATTACTAAACCGATTAAGAACGATATCTTGACTGACCATTTATTAAGCAAAGACACATGGCTCTAATCATTAGGAAACGTTACTTCTACAAATATTTAAAAAATAAATGCTGAGCTGTATAATTTTGACCAAGTCATTGCATAACCTTATGCATGGTAAATTCCTGTTCTTGTAAGTTTTCCCTTTATGCACGATCTGAAAAATAAATAGCAAGTAATTAGATTAAAAGGTATACTTTCAGCATTGTCTGAATCACAGAAACTCTAAAAACCCCTGCATTGTATTTGTTGACTTTGGTATCTCACAATAGCCGCTGTCACACGCACAAGAGTCATAATCTAATCTTGTGCAGTGGCCAGCAGCTGCAATAAGAACCTCTAACACATTCTCCAATTGCACTAATGGTATTCACTTCACGTTGATAAATATAATTGCAATCTAAAGGACAACACGTCCTTTGATAACTTTTCCCAAAGTTTTCGTATCAATAATTCAAACTCGAAGCACATGTGTTTTAGTTTCTCATATTTAAAAATGACCCAAATCAATTGCCTTCTACGCTGTGTTTGAAGTAAGACGAAACATTTTATTGATGTTTCAGGTAATAAATTATTTAAACACTTATTGGTTCCCAAGGTGGTTAGCTCCGCTGTTCAACTTACCACTGGAAGAGTCTAAGACTGAATACAACCAGCTTGCTCGTACGACAATAATTAAGACTAAGTTTTTATTTTTAAATTTAGACCGAAGAGAACTACTACGGCTGTTGGCTGTTGGCTGTTGATTGTTAGTTAGGTCTGCCTCTTTTGTGATACTATGGTACTATAAGCTGAAAGGTGGCTTCTTCGATGTTACCATTTCTAGGGCTTCCACTTAGTTCCACACACATGCACATTGAGGGGGTGTTGATAATTTTTAACTTCACATTGATTGTACATAGTAGGTAGGTTGTAATTACTGTACACGCTGGTTGGTAGTCCTTAAAAGACTTTATCCAAATTGATTTAGTATAATATCCTTTTCTGACTTTGTTTCATGATGAATTCTCTCCAGTATTCCTTTTTTGAGGATGGATACAGGTTTGTAAAACGCGTCTTTACAATGATATAAACAATGTTTGAGTGAACCATTTTAGCAAGTAGCTTCTTACTTTTATAGCTGATTGATGTGTCGATGTTGCTGATAGTGTGGGTGGTTTTAGCCATTCAATATAGTGTCGGGGATGGTCATTGGTTAAAAGTTATGTGAAAGTATGTAGAAGAACATAAAGTGCATGCATGAAGCATAAATAACCCCACTAACAACTGCCAGAACTGATATGTAGGTAGAAGAGAGGCAATTAGGTATGTACATGTTGAGGCTTATTGCCTCACATCCCATTAATTTTTCGTTTTTCCTCTTTTTAATTACATTCGATTTGTTCATTATACGGGGTTGAGAAAACCTACGTCAGGTAAAAACGATGACGGTGACACACCTATTTGGTGTCGAAGCTCAGATTTCCAAACCGACCCCTTTTATTAAACCCGATCATAATAGGTCTGGAAGGTCTTTATATTCATAATATCAATGATAAATACTAAACAAATTATGCATATTAGGAATAACAAATCTTAGTTGAAGGATGAGAGCTTCTTGAGCAGAGTTTAAACAAAACGGAGCTATAATTCTAACTTTAAAGACAAAATTCAGAATATTTTATTAACATTTACAGGATCTTATACTGCCTTGGCTTCCATTACACTTTATCTCATAATAATAATGACCTAAGTATAAGCTCCAGTATTACTATGGATTCGAAAATATGTATGAATATATTTGTATATAACGGTATCTATGCAAAGAAAATTGGCTAACTGGTGTCTATTTTTGTTATGAAAAAGTAGACAATAAATTGAACCTAATTTAAAGCAAATCACTACTGAATATCATTATTTAAGAAGTACTGTGACTCTAAGTTATTATTCGCGTGTTTGCTAAAGAAAGAAGGTGGATAAGCATATGTATTCTATAGTTTGTATAACTAAACTATTTTCAAGTATAACTTTTGTATTGTAACTTCTTCTTATTGATTTTATATTGATAGTAAATTTATAACAAATTGATTAACACCTCAGTCATTACGGCTTTAATAAGGCCGTTTGATGGAGGATACTTGGTGTGAGGGTGTGACTGTTCTGGAGTTTCTCCAAATAAGCCTGACTCTGTTTTTACAATACTTACTTAGTGAACTACTATTATCAATGTGCCATTTAACGCAGAAACATCAGAGGCTTAATTGTAAGGCAAATTTAAAGTATTTGCGTCCAGGTTAAGTATCTGAACCAGGAAAACTAAAGGATTGAGTTTTGAACACAAAAGGGTTAGCTAAATGTGTTCAAAATGATCGCAACTATGCAGGGATCTCTGGTATGGTTGCGTAGAAGTAGATCAATCAAAGACAACCCTAAGTTAACTAATGTTAAAAAATAAAATGTAGTACATGATACCCTCTAAGCAACAAATGAATGTCAAAACCACAATACGTTGGAAGGACTTGCCGTGAATACTTATGTGTAAAAGTAGGATTAAGATAAACTTTGATTGGATTAATATGAGTCCTTTTTGCTTACAGAACATATCTAAAGACTTTAATTATAAATTATATATATTTTACGTTCAAGACAATATAACGCATGCACATATGGACAGTGCTATAACTATAACAAGTAATACCTCCGCCTAATGTGTCGACTGAGTTGCCAACTGAAACAGATTTAAATTTCATATTGAAGCCCTATGATGTCAAGACTTTAGATTATATCCATGTATGTATATACATATATACCTATATATACTTATCATGCACACTGACCAGCAGAAGCTCTTTCCTTTACCAAGAACGACTTTTCATTGCGTGTGTTGTTGCAGGTTCTTATTATAGTATACTATATGACACCCCTATTCTATTGGATTCGTTTTGCTTCTCTTTTCTGCTTCTTTTTCGTTTTAAATAATTTTTAAGCGCCACAGATTATATGTACATATATACACACATGTAAACCAGGTAAAGCAATAATTGAATTAAAGAAATATGCGCCCCATTTAGGATAGTTAATTGTATATCAACTATGCATGGACGTTGAGTAATCATGTGTTTCCAAACTGGTTACATTTCGGGTTTTATGTGTTCCATAGTTACAAGCCTGGGGTGAATGTCCCTTCGTTGATTGAGCCTTTTGAATACTCCTTGCACCTTGACCAGACTGAAGGAAAAATAAAAAAAAACGAAAAACAGAACGATGATATGACAAACTGCAGTGCGACTTGGAAAATGTCATTAGAACTTCAGAAGTACTAGTAGTGGATGCCATAGAAGTGATTTTCCCTTTAAAAACAGGGCTGTAAATGATTGCACACCAGCGAAGGTAAGTAGCTGCAGCCGGAACCAGCTTAGAGAGGTAACCTGGATCGTATTGCAATGCATTGGGGGCTTCCGTGTTTATATATTCTAGACGAGTATGTGCTAAAAACCGATTTTTGTTCGGTTTGTTTTTACTTTCCACTGTTTATTCGATTTGCTTTTTTAATCAAATCATTGAAGGTCCAATTATAGAGAAAACGTTCAAATGGTAAAAGATAATGCAGAGATTTGGTATTGGTATACTTTTATACTCGGGTTTTCTTAGTCAGTCTTCAATTGAAAGCATCGGGTTTTGTTTAGATTTAATAAGATCCTGCTTGTTAAACTCAAGAAGTGCTTACAGAATATCTCTTTTTTTCAATTCATTGGGTGTGGTGTGCTCTAGCTTTAAAGTAGAGAGGTGCTCCTAGTTAGCCCACTACTTCTGCAATGCAGTGATACGATGTGTATTTAGGCTTCAGTCGAATAGACTAATTTTATAATCTATTCTGGAGAAAGGATCCATTCTTGCAGAATGTGATTCTTAACCGCAACTTGTAGAATGTGGTTATCTCATAGTTAACACCAGGTGACCATCCCATTTGGTTCCACATTATTGCTGCTATTTCCATAGTATCTGTATCCATTTGATGCATTTAACTACTTAAAGTTAGCTTCCCTAGGCTAACAAGAAATGCAAGAATTCCTTTCCTAGATGTTGACTCATCCGTCGCTCTAACCAACATGTCTATGGTATTGCGTTCATTTTCAAACCTTATCGAGTTTACTCGGGTTACATAATATGACATGGGAGTTCCTCAGCTAAAAAACCTCTAATTTCCTTCCGGAGATTCCCAATTGTAATGCCATGCCCCTGGTGAACTTTTTCCCAGCTAATGCCTGCGACGGATGAATAGTGAGAGGTTTCCTTCAAAAAATAGAAGCGAAGGGTCACAATAACTGTAGAATCAAAACATGTCTGTTTTTTAAAAGTATTCCTAAACATTGCGCAAACTTCGTGTACTCTGTTCTTTTGTCTTTTCTCCACATGTTGCACATATTTGTAAATTACCTTTACTTGATGCATCTGCAGGAATTCCTAAATAACATAAAATCTTTTCTGGAATATAAACATGGTTAATAGCTAAGTTTTTAAAAGAAATAATCTTGATACCTAATGCAAAATAAAAACCATGTGTTTCAAACAAACATACATATTGTACATACTTTGTGCAATCCAAATACACGAGTCCATAGCTTGCTGCTGACCAAACTGTGTTATGAAAATGGTTCAAAAGAAAGTGGAAGATGTTTTCTTAATGTTTTCAAAACGTGTTACAGAAAACAAACTCACCCTCACAAGGTCTGAATGTCAAAGAAATCCATCAGGTTTTCGGAAAAACCGCGTAATACTTCATGCATTGGCAAGTTCCTATACCAAAAGAATACGTTCCACATGGGTTCCAATGTGTTATGTCAAAAAGTAAAGAAATTTGGTTGTGTATCTACAATAAAAAAAATCATCAGTAAGTTTGCATACATATATCTTTACATTGATAGGTAGTAAAAATAAATATAAAATTCATCATCATCATAATATACTTTAATTCAAGTAAATATGCTTGATTAGGAGGATTTTTCTAGAAATACCTAACCCTGCAGGCATATTTGGGTTTCATCCAATTATCTACCAACTTAAGCCAACTTTACCTTGTACTTCCTTGTGTAGTTTACAACAGGAAATTCAAAACCTTTTTTAACAGGTGTCGGAGTGCATTCATTTAACCTGTTTAATCTTACGAATTGTGTTCCAAAAAGAAATAAACTCAGTACACAGCCAAAAAGTCAGATTCAGAAAAGTTTTAGGCGTGAACAGTTATTTTTATTCTTGCGTAGAAAGTCTAGAAGTGAACTCAGTGCTTTCAATACGTTTATGACTTGTAACGGACACCAATCACATTTTCCACTAAAGGTGATAGAAAAGCTAAGGAAAACATTATTACAGTAAACATTTAGAGCACGATCTGGGGTGCACATAGAACGGCAATCAATTTATAAATTTGTTATGGTACCTAAAATATGAGACACAAATACCACTCGAAACTACTTTCCCTAAAAAGTTTTGCGACTATTAATGAAAGAAACACATATTAATAGGCATATGACTCCTAGTTTTTTCCGTCTGGTACGGATTGTATATGCTAAATCCTATCAAAATTTTTTACCAAATCTCCTGAGTACCAACATATGATATCTGATCTCAATAATATTTTTTTTTCGATTTTCCGTTAAAATATTGACCTTCTGAAAGTTCAACAAGGTGAAACTGCATCTTTTTCGTCACCTAGTTTATAATGTATAGGCATATGTAAGTTTGTACAAGCCCTATCTTGTAACAAACTATGTATGTATTAAACTTAATATTCACTAACGATTCCGCTTATGACATTGGCCCGCTTCCTTACAGAAATTTGGCTTTGAAGCAGAACTACTACAGCTGACTGTTTACAAAAAAAGAAAATAGACTTACATCACTGGTAACAAAAAGAAAAGCTTTCTTACGAATTTATTAACTTCAAATTAATTCTCGAAAAAAATTGGCTAATTGAACATACCCAGATATTGGCTAAAGGATACTACAATTGTATTTTATGGGAACGATCCACCATTTACATTAAATGTAAATGCATTTTGTCTAACACGAATATTTTTTTTCATAAAAAACTTTCTATTACAAACTGCCTTAAAGTTTCTTTTTTTCAAATGTCCCCTAATTTTTTAACCTGTAAGTTACAAAGGGTAATACTAAGAATAAGATATATGTACATATGTACATAAATACAAAAATATCATGCGTCTATTCGAACTCGGGTATTTTGTGCACATCTATGAACACTATTACAAACTAACTGGCATTTATTTGAATTTATAAAGAAACATAAACTATAACGGTTGCGATAGAAGCTTTCACTTCTGAAAAAGCTGTTATCGAAAGCTTAAGTACTAATGAATATATTCATTATACATACATATGTATGTACGTTCATATGGCTTCATGGCTGATAAATTATGTTAAAAAAAATACCAACCGATTTTATTTGAATTCCCGGCCTTTCAAGAAGAAAGCATTATTTAACTGGAGAAACAGTATTCTTCGCGTGAGCGTAACAAAAAATCAATTTTCACTGTACAACTCTCTATAAGTCTGTACTCGGACTAAAGAGCGACAAAAACAAAACTCACCCGACAACAACGACGACGACAGTTTGATTGGTGGGAAATTATATTTTCCTTCTCCCCTTCCAATTTTTTCACTGACTACACGTTGTGTAAGGATTCGTGACCTACTTTACATCGAATTTGGATGGAGTACGTGTAGCAAACTACGTCATGGTTGTCCTTACTCAATGAATGAATTTCCCAAGCTGCATGGCACGAAACGGTGCCTGTATCGGTAACCGATGTGAAAGGATACCTAAACAAAAGGGCGTTTGTTTTTTTTTTCACCGATAATAGAATATTTTAAGTTGAAACTTTTAATAAATTTCTATAATATTCCTATGGAAATAATAATAATAAAAAGAGAACAAACATACCTATCTTTTTGATGTAATCTTGGCGCATACTCTCAGGTTGTATATATCAAGATATTTTAGTAAATATTCTGTTGTGACAAAATGGGTGGCACAGTCTTGAAGGGTGGCAGGTCGCTTGGCGCAGGCCAAGACTGGGTATGTTGTGTATACGACACCAAATATTGGGTTAGTGGCACAGGAATTGCAAAACTATGACGTCAGTCGGGTAAACGTCCTCCCGTTTAATTATAGATGACATGATAAAAATATCTCACCCCCTTTCTAAAAATAGATACATCTGTGTGTGTGCGTTGCTTGTGTGTGTACGTACATATAAGTAAGTATGTGTTTATCACAATGAAACGAGGTTATGAACGGGAACTCAGTTTAATACTAGAAGGGATTGATGTAATTTATTGTGCTTACATGAGTGCGAGTAAGGCGGAAGGATATTTTTCAAGGATAAATCATAGAAGTAATTTTTAGAAAAATATTTACAAAAATACTGTCAAGGAGCGATTTTATTTGATGGAATCTGCGAGTTATGATTATACATGTGTATGTACATATGTAATTGTATACATTGTGTACTAAGTTAGCAATTCGCAAAACACTTTTTGGTTAAATGAATTCAACTCTGTGCCTGTGAAATGTTAACTTGCTTTCGTAAGTATGTACCTATGTATGTATATATATCCTAACCTTTACGACATATTCTTTTCTTATACAATATGGGTGAAGTTCAACGTTGAATGAATAACTTATAGAAACGCATAAGATAACCGTTCTGTCGTCTAAAGACTCCGGTAATCTTCTAGTTCTTTTTAGGCTCGTACGTAGTGATTTTAGAGGATGAAGTGGAAGATTATTTATCTTTCGATTTTGAATTAACCTAAACTTAAATGAAAATAAATTGTACGTGTGAGTACCTGAAATCTGACATTAACCAATCTTGGTATAGGGCTGTAAAAAAGAATGTAATCGTTTTCGGGACTATATGTTACTACTTTGGGAACAAATACTACTCTTTGAATTTCAATAGCTACATCTTTTCCAATCATACATACGTTATCCTGACGACAGTCTGACTCTGGTCGGGTATGTAGAGTAACGATATAATTTCTTTCTTTAGGTTGTACAAATGCTCGCATTTATTTAAGACAAATCCATCGATCCTTGCACAACCAAGACAGTGATCTTACCGCTAAACTTTGTTCCATATCTTAGTATTAAAAGCTGAGCATATTTACCTTCGCTTTTTGATTAAGTTTACCATTTTCTTTTGATGGACTTTAAACTGGATTTTGGATATATGTAGGTAAAGGCAAATGTTTAATGTTAGTAGCGAAGACAAAAACAAAGACTAAATTTATAATGGTATTTAGCCGAAGAAATAATTGCAGACTCTTGCAACTCAATCTCGAGGAACAAGATCAACTATAGATCGTGTTTGTTTCAGTAAGCTTCTGAAATACAGATAATAAAACGTACCCCGAAAACACAGACCATATCCAACCATATCTCTGTAGTTTAGTCTCCAAGGTTAATATTTTGCAAAAAGAAAGTTTTTTTTTTATAATTTTGATTGCTGCAGAAATATACATAGGTTTGAATCAAGGAATGTTATAGTATATGTATATACTTTGCACATTTATATACCCATATAGATGCGTTAATATAAAACTTCTTCTTATATTCAAGTTCAAGTATAAACCTCAATTTTGACTATAAATTTTACGAATTATATTTCATAACAAATGAAATATAAAAGAATTTTTGGAAGCCGATGTCTGGATGTAGCTGCACCTATAATATGTAGTTAGTATGTAGTTTCGAAAATTTCAAATAAAGCTTAAATTTAAATCTTACAACAGTTTTATGGAACTTTTCATATTAAATCTTAATGGGAAGTACCTTTAAGATTTTGTTTGAATTTTAGTGATATGCTCCAAGCTCTCTTACCTGAAGATATTAATTCTGGAAATGCATCCATGTATCTGGTACCACTGTCATCTAGTATATTTTCCAGATAGATGCTTTTAAATTTAACGCTCACTTTCACTTTCACTCTCAAGTCCACCTTATCAAACTACGTACACACATAAATTACAATAAACACATTTTTCACGTAGTTCGACAAAAAAAAAATAAAAAATTCCAATGAATCCAAAAATGTTGTAGCAAAAGTGACTGCCAGGGCAACTTGACTGTTCCAAAACAAAATTTGCACTGAAACCTCAAACTTTCTTCGATAACCGATATTAAAAAAACACGACGATTCACAGCGTATACCGAAGTATCTCCTTTCGAATGCTGCTTTAAACTGCTCCACCATTGCTTGCTCCCTAATGCGAGGTGCCTTTCACAGCAGCAGCAGTTTGTTGTCCTTTGCAGAAAATTTTCGCCAAACCTATGTACATCGAAAGTATATAACAGCAGCAGCACAAAGTTTCAAAGCGGATACACATTGAATATGTTAAAGAGTGTTCAACAAAAAAACCAACAAAAAAACTCAGAGAAACCTTCGGCACAGCTTCAGAGTCTTTTTGAATGAAATGTGCATGTACCGCGTAACCCGAGGTTGAGTTTGGCGCACACAAGGACTTCATCTTTCTCTCTTTCGCTCTATAATCTATGACCGTACACAGGATTCTCATGGAACAGAAGTCACCTAAATAGAACCGTCACACAAGAGAACTCACACTTGTTTTTTTTGGTTGTTTCTATGCCTTCCTCAATGTATTCGAATGGTTGTGAATCGCGCGAGCAAGTGTCCTCTATTCAGTAATGCACACATCCATACATATGTATGTATGTATGTATGCGAGTATGTATTCATCTGTGCAGACGTACAATTTGTCAATGAAACATTATAAAGCTTGTATTTGACCGATATTTTTCTGAGTGACGTCATATAGAAAGGAAGGCATTTTTCATAGAAACAATTTGAGTGAAAAGCTTCGAGAATATTATGAATGTAAAACTTTGCAATGGAGATGAATGTCATGAAAAGAGCTTCCATTTTGCTCCCAATGTAGGAAATGTTAAGGTCTTACAATACGATTTTGGAGTTAAGTTCCTCAAATTAATTATTTCTTGTACCTAGAATATACAGTGCGTTTCATATATATAACCTTTTTTATAATTTTTAAATATCTGAAAACGTACGACACATTTCACCTGTTTTGTATTTTTCTAATATTTATCATGAGTTCAAATATAAATTAAAATAAAAATCAATTGGTTTTTTCAATTAAAAAAATTTATATTTTCGATTTATTGAAATTTTATGAATTCAAGTGTTTCATATTTATAACCCATGTTTTATTTAAAAAAGTTTTTATTAAAAAAGTTAATAATTTATTTGACTCCCTTAGCCAAAATCAATTCAAATAATCTTTTTTGCATTGATTTTATTAAGTTTTCCAGCAGTTCAGGTTCAATTTTGTCCCATTCTTCAACAAGGGTTCGCTTCAACTCTGCAGTTGATTCAAATTGACGATTTTGGGCATATACTCGCCTGACTAAAATGCCCCAAATATTTTCAATTGGGTTTAAATCAGGAGAGCATGCTGGCCAACTCATTACATCAACAGAATTTGATCGAAGCCAACCCATTGTCTCGGTGCTGGTATGTATCCTGGCATTATCCTGCTGGAAAACCCAATTTTTTTGTCGATTTTCGGCCAGGAACGGAATTAGACTGCTTTTGCAGAACCTCAATGTAGTCTGCACTCTTCATCTTCGAAGATGTAAAGTGCATTTTTAGGCACCCACTCGAAGAGAATGCACCCCACATCATAACCGAACCACCTCCAAAATTTCTCGTTGAGAAATATCTCGGTTCCTTGCGCAAATCTCGCCAATAAGAGTGCATACCATCTGGTCCATCCAAGTTCCATTTCTTCTCGTCAGAAAATATCACCTAAGAGACAAAATTAGAACAATATTACTAATGAAATTCAAATAAAGAAAAACAACGATTTCACTTACAGTTGTCCAATCAGTAGCCATATTGTTTTGCGCGAATTCCAACCTTGCAGTTTTGTGCCGATTTAGGAGACGTGGACAGCAATTCATTTTGGAGCGGACTAGGTTTGGATTTCTTTGAATTGCTCTCCAAGCCGTCGTTTTTGAAATTTTCGTATGAGCCAACGCTGCAAGTTTGGTGCAACTCAAGGTCGAATTGCTAGCTGCTCGAGCAATCTTGCGCTCATCTCTTTCCGTGAGCTTTCTTTTTCTTCCACTGCGCTTCACAGTCCCATAAGATTCGGGATCTTTTAAAAAATTACTCACTACACGAGTACTCCGACCGATTGTTTTTGCTATCGCACTTATTTTGTATTTTTCACCTTTTAAAGCTAAAATTTTGCCTTTTTCTATGTCGGATAATGACGTACCACGTGGCATTTTGAACGAACAATTAAATTTAGCACAATAATCACCGTTCCACAATCTGTAGTTCTCGCTACTTCAGTATATTGCGAAATGGGTTATAAATATGAAACGCATTACTACATACACTAACACGGCATTCTCTCTTAAAATGCTTCTTTCGCCGTAAAAACAAAAAAAAAAAAAAAACTAACGGTATTGTTGACTGACGTCATGCTATTAATGTGTTCTATCTCAATTTTCTCAATTGCTGGAAGTCGCTGTTACATTTTATTCAAATTTGAAAATCTAACTGAAAAGTCGGTTATAAATATGAAACGGACTGTAGTACATATGTATATGAATGAAGGTATAGGATCAAGAGGTTTATTAAAAACAAGCTGTGACGAAACTGAATGACGGTGTTAATCGTGACACTCCCAAAATCATTGCAACTTATTAATCAAAACTGAATGCCATGAAATTAGGAAACTTTTGACCATGTTCAGACAGGACTGGAAGACTGGATTTTTTTGACGTTTACGGGCGAGGGGGGAAGCAGAGAGTTGACATGGTACGGCAATATGGATTTTCTGGTTTTTTTTAATATCCTGAATTTGTTTCGACGTTTGGAAATGGCAATTGGTGTCATTCCACGAAAGGGGAGACAGAAAATTAAAGAACTGAGAAATTTAAGAATTAGGTATATATAGGAAAGCGAAAGTACACCGATTTACATAACTGTTGTGAAAAGCATTAGTTTTATTGTAAAAATAATGTGTTGTTGAAATGTTGAAAAGCAAACCAATTTTATTGGCGCCAACAACTAAGGCTGTGTTCACTGTCAAGCGAATTCGAGTCGCGCGATTTCCAGCGAAATCTCCATATGTACTTGTGTAATTGATCGCTGAAAGCGGAGAGCGCTACGCGAATTCTCTTGACCGTGAACGAGCTTAATACGTCAAAAAATGTTCGCGAAATTTTCAGAATTATGAATATAAACATCCAAATGTTAAGAAAAAAGCATGGCCTTCCGTCCAGTGTGAGCAGTTTTTTTCGGTTTGTTGAATTCAAAGTCTAGATTTGATTATGTAGTAAAATGTATATCCCCACTCAACTGCGTACTAACTGACCAAAGTCAAGTTGTTGCAGGATATATAGTAAGAGCTCCTTGAAAAATCTTAACGATCCGAAAATATTGTATATGTTGGCTTCCTCTTTGCATTTTTAATGAATTATATTATTTCCAAATCTGTATGCCCATATGTAGTATATGTACACTTACGATTGATGGTTTTACAGTGACATACTTCAAATATTACCTTTCGCACTTTTATCACGTCTATGTGAACTGACCGATTAGAGTATTCAATCTCTTAGACCCATCCTTAGAAGTAAGAAGTTAGTCTAAGGAAAATTGAAAACACAAACATCATTACTACATATTCTTTGCTTTGTGGATTTCTACGAATTAAGTTTCTACTACACTTACATATGTACGCTGTTTCTGAGATCCTTTATGCACCGGCAACACTGTTCACTGTTGCTCCATGTCTGTAACAACTTTGCAGACTACTGTCGTCATCACCTTGTTATGTGATCCTTTATACATTCATATATCCTTCGAAACACCCCGCAAATGTGTATGTAGGTCACATCAGCATTGGGTCAGTGTGTTAGCAGGAAAATGTGACTAAAAACCGAGCAAAACATAAGCAGAAATAAAGAACGAATGAGATGGAGTGAGAACAGTAGATGGTGGTATGAAAATTGGGTTACCAAAGGCAGACGCAAATATTTTACCATCGTCCTCGTCGTAGGTCTACTCTATTGAACGTCACTCATGGTTCTCTTTGATGACGTAGATGCTGTGAATTTGTCGAGGGTAATGGGGCGGGAGGTATAAAATGGGCGTGAATGGTAAAATAAAATGGGCTTTGGCCGGGAGTAGGGTTACAGTTCTGATTGTTTTCCTTCCTCATCTAACATTCCACAAGTATGTATGTCTCTATATTATTCATATAGGTTTTTCGATTTCTGTTTGTTCATAGCCAAATTTTCAAACTAACTTCTGATAAGGACACCCAATAAGTCATCACCTTCATGTTGACTTGAATTTCCAAAATTGTCGAGCAAAAGCAAAAACTGAAATTGTATTGTGTGAGTGTCTAAATTTAGATAGCCTTGACGAGTCTTTTGCCAAATACATCGACGGTGGTCCGACATACGGTCTTCAATGTTAGAACAATCAGCAGTACTGCATAGTGATGACGTTAACGCTAGGTAAACAATGTTGTGGAGCTTTATGTTTGTGTCCGATTTTCATAAAAGAAAAGCTCGGGATAGCTATGCGGTAGAAGAGGGAACTTCTGTTCTTTTTTTTTTTGTCTTCTTTCGCTTCCGTTGGGATATTTTGTATCTATAAGTTCATACATATGCTTAGTATACTCCTTATGCCACAGAAGTTGGGTCAAAAGTTCATCAACCTGCAATAGAAGGTCGATAAACCAAAATTGTGACGTTGTTCAGTTGAGAAAGGTACATAGGAGTGTTGTTGTGCTGTACAAGCGTTTTCTGGGTTCTGGGTGGGGAAAATGGTGTGAAGCATGATTGTGTTAATTTAGCTTCGTATGCGCGGATCTATTTTTAGAACATAGAGGATGATTTAATGTTAGTTCAAATAAATGATGAAATGAAATAAACAATTAAGTTTATTGCGATACGAGGAAAATAACAGGGGGAATAAAGTTATGCCAAAAATGATGATTTATCCTTGGATAGAAAGGTTTGATGAGTTGGTTTCATTTTTATGCAACACAAATTACGTACTTATAAATCAATGGTTTTAGTTTTAATAAAAACGGCAAAAATTAAAAGAATCTGAAGGTTCTTTACTGGTTATCCAGTGAGCATAAAAGTATTAAAAAAATGTAATTCAAATACTTAGTGTGAAATTCAATCCGGTGATGTTTCATTCGAACTTTACGTACATAAGTTAATTAAGAAATCTTACAACTATACCTACCAGCCTGAAACGAATGTCCAACCATACAAAATGGGTTTCGCAAATGGGGTTAATATTATCTATCATTCTCCAATGGTCCTATGCTTTTCAATCCATCGGTTATTCATATTTAAAATTGGTGGTGAAGTTATGAAGTCATTATCGGCGGAAAAATTGGAATTGACGTTGAGATCATATTAAAGGTCATTAACATTGAAGATATGCCAATAGATACACGATTAAGATGAATCCTCAGAGATGTTTCACGTTTATCTCTAACAAGTGAACTATCTTGGAAAAATAAGTTTTCCGATGAGAGCAACTTCCATATGTTCCGCATCAAGGTCAGCCACATTTGTCATCACATTTATTATATACATGTTACTTTTAAAATAAAAAATAATATTGAATGTAGATCCTCAAGCTCTACTTCATCTGAAGCTTTGCAATTTATGAGAAAAAAAATGAAAGAGTAAAAGAAACAAGGTGACCCTCTCTTGGTTAAGTGGTCATATGGGAATAGAAGGTAATGGGAGACGAACTTCATAGCTCCTAAACCATTCTACGGAATAACTGGCCACACCCTCAAAGAATACGTATGTATTTTATGGGAGCATTGTAGACGCCGTGGCTTAGTGGTTAGTACGTTGGACTATGGAGCAAGGAGTTCGAGGTTCGAATCCCAGTCGGGGAACACCTAAAAGTTTTTCACGGCCCCACCTCTCGCGAGCGTCTGACAAACGTCCGAAAGTACAACTGTCTCGAGAAAGCTTCTCAAATAATAAATTGACACCGCATTAAACGGTAGGCCCCTTCCATTCGTATAAAGAATATTACACGCACAACACGAATGGTTGTGAGAAGCTAGCCTTTTTAAGTGTTTTTTTTTAAAGTGTTAGTTTAGTAAAACCAAATACTTTAAATATTTGCTAAAGCTTTCTCAGTAAGAAAAATAAATGAAATTACAAAACTGTCCAGATACGTCAATTTTAAATTAAAAAAAAAACCTTTTTCACGGCTGAATATATTATGAACAATTCTCTTCTCGAAACGGCTGAGTATTTGTCCTCTGACCCCAAAGAAACAACGATTAACAAAAGTTATTTTTTGTTTTATTTCTGGTGACGTGTTGTTATAAATGTTACAGCAGAGCCAAAGTAAACGCAGTCCAATTGTACCTAAAAGCTATAGCTGTTGACAGTGACGTTTTGTGTCAATTCTTGTTGACAGCTAATATTTGATTTGTACTCATTTAGCGATAACCGATACATACCAGATCGGTGGTTTTCGGCAATTCTTTCAAGTATAATATTAAAGAAGTAACATGACAATAAAGGTCTCGGTGAGGTCATCGTAGAATTTGATGGACCGAATGTTCTCAAACGAACGAGTTTGGGTGTGATGCCAATACTGGATATGACTTTGTTTCATATGGAGCCTTAAAAGTGATGAAAAGGTGGGGGGTATCGATTAGATATCTAAAATCACATTGAAAGGCTCCATTCAGATTATTGACGAACGGTTTCTTACATCAACACAATATGACCGATAGTTTAAGTGGACAAGGGTTGGAAAGATGGTTATCTGTAGAATCTGTGGTCTAAACTCTTTCATATAGATCGTGGGGAAGGTTGTCACTTTCATGACAAAGGTACTTTAATCGCCAGTCTCCACTACTAACTTTGTTGCCTATAGGGCGTATTTTTTGGCATATCCTTGTACTGTTCTTAATCTAGATTCTCTGAGGAATTCGAGGCTGAAGGTCCAATATAGAATCAGCAATGTGATACATCTATTTCATCTTGGAGCTTATATACGTTGGTTTTTTCAATTAGAAGTTGATGTGTAATATTAAAATTTTATTAGTTTTAGTTCCTGAGGAGTTTCTTAGCCTGCCTCAGGCCCTGAACGTTTGTTTCCAGTTCTTGTTCTGTTGGGCTTAAATTTTCTTTTTAGCTAACGTTTCAGTGATGTCTATTTGCCCAATATAGAAACAATTTTTATTTCTCCAACAATTTTCTAGCTTATTTGAACTAAGATAGTAATCAAGTTTCCTATATTTTTTTAAACGCATTGTGATATCTTTAAATCGAATTCGTCAAATTATCGCTCAGATTGCAATCGCTTACCCTGACATTGAAATGATGTAAACAAAACCTAAATAAATAAAAAGAAATTCTTAAATACAATCTTTCATTCAATATATTTGTTCAAATCGTTAGTAGAAATTCTGCCATGATTCATTGGCACTGCGAATTCCTTTAGGAAAAAACATCTTTAAATCTCTTAAAGTCGAACTACTGTGTGCGCTTTAAATTAAATGAACACATTCCGTGAGGGGTGAAATATAGGCGGTATGCGTACCTATGTGTTATTGTCTTGCGTCATTGATGCTCCACATTCAATACTATATCGCTGTGAATAAGGCCAAAAATAAAATCTCCGCCAAAGATACATATACCGTATGTATGCATCTCTAAATAGTTCGCTCGCTCTATGTGCACCGGTTAATAAACTTGAAAGTTTCTGCACAAAATTTTCATTCAAGAATCGCAACTACTGTACATAGAGTGCGTTTCGCTGCACAACAGGATAAGGGGCGGTATTGGGTGCGAATTCAGTGCGGTAGATATGTACTTGGCGAAATAAAAAAGAAGTAGGCCACTTCACTTGGATTCACGAGAGTCGAGAGACATTCAGAAAGGCCTTTGCAGACCGCTTTGGTAAGAGACGGGTAAAGTCGGGGTCGGGATATGACGTCAGTGATGAAATTCAGGATAACTTTTCATTCAGAAGCATAAAAACATACATATATGTATGTATCTGATGCTGCTATGCTGATATACATATTGCATTGTATCATTAAATATGACGCATGACCTATGAATGCTTTATGGTTAAAGGTTGTTTGTTTTTATTACTTTATTTTAAAGAAATGTTAATATCAGAATGTGTTTAGAATTGTTTCGAAGGGCACTTTAATTAATCGAGAGTACAAGCCATTAGTTTTGTGGAGAACGCATTGAAGGACGAAGGCTTTGGGGAATTCTGTATACTTACATACTTGCAAGCTGCAAGTGACGTCATTGCTCTGTTGTCAGGTTGGATGAATCGATCCAAATATAGTTTTGAATGAATTTCCTATGTATAAGCATATTTTGTTTATAGATACATATATGCACTAAGAGGTGGCACAGGTAAATAAATGGGAAAGAGATGAAAATGAGCATGAGTTTCATAGACAGAAAACTTGAAAGGATTTTGAATAGTAATTACCTAACCAATCACATATGTAGATTGAATGCATTAAGTACAATGTAATCTGACTGTTAATCTTGATCTTTTAAAATCTAAAACGCTTAGCGCCCAAAAATAATTTTTTCTCAGAAGCCTCTAGATATGGTAACTCGAAATTTTGCACAGTAATTCCTTACTGGCTGTACATCCGAGATAAGAAGGGTTTTAGGGTCTTAAGTGAAGAAACTATCAAGTGTATGTACTTGATTACGCAGATCTTACGTACGAAATTTTGTTTGAGAAGATTTTGCATGAGAGTTAACTCATTTTTATTAAAAAAATTGTAGGAAAATGAGCCTCGAGTCCATCTATTTCGATGAAATGTCTTATTACATCGAAGTAGTAATACATTTCCACAGTCAGATTATGTTCGGTTTCGTTCAGTTTCAGGCTCGAATGGAACACAGTCTATGTTAGGATGATAATGCGATTTAGTCACCTGGACTAACTTTATTCTTTCGAGAATTTTGCTCATTTGCGTGTTTTGACAGATGATTTATGTACAGGACACTCCTCTATTTTTTATAATCTTTAATTACTTCAGTAAGACTTGGCTTCGTACAGGGCACAGTGATTTTCCAGGAAATTAATTACTTGGTCAAGACGAATACCTGGTTGTTAGATTAAATTGCTGCGTAAACCAAAGGTTGTGAATTTAACCAATCGTAGATGGGCCGATGGCACTATGAGTCTCAGCTGTCTGATCGGACAGAAATGTGCCTGCTCTCGAATGACTTTTATGGAAACTTACTTGACTTAACTTTAGCTGGCGCTACAGTCCGGGATGGACTTCGGCCTTATCCAAGAAGCTCTTCCAGCCAGCTCGACCTTAAGCCAGCTGCCTCCAGTTACGAACGTCAACCCAAAGAAGCACTGATTGGTAAGCGTTAATCTCCGTTTGATCTCACTGCTGGTGTCATTATCAGAGTTTATTGGGGTTCCTAGGTAGGGAAAGTTCTTAACAACCTCAAAGTTATATCTGTCGAGGATGACATTCTGACCGATACGTCGATGTTATCTGTCTTTTTGGTTGACAACATATACTTCGTTTTGCTCTCGTTCACTGTTGAACCCATTTTAGCAGCTTCCGTTTCAATGCTCTCAAACGCACTACTGACATCAAGCTTTGTTCTTCCAATAATGTCAATATCATCGGCATATTCAAGCAACGGACTTTTGAAAGATTGTCCATCTGATGTCTAACGTTGTTAAAGAAATCGCATGACACTGCGTCGCTGGTTTAAATCTTTTTGTGACATCAAAGGTCTCAGTGAGGTCTTTCCCGACCTTGATGGTGCAACTTACTCTTTAAATTGGAGTACCAACCAAAAGGGGTTTCGCAGGTTTCTGGGGCTTCATCTTGGTGAGACACTTCGGCTGTAAATATTCAACGTTCAGCACTCTAACTGTGTAGGTATCACTGTACCATTTGCGTGCGTTCGGTGTGAGGTTCATAAAAAGATGAAAGACCAAAGTTTTTCGATAACTTACCCACCGGGTAAGTTTACTCCACCAAAAAATAACGTTTAAAACTCTTCAACAGTATGAGTTAAATTATTTATAATATTCTTTGAATATAAGAAAAAAATTTTTCTTTAATGACGCAACATTTCTTCTGACAACATCACTTGGCATCTGTACAAAATATTATAAGTATTATGCTTCTCAATAATAGATGCTAAAGGCAAAAACACATCAATTTTAATGCTCAACTGCACTTTCAGTAAATCTCTCACACGCTCATACAAACAGACATCCATACATATGCATAGAGCCTTGAATTTCTAAAAGTCCTCAATTTTGCATTCATTGTGCTTCAAAAACCTACTAAAATAAACACACAAAAGAGAAATATTCAAAATCCATGATCGAAAATGTTTCAATTTTTCAACTCAGAAAACAGAAAACAAAATAGAAACCCCAAAACGAAAAATTCTTTCTTAAAAAATGAACAATTTTGCTAGAATTAGATGTACGCTATAAGCATACGAGTAGAGTTTCACAATCTATTTTAAATGTTTATTCCTACACAAATTTTATTCATTTTCACTAATTTTTCTGCCAACGTAAATGTTTAGATGACCAGGGGTGTGTAAGGTAAAAGATTTTCAAGAATCATATTTTTTTTTTTCAAATGATTCCTCATTTACTTTGGACTTCGGAAGTAATTGACTAGGTTGTTGGTTTCCTTAAGATTCTGGAAATGACACTATTAGCTAGTGGTTGTATGCGAGTTCTATAGATTAATTAGAAAGATATATTTTTTTTAAATTTTAGGTTAGTAACTGGTAGTTTTTTTCTGTTTTGATGAAATAGGCTACACTTTCATATGGTATTTTGGAATTTTTCTTGCAATATAGAGAATCAAAACCGAAAATTGGTTTAAAGAAAATGAAAACAAAAAAAAATTGTTTTAAACAAAAAAAAAAAAATCGTCTCTGCTTTCAACTCCTTGCAACAGCGGTATCTATTTCGGTGCGATTCTATTTTAAGATTGGGCATATCGGCAGTGTGGCTGTGCCCAGAGATTCATTTTAGCCGAATAGCGCTTGCGTCTCAAATCAGAAAACGATCTTTACTGATTCTTTCGTAGAATATAGTCTGCCGTTGGTCGTCGGACCGTTCAGTTTAGAAATTCCGAAGTTTCTTTGATCGCGACACTCTCTCACTTCCTTTTTATTCTCCTCTAAGGTGAGTTCCTGGATCTGTGTAAAGGAGAAAAGGATAATTTTGTATAATATCTTTTCAAAAATGGAAAATTCCAGAATAGAATAGAAAAGTGTTACCAAAAATAATAATTTTGAACCGGATAGTCGCGAAAATCGGTATCGGTATCGGTATCGGTATCGATATTAAATTTTAAATACAAAATTGTGGATTTAGTATTTTATTTTTTTTCGATAATTGGTGAAAATTTTACCACTTCAGTGTCACAAATTCAGTGCAATTTAGTGAAGTAACACTTGTGAGAAGTGTATAAAAGCTGAAGATGAAAAAAAAAGAAAGAAAATTGCCAACATGGACATTGTGAACTATTTTTAGATACCTCAGTTGAAAGTTAAAAATTAAATGTTTTTCAAAATGCTTGCTGAAGGATTTGAAAAGGGGTCTTTGGACAAGGTCAAATGTTTTAATCCTATTTAAAACTGCTCAGAAAACAGTTCAGTATACATATAAACGTGCAGCAGAATTTGGATACATTACCGCTGTTGCTGACCTCGCCCACACTTAAATAAAGCTTTCGTGGATTTTCTTTTCTGCCCAGCTAATCAAATTTATTGTGGGTTATTTTTAAAACATATTTTCGATCAGTGACACATGTAATACATAATTTTATTTTTAAATCAATGTGATTAAATTAATACTTGTCTAACTTGAGGATTTACTTGATAATGTTCGAATACTTGTAGACATGATTCAGCGATCTTAAGTTACATAAATGTTAAGAATAAGAACTGAAAAGTTTTTCATTTTGTAGATGAAATAAGATATCATCCATTAGAGTATTCGTAGTGCGCATGAATGTGCTTTTGCGTGTGAAAAAAGCTGGCGTCCATATACGGACGCCGTGTATTTGGGTGAAGATCTATTTTTGTACGCGTATACAGGAGAAATGCGTATGCGTATATAATGAATTTTAGAAAAATTAACACCTTCAGATTTATTGCTTAAAATACAAAAAAATACATTTCTTATAGATATACATTTTTTTTAAACTTGCATTTTCAGTAACAGATAACAACACATAACCATGGCTGATGAAGAGGTGAGGTATGTATAATAAATCTTCAAATTATCTTATAAAAGAAATAGAAATTAATAGATTTCATTTTTATATTTTTTTACATCCCTTTGGCAATTTTTCATCATCGATTACAGTGTGACAACTTTTAATAAATATTCTAAGAGGTAAGGTCAATCGTTTTGTTGCAAGAATACCCCAAGGCTTTTATTTGCTTGCACAAAATAATTCTAATGCTTCTTATGCGCTTATTTATAGATTCAATGGGATATAAAACAATACATAAATTGTTCCTCACTGTTATGGCTATTCAACTTTTAAATGATATTGCAGCTAATATAGAACTTAAGATAATTTTGAAAAATCCTTGCCAAAAGTCATTTATTTTGAAATTTTTAAATATGGTCGGTATGGTGTTGGTGCGGGAACAAGTTCGCCATGATGGATTTTGACAGATAATGAATGTGACTTTCAATATGCATGACAGGAACTAGAATACGAATGATATAAGTGTGACGTAAAACGTTTGGTTGGTAATTTTGAACGGATTTCAAAAAAATTTAAACTGACACACACATGCAGAAAGTGGGATTCTTTTGTCTATTTATCACAAAGTTATCATAGAGGCAAAATTGTTGCGTTGTTTCTACAGGGCACAACAGCCCATCAATTGTGATGACGTGCGATGGTATTTTGATGATATTTTAAGCAAACTCTTAAATTAATTAAGTTTTTGTACTTAATCGTAATCAGAATCTCAACACCTTAACAATTTCGATGTCTATTTATAAAGGTATACGCACTCGTATTTGTCAGATTTCACTCACTTAAGATCCGGTTTGAAAGTAAATTGCGTATACTTTTTTCTATTGACAGTTTAAATTCGGGGCTAGTATTCAAAAAATCTACAACCTTGGTTTAAAAACTGAATGGATTTAGAACTTTCAAAATAAATAACTGCTTCTCGCTTGAATCTTCCAAATATACTTCTTATATTCCTAATACTTCAAGAATTTTTCAAGTTTAAAAGTCTATTTTTATTTTCATTTACAGAAAAAGGCGGCAGCGCCTGCACCGGCACCTGCACCAGCGGCTGCGGCACCAGCAGCTGCTCCAGCGGCGGCGCCTGCAGCCGCACCTGCAGCCGCTCCTGCAGCCGCACCTGCTGCAGCACCTGCACCAGCTCCTGCCGCAGGGGCTCCTGCACCTGCTGCAGGGGCACCAGCACCCGCTGCAGCCGGGGCACCTGCAGCAGCTCCAGCTAAAAACGGAGCTCCTGCTGCTGCGCCTGCCAAAAATGGAGCACCTGCTAAACCAAAAGATCCAAAGGAGGAGGTATACCAAGCGAATCCTCAATCTGTATTCGTGTCCTCCTCGTGTCGATTTCTTTATGTGATCGTTGGGTCTTATGTGTCAGCCATTTTTTTTTCAAAATTCTCACTTAAACAAACAAAATATTTATTAACTTCAACAGGCAAAGAAGGCTAAACAAGCCGAAATTGAGCGCAAGCGTGCTGAGGTTCGCAAGCGTATGGAGGAAGCCTCCAAAGCCAAGAAGGCAAAGAAAGGTTTCATGACACCAGAAAGGAAGAAGAAACTCAGGGTTTGTATTAAATCAAAAATACAAAAGTTTTCTGTTGTAAAACTTATACTTTCTAAACAGTTGTTGCTTCGCAAAAAAGCCGCTGAAGAATTGAAGAAAGAACAGGAACGCAAAGCTGCTGAACGTAGGCGTATCATTGAGGAGAGGTGCGGCAGTCCCAGGAACCTTAGCGACGCCAGCGAAGGTAATAAACAAATTATTCCATGCAAACTTAAATTTCCATTTACATACATTTTTTTAATATACAATTCAATACAATGTGTTTTTAATTCGTATAGTAGAAATCATTGTAAAGGTTAAGTTTATAAATTTATTTATTTTTATGGTATCAAAAGTCATATTCATTTTGACAGTGACACACATTTTATTTCGTTAAGAAATTTAATTTTTTTTTTATACAAAAAATACCAAACACAATTTCTTCAGAAACAATTAAATCACTTTGCCGTCAACACCACGAAAGGATTAATAAATTGGAGGACGAGAAATATGACCTTGAATATGTTGTTAAACGAAAGGATGTTGAGGTACACATACATGAAAAAAAGGCTTTCAAAAGCTTGCACCTGACTCTTTATCTCTCACTACTTCTCTCACTTCGCTATTTCTGGCTGTGGTTACATTGTTTTTCATTTAAGAATATATTTTTTTTATATACAAATTGATAAACATTTGTATAATCTATTGTAAATGCACAAGCCACCAACTCTATCTTTTTCGCCGCACTTGTTATCAGTGATGCTAGCTTTCTATGCTATTATTATTTTTCTATTTTTCTTTAAAGTGCATTATCAGTGAAAAACAATGTAAGCCAGCAATGAATTTTAAAGAGGCAACACACTACACAAAACAAAACAAAAAACAAAAAAAAAAAGCAAAACCGGCTAACACGCTGAATCTACAGATTTTTTTTTCACTTTTTTAATAAACACTATTTTTTCCTTTAATATTATTAATTTTCATATGAATTAGTGCAATATCTACTACACCAACAAATTCTCACCAACAATAAATAAAAAGATATAAATTTTTGCTTCACACGCGATCGCAGAAAATAAATGAAATGCAATAACATTTTTGTACATATTTTGATTTTTGATATTATTTTTTTTTTTTCACATTTCACTTATTTTTCGATCTAAAATGAAAAAAAAAAATATCTACAAATTAACTTAACACCACTAAGCATACTGTGTAACGTCTCTCAACAAAATCAACAACCTGGCAAAATATTAATATTTGAGAATAAATATTTCATTCCATATATGTCTTCAAGCGGCTTCTGTCGATGTCCATAAAGTGATAGACCAAGCACAAACATTTTATTTATTTTTTTTCGGAACACCATACCAAACTTTGCTTTTGCAAGATTTGTTGTAATGTATTTGTTTTTTACATCTTATGCAGTTTTTTTTTTCTTTATTTTGGGGTAATGGTAAAATTAATTTTAGGATTCACACATTTACACAAAAGAAACTATACACATCTTGTAAACAAAAATTATTTTAATTTTTATGTATAAAATAATATTTTTAGACATCGTTAGGAAAGTCGCAAAAGAGTATCACGATAGAATTCATAAATTGGAAGAACAAAAATACGATCTTGAGTATGAGGTTGCAAGGAAGGACTTGGAGGCAAGATTTTCATGCATACCAAATTTTTGTTGTAGTTACTTTTTTTTTTAATTATCTCGTTAAATTCAGTATATATACAGTTAATATAATTAATAATCAAAAAAAAAAAAAAAGGACGAGATATGAATTTTAATTGTTTTTTTTTGTTGTTGCAAACAAAACAATATTGTAGAAGCAAACGCTGCTGCTGCTGCCAAAAATTTTCTAAGAAAGTTTCGGTTACGTAGATTTTTGGGCAGAATTAATATTATTTTTTAAATATTATAGATGTGCCAACATTAATTTTTGTAAAACACTAAATACATTTTTAATACTTTTTTTAGTGTTTTTTGTATGAGGTGGGCGGGGTTTAATTTTTTAAATTTTAGTTTTTTAAAGCTCACACTTTTTTGGAGCTTTTCAAAATTTAAAGCAGAATACCGGTATATAAGTTTTTTGATTTGATTGGTGACCTAATTACATAGAGAGAGTTTTGAGTTCGATAAAATTTTCTGAAACGAGATTAGTGCTTCTCTTTCAGTCTAATGTTAGTTTATTTTTTGTATAATTTGGTTTTGCTAGATATTATACTTTCAATTGTTGATTCAGCACATTTTTTTGGTTTTAGGCCCTATTTTTAGAATGCCTAATAGTTTGTATACAATGCGCTGGACAGATGACTTCTGTGGTGTATTGTTGTACTGAATTTATATGCACATCAAAAGCGTACTCAATTTTTGACCTCTTGCGGTTTTTGAATCTAGTAAGATAGTCCAAACCCCTGAATGAGCGTAAATGTGATAGCTCATGTACTAAATGGAGTATAAAGACTAATTCATATTTACGTTTAGTTAAGTTAGTTTAAAAAAGGTTAATTCCAGGTCAGCTCTTAATTTGTACAAATAGATGGAGCCATCTTCCAATCCGTCCAGCATTTATTGGCTGTGACTTAGCAAAGCTACATATAAACTTTGTATGTACACTGTATCGAGAGAATTCAAATTTTAGCATAGGTAACTCAAAGTACCTCTTTCTATATAATGGTCCAATTTAATATCTTATGTCAGAAAAGAAAAAAAATAACTACCTCGAACAAACAACAACAAAAAAGATTACTAAAAAGTAATAAGTATTTTTTACATTTTCTAATAAGTGGTAGACTAAACAAAAAATGCTTAAACACTCAAGTATATTTATATTTTTTTTAACACAAAAAGTAAAATGTAAAAGCAAACTTTATACATTTTTTTTATATATATTTTTTTGATTTTTGAAGCTTTTACTACTACTGACATTCTCACAAAAACATCCATTTAACAGTCACACCGTTAGGGACAAGTTACATTTTACAAAAATATTTTATATTATTATATATTTATATATACAAAAAAAATAAAATAAAATACAAAATAAAACAATATTCAATAAAAACCAAAAAACTAAGAAATAGAATAAAAAAAAATTAAACCAACAAAACTCGATAATTTAGCCGAACTTCAAACAATATGTAAACAATATTGGCAACGCGTTTATAACTTGGAGGGTGACAAATTTGATTTAGAGCGTATCCAAAAAATGAAGGCGTTCGAGGTAAAGTCTTCTTCTCTACCTATAAATACTTATATATGCATTTTTTTTATATACATATATCTATATCAGCTATATATATATACAAACTATATATACATAGAAAAAGTCTAAAACAGATTTTTGTACGTTTTTTTTATTCTTTTTTGTTGTTTCAAATTCTGAGACAACAATGACTATATATTGAGATTATGAAAATAACGGTTATGAATTGAAATATAATTAACTCTTTTATAACTTTCGTTTTGTACACTATATGACTTTATAATATTATTATTTTTTCTATTATTATTTATTTTTGTATTTTGAGATTTCAAACTATTTTTATTTTTTTTGATCTGATTCTTAGTTTAGTTGATTTCTGTTTAACTTTTTCTTAAATTGTTAACTGACAAAAAAATTGAAGAATCTTTTCAATTATCTTCCACAAAACTTATATATATAAAAAAAAAAAAGAAAAAGAAAAAACTATACCAAGAAACCTATCTGAAAGAGACGCTTAGCAAATTTTTTTTTTGGGAAAACTTCTCTTTTGGTATAAACAATAAATTAAAAGAAATAAAAGAGAACTACACCCGTTTAAGTATGAATGATTTAATGTTTTGCAACTTACACAAAGAACACATAACATTTTGAAGAAATTTTTTTTCAAAAAAAAATTATTTATTGGTTTACTAAATGCAAAAAAAAAACAAATGATCTTGAGAGAACTTATTACATAATCATAAAAACAAAACCAAATTTTTACAGGCGAATTACAAGAGATTTGTGAAGAGTATTACGAGCGTATGTATATTTGTGAAGGTCAGAAATGGGATCTGGAATACGAAGTCAGGAAAAAAGACTGGGAGGTACTGCCAAATTAAAAACAAAAAAAACATAAATTCCAAAAATTATAATATGTACACACATACACACAGAAAAATGAGAACAAAAGTACATATTTAGTTTTAATAGGATTTTTATGTATTCAATACATAATTATAATTTTTTTTACACTCATTTAAACATTATGTGTAAAATCATTATGATTTAAAATCATCCCTTTCCTTTACATGTATTCAGAACACATACTTGAAGTATGTGTCACAATTGTCAAATTTAGTGTTTACTTTGCATAGTCCTATGCACGTTCATATCCCTTGACGTTTTTTTTTTCGTTCAGTTTTTCTTTGGCAAATATGTTGGTTTTTTTTGTCATCCAATTTTTTGAAATGGAGCATTTTTGTGACGTTTTCCAAAATACTTCAACTTTTGAGTTAGGATTTGTTTTTGTAAGTGTCTGATAGAACTCTGTGAGCATGAAGGCGTTTTGAGGTGGCATTAATAGGCTCAGCAATCATATAAGATTTTTGTATAATTTTCGTAATATTTCTTCTCTACAAAAGATGCAGAGCTCTCATTCAACGCAATGCCATTATTCTGGAAAAAACTTTTTCCCCAAAATATTGTTTTTATGTAATGTTGATTATCCTTTGCGGTGAAGCTGTATCACCTTGAAAACAAAATCTTAATAAATAGTTGAGACACATTAGGAATACTGAATGTCATCAACTCCTTCAGCTTGGAAATACTATCAACTAGTTTGTAATATTCGGCAAACTACTCCACCTGCCACTGTTTATCGGAGAATTAAATTAAAATTTCAAATATTCGCCCTCTTAAAAATGCCTAAGTGTCGTCAGAGATTAATATCGTTACACTTATTTAGCCAACACACCTAGAAATACTTGTAAACGTATCAAAACTATATCTTTAGTACTATTTGATATGTTTTGTGTTTTTTATTTGATTTTTTATTACTTTATTTATAGAGTATTCAAAGTATGTTTTATAAATTTGAATATTGTTTTTTTTTTTTACATCAAATATATTTTATGAATATTTCTTTTTTAAATAATAAAGGAACAATTTTTGGAGTTTAGCACATTTTAAACACAATTTAAAAATAAATATCGGTTGTGACAAAATAACCTTTCATTAGTCAATCAATTTCTCCTTGTAGCGCATATCATTTTTTTTATAAAAGTAGTTAACCTAACAGAAATACAATCTAAAAATGAACTACACAATTTATTTACAAAGTTTTCTATTTTCATCTATTTGTCTAATACGAATGTATTTGCAAAAAAAAGAAACATTTTTCTGTTTTTTTTTATTCAGCATTGCATAATCTTTCATAATGCTTTGTGTTCTAATTTTTTTATCTCTGAATGTTTTATATATATATTTTAAACTAGAATTAGAAAAAAATAACATAGCAGCATGTATGCCGACTTAAATTATTAGCAATGGAATATCATAAAGTGATATATACATATGTAGATGTAGAAAAGCAGCGCAGTAAACTTCGTTTGATTTTAGAAATGATTTAATTTTTTGATTTGCTAGCACTTGTATGGCACACTTTAATGTAGAAAAATTAATTGAGAAAATCAAAAATCTTTGGAGAAATGAATGTGCCAACCTCATCATTAAGCAAAACTAGTCAAGGAAATGCGATTTAACCATGTGATTTGCGGCATGTTTTTAAAATTTTTCGTCTAAAATCCGAAATTCGAATTTTTGTTTCTTAAATAATTACTTACAGTTAAAATTTCTGCATGATATTTCGTGTAAATTAAGGGCAGATTCGATTTTTTATTTTCGAAATTCTACCATTGCCAATTGAGTAGGGAAAAGATTAAACAAGTCAGGATTTTTATTATTTTTTTGTTTATAATGTCAATATAAGAGATTCAATATTGCTTCAAGTATAATTAAATGCAACTTTAATTTCTAAATTTTCAATCTTTTTTCTTTGTCTTACTTTTCTAACTTCTACGTTGACATACACAATAAATTTGCCCCTCTCCTTATTAAGCGCAAAACTCCAAAGAATGTTGATTTGTTTAAATTTTATTAAATAAATGTTAAGAACAAATAAAAAACACAAACATCAAGATTGTGCCATTGTGCCATACTGTGCAGTACCTCAAAAATATATATATATTTCTTTTTGTATAAGTGTTTCTACTATATATTTGTAAACTTTTGTTAAGTTATTTTAATTAGAGAACCTGACATAAGGTTAATTTCCCATTTTTTATAAGTATTTGTAGATCCCTGGTGTAGTGTCAAATATCTGCTCTGTAGTTTTATTTGCATTACAGTAGGTTATCCTAATAAAGTAGATTCACAATAAAATAAAATAAAAAGAAAAAGATACAAGTAAAAAAAGAAAACGCAGTTAATAATTTTCTAAATTTCTACATTTGGATGTTATGCTGTTCGTGCTTTAATTGTTATAACCATTGTGTATACTATAGGGTAACTACTATTTCTCTCTTAGTCTATCTGTCTATCAATAATTGCATATTATCTAACTCACTCTAAAATGCTTTTACTAATTTTCAAATAAAAACAAAAAAAAAAAAAAGATTTAAAAACTTACAACAAAAACTGTAGAGATCAGATGGAAAGAGTTTGCTTTTTATTGATCATGCTTCATGCAGCTAATCTCTCTCTGACTTACACACTCTTTAATTCGTGTGTTTGTTGTTCTTCTTTCTAACTTTTAAAATAATGAATGCTTTTTTTGTGGTTGTCAAGTACAAAATTTTGAACTTCCGCAAATATTTTCTGCATAAATATTACGTTTATTTCCTTTCTAATGTATTACTCTTCCACATGCAATGAACAGATCAACGATCTCAACGCCCAGGTTAACGATCTTCGCGGCAAATTGTAAGTATTTCAAATTGATCATTTACTATTGGGAAATGTCAGCGTGTTTAACCATTTTAAGAGCGATTCAAACGATTCTTGTGTCAATATTGCATTCATACATGTTGTCATTTTTGTTAAGATATTCTCTTCTTAGAGGGTTTCATGTATTAGTCCATTCCAACCTTATGAGGAATATTTAATAACGTTAACTAAGTAATTGCTAATCAAACTCTTTTAATTGTTGCAATAAGTTGATATTTCCCTGTCCAGTTTCTAAGTTATTCATGCACATATGTACCCGCATTCATGAGAACTTACTATACATTATGTCAATTCTAATATATTATTCATCCATTTTAGCGTAAAACCAGCATTGAAGAAGGTATCCAAATATGAGAACAAGTTCGCCAAATTGCAAAAGAAGGCAGCAGAATTCAACTTCCGTAACCAACTTAAGGTCGTCAAGAAGAAGGAATTCACATTGGAAGAGGAGGAAAAGGAGGTAAGTTCGGAAAAATGAAAAATATTACTATCAGCCCAAGGGTTATTGTATACTTCATAGAAAAGTCTTCGAAAAAGTTAAGTAGTTGTTTGTACTTGCTTGACTCTATTATCTTGACTTAATTAAATAGTTGCCTTACTAAGCATCTCAGGTTTATCAATAATAGAGTATTGGCTCAGAAAGCTGAAAAATTTAATAACAATTTCGTTATTATTTACTGCAAACACATTTACAGATTCTTACAGATTTATCGGACTATAATATTATAACACACATACAAATTTTTATCACAAACGTATCATACTGTTGAAAAACTTCAGAGTAAACTCGTACATATTTCTTTGTTCGAACAGATCACATTATGCTCAAAGCATTCTTTACATGTTTGAGACTTAATGTCTTAATTCAATTACAAAGTTCGAGATTGGAGTCTTGTATTTCAGATCCTTCAACCGCTTGGAAACATGAATGCTTCTTTCTTTAAAAATATTTTAAAACATCAGACATTTATACACTATTTGTATACGTTCTGATAGTATCTCAGAAGTTGTATAGTTTATACATACCTATGTAATAATAATAATTTTATAACAAAGAAAAGTGGCGGTAATGGTTTCGCGGACTCATACGAATAATTATATATGCTACTCCGAAGGGCAAAAGCCTTAAAATAAAAACAAAATACGCAAATTTAAACACATATGTACATTTAAATATTATCTAATATTTACATATAACAAATTAAATTTACTTTAACAAATTTTATAGGTGCTTTATCTATCAAAGTAAAACACATACTTCCAGGCAACAATAGAACTTATCTATTGGGGCCCTATCTATTGTAAAATATTTCTCAATCTATAATTAGTTATGTGCTTTTAATATTAATAATATAATAATAATTATAGTATAGACTAAACAATTACATATGTACATACAAACAAGACAGCAAAAGTGGTCGCCGTAGTTAATGGGTCAAACTAATATATAGCAAGTCTGACAAACATCCGAGAGTATAAATGTCATGAAAAAACTTCTCAATCGAAAAATTGCATGTCGTACAATAGCATTGAAAGCAGGACCCTTCCAGCCATATGCAAAATAGATCACACACAACATGAATAATTGTGAGAAGCTAGGTCCTAAGTCCCATACAGATTTGTCTCACTAAATATTTTTATTTTTCTACAAAATGTTTACGGGAACGATGATATCTATTATATACAACATTGATCAAAGGATTGAGATGGATAGACTCACTAAAATGTTCTTCCTACTTTTAAGGCCTTCCCATTATTTTCAAGCCTACACTAATTTTAGTAATGCAACTGGATACTCTTTATAAATTCTCTAAGACAATGACTAATTTTTGAATTTACCTTCTTCGGTAACATTCAACTCGATCTGATCGAAAGATTCAAACGATCTGGGCGATAAGCTGTTCTTATTTTTCTCTAAGGCTTATTAGTAACTTAGCTCTTCTGACTGTAAATGCCTAATTTCTTAAATTTTGTATTGAACTCTATACTTATTAAGAACAAGAATATCGATTGAAAAGGTGTAGCTTCATTTTATAATAGTGCTTATACGAACAGACTTACTAACAACCTGGCATACTTGGGACATTTACAGAACTACTTTCTCTGACAAACACAAAGACTAGGTACATACTAACTATTAACTAGAGGGGCCTGTTCCATTTGAGTACAAATTAAATTAAACAAATACCACATTACAATGACGATATAATTACTACTTAAGCTATTTATTTTTTATGTAACAATTTGCATATTTACTAACCAAATCTTTTTCAACTGTAGAAAGCTAAAATTAAAGAGCTAAAAGTAGGATCGGCTGCTAAAAAGTGTAAGAACTTAAATGTGCAACAATTGCAAAACTGAACTGAAATGTCACTGTTTACACCAAAAATGTGTTAATAATGCAAACTCTTTTTGTATTCCTTTGTATTTTTGTTTTAGTTATTGTAGTACATATTTTTTGCGAAATTTTTTTATGTAAATCTTGATTCGTTGTGTTACATCAATATTAGAAGCATGTTGTTAGTTTCAGTTTTTTTTTCTTGTTATCTCTTCTATTGCAATGAATTCGTGAGCGATTGATACTATGGAAATTAAAAAAAAAAAAAAAATAATAATTAAACGAAATCATTGTACGTAAAATTGTATAATCAACCTTATAGTTATATGTAGTCACCTCTTGTAATGGTACTTTTAATGCTCCTTTTAAATTCTAATTAATTGTACTTTTTTATTAAATTTTTAGAAAAAACCCGACTGGTCCAAGGGCAAACCTGGTGATGCTAAGGCTAAGGAAGAAGTTGAGGTTGAAGCCTAAGCGCCCTCCCGCTTAATTATAATTTTAAGAATATATACAAATATATTTTTTAAAGTAATTTTCTTTCCTACACTATGTAAATTTTTTTTTAATTCAACCATACATAATTTAAATCGAAAACAAAGAATTACACAAAATCACACACAGAGACAATTATGGAAAAGGTATTGTTATGAAGATGTAAAAAAAAAATACAAACTACAACAAAGAAAAATGTTTTATTATTTAATTGTTCTTTTTGTTTCTGTATAAAATTTATTGTTTATAATTCAAAATGCCAGTGTTTTATTGATTTGGTTATGAAGTTTTGTATCATGGATTATCTGAAATTGATGAAATGATAGTACCACATTTGTGACACGTTATTGGATTCACTTAAGTGCCAGCAGTGCCAAATAAGATTGGCATAAACATGGCCATTGATAGCTTAGATTTCTCGAAGTTGATATAATAACGAAATAAATTTATGGGTCAGCGCAGAAAACCTGCTAGGTCCCTATTTTTTATAAGCTCTCGGCACAAAACAAGAATATTTTGATTACGTTCTGCATAATAATACGAAAAGAACATTCAATATGTTTAGATTGTTGCCATTCCAGTTGTAAGGTATCTCTTCCTGAGATTAAGAGCCTTAAGTGCCCTATTTACTTAGGTAGCAGTCTGCTATGGATCATGTTCGTTACCACCTCATGGATTCCTTTGAGGAAGCTCTTTGTCCTTGGTGGGCACTCTGGTGACCTTGTTTTGTAAGTTGATCGCTTTTTTTGATACTGTGATGATCGGGTACCCATTTTACTAGTCAAGATGGATAGCAAACATACATAACGCGCTGGATTTTTCTCGAACTAATAATGTGCTTTTTCAAGACGATTAAATGGCGGCAGGTCCACTAATATCTTTGTCATGTAGAACGTACCACTTAACCTGGACAATGTCAGTTCATCTGACAATTAAGTGGAAGCTACTCTTTTTCATTTACAACTTATTATATCTTCTACTCCGCTAAGAATTAGAAAATCTGTTAAATTAAGAACAACCATTTACGCTCTTTATAAAGTATGCATATGTATGTATATTTGAATCATTTGCATTGCACATATAGTTAAAAAGAAAATATATTATTAAATAGTGTTATTAGTAAACTACATTTATTGAGTATATTTTGATGGCTAACCAGTAGCAATATCGGAGATCATTAATTTTTAAAACAAATTTAAGCTCATTATTCAGCTTAATTTCAAAAAGTCTGAGCGTTACGGCAGATGCCACATCCTAAGGCGAATTCCTCGCCAGTTGGTGGATGGATTACATGCAATGGACATTCGTCACCTAACAATTGTTTAGCTTTAGGCCCAGCTGGACATTGTGGTAACTTGTTCTTTGGAATGTTGGTCAATCGCTGGAAATCATCGTGGCATGTATCACAAAAGTGAGTTGTTCCGAAGCAGAAAAATACGGCTACCGAACAGCAGTATCGGCATTTATACTCTAAAAAGTCGGTGCCATGTTTAGGGCACATTTGTGCACGTGCCACATCAGAGCAAGCGCCACAAACAAGTTCTTCCGGATCAAAGACTTCACCAATTTCAGCGTCACAACGAGCTTCACCACCATAGTAAGCCTAAATAGAAGTACACATGTGCAAATTCATAAGGTTTTTCTAATGAGTTAAGGATTATTACCTTCTGACATTTGAAACAAACATAGTAAGCATAGCGATCCATTGCGATATTGGTGAGATCCTTAACTTCTGTTGTTTTAACGATGCCCTCGTACTTTATTCTGAAAAAAAAATTCATTAAAATATAAAGCAATATCGCACACAAAAACTTTCGAATTAACAATTACCTCATTAAAGCCTTACGTTTCACATCCTGTTTGAGAGTATTTATAGGTTCCAAGCTTTCTTCCAATAAATCATGTTGAATATCAGCCTAAAAGAGTGAAATCGTTTAATTTGTTTGAGTAATTATTGGATAAATTCTACATCTTACCTTGCAAATTGGGCACAAGGAGAACCCAAAAGTTATCCTTGGTCCGATCCATCGTTTCTCTAGAACTGTCTTACAGCAATGGTAGTGGAAAACATGTCCGCATTCCAGCTGCAGGAGAAATAAATTAGAATCTATGCAACCCTTAAGCCCAAATTCTTACATGAATAGAAGGCGCGCATGAGAGTGCCTCCACAAAACAAATCATGCACATATCATCAGCATCTTGGGTCAGTTTCGGCTTTTTAAGCTCCTCGGCCAATTCGTTTTCCTTGGAATGACAAACGTGCTGCAAGCATGGTAGACATTTCTTTTCATTAGCAACCCCACCACACACATGTCCACAGGGCTTAGTCTTCAAACAAGAGTTTGCATTATATTCCTGACACTGGACATCAGAGCAGACATTTCCTATTTCCAGAAGACCCGAATTCCCTGTTACGCCACAAAATCTACACCGACCAACAGCTTCTTGTGGACCTGATATAATTGTATGACTACCATCCCTAAATTCTACCATTCCCTTAAGAGTTTTCGAATCGGCCAGAGCTAAAAGCCAGAATAGTTTGGTTCGACCACAGCTCTCATGCAATTCTACGCGGATTGCTTCTTCTTCTTCTTTGCACACAGTTCTCTTATGGTTGCGAGTTTTTCGATTTAAATGCAGAAATCGATCACAATCTCCACAGAGTGAACCACAGGTTTCACATTGAATTATTGCCGCGGTTTCGCCATCGTCGTGATTCGTGCACATTGGTCTGCTATCGGAAACCTTAGACCATTGGCCGGATGAGAGCTTCTCCACATGCTCCTTATCTAGAACACAAAGACTTGCTAAGGCCAACCATAGTGTAGCAGTTTTGATACAGTTCTCTGGACTGCGAAAGACTTCCTCCAGTCGGGTTAAGTTTAAAACCGATTCAGCGATGGCAGCTTTAGTCACTCGTGACCATTTATCCGATAGTTTACCCTAAGAAGAATAGTGATTCATGTAGATAGGAGAAATTAACCGATTCTAATCATACTTACAATTGCCATGTCCTTGATTAAGTTAATGATACTCTCCGCCTGCTTCATCGATATTACACCAGACTTTAGAAACCATCGCTGATTAATGTTCTTTGTCACGTCCTTTGGCTTTCTTTTCAATGTAGCCATTTCTGAAAAGTCAGATGTATTTCCATTTAAATTCTTCGTGTTTGTTCCGAAAGGCGACATGCAAACATCACACATATCAATCTCATTCTCTTCAGCCTTTGGTTTGGTAACCGTTGTTCGCAACTGATGAACGGACAAGTCCAGTGAGTTACATAGCCTTACAAATGATGGATTCTTTTCAACGTGACTCTTCGACGCCGTACTGGTGGTTTTGACTTTAACTTGCAATTGCAGAGACTTTGCGATAACTGCTAGGAAAATATCTAAGATTCCCAACCGATTCATATCAAAGTCCTCGGGATTCTGATGAACAATATTAAAGTCGAATGGGGGCATCTTTTGCACGCACAACAGATCTGCGAAGACTTCTGGTGTGATTTCCGGCAAAATTCTACGCAATAACGCAGTCACCTGTCTCTGAACTCGATCACTACCGGTGTGGAGCAGACTTAAGAGATCCTTAAGAAGTCCATGCTGATGGGACAAATAAGATCGACCAACAGCACTACCGGACAAAGCCAAAACCATACTCAACATCTCAAAACAATAAGTGTCGGGAGCACGAAATCTCTCACGCTCGCTGGTGCTAGACTCGCTTTTGTGATCTGCAGACGATGCGTGAGCATCCTTGTATGCTGTATTGTTGGCCACATTTGCTATTTCCCATTCTTCTTTGGCTCTTTGGGCTTCTTTCTTAATTGCATGGACAATATGAACGATGACTTGTTTCTGAAGGTGACTTAATTTGCTTCTGCTAAAGAGAATTCCAACCATATGCTCACGAAGATCCAGAGAATCGGCTAGTAAGGAGTTAACACTACTTGATTCCAGAGTAGAATATTTTCGATTACTCTCGCCTGTTGCAATGAGTTTTCCGAAAACTTGGGCTGTTATCAAACGAAATACTCTTAAAGTTTCGGCTTCGCATATCTGCTGCTGGATTCGAGTGGCATTCGTAAGTTTTAAATTTGCCTTGGCAGCTCCATGTGTTAAATCATCAAGATTGTTGGGTAAACCAAGAAGCTTAATTTGGCGCACTCGAAGGGTGTTTTCTGGGCCACGAAATTCTAGACGAAAGTGTGTATAGGAGTCGTCAGGTATCTTAACCGAGGCCCAAGCACAGGCTTTGGAATCGATATCAATGGATTTGATCAATGTTGTATCACCAAGAGACTGACCAGCAAAGAAAACCACGTTGAGGACTTTGTTCTAAAGAATGTGGGTGCGTCATTATATTATTAACCGAAAACCGATTGGTTCAAAATTAGACCCTTTACCTGAATATCTCTACTATTGTCTATGTGCACCAAGATACTTTTACAGGTGTAGTTTAATTTACTCATTGATACTTCAATGATCTTGCATTTATTGCGGTCCTCCTCATCACTTTCCCAGAACGTTTCAGTTGAATTATCAACTAGCGATTCCGCCATTGCTTGTCGTGAAGAGACTGTAATCTGAAAGACAAATATACGAAATAAACTTATTTATAATCTATATATGTACTTATGTACACACCTCAAACATTCCATTTAAGTCAGTGTAATTCAAGGACTTTGCGCCTGATCCTCTCACAAAATTATGATCACCCATTGCATCATGAATATTGGATTCGCCCATTGTCATCGATGACAACACCATTGCTTCATTTTGTTCATCGGATTTCGAAAGAATCTTAGAAATATTCCCAAAAACGTGCGAGCTGTGCAGGAATTGATGATCTGTCTGGCGAAACTTAATTCCAAAGCTTTGAATAGCGATCCTCTGTAACGGCGATCCAGCTGGCAGATAAAGCGTCAAATCTGCCACAGACTGCAGGAATACATGTAAGCTCTGCGTGATAATGTGGCAAAAGCCTCCACTGATTTGAGTAAACGATACCGGGTGTTCCAGGGAAAATTCCTAGAAATACAAAACGTATGTAGTCCGGATTTTCAAGATAAATATCTTGAAAACAACTTACAACTTCCTCAAGTTTGGCAATTTCTGCAGATTCCATTGTTGGACTAAGTGATGCTACAAACCACCACATAAGATCATGCAAGCACACACTTTGTGTCACTGATCGAATGAGCCAATTCAATGCCTGCAGAGAATAGATTCTACATGTGGCGATCCTTAAACTTCTTTTCATCGCATATCGTAGCTTTTCCAAATCATGTTTCTGTGTGATAAATGATATTGCTGGACGATTGATCAATCCATTTATGTTAGCGTCCACCATTTCCATAACATTTGCATGTTCTGAAGTTTGCGGTTGATCATGACTTCCGAAAAAATAATCTTTACAACCAGACGTTTCAAGTTTTGGATCATTGCCTTGGAAACTATTAGCATTATTCAGTTTGTTTTGAGCAACCTGTTCACCTGTAGGTTCAACATTTAGGCGTTCACTCGGCGCAGAAGAATTGAGTGTAGCAATTGAGGTGTTAAGTAAATTTTCAGGCACTAACTTACGAAGATTCTCTGATGGATAGCATATGAGAAGAGAGCCTTCTGAAAGTATTTACAGTTATGGCATTTAGGAAGCACTAATGAGTAGCATAAAACCATACCTCCTTGATTTATTGAATTATTCCTCCGACGAAACACCACTTTAGGTTGCTGGTTCTCATCGACAATATTGTTTACCACAGTACGAATGTTGAATGATTGCTGATTAGACCAACCTTGACCCATGGAGAAACTTCGGTGAAATTTCGAAAGTGTCCCACTACCATGAGCTGTTCCAGATGCTGTCATAGCGTCATAATTATTTGGTTCGCACGATTCGAAGGAAATCTCCGAGAGTGGCTGCAATACACATCTTAAGCATTCGACTCGAAAAAAAATATATTTATATATTCGAGCTTACCCGCTCGTAACAATTTTCCCCTGAGTTGACTCCAAAAATCTCATAAGGAAGGTCATCTCCAACAGTTGCACCAAGTGTTTCTAAACAAGCGAATGTTTCTGGAGCCAACCACATGAAATCAGGCGAAATACAGCCAGTAAAACTTTTACGACTCGGAGTTGACTCTAAAATAATCGACAGCTGATTCGTTATGGTTCAGTAAATATAAAATTATCTTACGTCCAAACAACTTTCCTGTGATCCTCAGACCTACGCGACTATGTCGGTTAAAATTAAAATTTGGAGTGGAATCTCCACGACTTGTACTGGGCTTGAGATTCAGGTCAGAAAAGTTATTTAATTGATGTTCCGCAACGACTGGCATTTGTTGAGGTGATCGTTTTGCAGTTGCTGGTGGAAGATTTGTGTTGTTAGTGGATAACTCTAAGAGAAATATGGCATTCTCCTTCATGGTTGTGTATATTTCGGAGTTAGCTAAAAGAGTTGTGGTTTTTACTCCGAAAATATTCATTTCAGGCAGATGCACTGCATTCGGGGAATTATTGATGTTATTTATATTTTTGTTTGATGACACGTATCTGGAATGATCATATTACTATCTTACAACATGCATGTGATTGCTTGTAACTTACTTCTCGCGACATGTATCACACATTAGAAACCAGCTAGAGGCTCCCTTTCCTCCTTCTCCACAGTTGCCGGCCCATCCTTCACAAAATATACCCACCGAATTATAGCCTTTTCCTTTTGCAGATTTTCCACAACCGGGATGAACCGTACGCATATGGTAGGTTACTGGAATCGGGAGAAAAACCTCACAAAGCTCACACCAATAGCCGTCATCTTTCTTTTTCTTTTTGGACTTTTTGTCCTCCTTCTCTGCCACTTCAACCTTTTCCTTTCCACTTAGTGATTCCCGAATTGGAGAGGAGCTATGCGAGGACAATTACATATCTTGGGTCACCATTATTTTTATTTTTATTTTTACCTCTTTTGTCGCTCTAATGTGTTTGACTGAACTATCTGAATACAATTACGACAAACTTGTTCCCATAGATATACTAGGCATCGTAAGGCCGGTGGTAGTACTGTCACTATCTCTGGCAATGAATGTAATTTACCTTTAGACTCGGAACTTTCGTTTCCCTGAAAGACAATTCAAAATTTCGTTACCAAAAAGTCTGTAAGAGGAGTAAAAGACCTACATCTGCCATATTTTTCCGGTATTTCCGATTATTCAAGCATGAGTTTCCACATTTGGTTAGTGCCTCTAAAGTCGATGGTCTAATGTTAAGATAGTTCCCCGCATTCGCCACTTCTACCGAATGGCGCTGCTGAGCTTTCTGCTCTCGTGACAATGTCATCTTACTCTCTCCCGACTCTCGGCGAGTGATAACTGTTGCCCCTTCTTTTGGGAGTGAAGGATGGAACTTTAAAAACGATGCACATGCCATTGCATCATGCACGATTCCTTCATGCCACAAGAAGGCGGCGAAGACAGCTCGAAGGCTTTCCGCCAGTGATGGTGGCATAGCTCGTTTTAATGGGCACATATCTGTAGCATCACGAGGCTTTGTCTTTATGTCAGCGAAAGCTTCATGTGCGGCGGTCGGTGGCCATAATGGCGGACTAGGCGTATCCGTACTGGCGGTTGAGAGCTTCGTAGAGAAAAGATTGTCATCAGCGGCAATATTAAGTAAACTCATCTGTTCTGCTATGTTGATGTCTAGATTTGGAAGATTGGAATTTGCTCGCAAATCGTGAAGCTCCCCTAAAACTAGAAAGTAATTAATGTCTAATCAGCAAAATAAATATTTTTCTTACTTTTTTGGCCTCTTCGTGGGACATGTTTTGGAGTTGGTAGTACGTTAGCACCCAGACCCAAATTGTCGTCATCATTTGGGTTTCTTCCATCTATAGAGGCATTGCCAAGCTTCGCATTGGATTGATCATCCTGATCGGTTGTATTTAAAATTTTACTGAATTTTTCGTAATATGTATAAATTTTTATAAATTTTTGCTTACCGCAAAATTAGAACAGGGTGATGCAGATTTATCTGTGTATTCTGGATTATCCGACGTTTCAGCAGATCTACTGAGATTCCTAGCGCCGGCATCAAGCGCTAAAATAAATAGCTCGGTGTTTAGAGAGCTTTTAAAGGTAATTCCAATCAAACTTACGCTTAGGTATCTGCATTGGACTAGAGCTTCGGCTTGATTGACCAGCAGCACTGCCATTTCCATTTCCTTTCGGTTCCTGGACACCAATAGCACGAATTAAGTCTCTAGCGGATATTGGTGCAATATCGCCGCAATCACTAAGAACAAATTATTATACATCCTTTAAAAATTGTTTAGATAACAATCTCTAACTTGTAAAGATTTGCACACTAATATTTCTTTCCGAGTAAACTAATTTTTGTAGCCCTTCAGGAATATAAGTACATATGTATGCGTTATTAATTTTGTTAACAAAAATTGATTCATTTTCGAGGATGTTTTCTTTATGCATTCACATGAATAGAAACGCCCGTCATTCTATATATATTTTATCATTTTTTCTATGGTAAATCAATATCGAAAAACAATGGATAAACATAATTATGCAGAAATTATATTTTTCAGACAAAGTAACAAATATTTGATCCATTTCGTGTATTTTTTTAAATAAAAAACATTTATCATCCCAACTCCAATTTGATGCACAAGAACAACAGGGATCCATTCGCTGTGACGAACAAACAAATAAAATTCTAAAACTATTATCGATTCTACATGCACATACTATTCTCAGGCATGATCTCATTCCAAGAAAATTCCGCTCTAAGGAATGCATACAAAACTGATATCTATATTCTAATGAAATATCAATTTTTATTTGAACAACGATAGTCGTCGTGTGTTGTGAAAATATACATATGCATACGTATGCATATTTAAACTGATAAAAACCTACATCGAATATAGGCCTGTTAGTGGCAAAGTTTACCTTTTTTTTCGCGGTGAATCCTTTCCATCCATAGTATCGCCCTTAAACCACTTTTGTAAAGCCTGCAACTTACTAGCCCCTCCACCAACTACTCCAGCTATTGCCGACCCAATATTCGATGGACTAGAGGAGTGTGAAGTAGCCATGGACTCTTCTTGGTGGTTATGTGAATCATTTGATGATGTGGACACCTGTGTTTCAAATCCTTTGTGAATAGGATCACTATCACTTCCTATCTCATCCGATCGTTCTGAAGCGCTGCTCATGAAGGAAAGTGCAAATGGATTTGTAGATGATAAGATGTTGTCAACCATAGATGACTTAGGTGGCGTAAACTGCAATTAACAAAATCATAAACATTTTGCTTAACTTTATAGACTGTATAGTACTTACCCTAGATTGTGAAAAGTCAAATGCCTTTCCACTGTGAGACGCAGATTTCGGTTTCGAAGGAGTGTCTGGTGGAAGTGCCATTGGAGAACCGATATTCTCAAGTAAACTGAAAATAAGACAACACGATTATATCTACTAAAGCACATACATACATTAACAAACTTTTTATGTTTCGGCTTCGAACTTGGCTTTGGAGTCGAAGTTGTGGCGGTCGTCGTTGTAGAAGCCTCTGTTACGGGATGAAGAAGTGTCTTACCCAAATGTTGATTATACTGTAGGCACCAAGCTTCTGTTGGATACCAACCAATATTGCAATGTTGACGAATGGATTCTGTTGACAGACGTAACCAAATACCATCATCGTTCTCAATCTTGAAAATTACAAAAAAATAAAAATTCTTTAGCAATCCGTAAGCGAAGAACATAAATTAGTTACTTCATCAATAAAAGAGATGACACCATTCAACTTGATGATTCCAACTTGCTCTGATTGCAAAGTAGGATGTGATCGAATTCTTAAGCCAGCTGAGTTTTTTGCAATGAATTTCCGCAACTTGTTCGGCGGTTGGGGTTTCTTAAGTGTATGCTTGTGGGATGGTGGTGGCATACCACCTTCCTTGACATCGACACGATAGACTTCTTCTAATAGAATCCCATCAATAGCCACGGTTAAGCAATAACTTCCAACAGAATTCGGCGTCCAATGAACACTGAAGGTTCCATCTTCCATATCTTGGGCATATAGAGTCTCGGTGATACGCGTCTGTACTGGACTGCAAAATCTTAGTTCTTCAAATGAATAATTGTTGTACGGCTTCATGAAGGTGATTGCTTTGAAACACATTTTCTCCTTAATCGTTGGTTCATAGTTCAAACGTGGAGGTGGCTGAATGCCACCGAAAGCTGTATTATCCGTGCAAGATACCCGCCGCATTTTGATGTTTCCATTTGTTGATCCACTACCGCTTGGAATAGCTTTGATCTCAACCTAAAATTAACAGATCATTAAAATCTTTTAATTTACTTTTGTACATAGGTTGCGCTACAGTCCGGAGTGGACCATGACCTCAATCAAAAATAAATTGCAATTAATTAGACATGAAATGGCATACTTTTAACTCTGGAACGAGTACTGCATCGCCGTATTGATCTCTTATTTTCACTGTTATTTGGGTCGGCCACCCATATCGTAACGCTTCGTCAATTGTATTCAATTCACATCTATTTTGGACAGACATTGATAAAGAAGATTTGGAGAAGACTATTTAGATGGAGAACTTACTTATTTGGATCAAGGCGGGACTCTGGCTGTAACCATGTCGCTAAGCGGGCTCCAGATGAACCCGGCGCACCACTAATAAAATCTTTTAAAAACTGTCGCTCGTTCGATTGGGATCTGAAATTTAAAAAAAAGTTGAAGTCTTACGCAGAAGTTCTTTAGAAATGTGTTCTGGATTAGTTACTACAGATTAAATTATATTAAAATGTTTAGTGATTCACAGCAATATATTCACAGATATGTACATACATGGATCCACCTTTGATGCAAAAATCCTCATCGACACTCAATCAACAAGAAGTCTCGCATTTTCCACAAGACACAATCAACTATACAAGAAAGCATTGAATAGCGAACATTGAATATTTATTTTCAAAATTCATATTTATTCAAATTTAAGAAAATCATACCGACTGGACTAACAATTTGAACCCTCTTAACCCTGCTCCCTCTCAACTTATTTTAACCTATCCATTTGCTATCACCCACTGTCAAGCAGCACAATTCCCTGATTTCGGTGCGGATGCGCTACGTAATCTCAGGTTTAAAAGATCGAAAAATCTACGATAAAGTCCATATTTATAACGTTGATCTTGGTTACTTCTTTTACGACAGAAGCTGGTCTAAACTTCATTAGACCAACGGGATGAGAACATTCTCGCGAAGGATCTTTCAAAAATCTCGCATTGCCACCAGATAAATCCCGCAGTCGTTGTTTTTACTTAATTTCTAGAACTATTAATATATGCCTAGTAGATAACAAGACAAGACAAGACAAGACAAACAATAAAATTTTATGTAATTTAGAGATTTAGATATACATATACATAGATGATTGTCTTTGAGTCCTTATTTTACAAGACTCGGGTAAAATTGATCAGTACACTATCAGCGTCATCAAACCCAGTTTGATAAGTTCACTCATCAAACAACAACGCGTTTTACCATAGCATTTGCCATTATAACTTTAAACGACATTAACTTCACTCTTTATTGTCATGCTGAGTGGACTACTAATGCATGACTCTCGGTAACAGGAAGTCGTTTAAAACCGTTGTTATGATCTTATCTAACAGTTTTAAGATATTTGAGGAGATCTGAAAAACATATATTAAAACATACCACACGGCTAAAGAAAAAGAGTTTAGATTCGAAATAGTACGTTTTTTGGTTTTTTTTTTTTTTGAAAACCACAATAAAACGATAACCAACTCTTTTCACAGCAATTCGAAAATAAATTATAATTCTATGTAAAACCAGAGATAAAGTTCCATAACACAAATACATTTCTATATAATTTCATGTTCAATTAGCTAAACATTTTACATACAAATGTACGAAGGAGCGGATAAAAACAAAAATGACTCATTTTCATTCAAATGAAAATGTTTAATCTATTGTCATACAATTAACAGCATCTATACATACCGACACCCTCATGTCAAGAGTGTTAGGTAGCTAGGAATGAGTCAACAAACCGACTTTGAAAATAATCATAAACAAACCAAAGCAATGATAGAAGAAAATTATTTAATAATCATTTTTCGGGTGTTGAATACGACGAAAGATTTAATGAGTGAATATCTCACTATCAGCTGATGGAGAGAAATTTACTCAGTTTTTTTTATGGTTTACCACTCCGCATTTGAGTTATGTTATGGTTTCTCGTTAAACCTGTTGCTTGAATGTGTGGAGTGATATCATCGATCTTACGTATACTAAGAAAACTATGTACCCCTTTTGATGAGTAAAAGTACTAGAAATAGTGCTAAATATGTATGTATATTTTAAATCAGCAATTCTTGATAACACAAAAGAAGTATACATATGAAGATGAAGGATATAGTAGTCAAGATAGAAGCAAACCAAAGATTATAGTGTCCATATAGAACAATCCATCCATGTTCATTTTGCTTCTCATATATTTTACTAAAGCGTACTATGTTTTCACAGGTACATACGTGTCGAGTTTAAAAAATACAAGTTCTTAGTTCTCACAAAGCTACTTGCATTCCATGTTTGTGAGACAACATGAGGAGACAAGTAAACAAGTTTTTTTCATTTTAGCGACCATTATTTTACCCAAATAAAATAAACAATACAGAAAGTGGCAGCACTTTTATCTAAACCCCGTACCCATGTTGAATAGAAGAATCGGAAATCAAAATCTACTCAATCACTCTCACTGCTCAGTTCAGTCACTTCGCACCCTTCTCTCATTTGATAGATACTTGTGTTTTTTTTTTGTGATCGCCCGCACGGATCGAGTAGATTGTTTTCTTGTCCGATCAGTTTGTATTTCGCCGTCGTTCCGTTTAGTCGAGTTAAAAGTATCTGAAAACGTAGTGTCGCCTTCGTCAGTGATGTGTGTGTTGATAAACGGGCGTGTATCCAAGTGAGAGTGTATTTTCTTGTTTTCCCTTCTACGTGTATTCCCTCGTACCACCCTCTTCGTACACGCATCAAGTATCTTTCGAAGATAGAATATGAAAATCTCTGCAAGCAGCTAGAGGGGTATCTCTTAGTTAAAAAAAAAAAAACCTACCCAACGGGTTGTTGTGTATATTGCGGGTGATTGTAGTTCAATTAAGTGTCTAAATGTACTTCTTATTTCTCCAAGTCAGCTTAAGTGGTGTAATTAATAATTATTGATCTTTTATTGAAAAAGATACCAGAGAAAGAGTAGTGATAAAATAAAAAAAAAAGTGTTCAGTGAATTTGATCAGGCAAGAGTGGCGAAAACATCGTTTCAAAACAAGGCCAATAATTAGGAAGTCAAAATTATGTGCATATAATTATACAATTGGGAAAGAAGAGGTCCGATTGGGTAGAACGAGGAGACATCATACAGAAAAGGCAACGAACGACAGTCACAGATAACAACAACAACAAAAAAAATACAAAAACGCGCACGGACAGTCTCGAAAGCCGAACACATACAATTGTTAATTAATTTAATTTCTTTTTTCGCTGCGTGAAAAGCACGTAACCTGACGTCGTCATCGTCGTCGTTGTCATTCCGACGATCATGTATCTTTCTTTCCTCATCCATTTATGAGGAACAATAAAAACAACTTACTTCAGCCATATGTGCACTGCATCCCATAATAAGAAAATCTTTCTCCCAGTAAAACACATAATATCAGCTGGCGATAGGGACTTCGACCGCAACAACGACTGGTAACCACACTTAACCACGATAATCCTCCAAAAGAAAGAAAGAACAACCCAAAGTCCGCGATAAACGGGCCAGGGGGTGTGTGTGCATATAATTACTGTTCATCTGAGTGCGTTTGAGCAAGTGTGAGTCACTTGTTTATACACAGGTTCAGATCTTTTTTTTCCGACCGAACTAGATTGTATCTACGACCGGTTGATAGGCTTGCACGGGGGCAATGGGTTCTGGAGCAATGAGTTTTCCCCCCCTCGATTGAAATACAAAGTGAAAGATACACAAATGTGAAACCGGAAACCGTATTTTTTTTTTTTAATTCAAAAATAATGGCGTCGCCGCCATCGTCTTCATCATCATCGTCGACGTACTATGCAACGAATTCAACCTTGGTGAGGTATTGCATTTGGACCATAGCATGGCTATACTGTACGTCAATTGTTTCGTTTGTTTATTGTGATTCGGCTACAAGTGCAACCGTTCCAGCTGCAGGTCCCATTGTTGCAGTTGCCACAAATTCTCCTGCATCTTCTGCATGGAATCGTACAACCGCTATGGATACATATGCTCCCTTGATGCCCCCTATCGTCGCACGCCGAAATACACGATTGTCGGAAAAAGTGGATTACTACTCCTCCGGAGGATTTTCCTCAGGGCTGCAGAGTTGGAATTTAATTGTAACACCTCAGGACAAACAGAGTATCTGCGAACAAAATTGTAAATGCTGGAAGAACAATATGTTTATTACTATTAACTGTGATTTTAGTGCTAATAAAAAGGTAAGTTATGGGGGTCTTCCTTAGATTTTGGAATATCAGCAGGAAGAGAGGTGCATAATCGTTTCTTTATGATCATGTCACGTACTCTTGATTTTCAATTTTATATTGGTAAAACGAAATGCATACACAACTTGGTTGGGTTTGCGTTTATCTTTCGGATTCTTCTTGTAAGTCACGTTTTGAGACACCTTAAAGTGAAGTAGGAAACGTGTGGTGTGCCTGCGTAGCGAATATGTTTACCATATGGTATCATAGGATAGCCATGGAATTCTTGGGAAAACATTCATGTGCGCATGCGCGTGTCCCTTTGAAGAGAATGCTTATTATCTATCGTTTGCCTATGAAAATATTTCTTTTAAATTGAATGTCATGCTAGCAGTTTAAATGAATTATTTCTATTGAGTTGAACATGTTGGGATTTGTATGAACAGCGTAGGTCGGCTGTCGAATGGTAAGCGGAAACAACCTTATCAGGAAAATGTGCGAATTGTAACAAAGCTGGCGACATACATTATGAAAAATGTACGGTTTGAGTTTATTGAAAAAAAAATAAAATCTAAATTTCAGATATGCATGCTTATTCAGATATGAAACTGCAGTAGTAGATAAAAAAAGAATTATTTTTAGTAAAAAAAGGCAAACTCACTTCCCACGTGACAAATATGGGTGACGCCGGTTGTAAGATGTTTTTGCAAAATCTACTGATAAAATTGAAAAAAAAGAGCCTAGTATCTTAAGGCGATTGCTTTTGTTATAAAAACTGTGATTGTGCACGTAAAATAAATTTACTTATTCCTTCATTTATACTGCACCCACATACATATGTACAACATGCACTTTTTTCTAGTTAAGCACATACATAAGTGTTTATATGAAATAGAAAAGCATTGTTTTAAAACTGGCTGCGCATTATATTAAGGGAGCGATTGTAATCTATAATGGGTGACTAAAGTTTAAAAAAAAAAACAAAAACGCAATTCACTGAAGAAGAAAAAAATCAACAATTTGAATTTCACGTACATACGTATGTACATATGTATGTAAGTATGAGTATTGAGTGGCTTTATCGATAAAGCCTAAATACTTGCGATTACTAGCATGTATGTATGTATGTACTTATGTACATATATGTACATACATGTAGATATGCAAATATATAGAGTTTGCTATTTTTAGAACTGTCCTGCGCAGCTAACACAGACAGTTTTGATTTCCGCCAACTCGGGAGAATTTCTGTTTTGCTGGAATGTCAATGCGATTGACTTAGCCCAAAATCAACTCGAACTAACGTGTCCCCTATCGAGACATTAAAGTCAATTACAAACCCAGGATTCCTAGTAGAATGCTTGAGAAGCAGGAGAAATTTCAAACAGCAGACAACTGAGCGCTTTAAATAGATTTAGAATGATTCTACTCCAGTGCACTGGATGGGCGTACCTTCACACGACTTCCGGCTCAGTGAAGTGTATTTAAAGCAGAAGTTATAGAAGTTTTAGAAGTCTCAGCATGATTTCCAATTAACTCGATAGAGTGTAACGCTATTGTTTTCTATATACATATGTACTTACAGTCATGCAGCGATAAAAGACTTGGAATTGCTTAAACTACTACCAAGTTGGTTAGGTACGACGTATGTATGTATAAAGTAGACGAGCGAGCTAAAGTGAGTGCTGACCATAACCTCTTTTAAACAAATCGTCTTTCCATCACGGAGACAAATCTTAAGAAGATAGTTGGTATACATGGCAGAAGACTTGGTGGTCTTTTCAAAGATTTCTTTAGAAGCTGTGGAAGAAGAGGAGGAAACCATTACACATCTTCTGTGTACCCTATAGTTCGGTTCTCCTACTGAAGTAGATTTATGCAGAGTATACCTGAGTTTGTTGAACTACTGAACTAAATGACAGCTCTAGCTCAAACTAATTGAGCTGAAATAAAATTCAATTGGGAATAAGCAGTTAAATCCAAAATTCTCTAGATTGTTTCAAGGAAAAACAAAAGTGTGCATAAAACTTGTCTCATTTTTTTAGGGTCTGGTAGTCCTTTACAGCAACTCTGAAGAATAAATGTCATCACACTATTGCTGTAGGTCATACGTCCGCATGATGCCTAGCACTATTTTTGTTATAGGAAAAATGTTTTGGTAACAATAATGGCTTGCAGATCGACAAATCAATTTTTTTTAACACAATTTTCTTTAAAGTGTTTGAGGAAGGAAGTTTAAGAGGCACAGAATTTGTGCCAAAGATTAGGTATAGAGAGAGTGGATTTCTTACTAAGTGTAGCTAGGTTCTACTATAGCTACTGTTCAAGGTTTGGTATAGAATGTCTCTAGTCTTTATTTTTTTAAAAAAAATCACAAATCTCGTCTTTGGACTGGAAGCTTTACAATTCTCAATAACTAAACAGCAAATTGTTTTATATCCCCCTATTACTAACGTGATGATTATGTTGATTCTCTAAATAATACTATGCATACATATGTATATGTATGCACATGGCGCTACATGCTATGCCACGTAAGAGTTCTTGATTCAATGCGATAAATTTGTTTATTGAAAATTTTCTTTATTTCTCATACCCTTGGACAATGAGCTCGTTTACCAATCAAAGCATAAGTATAACTTGGTAGGAGCGAAATGTTTATTTTTATAACAACCGGCAATTAGGAATCAGTATGTATGCATCCATTTGTAAGCAATCCATTCTTTCTATTTTTGTCCTGGAGAACTTGAGTGTTTGAGAGTATTTAAAGCGATTTTCAAAAACCACTTTTGCAGTGTGGACACGAACAGACGTAAATAAATGTATGTATGTACATATGTGTAGCACATGATGACACGTAAATGAACAAAGAATGATTGAAAATCGTGCGGCTGTCTTTTGTTGAAATTAAAGGTTCTAAACTTTATCTAAAACATGTAATTCGGTTATGCAAGTACTTGGTCCAATAAGTCCGTCCCGAACCTCTCCCGGTGCTAACCTTTTACAGTTACTCTCTGATGTTTGTCAGAAGCTAGAAAGAGGAACCGTGAACAGTAAAACAAATTGTGGCGTTGTCTGGAATCGAACCACGAACTCGTAATCATTTGTTCGAGGCATTACCCACTGACCCACAGTGCAACCGAGAATATTGGGTGTACAATCAATAAGTCCGATTTATTATGTGAATACTTCTCTTAACCTAACATCCAATCATCAGAGATACGTATACTCTGTGTACATAAGTATATACCAGTTCTTCTAGATCCGATTTTGTTTGAATAGGGAATCTGTGTACGTCTGAAGTTCAGTACTATACAGAGTAAGACCATCAATCTTTATTAGGTAAACGAAAGGAAGCATCATAACTCTGACATATCCGTGTGCGTTCTGGATAATTGGTATAAGAACGATATGGAGAACAGTGCGTCGCCTTGTCTGAATCCTTTCTTGACGTCGAAGGACTTAGAACATGATATACCAAAGTGCCTTCCACATACTCAAAATTGAGAAGTTAATTTAACCATCATAGTCAGGGGTCAAGCGTTTTGTCCTAAGTGTTCTAAGAAGCAGACTTGAGGGTCACATCTGTGCAGACGTAAATCTAATGATAATCAATTGATTTACTTTTGATAGAAAGCAATGCTCTGAGAGTTAAAAAGCAATGCTTTTCTCATTTTGAAACAACATCATTGGTAAATCCTTTTCTATTTTCATACAGCTTTCTCGTGAAAACGACCTCTCTTGGCTTACAGCCTATCTAAGATAAAGGCATTTTGATGTTTATCGCAGTTTTTGTTATTCCTAACCCGCATTGTTTAACTTAAGCGACAAATGGCTTATTAAGCTAAGTTTCACCTATAATAGCGTGTTTAACATTACACACTTGGTTCAGCCCGATAAATATACACTTATGCATGCACGCATATGCTAGGTAGGTAGACTGCACGGCGCCGAGTTGTGGTGACAATTTGTCGACGTTTACTTCATAAATCCATTACTCGCATGCAAAATGATTAACAAAACTTTTCACATCCACAGCTACCTATGGATTGAAATTTTAACCAAACAAACAAAGACGTAATGCCTATACACCAGCCATAACTATTTATACGTATGACATGTCGCGTTTTCCATTAAAAAGCATTTCCCCCTGTCATTTATAAAATATCCAATTTCCCTTGCCGCGTCTGGGTTTCTTTGTGTCATTTTTGCTACGACAAGACGTGTATGCGAACCGAAACGATTTTAAAACTATAAAATTAGTCATAATATTTTTATCTTTTCTTTTTTAAATAATTTGTGTGAATTTTCTTCACCCCAGTGTGTAGAGGTGACAATTTTAAAACCGAGAGGGAGAGATTCTTTCTTGTTAATTGACATTCTGCATTTATTTGACACTTCTGTCCAATTCAATGGTTAATACTTTAACCCCAAATATAAATAATATTTATTTTCGAAGATTATCTTGTAAATTAGTCTGAGTGGGCGCCAGGTTACACTAAATGTGACAGGAGTGAACAGCTTTTGATGATAAATATCGAATTTGATTGCATCAATCAGTTAAACAAAAAAAAAAAAACAACAAAGTTGTAACAATTTTATACGAATCAAAGTGGCAATCTATTCATAAAAACAATTTCGAAATTTTGACATTTACAATATATTTCACACGTCATTACAACCAAAAGGTATTCGTGAACTCATTAAAGTTGTTTTTTCGAAATACCTTTGATTGCACAGTGTTTCGCTTTCTTCTTTTTGCCACATTAATGTGGGCGGTGTTTAGACTTTTTACAACGTTCTCTCAATTAAAATGAAAAGCCATTTTTAATCGTTTTTATTCGATCAAGGCTGTCAGATGGGGCACGTGTAGAAAAAAGCGTTCCAAAACGTTAATCCTCAATTTAATTAAATTTAAAAAAAAAAGTATTTCCACCGTATCCATCACCACATCCATACATATGTACATAACGTATAAACGTAAACTTTCAAAAAAAAACCAATTGCTCTAATCCCCAAAATGCAAATAAAAAGGAAAAAAAATCGAAGTGAGTTTATAAATAAACTATGTGCCAAGCAAGCTGATTCCATCACCTCAAAAACGATCCGAAACATTTTGTGATTATTTTGCAATAAAAATGTTTACTGGAAATTTCTTTATCCCACCCCGTGTGGGGAGCACAGCACCCATCAGACATCCCCAGAGAGGCGCGCTCCTAAAGGCAATGGTATTTTTGACACTTGAGTGCAATCCCAAATAAATAAGTTAACAAAATTTACATATTTGTCACCGAAAACAGACTGAACTCCCATCAGGCGCTAGCTAGTCTTTCTCTTTGTCTCCTCAAAATGTCTCACAATTTTATACGATACTCTGGACACTGACGATGTGGTATTGGTTGTAAACTTCACCATATGTGGCCTGTACGCACGCACACATACGGTCCTGTGGATAGTTTATTTTTCCTATTCTCGTCTTAAAGCGCATAAATATCTTTTTCCGTCAAATAAGACCAAAAACAATTTTCAAGAATCCAAAATGGAATAAAGTAGACACTTCACTGACTTCAGCTGCTTGAAGATGCGTTGCTTGTATAGTTGTTGTCATTCAGGGTTTTGTGTCTGTTGTTCGGGCTACAATGATTTTTCAGAATAAAATGAGTTTCGGCGACGGTAGCGGTGTGGCACAAAACGGATACGTCCACGATCGTCTGATATTCTAATTTTGGACATCATCATCATAATCGGAGAAAAAAATTGTATAAAAGAGGATCACTGATCGCAGATCGAAAGACGAAATGAATAAACTTCTGATGTCTCTCACTTTCTCACCTTTAATTTTAAGACAACAAAAAATAAATATCGTTTCCGGTGGAAATTTAGGCATGTTTTGGAATCTAATTTCAAATATTCACTTTAAACAAATACATACGATTTTTTGCCCTGAATTATTATAGTATCTTTGAAAAAAAAAAAAAAAACAAACAAATGCTAGGCATGTCCCGTTAAAAACTTTAATAATCCAGCTGAACGGTAATAGGAATTAAAAAACTATAAAATCATTTAATTATGTAGAAAAAAATGCTTTAGAAAATAACACGTGACTTTTATGGTTCATTAATGAACGATTGCTAGTGTAGTGGCTTGTATGTAGCTTAGAGTCTATTTACTGTTTTGACCTATGTATGTGATTCAAAAAATACCTGCGGATATGTTGAGCTATAAAAAAGAAACTTGCGAAAAATAAAATAAACTTATTCATGCATTGGTACACATTGGTAAAAATAAAAAAGAAAAAGATTCAGGATGAATCATGTGTCCTAAAAATATCGCAATCCAGGAATAGTAGTACGACTGTGATAAATGTACAATACGTTCTAAAGGATTCTATGATAACTTTTAAAAGAAGTGCAGAATTTACTTTAGTAGATTTAAAAAAAAAAACTGATCTCTAAGTAGGCTTCAAAGGAAGTCACTTTAATTATTAAGTGTAGTCGAAAGGGAAATGCTATGCTTGACACTTTTCCTTTCTCTGGATCCCTAGGGATGATTCATACATGAATCGTTGCAGTTTTCCAATGTTTGATTCTTAGAAGCCTTTTTTGTTTTAATATTAAATTGCTACTGTTCGATGTTCGAATCCCAGACAAATATCCGAGAGTATAATTATAATGAAAAAGCTTCGCTCTTCGGACACGGCCCTAAATTCCATTTGTGTTAAGAATATAATACGCACAACACCATTGGTTGTGAGAAGCTAGGCCCTGGATCCAATATACCAAAAATTTGTAAGTATTTGTATTTTTTGAAATATTAAATCACAAAAGTATACATTTTGCCTAAACAAACTTTATTTTTGACCGATAGAAAATGATACTAGAGGGTTAGGAAATTAAGTTAGGATGACTTCTCAAGCCAGATTCAGATTTATGCAGATGATTCTTTTCCTATGAGTAAACCGACTTATGTACATATTTACCAACCAGAACTGAATGAACACAACGTGATGCCCTGCACCACGAATTGCTGTCAATTTGTATGGATGGTTCCAAAACAGAGGACGGAGTCGGTCCAGGAGTCTTCTCAGAATACCTGGACACCGAGTTTATTACTGTCATGAAAAAAGCTTATTCGGATTACGCTACATAATTCATGAGTCCTATGTCCTACAGACCTGCTTGTTAAATATTTGTTTGGCATCCCTTGCTTTCCTCTGTTCGCATAGGAGATTTCGAAACAGTTTGTAAATTATTTCAAGCGATACGGTGTAGAGTCCACAATCTTACTTTGGTTTTTATAGCAATTTTCTTATTAAATTTAGCTAACTATGTTGGGAAAAATACAAAAACTGATCTGCTTCCAATAACTGAAACTAATTGACACATTTGTCTAGTATTCTGTATCACATAGATTGAAGAATGTTACAAGAAACAAAAACTTCGTACTTCAATTATGTTAACCATTCCAAGGCTTTTAATCTCTTATTTCAAAATTCAATAAAACATAGAATAACAACAAACAATCTGCGAAGATCGTTCAAAATTCATTTTACAAAAATGGTTGGTATGAACTCAAACCTAACGAAATACAATCGAAAGAGCATTTCCACGAAGAAGACTACAGTATCAATTTTTTTCTACTTTTCTTAAAAGAGTAATCTTTTGGTAGTGCGATTCTAAATTAATAAACTAAAAATTCAAATACCGACTTGATCAGGGTTTCAAATGCGTCATTTCCAAAGGTATTTGTAGCCTTTTCAGTCTGGTCATTCATAAAGGTTTTGAATGTTTTTTTTCCCGCGTGGATAAGGTTTCATAAAAATCAAATATTTACCTTGAAAATTCTCTGTATCATTCAACAACGTTTGTTTATTTAAACAAATAAAATTTACACATCAAGTAGCATGGAACCTAAAAAATTATCGTTTAAAGGAATTGAAGAACGTTGTACATACATACATTCTTGCAGCTATGATTTTATAGAACTTTGCACTTATTTAGATATAAGTTCTATTATCAGCACAGTAGTAGAATTGTATACATATGTAGATACCAAGGTTGACCATTCAAAGGCAAGTTACATCATTTTGGTATTTTTAATTATTTCAATAAAGCCACATTCTGTTCTTTTGCATCATTCTTTTCTGCAATCTGAATATTCCATACATTTTTACAAACAAGTCTAAGGTGTAATAAAATCATTGTATGCTTTATTGAATCGTGAAAACTACTTCTGATATCCAAAAGAATGACTTTAGTAATTAATTCCGATTTATTCATTACGTATTTCTAATACACACAAAATTCAATGTGCAAGTACTTATGTATGTGACCGTGCACGTACATATACGTTAATTTCACGATGAACAAAGAATTATGACATCAACTTTGACGTGAAATTCATTTTACGTGGTTGACTTTAAGAACACAAAAACTATTTCACCATTTTAATACCGTCTTTCAAATAACGATTATTTTTATTCAAAGAGACGAATCACTTTTCAGTCTTTGCGTCCAGATGGTGTTAACTTCGCAAAGTTAGGTCGTGTGCTTGAAGAAACTGCAAATCCTGAAGCTTGGATTTAAAGATCCAACTACACAGTTAGACGGATTTGCAAAAAATTGTCATGGTTTCTGTATAGAATACATTTTACGCTTCGATGCACACAAGCTGCTGATATAGAATTAATTGACGGTCTTTACAACATAAATAGAGTTTCCTGTCCATTTTAATTGTATTAAAGTCACTCCTTCTCTGCCGAATCATAAGGGTGGTGATGTACTTTGATTCTGTTAAGTTACCAGAATGACATTTGTTCACTTTGAGCAGATGTGTACAGGACCAATACGTAACAATCGATTGTCAATTTGCAAACCCTCCCTTAAGAAATTTAAATTCGAGTATCATAACTAAAAATCAAGTAAACTTTTAAGCTGAAAGGCATTACAAATAATTCACATGCATACATTTTGAGACAAACAATAGTCACGGAATTTGACTCTGTGTTAAAAAAATGTGGTGGCTCATTCAATCAAGAATGACACGAAACTACTTACGTTTATAATAACTTAAAAGTTTGGAAGTTGCTACACGTATTTACTGTCTATGAAAATAACTGACATTTTCGTTGCGTTCTCAAATTTTCCAAACATCATTATTAAACGAATCAGAAACCTTGCCAAGAGTTAGAAAGTGGAATCAACAGAACCGTCAAAAGAAGAAATCAATTCACTTTTGTTTGACTTCCACTTGTAACCATCTACGTCATCCATGTGTCAGAAATAGCGCATAATGTATACAAAGTGATAAATGCTTTCATTTTTTTCTCGGGCGAACTTCACCTTGTCACAGTGGAACTGTCTGAAGCCAACTTATGGACACAAAAACATTAACGTTCAATTAGTATTGTTCGCTTTTCGTCGGAAGCTGAACATTGGATAGTAATATTCCGTGCATTGACAACAGTCTGATGTAATATGTATGTTTGTATAAAATCCAGTCAGTCATTTGTTTAAAAATTACACAGCAGGTGTAGAAACACAAATAAAAAAATAAAACCGAGTTTGCATGTCATGAATTCTGCATAAATTAAATACGGAGTTGTTCTTGATTGGAATTATTAATTATAAAAAAAAAAAACGAATGCCAAACTTATATCTTAATGGGGTTACTATTCATAGCGAAAGATTGTGAAAAGATGAAGGTGAAGCGTGTTAGCTATAATTGTCCACAAACATCTTGTGGCTAAGTGTGAATAGTTGTTCTATTAATGATTTCATAAATTAGGTTACATATTTAATTCTATTCGACTCTTCCTGATGGGCGATAAGTGGATGTTATACATCTGCAATAATCAAGCTCGTAAATTCATTTATTACATAGTTATTGGATAAGGGTGTTCCCTCTCGTTGTTTTTGTTTAAAACATATACATAAGTATGTAGTGTAAGACTTCTTAAAATAGATTTTTATTGCGCTTAACCCTGCTCTTTGATTAACTCCATCTCAGTGTACGATATTGCGCTTATCTGCAGCAAATAAGAAAGCAAAATCAATCTTGTTTTGTATTAAAAAGAGAACATGATTAAATTGTTTTAAATTTGTCGACCGTTTACAATGGAGAAAAAGAGAACTCTTTCAAAAAAACAGAAGTTTCGCATGGAAATACAAAACCTAGCACTAGCTTGACGCTTTTTGATAAAGCAAACTATTTGTGTATTCTAATTAATAACAAAAGTACTTGGTTTTTATAAGGACATAACAATTTTGTATTCAAATAAAATAATTAAGATATCGGGCTGAAATTTTTCCAGTTCTAAAGCAATTTATTTTAAATAGGGAATTTGATGTGGATCATATGATCACAGCGACCCCGTTTGCAGCGATCGATTCTTTGAAGCTAATTTTTCACCACTCTTCAACACATATCGACTCAAACTGTTGGCAATTTCGCATTCCATATTGTTCCTGAGCTCCTCTAATGATGTATGCAGCAACATTTTGCAGAACCCAATCGACGAAGTTTCGGAACTTTAATAAGGGTGTATGGGGTATTACCCGAAAGTCGCCACAATGGAGACTGTCACTCCTATGCCTGTTAAGGAAGAACTGACGACAACGATATTTTCGATCCCTAGAGAGGTGCGTTGTCGTAACAGTGAATATCTTGACTCGAATTTGTTCAATATATTCAAAACCTGTCTGGTGGGGCGGTTTTTAATAATTTCCAAACGTCTTTTGTTTGTAGACTTCACCATAAAAATGCAAGCCTTGACTGACGTTTTTGCACTGACGGATCATAACCGTAACTGCCACGTAAACCTTTACGTTAAGACAGAGTCACGCCCATTTTTTGCATATTTGAAACGTACCAAATTGAACAACTTCCCAGCTTAAAGTTCGATTGCTTCGATCATTTAAAATACTCCGTACCCCTAAATCGAATCACAACACAAATACGAGTATAAATACCCCTATTATGTCCAATCGAACTCTTTTGACATTCAATGAATAAATAAACAGAATTAATTAAGTTCCTATATTGTCACTTAAAATACGCCGAAAAAAAAAAAAAATAAAAATGCATCACCAAAAATCCCGTGTAATCACTTCACAATGGCTCACTTTAAGGGGTTACAGACCGACCGACTCAATTATGTTAATATTGTCAAACGCATTGCTTATGCGGGTCCGGAGACGACAGTTCCCGTCTACCGACATAAATTTATTCAAATTGTTTTGAATTTTTGTTTATTAAAGTGAGTGTATTCTCTTTCTTTTTCTAGCTCAATCCAATATTCGGGTTGAATTATTTCATCCCAGAACTAGCTACCTCGCTCAATGTTAAGCTAGCGTCCGGCACAAGTTTACGCATCGAAAGGGGATTCTTCGAACATAGTAGAATCAATCGATTACTCATCGAAGGAAATCTCGAAGAAGGCGAACAGGTCGAAATCAGTTCGGGTGCATTTGATGATAATCGCGGTCCGTATCCTGATATTGAAATTTTGAACTGCTATTCGGTGATTCTACGTTCTAAAGCGTTCTCGGGTAAGGTTTCCTTTTTTTAAACGATTTAGGTGAGGTTACATTTACTAAAGTGTTGCTTAGCAGGTGAATTGAAATTGAGTATACGAAAGTCTAATGATGTCATCATCTATGGCAATGCATTTGAGGATACTTCGGTGAAGGGTACTTTTAGTGAGATCAACGATTTGAGGATAGAGGAACAGGCTTTCAATAGTGCGAAAGCGAGGGTGAGTTTAAGGTTAAGCATTTTGTAAAGAGTGACTTTATGCGACATCTTTTGTAGTTGGATATAGTTTCCTGCAATTTGGATAATTTATATCGATTCGAGGCATCCCTGAGGGAAATTCGTTTTTACAATTGCACTATTGGAACGATAAACAGCGGAACTTTTGATGTTATTTCGATTCATTCCATAAAGTTCGAAGAGTGTAAAATTACATCCATCAAATCTAGAGCATTTACGGAGAAGGTATGATTGTAACAAAATCTCGACAAATGATAGCAAGTTAATGGATATATTTTTTCTTTCAGCTTTATAGCAAGCACCTCGCAATAACAGGAGCAGAAATTGGAACAATAGAGAGCGAAGCAATCTCTGGCAGTGGAATCAATGAACTCATTCTTTCTAAAAACAAGTAAGTAAAAAGATTGTAAGCTTAGTTTCAAAATACAATAAGTAATGAACGACTTCAATCTTGTTTGCGTACTATAAACAATCGCAGTCTCCTTTTTGTTGGATTTACACATAAGTAGATTTCGGCTATATCTACACAACAATAATAGTTTTGTATCAGTTTTTGCAATAGGTCTGATTTTTACTTTCTGTAGGAGATGATTCCCTCAAAGAATGATAAAATTTTAAAAAAAAATATACTATGAGGAGGATCAAAACGACGATTTTAGCTTCAAAAATGAAACACAAAAACCAACCTGTCAGTTGATTGTATAGTGCTATTGACAGTTCAAGTAAGGGAACATATTGACAACTAAACTCTGAGGTAATTTCTGAAACGTCACAAACCTGTACAACGATGGGGTACAAGTATTTGTTTGTGATGCTGACTTACGGAATTCGTATTTGCGTTTTAAAAACACACGATCCTTACATTTCAAAATTTAAAAAAAACGTACCAGAATGATGACCTACACACACCTTTTAAAACGTTTCGACTTGTATCAGAATTCACACTGTTTGCGAACCGGTGTGAAATGTGTTGTACATCTGGAATTTCTATTTTAAAAAATTAGTCATTTATCATTCAATAGTACCGGAAGAATTAAAAAATCATTTCAGGCCCATACTTATTTCTGGCTGTTTGCCAAACATCAACCACATTAAAAACCTCAGACACTATTAAGGGTCTTGAGATCATGCACTGTTCATGAGCTTTCAATTGGCAAATGGCCAGTAGGATAAAATTGTTTATATATTAACATTGGCATCATTAACCACAGCATAAAACACATATGTATATGTCGGTACATATGTACATCAATACTTAGGATTGGATAAGTCTGTCAATTTCGTTTGGCATCAGTAGAATAATATTGGAAGACCTGAATCTAAAAATTAAGTATCTAGTCATCGCTTGCTTATGAAAAACTTTGCACCATTCCATGTACTTAAACTTTGCAAAGCTTTCATATACAATTTTACTAAAAATTCTGATCTTTCTTTTCAGAATCAATACCATTCAATCAAAAGCAATCCATGTGACCGCCATTAATGCAGCCATTCATAAGAACAACATCAAATACGTTGGCAACGAATGGCTTCATGTTCGCGATTGGTCCAACATAACCATTCTAAACAACGTATTTGGCATTTTCGGGGGAATGAATCTGGAGAAGACCCTCAATCAAGGAGTCACTTGCAAATTCGATGGAAATTCCCTAACCAAACCCCTGCCAGGAAGTCTTAACATGCCACATCCTCTCTGCCAAATACGCGAAGTATCAATCGGTCGGCCCTGCAATTGTAATACATCGTGGCTGGAGCAGCTATCGGCCCGAGACTTACGTTCCGAGAGCTATTGCACTGTTGATATTAAGCTGCAATTTTGCTTCAACACCACAATGTTCAATGTCCTAAAGTATATAAATGAAGTCTGTGATGAGTCAAAAACCACATTGGATTGCATTAAAAATAGAAATCTGCAAAAGATAAACGGTCAATTCTTTACCCAGGAGGAGTTGGAAAAGCGGGACGCAGATTATCCACAGTTGGTGTTTATTGGGGCTGTCGGTTTCGTGCTAATAGTTTTGACCATTGGCACAGTATTTTTTGCAAGACACTTTACAAAAAAACGACAGGCGAGTGTGGCTCCGAAGCACAACCATGAGTTCTCTTCACATGATCGGCGGATTATCGAACAGACTGTGGAGACAATCAAAAACAAACATCCACACATTCATAAGCAGGTCAGTGAAGCAACAAAGGGTCTGTTGCGCCGCGATATACGAGAGGAGAAATGTGTTGGTATAGTCAGTGGTATTGTTCATCTTTTGGGCACGTGTGAGAGCGGAGGAGATTTTTCTGCATTCAATGAAATTTTGTTGAAACACTTGGATTCAGTGCCATCAGCAACGGCTCCACCTGCTAGTGATCCGATTTATGCTGAACCAACAGCGCCAATTGGCGGTGATTACGATGGAGATGAAACGACGAATATACCACCAGAGCACATCTATGCTGAGCCAGGTAATGTTCAGCAACCGTTGTTGAGATGCGAGTATGCTTCACCAAGGGATCGACATAATGACATGGGTGATCTGTATTCGGAACCAATCAATGACAGAGGTGCGTATGTTTACATAATTTTCTACTGTTTCACCGAATTAAGTCAGTGAGTAGCGTTAGAAATAGCTCGATGGCACTACCCTCATCTGGTAGAGTAAGATTTTTCTTTTTTTATAAACAGAAGTACATGGGTAGATCTGACCAGTGTTCTTAGACATAATATTTTTTTTTCTTTAGTGTTAAGGTTACTGCAGGGGATATGATCGAACGTGTATCCTTCTACATGTTAAACATCTTTTTCTTATCGCAGATACATAACTGGAGCTATAGTTAAGGAATTAGCTAGCTATGTACGAAAGTTCAGGTGCAAACGCGAACCTCAGGAGTTCTTTTAGCCGATTTGTTGATTTTTACGCTTCAAACTAAAGAGTAGAAAATGTATTTACCAACAAGTGTATTCTATATCTTTCATAAAAGCATACAATATCCTGTAGGGAGCTTCAAACAACTTACTGTTGAAGGATACTCAAAGAGTGTAGCATATTCAACAATCCAGAATGGCAGAAACTTCAAAGTTAGAAATGGTTTTTCAATGTTTCACACCTAGCAGTCATAAAATCTGAATAAACTAACCTAGGGTTTAAACTAAAAAGGGAACACAAACATTTTTTTGACGACTCAGGGTCTGCTCTGAAATAAAAAAAAAGCCAAAAGGTATACTAAGTTTGATACATAGTTTGTAACAAAAAGAGAAATAATAGAGACATGCCTGGCTACGCCCACATTTAAGAGGCATTTTTTTAAAAAAAAAAAAACCGACTTTGATTTATTTTTCCAATGAACATCAACAAATATTTGACCATATAGTTTTAATTCGACAAAGAAAAACTGCCGTGCGGCCATGCCTACTTATTAAGGACCATATACTTAATAGAGAGGATAGGGTATCATACGATCCGTACCAGACGTTTTTTTATGTTAACTTAGTCTATGTGATAACTAGTTTAACAAGTATTAAAGTATTTACTCTATATAAATATCGATAACACATTCATAATCGTGAAATTTTGTTATCTACCACAGGTTATTGACGCTAAAAATGTTAAAAGAAAGCAAGTATCTACATTATTAGATTAGATTAATCATCTAAATTGTTATTTACCAGCAGCTTGGGTTTGTGGTTTGGTCTGCTTATAAGCTTAACCATCATTGATTGTTTCACTACGAAAAAATCATTTACAGATGACACTGCAGTTGTTTAACAATAATGAACATAAAGTTTTGTTTTTTTTTTAACTTTCTTAAATCACTATCACTTGCATTTTCACTCGTTTCCTATGAGCTTTTGCTACTTTTTATTGTGTTTTCTACAACTCACAAATTCTAATCTTTACAGATCCACCATCATATGAGACAACGAACTTTAGCCAGTCTATAACGCCAGCCACAACGACTAGTACAACAGTCCAACAACAACATCCACAATTACCGTCCACGTCACATAATCTGCCAGATGTATTTGGCCAGTCGTCTAGAGGTGCTCTGCCAAAACCTCTGACAAACGTCCAAAAAATGGCACAAAACCTAGAAAATAGTCCACAGTTTAGTGGGCGTTTACCTATTTACACAGAAGTGAATCCGTCTCGAAGGGGCATTGTGAAACCGTCATCGCCACCATTTACGGACATTATTGTTAAGGATTCTATGCAAAGACGTGCACAGGGCATGAATGCTTCCTCATCTGATTCTGTATCAGATCATTCGGGTGGAAGTGATATTACAATTAAGATTGACGATATCGAATATGCAGATGCATAGGTGTAAAAAAAAAAAAAAAACAACGTTTTTTTTTTTTATTTTTATCCTCCTTAAAGTGTTTTAAACAGTTTTAACAGGCTTGTGATTATTAATATTATACATAAATAAAAAAAATAAATATTATATTATATGTGTATGTATGTATGTATGTATGTACTATATTCCAACTATTTACCTTTAGTTAGCACTTTTTTGTTCTACTCTCTTTGTTTCTTTTAAATTATGTAAATAGGATGAAATAAGTTTCTGTGTTTAAGTTCTGTGAATATTAGTTATAAGTAGATATACAGTGCGGCGAAGATACATATGTATACACATACATTCATATATATGTACATATGTATGTATGTATTAACTTACAAATCATCCTCATCGATCGGAATTCAACTGTTTTGTTAATTTCTCTCTACTCAATTTCACACTATACTGAACCTAGAAATTGTCAATTGAGGATACACACTGTTTTAAAAAGAAAATTAAGAAATTGAATTCTCTCCATCACCTCAAAATTGATTGTTTGAAGTCAAATAAATTAAAAGTTAAGAAAATTTGCATTTCTAGTTGATATTGTCTATCGGGCGTTAAAAATCCCCGCTTTTCCTGCCGACAACCGACATAATGTAAAAACGAATTTCGTAGTTTCAAATTAAACAACGCAAATCAAACGTCCCTCGTGATTGGTTGTTTAAAAATAATACTACATGAACGATGTAAAATATATGTATGTACATACATATGTAAGTATGTCTACCACTGTATGTACATATTTGTTAGCTTTTTCTAAAAACCAAATTATATAATTAATTTCTGTATATACTCTATATAGAGTAAAACGAACGTAAAACACATGTAATAAATAAGAAAAGCAAATATAACGCAAAATAAACGAAATGATAAACTGTTAAAATATATTAATTTATTGTAAAACTTTCAAAACTAGTGTGGATAACTAACTGGAGTGTGAAACACTTTCTTGTGAAAGAGTTAATCACAAGTAAACAATAGGTACTGACTTTTCATTGGACATGGAATTGAAATGCTATGTGTACATGTACAAGGTGTTGTGCAAAGCAAACAAGACTTCTTAAAAAATAAGTATTTCTAGTTAGGCCATCTAGCGGCAGTTACAAGAGTTGGAAGTGTCAAAAATTTCATGACATTTGAACAAATAGGAGCAGAATCTGCAATGGGAGTATGTGTCATGGTTACAAAAATGAACATCCAACAAAGAACTAAAAGTAAGTTATGCTTTAAACTTGGCAAAACTTTTCAATAGACAAACCAAGTTTATGGTGATGATTTATTATACTGTGGCAGAGTTCATTAGTGGTATACATACGTGATTTAAAAACGGCGGTGATCACCGTAGACCTTATCAAAACTTTTCGTGAACTCATAAAAGATCAGTCAAAATCTTTGCTAAAACTCATAGAATTAGAATTTACCATTTCAAACACATCGATTTATCGCATTTTAACTGAACATTTGTGCTATCGACAAGCGTTTGCACGATGCGTTCATAAGTCAACACGACTTTATAAAAATGGGTAGGTATTTCTAGTGAGGTCATCTTTTGCCAAACAAAAAAAGAAATTTTAACTATCAACCACTCCAACAACATATAACTTTTCGAAAAAATACATTTTGTTGATGAAGAAGCCATCTAAAAGGGTTATACCGACATTCTAAAGGACATTCTGGTCGACTATTTTAAAAAATACATTCATTTTTGTATTTCGTATCTCAATAACACTTCAAGCTCCAGTGGTGATATTTTCAAATAACCTTCCTCGACGAACACGGATTGGAGACTTCAGATCGTTCTGAGACGTTCACTATAACAGTGCGTGAAGCCGCTTGATGATGACCAACAGGAGTTCGATTTTTACAAAACGCTGTCAAAAGTTATCGCAATGAAGCTTGAATGGTGACAGTTTAAGAATTTAAAATTTGGAATGACCCTATATTTTTGTCAGCATTAAGGCAATAAATGAATGAATTGCTAGATTTCCTGTTCCTTGTTTGGGTTAAATGGGATTTGGTCTTGGTCTACAAAGCTATTTTCCACGAAACGAACAGTAGTGACCACCTAGAAGTACATATACATGTGCAGGTGCAAATATCATGACGCAATTAGTTTTAAAATATGATACATTCAAAGCGATTTTCTTCACTAGTAGCATTGGTATCATATAACTTGTGTCATGAAACTTCAATATCGGCATATGATTTCATGGATGAAAATAATTAGATTCGCGTGAGTCATGAGAACTATTCAAATTTCGCCCAGATAAGTACCTCCAAGGGACATCAATTTCCTTGAAATACCCTGCAGATCGCTTCCAGTGAGTACACTTTAACTAAAATTCTTTACTGATTACCACAACGGAAATTTCGTTATAATTGACCAAATTGTCCAAAGACACACAAGTCCAGATGAACAAAAATAAATGAATAACTAAATAAATATCAACATTAGATCTAAACAAAGCACCACACACATAGCCGCGATTATTTTCTTTGATATACTATCTTTACCTCCCTCCCCCAACAGCACACCTCCTCGTACGCCTAATGCACATCATTAAGGCATAAGCAACACTTGTGCTCAGAAAATACCATACCCCCCTTATGCGTGTGTATATGTAAGCATGTGTATCTGTATCTATTCTCCGGAGTATGTTTGCTCTGCCACGAAAACGAAACTATAGACGATGTATGATCGGTCGATAGAGAGCAAGACCAAGAGCGCAAAGCTGAGCACACATGCTTTTTAGTACACAGCAACCACTGCAACTACAAAGTCGAAGTTTCGGTTTTCGGATGCGCGATATCGGGCCGGGTTTCAATTTGTACACGACGACGACGACGACGCCACTCTAATTACTTTTGTCCACACATGCGATAGCATTGATAAACCAAATAAATTGCTTTGATTGAGTGTTCGAAGACGGTAAATCTTTTTTCGAGTTCGAAGCCTTGCGTCCTAAAAGTTCAAATCAAAGTTGACCTTTGCATGGGGTATCTATGTATCTCCAATACACCTACGACGTATCTGTTGCGCGCGTGTTGACGAAAAGATTAAAACAAAAATTTGCATTAGCTGGCAAAAATAATACAAAACGATAGAAAAATACTTTCGAGTTTCGAGAGAAAAACACTTGAGAACAGAATCAACGTAGACTCACATACGCGACAGCGGCAGCGGCAATGATCGTGTATTCCCGGCAGCGAAGGAGTCCGAAACGAAGACGCGGCGATCGCTTGGCGCGGATTACGTAAAGTTAGATTCATTATGCAAATTTACAACTAAACAAAAAATAAAAAAAAAGACACACACATACACTGTATCATAGAAGGTGGAAGTTTGCTCTTTATTTTGTGGAAATTATTTATTGTCTTTCCGTGAAACACCGAACGGTCTATTGTGATTCTGAGGAATAAAAAGTTTGACTTATGCTTTGTTTACATTTCGGTGCGGTTCGGTGAGTGGTTCGTTGAGTGCATAACATGTTTTATTGCTATGTGCAGTGTACTTCATAAATAGTTCTGTTATTGTTGTTGTTTCCTTGTGGTGGCGTAAATTAAAACAAGTATGGTATGCGTCTGTGACGCGCTTCTAAGGTCGAGTTAAGTGAGATAGTGTGTGAAGCTGCCCAATGTGGAAGCTGCCGAGCGCAGCACTTGTCAACGTAAACATTCAAATCATGCACAGTGCACGGTGTTCTGTTTGGATATCGTTTGTAAACTTTTCAATGTTGAATGTGCGGTGTGGTGGTTATGCACAGGGCCGCCCTTGGGCAGACAGACGCCTGAATCCAATGTTATGATATTATAGTTACATATGATACCTATGTATATGGAGTATTTATGTATATAATGTAGGCCATGTTTTAGCCTAAGATAGTAGCAAGATTTCCTACTATTTACTAAAAAATTTGGTTTATATCAGTGCATGCAGGTTCGTTTAAGGTTGTTACGGTCTCTGAAGTAAGTTTAGATTGCCGCCATGTTTCTGTTCGCAATGTTTTTGTTAACATTTTTAAATAAATGTAATTTCAAATGGTTCGATAAAGCAAATAAATTACCACATCTCCAGTGTAAGAGAGGATTATATTGAGAAATTCTCCTTGTCAGAGAAGTCGAATTTTTCTATTCTAATACATGCATACATATGTATACATTCAGTCAAAATATGAGCGGGACTAAGTCATTTAAACGGCCCACATTAATGGTTTAAATAATTTGTCCATCTGTCATTTATTTTGACACTAAGTTTGAGCGCAATCTGTCGAATAGTTTTTTGACAGCAACCAAAAACATTAGTTAACCTCAAGTACCATCGGCGACTTTTAATATAAAAAAATATATTGAACAAATATATTTTAAACAAATTTTTGTGTTGCGAACGGAATTTCTTATTCGAATGAGTTGAAAATGTTGAAGAAAGCATACTTTATAAGTGGTATAAAGGGTTCAAAAATGGCCGTGAATTAGCTGAAAACTTGCCGGACAGCAACGAGACTTGATAGTTTGAGAGAGCTTTCACAAGGACTATCCACCTTCACGAATCAGTTCACCACATTTTAGGTGATGTTTGGTCGTATGACGATTTGTTTCCAAAAAACTGAATTTTCATATCATAAATCTATCCTTCTAACTGACTTTCTAATCAAAAACGATATCAATGTGATCGAATAAGAACCGTATTTTCCTGTTTCCGGAACTTAAATTATCACTTCGTGGGACCCGTTTTAAGTTGATTGAAGAGATAAAAGAAAATTCACTGAGAGAACTGAAGACGATCCCGGAATATGTCTCAAGAAAATGTATGGATGACTGGATTGTTCATTGGAAAAAATGTCCCGCTTCAAATGGAATGGAATTGACTCTGCCAAGTTCATATTTTATGAATATATTTTTGAGAATATAAAATTTTAATATTTGTCAAAAAACAGATACCTATCTAAACATCACTGTTTTTGTGCACCTGTGCACCACAAATAAGTGGTACTGTAATCAGTGACTTCTCAACCAATTACTGCAGAAGTCACCAGAGTTACTAAATGATTCCTGTGCACTATGTACATATATCTGAAGTTCATGGGTTGGTATCCAACTTCGCCGAGGTAAAATTATGAGCTCAACTCTATCTTAATCTCCATCTTGATTAAAAGAATCCATAGTTGTCTGAAAGTTACAACTGCTTGAATTCTTAGCCCGCACTGATTCCATATGCAAACGCAGTCGTATATTCATAATTAACGCTCATTTAAATTCCTATTCTAAATAATTCTATGCTTCTGGTTGACAAAACAGGTTACACACAGTAGTTCGTCTATGAATTCCGGTTCGAAAAATATGCAATTCAAGTTGTGTTAGGTTTCCATGCTTTGTTAATCTTATCACAACCAAATGACACTCACATGATTCATAAAAGGTGATTATAATTGATAGTGCAGTACCCTGTGTCTTAATTGCAAGGAGTCTATTCACTTTGTTTGTTTCATATGAAATATGTAACAGACGTCTAATGTTGGATAGGATTCAATTTAAACTCATTATACCCTATTTCAAATCCGTTTTCATTTCAGCCATACTTAACTTCGTCACCTATACGAGTATATGAATAATAATAAAAAATCTACACCCTTTTTCAAAAAAAAAAGACCCACATACACAATTAACGAAAGATATCACATATTATTGATAAGATAAGATTGCGCACATTCAGTAGAATACTCTTCGGTTGATCATGCTGAAAATATTACTCTCAGTTGCAATCTACAGGGGGCGGATATCAGTGCTAAAAAAAGTGTATAGTGCGGGTTTTAGTTCTACAGTGCCATTTTCTCAGAATTAAAGACTCAAATGTTATGACAAAACGCTTAATCACAATATAAATGGTCAACACTAACAAACAAAAAAAGGAAATATGAGCTTTCCAAAGCCAAACGATAGAGTTTCAATATTCGTTATTTTACTGTATCTCTGCAACATATTCAGCCAAGGCATAAGTCAACAGCAACAATGGACGACTCGAGATAGTGCTTACAACAACGTAAGCTGTATTGCTCATGACACCAAGTTTTCTTGCGATTGCCGAAATGCGAATGAGGTAAGTTCACTCACCAACATTCTATTTGATTTTAGTTTTCTCTAAAATAAGAAAACAAATGTTTATCTAATGAATTCTGCTGAATTATAATGGAAGTCCAAAATTGTATTCGGTGGAAGAAAAATTGTGAAACCCTAATCAAACAAATTTCGTCTAAGTTCGAATACACTTTAAAAAAAAAAAAAATAAAAAGGAGTTGACTCAACCGTAGAAAAAGTAAATAAATTAGAGATCATAGGCGCGGCCTTGTTTACGGATTTGATTTTCTGTTTTGGGATGGTATGATGAAATATCAGAGAGGAAATAAAGGCGGGTGAGATCGACTCTGATTTAAAACCTCGAACTTGAAAAAGCATTCGTTGTTGACTTAATTGGCAAAAGTCCAAAATAATTGGCATGAAACTCAATACAGTGAAGAAAAGTTTAATTGAATTTTCTATGTTGTTCACTTATGTACATACATTCAAAAGTTTAAGACTACCCTTATGATGTGAAGACTCACAGCGTGAGCGGAAGTTGTTGACTTACTTCAGAGAGCAAACCCTCCACGGTGTGAGTCGGATATGATGAGTAGTAGTTCAATTCATTCAAAAGCCGAACGCATGACGACCATATAGGAGAAACTTACAAGAAATGGATACGTATTATTCGGAGATAAGTTCAATACTAATACCAACAATTTGTTTTCTTTTTATGAGACAGATACCGTGTATATCCCTTACGTCACGATTACAAGCACCAAGTTAGTATCTTGTAGGTTATGGGGTGAAATATAACACATTAGTCGTTGTATTTCGCACAACTTGCTGACTGGGCTATTGCATTTATTGCTCCTGGAGAACTTCTTAAAACCTCAAGGAACACACAATCTAGAACGGTTCTTGTTGTCAGGAGCGAAATTGCAGACAGTCAACTTTTAGAATGCTTTCAGTGTAGGTTCTATATTAATATTAATTTGTTGGAACGTTCAGTACTACTAAATTTGTTCGTGCAGATTGTCCCTTTTAATTGCACCACCAGAGATATCTTCTTTTTCCATTTTGACATTTTAATATTATATCTGACAGATCGGTCAAAGGTCTTTGAAAAAAATTTGTCAAGTCCGTTTTTTTGTGGCATTCCTTCTGTCCTCTATTGATATGAATGCAACATTTTAAACGCTGGGCAGTGAAGAAATAGACTGGAATACTTACAAAGACCTCCTCGCAATCTTCCATCTAAAGAAAAAGTCCACCGATGTTAAATGAACTTCAAATCGTCATAATCGATGAAGTTTTCCAACAAGTTTACGATGTATATAAATGATTAGAAAAGGGTCCTTCCCCTATATGTAGTACATACATATGTACATATACATATGCAGGCAGGGATATATGTACGTATAAACAAAATAAAGTGCACGACTGGGTCGTACGTACTTGCACTGTAATGCTATAAGTGTAAAATTTTATCAGGATTGAAGTCCAAGTCTTGCTCTTCCCAGTAAAGTAGGCGTGGCATTCCGCGTTTCGATGGAATAATAGTCATAACATTGTAGGAGTTTATTCAATGTTTTGTTTTTATAAAAACACCCATAAAAAGTGGGCGTGGCCAGATAGAGTGTTTGAGTGATTTATAGAAAATTTGAAGGTCTATTACTTTGCTTAAATATTTTTTTCTCAATTTCTAATAAAAATTTTGAAAAAAAAAATATTTTTAAAAGTATTTTTTTTCCTTTGCCTCATAACCTAGAAATATTAATTTTTAGCCCAATTGCCGAACAAATACCCGAGAAACAGCTGATTTTCAATATTACCGTTATTCGAATTTTTCGTGAAAAACATGGTATGCCACCTCATAGCATATGCCCAAACTAACCCACATATCAAATTTTATCGAAATCGTTAGAGCCGTTTTCGAGAAAATCCATTTTAACTGAAATCGGCCTTAAGTAAACTACCCTTAATTTTGAGGTTAGAATGAAAATTCAAATGCAAATCCCCTCTAGGGAATATCCCACAGACCCTATATATGAAGTTTGAAGCAAATCCGTCCAGCCGTTTAGGCTGCAGTCGAATATACAGACAGACTGACAGACAGACTGACAGACAGACAGACAGACAGACAGACAGACAGACAGACAGACGGCATTGGCGGACCTACTTTTTTGGACTTCTCCATTATAGTAATGTCAAGTTTGATTAAAATCTCGAGTTCCAAATTTTGCACGAATACAATACTTGCCCTATAGGTATAGGTGCAAGTAAAAAGAGAGGAATGCTCTTTACGTCTACGTACAAGAAACTTTGTGGACTTTTGAATATGTGAGGCATTCAAAAGGCTATTAAATGGCTGGGCGATCGAGATATATTAAAATACTCTGAACATCCTACAAAATACTACATACACATATGTACGTATGTACGGTAAAGATTGACCGTTTACAATAGCTACTTAGTCACCATTACGAGAACAAACAAATTTCCGAAACCACTGATTTGATTTACTGATGTATTTGGTTGTTTCTGTACATTTTCGCGAGCGGAATGTCTTCCCGCACTGACCTTGTTGTCTTGCTTCTGTCATCGTTCCACGTTACCCGCATTAAGTAAAGTAGACACATTTTTTTTTACACAATAGACATTCCTAACCTGGTGGTCGGAATAATTGGGTTCAGGTCTACAAATATTCAAACACCTTATAAGACTCCACTACAATTCTATCATGCACCATGCATAAGTACATACTACTTACAGATGTATGACATAATGGATCTAAAATAGAATCTAACTCATTTATTAGTTTTGCTATTTATCAGAACCATCAACTCTCGATAGACAGATGCCATAAGTGTGACCGTGAGAGATTTAAATGTTATATAATAAAAGTTGGTTGCATGAATCACGATCACGGATTGACCTTCAGTATACCAGATAAAGTGATCTATCTATAGATTAATTAGCACAACCGGTAAATGTGTGGATTAAACGTGTCGCACTCTAATAAGTGGGAGCAACTTTGTGGAGGACTCTGACCTTTCAAAATAATAAACCTGACCGTTAAAGTATTTCTTCTTTACCAAACTGAAGTACTCGATTTAGGAATCACTTAAACGTTTGTAATAGATTTAATTGAAGTACGTACACAAGTACACTAGGTACCAGTACAAAAGTTTACCTTACCGTAACTAAACATTAGCGTTAAGTATTTTGCGTCTGACCTAAATCTAATGCTTTATAATATGCTAAATATGGTTTTTCTTTTCAGTATATGACCCTTCCACAGCTTTACGGATATGTTTATACAATCGAGATATCAAACTGCAAACATATGACTGTTCGCGCTAATGCTTTGGAAAATACTCAAGGTCTACGAACTGTCGTCTTCAAAAAAGTTGAAAATCTTATTCTCACACAAAATGCTTTATCATTTCCTATCCAAACGAGCATCACACCACTGATTGTTGAATTCAAAGAAGTGAGTACAGATAAATTGCAACTTCCTTTTTGCTGTGATGATATGTCATCATAATTGCACGAAGAGCATCTTTGATAATATGAACAGTTTAAAAGTGTTTTTTTTTTCCCTTTATTTACACTGAAGGTCAAGATAGAAGTAATTGAATCACATGCAATCAACGGGAATATTGGAGAAATCACTTTTACTGGCACCACAATCGAGACAATAAGACCATTTGCCTTTACGACTCTAAAAGATCATTCGATTTTGTTCAAAATGGATGGAGTAAGAGTAAACAGTATGGCACCGCAGGCAAGAAACAGTATTTTGTTAAGTAATCACATTTGTAAACGAAATTTGTTTGATTTCGTTAAAGGCATTGAAAAAATTCTCCACTGATCAATTTGAGATTGTCAACTGTGAGTTTCAGTCGGAATTACCATCGAAAACATTTTACGAACTAGAGGTGCTGTCTACACTGCGAATACAAAATGTCACATTCAAAAAAGTGCACACGAGGGCATTTTCCTTTAAAGGTACGATCATTCACGATATCACCTCTATTCTCTAAGTCACTGAATCGACATGACTTAGAGAATATAGTGTCACACACCTTCATACCCTTCGAGTATTATAATACAACCTTTCTTGACAGGTGTCAAAAAGCTATCTGTGATAGATAATAAATTCGAACGGACAGAAAGCGAATGGATAACTGCACAAATACGAGATAAAGCTCTAATCAAGGGCAATGATTTTGGAATCACAAGTCCTATCGCCTTCAAGGGTATGTTAAACAAAACTAACATGAAATCTGATCTAAACTTTAAATTTTTTTTTGCAGCCATCGAGATATCGAATGAAGTTGTCTTTATGGATCGTGTGGAACTACAATTTATCAATAACAGTGTGCAGTTCCCAAACGATCCTCAAGCTTTAATTTTTAATGACAAAATCCAATTGCACATCACCCGCCTGCAGTACCATAATAATTTTCCGTGCAGGGAATTGGAGAAAAATCAACCAAAAACACCATTCTATCGGAGTTACACCGACAGCATATACTTCGAAACAAAGAGCAACAACCAAAGTTTAGCATTAAGTCAAATTATAGATTCGGATTGCAAAGAGAAATCCTATCTGTTGTATATTATTTTAGGCATTGTAGGTTTAGTTTTAATTTTAATCATAATAGCCGCCATTATTATTACGCGAATTATTAATAAGAGAAAGAAACGAAAATTGAATGTTGTGCTGCCAGAATCGAGAACGTATAAGGAGACACAAATAATATACCAAATTGAAAATGCTGGCCTTCTGAAGACTGATCTGTAAAGCAATCATACACAATGTACATACATATATTCTATAAATTTTCGTGCACAAAACTCGCTGGTAAATCAAAATTACAATTACAATACATTTCAGTCATGTTTCAGTGATTTCCTGGTCCCCGGGGTAATGTGGCTTATACTTATATTTGGTAGTTCATATTTGTGATTTTGTGGAAGATGTTTCTTTCCTTTCCTTATGTATTTTGATTCTAACTTCAGCTAGATTGCTCGTGGAATCTGTACATACATTTAAAGTTTTGAAGAATGTCCTTATTTTGGATATGTATAGTTACAAAAATCGGTGTTAGCTCCTTGTGTGTTGTCATGTATGCGACTTAATTCGTGAATTCGATTTGTATTTCCCTGCTTTGTAAGTTTTTGGTATTTTTATTCGATCAATCGATGCAGATCTCTCTGTGCAGTTCATCAGACGCTGAATGGTTGTTCATGGGTTTCTTAAGCCAAATGAAATAAGTATATGTGTCCATATGGAGTTCTAAATCCGGTTTTGCATCTATCTTCATTATTCATGAGGATTTGATCTTAATGGAATCTTTCAGCCTGTATGATGATATGCTTTAAGATTTCTTTGAACGAGGTAAAAGAAAATGTTGTACTCTTTGCAAATCCTGAGTATTGATTCTTCCTCTTCGATGACTGTTGGTCTAGTCTGCCTTTGATTGTGTCAATGGATTTTACAGGCATAAGATAAAAGATATTTTATTCTTCACAGTCAAGATTCATTTCCTTAACATTTACCCTTTCTTAAGTGGCCAATGCACTCATCATCTACCAGTCAATTTCATTGGCTCTTGATGTAATTATCCCGGGTTCTGTGAATGTAATATGTGCAAGCGGCTTTACGGCTTTATGGTTAAAATTCAGAACCACTGTTTACTAAAAAACTAATTAATAATTTATTAAGGATAAAAATAAAATATGATGATAAATTCAACAGAACTTTAAATTTGTTTTGTTGGGACTGTCGTTCTATTTGTTTCTGATTCCTCCGTTTTGTTGGTATCTGGTTTCTGTATGTTCGTTTCATTTTCCATAGCGGTCATCTTCCGTTTTTGTTTTTGTGAGATCAAGATCACATTATGAAAACTTCACATGTAACTCCTACGTAACGTCTTGATGTGGTTCTTGAATAGTGGGTAAGTTAATTTGGGACAGTTTCCATGTGTTTCTGTTTAGCAGACCGAAATTTTCAGTCTTGGAACCACAATGCTATTTTAGTCCTTTAATTTCGAATCTAGGTCAGTTATCATGTCTTTCCCGGAGAATGCAGAAAGTCCTATATCGAATCTCCAAGACTGATGTGAGTTGGGCATGTAATAGATTTGTTAGGTCGTTTAGGTTTCCATCGAATATTGGGACATGGCTTAAACTAGTTTGGAAAAACGAATCAGTTTTAAAATTATTTTCACCAAAGAAGGATAAGACTTTCTTGTTTCTTGTTTCTTTCCATTCAAATTTTGAGAGACTAAATTAAATGTAATCACATATAATACACATTGTATATAAAAATTAAAAATAATAAAATGAAGAGAATAAAAATATTAAGAACAAGTAAATATATTTACTTATTGTCGTTGTCCTACTTGCTGGTTCTTTGTCCTTGATTTCTTATTACCCTATCCTTATTACCCTCTATAGAGTATGTATATACCTATATTCGTGTTCAATTCGTTTGGCTGGAGTATTTGGGCCTTAAATTTTGAGCTAAGAGGATGCAATTTCAGAAACAATACAAGTGTAATATAAATACATACATTATACCTATATATACATATGTACGTACATTTTTTTAAAATCCGCCCACTTATTCATAACTACTTTACTTGAAGTCGAAAATGTTTATTAAGCTTAACATCACTTTACAAGAACTACATAATAGGGCGGATAAGATTTAATATGATTCGTTTCAGACAGATTGAAGCTTTTCTCCATGTTTTCTACTAAAATTTTCGAGGAAGTTGGCGAAGCAGAGCGACCACTTGGACGGAAATACCTATACATAATTGATAAGATAAGATTTCGCAATCAGCACAGTGTTGAAAATATTATTCTCAGTTGTAGTGCAAAGCCGAGTGTTAACAACGTGTTAAGTGCGAATTTTAGCTTTATATTATCCTTTCTTGAGAATGTAAGACTTAATTGCTACGAAAAAGTACTCAATCACAAAAGTACTAAATCACCAATAAATAAAATAAAGAAAATATGACTAACTCAAAGCCGAACGTTAGAGTTTCAATATTCGTTATTTTTCTGTATGTCTGCTATATATTAAACAAAGTCAAAAGTCAACAGGAGAAATGGACATCTTACAACAACGTAAGTTGTAGCTATAACCACTTCCAAATCGTTTGCGATTGCCGAAATGCGAATGAGGTAAGTTCACTTTCTTTTCTTTTCTCAAGGCGATTGATTATTCTTTCTTATCTCTTCCATTAGTGTAAGAATTTTCACTGTTTCCCAGTCCTTTATGTCTGCTGGTTGGTGTTGTTGAGTTTTTTTTTACTCATTCTTGTTAAAACCTCTTTAAAGTCTGACCAGGTAGATTTTGTATCTGGTTGCAAACGTCGATTCTTATTTACTTAAGAGAACTTCCCGTTTTTTGTCTTTTTACCTGGTTTTGTATTATCTAGTCTATTAGATGTCCATTCATGCATATGTATATATATATACATGTATATATCAAAGTTGTCAGAGCACCTACAACATATTTAACGTCCATCAAGATCGGGGGAAAACCCTTTTTCCAAAAATTTACGATTTACCATCAGCTGGGCATAGGTAAACAAATTTATCAGTAATTGATAAAAGACGACCAACAGTGAAAACATTATATACAAATAGATTTTTTATCAATGACTGATAAATATAACTCCAGCTGAATATTACATGAGTGGCCCGCTTACGTATGACTTATGGACAACTTATGTGGGTCTCACATGCAGGTGCTTGTTGTTCACCTTCTTTTCGCAGAAGGAACGAGGAACAACAACGTTTACAAAGGTCAACAAGCTCACAAGAGGTATGTTAGAGCTCCGATGATTGGTTACTGCTAGGACTTAAAGAACATATTTCCTATATTAAGTTTGAAACATAGTTTTTTTAAGTCAAAATATTTCAACATTAAACTGTATACAGTTCGTCCATACATCGAATGTAGCCGCGCATGAAACAATCAAAAACATTCGAAGATATCGTTGTAATTCAGCAAGAAAGTGCAGTAAGGACATGTACTCTTTTACGGAACTTATGTTGTTATAGATTTAATTGTAGCACCTACATATGCACGTACAAAAGTACACTAGTTACCTGTTTACTTTTCCTTACTGTAATTAATTATTAAGTATTTGTCAACTATTATTTACTAACAATCATTGAAAAATAGGTTGTCCTCCATCTAATGAAAAAATAAATTTGTTTTAAAAATTAAATTCATGAGATTTCCATTGTTCGTTTTTTTTTCAGTATATGACCCTTCCACAGCTTAACGAATTTGCTCATAAAATCGAGATATCAAACTGCAAACATATGATGGTTAGAGCCAATGCATGGAAAAATACTAAATGTTCTGAAATCGTCTTCCAAAAAGTTGAAAATCTTATTCTCTTAAAAAATGCATTATCATCCCATTTTTTAATCCCACGGGTTGAATTCAAAAACGTGAGTACTTAGACAAAAATTGCAACTTTTTTTTGTTATGATACAAATGTTATTATCAAGCACAACATGGTATGTCTTTCTTTGTATTGAAGGTTAAGATAAAAGTAATTGAATCATATGCATTCAATGGGAATATTGGTGAGATTATTTTTACTGGCACAACAATCGAGACAATAAGACCATTTGCCTTTACGAATCTAAAAAATCATTCGATTTTGTTCAAAATGGATGGAGTAAGAGTAAACAGTATGGCACCGCAGGCAAGACACAGTATTTTGTTAAGTAATCACATTTGTAAACGAAATTTGTTTGATTTCGTTAAAGGCATTGAAAAAATTCTCCACTGATCAATTTGAGATTGTCAACTGTGAGTTTCAGTCGGAATTACCATCGAAAACATTTTACGAACTAGAGGTGCTGTCTACACTGCGAATACAAAATGTCACATTCAAAAAAGTGCACACGAGGGCATTTTCCTTTAAAGGTATGATCATTCACGATATCACCTCTATTCTCTAAGTCATTGAATCGACATGACCTAGAGAATATAGTGTGACACACCTTCATACCCTTCGAGTATTATAATACAACCTTTCTTGACAGGTGTCATAAAGCTATCTGTGATAGATAATAAATTCGAACGGACAGAAAGCGAATGGATAACTGCACAAATACTAGATAAAGCTCTAATCAAGGACAATGATTTTGGAATCACAAGTCCTATCGCTTTCAAAGGTATGTTATTCAAAACTCAACACGAATTTTGATCTAAATTTTAAACTTATTTTTTACAGCCATCGAGATATCGAATAATGCTGTCTTTAAGGATCTTGTGGACCTAAAATTTATCAATAACACTGTGCAGTTCCCAAACGATCCTCAAGCTTTAATTTTTAATGACAAAATCCAATTGCACATCACCCGCCTGCAGTACCATAACAATTTTCCGTGCAGGGAATTGGAGAAAAATCAACCAAAAACACCATTCTATCGGATTTACACCGACAGCATATACTTCGAAACAAAGAGCAACAACCAAAGTTTAGCATTAAGTCAAATTATAGATTCGGATTGCAAAGAGAAATCCTATCTGTTGTATATTATTTTAGGCATTGTAGGTTTAGTTTTAATTTTAATCGTAATAGCCGCCATTATTATTACGCGAATTATTAATAAGAGAAAGAAACGAAAATTGAATGTTGTGCTGCCAGAATCGAGAACGTATAAGGAGACACAAATAATATACCAAATTGAAAATCCTGTCCTTCTGAAGACTTAAGGCAAATGACATATATTCTATAAATTTTCGTGCCTATAACTTACCCAATAGGTAGATAGGATTCTAGGGCCTGATTGACAGTTAATATTGATTCAGATAAAGCAAATCCCTTCGACAGCAAAGCATGATGATTAGATAAGGTCTCTTCAATAGTAGATAAGTCCTCCACTTCTTTGTCATCTATTGATAAAGAATTTCGAATATGTAATGGTTGAACCAGAGTATTTATTTAAATATAATTAAAATATATAAATTACAGAAACCATTGCTTTGTTTTCAGTTTAAAAAATTTTAAAATCGAATAGCCAGATTAATTAAAAGAACTAAGCTTAACAACTTAACCGTTTGGATATTACATATATATCGAGTAAAATAGTGAAAAGAAAAGTGGTCGTGGCAGCCTAGACATAAAATTTACTTATCATAACTCAAAATTAAAAACTTGTGCTCAAGAAAGAGCGAGACAAGCACCCAATGCAACTATTTTCTATTCTTCCATACCATTTTCATACAAATTTACCTGGTAAATTCAAATCCTTTTTCATTAAATTTGCACTGCACATGCCACCTAAATATGCCAGCTCATGTTCCAGTCGAATGAGGCAGGAATTCTTCCCGTTCACCTATTAAACAAAACAATTATTCTTCATACTAAAATATTCTTTTCAGTACTCATACCGTAGTTGGATTATCATATCCTACAACAAGACACTTAAATCCGAAGCGATTTATGTGCGGATCCTGAGCATATAAAGAAGCTGTTTCCAAAGAAAATTCCACACGATTGCCAGGGAGTACAATAACATTTTGTATCCAATTACTGGTACTGTAAATTCAATTAAATTTACTATAAATTAAAAAGATTCTCCCACTTGTACAGCTCGACTTACGTATTAAACTTTTTGATCACTACCCATTCACTATCATTGGAGTTTGCATTGGCCCCATGTCCGCGACTGTAATTGGTCACGGTAGCATTTTTGCAACTCGATCGCTGCATACACATATTGTTGTCTAGCATATCTAAGTAATCATTATCAATCGGACAAGCCTCCACTAAACATGGCTTGGTTGGAATAGAAATCAGTAAATAGTCTTCTAGCTGAGCTGTTCCACATTGTGTATCAAATTCTATTGCAAACCACTGGACACAGGGAGGAAACTCCACTCTATATAAATAAAAAGAAATATACATTTTATTTTATAAGCATTCGTTTTTTAATAAACCTATACCTCTGACAAGTAATGGATCCACTGCGATAAGGATGTTCACTTTCTACAATACAATAATGATTACTCGTGGTACAAGTATCCATTCCCTTATCTATTTCATCCAATCTTTTCTTATTTATTTCTGAACCAGAAAAGTCCACTTTCTTGTCCTTTGCTTTAAGTGTAGAATATTCCTTACTGGCATAAAGTTGATTCAAAGCAGCCACATGTGGGAGGATCTCCTTAATTAGTCCAAGAATTTGAACAGAGCTCTAAATAGAATTCATACGTTTGCAACAGTTTGAAGGTACACACGAAAACTTAAGCACTTACTTTAGGATCACTACATGCCAAAGTTCCAATCTGTGCATATATTAATGGCAACAAAGTGTGGAAGACATTTGCCGACGATGTATTAAAAACCTCAAGTAACTGAACGACAGTCATCTGACTTCCCAAGTTACCATCATCTGAATCGCTTCTCTTGTCCACATCCAAATCGTTATCGGTACGATCGTTGCCATTTAACTTAGTGTCAGCCTGTCCGTTGCGATAGTTCAAATCCTGAATAGCTCCACTGTCTTCGATTAAATCCTTCGGGTGAATCTCCGTAGCCCCAATTTCAATCTCAATGTCAAATGGATTTGTGGAACGTTTGTCAAATTTAAAAGTCTCCATAAGCCCCTTTGAGAATGACTCAATTCGTTTCGTAATGTCTCTAGCAGTTGTTAGGCTTGGATCAGCAGAGAGCGCTGATGTTCTAGAATTATTAGCCCAGTTTATATCCATGTGTTCTTCTATTGGCGTAATATTGTGCTCTGAATCAATTGTCTGAGTATGATTTGAAGAATTGTCACTTGGTGACAAAGAAGCGGCTAAAGCGTTTCTTGCCAAAATTAAGAGTTCTGTGCACTTCTTTGTTATATCGGTTGCAACCTGCAGTGCAGTATCTCGGGCAGTTACCTGATTTGCATAGGTAACCGAGTTCCCATCACTCTTTATCGGATTGCTGTAGTAGAGTATACATGGGATTTGTCCCCTCGATGGCGTTGTGCCATTAAAACTTAGATCACACGAGTAAAACGTAAAAGTTGTTCCACATGGACCACGAATAGACGACATACCCGAATCACCAGAGCACGTTCTCGCTCCTTGGGAGCATAGTCGAAGAGCATAGCGAGTATTTTCCTTAATATGAACTGGTCGCTCAAATTTAATTTCTGCCATTTCATTATGAACAGCTTCCTGGTCATACGACCCAGAAACAGACTCCAGTGTTTCCCACTTGTGTCCCGTGGCCTGAAGATCTACGGTATTGTCGTACAGCAACTCTAACTGGTAGTCATAACTTCCAGAACCGGAATACATCGTTGCACCGGCTATAGCAATTCCTGGACGATCTACAGTAAATGCTATGGCATCTGGACCAAAGTTTCCCGTATTCCATGTTCGACTTACATCGCAACGCGAGAATCTGTTACCAGTGGTGTGTAAACTTCGTGGTGGCAGAAAAGCCTTTTCAAACTAAGAACACCAAAAATTACGTAAAAACATCATATACAATAATAAAATCAACTTACCTCATTCAAAGATGTCTGATACACTATCTCAGCTAAAACCCTGGCTAACAAATGGCAACAGTTGTTAATCAATCCCTGATTAATGTCTTTACACAGAATAAAGTCATTGACGTTCACACTGTGGTTGTAGATATTTTCAATCCTAGCTCTAACAGGACTTGAAATGATATCGAGCAATCTAACAAGAACATCTTTAAAGGACCATGAGTTGCTGGTAAATTCAGTTTTTTCCTGTTGTGTTCGGTAGATCATTTGCTCCACCAATATTGGATATTGATGATTTTCGGAACTCGATAACATTGGTAAACCAAAGTTATCACTTGGACTAACAATAGACTGACGTTCGTTACCTGATGTAAGAAGTGAAAAAGTTGTTCGCAGTTTTATTGAAGGGCTGCACAACCCGGCTATTATCGCACTCAAAAGACGGGAATGTAGGTTACCCTAGTAAACGAGACAATACATATAAAAAAAATTCATTGTTTACCTTAAGCAACTTACCATATCCATTTGAGAAAGAAGATCACAAAGACAGTTCCACTTAAGTGATGATGTGGGGTAGAATGCATCAAAACATGCCACAAAACTGGTGTGACATTCATCGAGGATCTCCAACACCATACGATAACCTGAACAAAATAACCAAAGTTATTTAACCATCCAACCGAGAAAGTTTGCTAAGAGAAAGCTTACGGCACCAATAGTAGTACTAATAAGCCTGAACAAACAAACTAGTTCCTCTTACCATCTTCGCTGCATATGTCCCTAAATATATCGTCATTAAGAATCTCAATCAGAAGCGCTCTAACATTGCCAATACATTCGGCCAGCTGGACGTTCTCCATATTAGCTTTCCGCGACGTTGGGGTCGATAATTCTGCTGTCCCCAGAAAATGTTTTGGCGCATTAGCTAATGATTTCCCTGACTTGGCAGCTAAAAAGCACAAACATCAAACTTTTCTTAGCCTTCAAATGCATTAACCACTCACCATTACCAGAATTCCCATCTGCCGACTTCTTCGCGGAGACTTTAAGAGACTTTTGTGGGTAAATCTCATTTGTATATTTCCTTAACAAACGTAAACATGACTTATTTACATAAATTAAGTACTCCAACGATTGCTTCACCTGCAGAGGACGAGTTTTATCCCGTTGTTCACGTATATTTTTTTTGAATGATTCCCAAGACCATTTGAGTAGCGAAACAAGGCTCTCGAAGCATTCCTTAGTTACTGTATTAGCAAATGATTTCGATATTTTCTGCACAGGATCGATTTCGATTTGAGGCGTAGGCTGCTTTGACTCCTGCGTGATAAGTCGGTATAAAATCGATGGAATCTGTCCAGAATTCACGTCAGTTCCATTGTTAGCTTTCTTGGAATTCTTAAAGGCAAAAACAATTTGATCTTCAGTGGTTACTGTTGCTTGCCCGGCGGAACCACAATCCGATGAAGGCCCAGCAATACGTGCCCATATCAAATACCATCGACCGGATGATGCCGTCACTGCTTTAGGAAGCATAATGTGGTATTTACTTCTAGCAGGACATTCAAATGGTATTTCTTTGGTTTCAGAAATAAGAACGCCGTCTTTTTCGTAGCCTCCTCCATCAATGCCAAGATCGAAAAGTTTCAATTTGCATGAATATTCACCGCGACCGCCAAACATTCCAAAACCGCCTTTAAAAACAAAAAAAAATACAGATAATATATTATAAAAGAGAAGACTCTTACATATAAGAACATCAGTGTCGCAAGAGAAACGAATAGCCTCCACGCTATGTCCAGAGTAACCCCAACCGCCACCAAAGTTGTCGAACCGATTCAAAATTTGATAATCATTGGATTGGCTCTCCTTTGCTTGACTCTGTTGTGCGGGTGTAATATCTTCAAAGCAACTAGGACTAAGATGTTAAAAAAGAAGGAGATTAAAATATACACGAACTATTTGCACTTACATTAAATCCTGTGCAGAAGTAAGAACATCCAAACAGGCCAACAAATTTAATGAAGCTTGTGATCGAGAAACTTGAGAGTCTGGTTTATTTGTCGGAAGGGACAATTCGGGGGATAGAATCGCCCTAAAGTTAGATGAGTTCTGAAAAAGAAAACAAAAAATCTTACATTTAGTACAAAATATGTACTAGTTTTGTCCTTACAGTTCCATTCTTGGGAATTTCACTGGCCAACACATTGTAACAGAGTATACTCTTGCTAACACCTCCGTCAAATACCCATAGGACATTGAATTGTGGATCCAAGGCGAAGGCAATCTGTGGCATTGGCTTCTCAATCGGACTCTTTGCTTCCTGACGACGTCGCTTCCTTTGATCACCAGCACCCATCAGCATCTGATTTTCGTGCACCTCGAATATTTGATTTCTAGACTCATGCATACTGCGAGACATCTGATCGACGCTTCGATCTATGTTTTGGTTTATCTCAGGAAGATCAGCGTTACGATTACTCTGAATTATTTGGACGAAGTTCACCTGGTTGTTATAGTGTGCTGTACAGCTGCCGTCGCGACGGTTTATTGTCAATGCGTGGAATGTCAAAGGAATTGTTGGAATTAGCACTGAAAGGGCAATAATTATTATACTCCATTTGTTGTTGGAAAAATATCTTACATATGGTTTTCTTATCAGCGATTACACTAATCTTCGGAAGAATATGTGTAGTAATTAAGGACTCATCGATTTTAATGAAAGTCTGATCACCACTAGCTCCAATCCATGTAGCCTTCTTGCCAAAATTGGGTCCCAAGCCACTAGAAAGTATATAAATCAACACCACAACCTGACTTGGATCTAATACACTTACAAGACAGCACCTGGAGTGCAATTCCACAAGAATTTTTGTCTTTGTGCTATAATTGATGATGTAGTGGATCCTTCTTTGGTATGATCGACAAGCTTCAGAGCATCGTCATGCATCGACGACTTATTAGTAAAGTCGTTCGGCAAACGACCTAACTGTCCTTTCTAGCAAAACCGGTATCAATTCAAGAGTCTATTTATTCTAATTTTTGTCACTTACCTGGTAATTTCCGAAAGTATAAACAACACCTTTGTGCGTCAGCAAAACTGTGTGATTACTACCAGCTGCGATTTGACTGATAGCACCTTGAACTTTCACCTGCACTGGCCCACTAACCGCCTGTAAATCTCCGGTGCCTAACTGCCCATACTGATTGCTACCAAAGGTATAAACTTCTCCTGTTAGTGTCAAAACTACAGTATGGTGTAATCCACAAGCAATCTGCACCACTGGACTGTTCGATGGCAATACCAAATGCTGCGGAGCTAGCGGTGCAACCCTTGGAGGATCCTTCTCGGCATCTGATGTTAGATTATTTTCTTCACGGGGCTGTTTATCTTTCCTACGCAATATTATGCTTTTCGAACGCTGTCGAGTGAGATCGCTCAATTGTTTTGGATCTAAAAATAGAAGGTTTAACATTGTCGCACGATAAATCCTCTGCTTCTTACCGTTATGTTCTGATTCCTGCACCGCAATACATGTAGAACACAAGCCACATTTGGAACAGCCAGCATCCCCATGACCACATGGACATATTCTAAAATCAAATAAAAAATTAAATATCGAAAGCATAATTGCGACGCAACTTACGCTCCTGACATCCTCTCCTCTATTGGCACGTTTAGCGACGAAACACACGAAATGTTATAACCTGTGCACTCTTTGCACACCACACACACTCTACACTGTCCTTGTGCTACGTGGTGATCATCAAAATCACACAAATTTGCAATATCATATTTAAGCCTTCGGTCGCTTGGCTTCATGTCGACAGAATCCACCTGGCTGCTACCAGTTGTGTCCATTGAATAATTGGATTCCTTTGGTTTTGAATTGAATGATCGCCCACATTGACCTTTGTTGTTCAACCCAAATGTGAAAAGTTGTCCCTTGGAGTTTAATACAACGCAGTGAGCTTTTCCAAGCGCGACTTTTGTTATATGCTGATCAGAGAAGTCTGTGACATAGCCATGGGCATCACAGTGAGCTGTATCTTTGCCAAACATTATAAGACGACCGGTTTTGGTAACAAATGCTGATGTTCCATTGTTGCACGCAACTTGGATCACAACATGACCGTCTATGCGAGTCAGCCGCTTCGGCTTAACCGCCTTCGGTTGCCTACGGTTCTTCGAAGAGTCACCATCTTCACCTCGGCGGGCGGTACCTAAAATAGGGAAAACACTTGAATTTAATTACAGCAAAAGAAATCCGCTTATTTCGCTCTTCTCTGTGATAAGCACTACATCTAGCACATGACATACATATGAACATACATAGGTATATGAATTGCTTCTTACCTGCAAAATACACCGTTCCATCGTCGTTGACCAAAAGTGCATGAATTCCATCATGTCCGACCGCAACTTGAACAATGCTGGATACTTTTGAGATTATTAACTCAGTAATTTTCATTGTGGGTGTCCGACCGACTGCTTTCAAACCCAACGAAGGTGATTTTCCGTAGTAATATACTTTTCCATTTGATGCCTTCACGAGTCCGAAATCTTTACCACATGCAATTCCTTGAATTTCAATATCCGTCGGCAATTTGGGCTCGAAAATATTGTAAGACGATTGAATCTAAAAGTGTGGAGTAAATAAAATAGTAAATAAAAAGTATACAAGTAAAGAAATCTTACTTTTTGAATCTGATTTTGGTTCAAAACCTCATCCTCAAAAGCAGCATAACCCAATGTTCGAAATTTCTTGCGCGCCAACTTAAGTGGCAGGTCAAATGCCAAAATTCCAGAACTGTTAAAAATTTGCTTCACTACAAGGGTGTCCTAAAAATTAATCAACAGTCGAGTTAAACGCTTTTGTTTTTAAGTGTTAAGTGAAAGACAGAGACATGAACTTACATCGCGATTGGTACATATCATGTTGATTGATTCTTCATCCGAAAATAGGACATAATTGAGACCTTCTCGAATAATAGGGAGATTAACATTTGACGGAGCCACGGTTGTCAAAGTGTCCGTGTTAACGAGGATAATATTTTCAGACAAACGTTTAGAGAAACGCTTAAAATAAAGTTTACCCTGAAATGAACAAGGAAATTGGTGTCCAGAAACTTAAAAAGAAATACCAAAATGCTCACCGCACAAAATCCGAGCCATCCACAGGCATCCTTTCCGAATTCAGTATTTGTCACATAAACATGTCCTTTAAACGACCCATTAAATCCAGTTCCAATCTTGAGGAGACAAGTTCTATGTAAAAGATAAATAAATGTTCCATCGGATGCCATAACTGGTTGAGTGGACATAAACGGTGAAGTGCTGCTTATGATGGACCTTAGAGAGAACTAAAAGGAAAAGAAATATACATACATATATACTCCACGAATAGAACTTAAAGTACAAAGTACCTCATCAACTAGACAATTTTGTGGAACACCATGCGAATGGAAGTCTGGTCGAATTGGCTTATTCAATGCAGCACTCATAACAGTCCGTTGAAGAGAGAACAAAACCAGTGGCAACTTAATTATTTGAGCTGACATCTGTTTTGGGGATTTCAAAAGTGCTGCGATTGCCTTTAAGATCTTCCCTGTATCGCCACGAGCAATACACAAGCCGATTAAAGATGAACAAGCTATATTCGACCAATTAGCTTCATACGAAGATGTATGTGATTGCTGTGAGGTCCCCGATGATGTGCACATTGTAGCCAAGTCCAAGAGCAGATCATATAATGGATTAATCAGATCATCAGGTTCTAACTTAAAACTCTCCGGCTGCTGTCCCTGAATAACATCAAATAATGCCTTCAGTGCTTTTGTGCAAAGATTCGGTTGAATATTCCTTGCATCGGCAATCAATTCGAAAAGACTACGCAATCCCGCACCCACAATGAGAGGAACTTTAGCAATGGGTATTTCTTTTTCTGTCGCCTCATCGGTTTCTGTATCGGCATCACTATGTACTGAATCGCCACCTCGATTACGTTTCTCACTGTTGTGGCAAGAGCACTCAACCAGGTTATTAGATAAACAAGCGTTGGTGCAAATCAGACAGCACGACGATATTACTTTCGTCTTTTTGGATGACGTAGTTTTATCCTGGAATATGGAATACTTAGCGTCGGCTTCTAATACAGCTGATCTTATGGCGGAAAATACTGAAAACTTCGATGAATTCGGTTTCAGTTCAATATGAGCCAACGAATAGGCTGGATAGGTTTGTTCTGTTTCGATTACATTTTCAACAGCTTTCTTATCTTTATTATTGTTTCGTTTCGAGCCGGATTTGTTTTCTTGGAGTTTTCTAAAAAAAAAAAATATGAAATACATTAAATTCTATTCTTATCCGCAAATACACCTTCGCTTGGTTGATGGACCCTTTTAAATTTGTTGCTTAGATAAACGGTTTAGAGCTTAACTTAAGTTTGGTGTAAGATGCTCCGTAGACTGTTCCCAACAGGGTAACAGCTCCGGCATTATCTGTATTATTCGAAATAAACTTAGTAAAGATCCAATTGGGCGTTTTTTTTTCGAAAATACTTTTTAAGAAAATCAATTGACGGACGCCACAAGCTCATTGGGGAAGCAGAGCCTAGGTTACACAACAATATCATTCATGTCATATCTTATGTAAATTTGGGTAGCTGCAATTTTAAAGTGTTCAGGGTGAATGCTTAGTAGAAGATATATTTCTGAGAATGTAGGGTCGCAAACGAAAAAATTCGACACCACCCACCATGCCTAACAACTGGCATAGACTTTCAAATGACCGATTCGTATAGAGAAACAATTTTGAACGTTCCTTTATTGAACTTTATTTTTGAATCTTACATACATATATTCAAGTCAAGGCGACACACGTAACAGTCCGGCGGACCTACAATTATTTAATAGAATTGTATAGAAGGGGATGGTGACTTTTTTCTGCGCTTGGCACTTAAGATGGCCACCTACCCCTAAAGTAGGTAATACACAATTATAGATCAATTTCAGTTGTTTTGCTTGGTGAATTAGTCTAGCCTTTACTTCTAAGAACTGATTTTTATGGAGTTTAACTGACATATAGAAACGTTACAGTCCGTCTGGAAGGAATTGTACGATAGCCCAGCCTAAAAAAAAAATGGGCGTAGCATAAAATAGTTTTGGTATTGAAAGTTAGTTTCAAAATATCTGCATATTGTTATTTTTTAATCAAAATTCATGTTAGAAGGACTTAACACAGCTATCTCAGTATCGAATTTATAATTATGTATTAAAATGGAAAAACTGTTGATGAAAAATTATAATAATGAATAAAAGTTCATTTATGGCTTTAACTTAATAACTTTATAAATATTTTGGTTTTGGGTGGTTTATTTATAACTTTCGTTTCTGCTTTAGTTCCCCAAACAAAAAAAAAAACACAAAGAGATGATTCATACTTGGTTCCTATGCATTTTGGTAAAAAAAATCAATATCCAACCCCACAGGATCAAAAACTATACATATATGTACATATTTAAAAGTTATTTTAAAATTTCATCCATAGTTTTTACTTTTCTGTTTTTGAATTTTGTTTAAAAATCATATAATTTACTTACCTCTCTGCACTATTTGTGTATAATTCGTGGAAATGCTCTCCATATTTAGATGGTTGCACCAAACCCACCATTGCACACAGAAACTGATCTTATGTCTTGGCTTCCTTCGATGAATATTTATATTTTTCACTTCTTTTTTACAACTTCACTGTAGATTTTCGTTGAATTTAAAAGATTTTGCTTGTTTTTGGCAATACTGTCCACATTATGTTGACTAATTTATAAATCTATTTGCGAATAAAGTTTTCCGTGCGAATTTTCATCCAGTCGCAGATAATCGATAAACAACACGGAGCACAATGACAATCGGCACCCTTACAATTTGAAGGTTTCTGAAACATCCCTTATTGACGGTTGTGCAAAGGGTGGACATTCACAGTATGCCGCCAAAACAATGAAATGTCAAATTTAAGGTTTGTTTATTTTAGACAGAAACCGAGTGTCAAATTTAAGGGGTAGTTGTTTATAAACAAAACCTTAAGTGACAGTTTCGAGGTTTGTTTTTATCAAAATAAACTGGAGTCTGTGTTCAATCGCACGTCGCAGCTGATTTCTTTCAACTATCCACCTGTTGCTGGATATGTATCTAAAATGAATCGGAAAAGTACTGGGTGGTGCAATTAATTAACTAGTGATTGTGATGATGAATACGTATTAAATAAATTTACCAGCCGTGCAGTGAAAAAGTTTTTACTTTGAATAGAATGTAAATATACTATATTCTTAAACTCAGTTTAATTACTTTTTTTTTATTTTATGTCCGAAGCAAAACAAAACACCCAAAGCGATGCTTTTTTTATTCTCCCTCACCTTCGGACTGCCATACCCACCATGCCTCAACTTTTCTCTAGAGAGCTGGACAAAAGGTGAGGACTTAAATGCTGTTTCCGTATCCATCTTTATCGATGGGTCAAAATGGACGTATGTACACACATATATAGGTACTTGCTCCAGAAAATTCTTAGAAGAACAACCCCAACCACGCAAGTGTGTTGCAAGCGGAAATCAATGGAATCGCCGAGATCTGACGGGACCTATCTACTCTAAACAGTAATATGCATACAAATAGCTACATGGAACACTTTCATTACAACCAAATCAAAAGTGGTCAAGTGATGCACAGAGGAACTCAGATCTCTAGGTACACAACGTAGTATAAGGCTTGCCGGATTCCGGGCCAAATTCCTAAATCGCTAAAACCCAATAGGTGACTCTTCTAATAGAGGCACGGAGGGAGAGAGAGATTCAACAATATCAGATACACATTCATTGCAAGAACGCTAGGTCCGGTAAAGACGAATTAGTTACATTTTTTAAGAACTTTTATTCACCTGATTTTTTTAAGGAACATTTTATAATAGAGAGAAGCAATATTCCTTTGCATGAAAAATCATTCGAATTTCTATATTTTTAATTAATCAATTCACACAGAATGTTCCCGTATTTCCCACCCTATTGGCGGAAATTGGTGACTATTTAAAAATGATCTGCCCAGGGAGAAATATTATTAACTACATTTTCATTTGATAATACTAAATGTTTTCACTCAGCAACACTTTGCTTGTGCTGTCAAAGTAGCACTGTTGCTTTCTTTTGACACTTTTCTTTTGTTTTCCATCATTCAACAGCCAGGCCGGAAATCGTCGCAAAGTCGTCGAACGAAATCGCTATTAATTAAAGTATTCTGTATTAAACAGTCATCTTTTTATACAACATCCGTTGAAAAATGTTTGTAGAAACTTGTATTGCCCCAGTCAACATCGCCCTAATAAAATACTGTGAGTATACCACCCTGTTCAATGTCCACTTTCACTCCAAATAATGACCTACAAATATTTGTATTTACGAATATCTAGGGGGAAAGCGCGATGAGGATTTAATTCTACCCATAAATGACTCCCTTAGCATGACTTTAAGCACTGATGAGGTAAGTACTACTTACGTGTAAATTTAGAAAATAGTTCAATAGGTGCCGACCTTTGCATCGTTCATGATCTACATATGAATCACAAATGGTGATCAAAATCTTCCATTTGTTCCAGATGTGCGCAAAAACAACAGCAGCTGCGTCAGAGAAGTTCGAAAAAAATACAATGTGGCTTAATGGCGACCTGGTTCCTTTTGAAGAAAATCCGAGAGTGATGCGATGCCTAACCGAATGTGGGTTCTAATGAGTATTGTGTAAAATATTTCTTACAACTGCTGATATTTTAGTGAAACGATTGGCTACAGCAAAAGGCATTGCAAAGTTTCCTATTGAATGGAAGGTTCACATTTGTTCGAAGAACAATTTTCCTACTGCAGCTGGACTAGCGTCCAGTGCCGCAGGATATGCATGCTTAGTTTACACTCTCGCTTTTCTTTATGGTGTAGAAAATGAAGAATTAACTTCGATAGCTAGGCAAGGGAGTGGTTCAGCATGTCGAAGTTTGTATGGGGGCTTTGTGAGATGGATTATGGGTAGCGAGGGCGATGGTAGTGATTCTATTGCAGTTCCTGTTGCTCCAGCAACTCATTGGCCAAACATGCATGTCCTAATACTTGTGGTTAATGATACCAAAAAGAAAACAAGTTCGACGAAAGGAATGCAGCGCGCTGTGGTAACATCGGATTTGATAAAGCATCGAGCCGAGCAATGTGTTCCAAAGAGAGTTGCCGAAATTACGTCGGCTATCGATGCTAAAGATTTTAGCAAATTCGCTGCAATCACAATGAAGGACTCGAATCAATTTCATGCAATTGCATTGGACACGTATCCTCCATGTGTTTACATGAATGATGTTTCTCATTCGATTTCGGAGTTTGTCCATGCATTTAATGAATTTGCTGGCGTGACAAAGGTAGCGTACACATTCGATGCAGGCCCAAACGCTTGTCTATATCTCTTGGAAAAAGATGTATCAAAGGTTTTGAGAGCTATTCAAAAATGTTTTCCTTCTGATGCGCCTCCCGAAGGATATTTAAAAGGATTGCCAATTGACAACAGTGACAAGGCAAGTAAAACTTCATAATGGCTGTTATAAATATAAATTTTTGATTCATTTTAGGATGGAGAAGCTCTGCCTCAGAATTTCAACTCCTACGGACAGAACCTTTTAAAATATGTAATACATACAAAAATCGGTACTGGCCCAATGCGTTTGAAGAAAGAAGACTCCCTGGTTGGGGAAACTGGACACCCGTTGTAGGAAGAAAAACCATATTCATGGCCAGTGTATTGTGCAGTTTACCTGTTATTTATTCAAATATATGTCGGTGTAATGTGGGATATTTGTTACGGGGTGGGCTGTTAAATAGATATCAGATTTATTTATTTTATTATTTGTGTCTTTTTCTGCAATATTTGCCGAAGAGGGTCCATATGAGATGTCATGATCGATTTTTAAATCGAATAAATACGCACAATCTCACAGAATCGATTAAGATTGCATTTGAGAAATATTAACTTAGTTGGTTTCAGTACACAGAAAACCAAACCGCATTTACAGAAAGACTTCGTCTGCCGATGTGCCCAATAAATTTATACATTAATACATGATGCAGAACATCCAAGAGTGCGTTTGCTTTGAACAATTATTGGAATCATCCATTTCCACGAATATGGATTTATAATTCATAGAGGTAAAACAAAAAACAGACAGGCTTTCAAATTAGGTACACCATTCAGGGAGCTGCAAGGGCACACATAGTTAGCACATTCGCATATACATATACATATAGTACATACATATACATATATACCAAATTCATGTTTGTTTCATGTCATGATTTATGTTTGTTTTATTGTTCATTAGGAATAGTTTAGTTCAGAGTCTGCTTTTAGGCGCAAGTTCGAATCAAATAGATCAGGTCGCTTTTGAACTATACTTACATACAGAGAACCAGAAAAAAAGTTGAACGCCAATTGCGATTGATTTCTCAGGCCATTATCTTAGCAATTTGTTGAGTTATCAAAATCTAACAAATAGCAAATTATTAACAATTTTTTCAGTCAATCAAATCACCCTATTAGTTCTCTAAAGCTAAAGTTTAAGAGAGTTAAATTCTCAAGAAAAGCTAAATGCAGGAACTGCTGTCGAATCGCAGAATGTAAATACCACGGTTAAACATGGAGGGGGCAGTGTAATGGTGTGGGGTGCATTCGGTTCAAATGGCGTCGGGAATTTGGTGTTTGTTGAGGGCACTATGAACAAAATAGATTACCTGAACATTCTAAAACAAAATCTACCAGAACAGCTTCAAACTTGGGTCTAGCTAACGGTTTTCGATTCGTTCATGATAATGACCCAAAATACTCTTCCTACATTGTTAGGGAATGGCTCCTTTACAACACAAAAAAAGTATTGCCCCATCCACCGCAGAGCCCGGCTTTAAATCCAATTGAACACCTGTGGGCGTACATGAAAAAAAACTGCGAGAGAGAGCCATCCATAGCAAAACAGAGCTCAAAAACGCTCTTCAAGATATATGGCAAAACATACCAAAAACTGTAACTCAAAACTTGGTTTTTTCTATGGGAAGACGATTGGAAGCCGTCTTGGAGGCTAAAGGACTTCATACTTAGTACTAGTCTTAAAGTATTTTCTTTTGAAATTATTTCTTTTTTATAAAAAATGAAGTGTTCAAGTTTTTGTTTGGCATTAAAAAAGATAGATTTTTTGTTTTTTTTTATTTTCAAGTACAATTTTTGAATTCAAGAAACTTTAATAAAACTTTTTTAAAACTAAATAAATTGTTTATTGATTTTCAGTTGTTTAGATTTGATAACTTTACAGGTTTTACAGATATTCAGTTGACAAATGAGGTTCATCGGGTGTTAAATTTTTTTTTTTTGGTTCACTGTATGTATGCTTAATGGTCTGTCTATTCGTTGGTATAAATCATTCTGCTGAAATAATTATTCCTTATTCTCAGCACTGACTGCGACTTGTCTGCATTTATACATTTTTATGTAGTTTGTCCCCATAACACTTTTGTAGTGTTGATTGAGTGATTCCTAAATAATATATTCCAAAATTTGTTGGTAGCTTGGCTCCTGTTTTTTGCCATTGATCAATCTAGCTTTCTAACTTTAATTCTTCCTCCGCGTGTATGACTTGGCTACGAATGAAAATTAAATATTCTTACATTCACAATACAATGTGATCAATTTGAATGATTTAAATGTCCACTTGTGAATAGAGCAATTAATTGCTCCAATCAGATTAAGAAAAGAAGACAATGAAATACTTAATGGGCATATTAGGGACAAAAACCAATATGCCTATGAACCAGGAAAATCAAGAACACATGCTCTGTAGTAAGTCATTACAAGGATTGACAAATTCGTCAAAGACAAAGAGATTGCGGTGGCCTACATCCTTGACATCGAACGAGCTATCAGATGCAAAAGATTGCACCAGGGTGGTGATCTGTAAAATAAACACAACAATGATCGTTTTAATGTCCAAGGATATACTTATGATATTGTGGTTTCAATCACTGGTAAATTCGGAGAAACAATATTGGATCCAGAGGACATTGAACATTGTTCTTGAAAGATTGTGCCTCTGGTGTTGGTTTGTGAGTCCTCGTACAATTCTTTCAAGTACGATGTTGAAAAAATCACATGACAGCGCGTCACCTTGTCTAAATCCTTTTTTTACATCAAAGGTCTCGGTGAGATCGTTACCGACCTTGATGGAGCAGCGCGGATTCTCCATCCTTATTCTGCACAAACTAAACATGGCTCTGTCTTTATAAATGCTGTTATATGCTGCCTTAAAGTCGATAAAAAGATGGTGGGTATCGACTTGGATTTCTTGGGTTTTCTCCATCAAATTTAGACTAACTAAAAATTTATTTATATTGTTTACTTACTCTGTCTACACCCAGGTTTCTTACTATAATGTACTATAGAACAATATGGGTTTCAGAACACAATAGTAAATCCAGTATACTTGACTTGGATTCTCGTTCGGCGCTTTGGACTTTGTTCTGTAGGAGTTCAAAATATTGGACATTATTCCTGCCTTGTATTTGTAGTTGCACACCTCCTTATGCTCATTTTAAAAACAAAATGATATTACATTTCCAACCATCTGCCCTGTTAGTCGATTAATGCCTCTTATTGGATGGATTTCCATTTACAAATTTATTTTGATGATACGCACGACAACCCGGCACAGATTATAGATTGGATTGCATAAAGAGTTCGTGTCTGATTCATATTTTGTGTGACGAGCTAAATTAAAATTTAATGAAACATGTCGCAGGCCCAGTGGAAATAAAAATATTTGATTTCTTATCAAAGCGAGGAGTATTCACCGATAAGGTTCGCACTCGTTCTTAAGAGGTCATTAGCGCTTTCAATTTAAACAGAACTCAATGTCAAAATTGAAACTGTAATTACGAGTAGTTGTCTATTTATTTCCGGTGCGAGACTCTTACTCGTGTAAGTACTCTTGAATTTATCTACTGGTACCTTAAATACAAATTCTGTTAGACTAAAAATAGATGGGTCATTTATTTTTACTAAAGATAAAGACACTTTAATCATAATTAAAAAGAGTTGACGTATTCGTATGTACTCGTATGTCTGTTTGTCTGCACGGCATTTCAGAGGCGCGTGCGTATTTCATTGATATTCTAATATCAAGAGACTAAAAGTTGTTTCTAAATTAAATTAAACTCATTGAAGCACATAATTGCTAAATAAATTACCATTCATACCGGAAGGGCTGAATAAATTCTTTAGACAAAGATAAATATTTGCGGGTGTAATTTAAAATTTTCAATTATGTATTTGGCTTTTTTTTGTTTTCTTACAGTAGCAGGGGATTTTTTTTTTAAATTTTCCACAAGGTCGTTAAATAGATATGAATAAACAAAAAAGCAATCGATATCCACTGATATGCAATTAACCAGTTGGGTACACACCAAACTGGTGTAAAGAGAAAAAGCGACCAATTGATGTCTGCTTCTATTATTTACCCCAAAAATTCTCACGTATTATGTTAGGAGTTGATAATTTTCGTTAGTTTGTTTGAAAAATGATTCAGTACCTACTGTCGATTTACATTTTAAATATTTGATTGAAGTACTAATTAAGTTACTGTTCCGCATAACATTTTGCACGATACGCCAATTGAGTATTCGCAATGCAATTTTAGGTAGAATTGGAATTCACCAAGAAGTGGATACTTGCAAAAAATCGGTAGGTAGACTGGAAATCGTGTTTTATTTGTTTAAAAATTTAGTTTGATTTTATTATCAAACTACATTTCAGTATCTTTGTCATTGAGGACTTACATAGATAAACAGAGAGCAGACTATCCGCTGAGGTCGCTGCGTTACGTAAAATTGCACAATATTGATCAGCAAATAACTTCGACTGAAAAAGGTACAAATTCAAGTCTTTAAATGACAGAGAGTTGGGTTTTTAAGAGTTCATTTGTATCACCGAAATCTGTCAAAGAATATTTCAGATTCAGATCTCCTTGCTGTTGAGGTCAGCAAGTAGGTCTGTTCAGCAAGTAGGCACTTTTTGCACCAAAATTCGTAGAGTGGGGGTAAAATTCTCTCAGAGAGACCTGAAATTTTTTAAAGTAAACGAACGCGGAAACTACGAAATTTGCCCACTTTTTTAACATTCCATGCAAATGTATACAAACACACAAACAACAAAGAATTTCATACAGATATCTGACGGATTTCATAAATCAGTGAAAGAAATTTTCTGCACTAAAATTCGTAGCACAAGGAAATTCCTTACCCTCTCGGGAGCGCCTTCTTTTTCGAAAGACTACCAAGCTTTTGCGTACTCGAACAGAAATTCGTTGTTTTGGGAGAGTACGCGAAAAGACCTAGTATGTATGCACATGTATCGTCTGAAACTGTTTTCAAGTTATTGCAAAATAATTGGAAAAAACGATCTTTAAACAAACTGAGTTTCTTACCATAACAATGAACCACATTTTTTCTCCACCAAAGTGTTAGAAGGAAGGTAACTGAAACACTGAAAGCTGTCATCATATTGCTTGACATCACTGGACGTGGTGAGCAACATTGCATTCTGCCCTATTTGGTCTGTCAACTCACTATCATTTTGTCCGAGTTTAAAAACTCTTTTTTAACTAGTGCGATGCCTATTCTAATATAACTAAGCAATAAAAAAAAAGTTAGTCTAAATATGACTATCGATTCGTCTGTCTACAGATTTTTGAATAGCCCCTTCAGAACGCTCTTCAGTTTATACATTCAAAGATGCCATAGACGGGAAGTGCTTATTGTTTTTTTTCTCTCTAGCAATCGAGGCACTGTTTGCAAACACTTTCGTTATATCTTTCTTCTTCAATTTTTTTTATCTCCAGGTGGTGAGATTTAACTGGTGTAAACAGGTTTGTAATCTAAAATTAAAGCACAAATTTTGAATTTTCTTAATTCTTGGGATGCAAAGCCCTCGTAAAAAGCTGAGGCATTCTAACTTTCTTCACAAGGCTTTTTTAGTCATATGTTGTACTCTTCACAACAACTTCTAATTTTTTGAAAATTCTATTGTTTACGTAGTACTACTAAGTACTACTTCTGAGTGTTAGTGTACTTTCAGAGTTAATGCTATAATTTTAGAAGTTTCAATCGATCCTTCACTTTGTCTATTAAGTTTTTATTTTAATATGCCATGTTTTGTGTATTAGATTCAGAAACGCATCTGAATTGTTTATTCGCAGACTATTTACTGAAATCTAATTGTAATGGTTATACCTACGATGCTGATTATTTGATTGTGCATTCAGTGACGGTGCGAGCAAAATAACAAAATATAAGGACTCATCCTGGAGATGATCCCGGGATGAAGTGCTCAAAAGCTGTTGTCAAGGCAAACAACTAGAAAACATCCTAAGATTTAAATATCTTACAAATTGATAACACTTTACAAATTATTTTAAAATTATATTTACATCAAATTTCCACAATATTATTCATATGTTTGACATTTGCAATACTTTTCTACATGACACATGATCACTTAAACAAAACATAAACACTTAAAAATATATTTTTTTCTTTTAAATGATTATTTATTTTTTTTTTTTTAAATAAAAAGAAAAATTAAAGATGCAGTCGAAAATATGACTTAAACACCTTCGTTTTTTTTCGTAAACTGTGATTAAAAAGAAAAAAAATATCCCACTTACAATTAATACAAGTTTCCGAAGGAAACAACATTTTCACCTTAAGAAATTTTTATAATGAAAAAAGGAAATTTATTAATTTTTCTTTCAATTGCTTATTTTTATTGTTTCAATCACAAAACAAAGGCATTCATTTAAATTGTAGCATCTTAGATTTCTTGCAATAAGTCACTATAGTCAACTACAAAACAAAGAAATTTTTCTTTTTTTCACTTAAAAATTAACATTATAATACTGAGCAGAATATTTTCTTCTTCAATTTTTCGTTTTGTTTTTAAAACATTATACATATACATACATACTATACATTTAACGATCGTTTTGTTTATTTTACTTACTTATAGAAAAGGAAAAAAAAAATAAATTAACTATATAGGAATCTGCCGGACACATTTCTCCCTCGATACTAAAAGAACTTTTTTCCAATTAAATTAACGAAAATCAAAGAATGCTTTACAAAATACACAATCACATATTGTGTGCAAAAGAATCTCCTACCCTGTTTAAGAATTGTGTAGCATTTCGTATTCTTAAATTCCTTGTATTACCCGATTGTTATTATTATTATTATTATTTTTTTTTTTGTTTTCTCTATTTTCCTATTTATCCACTTTCTTCTATCGTCTTCAAAACTTAATTTAAGATTGCACTTGCTTCAGGGAAGCTATTTTTTTTCTTTTGTTTGACCTTTTCCTTAGAAGTGAGTAACTACAATGTCTTCTTCGAGATCATCAAGTTCGTCATCGGTTTCTTCGGGTTCGTCCTTGTTGGCTTCAGCGGCTGCTGCTGCTGCTGCTTCGGCTTCCTTCTCCTTGGCCTCTTGCTTCTTAAGTTTGCGTTGCTATGTGAAAAAAAAAGAAAATATTATTAGTAACTATAAAAGCATTTCAAGCAATTCTATTATTTTACCTTCCGTCTGTAAAGAATCTCAACAATGACGTATCCAACGCAACCACAAGCCAAAATGCCAATTAGAATATTTAGCTTTATTCTTGTGCACAGGGTTGTGTCATAAGCGTAGGCAATGACAAATCCAGCTGACTCCCAAAGTCGATAGTTCGAGAAAGCGGCTTCCTTGTTTCGTCGGAAAAGTAAACCATAGAGGCCGTTAATTTGCGTCTGCCATACAGCATCACCAACACCCCACAATCCTGACATTGCGTAAAAAATAATTGGCTGACTTGGATGTGGTTTCCAGAAGAGCATAACGATGATAATGGTGAAATGAACAATGGCGCCCAGGGCAATAATTGGTTGCCTGCCAATGTATTTCATTACGGAACCGAATAGAATCGAGCAAATAGCGTTGACAACCCCAAAGCAAATCATCACAAAACCAATTTGATGGATACCCAGAGCGCAGGATACATAGGCTTGGGTAAAATCGGCTCCAATAAAAGCTTGTTCCATACCAATAAACACTGTAATAGGAATGAGCAACTGCTGGTTCGGTTTTTTCATTTGACGGAAGGTGGCCGAAAGTAGTTCCAATCCAGATAGTTCTTGAGCCGATTGTGAGCCCTTACGTTTCTCACCATACCTTTAGTAAGAAAGAGAAATATCTTAAGGCTCATATTTTTATTATTATAAAAGAATATCAAACTTACCGTTTTAGGGGATCAAGGAAGATAGCAATAATAGCAACGGCGGCAATAATACAAGCCACATAGATCATACTGATCTCAAAAATTTCTTTATCTGGTGGACGTTCCAAGTTAGCATGTCCATTTGATCCATGAACGCAGAAATTAGCACCACAATATTGCAGATCTTCATCACTTACAGTATTATCATCACCACTACCGCCTCCATGGCCACCGCTTGAGAGTACTGTTCAGAAAAATCTTCTGCGTTAGCTTATAATATTCAAAATCTACACGATTTCAGCTTATTCTTACCCAAACTCGAAATAAGATTTCCCCACAGCTCAGCTGTTTGCCATGCCAAGAAGAAGAATCCAAAGAATCGTACAATAATAGCATCAACAGCTTGTTCTGTTATCTTTGCATAAACCTGTCCAACTTGGGTTAAATATGTAGCTTTGGATGCCCACATAGGAGCTGCACCCAAACCGACTAGAATACCAGCTGGCACCAATGTATAAAACCTTTAATTTTAAGGATAACACATTTAAATAAAATCTTATACAGAATATGAACTTTTTGACAAACCTTGGGTACAATTGGAAGGCAATGTAGGGAGCGTAACACAGCATACTGAAGACTAATGTCCATTTCACAGTCAATCGCTTAATGATCAAGGTGGGTAAAAATATACAAGATACAACTAAAGCTGCATAAATTGCACTAAGGGATACTGTTCCTAGACCATCTTTGGCATTAATTGAGGACTGTAAGTTCGCCGTTCCCTATTAAAAAGTATTAAACTATTCATAAAAAAGTTCTTGGAATAGATTTTGTAATGAATTTACCTGGAACGCTGTGAATTGTACCATAAAGGCCAAGGAGATTATTCCAATATTTTTCAGAATGCGCCATTTCTCTGCTTTGGATAGTGTAACTTTTTCTCTTAGAGACGCAGTGTCTTCCGCAATTGGTCTTGGCTAGAAAAAAGAATTAAATATTTTAAACTGAAATATATTGCAAAAATGTGTATGTTTGTATAATTGTTAACTTTTAACTATTCTTCCGACTATCGTGCATTATTCTGTGAATAAAGCAAAACTATCCAAATGATTGATCACAAATAAATAAATAACCAAGAGTACGTAGGTAGGCGAAATTGATTTAACTTGCCAACTAAAAAGTTCTAACAATGCCATGAATATTTTCTAAAAGCAAATAACAAGACAGAAGACAGTAATCGAAAATCTAGGTCAACTCTTCAACTGTCACTTAAATATGATTGATTGCCCGCATTTGAATAAAAATGGTTCAAGTGTCTCAAAAATAAATACGAAACAAAAAATCCGGATCAGATTACGGCTATTGGTTACATATCATCTTGGAAAAATAATTGATTTCGTTGAAAGTTATTGTAAATTAGTAAGACATATAAATCTGTATGTACACAATATTTTTAAGCATTGACTTCGACTTCGATTGGCTAGACATGTTGGTCCCAATTACTTAACGTGTTCTGATAGATAGGTGAATAAAATCGATGACCGACATTTTGTCAAATACAAAATGGAGGTTGAAAGGTATTAAATATCAACTTGAAATGTTTAACACACCTTGTTTGGGTAATAATTAAGTTGGGACCAGAAGAGAAATATGTTCAATTTCTCGATTTATTCATACAGTTTTCATTTGAATGAAATCACATATTGAACGAAATATTACCACTTTGATTGGCTTTAAACTTTAAACATACTTTTAACACCGAAAATGAAAACTATTTTCTTTTAATAGAACTAACACAGGCCCTAATTTTCTTAGTTCCAATTTATTCAACAAATTTTCACTTCACATGATTGTACATCACACTTTTCTAGGTTCTTTCTTAATACCTTTAAGCCACTTAACAAAAGCATTCCCATAGCCTCATCCTCGGGTAGGGAATTTTTGTTTCCAAAAAACTCTAGGCTTGCAATTGAGAGCACTGATTTTACCGAAGCCAATGGCATTGTAACGGTCTACTCGTATATCGCGTCGAAATGACGTTTGATACATTGCGCGAATCACAACACTTTGACCAAATGCTGGAGAGTGTTTTTTCTTAAATAACCAACAAAGGAGTCCAAAAAGTAATGACGGGTTCTTGTATTAATTGAAACCTGTCATATGTTTATTGAGACGCAAAAACTTAGGTGCTAATTGCTATAAATTTGCAAGACTAACTTGTGCTAATTGGAATGCGATGTCTTCTTTAAGAAGTGCTGGGATGTGTTTTTCCAGTAATATTCGGATTAATGTGGGTACGTAAGAAAATAGAGCCGTAGGTCAAAGTAATTGATAGCTGTGAAAAATATTTTTTTTTGAACAACACAAGCTTAACAGAATGGGAAACAATGTGTCCACGTCAAGAAAAGTCAGCATTCACAGCGAATGTTAAGCCATTGTTCATCATTACAATTGTTTCGGTTGATTATTTACCGGGGGAAATAAACCCATTTTGTTTTATAAAGGTCGAGTCTAGCTATACCGCTTTAAAGATACGTACACATATGAGTATTTGTATAGATACAGCTACATACATATGTTTTATCTTGAAATCTATTAAACAATAAAATTTACTTAAACAAATACATATTTCCAATTAAACAGAAAAGGTCAAAACTCTTTCGACAGAAATCGTTAAACTTCCATTATTTTGTCTGCCCAACAATTCTTTGTTGTGTAATTGACAGTCCAGATGGACTCAATCAAAACATTTCTGACATTTTCAGAGACGATCTGTCAGAGAAAAAAAAACCATTCAAATTTCACATCTTTCCGAAATTTTATCAAATTAACACCTAAGTCAGTAAATACTCCATCACGAGTATGTTGCTAATCGATAGAGAACGTCAACTTGGTAAAAATAAAACGTTTTTCAAACTCGTGCGAAATGTTATACACACTTTGATTTAACATGTGAATAATACCACACGTGATAGTTTACGAGAATTAGAAAATAATTTATAATTTGTGTATTTGTATTAAAGAGTATAATTGAAATTAATGAAATACTGTCAATAATATACGATTTCTTTGCTGATAAAGGTATAATCGTAATGAATTAAATATATAAACATTTTACGATTAAAAAACATTCCATCATCTAGATAGTATTTAAAATAGAGATGTAAACGTCGCTTAGAAATACCGTTGAATGTAATGATGCAAATCCAGAGATGTCAAGGTGCTAATTAATTACTATTCAAATTAAAGCCAGTTGTTAGTTGGAATATCGGTAACGTTATATTTTTTTTTATAAAAAGCACGGTGGAACCCTCATGGAAGTAAAATGAAACAGTAGAAACCTTGAAAATTAATACGGGCGGACTATCAAAGATGATCTATGCAGCCAGTCGTGTCAATATTTGACGAACGTTCTGCTTGCATTCTTCTAATAAATTACTTGTTTCTCAGTGAAATAAAAAGTTGCAGGCATTCAGACATAATACCCTGATTGCAATTGTAAACAATTTGCTGTCGTTGGCTGGGTTTATGATTAGTTGTGCTTGTTGTGAAAATTGATTGGTTACTTTATTTGTATTTATTTTACAAAAAAAGGATATTCCGAACTGTTTCTTTATAACTTCTAAAAAAAATTGTATTTCTGGCTTTATTTTTACACAATAAATTTGTGATGAATTCTTACGACTACCATTTCAAGTACATATGCATGTAATGGAATCTTATAGACCATGTCTTTCAAAAGCTCAATGAATTCTCATCAGATATGAACTATTGTACAGATTTTATACCATTTGCTGGTTAATTTTAAATTTCTATTCCCTAAGTCGATCATAAGATTACGATCTAATAAACGATAAAGAAAATCCCGGTAGTCTGATGATCGATACCAATTACCATTTCAATTCCTGCCTATCTATTTATAACCGCAAAATAGACCATGAAACTGGCACCTGTTTCGATTAGCCGATTGCTTCATGTCAAAGCAAAAAGCAACAACATCTCCACTGTGAAACTTCTTTGTTTATCGAACTTAGTTTAATTGTTCATAATTCAAGAAAACACTAGTATCCGAAGGTCCTTACACTTCCTAAAACTAACTGAAGGGCGGTCAAAGACCCAAAACAGTTCTACAACAACTATCTATAAATTTGCATATCCATACGGAGAATCAATGAACCAAAAACCCACTCTGCAAGAAATAAAGTTACCAAATCAAAGTTCAACCATGTGGTTTGGGCAAATAACCCAATACCAGCGACAGCGTGCTGATTTTCTCTCGAAAGTGGCCATTAAAGTAACAATCACCACCATCCACCGAGTTTGGTTTTTTTTTTTTTGCTGTATGCCCCCTTGTGATGGTTGATTGTGTTCTTCCTTATTTACTTCGTAACATTTGCATTCCAAAAAATTGATTGCCCTCTCCGATGAGGTAAAAATACTGCCGCACTGTCGCTGCCACACACACTGGGGGCAAACGAAAAATGGGTTTAATACACTCGCTTTGCTAATCGAGGTAAATAACAAAGCCAGGGTACAAACGTCACAAAAAGCAACGAAAAACCCAAAAATAAAACTAAAACAACGAAAAGACCAAAATGAATAAATAAAGTCGAAACCATCAAATTAAAAAAAAAAAAAAACTTAACATGCGAATCGAATACACACATTTCTGTTTCTACTTGTTACGGAGGAGAATATTAAAGTTTGAGTTTTTCTTTCGGGCGACTCTGATACTAGCCGCGTCAAAAGCAATCAACCAACCAGCAACTCGCCAACAATATGACAGCTCAGTCCATGTGTTGGGCTTGGTATGCGTGGCTCTCCTGGATTCAACCAGTTCAAGCTAGTTGATAAGACAAAGTGTTAGCCATCATAATATCATGTGTGTAATACGATATGTCGATTTAATATTATACAGCGGAACGGCATTATTGGTAAGAAAAGTGTCTACCAAAGCAGCAGCACTGTGCGATCTCAAGGTAGCTGGCTCCCAATCGCCGAACGACAGACAGAGAACGATGGACCGTTGTCATACTATAGGAATTCTTATGCTGTTTACCATTTTTGCATTTAATTTGTTCGATTAATGCTAATGAATTATTGAATTATATTGGTTTCATATATATTTACATAGCTTGCATATGGGTCATGTATCCAATGTAGCCACGCACAGCATAAGAACATACATACATATACTTATAGCTGTCAATCGCTGTGTGACTAATGACAGGAGTAAGGTGGAGTAACCTGTTCCTGTGCGATCATTTAGGGTCAAGTGATGCTTTTCTCTCCTTGCCCACGTTGTTCTTCCGATTTATTTTTAGACTCAATCGAAGTACCTAACTGAATTTATTTTGTACATATTTTCATGATTGAGAGATGATAGTACAGCACGTGATAAAAATGTGAGGCGGACAGGCTTTCAGTGCTTCAGCTAACCAAAATGTGAATAACACGATGAAGGTGAGTTAAGTTGTTTTTGGTTTTTTTTCGAACTTTTGTTCAGGGATGCGTTCGTGTACTGGTTGTCGCCTTTGTTGTCGTTGTTGTTGAAAACAATTTATTACGCTCGAATAATTATTTCCCCGAAAAAAGAAAGAAAATAATAATAATTGTTTTGGAATTTGTATTGTGGTAGTGGAAAAATACCCATATGCACTGCATAACAAGCCTTGAAAGGTTATTTCTCCAACATGTACTTGTATTTGAAAACATTGTATAACATTATTTGTTTGGCATCCTATGGAGTGAATATTAATTTGGTTTTCTTCTTCGATTATGTTACTCAACTGGTCATTGATATTGATGCAATCTGTCTTTTACAGTGTAAGAGCTATTAAAAGGAGGTTTTACGAAAAAGAGTTGTCGTATTTTACAAAAAAAAAAAAACACTTTGACATTTCGCGAGATTCGTTGTCTGATTTTATGGTAAATTTAATTTGTGTTTTTTTTGTTTTTTTTGATGAATCAAAATTAACACTGCAAGGACATACTTTAAGTAGGTTGTAAACCAAATTATTTACGTGATGACAAAACTTGTTATTGCTGTATCCTTGTTATTCTTTTGTTCATTTAATCGTGACTACTGGACAGATCTTTGTTTATTATTTAAATTGCTTACTAACTGGAATCAAGAAGGAAGTAATAATGGTGAATTTGTCTCTTAAATTGCATGCATTATTGATATGCATATCATAGTAGTTTATTTTTATAGTAGCTTGAACTGTGTGTTACAGTTATACGTACTTGTGTATGTAAAAAAAGTGCAAATTAGACTTCACATTAAAAAATTATGACCAGCCAAAAAAAAAGAAGAAAAGTAGTACTCAAAATTAAAAAAAAAAAGAAAATAATAATAATAATAATAGTAATAATAATAATAAAACACTTGCATGTGAGATACATACTCGTATACTGAGAAATACGGACGTGTTCAACTGACTTTGACGTTATACTTAACCCTGACATTTTTTATCCAATCAAAGCAGTAACAATTTTATTACTCAACAAAATCTGAGTGACTTTTTCCAGTAATCGACTTGCATCTGAATATTAAAAGAACTACAGCTTCAATTGGCAGCGACGGAGTAATTGTGCTGCTGTATGTCGATCATTATCGGTAAGTAATGACAATTGACAATGACAGAGTGAAATCAAGTAACAGGTGAAAATTTATAGACTAATGCAAAGATGGATTGAAGTACAGCTAAAATGTATTATGAATTGTTTACAAAAACTGTTCGGCTTCGATCGTGACCAAGAATTAATAACTTTTTTTTTAATGGAAAACAGTAGGCAATAGGTGATCTTACTGGGGTAAAATTTTGAAACAAAAAAAATTAAAAACACACCAAATATATAACTCACAGCAAAGGTGTTACTCTTCTTAGAAGATATTCGCATTGGTAAGCGATATTTAAAATCATGAACTATGAGATTTATTTATATATATCAAAACAAGTTTTTGTTGGGTTTCTTGATGTGTGTTCTGTTTGAATAAGGACAAAGTGCTTGGTGGTGCAGAGTTTCCAACAACAAAATATCTGATAATAGACAGATGAAGGAGCCGAAACAAAAAATATTAAAAGCTATCTCTAGCAAAATCGCTCGAAAATCTTTAACTCCATTCACACAACACTACGTTGTCCTCCAAAAATAAACGTCTAACTTGAAATATTGCTCATCACAATAGAATGTTAAAGAAGGTATTCAAATGGATGCGTTTGCAATAGAGTTTATAACTTTTGAGTCGAATACTATAGATATCTCTGAAAATTATTTGAAGCACGGCTCTTGCTATGATTTACATTAACAATGCAATCTGAGCCATGACGGTAAGTAAACCGTTTCTCTTTAACAGAAAAACCCTGACATTGTTACCAATTGTCACATGCGCTCCTCAATAGCATTTGCCTACCAACTTACAATACACGATATGTACTATATGTGCATACGGTAGTTGTTAAATAGTATACACTCCGTTATGTAAGAAACAAACAAAGCGAACTTCGTATTTATGCAAATTATTATTTACTATTGTATTATCTTACCTTCACTGGCTCATCGGCGTCATAGGTGTAACCGGTCATTTTTGGTATCTATGTGTATCTGTAAAAAAAATAGAAACAATGCACATGTTTAGTAATGATAATTAACGCTTAAATTTAAAAATGAAACAATAATTGATAAATAATAGACATGTTGATGTGATAATTAACATCAGATCGACCATCTGTTTTCCCCTCCTGTCACATTACATTAAGCCCCAAACAACTACGATTCTGTCGCCTTAAAGCGATTAAGGGTGTAAAAACAGTTCCTGGTGAACATCGCAGCAATCTGTATCTCACAGAATTAGATAATAAAAACAACTGAGATTTCCTCACAAACAATAGAATTACAAAGTGTCAATGGGAAAATTTTGTATAATTCATTGCGTATAATTTGCACTGCGTTGTAAGTAAGATCGCACATAAGTAGCAATAACCGCAAACAAAAAATAACACAAAATGCACATTTACAATATACAAAAGGGGTGAATTATCTTCACATCCTTAGGTAATCGTCTATTAATTAGTTTCAAACGGAAAAAGAAAGAAAAAAAAAACAGATTCACTACTGAAAATGATGAATATCCGTAACTAACTACACACATATTTTTCGTTTTGTTTTACTTTAAAATGTTTTACTTTTTTGTTTTGTTTTTGTTTCTTTCTTTCTCCTTTAATGAAATAAAAAAATAAAAACAAAACTTTGCACGTGCTCTCTCAAAGTAAAAAGAAACAGAAAGACACTATTAATTGTCTACCGGTGTCTAACATTCAAATGGAAAAATTTTGTTTACATTTTTGTATACACACGACTGATTTAAAATTGGCAACAGAACTTAAGACATTAAGTCGAGTGCTATTCAATATGCTGAAAAGAATAAATTAATTCCCCTAATTGTGTGGCTTGTTGGAGAACGTTGATTTATAATTAAAATTATTAAGCAATGTCGACGATGATTTTCATATAAATTTAACAATTTAAATTACATTTATCACTCTTCACAGACTTCAAAACTCAATTAAATTCGAAATTAACAAAAGAGGACATAATGCAGTTGTCTATATTTTTTTCTTTTTAAAGTAATAACCAGTGTTAGGATTGTTAATTGCAGTTCAAATAATTGTTGAAATAATGATGCATTTTAATAGTTTATGAAGTGATTTTTGATTGTGCAGGTTAAATAATATACCTTAATTACAAATTTGTCAAGCGTTTGAAGCGCCTTCTCAAATTTGAACACGTTTTGGTAATTTGTTTTTTTTCTTTTTAAAACCAATTATGGAAGGTTTTCCTCTTAAAATTGTGACACTTCACTTTAAAATACAACTCTGCGGAGCTCTGAGCAAAGCCTGAAAGCGTGAAGCGTGATCAGAACTTACCAGACTCGAACTTCACTCGTTTGTGTTACACGATTGAGTAGTAAGTGCTCTCGACTGGGAAATCAATCGAATATTGATTGAACAACAAAACCTCAAAGGAGATATCAATAGTTCTCAGTGTTATTGTTTCATTCCTTTACCACCTGTCAAAACGGTTCAGATCCTTGGATTGTCCAAAATTGAGCTAAGACGTGACGGACTTTTTGAAACATAAACAAGGTCCCACAATCTACTAATAGACTAAAAGGTATCGATTTAAATTAATTAAGGACTTTATTATTTAACTAACATAATCCTAAGCCAACGTTGTGACACATGCCATGTGTCAAAATGATTCTAGTCTTATCATACCTACATACATTCATGTTCATATGAGTTTATCATCTTTATTTCCTAGAACTACATACTTGAAGTACCCACACCACTTGAACTGAGCCAACAATTAAAACACATTATACGAGTATTCAACTGAACAACATGTTACTCTGCTACAGAACGAGTTGTCTTCATGGTATTTCATGCCATGATCTTGTAAGTCAAGCACGTGCATTCAATCCGGCTCTCTATTGCTTTGGGCAAACCGTGTTGATAATATTATGTCAGTTCGCTTTCTTTATGTGTCGAATACTTTGCCTTTGGGCAATACAGTCAGTGAAATATTTATAATTATGGCAGCCGGTAATATTATTTATATGGGCTTGAAGCCCTTAGGCAATACAATAAGTCGTGTGCTGATCATTCAATTATTATTATGTTTGCTTATCGTTTCAACAATATAACAATGTCTCTGGGTCCTTTATTGTGATCTGTGACTCATTTGTTGATTTACAAACCAAACGAAAAGTAAATGGTAACTAAGAACAAATCATAACACTTGGACAGATGTGTCAGAAAAATTCGTTGACCTTTTCAAAATGCGAATGATCTGTCAGATTAAAAAGATTTTAACTTCCGCCAAGTTTTAAAACTTGCCACATTTGATAAATGTGTGATTTTGCGTTTTTTTTTTAATTAGCATCACCTCTCGTCTAGACCGTGGTCATAAATCAATCAAATATATTTTTATAACAGTTAATAAATCCTCAAATACAAGCAACAAAATTGCACACTGCCCCGCGGCAAAGATTTGTACAAAAAGCACTGTTGAAGTGCAACCATTTTCAAAAGCGATACAAAATGCGGCACCACTCAAATCTGACACAATGGAATAGTTGGTGTCGATTTGATTCGGATAAAAGTGTTTTCTTTCTTAATGTTATTTGGTTGAGTGTATTGAAAAAGAAGTAATTGAAAACCTCATGGGAACACTAAAGTTTTATTTATTCAAAATGAATTGATGATCGATGGATGCAAAGCAAGGGCCTTGCAACTACCATTGATGACCATGAGTGACCTTACGTAATAAAACCAATAAGAACTAATAATTAACGAAAAGAAAAGAAAAACAACAACAACTCAAACGAACATGTTTGTGGGGCCTCATGACCGGAATTTGCCCCGAAGTTACCTTGACAAGGTGTTGCACACCAGCCAGCCGAATATATAATAAGTATTGTCTGTTGGTGGGTTCATTTTACTGACGTAAATCAATCATAATGAATTCAAAGCATAGCGATGTATGTACAAAGAATGAAATATTAATTGAAGTGGAAAATACCATAATAATTTTAGAGTTTCAGGCATAACACATTCTTCAATAGCGGGACATGAAAGACGAAAAATAAATAAATTTTCCATGAATAGTCGGGGGCACAATGCTATCTTTCGCAATGTTATCGGTGCGATTCTATGAAATCATCGTCACGTGCTCTAACTTGATAAATAATAATTAAAGGTTACTTTGGAGTCTGATTAGAAAGAAAAATTCATAAATCAGATCTGTATCAGGATTTAATCATCAAAATTTGTAGACATTATGGCATTATACTCTCAGTTAAATGATAACTTTAAACTTAATCATCAGAATCTAACCACAGCTTTTTGTTGGTGTTTTGCTCAAAAATGTACAGGAAATCGAAAATTTGAATGACAAGCGTGGCAAAGATTATAATCTATATATTGTTATTAGAATTTAACTATTTCCAGCTAAGTATCAGTATACACTCAAGAGTAGGTACTTCAAAGTTGGTCATTGAACGGACAGAAAATGTGTATTTGATTTGTATTTTATCAACTTGAATTCATTTATTTATACAAAGAATGGTGACAATCGTCGGGGTTTTAATTTAAAAACAAAATGAAAATGAATGCATCTCTTAATGCAACATCGATGTTTGATAAAACTAAGTCAAACACAGTACATAGGAGCGTACGTATATTTTGAAAATATTTGAGTCTCCGAAATAAATGTGATCCCGAGGTAGTTTTAAATAACTCATAGGATTTCTGGGGGCTTATTGGTTGTAAGGAACAATGCAATTATCGATGGAAACTTTAAAATCTTGACCTCAATGCCAAGAGGACGGTCTGAACTTTAATTCACAACAATCAAGCACTTCCCTCCAAATGTATGCATAAACTTCATAATAATAGAAAACGATCTCCATTCAGTTTTTATTCACATGATTGTCAAGTGCTTCATTATTATTACTACAATCCCATTCATAAGCCAGTTAGTCATCGCCGAAGTAGGTATAAGGGTTACTACATATGCACGCACATCCAATCTCCTTTGCTATTCTGTGATGTTTCAGTGAATGTTACATTTAGCTGCCAGTCACATTGATTTTCTAAATGATGTAGAGCTACTGCCCGCAATCAGTATTGTTCGGAAAACGCAACAAAATTTGTCGGTACTGCATCTTGTTGTGTAACATTTGCACAGAAACTTCTAATATTTCCGTATGAATAGTAGTTAAACGTATTGCATAATGCGACTGGCTACACACTAATCTACAAACGCTATTTATTTGTCAGTAAAACATCTCTTAATAATTTTTTGTTTTAATGTCATATCAAACCTTAATGACAGCAAGCGTTACACTTCAAATAAATAACTTACATTATTATTATCTTGACATTTGCTTTGTTCACAATACTGGTATACTGACATTTCGTGTGCTAAACTAGATCAAACCAGATTCAGTTGACAATCTGTTGTTTGGTTCGAATACTAATACGCAAAATCATAAATATCCTGGTTTATGATCGGATTTTTGGAAAAACCTTCTCACTTAAGATGGATGACCATGTGATACAATGACGCAATAACATAACAAATTGACAGAAACTTTGTTTGTTTTAAATTGAATAAAAATAAAAATAAACACTATCTACGGTCATCGCAAAACCAGAAGTAAAAACAAAATAACGAAGGTTCCCATCTAATGATTGAAATAATGACTACCGTCGTCTCTACAATAACCATAATCCATTCTAATTATATTTCTTCTTTGAGAACCCAGAAGATACGTACACACTTGAGTACATACCTTTTTTTTTTCTTATGTGAACTGACCAAACATATAAGTAAATTGTAATTACAAGTCCCATGGGAGACCATTTTGCTGTAATTACCAACTTCATTTCCAATTTTTTTTTATAGCATTTTTTTTTATTACCAATCACGTTCTTTAAATAATTTGATTGGTGTTTTATTGGATAACATAATAACAATGTGATATGCGGGAGAACGAAGGTACAACAAATTTACACACAATAATGTAAAATTTACCAAGAAAACAAAAAAAACTATCCATAAATATAATTATAACAACAAAAACTGAAAACCCGCTTAAATAGGTACAAAACTGATTAAATCAATTTTGCAAATTTGCAAATATATGTACAAACAATTTTTAGTAGGTGCTTCCCCAGCTGTGTGCATAAACAAATACAAATGTTGGCAATAAACAAAGCAAAAAAAAAAATAATGTTTGTTGGATTAAACAAAAGAGTAAATCATTGACGTCAAGTTAAAAGAAACAACTGTCAAAACCGGAATATTAGTTTTATAGGGTTTTGTATACCTACACGTTTTTAACAGCTTTAAGAGCGTGGTCATGTGCCAAAGTCAAGTTTATTTAAAAGCATTTTAAAAAGTAACAGCTCTGACTTTCGTTAGAAAAACGATATGAAATTAAAATATGGTAAAACCTACAATGTTTTTATTTATTGAAAAAGGCGCCAATGACGCGGTACAGTATCGTTTGTATAATTGTTGTCCCCTTGAATTTAAAACATTCAAATGAGATAAATGTTAATCGAATTTACGTGTAATTAAAAAGATAATAAAATACTGCAAGAATTAGATTGATGCAAGCAGAACCAAATATGTAAACATATATGGATGTGTGTACAAACAAAATTAAGTAGTTTACCATACCAGTCAAGTATGAAATTAGTCACTGCAGACCGAATACAAATAAACAGGATCAATGTTCAGAATAAAGTTCATGATACATGTATGAAATCAATTTGGCGAATGCTTTACTTTTGAATCATTAGAAATGACGCAGAAATAAATGTTTGATGTGTTATTTGAATTGCAGCACGTGGGCATACATGACGTATGTGGAACATGTTTTCCTTGTTATTTTATTGATGTGGATTTGGTTTAAAATTATTTGTTATGGCCAGCGAATTTGTTATGTTATATAGTCAAAGCAGAAGTTAGGTGCTTAAGATATTTATTACTAAAAGTATTAAATGCTCAACTGTTTTTAAATAATGGTGAATTGCTGCATTGTAATCTGAACACATGTGTATTAGTTTAAATGATGACATTTTCCCAAATATCCAGAAATAGTTATGCTTACTGTGGAAGAACTCGCAGTGATCTTCTCACAATCGTCTAATGTTTAATTGATTATATGTTGTAACAAGATACTTTTAAATTACTATATCCATATACGTATGTAGGTGCGACTGTGTAAATTTACATCGGTCCTTAATCTTATGTTATATAAAAATGTGACGTGGAATTTTCGCACACATTAACTCAAATAAACACCTTTGTAAGGCTGGTATTTGTTTGTGTGTATTTTTCATATCTAAATAACAAATTGTGCCACCATTAGCATTTAAAATCGAGTTTAGCGCATGCTGAAACCGCATCTAATCACAAACTCATGTTTTTATGCAAAATGTTAAGAGAAGAAGAAAATTGCACATAAACCACAGTTTTATTAACTCGGGCGAACAAACTGTGCCAATGCCACAAGAATGATGATTATGTTTTCGAAAAATACTGCAGGTATACTATTTATGTAGGTACATGGTAGATAATTCTTTTACAAATGCAATATCTAGAAACATCCAAAGAATTGAATTGAAAACTTTTGGGTTCAAGTATACTTTAGATGTTTTCATTCTTTAATGATTAATTGATTATAAGCAGATACTCATTGCTAGGTACCTTTGAAATATTTTGTCCACTCAAATGGCTAACTTTATATGGTTTATCTGTTTTAGAGTTTAAAAAAAAAGTTTGATTATCCTCGAAGATAATGAAGTCATTAGATAATAAGCGATACTCCGAAAATGTGCGCACTTTACTCGAAAATTTTTGCTCACATGACTACCTGAATGGATTTTTTTTTTCTTTGCTTTTCAGATAAAGCAATTAAATCTACTATCTTAGCTACGAAATCTCTTGGGTGAAATAATTTGATTATAAATTTGTCATTAGCTGATAAAATTGGTAAAAAGTCTTAAGCTGACACATAATTTGTTCGCTGTTTGTTTTATTTTTTAGAACCATGTATACATTTATAAAGATGAAATCAAATGTGTTGGTTTGCACCAGTCAATACGTTATGAATAAATTAAAATTAAATGGAGAAACGTTGTCATTAACAGGAGTCACGCTTCAAATACATCTAATCCTTATCTACTCATTTTTATGGTATACACGTGCCATGGTCTTCTACCAATGTAAGGTGGACTCACGAGACGCAAGAACTTATTGCATCGTGTTATCAATGCACTTCAGTAACATGTCTGCATACATAATCAATTTGATATGTGATGCCTTACAATATTCCTATTTGTCACAGCAAAAATAAAAGAAATAAAACGAAAGTGAATCAAAAATAATTATTTTTGAATTGACATTACGTAAAAATTTGATAATTCTCTTTTGGAAATGACGACATATTCGGTATCGATAAGTAACTGGACACGCTTCAATCTTCGAACCTACCTCCCGAATCTATCAGAAGATTCCGGAAAATGAGCTTTTAATGAATAAGACTGGGGATTCTTTGAGCTCCAGTTATTTATAGGAATGGATAAAACAGTAAAGTTTATTAACTGGCGCCCGGTATAAGGATATTAGAAGTTTCTCATTTCACTCGTTATTTGACTTCAAACATGTTCTGACTTATTGGGGACTTGAAGTGGAAGGTGGGTGCACATAATCACGCTCTAGGAAGCCAATATAAATCACTTCATAAGCCGTTAAAAAGTAAAGATTTTCACTACCAGCATATAAAATTAATTGAATATTCTGCTTGTGAAAAGATCATGCATAAACTGAAGAAATGATAAATTTAGAAAATATCGAAACTTGTTCTAGAATTCTTTAAAAAAAAAAGTCTTGCACTCCGAACTCAGTATAATTATGTAACGACTTGACATATTTTCACAAAATTTTCACCACGACAAAACTTATATGAAGTAAAACAAATATAAAGTAAAATAATTTCTTCACATACACTCACGAGCTGTGACAAATTTAAGATTGTAATGAGTCCTTGTTTACGGGCCTCTCCCGTAAATCACTAGCACTTATTACTCGGATGAAATTTAACGAAACAAAAAAAAACTATTCACATTTGAAAGTTAAAATAATTGACCAGAACGAACTTCTTGACCCACTCTTGGTCACAGCCTTCAAATTAATACGAAAATTTCTACTCCACATTAAATTATTAAATAGAATCGATTCAAAATTGATTTCCTTATGTACTGGTCAAAAAATCACATCGAGCAGTAAAATAACTGCCAATAAATGTAGATTAAAATATATATATATTTCTTTTATTACCTATTTATTTTGAAAAACAGCTATAATACTATAGGCAAGAAGAAGTCATGTATACAAGAAAAAACCCACAATCAAATGATTAGATAGGTCCCTCCGCGGTATGACTTCTATTTTTAACAGACCCAATAATTATTTTTGCACGCGATCGAAACTGATTCATATACAGCCTGTTAAAGGTGATATGGATAGCTTAATCGTGCGTCTCACTGGCATAACGTTCAAAAATCAAAGAATTAATTATTTTATTGGATCATAGATTGGTAATAAAATGTCAGAAGCAATTATAATTATATATCGATCGATGGTGAAAAAATAAAATGGGAAATCTCTGCGACAAATGTTTGCACTGATAAAGGTAGTGAGGTTTTCTATTTCAGTCGAATAGCGTACGTATATTTGTAATTTGAGAATTTTATTATCTACAAAATACCGTGATGTGAAATATTGATGTGATGGGAGAAATAATTACGAATTTAGTTGACAAAACACATAATTGACGTAATTACTCGGTGACATTGGACCTGTCAAAATTTAATACAAAAACATACACGTACAATGGGATTTAAAATGTCCAATTGAGATCAAGCTGTCACAGTGTTGTTAATATAATCCTGGTGTATTATGTGAAGTAAATAACGCTAGACTGATAAGTATGATAAATTTGATAGAACTTGGATATTTGAACCACTTATGCTGTCAATGGAATAGATGAGTTCGATTACCGATTTGATTTGAACTTAGTATAAAGGATGTAAATTGAATTGATAAATTTGTTAAATTGATATGTTGAACTGTGGTGAGCAAGTTGGAAACATGTGTGTGAAGTACAAAATAATTTAATTTTCATTTAAACGATGGAATTGAATTATAGAAAATTAGTTCTGCTGGACGGTCGGTTGAACTGTGGATTAAATTGATGAGCAAATTGTTTGTATAATTTATGTAAAATTTTTGGATTTTTTTTTCCATTTGAGAATAAAATATGTGGCATTGTGTACCTTAAATGCCGAGGGGTGCGTTTTTGAATTTATTTTAAGATTAAATCTATGCTGAAATTGATGATTGTAATTGAGAAATGCATTTCAAGTATAAGTATAAATGTATCAAGTATGTGAATCACATCACATGAATAGTTGCGTGATGCTATTCTTAAAAACTAAACGACAAATGTCAATATTCACTACTGACTACAGGGATTCCAAAAGTCATAACTCTATTGCGTTTCCATTATATTTTTTGTTTCGTAGTACTACGACACAGAACGCGACATTGTGGAAAGACCTTAAAACATCAGTGAAGGAACTTTTTAACTGTCCCAAGTGGCCGACATGAATCTCAAATAAGTAACTTGTTTTGACTATGTTTATTTTTTCACAATCCTCAAAATTATTTAATCGAACCACGTTTTTCCCTCATTGGAAACGCATTGGAGAACGGCCAAATTTCATTTCCAATTGTAAATTATTTATTTAAAATTAATTTGACCAAGAAGTCCTAGTCTAAGGTTTGTTGTTTTTTATTCACCATCACTTCCCCCATCCATTTAGAAGTCAATAGCATGTGTAAAAACTACACCCGTAAAAAATATCAATCAAAATTGGCAAATATTGTTTTTTTTTTTATTGGTAAATATATACACATACCTACATATATCACAGTATCTCAAATCGAACTACTGTGTTAATGAGTTAGTTAACCATAATTAAGTGATAACTTTAAGGTTGTCATTAAAAATGTAATACAATACAATTTGTTAGACAGATCTTTTTGACTGTTTTGATTTCGAACGAAACAGAACGTAATCTAACAGTTGTTTGAACATTGTAGGCATTGAATTTATGTACGTCACATGAATATTTCCAAAAAAAAGAATTGTTTGTAATTTAGCAGTAAACACATAAAGATTAAAAATGAAATCAAATTTGACATCTTACATGCTTCAATGCATAGTTGTGATAGTTTTCGAATTAAATTAGTTACTTCATTGCTGTAGCATACATAAATATGCAGACAATTTGATAATATTGATTGAGTTGTTAATCGGTCAATCACATATTTTTTATCATTTTCTCAGAATAAAATAAAACATTACATGAAGAGAAATAATCACAACAATCGGGTCATTAATTAGCAGGCATCCGGCAACTTGTCCTATAATTAATTCCGGATCGTGTGGTTTTTTCCATTACTTAAGTACATATAAGCCTCGCGATCCGTGAAGATTTATAATTTTTTGTCAAAATTTTCAAAAACAATAATTAATCATGAGCAAGCATATACATACATGAATTTGTTGTTTCCTTTGATTGATTTACGAACTTTTTGCGCATTAAGTTTTATAAATACAGTGCCTTTAGTTCTTTTTTTAGTAATGAATTCAAATTCTTTTTAAGATTTTATACAATTTGTGTACGTAAACCATCACAAAGCAAGACTTAAGTAACCACTTAGGTTTGCGACCTAAGTGTAATAAAAAACAATTAAAATTTTTTTACTAAAATCTATAAGAAGAACATAAAAAAAAATTAATTGTACATAAAATGTGATGTGCGTAAATTTGAGGCAATAGTATAAGTTAGAAACAAGTTTTGGATCTCTGTCTATTATCTACGGTAATTCAGTTTCTCGGCTTTATTAACATAAAAGACTTTTGTTAAAATGCTGTCAAAACCGGAAATAATCAATAAGATCACATCAATATGATTATTGAATATAAGAAGTCTAAGGGCAATGTAAAGGTATTTTTATGAGCTGCCGACATAGCATCTTAAGTGTGTCAAACTTTGTGATATTGCATCCATTAAAAAATAAAATGACTTGTGGAACTTGCAAGGCCCAAGTATAACGTCGATGGAGCACAATATTAAGAATACTATTTTGTGGAAGAAATTGAATAAATTATTTGTTTCCCTAAAGATCCTTCGACCAAACTCAGCTAGGAGTTATTTATACAATGGGAAAGGTTCACACATGTAGTCATATACAAAAGCTAGATTAAAGAACTAAACTCAAAGCAGTCGTACCAGAAGGAAGGGAGGCTCGAGTCTCAAAAGCTTATTAGGTATTGAGGAAATCCTTGTCGAATTAATATATACCACTTGTACTAAAGTACATGGTGTACGCGACTTCGGAGGATCTGTTTCTTTTTCAAAAAGGATTTTTACTAACGGAACGTTTATCTTATCTCACAATAGAATAAGTATTTTTAATGACCATCAAGTGACTAGAAGAACTCCTCCCACGAAAATGTTATATTAAGCATTAAGCAGAGTAGACTTTACAAATGTATACAGTAATGTAATCCACTACTTACCATTCACCAGGATAATAGAGCTCTCCGATCAGAAAATCTGTAACTACTGTCACAAAACTGCTCTTCCCAATGATAATATCAGATTCTTTAAATTTTTAAGATAAATGTATCTTATAGTGGGAAGATAACACTAAAAGATATATAATACAGCATTTGTATCTATAAATGTATTAAACCTTTGAACGGATTGCATTTGTAGATAATTCTGGTTCCCAATTCAAAAAAAAACTTCACCACAAAGTACCTACTCGCTACATTCATATCTTATTAAAGCCATGTGATTCGAGGGAAAAACAACAGAATAAACGACAAAAATGTCATTCCTCGTTCTGTATGGTATGAGATTAACTTTAGCGTCACCAACACCTCGTGGTCTAGTAAATTACTCGTATATCAGGTGCTATTTAAGGAAGTGATTTATTACCGCACACCATAAATGTCTTTTTCTGCTATAAAACAAATCCGCACCCTCGCTCTCACCAATTACAAAACTTCCCTGCTAATAAAACCAAATTAATAAATCAGAAGATAGAAAAAAAACTTCTAAATTACTGGACAACTGATATGAAAAAAAAACAAATAAAACAAAAAACAATAATCTAATCGAAATGAATGAACGTAACCCATTCACATTACCGGAACTAAAAATGAAAGGAAAATTGAAATCAAAAGAGGGAAACGACACAAAAAAAAGCATCCATTTTCCACTATTAGTATATATGTATGTATATATATTTTTTTTTTTCACAGTTAACAATAGAATCGCGGAATATTGCTCCGGCATATTCTTTTGTTGGAAAACTACCAGTTAAGTGGATATCTAAATACAAAATAAAAATGAACTTCAACGTGTACATACTATGTACATAGAGATGTGGGGTAGACATACATTTTAAATACCCTCTCCTGGCAGTTGTAACAATTGTTACATTTGAATTTCCCTCACTACTTCCGAATCAAATTATTATAAATTCTCTGCCATCATTAATATTGGAAGTCATCAATGTGCTCAGTGTGTACTTGCTGGCTGGCTGGGTGCTACTTGGATTTTTAATTTTTCTCTTTTTTTTTTGTTTTTTGTTAAACAAAAAAATAAATGAGAAATCTGATAAAACAAATAGCAATTTGCATTTTACGATCTGCTACATCGAATTGAAGTTAAAGAGTTCCAAGTTACCTGTGTCTATCTGTTAGATTCCGAATGCGAAAAAGGTGTAATAAAACCTTGTCTTACGAGTGTAGACGAAGTTTAATGCGAGTCACAAATAGGTGATGATGTGACAGGAAAATAATTAATTGCACGTTGTTTGGATTTACTTTAAGTGATGTCAAATCTTTAGTTTAAAACGGGGACTCTAGCCCTTTACACATAAAACTCACTTATCATGGAAATTGTTTTCGTTTAGGATAGTGCGAAATAATTTATTTATCATATTGTATAGCTTACACATGTAGCGGAACACTAGTGACAATAAACTAAACCATATGAGCCGCAACACACGTACGCAGTTTTTGTTTGACTGTCACAAATTTAGGTATCCATTCACTTCTGGTGTATACGATGTATATGAAGCTAGAGAGGCGTCAGCATGTTTATAGTCTACAACGTCATCAGTGCTATTGATCAATAAAAAGTTCGTCGTAACCGGCTCCTAATTAAAATTTAATTTGATGGACCGCATATCGGAACCCTAATCAGACACATGGTGACGGTTGGAAAATAAAACAAATTTGTTTGAATGAGAGCACAGGAAGGTTAAAAGCAATAAGTTTTTAAAAATATAATAATAAGTGTCTGTAACTGTATACAATATTAACAGATGTGCATACATAAGTAATAACTAACTGCTAGATGCAGGTGTTGTACGAAAACGTATCCTCTGAGTTAAACTCTCATCGGACTTTTTGAATCAAAATGTAGACTTAATGTACGTAAGTAAGGTAAAATAATGCAGTTTTAATTTAAATGCATCTCTGTGGACAGTAGAAGAACACACCTTGAAAAAAACTAAGATAACACTGTTAATTATCAGATTTGTGTGCATGTATCTATTTAAATTCCGCTTAAAATGAATAAAGAAACTATTTCTTTCTTTACAATCCTGCACAAAATTATTCTTTTAATGCACTCGAAAATTCCGATTTTGAATCACACATTTTCTTAAATGTGCATATATACATACATACATACAGTATGTACATAAATTTGTCTCACACCCAGTGGTATTACCGTCAAAAGTTTCTCCGCAATTGTAGATCTTATGTTAAGCGATCGAAATTGCGTGATCTGTATGTTTAAAGCAAACTTCTGCCCAACTATGTATGTAGTTCAACTACTTTCGATTTTAAAGCCCAAATATCAGTGCTTTCAAGCCTACCGAGCTGTTTATGCAAATGAAATTATATTTTTTTATTTGAAAACATCCCATGCACGAGTTCGCTTACTAAACAATTCATGCATATGTACATGATCACTGTTCTGACGAATAATGAACAATCATCGCCGATGATCAATAGAAGCCGATGCTGAACGAAAATATCTTCGAACACATCGCTATAGTACAAAAGACCACACACGATGCACGTATACTATGACTGAACACAGCGATTTAAAAAAAAATGGCGCGAATAGCATTTATCAGGATTGATTTCGAGTCTACAGCACAGATTTCATCTATTGGCAATCACTTGAAATTCGTATACATATAAGCCGGTTGACTTACCAACCAGACAGTACTGGTATTCCCAAAGTATTTCTCAAATTCAAATTATCAAAATATTATCAATACAATATGATGCTAACTTCTCATCAATATGGTGGTCTATAGTAATTAAATTCTTCGCAAAGCATCTGACTTGAATTTTAAAATAAACTTGCTCTATCACCGTCATGATCATCACGCGGCGGCGCAAAACTGAAAGCTCATAATTGTTTGATTAAGAAGTCGGCCCAAAATTGCACGGAAGCATCAAGGCAGTAATATTCTACGGTTGTATAATTATAATAATAAAAACAAAAAAAAAATCATAATGGTTAACTGACGTGTGTGTAAATATAGTATACCACTTTACAACTCACATACTCACAGCTAAATGGTGCAAACACATGAACAACGGTGTATCTGCACATTTATAAACACTCAGCTAACTGACAGCAGTAGAAGCTGTCACGAAGATATATTCAGATGACAATGTCAAATATAATTCTCATTTAATTATCACGGGATTTATTTAAATAATTGCGAAATGATAAATACTTCAGGGAAATAGCAACACAAAGCAACAGCAATGGAGCAATTAAAATATTTGGAAGTATGCGATTAAGATCTCCTACTGTCAAATACACGCTCATTTACAGTTTCTGAGCAAATTTTTTGTTCTAAAATTTGATTTACTTAATACGCTCGCTTATCTTTGCGAATATAATGAAAAAAAGGAAAAAAAAGGCCGTAAAAAAAGCAAATTCTACGCTAATCATAAATTAATTGCTAGAGGGTTGTAATTTACCGCTGAGTTGTGCTAGATCATAAACACTTGTGAGCTTATCAATTTGGGTAAAGCAGGAGTGACATTTACGCCCGAATCTTGTTATGATTTACGAGGTGCAAAATTCTGTACATAATTGTGATGGTTCACATTTTTATTTCTTTTTGTTTTTTTGTTTTTTTGTTGTTCCTATTTGTGTGATGATGAGTGACATTTCATGGAATGCCTTCAAGCAGTCTCATATTTTTTACCAACCCTGTACTATTTGAATATGTCAGGATTTTTAGCCGTTTCGTTTGTGATGAGATTACTTCTACACATCATGTGGTTAAACGTATAAAGAAAATCTCTATTGTATACTACATTGTGAAAGATTTATGAGTGAACTGAGAACAAATAATATTTTGCATTTGAATGTTGAAAAAAGGCTTTGCAGGGAAATCTAATGGGTGTGTTGTGTACTCTATTCTCTGTTTTTAGAAATCTCAGGAAAGTACTTTACATAAGCTGTTTGTTGCTACTTGACGAAGGCCGCCATGACCTACATCTATTTTAGTTAGCTTGAATGTCAAGTCAATATTTATTAGCTTTGGGGATTAGTAAGGGAGCATTTTGTTAGTTCTGTCTGATAGTGTATAAACATACATATGTATGTCCAGAGTTATGATGAGGCTCTTAAAAGTAAAGTTGGCATATTAAAATGTGTATGTTCATATGTAACTATTTAAACGCAGTATGTACGTTGGATGAAGGATGAAGAATATTTTTCTACGTCATTTCGTTACAACCAGACTGAGCTGAGCTTATGGACAAAATCATTAGTCTGCTTCGCAAACCGGATATGTCACAGACTTTATCAAGTCAATATATGTAGGTAATTCTCTCAGAAAAATATAGCTTGGGAAGAGAATGGTGTCTATAAGAACTGAAGTACAAATCTGAACTCTCTGTCTACAATCTTCTCACTTGCATTGCAACGGACATTCAATATTTGCCATCTATTATTTGCTACACTACACAAGGCCATTTTGCCACCTTTTTTAAGTATTTTTACACAACATACCACTTTTCACAGCTAATTACATGCCAAGTTATTTAAGTTTTACATCACTAAACCACTGAGCTTATGGAGGTTCTATTTCTAAATGATATTAGAAGTAATTATGCAAAAATATTATTTCAGTGTTCTCTACACAAACAAAAACATGTAAAACTCTATTAAGGGAGTGCCAATTCGGTATTCCCGTTTTGTTTCCACTTAAAACATCATGACAAGTGCTAAAGTTCTTTTTTAATCCAGCAGCACAACGATTTGTACATAAATTTGTAATTTACGCGACTGGTATCCGAGATTCCGGATACTTACTACAAATATCCAGATAAAAGCGGTTAAAAGTCATGCAGCAGTTGTTGGTAGATCTGTTGCCACTCTTGAACATAAGAACGTGAAAAAAAAAAAAAAAAAAAAAACAATGTTGGTAGGTATGAACATGCTGCTAAAAGAACATATCCCTTTTCGCTTTCCTTTTTGGTTGAAGTTGGAACACATAGGACAAATAGAAAAATATCTAGATAAATGCTTGTGGTCAGAGATGGTATTCTAGTACTCTTTCTTCTGTTTGCTTGCGGTTAAGACTAAAAATAAACCAGCCGAGTAACACCACGAATGAATGTCTCTTTGCTGCTGCAGGTTATATTAAAAGCGAGTAAAAATTGTATCTCTTTGCTATCAAACATGTTGTGGAATGTTTATTCTTAGGTCGTTTCAATTCCAAATATAGATACTCTCTGTGCTGAGACCAAGGACTTATTTAACGCGTTGTGCAGCGTTTCTTGGATGGCAACGACGACGGGCATGTTGCATTGCATTGCTATGCTTACTGGTCAAAACATAAAAAAGCAGGTTTCTTGTACTGTTGTCAAGAAAATCCAGCTGAGTCTGGAAATCAGAACCTGTTGGCGTTTGATAGCTGGTATAAAAATATTCCACCAATAATAGAGTGAGAGAGAAGATTTGAATTGAGAGGAAATTTTTTGTTTAATTTGCATGTACATGTATCCTGATAGAATGTTTGATTTTCTTATTTCATATTATACTCCGCATGAAATAAGAAAATTGTAATGGGCATGCAGAGATCTGCAGTCACATTAAGGTGCGCTTAAAAAGTGAATACATATACATATACGCCCGCTTAAATTTATTTGGAAATCATATTTTGGCTTCCCACTTTAATTTAAAAGGATGTCAGAATTACTCTTCAGATTCCTTTTACAAATTATCTGAGTTCCTACTTTAATATTCTTAATATGTAAGATCAAGCTATTGAAAGAAAGCCGTTTTTAAGCTGGGTACAAACTTAGCAAATTATTAATAATTCTGGAAAAGAAAAGTACAGGATCCGTTTAAGCAAAAGCTGACCCGAGAAATTTCTGCAAAATTACACGCAGTAAGACTTAAACGCAGAAGTTAATACCTTGTCTTTACATTATTTTTTTATTTTTCTGACGTTTATTTATTTATGTTTTGACCCATATTCTTTTAAAAATAATGCACAAAACCAAGCATTTCGTTCAGAATTTGACAAAACTTCCAGGAGAATGTGTTGAACTTGCTTATCAACATGACATGTTGGTCTGAGTTGGAATAGAATCACAAATATTTCATATTGTACGTAGTTATCAAAACTATTGTGCAATTCACAAAAAAAAAGTAGTTTTTATGAAAGGAATAACCCAAAAAACAAAAAACTCTGAAGAGTATTAACTACTTCCATGACCTTTCACTACCTACATTATCTAATTCGGTGTAATAATTTGGCCATTTATAAGAAAGACATATAATGTTAACAAATATACACTAAATGCCTAAATGATAATAAAGGTCTCACATCATCAAGCATTTCAAGGAACGAAATCAACATTGGCACGCAGAATTTGTCAAAGCCCGCGGTCATATCAAACGCGTATTTATAGGGCGGTACAACTTGATATTGGCTTTATCGCCATAAAAAATCAATTTACAGTTAAGACTTTGTCCATTAAAACCAAAATCATTAGTGTACCACATACTCAATCATAATTTTGAGGAATGTCAAATTTCAACATGCAACCAGAATCCCATCAAAAGACAACAACGACAGTTGGTGAAATAATTCTCGAATATTTTGGTTTGTATTTAATTAACTGTGAGAAAAAAACAAACATAAAGAAGGAAAAATTTAATTTTAAGAACTGGTTTATCGAACATACAAAATAATAATAGTTTCAATGATATTGACCGCTGGGAAATTTATACATAGCATCTACACCACACCAGTAATACTACAATGACAGCCGACATTGGTAACATTCCAGTATTTTTTTTTTCCAACATTTAAGTTTCTGACATAAAACACGCAGAGTTGGGGGTTTTTTTTTTTTTTAATGAACTTTGTCAAGAAACATGAAGACATTAGCGTTTAAAGACAAAAGACGTTATCGCGCACCATCAGTTTAATTAAATGACAACGTATCCGTAAAGACAAATTCGCAGAACCTTAACCAGCCTTGGTCTGTTGAGTGTAGATCGTTTTGTAACGAGATTTTTTCCATTATTAAAATTCTCACAAGAATACGAGTACTAAGCAGTCAACATATCGTAAGCAAGGTCATGTCAAACAAAAACAAAAATATTTGATATTTCTTGATAAACACAAAGAAAAAAAAAAACAGAACGACCGACGACCGATCCAAGGTATTTATTTGTTTATCAGTTATATCATTTTATCATAATGATAAAATTGTTAGCTAATTAATGGGAGATGACGTTTTATTTTGAGAAATAAAGAAAATGTTTTCTATCGATTTATGTAATAAAAACATTGATTTTATGTGATGTCTACATTGGTCATTAGACATGGTTAACATATGTAGATGCCTTTGGCTTATTATCTAGGTTCGCTGAGGAGATCTGAACGTGCCCGTCTCAACGTATCTCATTTTCCTAATTTACAAAAATAAAAAATCTACTCTACAAGCATATAACAGTCAGATAATATAACATTAAGCTAATACTACCGAACCGAGAGGTGTGAAAATCACACAGCTACAAGGTGTTAATAAGCTTCCGGCTCGAACTTTAAAGGATGAAAGCCGTTTTCATCGATTTCATAAGTCTTATTTATTTAAGTAATTTATTACAGAAATGGCGCAGTCATTGTCGTCTGTTGGCGATACACTCAATATTTAATTGTAAATTAGTGGAAAGAAGTTAATTAGATTAGATCCACTTCTAGCTATCGCAAGATGTGTTTACTTGTGTCAAAACATCACATCGTTAGGTTTTACAATTCATAATTGATGCAGTTATTTGGTTTTTTTTTTTTCCTTTTTTATTGAAAAATTTTATAACCTTGTAAAATTACTATAAATTGTATGTAAATTTGTAGTATTGTGGGAGGTATAAACTTAAAAAAAAAGCAATAAAATATTTCCAAATGTCTAATTAATCATCGGCTTGTCAGTTTAATGTAAGTGACAGAAAATGAAGGCGTGTACAGGTACATAAATTACATTTTCATTTCATGGCGGTAATAGTAAAAGATAAAAGATAAAATAAATATTCAAAAAAGTTAAGACCATTTTAGAATGAATCGCGTGATACCCTATCTTTAAAATAATCCCTAATAGAGTAAATGTGACATTGCAAATTTATGTGAATAAAAAAAAATAAGGTGAAATTGCAATTTTCGTAAATAATATTTGAAAAATATACTTATATCCGCCTGATTCGTTTGGGGCAACTTGAGCCATATCTTAAATAATGAGAAGACAAAGAGGGACGAATGAGCGCTGTGGTGAGCTTTAGAGATCCTCTAACGAAAAAACAGCAAACTAGAATTCATTAATTTCCAGAAACGAATAGTAAAAAGCTGTGAAAACTAGGAAAAATTTGAACATCGTCTAGATACCTATAGATCCTAATTGTTTGTAAGAGAAAACCTTCGATGTCAGGAAAGAAAAAAGGTATGTGACTGTCATGTGACTTTTTTGACAGGTCTGATCGTGTACTCTCCCAAAACAACGAATTTTCACGAAAATCTACGAAAATTCACGAAATCGTAGAGAAAATCACGAGAGAGCTACGAATTTTAGTGGAAATTTAGGAAATTTCTTTGCACTAATTTATGAAATCTGTCAAACCTGTCAGATATCTGTACGAATTTTTTTGTTATTTGCACATTTGTATATAATTTCATGTAACGTTTAAAAAGTGGGCAAATTTCGTAGCTTTCGTGTTCGTTTACTTTTATGTGATTTTACCCCCACTCGTTGATATTTCACAATCTATGAAATTTTGGTGCAGAAAGTACTCGAATAGACCTAATATCATACTTGGGAAATTTGTACGAAATTCAAAAGTCAACACCAGAGACACAATTTCGCAGAAATCTGTCTAATTACTTGCATACATTCGTATCATTGACAGGACACAGCGAGCTGTGTGTGCACAGAGGTGCGTTTGCACGTATTGCAGCAGAAGCAGCCAAAATGGGCTTAGCTGTGAATGAGGACAAAACCAAGTTTATGCTGTCAACAAGAAGGGACACACAACATCGACCATCGACAGCTATAACTTTGAGGTAGTGAGGGACTTTATCTGCCTCAGCTCTGCTATCCACTCAGAAAACAACACCTCAGCAAAAATCAAACGAAGAATAATTCTTGCCAATTGCTGTTTCTTTGGACTGAGAAGGTAATTGAGTCGTAGTGCGCTATTCTGCTTTATGGCGCTGAAGTGTGGACTCTATCCTGAGTTGCTTGCAGAAAAAGATTCTTCGTAAAATAATTGGTTCCCTTTGCGTTTTTTTGGGAGAAGATTCAACGACGAACTATACGAGCTGTACAGTGATCAAGTAAACTACGTATTAGTCGTTTGGGATCGTTAGGACATGTAGAGCGAATGGACACCAACGCTCCTGTCCGAATAGTCAGCGATTCCAACCCGGAGGGACAACGCAAAAGAGGAAGACCTCTCCTTAGGTGGCATGCACAAGTTGAAGAGGACCTCAACCAACTTGGAGTGCGCATTAAAAAGCCGAATATTGAAATCGAGTACACAACCAAAACCATTCATACAAACAAATGTATACAATTCCTAATGCAAACAATGTTATTAAAATTGATTTTGATTGCAATACGATTTTTACTCTTCAAAGTATTTATTTTTTGAAACAACACACAGAGCTGTACTTAGTTTACTAATAACTAATATTACGAATTGGTTAACCTTGCCTAAGTTGTTTAGAAAAATATAGTATCGTTTGTAGATTAGTTCCTTACTGATCTAGAAATTATTTGTTTCGCGTGCGTTTCAACACTAAATATTTTTAATTTAGGTATTTAAGTGAAATTAATTAATTAGGAAAATGTAAAATACATTCAAGGCGACTTGGTAAAGTAGATTGGGGCAACCCTATTTTTCTCTGCCCATGAATATAATCTGAGTAGGTTGAGTATGAGTAAAATCATTAGGTTATTTTTCAGGATATAAAAATGTATACTCTTACACATGTATGTATGTATGTGCATATCTGCTTAAAGAGAGAAACTTATCAATTCTAAAACATGCAGCTTTACCTGAATTAAGAGGGTTGAGACTCAGATCGACTGTATTGTCATTCAAATAGCTTTATGTAAGAGCATGCTAACTAACACACTAAACAATTATTCCAGAAGTATTATATTATGTATGTATGCATGTATAAGAAGTAAATTCTGGTTCGATCTGGAAAATCGGAATCTAAACGCAAGTCATGTTAGAAAGGAATGAAAATCCGAACTAGCGGTTAGTGTTAAATATTGCCAATAGGGAAGCTGATGTTTGTGAATGGCTAATTTTGTGAATAATATCAAAGCACTCTTTCGAGGGTCATAAATACCTGGTATCAAAAAAGAGCTAGTATTAAAACAAGATAAATGTATTGGCTATACAAACGCAAGCTTTTTAAATAAACAATAGATTTTCGAATGCATACACAGGTAAAACAGTCTCAGAAATAAAAAAAAAAAATAATTGCAGTAAAGATGTAAAAGATGACTTCATTGTTTTCCAGAAACAGAAAAAATGTTCAGTCAACTAATAAAAGTCTGCTAATTGTGTAATTTTAAAATTCTGTGTCAACGTTCGATGTGAATTATAGACACCTAAGTGTACTTGATTTTAAAACAAAGTATACAAAGTTTCTTTGAAAATAGAAATAAATCTTTAAGACGCAATTCATCATCTTTAAAATAAGGAAACAAATTAAAGCATTTTTACCCAAAAAATGAATACATAATAAATAAATTTCCTCAATCTTTAACTCACTAAGAAACGTACGTCAAAAGTTCATCAGAGTTTTCCTTTTAAAAAAATAATATCTGAATTAATTTACAATTGCTAATATTCAAATTTCTAATTTCCTACAACGTGCACACTCTGCACACAAAGTGACAATAAAACTTCCCATAAAATAAGATTAAAAAAAAAACATTTAATCTCTGCCCATAACCAAACGAAAGCATTACTCTTTGACTCCAATTATGAGCACAAAAATTAATAAATATGAAAAAAAAAACAAAAACAAAATAAACTGTATTAAAAATGCAAATTACGAATTCCGAATGACATCGACTTTATGCCTTTAAATGAAACTTAATGTTCCAACTAACTCCAAAATGAAAATTCTACCTCAAATCCAGTTTAATCTGGATTTACTATAAGAAAACAAAAATAAAAAAGAAAGAAAATAAGTGATTACAAACCGGACTTTACCAAGAACTAAAAAAAAAAAAAAACATAATAATAATTATAATTTATGCCAATCAATAATTCTGTCTATTCTTTCACGATTAACCTACACTAATTCGTTACTAATTATCCCTCTCCAAAGGACATTACCGTCTGATGCGTTTGCTCGTTATCACTAATTAAATTAGATTCATTAGCAGAACCATTAACAAACGAAACTGCCAACAAATATTGCAAATATTCAACTGTGGCGTGTCACTCTATTATTTGTTGAACATTGAACAGAAATTCTATTTACTTAAAAAATTTCTAAAGTGGAAGAAGGAATTTTTTAATCAAATCAAATACACAATCAATATGGACCGTCAATATTGCACTTAGTCATCTCATCGTCATCAACAATATGAAAGTTATTCACACATAATCATTAAACAAATAGTATTAACTTAATTAAAACAGGATACCAACCTTATAACAAATAAATTTGTTTAGAAAAAAACTTGCTAAACAAAAATTAATTTGTTTATAGCGAAATTTTCCGTAATCGATTAACAAAAAACAAAACACCGAAAATCCGAAAAACTTTTTTTTTGCAAATTTCGAAACACTTAACAACTAATTAATAAATAAAAACTAAAACAGGAAGCAAAAGAATTAGCACTAAATTATTTCTTTATGTTCATTAATTAGTAAACGTTGTTAAATTTTATTATTTTTAGTAATCTTTTTTTTGAAAAAAAAGTGTTTCGAACGAATAGTTTACATCTCCGGAATTTCAATTAAAAAAAAAAAAATTATAAAGGATGTCTCCACGAAAAAGCAGAACGCGCTACGCTTGTTGGTTACGATAACGAATTGAGCGGCACACTAACTTCCATATGTTTCCGACGTTTCGGTTTTTTCCGTATTTAAACCCCGAATCTTGGAAAAAAAAATTAACTCAACAACCACCCGCACGATGATATCTTCTCCTTTTCGGAGGAGGAAAAACGAGCGAATAGAATGATGAAGCTTTATACGAGTGAAGAAGCGAAGAGATACTTTTAACTTTGTGCCTAACTGATATCAGAGCTAACTAACTCTGATCGGATTGTCGACGGTGATCTCTGTGTGTGCGCGCGCGGATATTAAGTAAACTTGAGAGCTTCTCTTTCGGTAGATACTTTAATCCCATCTGAACATGGCTAATACGAATCTTTCCTATATAAATGCGAAACGAGTTTCTCGTTATGAGAAGGAGAGGTAAAACAAACCGAACAGTTTTTTTTTATCATCACACAACAACAACACGATTGATATTGACGATCTTGGCGTGTACTAAAGTTTTGTTTACACGAGAAAGCTTGTGTTACTTTTGCCTTTTATTGTATTCGATAACGAGAGAAAAGCTTCAACAATGAGATGGAAATTCGAAAAAAAAAATTGCTGAGCAGACGTTTATTTTTCGTGGAAACTGTAGGCACAATGAAAACTTGCCTAAGAGAGCGGAGCCTCTCTTTTGAGAGCGACAACTAAGCTTGTCTTATCAGTTGGTTTTGACCATTTCTAGTATAACAATTTTTTTGGCAAGAACTATGAAGGAAACGAGATGACTCTTTGGACTCCTGCGCAAAATAAGTGAAAATGCGATATTTTAATTTCTTTTAGCGGAAAAACACTTATGCTGTCGTCAGCGTACAAAGAGAGTGTGTTTTTCTATTTTTCTCTATTTTCTGGACGCCTGTTTGAACTGGTAGTTACAGGTAGCAAAGTATACATCACTCAATATTGATCTACACTACGCTTAGTGAATGTTAATTCCGCAAACGGCTTATTTGTAATTGTTTAAGAACTAAATTGCATAGTAGATAAAGAAGATTTATTTCTGTTTTTGAAAACAGAAATAAACTGACGCCTGTTGAGGATTTTATCTGTCAAATAGTTCGTTAAATATTTAAATTGCCATAAATAATTACTGGACTAAATCCTTTTTTTGTGGAATCACTATTCACTTAGTCTCATAAAATCATATACACTTTATACTTATGTACAAATGTGTGTATTATATTTAAGAAAACATATTTCTATAAACCTATGGCGCCTGAATGGGCAATCTGAACACAGTACGCTGTACGTATAAGATGTATTTTTTTATATTTTCTGTCTTTTTCATTTTATTTTTGTTATTTTGTAAAAACCTAGAGAAGTCTGTTGTGCACTTGACGCAGGTATAAAACCACTTCGTTCCAGTTCATACTAGAACCAAAAGCGAAAGTTGGTAGTGCTTGTGTTTTTGGTGTGTTTGCGTCGAGCTTATGGTGGATTTTTGTATTTTGGCTTCGAAACATAAAAATACAAAAGAAAAAGAAAAAAAAACAACACAAAAGAGACATGAAATGACCAAAGAAGACGATGGATTTTTGTATATATTTAGGTGGTGTAAAAAAGCGTAGTTTACATAGTTAATATTTCGAAGAATTATAAACTATGTGGATCGCGTGTATAGTTTCTCTTATTCGTTCGGTTCGACGCCATAGTTTAAGTCTGCGAATTTTTATTTTATTGTTTAAACTGAAACTTTTTAAAAACCTGATTTTCTGACCATAAGTTCAAGAACATTGTGTAGATAAGAAAAAATAAAAAAAAAAAAGACTCGGGAATTCCCCGTTTCGGCATGATTAATTCATTGAATTTTGACGTTTGTTTTTAAAGAAGACAACGCAGGAGTAGGTATTTAATTGATTCCTTGAAACATTCCGATATGATGACTACTTATTTGACTTCGTTGTCGAACTGTAATAATTGTAAAAAATAAAACGGGGAACGGTTGTCACGATTGTAGTTATTTTTGTTTGATGGTTAGGGCTTCCCTTCGAAATTGTCTATATCAGTGACAGGTTGTAATTGCGACTTATGTTGTGTTTAGTACTCATGTTTATTCATTAGTCTAATAAACAGTCAGTCTAGATAGACCGTGAAATGTTGTGAATGAAAAAGTAGCACAAAATTAGTTTACATTTTCTTTCTTTTTGTTTCAATTTTTTTTTTTTTACTAATTAATAGTTGTTATTCCAATTCAGTATTTTGTTAGGCACGGTATTTTCAAGGCTTATTAATAAATAATAACCGCCTAAAATTGGTTATTGAAGGGCCTACGATGTGCATTTATGAGTTCAATGGAATGTTTGGAAAAGTTGCCAGTGGTATGGAAAGGTTGGTTATTAGCATGAGTTTATTAATTTGTATGTTTGGCGAACGTTATGGAATTTATTAAACCAATTAAATGTCGATTATGGAGTGAGAGTAAATACCAAACGGTTATTCGATACTATAGAAGAATTCGCAGATAGTAAATCGTTTGCTTGTTAATTATAAAAATTAGTGAGATAACGGCATTGACGACTTTAGAATTGACAATTGTCCATCGTATTCCGAGCCAATAAAGTTGAACTAAATAAATATGCTTTTTGCTTGCAAGTTTTAACTGGTTTAGATTTAACTGAAATATTATCTAATATTGGAACAAGGTAGTATCTCCCATAGTCATACAATGAAAACATGGAGTCAAAACTATTTTCGACCATTTAATATCATTTTTAGACGAAATCTCGCGACGTGACATATCAATAAAGTCAGCATTTTCGCTTTATACCAATAAGAAATATTCTGTCAATTTAGAAATAGTCTTATTTATTCAAATCACAACAAAGGAATGAAAAGGAAGTACAAACGTACCGACACAATGCAAATTTGCAAGTTTGTTTGGTCCATGGGAAAGATTGGTTTTAAAATTAACCCAAGCCATTATTTAAAACCTTATTTTACTTACTTTCTGTAGGCTTTTTCAAGCATATACACTTAATTAAATATCTTAAAGCCTTTAAATATCATATTCTTGAACGAACCCACATTATGTGAAGATCTACCACAAAACGACGACAATATGTCAATTCAAGATATGCAATCTATAGGAAAGTACTGTATTCTAAAAGCAGTAAATCTGTCGATGTAGTGCATTTCAAGGTCATGGAGAGCATTGTCAATTACCTTATGCCTTATTTATAAAGTAACAATGTTTTTAATGACCTTCAGTGTGTTAACCAACAACAGCTTTTCATAGGGGACTTAATGATCTACCTGTTGGAATAGTGAAACCAATGCATTCACTACAATGGTAAATTAAAAGTGGTTTCCCTTGATATCTTTAGGGCTTGCCATTTATTGTGGCATAGTGCCCTCAATAGTAAACTTTGAGCTTGTGGTGCTCGTATGAGCTTTTGGAAATAATGGATCAATGCGAGCTCTGAGTATAAATTTTCTTTTTGTTATGTATAATTTCTGATCTCAATTCTGATGTTAATTTAGTCATCAATTGAGTTAACCGTGAAAGGTACCAAAATGAAGAGAATAGATGAGAAATATCTTAAAGATTTCGATAACCGTGTTCTAGAATATTAATGCAATGATTATAGGAATTTAATTTTCAGCAAGGACATGGATATGAACGACGATCAGGTTTAATGGTATAAGTATAGATTTGAGACGGGAAAACCTACAATTAAATATGATATTTTACTCAATACTAAAAAAAGTACGATTTCCTTGTTTGCTGTAAGGAAGACATGCTAGATCTGTTCCCGTACTTTCAGCACCAACATTTAGAGATTGTTTAATTGTTAAGAGTGGGGGTAAAAAGTTTTGATAACCAAAAAGAACGAAGCAAACGTCAACTTTGACAGGTTTCATAAATTTGTCTAAACAAATTTCTTGGGCTGAAATTCATTTTATTTCAAATTCAATTCCATGATCTCATTTCGTAGTTTTCTACAGTTTGAATAGTACGGAAACAGACCTATTATTTCAAAAGAAAGGTTAGTTAGTGTGAACTAGCATCTCCCCAGCCGATGGTTTTTTAGATGGCATTATTGGGCTTCAAAATTAATTTAAGAGCAACACCGGAAGGGGGGGAGACTGGATACCTCCACCTCCTCTTTTCAATTGTCCCCAAACACATAACATAATATCCACTGAAGTATATTTCTCTCGGTTTAGTCCGTTAGCATTGCTCAGTCTAATCCTGTTACTAAACCGTAGTCCCCAGCTGTGTTATAGGCAGTGGAACTTCCTAGCCCATAATTTAGTCCTTTTTATCCTTTTCAAATCCACATCACAGTTTTCGCTCGAACTCGGATGTGCATGGCTAGGAGATAACAAAATCATTACATCGAGCTTGAAAACAACTCAATCCTCTACGAAGGTAGAGTGTAAGAATTATTCTGATTTATACCTCAATAGTATGATGGAAGACATTTGAGTAGGATTGATATCATAGGAACCTGACCAAGATTCAGGGAATGAACTACATCAGACTTGCTGGATTCATGAAAAAAACCTTCAGAATAATAATGGAGGCCATGCTAAGCATCATTCCGCGGGATATCTACTTTAGTGATAAAAACGGTACTCAGATTAAAGCAACTACTAACTAAATAACGTCAGTCATCTATCTTTCTGCCTTTCATCAATAACTAAATAAAAGCCTACTTATTGCGTTATAACTTTTCTTTTTGTTTTCTCGGAAGTTATAACCTTCTCCTTATTATTTTGTTTACTTAAATTGAATTTCTGATGAATGCTGGAAACAATTGCATCAAAAGAATTGTTTACGTCTGTTGGTTAAACTCGTTATTTGTTGAGAAAAATCACAAAATGACATCCACGTAGGAATGTGTACATTAAAGTTAAAATAGTTAATGAATATGTTTCTACAAATAACAAGTTTTACTACGTAAGATCATACGTAACATCTCCTTTGACGTATTTTTAAAAAAATAATATTTACAATAAAAGTGTTCATATTAACTATGTATGTATGTATAATAGCTACGTAACCCCAGACGCACGGTGATCCCCTATGCGGATGACGTTACTACCCAAGTTTCAGGTAAACATCTAAACACTCTTTGAGATCTCCTGAAACGAAACACAAAACGAAACTGGTACTCTTTACTAGGACAAATAGAATTCAACTAATTTATCCGCTTTTAATAAGCAGTATAAACTTAACGTTCTGAAAAAGAATAATTAGGTCTTATTTTGGATAGGAAGTTGGGTTGGAAACCTCAAATTAAAAGAGAGTCAAAAAGGCTACTGTTCCACTTTTCTCTTCAAATGGGGCCTGCAACCTCGTATAACTTAGATACAGCCTTAAACCAAAATCATCCAAGCAAAATCCAACAATCAGCTTATTTGTGCATGAGTGGTGTGTTTCATGCAATACCCTTTACAGCACTGTACATTTTATTTTACCTGACACCTCTTAACATCCTGGGTAGGGAAATGGCTGCTTGTGCACCTGCCAAATAATTTCGAAATGGCTTCCGAAAACATAGACTACTCTATTCCCAAGTTAATAGATCCTCAGTTTGACAAACACTTCCGGGTAAACATTCCTTCGCTAGGAAGGATGCAGACAGGAATCTCTCTGAACTATTAGCACCTATAAAACCGATAAAGTTCCAATTAGATACCTCAGCCATGAGAATGACAAACAATAGGTCTCTCTTCCAAACAAATCTGATCAAAGCTGAATTGACTTATTTTTATCAAACTGAATGGTAGGTAAACATGCCAGGCGGCATGGCATGGTGCTCCCTTCGACAATTTCTGTAGATACTGTAGAGACAAAGAAGAAGAGGAAACTAAGACACGTCTTCAGTGCACCTGGCCTGCCCTATCGACTATGAAAAGGAAAACCACCGGCGAGTTGTAATATCGCAATGGACCTTCTTCTGGTCTAAGTGTGTCTCTAGTGACGCGCGGCAACCCAACCACAATCCCAACCAACAATCCATTCAGGGACATTCTGAAAAAAAGAAGTGTTTCTGGATGACAAGTTGAGTCACTTTTATACCAACACGTTTCAAAAAACTAGGATTGGGGAAGATGAAGGTGTTTTTTCTGAAAGACTTAATCTCAGCAGTTTAATATTCACATCACCTTTGTTGGGTGCTATAGGAATGTTCGATGGAATTGAGAGACTTTACCAGGTAAAACTAGCTTTGGTTTTCCAATCACTGCATCCAGACTTAAATTAAAGCTTTCGAGAGTTCAAATTTCAGGTGGACAAGTGACATAACAGATTGCATATGAAGCTCATTTGAGAGCTCAATTCTGCTATAATTTTGGTGATCTTATTAAAACCGAAATACGATGTCTACGAGGCTGCATTAGAAGTTCAAATGGAGGAATTTACGAACTAGGTGGTATCACAATTGACCCATTACTGGTCGAAGTGTTCCGGCGATAGCTGGCAGTCACTTTAAACCTAACTTACCCTATGCATCATTGCAGCTCAAGTTTTCTTCTTTATTCTGAAGTGAATGATGTGCAAGTCGTGCTGAAACATAATCAGCGCAAGCGCGACCTTTTTGTCGAAATTTTGAGTGGTAAACATTGCATTATTGGGTTGGCTAAGTACGGAAAAGTTTCGTGACTAAACTCTTATCCCCGATTAAAACTTCAATTTTTTTTTGTATTGATCTCGTATATTGAAATCGTGGATATCCAAATACATTAATATTAATATAGCTTCACCTCTTTTCCGTTTCGTTGCTTTATTACTTTATTTTTTACTGTGTTTTTTTTACTGCAATATAGCATTATTATTGTTTATAAGCCTGTACAGTAGTTTATCAAAATAGTCCCAGCTCATCACTACAAACGGCAGCACTGAATAATAACCCATAATACAGCGCATCTATCTGGTGAGTAAAGCGACCTACCTCTTGGCCATCCCTGATCTATCAAATTAAAACCATCCGAAGTCTGTCACATTACCCTGTGCACACTTTTTCTTAGGTCAAGTTGGCCCCCAATTCGTGAATTTACTTTCGTTCTTTTGCAAAAAGCTAAATAAATCGGAAGAAAAATGACCAACGCATGGAGAGCCGCTGGTTTGACGTAAGAAGATGTCCATAAAAGAATATTACATTCACAATTCCGAAAAAAAAATCAATTACGTAATTTTTCATTTCTTTTTTGCTTCGCTCACCAGTTACATCCAATATTCCAACATTTGCGCTAAAGTCCTTCGCCTGGGACTAAAAGCCGACATCCGTGCCGATGCTGCTAAGCGCCAACGGAGTCATGTAAAATTCACTCCATGGGAGAACGGCAGACCAGCCCGTAAGTAGATAATCTAGACTTCGCTTAGTACTACACAGTAAAAAAAAAAAGAAAATCTTCCCGATTTTGGCCTTCACTTTAAAATTTGCATTATTGCAGTAACACCTCGAATATACTTAAGAATTTACAATTCATTATAAATTTTCTTACGTAAAATTTCCAGATGAAAAGTAATTTTATCGAGTAGAAGGTTGAGGGTTCATCGGAACCGTAAGTCAAACGCACCCAGAGAGTGTTTAATAACCACTTCGAGAATTATTTTGTTCATAGTTCATAGTTGTTTTCAGTTTCCTATACTAATATCGAGAATGTGCAACCTCGTATCTGTTGTGTGACTGAAGTAATTATTTTTTTATCTAACCTAATTTTCATCTGTTTTATTCTTTTCTAGCACGAGCAAGCCAACAGGACGTATAGGCGAGAGTTTAATAACCAATTGATGAATATACAGTAATGTTCTTTCCTTACACAATAAACATTGAAAGCTAATAGTTTGTACGGTGTGTTTATTTGTTTTTCTTGGTCAAGTGTTGTTATAATACGTAGTATCTAGGTAATATGCATAAGAGCTCAAGTTGCCAGATTTCCTAGGAACCGTCTGACACTTAGATTTATTTTGATTGTGCAGAGACGTACTCAATTCAGGTTTTCAGTATTGGATGCTTGAGCTCAGTAACTCAAGGAACGGAGCAAATGCTGCTATGACCTTACAGGACGCTGTAAAGTAAAAAAGGAAAGTTACATTAAAAAGCAATGTCTACATGTAAAATTGGGCATTGACGGACCGGGTGTGGGAGTTCAATCTACTAAAACCATCTCTGCATCCCACCCCTTATCCCCCTGGTACCGTCATTGAGCATTTCATCACTGGTGGATCGCTATTCTAGGGATCTGCTAATACAGCAGAAAGCTTGATGTATACAATACGTGGTGGCAAGAACTATAATTCGAAAGAACATGAAGAAAACTATTTAACAGGGGATATCCTTGGATCGAACTACATTACCGACGCATTAGCTACTGCTACTGTGCGAAAATAGTGAAATAAATGTTTTTTAAAACGAATTCAGAGATCAGATCAAAGCCTAGAGAAAAAAAAACAACCTACCCATTCAATTGAAGAGTATTATGACGACGCAAATCTCAACACCATATCCATGTGTGGCTAGTATCTCCATTACAGGTTGAGTTCAAATGGAGCAGATGGAGATAAGGGGAAATGTTTTCAATAAAACACTACCTTTAACCTAGACGGCATCCATTCCGTGGAATCCACGGTGCCTGGTTATATTATTAGACACAACCCAGAAATTCGTTAAATCACTCCCACACTGACACAAGCGTATGCATAACTTTAAAACTTAAAGCGCTCCCGATCAATGAAGCGTCTCTGCCTGAGACATGGTAGTCTTCCACTTCCCTCGATCCAAGACACACTGCTTCCAGTTGTCCAGACCAAGTGCTTTGGCATCCGCGATAGCTTGTTTCTTAAGGCACATGTTCGACCTTCCTTTTCATCTCGAACCTGGAGCTGTGAATCGTAAATCCTCTTTGCTGAAACCTTTTTCTTCATCTACATTTTGTTACAGCTCAGAGTTCATCTTCACCCTCTTCGCATTTGGGACCGAAAATTCGCGAAGAATTATATCTCGAAACTGCTTTGCTTTCGTGCTTATTGTCCAGCACTCGGCTTCATATAGTAGAATTGGTAAAATCAGTGTATTATAGTGCATGCATTTTGTTTTCCGAGTTAGTAGTTTCGAACCGATTTGTTTCGCCAAACCGAAGTAGAAGTGGTTTTGTAGGATAAGTCTTCACCCGATCTCCACTCCAATGTCATTCGTAGAATTAAGATTTACTCCGAGGTAAGAACATAAACTTCTCACCTACCACAAAGTTACTGTTCCTGATGTTTCTCTTCAACTCGTTTCACCCACTCTTTAATTGTTATAACGGCGCGCTGTGACGGCAGCTGGAGCGATTTGTTGAAGACATTGCCTTTTATATTTAACTATGCGGCATTAAGTCGAACTATTGTTTTTACTTGCTATACTATCTATTTGAATAGTCAAACTCTTTCTAAAACTGAGTCTATACATTCCATTTGGATTTATTTCACAAGAAATTTTAAATTTTTGATTTGGGGTCTAGTAAATTTTCAAATTGCTAAAAGTGAGTCAATTCTAAGTAGTTACGTTCAGCAAATAAAAACACGGTAATTGGTATAATATAAACAAGGTTTCGATAAAATTTAATCATCGGTTAGTAGGTACTGCACCAATTAAGTTAGATTAAACAAAATGTCAATCGAAGGATAGTTTTTCGACATAGCATGCCATTTGATGCTAAATTTCTAAACAACTCCGATTTTGATTTTTTGTTTTGTTTGAAATGGTATCTGAGAAAACCAAAGTACCCTTAATTTTGAGCTCAAAACTAATACTTTCATACGATTCTAACTCGAAGCCAATGAATACAATTTACAGACAGAGTTTGAAGCAAATGAGTCTAACCGGTTGACGCTGCAATAAATTCAGAATTCCTCCATCATAATTCCCCCTCCTTTGATCAATTTTTCGTGCCTGAAAGTCTTTACGAAAACAATAATTTTCCTACATCCATTGTACACACCGACATCGAAGTCGACACCAAACTAATCGGGGTTTCTGATTGTGGTTCATGTTCCCCCCGAATGATAACACCATCTGAGCAAAATATGACTAACCTTTATATAAACTCAGTGTTACATAAGTGAAAACAAAAGTTAAAAGTTAAACGCAATATAAAAAATTGATTAAGTCGAGGTATCATGAACGAAGGAAAAATTGTTATAAAGTTGATCAATGCAGCTATCGAATAAGCTACATGCGTGTTACATTCTTTACACGGATCGAAAGGTTCTACTAATGGCAGATTTTAAATTCTGCTTAAAACTTAAACATAAGGCTTAACAGTTGCTTATTGTGTTGTGTTACTTAAATCTTTTACAAAAGCACACAACATTCGTATAAATAAAACCAGTTTTCTAATTGGAAAAGTTCCATATACATCTGTACAGTATATTTCATTTAATATCTTAACAAATAAATAAATTGGATAAATTTAACATCTATTCTCTGCTTAGTCAAAAATAAGTATTTTATGACAAATAAAATATTTCTTTTCTCTATTATTATAATTAGTAAAAAGATAAAATAAAAATATAACGAAAAAAAAAAAAAACATTGCGTAGATTTGTTTTAATGCTTTTTACTTAAAAAAAAAATATATTTTAGATAAAAAAATTACGCTAACCTCCATGTTATTTGCATCTTCACTAACAATAATTTGAATATACATACATACATACATTAATTTATTTTATTTTAAATGTAAAATAAAAGACATTAACAACATTAAAGTATTATTTTCTTTGATTTTAAATATTTATGCGATCAAGACACTATCAACATTATTTTTTACAAAATATTATTTAAAACAATAAACATCGAAAAATCCAATGTCCATTTTGGTATCAAATGTTTTACAATTTTATTAACTAATCATGGGCAAGAAGTTATACGTATTTATGTATGCAAGGGTAAAGTGCTGATTTCAATTAGCGAACTAAAATAAGTTAATCGAAAAAAACAAAAATTACTTGTGAAACTAATCTATTTTTTTTACACACATTGGCTAAGAGTATAATACCTAAAATATATATAAAATATATGTTTTCACTTTAGTATACATAGGTTATAAAATTACAAAAAAAAAAAACAAGAATGTAACTAAATCAATAATTATGCTCAAAGTGTTTTTTGTTTTAAACATACATATATGTATTTCAGGTAACAGACCTTTGAGGAGTTATACTTTTAATATCTTTACACATTTAAAAAATATTTTTTGTTTTTTTATTTTGATTTTATTAAAATTCTGTTAAAGCCCTCAATCCATATAGTTTATCACACGTTGACAAGAATTTATTTATATAATTCTTTCTAATATTTTTGATTTTGTTCATTATAAGGATAAATGTTGTCCTTTTTGACAAGAATAATGAGTTCTAAGGAATTTATGAGACGTGCCTGGCTAGTGCAGTAAGTGAGACTTTTGACTGTTATGAAGACACTCAAACAGCTAGCTCAGAAGCGGTGAAAAGTAAGATATTCGAAGTACAAGAAGAATGCTGGTAGACTTGGAAGAGCTCCAAATTTGTCTGATTTTGTCACCGAGGGGGGTACTATTTATTTCATTTTATTCGAACAATTATTTAAAAATGACCTGAACAACAGTAATGACTGCGAGGACTTACAGTCAAAGATTCGGTTAAGGCCTGGCATATACTTTTGAAGGATTGCCTTGTTATGAACTTGCGGATTTAAGAAAGTTTTCACCGGTTTAGTTGAAGACTCGGCTTCAAATACCTATTCAAGTAATAGGATTTGTACAAATTATAAAGAGAGGACAATACGATAATATCAGATCTGAATCTCTATAATTTAGACTTTTTACCAGCACATTACAGTTTCCTAATTTCAATAATATGTTAAACAACTGCTTCATTCAATCTGATCCTGCAGGGAGTCAGGTTTAACGTTCTTAAACAGAAATACTTCCATATGATCTTTGCCCTTCACATACACCTGACCGCGTGGCTCAAACTCATACTTCTGCTCCAAATATGACAAACAATCCTTACCCACCTGTATCCTCCCAGGAATTCCCGTCGAGTCCATACGGCTAGCTACGTTGACTGCATCGCCCCAGATATCATAGTGCAACTTACTGGTCCCAATAACACCAGCCGTCACATCTCCAATATTATAACCGATCCTAAGGATCAAATTAAATTCTAGTAGATCCTTATTGAAGGCATCCACTACGGATTGCATGGCTAGCGAAAATTCCATCAATGCATAAATATGCTGGTTATTATCGCCACGATTCAATGGATCCAATCCACTCGCTGCCATAAAAGTACTGCCAATTGTCTTGATCTTTTCCACGCAACGGAACTCCGGTCTTGATAGCAGTTCATCAAAATCGCCTATTAGCTCATTAAGTACACGCAGGTATTCCTTTCCTCCCAAGTAACTTTCGTCGTACATTTCGTTGAAGTTTACTATGCTCGCAAAGATAATCGCAACATCTCGATGGTTCTCAGAGTATTTAGCAGTATTTTTCAAATGTTCAGCCACATGCTTGGGAATAATGTTATGCAGCAGCATGTCCGCTTGGTTCTTCATGTTTTGAACACGAATTTTATCCTGATTGGCGACCGCATTGCCGTAGAACGTCAATCGGTAGCCGATTTCAAATTCCCGATTTAGGAACCACACCAAGATAAGGATCAAAAGGAGATCAAGATAAATCTCGACATGATAATCCTGGAACCATTTGATCTCTTCAAAGAGGAATTTGTGAGTGGTGAGAAACGTCGATGGTTCCGTTGAATTGGCTATATCGCTACGGTTCACATAGGCCGTCAGTTGACTCACTGCAATGCCAACGAAACACATGGCAGCCAGAAAAGCTAAAATATTCCTCATCCAGCAATTCAGTTGGGTAAAGTTGCAAAAATGAACGATACATACGAATATCAGAAAACCATAGTGATACTCAAAGGCTTGAAGTTGATTGAGATCGAGGAGCAAAAAATGAACAATAATTAGAACCGCAGGCATGGACATCAGCACTGCTAAGCATATGTGCCAAGGGTACCAGCTGGAAATGGCTTCGAAGATACGATCTGCGCACGATTCCGTCTGTACGATCCCATGATTCTGAGCTACCTTGTTTTTGCCATTATGACGGCGACACATTTGTCGAGTAAACAGAAACAACGCGAAAAATTGAATAGCAGTGAAGATCGTGAAGACAGAAACCCAAATACGGAAATACATCGAGACGGTAGATGGGGCCATCAGAAAGAGCGACGCTGAGATGCAGAGATAAACCGCAATACCTACAAAAATATCGATGTAGGTATTGTACCTCGGCGTGGCAAGCGTTGGTGGTCCCTCTGTTTCATTTTCAGTGCCAAAACGGTGGGCCTTTGATCGAAACTCCCTCTCCATCTGATGCGATTTAAAGAACAAGCTGAATCGTCTCAGCGGAGGCTTCACCAAGTAACTCCTCTGTGATTTAGCATTATCCCGAACACAACGAATCAGTTGGAGATCAGACTGTTTCCTCAACTGCTGGAGGCATGCGCCCAACGGATCCGCTATAGGCTGCTGTGGCTGGGCACATGGTGGTGGTGGAATGTGGAGAGGGATTTGCAAAGGCATATCGCCAATGTTCGAGATACTAGATGTGGAACTGGTAAAGTAGCCGGAAACTCTGTGCTGTGAAATTGCCGCTGTCTGGTTTAACGCGTAGATCTGTTGTTGAATGCTGGACCTGCGGCTATTACTTTTAATACCCGAGTCTTTGCGACTTGTCGCCGATGGACATATACTTAGACCATCACAACCTTGCAGTTGGTGGTGAACCTGCGGAGGTTGTGGCGGAGGTGCAGCATCGAGTCTGCCCACTGCCAGTGTAGACGCACGCGGTCTACCTACAGGCGAGACATCCCAATGACAGGATTGACCGGACTGCCCTGATCGACCACATTGCGATCGATAGCTGCCGGACCTACCGAAGGGTGAAATATCACTTCGCGATTGCGAGATATACGATCGGATATCAATGATATCATCGAACATGGAATGTTGTCCGGGGGAACAACAGCTACCGTCGGGTGATTTGGCCAATGAGGGAGAGGCGATATAGCCTGGCTTTTGTGGAATGTCTAGCGTGCAGGTGGGCTTCGCGGTCTCGATCAGGAGTGGTATTTGTTGATAGCCGTTCTGTTCCAAACAAGAGATCATCTCCTCTGGTGGTCGAGCCGGCGTGGATTTAAGGAGTCCGGAAGGATCGGTCTTCTTACAGTCTTCGATTTTTTTCAAGAATCTTGGTACTCGCCAGTTTTTCAGTCGTGCCTTGGTCTTGTTCTCCTCTTCGGGATTCGAGTGCGGCTTAGACGCCGCTGAGCTTGAGCCTCTGCAACAGCCCTCATCCTCTTGATCAGAGTCCAGGCTGCCAGGAAGCGATTTTGTAGTGATAATGATCGTTGGATTTGAATGCGCTGTATTCTTGTTGATTCCCTTTTCTATTTCGTGCGGTTGCTGGCCGGCGGATTTTTTACGCATTTTCATTGTAAGCGAGGTCAGGCGGGGCCTTATCGAAAGAATCGGTGATGGGTTCAGAGAGTTCGATGTCTGACCAACAGGTGACGCAGGCGGAACATTCGGCTGAATGACGGACACATTGGTTGCACTCTGTGATAATGAGTTTTCATTGTTATAAGCAAGCAAGAAATTTGAGCCATTACGAGGACTAGGACTCAGACTGTTGTTTCGAGAAATTTCCTTTTGTCGACCCACAACAAAGTACGTACGGTGACCTAAACCCAAAAAACAAAAATTTAAATCAAGGAACTCAATCACGTTACAAATAAAAGTTACCAAGAACTTCTTCGCCTTCTTCTAAAAAGTATGCATCACCCAAAAAGCTAGATGTGATTTCAGAGATGTGAACTTGTTCCGGTTTACCTGACGATTCCATTCTAAAGGAGAAAAACAAACAAAATTAAATAAAAAACTGATCTTAGAACCATTTTACACGGGGCTACCATTCTTACTTATTAGCAAACGTAACATCGTTGCTCCAGACGTCAAACTTCACTCTCCGAGTACCCACAATACCACACAATACAGTTCCTGTGTGTACGCCGACTCTCATTTTTACACCTTCATGGCGTTGACCATCAAAACATCGCATCGCGTCTATCATGCCTAATCCCATTTCCACGCAACAAATTGCATGATCCGGTCTCGGCTCAGGACATCCAGATACACAATAGTAACAATCCCCCAGTGTTGAGATCTTCTCACATCCATTTAAACTACATAGATCATCAAACCGTTCGAAGAGATCATTCAATATCTCAACCAGTTGCTCCGCAGTCTTGGTCGATGACATCTTCGTAAACCCTACAATGTCAGCAAACAGAATACTCACATTATCCATGCTGTGCATATGAAAAGGTCGAAACAAGGACTTGACGTCGTTCGATGCCCTTGGCTTCATATATTGTGCGCTCTGATCGGGACTCATTAGTTCTGGTTGTTCCCGTCCACCTTCATTCAGCAGCATATCAGCAACCGTTGGTGGCATCACTGAGTGAATCATTTTCTCTTTCAGTTGTTTTTCCAACTCAAGTTGCCTTCGTACCAGAAGATTCTGTCCTACTTTCATGAATGTACCACGCATTCGTACTACATTCATGACCAACACATGCACACCAACTAAGTGCACGCACAATTGCAGCAGTATTCGTAGAATCAGAATTTTATAGCCAAATCCACTTGCTGTTCCATGAATAGCCGTGTTTCCAGCCACTAGATGAGTCAATGTTTCAAAGAGTATTGAGTATGTGATGGCTATGAGGGCACTCAGCCATAGCTTCATCGGTATCGCTGTATATATGAGAAGGATGATCTTAATGCAAATGGCGAAATGCCCTAACGGACTAAATGCTGTGCTGGTAAAACTTAGAAAACCTAATGAGGTCGTACAAAGAATGATGGCCGTTAAAGCTGATACCGTCTCCGAATGTGCTCGATACATGTCCCAATGAGTGAAACATAGTGCTAGGATTGTTATAGCTGATAGAATCGAGAAGGAACTTGAGATTGGCCGCCAATAGTCTTCAGACCCACCATCTATGAGGAAGTATAGGAACCAGACCAACGAACAGAGAAGGATATATGAAAGTGTGAACCTGAAATAAAGAAAAAGTATATGTAAAATATTTTAAGTCAAAATGTCAAAAACCTTAAGGAAACTCAGCTCAAAAGCAGCTTGAGCCAAAAATTTTCATTAAGTTTTCTTAACAATCCTGTTTAATAAAAACAACTCTATAAGAGACCTGTGGTCCGCGTAACTTGGATTAAAGAAAAGAGCTCCTACTAGGAGCAGTCTTCTTTTGGAGCACACTGAATATGTATCTGGTCTCTAATCGTTAGCGCAACGAATCTGGCACTACCCATCTGGTCAAAATTAGGCCAGATCTGTCTTGCTACAGACACGCCAAGCCATTTTCTCATTTGTGGTTACTCAGGTAAAAGTATCCAGTTTAGGTAGATATTTTTATATTCAGTTACGGTTTTATGTTTTTTTTTTTTGGCGATATATGTATGAGTAGCCAGAATCATGTCTGGAAAGCTATTGAAAATGCCTATCTCTCAGGAGTCAATAGAAATCTGGAAACCTACTGCCCGGAATCCAATCCAATACAATCTAGTACAGAACAAATTGCAATGAATGTATTTCAATTACTCATCATCGTTACACAGACTTAGCATTGGATAAGGTTATAGCTTGATGATAAGTTAATCATAAGATTATTTGTGCAGAATTACTACAAGTAATTGGGAGTTTTATGCATACTTCGATGAATTTTCTGAGTTTAATTGAGAGAAGGTATCATCATATCCATAACAGCGTGAGTTTAATTAATTTCTTCATCGTGAAACACATAACGAAGCGCAATAAAACCTAGTAAACATAAAAAGAGTTTCATTGTTAATAAGCTATGCAGGGTATGTTTGTACGCATAATACGAAAAGGACAACCCATGAATACAAGATATGTAGATACTTTCATCGTTATAAGTATGTGATAATGCTTACTACAGATTACCTAGCAGATAAAATTACATATTCAAGAAAGAGATGTACCAGACATTTCTATTACTATTGTTGTTGCTGATTCGCCATTTGTTTATGACTCCTTACATCGAAAGGGTTCTCTACTCCTAAATTCGACATTTATTGCAAGGGTCTTACATTAAACCCACAAAAGTCAAAAGAATGTATTTGAAGTTCTTCACGTCTGATACACAACTCGTTGAATATGGGAAGAGTCCCAGAAACCCCAATAAAGAAACGATCTTTGAAATGACCACTGAACGACACACCCGAATCGGAAATCTTGAGGATAAAGGACGGCCTAGAGATTTAACTAATCACGACCAGTAGTCACGACACGCAAACAAAGTAGACGAAAAACAGCACCCGAAACATACGCCGATATACTCGTACATAAAACAGAAAAAATGGAAACAAAGATTAAGATACCTATATTTAACTATTTGATCAAGTAGTTATTCGAAAACCTCTGCTACGACACAGAACCAGCAGAAGTGGTTAGGATGAGCCAAAACGCATAAAGACTGGACGGAAGAACATTTCAACAGAGTTTTAAGGAGCTATGAATTCAAGTTTCAGGTAGTCCGCAAAAACTGATAGCCAGAATGTCACGAATCGTAAATAAAAGTAACCGAATGTAAAAGTTTCCGTTTATTCTACTAAAGTGTCCGCACAATTGGGGCGGCCTTAAACTAAATGTTGAATAAGGCATGCTATATAAAAAGATATGTTTGTATGTTTCAGCTTTTAAATAAATTACTTTGGCCTAATCATCATGGTCCACGATGATATTATAAATACATGCGATAGATGGAACTAAATGTCTCCTTTTTGTAACATCTGAATCAGAATATCTTCTACAGTTACTGTATCTGACGAAAAATGTCACAATTTGTCATGAATCTACCGAATAATAGAGTTAATGATCACTCTTGTCTAATAGTCGATTTAGCTTTCGTGTCTGAGGGTCATTCGTTGACGGTACGACGCACCACCTTGTTGGACTTACTTGTTAGGACTTCAATTGGGACTGGCGGGTACTCAAGAGTAATTGGTTCTTACTTATGAGTAATTACTGACTTTCCAAAGTTTATAATGATTCCGTGATGGAATTATTCGCATATAATACATACAATGTAAGGAGTGATGAAGTTTAGTTGCATCTTTTGTAAACTTATGGTGGTTGTAGTTACATAAGAAATAATATTTTCGAAATTGGAACCGCCAATATAGAAGATTTGGGGATCAGGTACAGGGTTATTTTTAGATGACTTGTATAGTCACCGGCTTTATAGCCTAAAGGCAACCTGAAAGAGATGCTAGGCTGCGGAAGGACCCAATTTCATTGCCTCGCTGATACGCACGCAAGTCATAGAATTAAGTTTTATGTGTTGCTTCTGTGGCTTAATTTGAATTGTTTCTTGTCAGTAGTTAATAGGTCGAACTACTGAACTTAACGGTTCGATTCCCAAAAAACACCAAAAAGTTGTTTCTCAGAGAAACATCAGAGAGAAGGTATATGGAAATCTCGCGCATCAGACACGAAATTAAACAGAAGGTCCCTCCTATTCGTGTGACCAATACATTACGCACAACAGAAGCTAGGTTCTGGTTCGCGTATTGAGCTGACGCCCCAAACATTTATATTTGTTTTCAGTACTAGAAAAGATTGCATAGAGCAATCAACGCTTCACCTATTTCCGAGGAAAAATAGTGAGCTAACTTAAGACCATGCTCATCACATCACCCAAAACTTAAGTGAATTAAGACAGCTTATACAGTTCATATAATGAAAGTAAACATTCAAATCCTGCAAGAAAATTTAACCAATTACTCACCGATATCGCATTCTTATATGTGGATAAACACTCGTCTGATATTGTCCCTCCAGTACGGGTGAATCAAACTTCGGATCCAACCAAGACTGTGCGGCAGCCCGTTCAAATGCAACGGGTAACATAACGCTGCAACAAGAATGCCGTCGGCCTGTCTGGCTCAAATAGGATTGTATATGTGGAGCAAGAGCTATTTGAATATCATCGGTTGAGTTTGCACGACTATCATTGACTAGAACTCCGGGTGGCATAGCCGTAAAGCTGACCGATTGCCGTCGTGACTGAAACAAAACATACAAAATATTATTTTAAAATCCATGTAGGTAGGTTGCAAAAAAAAAGGAATTACACTCATGAATCTAAAAATGCTTTACCTACGAACAAATGCCACTGAATTCCAAAAGTCCATTTTCCCACAACAATATAATACACCTCCACACACAAATTCATTCCCAATTATAGGATTTAATTTTCCTGAATTCAAGCTTAAATATCTACACGTCCGTCCCACAGATCACAACGCCTTCGAAATGCGAACTAAAATTCCGAAACAAATTTAGACGCACACCTCTTACTATTAACTTTTGACATTTGTCAACTTTTGTGTTATAATATAATTAGGAGATCAATTCTATTCTTAGCGATTCTCGTCTCGTCACACTCTCAAAGGTGTTAATTGACTCCAATTTTGATTGTCACTAGACTGTAGGCACGCACGACTATTTCCCAGTAATTCCAATCGAAACCTATTGCTATTTGTTATGAGCTCCCTCCTTACCGCTATCTATGTATTTGCATCCTCTAAACTGGCATGATAAATGATTTACATTAAATACACAAACAACGTTTTTTTTTTCATAGAATTCCTTCATTTAAAAACAAAAAAAAAAAACCATTAAAATCAAAACATAAATGAAAAATGATCTACCACTCTAGAGACAAGCAGGAGGCGACCACATGAAAAGTCAACGTTTTTATTATCCTTCTCTTCGTTGAATATTCACGACCTCTCTTCACTGTGTTGTCGTCCATTGTGTAACAGAAACAGAGTAGTCAAACAAACCAAACACAAAACGAAATGACAATCTAAGATTACGTTTTATCGGCGGCATAATTGAGACGTTTTCGTGACTGTTGAACATATCCTTTCCATTAGAGTTGCCACCACCATTCTGTAGTTGTTGACTGTCATTTTATGGTATCATTTTTCAACCCATATTCCCCCAACCTTATTTATAAGCTCCTGAAACATAAACCACCAAATGTCATAGCAAAGCAAAGTAGCTGTTCCAATTTGGATCCTTTGTGGCCATCCAACCGAGGTCTCTATGGGTGAAAGGACTATTGCTATCGAATACATATTTTAAAAGTAAAAGTTAATTCAGTTCATAAAGTATACATATGTATATGTATTTGCTAGAACATTCTATAGGTAATTCTATGTAAGTGTTTGGGGTCAATGAAAATAAGGAGTAATTGCTGCAGCACTATGGAATGCACTCAGCGTCAACCAAAGGACAACATCTTTTATTGAATTCACAAAAACAAAAAAAAACCGCCATGAGAGTGTCAGAAAATGTTAATGGAACAATGTAAGATTTAATTACAGCTCGAACGGGGAATAATTCCCGTCATTGTGTCTGAACTCACTTATACATATACATACATATGTATAATCGTACGAAATACCAAGCCGCACACACAACGGCACAGGACCATAGCAATTTATTTGCTTCTGCTGACTGATGATGGCAAGGAGTAGAAATTGCTGTTGCTTCTACTCCTGCTCTGCTCCCAACGACCGACGCGATGAAATGGTTAAGGGGCGGAGTGTTCCACATCTTAAAGTACGAAGACTGGGATTATAGGATTTTTGGATGATTTTTAGTATCATGCGTGATAGTCATGCCAATTTAAAGAGCTTTTTTTTTAGGTGGATTCGAATGTAGGATTTAGATTGATTTGATTTTTTATTAAGAGCGGTCGTGATTTTTAAAAGATTTAGACAAAAAAATAACGTCGGGTGTGTAAAAAAATAAAAATAAATAAAAAATGGGGACACGGTGGCGTATGTGTGACTTTTTTTTGTTTCTCTCCTTCATTGCGAGAAAAAATTCTAATGTGTATTAAACGCTTTAATGTCTGTAAGAGAACGAATGACGACGTATATTTGAGTATGAATGTACGTCCTTATTTATGCAAACACACGTCCAGGAAAACTTTTGTGTCTCCAACTTTGGAAACAATCGTCATGGGAGTACAAACTAAAATGCGCGACATTAAGAACATTTAATGTGATACTGAAGTCATTTGGATTGCAATAGATGTGTTTCGTCGTAAGACGTTTCCCAATGGGTAATTTAGTCGCAAAATGGTCTTTAGGCTGTTGTAATTTTGTCTGTAAACATACATATGTATGTATGTACTGGATGTCAATACCCTCAGAGGGAGTTCTCTAGAAATTAGAAATTAGACATAAAAGAGGGAAATTCGTCAACGAGTTAATGACTAATTAACGCCTCGGAAGTAGTCAGCTTTCATTGGAGTGGGGTTCGATTATGGGGTATTACATTTCATGATGTGTTATTTTTAAGAAAAATGTAAAAACAATATGTGATGTAGAGTTTTTACTGCTACATATCGCTGTTTTGGTATATTGTGTTTTTTTCGTTGATCCAAAGTGTCTAACTTACAACAGAACAGAATAAAATCTTAGATAAGATACCATAGAAAAGTGTATCCTCTAAATCTGTCTACAATCTGGGCTGGTACAGAGCATAAAAGTAGCTGGAGAGAAGATAACTGATTTCGCATAGCTGCGAAAGGCTATGAAAAAGGCCAATCAGAGTAATTCGTTCGACAAACATATATGTAAATATTTAGAAACACAAATTCAAATTTTTGACCCAATAAGTACGGCACCCATTCTCACAATCGGTAGATCCTAGAGAAAAGTCAAGAAGTTCAAATCGGTGAGAACATATGTGAGAATTTTTAGAGACTAGCTTTTTTACATCCCTATCAAGGTTCTCTATAGAATGACACCAAACCAATAATATCAATAAAGAATTTGAAAAAATTGTGCGAAACTCACAAGCCTACATGGGTCTAGCTAAACTACGTACTGTACATGGAGTCAACAAGAAAGGAAACACAACATCGACAAATTGGACAGAATGTCACGACTCTGTCTACCTTGGTTTTATTATTAAATCTGACAAAACAATTCAGAGGAAATAAATAAAGACTAATAATTGATAATAATAATAAGACTGTCTCGTGTTTAATTAAGGAGAGTCTGTACAGGACATTAATAATAGAGAACTTCAAAAAAGTGGGTCCACCAATTCTGTAGGTCTGCCTGTCTGTACGCCCGACTACAGCTTTAAGGAATTTCAGAAAACAGTCTTATAGTTCCATACATTCACACATAATAAATGAATCTGGCAAAGTAACGTCAGTACACGGCTACGCCTCTTCTAAGACAGCCACTTACCATACCGAGTTTTTATACAACGAAACTTGATGGATAATTAGAATTTTTCGCCGCAAGGCAAAACCAAGCACTCGAGCATGGTGTAGTATTATTTTTTTTCAAAATTTTCACAAAAAATCGAAAAAATTTGCTATGGCAAAATATATAAGCCTTGAAGTTCTCTTTAATTCGCCTGAGCACCATATATGTACATATGGTCACATCGACTTTATATAATACTTTATGAAAAATAAATGACATCTCCCAGATATCATCAGAACAATGCCACGCCCACTTTATTAGAATTAGACTTTGAGCATTAAGGTGCAAGAACGTACGACCCAGTCGTGCACTTTATTTAGAAGAAGAAAGCAGTACAGACTAATCCACGATTAAAATACAGATAGATACTGACAGAAAAAAAGTATTCGAACGATTTGGTTTTTGGAAAGCATTAGAAACAAGCATTTAGTATACAAAGACATCGAGTTGATTTCTAAGGGCTGGACAATCTTGCAGATATACATAGGCACGTGTGTAGAAATATGATAAGTTGAAGAAGACCTTAACGAATATGTTTTTGAAGCAATTGGTTGCTCTGCATGGTAGCAAATTATGTCTGGTCACCCTTTTATTGCGCCAATGTTGGTATTTCATAAGAATTCCTTTGGTCACATTCCATACCTAGAATGGCAACGTTTGTTGTGTACTCAATCATGACGACGTCAGTTCAATTTACCAGTTGTTCCTTTTTGTTTTTCACATTACCATAACAAATAAACCTAATTTCGAACAAAAATGCCTTAACGAGGTCCGTAATTTTATCACAGTGGGTCAGTCCAACATGTAAACAACAACAAACTATGTATACATCATACTCATGTATTTAAAGTATTTATGTATAATTTAGTCTACATAATTCGTGGAAAAAAAATATAAATACATTTAAAGGACACCAGAGAAAATCACTTTGAACTTAGTAATAGAATGATATACTCGTAATAAACAAAATAATTGCATCAGAAACTGTTCATCTTAAGTGAATACTTCGTTAGTATTTGTTGAGATCTTTCTAATTTTTTTAGCAAACCAAATCCAAACGTGCAACCACAACAATACTCTTAGAGCATAAAGTTTATTTGATTTAACTCTTTACCCGACAACAGATAAAACCGAGTAAATGTTTACCATTGCGTCGAAATGAATTATTATTTGATTTAGTTTATAAATAAGTATTCAATTTGGAAATATTAGAAAAGTTAGAAAACAAAGAATGATTGTAAGTACATCGCAACAAAGTAGCGTGTGTCACAATTGCAATGTGTTTTCAAAATTAAATAATTAGTAAGCGCATACGTAAAAAGTAAATTTTCAAAATAACTTGAAACATTTTCAATTAACTAAGTATGTATGTGTGAATGGAAAATATCGAAAAAATGAAATCCAAGAAATATCCATCGATAAAGTGTGACACTTAATTGTGAATAACATCCTGACAGTAGAATACCACCCAGACACAACCTCGACAGAATGATTGACATGAAATTATACATCCATTCATACAGGGCACATTAATTTGATTTCAAACAAAATTGTTCGAGTTACAATAAAATATTATAGTTAATAAATTTATTATAATTAAATTTCAATCAAGTTATTGATTGTGTTAATAAATGAAAATAGCACTAATAAATAAGTTTTTAAACTACAAATAGAGTAAACATTTTCATACTGATGCATAGATGACTGTACAGTGTACACTCATTCGTACCGGTTAAAATTAATTACAAAATCCAAGCAGCAACATAACGACTACCATATTGAAAAAGCAGTCAATCTTCTACGCAAATGGTATACAGATAAACTCCTAGATTCTTTACCTCGTTACGTAGCCAACCGTAAAAGGTACGAATCCAATCATAATTAAGTTGACGAGAGAAAAAGATATAGAGACAAAATGCGTGTAAACGATCTCCGAGTATTCAATTAAGAATTGTACTTAATTGAGTTTTCACACGTTCTGTAAATGCAATTTTCTTGCTGTTATTCCTTTCTAAATAAGATATTTTGTGAAAGGCATAAACATGATTTTGGGATGACTACTTCGCCTTGTGTGACAGGGCTAAGAAATAAACAACCTGTGAGTGAGCTATATTGGATTGTTTTCATCTAATTAAACGTATTTCTTTCAGAAGAGAATATTGTTCTTTTTTCAGATTTTATGCTTGGGATGTATTAATAGTAAAGTTTACGTTCATTTCATTAATTATGTATCATCTGATTTTGCTGTAACATAAGCCAAGTGTTGAATCGTCTCCTTAGGCAAAAAAATATGCAATAGCTCTTCGATTTAGGCCTTGCCTGAGGTGTTCAAGTGAAGCCATATGAATGCAATGCATCCTTTCACTTCGAGCACACGATTGGGGTTCGCAGAGAACAAGGTTATGCAACGCAAAGCAAAATTTGGGATAGATTGAACTTTTACTTGATTTTGATAGTTTACAACTGTGGAAATAAAATGTATACAAAAAAATCCAAAATCATGTTCCGCACAATGCTGAAACGCCTAATCTCGACCATTCGTCAGCAAACCGATTATCAGAACATTGTTAGGCCTGAAAAATCGACAATCGACCAAATCTTACAAAAACTTAGAATTCAAATTTGATACGTACTATCTAGTATTGATTTCAAGGTCTCTTATGATAGCATAGATAGAAGTTAACTATCACTAGTCACATGGTGGACTAAAACTTGGGCCAAGCCAGTTACTGCCGCGTTCATGAACAAACAAACTGCATGCTGTCTACAAGCAACGACATACTCGTACAACACCAACGTCTCATCAACGCAAAGTAAGAAGAAGTTAAGAAGACCCTAAGCATCCCATGGTGCGGAAGCATGACATTATCAACAAGGGATGAAAGTGGTTTTGAAATCTTCAAGAGAAATTTCTCTCTTTAAATTATTATTTCATCTACATACGGAGATCTACATATGGGAGATGGTATTTGTACGTGATGTTGAAGAGACTGATTTCGTCTCTTGTGAATGAGGAAGGCGATATTGGGATTTATAGGTCATCCGAAATACAACCAATTTCAGCAGGGCCTATTGGATTGTAGTTTAGTTAGATTTTAGATATTATTACTTCATTTTGGTTAGGTGGACAAAAGTTTTTTTTTATTTTAGGGCTATTTAAGAGTCCAGGTACAAATTTATAGTCCCCTAACCTAAGGTATCGCACTGAATGGCAACGACAGGTGACCATTTCATTGACACTCATAGGTGGAGCGATTAGTTTTCAAAATAGCATTGTCAAGTGCTTTTCGTTGTTGTCTTTTGCCTTAAATTCTTGTTCACACTTATAAATTTATTATAGATCGAACAATGAAGAATTGGTGTTCATCATTTAAATCTAGAAAGGTCACAAATTATACAAATTTTACATGAATTCCGGACCGATCTTAGCAATATCTTCATATGTCAGTACCATCTCATCATCTTCTCGAAAAAATAAAACCAGGCGCCATTGGACAGTTGAAATCAAGCAATTATTTTTTCCCTATAATTGCTTCGTTCTTCAAGCATTAACTAAAACATTAAAACAAAATTCAATAGATAGCGACGCTTGTTCCTTTTGAAATCTATGAGGCCACGACCATACGATTCCATAAGCTATAACTTTTTTCCGTACGTGACTTTGGCCTTAGGAATTCTGAATGCTATTTATTTTATTTTTTATTACAAAAGAAATACAAAACAGTGAGTACCCTTATTCTGCATTAATTGTCGACTGATGCAATACTTTGAAGTTGTTAACTTGGATTTGACTTCCACTTTGGTAGACAGAGTACGTACATATGTATATAGCTTTCATCCTCATGAATCTACTTTCTATGTGTTGAATACTACAAGGTTGAATTTAACTATTGACACATGGAATTTTTGAAGACTGCAAACAGTTTACTTTTAGTTCCATCAATATCGAAGAATGAACAGAATTTTCTTCTCTATGCAACAAAAGCAATCTAAGTACCTGAATGTACTTACAGTATCTACATATGTACGTACATCCGTCCATAAAACAGAAAATGCTTAGATTACAATAAATAAAATTAATCACAGATTCTCTGAAACCTCTTAACGTAGATATGTTGCACAGTAATTCTTTATTATTTGAAGATGCGAGATAAGAAGGCATTTCCTGAAAATCGAGATCTAAGATGGGATATCGAATTTAAGAAAGAAAAATGTTTTTTTATACTAAAATCATCTCTTATTCATTGGAAAAATTATCCTTCTGCGTTTTCCTGAAACTGAGCAACGCTCAAAATAATTCATGGTATCATGACCAAAATTGTCCGTCAATTGTCCAAGCAATCGAGCGACAGTGGTTACTTCCGCATACAACGGAGCTAGATTCATGATTTCCGTTTGAGTGTTTCCACTCTTCTAGACCACAAGGCTAAGGTGTTAGTTCACCAGAAAATTATGCAGCAATATTGGGCAGATAGTAATATTGTATTGTAACAGTAATATTGTTATTCTTCCTAAACCCTTTCGAACAAACACAATCGATGTCAGGCGTGTAAGCTAGTATACATATGGCACATTTATGCATAGGCATCCTACAATTTAAGCCAGTCTTTACACCAAAACATTAGACACAAACATTGCCCTTGATGATTTTTCCTTAGCCCTACTGCTGTTTATAATAAGACATTAAAATGATTTCTGAGAAGAAATAATAGTAAAAACTGTTAATAAAAACCATCATCATTCGCTTGATATTGAAAGCTATTTGCATTTATAATGACAATTCAAAATGGAAGAAATAAAATAAAGTGCACGACTGCATCATATTTTTTTATCTGATAAATCGTTATTTCGGATCTACGTAAACGATGAAGATTTGTTTTGTGTTTGCCGCCACACTTTTATTGATTATACTGACAGCTGAATCATTTTAATTGATGCGTTTCTGCGCTGCAAGTCAACAAAAATTCTACGTTAAAAAAATACGTTTTTTTTTTTAATTTTTGTCAACCTTATGTAGACGGCCATTTCGAAAACATGAGTAAACCTAATTTAGGCATTGAAATCCGAACGCAACCAATGGTTTCTGTATACAATAAATGGTAGGTAATAAAAAATTATGTGAAAATCTTGTTGACTTAACATTCGCTCATCATTCGATCATCAACTTCAGTCAGTTTAAAAGAAAACGATTGCGATTCATAAACAACCAACTTTTACGTTCACAAATTTCCAATATTTCAACTAGATGCAGAAGAAATTTAAGGTCGTGTCATTTAACCCCATTAGACGCTAAAAAATAATATTTGGGCTGTCATTCGGAAAATTGAGCCGCAATAGCATGAAAACGTCATGAGATGAAGATTTATCAGATACCAGATAATGGTGGAGTCTATGCTAACTAATTTAAAATGACAGCTCTAAATGAAACTTTTGCATGACAGATGAAAACTGTATCACGAATACAATGCATTACAACACATAGCATCAGGTTACCAGAAACTTTTTGTCAGGCAGAATTGTGGATCATATTACGTTTCCTTGTCAAAATTGCCATCATGTGCCAAAAACATCCACGAAATAGAAGTGGATCAATCTGGCAGCAGCCCGTAAGTTTCAACTCGTTATGAGATGTTTTTTAAAGATTTTTCGTAACGCGAAAATGTAATCCATTAGGACTTTAGTTAACCGAAAGCTACGATTTTATAGACGAGGGGATGAAAAAACGATGTAAAATGTTCATCCAGCGATAAGTTGATAAACAATGGGTGGACATACATACATATTTTGTTGTTCATTTCATGATGCAAATAATACAAGCGCAATTAGAATCGCTTCTTGCACACACAATTTTCCTCCGCATCATTTAGTGATTAAAATAAAAGTTACCCTGATTTTACTCCGGGGCAAAATTGATCTAGTGTGCGCTGGTCCATTAAGGTTTACCTTTTACCTTTTGTCCGAAATTGTCTTGCTTCGACTTGTTTGCTGCTTGCGCGATACCCTCGACTGATAGGCCTTTGTCTACGTAGGAACTGCTATTCATAGCTTGGTTTTGAGCGAATGGATAATCATGCTCCAGCCCGGAGGGTGTTCCAATCCACCCCGGTGGCACGCACAAGTTGAAAAGGACCTCAACCAACTTGGCGTGCGAAAGCAGGTGGCTAAAGATCAAGCTGGCTGGAGAGGCTTTTTAATTGAGACCCAAGTCCACTCCGGAGTGTAGCTCCACTTAAAATAAGTAAATCAGAGTTATCTATCCGTGTACAGCAAAGATTTTGCCAAGTTCTTCAAAAGAACTTTTTACGACAATTCTAGTCTTCCTTCAATGATGTACAGCAGACTAAATAAAATACAGCGTTTTTGGGGCTACACAGCCGTATGTGACCTAGGTTCTAGCTTCGTGCTGTAAATGAAATATTTTTTATACGATTGCGAGAAGAAGCTTTGGCGACATTTATACTCTTGGGTGTTTGTTAGATGCTTGGGCAAAGTAGTCTACAACCCACTGAGTCACAGCCCCTCATATGTATGTACCAATATAAGGCAAAAAGAGAAGACGTACTGCACTTTGATAAGAAATGTGCAAACCGTTAGATTCAGAATTCAAACTCGGGAACGATTTTCTGACACAAAAAACACTTTAGGATACCGAGAACTTACTCTAACAATTGCAAAATTGCACCCTCTTATCGAACAAGAATTATAATGTCACATTTAAAGCTTTTAGTGATCTGATAAATTTGTCATTGTTAACCAGGTAGTAGACGAACCCATTGGTTTGGTGATGAAAAATCGAATTGAAAGTCATCGCTTACATAACTCTTATTTCACAAATCCATGATGCATGATCATCCATCGTTGGGTTCGCATGAAAGTAATATTTTCCGTCAAACATTTAATTTAATTAAACATTATACATTACATCTGCAGTGAAGATAAGAAGTTTTAGGATTGGCTAATAAAAAGAGGCTTCAATCTGAGAGCCAATTGATACCTTTGGTTCATACATAAGTCTGGCTGTGTCTTATTTGATGTAGTGGAGATTATAAGGTGAAGATAGATAGAAATTTGACTGAATTTTCCACGAACACAAGTGTAATTAAAATTGAAGAACGAAAAACTCACTTTTAAAGTCCATTCTGCTTTTATCTCAACAAGATTCGCAGGTCATGTGTATTTGAAAAACTATGTGCCACTATTGGCGCAGACTACTACTCCGCGCGTCAGGTGATTTTTGGGGATTTCACCTTTTGATAAATCATGAAATCTATTATAGCAAAAACACAAAAACACAACACAAACTGAAGTTTAAATATTATTGGCAAATGTGAGTATTTTTTCGGAAATTATTAGAAATTCGTTAAATTAATTTTTTTTTTATTTTTTCGGTAGTTTTGTTTAAAGAACACTTGGCGGCGATCAACTGTTTCTTGTGGCTAGCTATGTACACCGTCTTAGTCTCTAAGAATGTTGGAAAAACACATAAAGGCGATAAAATTCGATAAAACAATCAGATAAGATAATAACGAAAATGCAAAACAACCCATATACTTCTCACGCACACACATAGTAACGTCCCGTCTTGATTTTTGTCTCTGCCAGATAATTTTAAACTTTAAAACAAAAAAGTTAATTTAATTACGTTCCCTTTGTATCTATCTGCCCGTTGCGAACACCTTGCAGTGAATGGAGATTAAAGAATAATAATAATACAAAAAAAAAAAACTGTTTCTCTTTTCGTTTTATTTTTTTTTTTTCTCATTCTCTCAATGGACTCTTGAGGGTTGTGTAAATGGTAGATACTTTGGATATTTACTGGCGCCCCATTCACAAAATGATTTAATTTGCTTTTTTTTTTGTATAAAAATCTTCTTTAATATGAAATTCAATAAACAAAGTGGAAAGAATTTTCGCTGTTTGGAAATTGAGTGTTTACGGCATATGGATAGTTAGAAGTGTTTTCTTAAATGTGCCATTATGAGATTAACGATCTGTAAATATGATTTAAGGATTTTTTTGTTTTTAAAATTCTTTAACATTGGGGGTGCGCACAACACAAGGTTAGTTTTGTTTAGAGAGGTTATTGTTTATTGTTCGATAAGATAAAATTAATGAGGTAAAATTTTCGAGTACAAGAGAACCTGGTTTTTATTTGTTTATAGTAACATTTGGAGGAAGTGAAAAACTCGGAAATTAAGAAATCGTTGTAATGGACACTTCTTGTAATAGGAAAGTGAACGTTTGTGAAGCTAAAAATAATGACAAATCTTTTTCTATGAAACACCTTGCAGGTCCTCGCATAAATTTAGTGAATAAAGGAGAAAATTTATCTAGATAGAACTTCTAACTAGTGAATCAGAAGTTATGTACATAGTTTTGAGCAACTATAGTCGATCTCTACCGGGTGGCTAAAAACCACTTTGCCATATCTTTGAAATGAAACGGCATACACTTCATAAGATTTTTTTAATGCTTATTTGGACCTTTAAGCTTTTTTCCATCTTTTTGAAGATGGTCAAGTGGTTCTCGCCATTGTTAATGATCATTTCTACTCTTTTTACCACAATTTCAATCTTTTTAGCAAAAACTTTTGTCGAACATTCTCTTTCAAGGCTTGTTCCCATAGACTCGTGACTTAATATTCGATTAGATGGCGTAGGACGGCAGCGAGTTCGGCATCTGTTTACCTGGCAAACAACAAAACAAAACAGGCAGTTGCCGCCATTTTCAAAAGTTCCGGCAGACATTTTGAAAGTTGGCAGAATTTTGATGGCATATTGCAAAATTTGATTTAGAGTTACAGATAATAAACCTATAGCAAGACGAACGACTGTTTGACAACAAAACTGGGTGTAAATAATTCCATGGAAACGAAGTAACACTGGCAAAAGGGAAGGTGAAACACGTTCATGTCCTCACACGAGTTACTTGAGAGTTGGCAGAAATGCACACGGTGATGTCCTGCTACAAACATAACCAGAAAATGACAGCTGCATCGTAAAAGTAGGTTACGGTGCGGCCTGTGAATACATTCCACAACTTTTAGTTATGGTCCTCTTTTCTTCTTTAGTTCAGAGCAGAGCCTGAGTTGTGAACAAAAAATGTTTGTGTTTCTTTTTTAGTTCAACACGTTCAGATCACTGAATAAATGTTTCACTTTCTACAAATAGAGAGTTCAGAGCGCGATCTATCAGCTCAGTATCAGTCAACTCCGAGTTCTAAGTAAACCTGAGCTCGGTGAATTGGACGTTTGACGGAGGTAAAGTAATGAAAAGTTATTCCGAAAACAATTGAAATGCTGTTTTCTATTTGATGTTCGAAATTTAAAAAATATTCTATTTGTGTAAAAACACTATTCTATGTAGTGATTATGGCGACCACAAGTATGAGTTAATGATTCAATTCCCAGTAATATGAAAGCTTACTGCTCAATCTTCTGAGCGGGTCTCAGCGTATTCAGAGTAATAAAAATACTTATCTATATGTGTATCTTAATGTTTAGATATCGCCAAGAAATCGAAAATGGGAAATGAAAGCTGAAAAGTTCACGCTAAAGCCGACGAAAACCTGAAGAATGATTGAAAAAATAATGTTTTGCAGCTGATTCGAAAAATTTCAAGAGTGACATGTTTTCGTGGATCATAAATGCTGAAATAGTTTGCACTTTTATATAAACGGTTTGAAGTACAAATTATATATGTTCAGAAAATTGAGTCATCCAATTTATACAAGGAAGCCAGGTGTACTGTTTTATGTCGTTACAATACCTTATTGTTTCCATTATCAATGTAAAACAGTGAAATATATCGTGTTTTCTTCCATCTGAAGATGAAAGGAAAACATCAAGCAAAGCGATAAACCAGAATTTGAATAATTATTATAAACGTTAGGCGTCACATTGTATTCACTTTTCAACATGCCATTGAAATTGTTTAATGGTTTGCTAAATGTATTCACGACTTTATTCATAAATATTTTATCATTAATTCCAAGTACCTACCCTGCACAAGTTTAAAAATTAACACATCTTAAACACCTTCATGATTTCAATTTCCATCTTCCTTTTCATTCAAAAATAAAACAAAAATAATTGTGCAACGGACTTTTCAAACAAAACCACTTCATAATTACTTCAATACGTCTTTCACTGAGATTATTATTCCCATCCACTGTCACTTGCAGTTGGCTCTTCACTTTCGAAGGATCTCAAAAATATTCAAACTAAAAAAGTTTCCCCAGATAGATTGAGGACTACTGGTTATCACGAGGAATGTTTAATAAACTAATTATCAAGAACTTTAATTAAAAATCCAAATAAAAGTGAAAACTTTAAATATTTAATATTTCTTGCAAAAAATACTGAAACAACCACTAGATGGCGACTCAAAAAATAAAGTGCACGACTGGGTCGTACGTACTTGCACCGTAATGCTATAAGTGTATAATTTTATCAAGATTAAAAAAATTTTATTTTTTTTTTATTAAAGTCCAAGTCTTGCTCTTCCCAGTAAAGTAGGCGTGGCATTCCGCGTTTCAATGGAATAATAGTCATAACATTGTAGGAGTTTTGTTTTTATAAAAATGCCCATAAAAAGTGGGCGTGGCCAGATAGGGTGTTTGAGTGAATTATAGAGAATTTGAAGGTCTATTACTTTGCTTAAATAATTTTTTCTCAATTTCTAGTAACAATTTTTAAAAAAATAAGTTTTATAAAAGTGGGCGTGGCATTCCAAAATTTGGTATGCCATTATTTTGCACTTGTCTTATAACCTACAAATAATAATTTTTAGCCCAATCGCCGAACAAATACCAGAGAAACAGCTGATTTTCAATATTACCGTTATTCGAATTTTTCGTGAAAAACGTGGTATGCCACCTCATAGCATATGCCCAAACTAACCCACATATCAAATTTTATCGAAATCGTTAGAGCCGTTTTTGAGAAAATCCATTTTAACTGAAATCGGCCTTAAGTAAACTACCCTTAATTTTGAGGTTAGAATGAAAATTCAAATTTCGCCTCTAGGGAATATCCCACAGACCCTATATATGAAGTTTGAAGTAAATCCGTTCAGTCGAATATACAGACAGACAGACAGACTGACAGACTGACAGACAGACAGACAGACAGACAGACAGACAGACAGACAGACAGACAGACAGACGGCATTGGCGGACCTACTTTTTTGGACTTCTCTATTATAGTAATGTCAAGTTTGATTAAAATCTCGAGTTCCAAATTTTGCACGAATACAATACTTGCCCTATAGGTATAGGTGCAAGTAAAAAGGCATAACTAGTTGTTGTATAGGAAGCGGTGGGGTCCTGCTTGGAGTAGAGGAATAGTAACTTTACCAATTAAAAGATCGTACAAGTCAGTAGCGGAGGCAGTGGTGGCAGTGTAAGAAGTGCGATTTTATTAGTACTATCAATCCGCCACCTCACTTGACAACTCACCGAAGGATGAAGCTATGAAAGAAGAATTTTAATTGGATTTCTTTCAACGCCGATAAGCATTCCACAGGTTAAAATAAACGAAATTGGCTAAAAGTTAATCAAAGTTCGACGCCAACCCCCGCCGCGCCGGCCGGTTGTTTTGCGGTGTCGCACTTTACGCTCCTAATCTAGTGTTTCGATGATAATTCACCGGAAAGTTGACATTTTTAGACACTTGGGGTTTTTCGTTTTCATTGGAATGCTTATTAGAATTTTTCTTGGTAATATGTTTTTTTTTTTGTTTGAAGGAGGTGAACAAAATGCCGAATTTTAAATGTTAGGGGGACGCATTTAATTTTGTAAATGGAGGTTGATTAAGTTGATGGTACTTGGTTTGGTTACCCACAAGGTAATAGTAGGACTTGTCAAAAGTTCGATCTTAAGTATACCTATAAGTATGTTACGATGAACTGGTGATATCGCTCAGTAAAGTCATGTAAATTTTGTACAAGATCACAACATTGAACTGCCTATAGTGACGCATTTCTGAAAAAATACAAAGGAAACTAATCCCTCGCTCTCAAAAATATCGCTTTCAGTGATTGTCTCATGATTAGTAAGGTTAAGATTAGTCATTACGTTGGGCCTTCCAAGTCGTTGTTTTTTACCAGCGTTCAAAAGTCCAAGGTGGGTATACATTTTTCTTCAGTTTTAAGACACACTCTAAAAAATAATGTGTACGGTCGTACGTTTTTTTTTAGAATAAATAGGTGGAGGTCCATCATTCAAGAAGCACTGCGACATCATAGAGATCTTTTGTGCTATACCCTTACAGGACCTGAGTGAATTCGCCTGCTAGCTGAAATCAAGTTCAAAAGCTGAAGCTTTGGATTATCAGAAGGCGAGGTAAAGCCTTTGTGGTGTTTGAGCCTTATCCAAACAAGGGCGGGACTATGATCGGCGGTTTCAATGTCCTCGAGGCATAGTCGGCACGTGTTCTATTGCCTAATACCAATTTTTTGAGGTGATAGTTGAGACAGCCTTGGCCGGATAGGAAGTCATTGCTAAAATTCCTTTCATTCGTTTTTTTTTGGGGAAATTAATGAATTTCTTAACATCTCTCAAGCCAGTAAGAGAGCTTTTCGTTTTGTTCTCACTGACTTAGCTCTATCTTTATCTGGCTGACAGGTAGACTTGAGAAGAGTTCAGGGCTGATATATGGGGATTGAACGCCGGATATGGCAGCGGCCTCATTGCCAAGGCTACCTATATGTCCAGGGACCCATATTAGACTAGCAACTAGCTGTAGGAGGGTTCGAAGACAATTGCAGACCAGCTTAGACTCACAGCCAAAGTACATGAGAGCTTTAAGCGCTACTTGGCTGTCCGATAAAATATTTATATTTGTTCTTCGGGGGTTTATTCTCCGGCACAGAGCTTGATTGCGAAAATCTCTGCTTGTAAGATAGAGGTAAAGTGTTCGAAAATGCCAACTCCTATCCCATTCTAAATTTTAGAACTCTCAGTGTACCGATTACCATGAGCAATGAGTTGAGGAATATCCGGATTATCCCAATACTGCGGTTCAGAAGCCATACTGCTAAAGATGATAATAGCGAAAGGTTAGTGGTATCAAAGTTTTGTTAAGCAAAACGGCAGTCTGTCGAAGCAGTCTACATAACACTTACATATGTACATATATGTAGAGGTGGAAGGTCTTTGCACTTTTTGTAAGGCGGAGCGGCAGGAGGCTTGAGTGCATGAGCGATGCATAGGTTATTATTGGGGTTATAATGGTAAGGTAAGTTCAATAAATTATTTTTGGTCGTAAATTATTATTATTGCTCGTCCAGTACTTCCACTTTAGTGAGTTATAATGGAGTTATAATGATAACATTGTACTGATGCTGTCTAGAAGATTTTTTTTGTTTTCAACCGGCCTATAACAGAGTTCAGAATTCACATGAAGTTTGAAGCAAATCTGTCCAGAAGTTTAGGTTCCTGTCAACCGCACAGACAACAGACAGAATAGAAATGATTTTCTAAATTGAACTTTTTAGCCATAATTATCTAGTCAACAAAATATAAAGATTTGTTCTACTCACATGCGCGTATATATTCATGTACATATGTTTAACATAGCATTATAAAAAAACAAACATATTCAAGGTATAAACATACATATGTATGTATGTACATACAAGTTAGTTGGAATAGTTATAAAATAAGTGGTCAGCTATCAAATAATCATATAACAAGAAATTAGAACCTTTAAAGTCAATTTCTCTAAAAATTAATTATATTTACATTATAAACATAGGCTTCCTCCCTTCAAAAATAAATGTAGTAATTCAATAATGGTAAGTAAAACAGAACAGAAAAATATACATGTTATTCAATTACTATGCATTTATTACCATTTTATTCAGGTTTATAAATATGAAAGGGGTCGTTATCCGAAAGATGGCAATAAAAAACAATTTTAATTATACTTAACTAATTGCTTTTTAATGATATTCTATGAGTTATTAACATTTAATAGAAGTACGTTCCAAATTACTGAACAATCTCACACATAAGAAAGAATCATAGCCGAATCATTTGATTTATTATTTTTATGTTTAAAATGTTTACAATTTCTGATCGGTTGTGTACCGAAACCCAATCCAAAATAATATTTGAAAATTGGCCAATACACGGAGCAATAGTTAAAATCTTTAGATCTTTAATCAATTTTTATTTCCTCCAAAACATTGTCAGTACTTTTTTTCAACCTTTCAAAATAGCTCTCAGAATAACACTGTACTGGACTAATTACATTATTACCCGAAAAAATGGTCGAAGTTTGTCTATGTATACCCTATCCTAACGATATAATAAGTTTGATACAAAAGTAGTTTGTAACATTGGGCTAGAAGGATGAAATTTTTTAACTGGGCTTGGTAAAAGAAGAAGTGGGCGCCGTGGCTCAGTGGTTACACTGGGGTTCGAGATCGAATCCCAGTCGGGGAAGACCTAAAAAGTTTTTCACGGCCCCACCTCTCGCGAGCGTCTGATAAACATCCGAGAGTACAGCTGTCTCGAGAAAGCTTCTCAAATAACAAATTGGCCTTCGGACACGGTATTAAACAGTAGGCCCCTTCCATTCGTATAAGGGCCCAAGTATAGGCCCCAAGGAATATAACACGCACAACACGAGTAGTTGTGAGAAGCTAGGCCTTGGGTCCCATCGACCTGTTGCGCCAAGTATTTTTTTTTTTTTTTTTGTAGAAGAAGAAGGAGTTCACTGTCACGCCCACTTTTCCTTAAGTTCACTATTTTATTTGATATTTTGTACAGTAAACGTTCGAAGTTATCGAAGTAATTCAATAAAAAAAAACAGCATCGGCCATGCCCACTTATAAAAGCTTCATAGGAAAAAGGATAAACTATCATCGTTATCGTTCTTTTTCAATTCTGGGCTTCATCAGAGTCGCATTTGTAGCATTTTCGGGAAATTGAGGCCAACCTTGATCAGATTCGTCCTCCACACTAATCTGGAATCTCGCACATCCGCCCACGTTGAGTAGGACATGAAGAACTCGAGTTTAAAAAAATGTAATGAAAACAGAAACAAGAAAATCTTGTTGTATACGAGTGGACACCAATATAAGCGAAGGCATACAACTTATTATTAATTATAGCGAATCAGCATCTACGTATATTTAATCCTAATCGATTACCAGTCATCATTCCCTTACATATCTTCTAAGTACCTTCTCTAGTTCAACAAGTTTTCCAAGTACTCCACAATAGGCCACCGAACCAGCTTCTGGTGATTTCTGCTAAACATCGTAACGAAACACCAACCTCATTATAGTATATTTAGTATAACGTTCACATCCGATATTTGAGAATCTGTTTCAAGGATATTATCCACTGTATACCATCGCCGTCGCACGTTCAAATTTAACAAAAATTTCTCCATAATTTCCTGTTTAAGGAGACTGATAAAGCAATACACACAGAGCAAGACAGAGAGAGATTAGACTACAAATAAACTGATTCTGGTGAAGTACTCGCAGTGCTTGAATTAAAAGTTAATTGTGTAACATTATCCCTCACTGAACAGTACAATGAAAAGAACTCGCGCATTGCTGCTAATTAGGTGAATATGTGTGTCATTAAAAACCAATTAAGGACGAAACACATCGGTTTTCGAACGAAAACTAATCTTCACAATTCGTTTATCGAATTTCTTTGTTATTGAAAATGTCCTTTTTTTTTTCTTTTCGGCCCTGTCTCATGGCCATTTATCGAATTAAGTGGGTTTTTGTTGCCCGCTTGCCACCCTGGCAACGAAAACATTATTTGAAGGTAGTTACTGATGACATTTCACTTCCCTAGGGATACATACATATGTATGTACACATATTTTATATTATATACATATATTGTATAACAAGGCGATTACGTATAAGGATTCTAATAAAAAATTTAAAATCCAGTTGCGTTGTTGTTTTATGACTTTATATAATTTTATTTCTTTCCAAAGTGGAACGTTGAAAGAAGTAAACGTATATGTCATGTTCAATTAAATCAAATATATTGCGAAACGTAATTGAATTTGAGAATCGCAGCAGCGAATACAGTGTTCGGATGATGTTTTGTCCTGGTACTCCACCGGGAAGTGTTCTGCTGTTCACCCATTATCCATAGTAGTAGTTGTGTGTAATAATATTTCATTACAGTTAAAAGGGGAGAGAATTTCATTTTATACTCTCAGCTGGCGCGTGGTAAAGTTTCATCTATTAAAATTTACTCTAAAACGAACATATTTCTGAGTTGTACAACAACTTGGTTTCCTTTCTAAGGTGACGGTCAATATTTTATGGACAAGAAAAGTCAATTAATATTTCTATAATAGTTATTTTTAGACGCGCCCTGATTAGCTGTAATAGAGAAGCCAAAAGAAATATTTTTCGGTCATGACAAACGACCCGTTTACGTGGTGTGAATGTCAATCTGAGTTTTCTTTATTAATCAATCACATTTTGCGAACACAAGGGGTATTAAGTTGAGTTCCCTTTTCTCTTTCTCTCTTGGTCTGAGGATATTTTTGTCATGATTTTTTCCATTTGACATATGTCAAGAAATCACAAAAGTTAGAAAGGTTAAGTGTTATTTTTAAGGATCATTGTTTTTTACTGCGTCTTGGACATTTTTTTTTAGATTTTTTCTTTGAGGGAAAGAGTTTCTCTTCGAGAGCTATCCTAATGCGAAGATACGAGTAAGTTAATAATAACTTTTCCATATGATATACGAGTATATATCATTAGTGAAGTGGAGGGTGAAAAAAAATTTTATTTGTTTTACATTACAAATTACAAGGATGCTTAAGTTGGAATGAGAAATCACGCTTGTATATGGAAAATGAAAATGTGTACCAAAAAGGATGCTAGACTATTGTCTTGCAAAGGATGGTACAATCAGAAAGCTTGTTGTATTTAGTAAGTGCTTCTCTAAGCTACAGTAAACAACAACTACCAAAGCGAATAAAATTAAAGTTGGAACAAGGGAACTGACTGGTAATTTAACGACCCAAGGTCGATAATTCAAATAGTTCATTTGAGGTCAAGTTCACGATTAGAGTTAATAAAGTTGCCATCACTCAGTGTTACGCCCTGATTAAACCTTATGTTAAGAAGGACGAAGTCTGCTAATCCAGAATGGTTTCTACAACTGAACTTGTAAAACTAGGATAAACATATGTACTTATATATTGACGAAGACTTTCATCCCAAGAGAATGACAGTCAAGCATTAAAATATGTCGTCGCGGAACAAGCCTTAAGAACCTAGAGTATGTACATAGATTTTAAGATCTTAACAATACCTAACGTATGACATATTGTTTAAACCCAAATCCAAGAAAGCACAATTGACTTATTTTGAAATCTAAAACCAGCAATTTTTAAAATATTACATGAAATCAAATATTACATGAAATCATTTCGTTTTTTAACGGCCAAGTTTTACAGAAGGTTTTATGAGCTGCATGATCTGTTGGAAATCCTATTAGAACATGTTTCACGTTTAGGGTTCCAGAAAGATACTTTATGCGATTTTAAATTTGTATCTTAAAGCTTAAGGTTCAAAAACCGGTACCAACATTTATACGAGCATGCGAATGTTACATCCTTCTTTCATTTTCTTTTTCTTTCCTCCAAACATATGTGAAAGTTGAAGCTTTTGTTTTGTAATAAAACTAAGGTAAACGAACTTAGATAGACACCAAAGCTGGTAAAGTGAGAGACAAAAGTTCCGAAAATGATGTCTCAATTCATGCCCTTGCGCATGGCATCCGTGACAAAGGACATGCAGTATAAACCTATACTACGCTACGAACCTAGATACCTGCTCAGTTCCGAGTATAAGGTAGTATAAGGAGCTTATTAAAATTGTGAGATGAAAACATAAAAGGAAGTGTTTTTGAAACTCTGCAGAACTCCGCTGCTTTGATTGATTTTTTTCTACATAAAAATTTCTCTTACACTTATCGTCTGAAAGCAAAATGATCGCCTTTTTTAGACTGACATTCACCTTAAATATGACAGCAATGTAAAATCAAGTGTCGTCTACATCAACTATGATTTGAATAAAGTGGAATAACTTCCGGTTGCCAATTTTTGATTACATTTTTGGCAGAACGATGACATTTACCACCCTCCATATTGTCTGCAATGAAATCACTCGGGGCAGCTTCTCTCTCGAAATGTCAATTGCAGCACAAGAATGCAATCCATTTTTATGACCCTCCCACCACTAACCGTACGTACTTGTGTAGCGAACTCAACAAAGGATTGTGTTCCACTGACAATAAAAACAAAACTTTTGGAATCAACGAAAACTTTCTCTAGAGACAGTATCCTATCGCAAAGTAGACAAAAAAAAAGTTCAAAGTTTCTAAAGAAATATGTTTTTTTTTTTTCTTTACTTCTCTGTATTTTGCTCGAATTTTTCTCCTAACACAGTAATGGCCATAATTACTTATGACAACTTTGTCTCCTCCGTATAAATTGATTTTCTCTTTAACATTTTTGTCACCTCGGGTTCTCCCCTCCTGAAATTATATTCGGTTTATTTTCCCTAATCAATAGAACTAATGGAGAATAAAAGTTTGTCGCCCTGCTTGATAGGTGAAAGTTCCAATCAAATAAACATTGAGATAATTCTCTTGAGTTGGTGTCGGAATAAGGGCGTTTCCTAATACCTCACAACCCATCCCACCCAATCGACAATCCTCGACACGACGATTAATTATGTACCACGCTCGTGTACAACATCATTTTTTTTCCTGGTTATTATACAACCTGAATGCGTTCCTCGACCCAATAACCTCAAAGTCACCAACCATTACCACACCAAACCGCAAAGACCCTAAGTCAACCCCCAACTAGGCGCCACATGGGTAATTCTTTGGTTTCGATCTACCTGCATGGTTGTGCATGTGGTTAGGCAATTTTGCGAAACTTTAAAACGCGCTTGTATGAACCTTTAACTTTCGCAATTGTCGTAGAACAAACGGAAACATTTCGATGTACATATGGTTCTTCAAAAGTTACTACAGCATCTTCAAGGTAATTGGCATTAGGTTCTGATAGATCATCCATCTTAACCTGAATAACAACGACAAGGAGTCGTCGACTGCTTGCCATTGTTAGCATCACGAGGAGAAACCAGTGTACTTAGGTGGAATGTACGTCAATGCCGTCGTTGTGTATCCTGGTAGAACTATGTGAATTTTCCAAATGAATGAACAATTCTAAAAATAACTGAGATTCTCGAAAAGGAAGGCGCTGCTACTTGTTCTCAGCGACAGAAGGTAAAAGGTGACAATAAAATGTCATTAGAGATAGATTTCAAGGAATCTTTCATTGGCAAGGATATATCCAAGCACATTCGTCGTCTCTTCAGTTATGCATTGACGAGCTCATCATCGATGTATCAATGGCATTGAATAATTGAGCAAGTGACATTGTCATCCTATTATTTGTCTTAAGGACATCAGCACTTAATTAAAAATAGCATAAGAAAATTGTATACACTTTTAACAAGTAAAAAATTGACAAAAGAAGCTGCAGCTGACAAATTGATTAAAAGGTTTGAGTTTTCTTTTGACATTGTTAATGGTATTCAAATTGTATACAAGGATAAAACAAAGAACAAAGGAGAGGTAACACACAAAGCTTGGCTTTTTTAATGCGGTCTCAAGATTTTTGGAATTTAATAAAACACTTTCTCTTTTCAACTACATGTAAGTTCGGTTTTAGTTTCTCAAACTATGGATAGACTATTGTGCTAGTTTGGCGGTTCTAGTTTAACCGTAAAGTACAAAAAATTAAGTGTATCTGTCAGAAAGTGAGAAAGTTCTTCTTTGTTACAACCATTTTAGATTTAAACATCTAGTTGTGACGTGGCAATCCAGTGGATTCAATATTTTGTACAGTACAGGATTAATTAACATTTTGAATGTCCTTTCATCTGTTACAAACCATTTTTCAAAACATGCAGCGCGTATGTTCTTCGTGAATGTCAACACTGACAAATGGAGTCAAATATGTTTTCCTTTCTATTTTGTCGTCTGCCATAGAGCAACTAAACTATAATACATATTATACACTGATTATTGTGAAAGTTATTATGGCGACTTGCAACTAATATCCTTTCTGGCATTTGTAAGGACGACAGACTTTTGTCCTCCTCTCTGATTTCCATGGCTTAGTATAATGATAACCCTGAGATTAAATTATTCATTTTTCGTAATAAAGAGTGCCCATTCAGTTTGGAGGAATGCCTTTTACCAAACTAACAGAACATTTTCCGTATAATTTCTAAGAGCACAGAACGTCAGGCACTTGTCCTGTGAATCTAAAGGGGGTCGCCACATACTATAGCAGCAACAACAGTAGATTGATTATTTCTTTTTACTGTTTTTTTTTTTTTTTTGTATTTCATATTTTCTTGCACACAAAGAGCAAGGAAAAATCGATTTTGTTTGTTCGCCGTAATATGATGGGTGGAAAGGGAAGTAGGAATCGCTCGAGGAGCAACAGCAGCACACAATGTGCAGCATATAACATACGAAAGTCAGCAGGACTACGAATGGCATCGAGGACCTAACTGAATGGAGAACTATGGAAAAGATCCGTGTGGCACAATTGTTCGAGTTACAAAGTCGACGTCGTCGGTCGTCGTCTTCCTAGTCAGCATGGGGTTCGAAGGGGTTCTAAATGTTTTTTTTTTTTTTACTAAATATATCGCTGCTAGCTACCGGTGGCAATACGGTGATGGTAATGGTGGCAACAGTAGTTTGGAATCTAAACATCAGCTAGCTCCTTAACCAGAACACTATGTTAATAATTTTGTGTGATTCGCGTTCAGTTATGCGAACGTGAACTAGTACACAAAACGAGCGACTATTTTACGTGACTGCGCCATATAAATTTAGGTTAATTGTTAGAGTTTTGAAAATTACGACGAACGTACTTACAACGCCGACTACAGAGTCAGTTCAACGGAACCCTGATTGTTTAGACTACTCCTCCCATAAGACATGGGAGTTTTTTTTATCTCTACGATGTTGGTCATCTGAATGAACATTGTGGGGAGATAAGTACAATATTAAGGCAGTTTTGTTCAACAATAGGATCTGATAAGGATGTACATATTCTTTCCGGTAAGTCCAAACCACACTCATAGAGTAATTACCGAGACATGATGTCACATGAGTTTAAAAACATATTCTCGGAACGAGTGTTAATAAGACTAATTTTGAATTTCCAAAAAGGTGTATTTATTAAGAGCAATTAAGAGCTACACTTCTGTCTTCAGTATAAGGGGATGCACTTTCCTGAAAACGTTGAGTCAGACATCTTTAGCGTCTTCAAAATCCATTAGGGTATTTAAAACGTTCATTTGAACTGGATTAGTCATGGATTAGTAGACAAATGTATAATGGCACTTAAGGATAATAAGAGCCTTAAATTTGTGTAATGAAAAGGATAAGATATTAGTAGATAGGATGTATCCATCACATTATATACGTATCACGTATATAAAGTTTTCAATTTTTCTTCTAACGCGGATAATATACAAAATATTAAAATGAAATTTTAACACAATATGAAGCATGATAAAACGAATAATTTTGACTGGGTCGTACGTACTTGCACCGTAATACTATAAGTGTAAAATTGTATCAGGATTGAAGTCGAAGCCTTGTTCTTCCCAGTAAAGTAGGCGTTTCGATGGAATAATAGTCATATCATTATAGGAGTTTACACAATGTTTTGTTTTAAAAAAAAAAACTCCTTTAAAAAGTGGACATGGTCAGTCGCGTGTCGCTTATATAGACAGACAGACAGACGGAATTGCCGGAACTACTCTTTTGAATTTCTCCATCATAGTAATGTCAAGTTTGATTAGGTATAGGTGCAAGTAAAAAGGACAGTCTTCCCGTAAATGAGCGATGTGTATATCTTTAGCACCCGAGTCCTCATTTAAAGATTCAGCTCATATTTATTAGAAACAAAATGTGTTAATGTGCACAGGCGTAGAATACAGAACCACATAGCACTTAGGTAGTATAAAAGTAGAAATAAATGTTACCTTTCTACGTCAATTCCTACACAGACCTTGGAACTGGGCCGTAATGTTGTAAAACCCATTTATTATTTATAAAAAGAAAATTATTTGATACAAAGGTTAAGAGGTAACGTTATTCACTGACGAGAAAGAATTCTGATACAAATTTCGACCCGATCAACCACAAAACAAAAAAATTAAAATGCAAATACTTTGAATATCTTACCACCCACAAACTTAATCCCATTGGCATAAAATTCTATCACACAAGTCGGACAAGTATATGTACCTAATTTACATCTTTAAGCAGATATTCCTCTATCCACCGCCAATTCAATTTACAAACAAAAAACTTATCCTACAATGAATTTACAGCATTCGCATCATCTTCTCTATTTACCTAGATTGGCGTCATAGTGTTCAAAAGGGCGTAAAACTACAAAATCATTGAAAATAATAGTAAAGAGAAGGATTCAAAAGCGTACCACTTACCTCGGCCATTTTGTGTTTCCTTTTTATTTGCCTGTTTCCTGTATCCCCTCGTTTCGTTTCAAAATGCGGATGTAAATTTAAAATTCAATTTATCTACCTTTTTTATTCGTTTTTGTTCGTATGACTGTGTTCGCTGCTACCTTGGGGGATGGTCTACTCTGGTAAAAAATATATATGTTTCTGAAAATATTTAGTGCAAATATTTCTATGAGTCTATCGTCGTTGGTCCTCGTCGTTTATTCTGTTCGCATATTATATAAATGCGTAGTGCAGTGCGATTTAAATTATTCACCTAACCGGCATCGATTTGGCGTCACTTTGATGTTGAACAGCTCGGATGTGATTGTCATATGCAGTAGTAGGTTCGTTTTCAATTTGTTTCTACTTCTGTTGTTATTTCGTAAACAGCTGCACCAGGAGTAACAGCAGGAGGTACACTTTTTCAGCTGATAATCCTTTGAATTGTGTATTTGAATTATCTTACGGTAATAATGGTAAAGGTGATGTCGTCGATGACTTAAGCGGCCATTCATTTTGAAACATTAAACTGGTCAACTCATAAAAACCGCCACCAACTGAAATCGAATTTGAACATCGTCAATATACCGCCACCACCTTTATTCAGTGAATTTGATTCAATTTGTCGCATTATTTCGTTTGATAATAATCTTCTTTCCTTTTTATTGATAGTGCAGACCCCGTAAACTGCAATTACCGGTCTATTAGTCATTCTCCATCGTAGCCAGCACCCCTAGTGTAGGTAGAACCAATAACATGCTGCCGGTGTAAATGAAGATTGTAGGAGGTCGACGAGATAGACGATAGAGAACGACTCTTGGGTGGATAATTGAAAAACTTCCGTAAATTTAATAAAATAAGATTACTGTCCGTTGTCCGAGAGACAACGAGAAATTGTTCTTCTTTTGATGTCAAATGGATGTGTCTTGCTGTTGCTCTGATTTCATTGCAGATACAACTGATTTAATTTAGATGATTTGTTTGACTTTTAGTTCCTTTTTTTTCTATATGTACATATCTACTATTAGTGCAAGTCTGAAAGAAGAATGAGAATAACTAGATTAATGACAATTAATTCAAATGATAGATTAAGTACTAATAAACTTGTTTTTAATTTATTTAAAAGCGGATATACATAATTATGGGCCCTATCGTGGTTGGAAAAATTGATCCAGGCACTTGCACTCATAAGTTGTTTGTTTTCAAAACATTTAGTTAAAAAATATTAAGATTGTTAAAATGAGATGACAACTTTATGTCTCTATACATTTGACAACAAGTAACAAATGGAATTTTCAATCACCACATTTCCAAATCGTCAAAAATGCTGGTAAGTATCTAGGGCTTCTTGTAAGTCACAAAAAATATGCGAAATAGCCGGTTGCACTTCGTCGGCTCAATCTTTTTCTTCCCAAGTCTTCAATCCCTATCACCCTATCTTCGGATCAAGTCAATATTCAAATACACTTTTCTGACCAACACAACCCGAATGTATTCTAGGTATACGATGCCAAGTTCTAATTTCCCCTCGGGTTCTTTAAATATTTAAATAATGAAGTATTTATGTACATAAACACAACGAAATAATAAGTAAAATTGACATTTAGCACCACCTTGTACATAAATATACATTTAACAACTACGTCTAAAAAAAGTACTCAATTTTGAAGTTGGAGGTTTTGAAATTATATCGAAATTCATCCAACAGGATGCATCTGGAAAAATCGAAAAATTGAGATTCGAAAATATAGATATTCTTACACATCTGTATGTACTTACATATGTCCATATATACAAAAAGAGACTCTCCATTGTTAGAATTGCTGGATTCAAGAACCAAATAACGACATTTGATAGATGTTTCGTTCCATCTCAAAACTGAATTGATCCCAATGAGAAAATAGCAACAATTCTGTTCAACGTTTTAATTAATCATTGGTAGTTGTTTGTTTTATAAATTAAGTTTAAATGTTTTTTTGACGCGCGGAATATTTTGGAATTTACTGCGAGGAATGCATCATATTCATATTAATGTTGAAACAGGTTTTTAAAAGTGCTAACCATCCAAGGAATCTGTCTTTACGACAAAAGAAGTAATTTTATATTTAAATCGAGTCATTTCTTCTTTTGTTGTGAAACTCATACATATGTACACATCCATACATACAATATGTATATGATATGTATCTTAGGAAACAAAATTTGACATTTATTAAAATTAACGCGTTCAGTGAACGTGAAATTGTAAAACAAATTGGCATTAATTTATTGTTAGTATACCCTTTAAAGGAATTTTCTGAAGAAATACTAAATTGATCGAACTGAAAAAATAAATTCGATGGAATTAAAGCAATTATCCCTCAATGTGATGTCAAAAACGTTTGACATAAATTTTTATGACTGAAAATTTATGGAAATTTATTTGAAGCCTAAGCCGGTTACATACGTATACATACATACATATGTATGTAGCTCAAATAAACGCAATCGAGCATAAAAGATTGGATTATTAGTAGATGATTAATTCAGTTAATTTTTCCCATTAATAACAGCGATGCCTCTGATCCTGAACTTTAAAAATGAAACACATTCATCACGTTGCAGATGACACGCTTAAGAGATTTAGATTTTCCAGAAGGTTCTAGGGTGTTATAGATGAGCCCAGCGAATGAAGAAATAAAGGCCCATAACATTACCAACATCGATAACATTACTATCATCGGTAGGAGCAACTTATACAGTGGGCTCGGGAGAGTCGGTTTTAGTTAGTTTCAAGTTGTATCTGCTTATATTCTTTCTTGTGAAGAGTAGTTCTTATTTACATACAAATCTGAGGGGGGATGAGTCATTCAAAAGGCCCGCGTTAATAGTGTCTTAAAAGCAAAAAAATCCAATGTAGGTGCATCTGTCGTCTACTTTGGTGCCGAGTTTGATTATGATCTGTCGACTTGCTTGTTAGCAGCTGACAAAAACGTTGGTTCACCTCAAGCGTTTAAAATTTTGTGTTACAAGCGGAATTTTTTGTGCGCATGTGTTGAAAAAAGAGCACTTGAGTGGTATAAAACGTTAAAGGAAGGTCTGCAAAAAGATGGCCTGCAACGACAGTTACTGAAGCAAACATCGACTTAATGAAGAAACTGGTGCTCGAAAATCGTCACTATAGCTTGAGAGCTTCCACAAGAAGTATCCATCTCTCACGAATCATTTTATCACATTCTATATGTTGTTTTGTGCATGAGGCACATCTTACAAATCGTCCTTCTGAGTGACTTTTGACCAAAAAACGTTATCAATAAATTCGAGAAAGCACCATATTCTCTAGGTATGCCTGTGCCATTTTTCCTGTTTGCAAAACTCAAATTATCACTTTGTGGGACCCATTTTGAGTCGATTGAGGAGATAATAGAAAATTGGCCGAAGGAACTAAAGCCTATGCAAAAGCTAAGAACGGAATTTGGATTCCCAGACAAGAAAGGCAAGAAAGTTTTTTCTTACGATCCTTGACGATAAACATGAGACTATGCCTATTTTTCAGGCAAGGCTTTACATATGTATGTAAGGGGAAACTGACAGAAAAGTATGTGACATTTCATGTGTCATAGTTCGCATCCCGTTTTCACTTTAGATTAAGTATGAGCTTTGCCTTTTACTTAAAAATTTATTGGTATTGCAAACTGTAAGAACCGAGTAATTGAGAAAATAAACAACAAAGAAAACAAGGATTCATTTTTGAAAGAATATCGCCTCCACTTCAAACCTTAGACTTGTTTTTCGATCTAAAAATATTGAAAACACATTAAACAATAAGCCATATACTCTGCTTGGCTCCAATCGTAGACCACTTCACCGTAATTTACTTGGAATTTCATTATTTTAATTATCGACGATGATTCATTTAATTTATAAAGCATAGCCGAAGAATAAATAAAATGCTAACCGATGAATTGTTTTCAACAATTGTGGGGAGAATTTTCGTACCTACAAATCCAGTCAGCTATCTTAACAAAAACCTGCCTTCATTTTTTATGAAATCGAAATCTCTCTACCAATCAGAAACGTAATACGGAACGTGCCCAATATTACTTGTGCTTGGGACATACACAAATATCCATACATATGTATGTATGTACATCTGTACTTCCATACCTATGCAGTTGGAGAGTCTCATCAATTTTTTGTAGGTTTGGAGCGAAAAGAAATAACTTAAACCCTTCAAAGATACAACTATGTTTCTCCCCATCCAAACTAAAGAATCCATGTATGTGTGCTAAACATGAATCGGTGTAGTATACATATACTACAAACCTACCCCATCCGGTTCCGATAAATACTTCCTCAGAAACAGTTCCACACAACTCAACGTTGTCACGGATGGCCTCTACAATCTTTGTTGCCATTTACATTCATAATAAATTGTCTAATTTTCTTCATCACAACATCACTCAACAGGTGTTAAATGAATTTCAAAACGCCCCATTCCACAAATACATAATTTCGCGCACAATCAAATAAATCTTGTTTGTCTCTGAACGAACGAAGAGTTGTATATACCATACACATTGTGCAAATGATACATTTTTGTGCTGTAGCTGCCCCAAACCCTGAACAAGATACGGATGGAGCACCACCAGCATCCCGAAACATTATCAACCGCGCAACAGTAACATCAGTCACCAGCACCCGCCTAACGTCAACAATAGCCCCAGCACACGATTGTGCTAATGAAATTTAAAATTCTATCAGCAACCGCATAATCTGACGCCAAGAGCTGTGCTCGTCCAACCACTACCAAGCTCCAATGATGAAAACGACGACAACCGGCGCACGATGACAGCGAATATATCAGTCCGAGATCTTGAATGTTTATTGAATCTATTATCGTTGTACCGCACGACGACCGATGAACGACGAACGACGAACAAACGACAAACGTGCGACTTATCGTTGGTTAATGGAGTGGTTTACTATACACCACCATGGCTGGATGAAATGACGGCCACTCCACGCTCCCCTGAGCACTGATGTTTATCTGTCACATCTCGCCTTCCTGTCGCTCGTTTAGCACACACAAAACTAATTAAACGATAATCAATGGAAGATGAACTCGGTTTACACATCAAAGTTGGGTTCCAAAAAAAAAAAACACAAAAATTATACACAAATACATAAATTCACGCGAAATGTGTATTATCATCTCGCGTGTGTCAGTGCCAATGCCAAACACCAATGTGTAGGTACGTATACCCCTACCATATCAAAAGGTATGATCTTTGAACCCAATTAATTCCGTGTGGAGGAGGAGCCGCCGCCAGACAGATGGTAGGACAGAAAACCGAAGCCGAACAATATCAGGAGCATACATGGGCGAGGGTTGACATCTACGCTACTACTGTCATAACAAGGGTGGTGGGTTGTTGTAGGGTACTGGGTGACTGAATCTTAATGGGTGATGACGATGGAAGACGTTTTCATTTCGGGGAATTGTTTGGTCTCATTAGCATCTCCCTCATAAGTAATTAGCCTGAGAACTTCTCACCAACTTAGGTAGACCTTTTGTGTGTTGTAAGTCCGCACGTAAATGAGTTTGAGTTGCGTAAACTGTTTGTTAGTCGTCTTTAGATTTAATTGCTTCCTTTTCATGGTTTTCTGACTTTAAAGGATAATGCAAAAGGGTTTATAAAGTCACATGGTCTATTAGCGAAGCTCCTTTGAATACATGGATTAAATCAAAATTAAAATATAAATTAAGCTTTCGCGATGATGAAAGAAGGATTTTGCAACCAATTACGATAATAAGTCCTTGAAAGTGAATTTCGCTAAACAGGGATTTGTTTCTAAGCTCTTAATGCACATTATGTACACATGTTTGTACATACATGCTTTGCTAATATATTTAACAAAACGTGAACTGTTAACAATTAAAATATGTACAAACCTTTTATTTTCAAAGTATTTTTAAATCTTTCTGAAACCGAGGATATTTGGAGATAAATTCGTCACCGTTTAACAAACTAGTTACACCTTTATGAAATTTATAACCAAGATCCGTCAAGAAATAATAGCTAAGTTCCTTCTCTTCTCATGAAAGAAAACCTCATCTACTCCGCCAATAGCATAGAAATAAGATCGTTCGTTATAATATGTAAGGCCCTGAAGCCTATCGTCAAACCTGATTCGACAGTTTTCTACAATGAACTCATATTTTTCCTAACGACTTTGAAGTTTCCTTTGACAGCGTTAATAGTACAGAAGCATTTGCACTCTTACCAAATCCATAGCGTAATCTTTAACTAAAAGATGATCTCAACTCGGCTAACTTAAGAATATAATTAACTATAAGACATCTCTATCAAAAAAAAAATGTAAATCATAATTATCCGCTATTAACCATCATCAGATTAAATGCAAATAAAAAAAGTGTAAACTTAATGGTTTACAGAAAAATACATACACACATGTCAATTACTCTCTTCTTTACAAAAATATTGAAACTATGTATATTTCAACATCTGTAAGGTAAAACTATCAAAACAAAATACAAATCAAACTACTCTGAAACATCCAAGTAAACACATTTCCACTGATATACTAAACATAAAATGTTTATTAAACGATTGTCAGCTGACATCCATTGGTTGTCAAAACAAATTTTGTTTAAGTCACATTTACAAATATTCCTGTCAAATATGAAATATATGTCATTCCATCTTAAGACGCAGTTTAAACAAACGATCACTACAAAAAGCCATCGAACCTCGATCACAGTCATGTGGCAAAAAAAAATCCCCATTCTGTCCAAAAATCCCTTGTGAAACTCATTCACGTGCTTCAGATAAAAACCTCTATATGCACATGATTAAAAGGTTAATTCAATAAATTAACTCAGCAAATAAGATAAAATCTGGTAGAAACCCTTATCGCATGGTTAACTCTCCGGTACCTGACTCCAATTTTAGGCATCAAATTACGGCCAAAAGTAAATCTTTTGAACCACTCTATCTAATTCCAAGGCAGTAGGTGTCAAACACAAAGTAAAAACAATGCATTTCGGCATGCAGGTGAGCAGCAACTCGGTTCACAAAAGTTCGAACATTCACCGGATCGACCTTTTCTTTTGCTTTATTCTCTTCTTCATGTATTGTTTATAACATTATTTGCCGGGTTTTTACACATTTTACTCTTCTCTCGCTTTCTGCTTTTTATTTTTCTTGTCTTTTCTTTTAATATGCGAATACCCATTCCGGTCACATTGCACCCTGTTCACAGTGTCACCACCAGCACCATAGTAGTCTTAATTTACATGAACAAATTTACTCTATACTCGTTCGTCTACCAGTCTGTTATTCTACGAATATCACAACTGTCAGATGATCTGACAGAAGGAGGTCCAACTTTCAAGAAGGTAAAACCAATCCAAGCAAATCTGTTTGCAAATTTTCGGTTTGAACTGGTAATTGAACACCGCCCGGTGACTTTATTTATTTTAGTTCTTTTCTTTAGCACAGCTTCGTCATCTTGTGGCTTTTTTTTTCACTCTCTTTAGCTGTAGATAATAAAATATACATATACATATAAATATATATACTATAATACATGGGAAAATATTCGAAATGATGTTGATTATGAGTTAGTTCAGAAAGATTAAAAAATTCCCCCAAATATCGTTATGCCACAATAATGAATTCGAATTATTCAGGCGTCGTAGATGTAATATTAAATTTCTATTCCAACGTTTGAGGTAGGTGTTAGAGCCTTCAGGATGATAGGGCGGATTGCATTCCTGTAACAAAGTCAGCTCCAAACCGGTTATGTAGCCCACTTACTATACGAAATTTTCGAAGTTATTCGAGAATCACCTCTTACTCAAATGTCACGTGAAAAATAATCTCCTTAACATGTGTATAAGGTGGAAATTAGGTTGGAGAACGTTTTTATTTATTTATAGTTACATATTTGCATTTATCTTGGCATCAAACATTCATTACTCGCCTGTTGACGCTACAAATGACAATTCAATCGCAATGCCGGCTGGAGTTTGTTGACAGTGTACATATGTATGTAAGTCAATCAAGCGTGTAGTTTTATAATTTAACTTCGATTTCGGATTCGAAATAAATAAGCAATCGTCCGGCGTATTGTATCTACGTCGTGCTTTGTGTATCCTCGGATATAATCAGATTAGTATATTCATTAGGGCCCGTATTGAAGTGGCGCGTGCTGCAATAAAGTGGATAATTAAGTGCACAAATACATAAATCATATGCTTTGACAGAAGGAGGATTGTTTTTTTTTTACTTTATTCCTCTTCTCTTGATATGATTACATATGTAAGTACTAATTTAAAGATTTGAAAGAAAAATCTTGTTTTCCTTATAAACTGAACAAGAATGATGTGCATATGTAAGCAGAATAACAAACTGTCAGTAATGTCATTACCTGCTTACATGTACGAGTAAGTATAGCAGCGAATAAGCTTGCTCTTTTTCACATGCATACATGTGACATTTGAATAAATAAATGGAAATTCGATATGAACATGTAAAATAATACAAATTAGAGCCCATAATGTCATTTAAATGTTTTCCTAAGAAACCTGGAAATGTAATGCACTTGCGGCGGCGAAAGGAGATTATTTTTCAATGTCGTATGGTGGAATGCAAGAGAATTTTCTTTCGCTTACATCTGTGATTAGTATTTGCAACCAAAGCTTAATTGAAAAACAAGTTCAAACTTTTATAATTGATAAAAACAAATTATTTATTCTGTGAAATCTTAGGGTTTGTCCGAACATATCTTGAAGCTGCGGGAATGTGCGATTTGGGTTGTCAGTATCCTTTATGACAACTGTTTACGAAATTTCGAAGCTAAAATCTATGTACATTCGAACTCCTCCAATGGACTTGACCCATTTGAATGAGTCACAAGTCAAGGTGGAAGAGGCAGGATAAATGACGTGCGATGTACTGAAGTGCACAATTCTGTACAACTTTGTACAATAAATATCACCAAAGTGCTGGAGTTTGTGTGATACTCTATAAAAAATCAATCTATCCTTACATCTTAGATGTTAGCCCGACTACATTTCATAAAAATGGAGAAAAGTTTTGAGGTATTCTGCCCCTGCACATTAAATTTCCAAAATGAGTCACAATTCTACCATGCAGCTTTGTTTACTGGATCAAAAGTTCAAAAAACTTTCTTGTGGAATTATAATCCATCCGCATGGGTCTTAAATCCATGACGGACTTATCAAAGTGCGTCATGCAAACGTGTTACCACTGTGTACCTGTGAATTTATTATCCTGCATGCAAGGATACATCTCTTCATGAAGATAATAGTGTATGTAAATGCATGCATAGAGTTTGTCATTGATGGCAAAAATTACTCACGAAATATCACATTGAGGTAGTCGTTATACATATCTACATATGTATGTATTTTTCTAAAAGGATAAATTACATATTATTTTATCCTGATTTTCTAAAACTAAAAGTTTTTGCCACTACAGGTTCGTATGGGACCCTGGGGGTAGCTTCTGATAAACATTCGTGGTGTGCGTATTATATTTTTCACACAAATGGAAGGGGTCTACTGTTTATTGTCGTGTCCAAAAGGGAATGTTTGTTTGAGATAGGAGGAAATATATGTGTGTATAGCTACGGAGGCGGGTGTCTACAACAAGGAATGAGAAAAGAAGCCTTGCGGTCAATTCATAAATATGGTCATGAATCATGTTAGTCATGTGTAGTTTTGGTAAACCCGTTTAACTTGTTCGTCTGTGCGGGCTGATCCATTAATCTATTAGCAGAAGGATTGTACTTAATCCGTCACTGTCTGTGTAGAACAATGTTGATATATTTATGTACCCAGCTAAAATTTATTTATGCATTGGAGCATATGTACATACCTATGTTTGTTTGAGTATTTATACAGGCACAGCATGTGAACAACGTTTTTATTAATATAAACATAATAATAAAAACAAAAGAGCGTGTTTTTTATTAAATCAAGTTTTTTATTTAAAGTTGCACTTGCAAATAATAGAAACGGAATTACCTATGTAAATTTGCTCATTAAAGCCAAAACCGTCAACTGCGGCCACACCAAACGTTAACAAAGATTTCAATCTAGTACTTCGGAGTACTTTCAACCTTAAGAACAATAGTGGTTTAGTGACGATATGTTGTATGCATCGCTGCAATAGCCACAGTAACATGTGTTCATAGGAAACTGCAGAATGGAAACAATCTGAATCTGTTCTTAAACATCACATTGCTTCTGAATCCAAATAAAAGATTTCTTTTATGTAGTATTTTCATTTTACTTAAAAAATGTATAACTGTAATAGTTATGAAGACTGACTCAAGGCTCATTCACATCCACCTTTCTTTTAGTCGCAGCAATCTGCGAAGCACCAAGAAGCACAAAGCAAGTTCCATTATCTTGGTAGCGGAAATGTGAATTGCGTCTTACTTTAGGTCTGTTCGCGTATTTTCTGCACCAAAATTCGCATATTATGAAATTTCAAGGAGCGGAGGTAAAATTCTCTCAGAGAGTGGTAAAATCACAAAAAAGTAAATGAACGCGAAAGCTACGAAATTCGGCCACTTTTGAGACGGCAAAAGCAAATGTATACAAAACACAAAATAACAGTCCAAGGTTGTAAGTGAAGCAGACATTTTTAGAAAAAGTAAAGGGACCTTCTTTTATTATTGGCTATTTTTTTCAATTAAGCCTTCTTTACAGGTTCCTATTTCATTTAAATATATTTATCAGTTAGATCCCTTGACAAGCACAGTCCACACTTTGTCCAAAGTAAAAACTGGAAGTGAGGATGCGAGGTGTGACACTTGAAATGTCACCTACCTTTTCAGTCAGTTTGCCGTTCCATTTGTTAGGCCTTACCTCAAAATGTAGTGCCTAGAAATCGGAACGCGCCCAATGGCACTTTAAAAGTAATAGACTAAACTACACTTTTTGACATGATGGTACCATCATTTTATACATTTTTTATACATAGTACCTCTGGATAAATCTTATAAAAATAAAAAGACTCTGAAATTTTCCTATTTCTCGATTATATATCCTCTTCATTCAATAGCTTGTACATATGTAGCTCTAGTTGCATTCATACAAATACATATATGAATGTGTTCTTCAAATCACAGGTTCTTTCTCGGTGATGATTATTTATATATCGTGATTTCAGCTAGTTCCTGTGGTGATCCATTGAATAGATTTTTCGCTTGGGCGCCCTCTGTAGTCTCTAGTAAGGCCAGACATGCTAATCAGTTTTTTGCTGATTGTTGTACACAAATATGACATAAAATTAGGAATGCTTGTTTTTATAAGAAAAATAACAATAATATTTAATCAGCGCCTAATAAAACAAAACATATTTCGGTGGATCGTGTCAACATGTACATACGACCCAAGACCTAGCTTTGTTTTGCCAACTATTTGACTTATGTTTTTAAGGGATTTTCGAAAATATGTTAGAAGAGTGGGTCTACTGTGAGATACATACATACAGTATGAAAGAGTTGGGGAGAAATGAAACACACTACTAATAGTCGTATTCGAAGGCATAGAAGCTACAAGTTAAAATATGATATAAGAAGTTAGAACGGAAGCTATTCCATTGTTATATTCCCTTATTTTACTCAAACAGACTTTATGCCTGAATAACAAATAAATTTCTTATAAAATACCAAGTTCAATAAAATTTATTCTTCTTTTCAAAACAATTTAATGTACCTAATTCAATGATTTCCAGCAAAAGTCTAGTTCAAGGTTATATATTTTCCTTTTTTTAGATCTAACATAATAAATAATTGCATGATTAAAATATATACTTATATACTTATACGCCCGCCATGCTGATAACGTTAGAAGCAAATCTAATTTAAATAATCTTTCAATGTAGCGATAAATCCATTTCAGTGCTGTTTTCTTCGGATCTAATAGATCATGAACTTTAAAACATTCAAATTCAAAGTCTAAGATCCAAAATATTCTACAAAATTAATTAGAAATCTCAACGTATCTACAACGTCCACACTCGTATACCTGAGGTACAAAAAATATTGTTTATTATTTTTCTTTTTTTTTAAAGAAGAAACTTGGCGATAAGATAAAATTACTTAAATGTGATCGTTTTCAATATTTTAACTGTCTCCAATGAGTCACATAATTTTCTATAAATATACCTATATACTAATCTACAATAGAAATTGTAATCGAATGCAAAAACAATATCTATATCGTATAGTACACGCCTGGAAAACCAAAGCTTTCGGTATTCTTATGTGTTTGCTTAGCGATAATACGCCCATAATATACTAAATCTTTTGTTAAAGATCTAACGAAACTGTAGTCACAAGTAAAACATTATTAAAGTAGTGATAGCTTCAAAAAAAAACGATGAGTTTTTAGTTGTAGATAATTAAAAAAGCGTTGTTGTCAAATGTGGTCTGTTTGTTCCGGCGCGGAACGAAAACAAAAGCATTCACAAAAGACTAACATACATATGTATTATCCTTCAGATAATTAGATAAAGTTGTTGTTTTTACCAAGTGAATTTGCTACATCAAAAGAAAAATTCTGATTCGCATCATGATAAAGCAAATATTTACGGTCAATTATTCAGTGTAGAATGCAAAGCAATTAATAAGACTGGATCGAAATTTATCATTCAAGCCGCGATCAACGAATTAGTATTTTTTTTTGTTGCTTGTGTTTCCTTATTGATCATGATAAATACATTTGTTTTGTGACTGTTCTACAGAATTGTTCCTTGTTTTTTTTTCTTTGCATTTGCCTTTACAGAATGGATAACAATCCGACCTATTAGAAGTACTTTGCTTTAAGCTAGGATTATGTCTCGAAACTGGTTTTAAGCAAATGAATTAATAAAAATGGTGGACAATGAAGGGAGATTGAAAAACATAGCCTGGATATGAGGAATAACTTAAATTAATTCTAAAAACGCAACCGCTTTGGGTCTTAAATCCACAAGAGATAACTGGCTCCAACTGGAGACTATTCATGACGTATCCTATTCGTATAACCTTCAAAAGATGCAGCTTTCAGTGCTAAGTTCATCAATTAATGTATGTTATGTTGGCGACTGTTTCAAATTGATGATCAATATGAATACAATTCGAGCATGGTCAATGCAATACTAAATAGAGAATACACTTATTTCTTAATATGAATGCAATCGCTCTCAATAAGTATTTTTGAAGTACTAATTCTTGCCGGACGCTTTAAAATCATAGACCCCTCTTTTAATCATACAAAAAGGTCTTAAGACCCTGTTATCTATTTTCGAACCCTATTATTACGACGATGTGTTGAATAATGAGCGAAACTCAGATGTTGGAAAAGGTTTTATTTACATCCTCATGGATTGTAATCATTTTTTCGCACATTGCTTAACATACGTTCGTACTTCAACACGATTACAGTTGAAAAGTACATATATGCCCTTTCTTCACTCCATATTCGTTAAAAATCTACAGATGCTCCCTAGGAATATACCCTTGGTCAACAGACCTCTCTTAACTTGATAGTTGATTTGAAGTTTTATTGTTTGCGAAGTATTATTTTTTCACCAACAACAACCAATTTTGGCCAAGTGGTACTTATGGAGGCATACTCTGCAGACTACAATCTACAATTTGATTCCATCCAAGGCCCATGGCTCTCAATTGAGATTTACTTTTAAAAATTTGGTATATCTGGTTAGATAAAAAAATTAATTGGATTGTGCTGCACTACTTCTTCAAAGTCTTGATATTTTAATATCAAAGTTGGACTTTAATAAACAATACCTAATAAAAAGGATTAATAATTTTGGTATTAGTTTTACCTTTTTCGTAACAAAGTTTTTGTCCGAGGTCCTATTCCTTTCTACTTGATACTGGCGTATGGTGCATATGTATGTATTTTATCTGATGAGAAACGGCATGCAAATATAATAAAGTCAAGACTATGATTAAGATTCAAAGAATGGTAGTGTTCTCTGGCTTGGCCAATCTTAAATCTGGGAACCCAGTATGACGACACATGCGCGGATCCTTCAAAAATGTATACACAGACTACACAACTCTCCGTATAGACTTTGCAAGATCATTCGTTACTTTCTTTCTGAAGAAAGACACAAACAACGAATCACACGTACCTCTCTTCACGGATGGCATTGGAGCTTTAGCCCAACATTGTTAGCCTAATTCGACAGAATCGGCATGGTTGTGCATAGTATTTACGTGAATTATAGAAGTCTTCAATGCCTATACCATTACCAATACTTAGAGGTCTAGTGACCGATTCTAATGCAGTTTTTGAACAGATCTTAATTGAGTCTTCTTCGCAATACCTTTTTGAACAGATCTTAATTGAGCCTTCTTCGCAATACCTTTTCTCTAGATCAGATCCATATACATTTATATTTTTTTTATTTTGAAAGGATATACATATGTATTATCTGTAATGAATTGAAGTTGTGTAGTCAGATCCTATAGTATTTACGTTCGAATTCAACGATCGTGAACGTGAACAATCTCGCAAACATGAACTTGTCTGGCTTTTAATTATTCACGTTATCGCAAGTGTACTAAATGTGTTACCCAACGCATACAAATTTATTCATTAAACTTATCCGATATTTCGTTATATGTAACCGATTATTAGAATTTGCGTTTTTTAATGAAACAGCAAACAAATATGATGATTATTATAATTTTGTTGTCGACATTTATAACTTTGAGGTTGTTAAGAAATTTGTCTATTTAGGAACTAAGATAATGACAGCAGCGCTGGCAGCGCTGAGATCAAATGAAGGTTAACGCTTCCCAGTTGATGCTTCTTTGGGTTAAGAAGACCATTGTGTAGCAAAGCCCTCTCCCGACAACCAAAGTAACCCTGTATAAAACCCTTATCATTCCAGTCCTGCATTACGGTGCAGAGGCATGGACTTTGTAAAAAATGAATGAAATTGCTCTCGATTGTTTTAACAGAAAAATATTTCGGATAATTTTTGGTCCCGTATGCATAAATGGAAAATAAAGAAGAGTTAAATACAATGACTTACATAGATGGTTGAGTCATGTTGACTGGCCTGTAGAATCTTCGAATCTACCCCGAAGGACGGACCTCACCTAAGGTGGCGCGCTCAAGTAGAAAGGAACCTCAACCAACTTAGCGAGCGAAACTAGAGGCAGCTGGCTAAAAATCGGTCTAGAGAGGCTTGTTGGTTGAGGTCCAGACCCACCCCGGACTGTAGCGCTACGTAAAGTAAGTAAGAGTTCCTTTCTTTCTTCCTTCCTTTCGGTTACAAACGTTTAAAAGACTTGAAAGACCTCTGTATATATCTATCTATGTATGTACATATGTATGTACCTATGTACCTACAAATGACCCATGCTAAATAAGCTGAGCTACTATTTCTTAGTCTTGCTAAGTTTGTAGAATCATCTATAACTATACAGTCTGGATGGAGTAATAAGATAAAAGAAAACTTTGAAACCCAAGCCTACGAAAATAGTAAGAATTACAAATGATGCACAGAATTAAAATAGAATATCAAAATCATTTGCCTAAAATGTCAAACTTGCCTGTGAAATGCGTTTCGGTTCGGCATACATACATACACGTACATTTGTATGTACATTCACATAACTAAACTAAAAAACGCCAAATAATTTGCCACTTTGCCGCATTATTCAACAGCAAGCAGCAGTGTTTCTCCTTACAACAATGAATCTATCTTGCGCGATTTTTCTTTCATCTTTCAGAAGAAATCAACTTTTCCTACAACGAAGACAGCAACAACGAGAAATTACAAACAAAAAAAACCACCATGTGTTGAAAAATTACGTCACCTTCTTAATCAGCTGTTCACAATGGACAGCCATTAAAGCCATTTCTAGTAATTGTATCCCGAGTCCGACTCCAATTCGCCAATTCGCAAACCGAACTAATATATTGTATCTAACAATAAATCGGCAACTATTCGACGAGGCTGCCGCAAAAGTGCAAACAAAATATACTTTAAAAAGCGTCTCTTGCAGACTTTTTGACTATATTTACATAGAACCTGTTTCCCCCGATGAAACAAAAAAAAAATAAAAACATAAACAAAAACAAACATTTTTTTTAGATTTATCGTCTACACACTGATGCAAAAACCACACTCACACTACGTTTATATGCTCCAGTACAGTCCGTGTGTTCAGAGAATCTAATCCACGTCCAGACTTCACACTATTCGCCTTAAGAAACTGTATATGATGAGAGGCGACAATCGAGTTAGATAGTTGTTAGATAGTCGGTAGGGCGGAAAATAAAAAGACCGCACGCGCTTGGCATAAAAAACTGAAAATTTTGTGCATGCAGTTAGAGCCTATAGCACTTTGTATATTTTTTTCTTTCATTCTGTTTCAATTGAAGCATCTGTTTCGTTTCCTCGTGCCCGTTTAATATGTATTTATATTTTGTGTTATTTTTTTCACCCCACTATTACCTACAATCTGCATTTTTTCTTTAATAAAGATACAAAAAAAAAAGTTTAAAAAACATTGAACCACAACCAACTAGGCAACACAGATGCAGTTTAATCCGAAAAAAACAACCACTACAAATGTATCTACATACATATGTATGTGAAGTATCTAAAGATATTTAGATCATACTCATGTACATTTGTGTATTTTTGTTTCTGTGGGAAAAAAAAAAGAATTGTAATAACACGTGTATTGTATGATGAGAGTTTATCTCCAACATGTATCTTCGCAGACAGAATTAAAAAAAAAATTGTATTTTTTTTAACTTTTTCAAATTCCTTTAATACATTGGCAATAGTAAAATTCAATTTATTTATTGCATCTTGTTGGCACGATTATTCGGACTCACTACACGCTCTCTATAGTAACTTTTCAGATGAAAAAAAAACAACTCAAACTCTATGGAAAGGAAAAAAACATGAACAAGTCGAACTTCTACACTACACCGCAAAGTGCAACGAACAACTTACTAGAGTAAACGACACACGGTGTGAAATACTTTTTGAGACACCACAGATACACGCGGCCAAACACCGTCAACGTTCTTCCACAAACGACACCAAAAATTCAACTAAACTAAACATGTATCTGAGCTATTTCTTTCGGGAGGGAAAAACTTGAATTTCAATTTCTTGCCGTTCTCAACATAGCGCAGTTCAGTTGTTGTTGGTACACTTACGTGGTTTGATTTTTACCAGCGGGAATGGAACGAATATGCCGTGCCGAATAAGGTACTTCTTTGGACGGGTGGCTGGCAACAAGCAACAGATGTTGCATTCAATGCAGGTTCGAAAGAGACGTGAAATGTACGATGTACCTGCGGAATAATATTACTGGTAAAATGTAAGAGAAAAAATGGGTAAATGAAATAGTTTTAGTGTTCAATGGTGCCGGGAATTTCGGTCTCAGAAGGAGTGTTAATATCGTTATCCTCAAGACTAATGAATGTATAAATAAGAATAAACGAAAAAGAAATTATTAATAAAAGGCAGATGGTCCGAAGTGTATGCCTTCTCAAAACCATTTCGTAAGGTACGTACATACATATGTATGTGGACGTAAAAAATGCGACCTCTGAAACATATTCGAGCCGTACTTGCTACTCGTGGGCTTAAATGGTTACTGCGTTTGACTATGGAGGAAGGGGTTCCACCTTTAATACTTAGACAACACTTTCGCAAGCGTGTGACAAACGTACAAAAGTACAACTGCCATGAGAAAGCTTCTCAAATTAACAAAATCCCCTTCAAACACGGCATTAGACAGTAGGCCCCTTCCATTCGTGTAAAGAATATAATGCACAATGCTTGTGAGAAGCTATTCTATTATTCTTTTTGACTCGCTAACTACTGAATCGTAGTACCGATTCTATGGCATATGTAATAGTGGCTCAGATTTTCATAGCTCCTTCTAGTGGCAAGAAATATTATTAAGTAAATACTGCCTTTCGAGGAACGTTAAAGCATACCTCACGATTATGTTCTTCTTAAAATCAATCGCGTGAATAGGATATTCATTTCGATAACACTCTTGACACCACCATATGTCTGGGTTTTTCGGATCTGTCGTTTAGATAGAAAAACCTCCAAATTCGTCATTGTTCATACGTATGGCGGCGATTGTCCAAAGTGTGGTGACCAAATCAAAGTGTAAAAGATTGTAAAAAAAAATCGATTACACCAACTGTTCGGTTTTTTTTAACACATTTTCCTTATTCCCTTTTAAAAAATATACAGATGCACATACATACATGCATTTTCAATTGCCTTTCTAATTCCATTGATCATAATCACAAGATTCATTAAAATACCATAACAAAGGAAATTTTTCGAATGTCAAACACTGCTGTTCGTCGAAGTTTTAAGAGCGAAATCCTATTCGACTCCATTTCTCTTTCATCATCATTCTCAACATGTTTAGATACACGCGATGAAACGAAAAAAAAAAACAATACGTGTGCATTTTCATTGAGTTTTGTTTTTTTTTGTTTGTCCTATTTTCCTAGCTTTTGTTTGTACAGATAACTAGACCTTCGCCCCCACATCATAGCTATGCATCTTTAATGCACATCCCCTGGGATTACCTTAATTTGTTATCTGAAAATTTTCTATATAACATTTTTCAATCCAATTAATGTGCCCCGAATTCAAAATAAACGCTTAGGAGAAAAAAAAACAACCCTTCCAACGGTCTACGTTGCTAGGATACTCAGTGGGTGTAAACAAACTTCAGGATTTCCTCTATTCTTGTCAGAATTATTTAAAGCGCAAAAGAGGGCAACCATGTCGTTTAAGGATGTTAGAGGTACTTAAAAGCATACATTGTATAAAACAAACAAATTTCTTTATAATTAGAATATTTACAGACTTGTCGGAACACTTGAAGCTCTTGGGTTTTCCAAGAGTTTTTCCACTACAGGCTTTGTGTAACAATTATGGCAGTCTGGCTAGTTTTCGGGTTGTAGCTGAGATTTTACAATGGTTGGCGGGTCTACTTGAACCTGGAACAGTACTGCCAGGAAGTCCTGATAATGAAACCGACCGTATACTGCTCGTGCGCTCAGCAACCGAATTTTTCGTTACAAAATCAGCCATTAAACTCAATCCTCGAAAACTTTATGCATCCTCTGCAGCAACAGCCGGTGAGCTACAAAAGATTACAAAACTTTTGATCACGCCTCCTAATCAAAATGAAGACAAAGACGAGGATGACAATTATCGAAGTCTCAATCACGTAGATATAGGTGATAAAATCGAGGATTTACGGAGAGCTAGGGAGCTATCCTCCGACTTGACCAATCGTGGAGCTGCTCTATATGACCTTTTGTCGAAAGAGGTAATGAACAAGGAATCGAGGATGATGCAAGCGAATCGACCAATGGAAATCTCCAGCGTTGATCGAGCATTAAAAAATGCTATCTCAGCAGCACAATTAAAGCTGCAATCGAGTAAAGTTCAATTGGAAAACTCGAGGGTGGAATTTAATGCTCTTAGTACAAAATTGCAGCGTAAAAAGGCCGAATTGGAAAGAACTAAACAGCGTCTAGAAGCTCTGGAAAAAATACGTCCGGCTCACTTACAAGAATTTGAGCAGTACGAGGCAGAACTGAAAGATTTATTTCAGCAATATTTTCTTCGAATTCATTGCCGGGATGCGTTAAAGGTGCAGATGGCAGCTCGAAGTAAAAAGGCCGTTGGACCGCCGGCGTCATCGCCCATTCAAAAGCCTTCAGAAAATTCAATGCATTCGTTTTTGCCTGAAGGCTTAATGGAGGACGATGAGGATGACGAATTCGATGGAAACTTTGATGAAAATATGCCTTTTATCAGAGACGAAGATTTGGTCATGAACGCAAGGAGTGAAGGTACCAGTGTTGGAGTTCCTGTTACCGGGAGCGATGTTAGTACCAGAGATTTGGGCAATGTTACGACAAGAGTTCGTCCGACAACTGGTCGGAATAAGCCAAGAACCGGAACGGCAATCGGACGTCATAAGTTGATTGGCAGCATGTTAGGCGGCTCTGAGGACAATAATTTGGACAGTAGTCTTGGCAGCTCTGATAGTGACGTGGACATCGGAGGCGATGATTGTGAGTACATATTTGTCATAAATTTGAAGACGTTAAAGCCATTGGTACTATATTATATTTTACTAAGACTAATTGTCAATTCGTATTTCGTATAAGTGCAGTTAGGACCTCCTTTCTGAGATATGCATTTACCTTTGTCCATTAGTCCTTCCCGAAGTTTCTTTCAAAACATTCGTCTATTTCCGATTTCGAAGGATCAAATTTTGTTGTCGTCCTAAGCAGTGAACAGAAACTATGTATATTGTTAATCACTAGTCTGTAGGCACTTGGATGTGCTTATATCGAAGGGCCACCTGTTTTTCATGTTCACCATTTACATCGTACATATTCATCGTTGTTGTTTGGGAATTAATCATTAAACTCCCACAATGTAAACAATACACATGTTCTCCAGCGTTATAGCACACATATAGGCGGAGACTTTGTAGATACAAGGCTTCCTGATAACTGCTGATATCTCTCGTTTCGGTTACTTCTTTAGTTATTTTTCCCAACTATACCATTTTTTGTATTTGCACTAGTCAGTCCCTAATTAAATCAATCTACTAATTTTCTGCCATCGAGAACAATAAGTTACCAACTGCGCCAATGAGATCCTTCTCATTTCACTGGCACAATCCCACGAATTCTTGATTTTCGTACCTTTTCATGAGGATTGTTGATTTAACTCATGACACAGAAATAAACCCCACGACAGATACATACAAACATATATCAATTAAACCCACCTAATGTTCTATACCCGGACATTTCTTTCTGCATTTCAGATGAGCTCAACACTGACGATGACATCAGTTTATCGAAGCTTGCCAATGAACTACCGATGCGCCCTAAAACAGCCAACAAGCAGGAGCATCACAGTGACGAGGACTTCTAAGACTCACCCTCTCCAGGACATCAAAATCACATTAAAAAGCACACCTCAACATTGTTGTAATTAAATTTTATTGCATGAACAATTCATATAAAAATTGTCCGATATGTATGAGTCTATGTACACACACATTCGTTTTCATAAGCTTAGATAAGAATAATACATATGTGAACCTATATTTACACACCTACTACTGCAGCCCTTCTGAGCCGGTAAAGGACAATTAAACTTAAGTAGCACCTGCAGAATGAATCCTGGACATTTTAGTTTTCGAATTCGAAACCACACTGATTGGGTCTCCTTCTCGTTTTAACATGGTCGATGGCTACTCTCCCCACGGGCCTGCACACCCCACCTTCGCAGTGCCTACATTACAACATCGTGGCACTCATTTCGCCCGGACTCACCCGATGATGTATAGTCAATATGACTCCCATTGTTTTGTTCCTGCCGAGCAAGAAAACTATCAGCTATTTGCCTGTCCAGCCCGGTGTAGGTGAAGGCTTTTCGATTGTCCGCATCGGTATCTGATTTACGGCGTTGATGTCGGCCGCTGCTACCATCCTTTGTGCACGTTCTGCGATGAGACTTGGAATGCCGACCATTTATCTCGACCGCGGCACAAGGCTGAGGATGAGGGTGGTGACGATGGTTGTGAAGAGACGCCATTTGTGAACGATACGAACAGTAGGAGTGCCGTCCTGGACGTTTATGTGGTAAAGTCATACCGCCACGGTAGACCAGTGGCAGCGGTGGTAGTGTTACACCTGGAGGTAATAACATGGGATAAGGGGGTGGCATTCCAAGTGGTGGTCGCATCATCGGTGTCAATGGTTGTTGTACAGGTGGTAGGAGCTGTAACGTAGTGGATGATGGTTTAATTTGTTAGTTTTTTATGTCAATTTATATTGTGTATGTAATTTATATTCATGGGGGTGTGGGATGGAGGGTGATATTGATGCGACGGAGATTGATAGTCGGATGGACAAGGGAGAAACTAATAAAGCGGCAAATGTAACATGGTATCTTCAGTGACAAACTAGAGACTGATTGTGTGCGGAGTTAGAGTTAGTTACTTACTGCATTTCCCAATGATGCTGGTATTAAGATAACCGAACGCGATGCTATAGTATCCTTAACAGAGCCTGGTTTTAGTGATGAGTAGATAAGTTGTGAAGCAAGTTGATCCTTTTTCACCAACTGAAAGCAAAACTTTATCATTAGTTTGTATAGGAAAATTTTTTTGCGTGGATACTTTACATTATTCGTTCCCGATGACAGGGACATCGCTTTGATGTACTCCTCTATTGTGTCATGTTCTACAGGCAAACCGTTGTTCATATTGTCGTACATGGATTCATCGTGAGAGGATCTAAAATTAGGAAAAATAGTTTTAACGGAATTTTATTTAACTTTGAGAATTAGAGGAGTCATTAAAAATCAATTTAGATATAGTATCGTCCATGCTTTCTTATAAATCCAGTACTACTGACTTAATTACGTACACCTATGTGTGTCCGTGTTGATTTAACCAACCGTTTGTGTTTTAAATTGCAGTTCTAACACACTAACATGGACTTATGAATTTGTTTTATCGAAGGCCAATGATATAGTACATTGGGTGCCCCGTTTAAATTTCGGATCAGAGATTCCTAGGTTCGACCGGTGGTTCTTTTAAAAGAAAGTGATATAACGATCCATAAACGAAAACCGACATAATACTGAATTAGTTTAAAAGCAAGCTGAAACTGATGTTCGCAGTAATGATCGAGTACTTGAGGAAAAAAATTCAAACATTTAAGATAAAAAAGGGAGGAGGAGCAAATGATACAAAGGACTTTGGTGTCAGCAGGATCAGGAAATCGAGCCTTTAACTCCTACTAATCAGTTGCATGCTCTGACTCGTGAGTTACCTCGCCTTTGACAAATCTTATCGCAAACCCATGAAACAATAGAATATGTAGTTTCTAAATCTCCAGTTAGACTGAAGAAAACAATCCGTTTATGATTGGGAACCCCAAATAGGCAAATAGAAATGCCACCTTCTATCCAACAATTAATTTTATGTTTCTAAATTAATATTTTAAATTTCCTAAAATCACTAATTATTGAGGAATATTTTAGATATTTATTTCCTCTTTATTGTCTTTCGATTCTAATTGCATTCACTCTCCCAACTGAATACTAAAACAAATAATCAATGCTGGCAATGCCGCAAGCTAGTACAATTGGAATTTCCAATTGGGAAATTTTCTGATGTCACTCAATATCCATTTAACATACCTGTTCATTGACGTTTCAGAAAAGAAAAAAAGATTAGTAACATCTAGCCATAACAAAATATTAACTTCAAATAAAATCTTGTTTTGTGTTAAAAGTTAGCATGTTTTTGCAAAATATTCACCATTCTTACATAATAAAATAGTCACCATCAAAGTGGGAATAAATTTGTTTGGTAATTCATCATTAATCAAAGCCAAAGCACTGGATAAAGTTGACGAGGATTTTCTTTGTTGCAGAGGAACACAACCACAACCAGACAACAAACAAAAAAATTCAATAAAAGGAAAAAAAAATTAGTACTAGTAGACGTGGCTTTACATCCGAACAGTGTGGATAGTCTAAAGATTTATCAGAGAAATGTTCGCCAATATAAGAAACCGTTTCTTGACGGTAATGGTGGCCGACCACCCAGCAGCATTGCCTGCACCCGACGGCTCTCGTGGCTCACACCAAAAGCACCACCTTGCCGATAAGTTTGCTTATGCCAGGCCAGGTTTTTTGCAATTACTCACGAATGACGAGCTGAAGGCATCTGCGGACCATAATGTTCGCCCGATTATTGTGCCGCGCGACATTTCTATCCTCCCGTGGGGCACTGGCTACGCTGAATGTGTAAATTCGGGTAAATCGGAGTGGAATGAGGATCAGGGGGCATTCTGTCGGCAAATTTTGTCAGATCCAGCCAAGAAACACCCGGATTTGCCGTATACATACTTTGGTATTTTCGATGGGCATGCAGGCTATGGTGCTGCCCTGGCGGCATCACATCAATTTCATCACATTCTGCATGAAAAACTGGTGGATATCATCGACATGCTTTTGCCCCGTGGCGAAGAGGAAAACGGTGCTGTGCGACCCGACGGACTGCCCCATCCGAGTCACTTTTACAAGACGGTGACTAGAGATGAGCTTGTGATTGGTGCTCTGGAGAGTGCTTTCTTTAATATGGACGCACTGATTGCCCAGGACCGAGATAGATATCGCGATGCTGGTGGATGTACGGCGCTAGTTAGCCTGTTCATCTATGGAAAGATGTTTGTAGCAAATGCTGGCGATAGTCGTGCAGTACTATGCCAGCGTTCTGTTGCGAAAGTACTTACCGATAGCGAGGAGCGACCCAGTTCTTGTAAAATTTTTCCCGTCCCCTTCTCCTTTGATCACACACCCGAGACAGAGCGTCGTCGTCTAATGAACACCGCTCAGTTGAAGCCGCAGCTCATGGGCCGCCAATACATCGCAATGGAGTATGCTAGGCGACCTCATGCGAAAGACTTGGGACAAAGGATTCTATGCCGGCAGGGCAACACCGAAGGTTGGGTTTATAAAACTCTAAATCAGGAGGATCTCAGAATGCCAGTCGTAACTGGAGAGGGCAAACGAAGCCGTCTTCTGGGGACTCTTGGCGTCACCCGCGGTTTCGGTGACCATGATCTCTTAGCAATTAATACGGGAACCCTAATAAAACCCTTCCTCACGCCACATCCTGAAGTAAATCGTCGTGATTTGTCCAAGATTGTATCCATTCCAGGGGAAAATAATGAAGACGGTGACTATGGAATTCTAGTTATGGCCACCGACGGCCTGTGGGATGTATCGGACAATGAGAGTGTCGCCCAAACAGTGTTCCAAACTCTAGCCAAGTACCCCACTGAAAAGCATCGCTACACAATGGTCGCCCAAGAATTGGTTGCGAAGGCACGCGGAAAAATCAACGATTCGGGGCACTGGCGTTTGGCCGACAGCAAAGCAGCAGCCACCGTCGACGATATCTCCGTTATAGTCATTCCGGTTTATCAGTATTACAAGGAGCACGTCAATTGGGAGCGAAAGTGTGCTGAAATTGCAAAACAAGCAGCTGAACCAGTCGTTACAAATGGAATCGCTGCCGAAGAGGAAGATGAGGTTGCTTCAGCCACATCAGCTCTAGAAGCTACCGAAATACATAGCAATAATGATGAGAAGGCAGAGGAATTGCCCAGCGCAAACGTCATAGCTGACTCTTAAGAGCGTCGATTCTTCTTTTTTTTATACAAAAAAAATAAATTTTAAGCATACAGCGCGAGAAAGAGAGTGAGTCGAGTACATTAAAGTAATATAAATTGTAATTAAATAAATTATTTAATTAATAATAATTATTCCGTTAAGCACCACACTTTGTTTTTCTTGTTTTGGGTTACATTTTGTTCGCAAGATTACAGGTCTATTCTTAGAAATGACTCAGCTTGGGACGCATCAACAACTTAGATAACGCTAGTTTTTCCGGAAATGTGCAATCTCTAATTAAACAATTGGATTGGGAGATACCATGCCGCAGTGAAGGTTGTATTGTTATTATTTTATTTTGAAGTAGGTTGAGTCTTGTAGATCAGAAATGCTATCATCGAATTGTTTTGCTTGATTTTTCGTCAAGTTACTGCTTTTACGATAAGAGCAGCGTAGAGTAAATAGAAAAATGGGAGTGGAGATAAGAAAAATTCTACGCACTTGCATTTTGTTTGTTTTTCTTTTACATTCAGACGTGAATAATAAAATACAGTCTGATAGCAAACGAGGTACATAATTACCTGCAAATGAATACGAATTGAAGATGAACTATGTACATATACAAGACAAGTGCCTATAATTAGGGAAATACAAAAAGCAGTATCTAAATGCATAATGGACAAATATCTGTGCAAAACAAAGCAATTCATTTAAAAGATCAATGCCAAGCAGCTCCAAAAGTGCACTGAAAGTCTCGGCTGGCTTGGAACTCTCTTCAAACCCGCCTAGAGCTAGATGGACACGATAAATTTTTATTTATTGACCCCGAACCCTTCTGTGGTTTACCTGTTACCCAGATAAAGATATAGCTGAATCAAAAAGGGGAGCCCACTGAAATTCATAAACGTATAAATCCTGATGGAATTCATAGCTGGTCATTGCTCTTTAAAATACCAACTCAAGCTATTTGGTATAAGCCAATCGATCTTGAGCCAGTTATGCCTTGGGGATACTAAAAAAACCCCCAAGTATTTAACGACAATGTGCCCCCATTGGTCGGACTAAGTTGCAAATTGCCCGGAGTTGGCTCTATCTTGCCTCCCTCTCAGCTCAAACAAACTTGATTCAGCAAAACCTTTCCATCACCTTGACTCTTTCGAGGGATTTATACATTTTATGTTACATTAATGTACCAGCCGTGACGGAATGTACGACGGAGGTCGTAGTGTTGATTGAGGTTGAAAGACTATCATCCCAACTACATCACGATTAGTTATCCTGTGTCAATCCTGGCATTTCAAACGGTTGAATGGTTTCGATTCTTTGGAGATATGAGAGACAACCACTAATAGATGTGGAAGTGATACAGAAGTCTTTCCGATTGAAACCCGAAATATTAATTGCCCCAAAGTCCAGCACTCTGGAGTAACTCTCAGGCCGTTTTGAATGCTGTGACAAAGCGAATAAACAGAAAACGGGTTAAGCTTTTTAAAACATTTTTATTTAAAATGCAATGTGATCAGTTTTGGTTAAAACCCTTCTTGTTGTTCTATATACATTTTGCTTTAATAAAACTTTTTATATAATTATTTAATAATTAATTTAAGAGTGTGTGTGTGTGTTTGTGTGGAAGTGTGTATAAATACCTTTTTTTTGTTTTTTTTTTAATCTTACTCGATCGAATAAAATACATTTTTGTTTTAAATACAAATAAAGAGGAACGACATCCTCGTTTTGATTATATTCAATAAAATTGTAATAACTTTGTAATTATAGTAATAACTGCATTTTCTATTTGGAATATAAATATATAATAATAAATTCATTGATAACTATAGTTGTCCACTTGATGGTTGGTTGGTATAGTTTGGATAATTGAAAGCAACAGCGTAGCATCGGGGTGGAGCATCAACAGCGTATTAGGCACTGGCGTTAAGAGTTTACGGTAGCACGATCTTTGGCACGACGTTTGGCCAGTTTGGACTGCTCAACTGGACCGATATTAGCTGCCTGCGGAATTGCAATGGCACGGAATGTTGCATCGAGGGCTCCTTTGAGAGCAAGAGATGCCTCCTTCATGGATGATTGTTGCACAGTGGAAGAGTGTGCAGTTAGACGAACACAGGATGGCAGTTGCTCTCGCAACCAGGGATGTTGTAGAATTTGTGACGCTGTTGGCCGATTTTCGGGTACGATGTGAACCATTTGACGCAAGAGGTCTTTAACGACGGGAGACACTTCGGCCCATTTTTGGGAGTAAAGATCGATGTTACCGGAACCGATGCGTTTCAGGATGACATCAGGGGAATCGTTTGGTGTGGAAGCAAATGGTGTGCGGCCGGAAAGCATTATGTAGAGCAGAACGCCAAGGGACCAAATATCGCAGGCCAAATCGTAGCCTTGTCGTTTTAGTACTTCCGGAGCGACAAAATTCGCCGTGTAACAAGGCGTCATTAGAAGTCCATTGTCTGCTCGAAGTTGCTTGGCAAATCCAAGGTCACATAGCTTAAGAGAGTCTGGTGTTTGCCGCATCGACGCGTAAATCATATTCGAAGGCTTTAGATCACGATGAACCACACCGTGGTCATGAAGGTAGGCCACAGCTGATACGATAGTTCGAAGCACAGCGCTCGCTTCACTTTCACACATCGTCTGCACTGTGAGAATGCGATCGAGCAGCTCACCGCCCTTGAGTAACTCCATAACAAGAAAGGCAGAAGTTGAATCCTCATAGACACTAAATAGGGTCACAATGTTGGGGTGATTACCATATCGCAGCATTATCTCTACCTCCTCCCAGCAGTCGTTAGCTGTTTTATCGATGATTTTCACCGCAAAATGTTTCTTGGTGGTTTTATGTTCGCACAAACGACACACGGAAAATGTTCCACGACCGAGCTCCTGCAGGAGATTGTACTCGGAATGGAAGTTTCCCGCTGTGACAACACCGGGTATGCTCTGCTGTGTAACTGCAGCCGTCGCCTGCTGCATTAGGCTCTGGGCGATTGGCACATGACTCGGCGAAACGTCGTCAAGAAGAACTGGCGCAACGAAACTAAATCCACGGAAGATTTCGTGGGCACTGGCACTTATTGGACCGCCAGGAGAGTCTCTTGGCGATTTACTTGTATACTCCACGTCAAAATAAAACGCATCGTCGCGTGAGACCGCTGGAATGAACGGCGGCCGCACTTCCTTCCGCACTAGACCGTCCCAATCGATTGTCGAGAAAAATGGGTGCGCTTTGATGTCTTCGATGCCGTTTGGACCGGCTCCCAGTCGGTTTTGGGGATTACGCTTGAATAGCGCTCGCAACAACGATTGTGCCTCGGGACTCAAGTTCTCGGGCATACCCAGCTTAGTCCGAAGAATCTGATTCATGGTTTCCTGGCGTGACGCGCCATGGAATGGAAGATTTCCGGTCAACATTTCATACATTAATACTCCAAACGACCACCAATCTGCCGCAAAGTCGTGCCCTTTCCTATTCACAATCTCAGGCGCCATATACTCGACGGTCCCACAGAAACTGTACGTCTTTGATCCGTCCAGTGGCTGTTTTGATAGTCCGAAATCGGTCAGGGCGATATGGCCATGTTCATCCAGTAATATGTTCTCGGGCTTCAAGTCGCGATAGATAATTCCCAACTGATGCAGGTGGTTCATCGCCAGAGCCAACTCTGCGAGATAAAACTTCACGTCCTCCTCAGTAAACATCACTTCCTTACTAAGGCGTGTAAACAGATCTCCACCTCGCAGGAAATCCAAAATCAAATACAGCTTTCCCGGTGTCTGGAAAGCATAGTGCAGCTTCACGATAAAAGCATGCCCCACATCTGCCAGTATCTTGCGCTCATTTGTACTCCTCACCCGATCCTTCACTTTCAGTGTCGCCTTCTTCAGCACTTTCATGGCGTACAGCGCACCCGCATCTTTGCCAATGATTTTTCTCACAAGAAACACTTTTCCGAATGAACCCTCGCCCAGTACCCGCAACAACTCGAATTGTGACGGATCAGCCTTGTCATGACCCTCCTTGACCACTTCCCTTAGTTCTATCTCACTCTCCCTCATTTCCGTGTCGTCTTCGCAATCCATGTGTTGGTGGTTGTCTGTAGCAGAGTCTCGGCCACAGCAAACGATTCCTTCCATGATTGTTTCAGAATCATCCTGGCACACATCCGAGCTGCGCTCGCTAGCACCAGAAGCAGGAGTCACAACATTGTTGGACACTCCCAGTCGCAGATCTTTGATCGAGTCAGCGAGTGGCATTGTACAGTGTTGCTTGTATGTGTGTGGGATGGGGGCTGCTTCAAAACTGGAACAGTGGAAACTCGGGTGGAAAGTTTTACAAAATAAAAAAAAAACAACGTTTTCCCTAGATCGGTGGACTGGTGTCTGGCATACTGGATGGTGATTGTTTCCCCACGATGGAAATTGTTGATTTATTGGTATTTTTAGTCGAGGAAAAAATACAAAATTCACGCACAGATAGAGAAAACAAACACGATGAGCAAATTCCCAATTGCCAAATGACAACACGAACGTCAAATCGACAATTGAACAAATTCAAGGTGGAACCACACAGTTATGGTGGAATGGTTCACTGAGTGTGTTCAGTTGTGTAGTGTGGTGAATTTCAGTCACTGTTGAGAGAGAACGATTTGCATAAATCGAAGTATGTCCATTTTGAAACTGTTTCCACTAGCTCAATAGTTCGATGTACTATGTAACTATGTACTAAGTTAGACATTAATTATATCGAACTAATAAATTATATCGAATTTGAGATATAATTGTGAAAGACTGAATGAATGTAATTATTGTCACCCCTTTTTGAATTCGAATTTCTATATATGTATGTAGTCATGTATGTACATTTACAAAGATATCAAAGTGAATTTGGTCCGTCCGAAGAAATTAAATCATCACAATGCAACGATCCGTTAATTGGAGTCGGAGTCGAGCGCTTTACACGCACCCTCGTGAGGTCTGGCTCTTTTGAATTTCCTTTTTCAACTTTCATCCTGTGAGACTGACTCGTTGGCAAATTTGACATTTCTCGAGATTATTGAATATTGTTTGATGGGAATTAGACTTTTTCACTCGGTTTTGATAGCCTTTGCGGGATATATGCAACTTTCGATGCATCTCAAATAAACATATAAGTTCTGATGTCAATTATCGAGTCCAACCGCAATACTTCGATATTTTGCACTACCTGGTACCTCACTCAAGCTAATGTCTTTTCTCTTTTGCGTGTGATACCGGACTTAGTTTTTCGATAAAATGAAACTTACCTGAATGTCTTTTTTTTTTTCTTAAATAAACATACAAGATTGGAAATTTAGACAAGTCTTCAGTGATCACCGTGGTTTAAGTGGGAAGTACATTGGACTACGGAACAAGGGATTCCATTTTCAATCCCTAAACAATACTTAAACTTTATTTTACGGCTCCACCGCGAGCGTCTGACAAACATCCAAGCGTAAAACTGTCATGAGGAAGCCCTTCGGACACGGCATTAAACAGTAGGACCCTTTCATTCGTGTAAAGACGTATTTTATATGAGAAGTGTTCATAGTTAAGTCATCAGCGTACGCGAACTGGGAACTAACCGCTTTTAGTACTTTTATAAACTAAAACTTTTAAGAATCGGGTTTAAAATATTCTGTAAAATGAAACTAATTCTTCGTTAAATTTTCAACAAATAAGAAAATGTTTCAAAAAATTTCGAATTTACTTTAATTTCTGGTATTGCTTCTGGAATGCTTTTTAGAAAACATTTACCTTCCGCGATAAGAGCTTGTGCAGGGACTTCACTTACTTCTTCTTGAGTTTGGCTCATGAGTGCGGCTTCTCTCGAGATAAGACTAATTTGGATGTGATTATATTACTCGAGTCTTCAAATTCGATAATGAACAATACATTTTCACACAATAGAATAAAAATCATCATACACTACGACTGTATTATATATGTGCACCGTTACATAATTGTTACGAGAACATCTATTCTATCCTAACCAATTCTTACTTAACGTTTTATCGATTAATTTATAGTTTTATATCTGTTTTGATATCTTTTCTTGGACAGTTTTAAAGCATATGTAAAATTCCAAGGGTGTCCATTAATCAAAATATATCATTGTGCATAATTAACATATTAATAGGTCATCAGTAAAAAGAAAACAATTGGATTTCAAGACATTAAGTGATAGTAAGTTCCAACCTGGCGCTCATAAGCGTATCGATCATTAGGTTTACACTCAGAATAGAAACCATTCATAACTGAAATGGACAGCTTTCATATTTTGATAAATCACTGCGCAAAAAAGAAAAAGAAAATTCTTTAAAAAGAAATTTCTACTAACTACACATTCTCCTTTGCGGCATTAATTTATGCTAAAAGATATATCCATCGAAACTCAAAAAAGGTATTTTCGCATATATTTACAGTTGGTCATGCCTATGATTAGCAAGTAAAATTATTGCTACGGAATTTCACTTTCTTCGATTTAAATCGATGAAAGCTTCCGCTTAAATGAATTAATACTTCGGATCTTCATTTCATTTGTGTGTATACCTAGTTTTGCTTTCTGAAATTATTCTGTACATATTATTCTTACCTTGAGCAAAGTCTTAAAGCAGATTTGTAAACGGACATCACGCTGACAACAAAGTGTAAGCCAAGTGTCAAGACTAGCCAATATGCAGCGGTAATTTTTTCATTGTTCAATTTCGTCGGTTCGAGCTACGAAAAAGAAGAGAAAATAAACAAAGTAATAAAATATATAATTAATTAAGTCAATTTTCACAGTTCGTTTTTTATTTTCAAAGACATAAGATATTTAAGGTATTTAATTGATCACAATCAAACAAGACACGCCAACACCAACACAGCAGTGCTGATTTGATTAAAATTTCGTAATGAAATCATATACTCGTATAATGGCAAGCGCTTTCGGGCTAATTATAATACAATTACTATTTTTCGGAATTGTACTGGTTTCTTTGGCCATTCAATGACTGTCCTAATTCGTTTATTCTCTTTGGTCGAGGGGTTTCAAATGACCTTCGTATGAAGTTGGAGCAATATTATTGAATGGTTAAGTGTATTTCAAATTAGAGAATGGTTTTCATTTCTGATTAAGCTGATATTTTTGTTTTTATTATTATATTTGTACTTCTGCTATTGAAAAAGTCTTACGCAATTCAAGAGAAGTATTACTGAAAATCCGAAATTAACATGCGAAAAGCGAGCGCATTTAAATACTGCTGCACGTTTGATGTAAAGAATGTGATGGCTTATGATTTGTTATCGTAGACGTGATTACTGTTTACTGCAACTATTATTGTGGTATGTAGTTCACTTCTTAGAAGAAGATGTGGTCAATTCAAGGAAGATTCTAATTAACACACATGGCACGGATTAAAAGTGTTTCAGTTTCAACGATGCAAGTGGCATTCATTGATAATAGCACTGAATTTATTTGTAATCATTACATTCTGGTGGAGAAATTCATTTACTCTCAGCTGTTTTATACAAGTCACGAACACAAGACGAATGGTCGTGAAAAACCATTTGCATTCCTTCTTTGGAAGATCTCATGCATCGCTAAAAATTGGGTCTGAAGAAACTAGCAAATTGTGGATAGTCCTAGTACTGATCAGTGCTAGTAAAGATTCGTGATATTTATTGAAAACCCTGCGCTCTATATTTTATATTGTTTTTGCTGAATTTCTAACATATCCGCTGACAGTTTGTGAAAAATTAATTTGTGACAATTTTTTAAGCCACACCATAAAGTTTTGATAAGTACTAAAGAGAGTTTATAGCTCTTGCTCAGTACAAATTATTCTAGCCGCTATAATCAAAGTGTTAGGAGGATGACACCATTAATTTACAAGAATGGAGTCGTAGATACATGTAAAATAAATATTCACATGAACATCCTAATCGCCTAATCACTTCACAGCTAGAGAATGATTTTCTTTCTCTGTAAATTTACGTTCCATAGCATACGATAATTCTTCGATATAACCTTTCAAAATGATGCTGAATTGTTCGTTCTTTTGGGGGGTTTTCGTTTTTTAAAACTCTGTTTCTCCTAGCTTCATTGACATTAGGCATATTGAAGTCTTTGCCAATGGAAGATGGTTCAAACTTAAGGATTATTATTTCCTGAGTGTGCAGAAAACATTGCAAACCCCATTCCTGAAAATCAGTCCGCAAAATTTCTCTTTACTTGGAAGACGGATTGCATTACAGATCTGGGGCTAAGCCATGATAGAAAAATTTGTGTCGAAAATCAATAAATCCTCTCACAGCCTTAAAATGATATATTTATCAAAAAAATTTGGTATCTATGGAACGTATTCCACATTTAGCTTAAGTACGCAGTCTTTTTTCGGGAATGCAACCTTTGCACATATGGACGGTTTATGTACAGAAATAACTTTTTATATTCACATGGAGACCATTACAAAAACGAAGTTTCGTATTGAAGACTACCAAAATATTTGCATCGTAATTCTAAGCATGAATATATTTTCTATAAATAAAAACCAAAGACTCACAAACAAAAATAATTCAAGTCACTAACCTTTTCTTCTCGTTTACTAATGTCCCTTGTCAGACCAACACCCGAAATGGCCAACGCCAGTGTACTCGTCGCAATGCACACCAAACTTAGCGCCAGAAATCCGGTTTGCACCTTTCGCATATTGATTACACCCAGAGCACCTGTTATCGCCGCAATTCCACCAGTCCATACACCACTGCCAACAGTTGCCAGTGAAGCCCCACGCACTATCAGCAAAGCACCCAATGCGACAAGTGCGACACTTGACAACAATTGTACCACTCCCAGAGTTACCTGATTGGGAAAAGAGTTCCGTCGACTCGCCTTAAAATCCTTCACTGAATCACCTTTGATCTTAATCAACTCTGGTGGAAATCTTTGTTTTTTACTGATTTTCGAATCCAACGTGGCTGTGCGACTTTTAGTCAACTCGGTTGACTTTGGAGGTGTTAGCTGTTGTTTCTCGAACTCCGCGTGGGTGATCAATTTCGGTGCCTCGTTTCGATGAGCTAGTGCTTCATTGGGCTTCTCTGTTGTAGTCATGTAAACAGGACTTGAGTAAATATGACTTTGAGCATCCTGCTGCAGTAGTCGATCTCCATTGGTTTTCTCATTCTTCGTTATAATTGAAATCTGAGAATTTGTCAAACTGTTCTTGTTATGATTATCAAGATTTGTCGTATTCGTGCTACTATCCATTGTAGTTTGCATTAATTCCTCATTTCGATCAACAATTGTCTCCATACTGCCCACCGTTGAACCAAGCGAATCAATGGTACGTGCCGGAGATTCCGATTGACGGCGATCAGCATTAACAAACTCGTTAGCCTCCATTACATAGATTGAAGGTGATTTCAGTTAAGAGGAATGTTCTAAAGAATGAAAAAAAAAATAAAGAAAATAAAACGAGATTAGATATTATGGCTACAACATGTTTTTTGCGCGGCAAACTATAGGAAATATCAAACCTACGACAAGGAATTTTAAGGTGAATGCACACTTAATGAAAGCATGGTATTATCAGACTTAAACAAGAAACAAGAATTCATTCATTCATTCCATGGAACCCAAGTGAAAGTATTTTCGTTGATATGGCTAATCTGGTTATAAATGTTATGTAGCATACAGTAAACCCGGTACAAAAGCCCGTTTTCTTCCATCTTGACGGGCTACCAATGATAAGATTCAAGTTATTTCGTCGTGTCGGCAAATATCGACTACCAAACACTACGATAGATAATGTATCTATAGTTTAGACGACTTCAGACTGGGACTGGTTTCATTGGAAAACTTGTTGTTGTCAGCTTTGTTGTTGCTTTTAGTAGTCAGTAGTCAGTAGTTCGGTGCATACTTGATTAGACCAAAAATGAAGAAAATTATTGGTCGCTTGGTTGTCTATAATATACCACTACTGCACTACACAGAAAGTTTTGAAAACCGGCTTTAATGGCCGAGGGGTATAATGGAGTGTGTACAAAATTGAAATCGAAAGTATTGTGTGCTCTATAATGGGTAATAAAACATACACTGAGATACTTTTAGGAGAAGCAACAGTCTCGTTACGTTTTGGCCTATGAAAATATTATCAAGTTACATACACGAGTTAGAGAGTGTTTCTTGGTTAATGTTGGCTTGTTAGCGTATCAACATTTTTGCATAATTAAATGGAAGCTGGTATGTTTTTTTTTTTTTTCTAACACATATCTCGTACTCATTGGTGCTGTATTGAACGTAATTAGGCGATTTTGAAAGATAATTATAATAGTAACAATCAAGCGTGTTTAGCTCATCAGCAGTTCGCATGTTGCATTGAATTAAGTTAGGTAAACATTATTGGAGTCAAGTCTGATTGGTAGCATGTACACATGTAAGTTAAGTTAGCCTTAAACCTGTTCAATGACTCTATTTGGCAGTAGTTGAAGATTCTGCTTTAAAAGATTATGCTTTGGTCAAAATCTTAAATTTGAAAACATCACATCATTGGATTTACAAAAATACCACCATTTTTTTAGTGGTAGAACTGTATGTAGGATGAAATGCGTGTTAAGAAATGTTGCATTCCACAAATTAAGTCTACACAAACTATACTAAACGCAGTTCCCGAACGTAGTTTTAGTCAAAAAATAAGCGGGACTGAGTTAATTTCATCCAATGAACAATCTAATCATCTGTACATTGTGTTTAGGCAAATGTTGGGATCACCTTCAGCTCTCTTAGTGAATTTTCTTTGATCTCTTCCAAACGGGTCCAACGAAGTAGTAATTTGAGTTTTGGAAATAGGAAAAAATCACAGGTTACAAAATCTGGAGAACACAGTACTGGTCGATTAGAGGGATGGATTTTGGAACAAGCTGTACTGCGACGCGTCTCATGTGCATAATATCCTCTTAACTGTGACAAAATGATTCGTGAGAGATAGATAGTTCTTATGAAACCTCTCAAAGGAAAATCTGACCGTGGAAAAGTTTGAAGAAAACGTTGCAGCCGAAGCGGCCAGTATCGAAAAAAGACCCAGAAATGTGGATTCGGCGTCGATCACCTGAATTAGTCAGAGAGTCAACTAGACTTATTTTGCGGTTGGATTTGGGCCTACATCCGTATAAGATTGTGCTGGCGCAAGAATTGAAGACGACTACAGACAACGCCATGAGATCGCTCATAAAGCGCTGGAAATGTTGGCCGTATATACGAATTTCGACCAAACAATCATCTTCTCAGACGAGGCCCATTTTTGGCTCAGCGGCTATGACAACAAGCAGAATTGGCCTTGTGATAGAGAAATTTGGCAACTGGGTCATCTCACGACTTGCGTTCATCAATTGGGCGCCGCCGCGATCATGCGACTTAACACCACTCGATTATTTTCTCTGTGGATACGTCAAGTCCTTAGTCTAACAAGCCAACCACTTTGAACATTCTAGACGCTATTGGCGGTAAAAACGGCACACAGTCGACCGAGTCATCAAAAATTCGACCGACAGCTTGAAACACTGCCAGTGAAGACAAGGCGGTCATTTAAATGATGTGCTTTTCCACACATAGTGTTTTTTATTTCAATTTTGTTCCTGTAGTTCTTATCTGGTCAACCTATATTTACTATTATTGACATTTAAGTGATTCTCATGTTCCTCTTTTCCGTTACATAGTCACATTATGAAGATTGAATCTACATAAAGTTCTTCCTCCATGCATTTAGTTTCGTAACACACGTAGGTACTTAATTAAACTTATTTAACTACAATTAAGACCAACTAGTCCACAATCAATGTCAATAACAATATGCAACGATTCTTATTTCTTTTTTCGCACTAAAAGTAAATAAATTGTGACAATTACATCAACCAAGAAAGGGTCATTAAAAGTTATGTACCTGCATATACACTTATAATAATGAATGCGACCATCAGACATTAGGTGATACAGCTAATAATCTTTGTGAGATGATTGCATTTATAGGGATACTAAAAACATTTTAATTCAGCAACTTAAAATTGGAACAAAGTTGAATTCTGTCAACATAGTTAAATTCTAAGCAATCACTTATACTGACATTTTAGAATAAAATATCAAATTTAACTTTGTCTCTAACCCCTGATTATGCAAATTTGGTTCTTTATTTTATTTGCATATATTATTATTTTCTTACATAAAAGGAATTTTAATTCATGAACGGAATATTAACCTACTTATCTCACAATTCATACTCGTAAATCAAAATTACCGTATAGACTATGTATGCATAATATTCGCGATCTTTTCATCTTCTTCATCGAAGAGGAAAATGGATCAAGCATATTCGTGATGTTGATCCTATCTTACGAGATGGAAGAATTTAAAGAAGAAATATTTATTTATGTTTGTTGACTAGGTCAGACTATATCAATATTTGGTGCTGTTTATTAAATAGGTTATCTTTGAGCCCCTTCCGAAGAAGTATTTTAATCAAAATTCATTTATGTTCAAAATTTACATCACAACTCTGTTAATACCCACAGCTTTCAAGTCATGAAGTAACGGTAAGTGTCAAATAGGAATGTAAACGAAACGACCCTTTGAAATGAAGAAAGGAAACACTGCACATGCACACGATTTTCCCATAAGTGACAGAATTAAATGGTATGTTACCGGTGCGTTCAGAGATTCTAAAACAACTATGAAATCTGAAAACAACACCTTCAAATCAAAGCAACTTTTATTAAACATTTTTTCTTCGATTTTAAAAGAACAAAAAAATTGTTGAAAAAAATATTTTTGGTGGCTAGTACTTCTGGTAGCTAGTACTTTGCAGATTTAAGCGGAACTCAAATATGTACGACCAAACGTAGGCTATTCAACTAGACTATCGGTTTAGGTAATTTGAAAAAAAAAACTAAGCATCTTTTTGAATAAGTAAGTCGATATCACAGCCATCACTGTTAGTCCTCGTCTCAACAAAAAATTGCAAAATCGTTTTGCAAAGGCTTACGAAGACAAGTCTCAGTCCTTATGGAAAAATATTTTGTCGACCGACGAAAGACGGACGACAAGCGGACTAGCCAATCAATTTCTTTCCGAATAAGAAGACCACCCTGGAGACTCACTTAGAGCAACACAGTGACGAATCTATGCCTGTATCATGATTTAAGGCATTATTTAAGTTTTCTTAAGAATTGGCATCAATACCAAGGTTCCGATCTTAATCCAACGCTAAGCCTTTGAAATAATGTGAACTACACAGTTAGAGTCAAATCCAAAACAAAATTTAACGGACTTTGGTGGAGCATAAAATCAGCGTGGGATACTATTCTTTTCGGTACATGCACAGTAGGCGCTTGCTTGAGAGTCTACCAAAGCGTTGACGAGAGATTTTAAAGAGAAAAGCATATCCAACAAAATAAAAACATATTTTCATATTTATTTATAAATCTTTTATGTCTCCCTGTGCTTTCTATCTGACCAGCTAGGTAGCCTTTAACGAAGCCTTTTTTTCTTAACTGAACATCTATTTTAAAAACAAATGTGTGCTCTGTTAACAAAGTATAATCTTTATACATTGGAGGAAAATACTTTAATGTACTTCAAAATAATGATTTTACTAACAAACCATCATTTCTAACACATTCATCGTAAAGTAAGATTGAAATGATCGAATTAAAGGCACTAATTTTTGCATCCTCTGTCAATCATTTTTCTTTAATGGACACATTATTTTTTCAGCTACCTCGAGGGAAGGTAGAATGACCTCCAAACATTTTGTTTATAATAAAAAAAACACTACAAAAAAGATACTGATGTTGTAGCCATTGAATGTTAATAAAAGTGTTTATTAGAGCACGTATGTGGCACATCTTAAGAATCTCAGTAGGTTTTTCCAAAAACAAAAAATGTGCTAAATGTCTATGACCAGAATGGAATTCCAAAAGTAATAGAAATCAGCGCGCCAAAGCATTAATTTATTAGAGAACTCTTTAAAACTACGTTTTAAGCTTTCAAAGTCTTAATTAAAAATTATCATTAATAAATGCTTACATATGTTTATTTGTTCTAAGACAATTTTTTGTTTATGTTGTCAATTATTAATACAAATAAGAGTTTAATTTCCCCTTCAAAGCAAAAGTATTAAACTACTGGTATCCCTCCATAGTCACTTCGAAAAAGAATACTCGTATTTATACCGAACATAGACTTTGCAATGATTGATCACATCACATCGCAAATTGCAAATTATGTATATGTACATAGATATATCAGAAGATACTTCCTGGTGGAGCACAGTTGTGGCAGCCTACTTCCAGAAACTTGGCGCATTGCATGCCATTCACACAGTACTACAGACAGACACTTGTTGAATGAGACACTTGTAGCTATTTTGAAAAAAATAAAAACAACTGTGGCGAATATTTCTAAAGACGATATTTCTTCCCAACCGGAAGAAGGTGTGGAACTATGATTATGTAACAAATGAGGTAAGAAAAAATGTTTTAATTGATTTTTTCTAATTTCGAGACAAGTTAAGGAGTGTACAAGAGGCACATGAACCAACGAACAATGCAATCGATTCGGTGCTGAATTTTTGTGCACCCTATTGAATGTTATTTAGTTTCAAAAATACACTTTGTCATTTGTTAAAAAGATTACAGAAACATTTGTATAAATGGATGTATTGGACATGATGCTATCGCTCAACAAATCCGAAAACTATGGTGCCATTAGTCCATATACATTTTTTCCAATCTTTTCTATCATTTTTGCTATACTATTTCGCACGAGCGGAACGAACCTGTCGTTTGCAAAGATATTCGCAAAAATGAACAAAGGAAGTGGAATTGGATGAATGATCTAAATCAATATGTTCTAACATTAAACTTTATCAAGAGTTTATGGAGCGCTCTATGCAGTCTAACGAATGGCAAATCTAAGGTTGAAGCACAGTGCGACGCATAAGTTTCTACTGAATCTCTGTGTTTAAATGATAATCCAGTACCAAACTGCTAATGGATTTTAAACATACATAAATCAGTTATCCTCCTGTCCTATGTAAATACATATTATGTACCTCACAATGATTAAAATTAGTTTGTGTTTCTAGGTGGGTATATCAAAGTAAGGCAATATTCACCTTACTTGCACTTGCATTATAATTGACTAATTGACATACCCTACGAGACCGGTTTTCAGCACAAAACCCTAATATCATAGGTTAAGTATAACCAACCTTAAAAAAAACGCTGAAACTTGTTTTATAAATTCAAATCTCGATTATTACACCGTGTACAACACGGAAGTTTAGATGTTGCGCATACGCCCCATGCTACCGTGTCGTGTGCTCTCCCTCCTTTTAAAACTGGTCAACATTTTTGTTTTCATAAAAAAATTCTCCAATCTATTGTTATTAACTAATTACGTCTTGTCTTGTTTACTTTTAAATTTGTTTTCTACCATGGTGTTACCCAAGGAGGTTGTCATACCAGTTATAAGGTCACAAAAAAGAAGCATACTTGAATACCAAAAGTATTTAAGTGATTTGACACTCAAACTTACCAGAAAAAAAAAAAACAAAACAACAGAAGCTATGATGGACAACCGATCTGCTTGAGATAGAGTTGATTTATTCCGTATCTAGGTATGTTACACAATCGACAAAACTTTTAGTATCCACGTGACAGGTTGAAGAAATCCATTCGATGACTGAAACACTTCACAGATTGACAAATTAGGCACCGCCAAGAGACAAGAAACAATGCCCTCTCTAGGAGTACGTACACCACAATATTCGATTCGAAACGATTTTTACAATTTTCTGCACCTTATTTACAATTTGCGGTTAAATGAACTAATAACTTCAACAGTACGGGTATATTGCACTATACCACAATTTAGCAATCACTTTCCTTTTTCATTGCAATGACGACGACGGTGCATACAATTAGCACGGGAAATCTATCTCAGTCGTTTATGGTAGATCACACAGTTTGGTCTTAGATCAAGTACTGAACTGCAACACTCACACACCTCTTTTCACCAACTTCAGCGATATGTACTGATGGAACTATGGATCTATTGTAGTATGACACACTTTGAGCAGATTGAGCACCTTTGAATTGAATAGTGGTTACAATAGTAGGTAGCACCAGCGATAGAATGCAATATTTGTTCTTCACAAACAATAAAACCTCAGTTGCTTCGACGACAACGACGACGACAAATAGCACAGTAAATAAAAGATTGAATAGAACTTCAGCGGTTTTTTCATAGAGACCTATCGCTTTTATTTAAAAACGTAAAAGACGTTGATTTCGCAAACCACAGGGAAAAAAAATTCCCAAGAAACCAAAAAAATAAAACAGAAGAAAAGTTTAAAAGCGCGCGGAGTGCCGATTTAAGACATCGAATATCTCTTAAGTTGTGGTTGGTCTGGTGGCTTTGAGTGTACTAACATCGCTGGAGTACCTGTTCGAATGGAAGTATCTGACGTTGACGCTAATGTTCAGCAGCAGCGCGATCGCGGTGTTTCGGGAAGGCTTATGAGAGATGGTTGTTTTGGAACGAATGGTGCGAGATGGCTACATGGTATGCAGGTGAGTTGTAAGCTAAGTGGCTGTGGTTATGCAGTTAGACGTGCGTACATGTTAGCACACACACCTGTTTTGGCGTTGGTTGATGATAGAGGAGACTGGGAAAATAGGCAATAGATGATTGCATTGAGAATGCATGCTGTAGGTAAATGAATTTTATTTTATTTTCTTTTTTTTTTTTTCTTTTATAAGTAGCTACAACCTTTGATTTTAATCTTGTTTAAAGAAACTCATTATAAAGTCGTGTATTTTGGTAATTTTCTTCTCATAATTTTTAAAATTAATTGACACTTTTTTTTTAATGAATTGGATGGGAATGACTTTCGTAATAAATAATTTTAATAATATAAGTCCATGAAACCATGAAAATATTCATTAAGTTTTGTCATTATTTGTAATATTGGAGATATTGTTTATTTATTTTAAAAGTACGTACATTTGCACATGATCTTGCGAATTTCTGCTCCTACTTTAGTCCAGGTTAGAGCTTGTAATGCAGCTATGAAAGCCTCTGGTTTTTGCGCTCCTCAGTTCACCTAAGTTATGATGGTGGTGGCAACCGTACAAAGAAAATGAAAATGGGTTGCCCATACAACCACTATAGAAGACATTTAAGAAAATGCCAAAAAGTGTTCGCGATGATCTGTCTAGTGACATGACAATATCAGACTTTATTATACAATCTACCTGCTGGCTTGTAGGGAGAAAAACTCCAGGATCCTTTTTTCGAATAGAATTTCTATGGTCCACTAACCTCAGAATTCCGAGGAAGATTCCTAGAGTAAGTGCGTTGGACTACATAACAGAAGGTTCTTGGTTCCATATATATGTATGTTTTCAATCGATTGCGTTCGACCATTCGATATGGGCTATAACTGCCTCACCGTTGGAACATCGATTGTACAAAGGTTATATAGTATATTCCTTAGAACATCTTTATTTTGCCTGGAATATGAACCAGTGGTATTAAAGCCGAAAAAAAATTATGAAATATCCAGCTGCTTGAAGAAAACCTTCTTTGGCGATTTTACAAATTTCACATCCAACTTATTTGAGAAACTAAGGAGAGTCTACATCTCTAGAGTCTGGAAGCTTCTTATATCGTATTGCAGTGTACGTAAAGGATATACGTACATATGTGATACGTCCCCGATTGACACGGTTGTGAGAAACTAGGCACTGGCTCCCGTACGAACCTGTTTATAACTGACAAATATCACAGGTGCTTTTGAACATATCTCAGAGTTGTTACAACATTCCTCATCGACAATAATCTGTCAACTTAAGCCCCCTCTGAATTTCGTTCAATCAATCTATGCGACAAAATATTGCTCACATGTTTTAAACATAAATACCTACCTACACCCGGTGCTCTCAAGAACGACATTGAGAAGATTCTAAGAATAAAATAATTATCACGCTCCGTAAAAAATACGTACGAGTGCCAAACCAGTTTTAACGAACACTTCAATTCTATGAGACCTCTTAGGTCACACAAATCACAGAATGGAACACCTCGGAATATGATTGCGTAATTGATTGAGATCACGATGCGTTTATGAGTGGAATGCGCTGCTTTGCATGAAGTGACATTCTTCCAAGTCGCGCACAGATCTTGTCAGATATTACTTTCTATTAGTTAATTACCAAAACTTTTCCCGAACTTCGAACGAATTTTCTTTGTGCATCTGGCGAAGTGTGTAATTACGGCAATTAACTGAGCTGTGCTGAGCTAAGCGATCTTTTAAGATCACCCCTCGGCGAACCGGAAAATTAAAGGCGAACATTAATTACTACAATCATTGGATTGGATGAATGGATCAAATAGATACAATTTTAGAGAGGATGGAATGTGAGTGGATTTCGATAGCCAATAGTGAGTGTTAGTAATATCGTTTCCAAGTTCGTTAATAGAACAAATAAACACAGTCTCTCGTCGAGAGATCTGTAATTACGACATAACTTTCTTTTTCCAGCCGCATTACACGAGAGGCACTGAGATGTGGTCAAACCACAGCACCGCACAGACATCGGCCAGCAAAATAACATGCTATCGAACCAGCTACATTGGTTTGCAGCACCTGCGGCTCCGTCGGCAGATGACACCAGAAATGGTCATTATGCGAAAGTAAAAATGATGAGAATAAGTATCGATCAGGTGGTAGTGGTTGATGCAGTGCAATGTGTTGGGTTGAATCGCCGGTGTGTGGCGACTTTTCAGCTTTCACCTGGCTATTCGTAAACTTTGACTTCTACGTGGTGATCCTCATATACATACATACATATGTCAATAATTTACACCCATCATACAGGTGGCAGATCTGTTGGTCGACATACTTATACATATGTAAGTGAGTAACTAGCTATACTATAGGTACTGTATGGGTTCACAGTATGCCTACTGATGATATTTTTGGTCTATCTTTTGGGAGGTAAACAACCGTAGCTGACTGCCGCCGTTGACGGCAGAGGTTACCAATGAATTTGTTATTATATGCGCGCCTCCGATCGTGCTCGGAATACATTGGCCAAGCTAAGGAGGTCTGACGAATTACACTACTGCCAAAATAAGGTCTACTTACCTGCTTGTACTCTTGCATAGATTCACTTAAGAGAAAGCAGCAACAACTAGTGAAACTGTGCCAATCGCCTGACATTTCAAGGTAAGCAGTTTTACTTATGCAATTGGGTTATAAGAAAGTTCGATACACTTAGTCCATGGGGCGGCGACTTAGTTATTCCAAGAGTGTAATGGTCTCAAAGAAAGGAGGGGTTTGTTCTGGGTGTAAAAAAAACTACAAAAAGCCTTTTAGAGTTGAAATGCAAATGGGATTTGGGGAAATCAAGACTGCTTGATCCATCCGCTTTCTTTGGCAGTTATTTTATTTGAATATATAGAGGACGATTAGATACACAAGGTGTTTTGGTGTTTTAACGAACAAGTAACGCTCAAGTTTAAATATGTTGAGATACTGGCCTATCAATTATAGTCTCTGAATCTAGAAGAGTTGTGAATGCCTTACCAGAAAAGTTTACAAAGGAAGAGAAAAATAAATACTTTTTGGCTTTCTAATATCTCGGAATGATTCCTCCATACGCGCTTTTTCAACTGTCAGTGTTGCCTAAAGCTGGTATTCCGCATTCAAGCAAACAAAATCATGCTTTAAGCAACCGTTGGTAGTAATAATCTTTCTTTTTTCCACTCGGCTTATTCAAGTTTTGAACTCTTTACCTTTACTATCCATCGTCTTAACCAATGCTGAGTAAGTAACAAATCTAGTGCTTGTAGCCCTCAAAATAACCTGTGATTATTCCGAGTCACACGCTTTACATGTTTTTCTTTTGGTTTGTCTATTTGGACACATTCAATAGTTTCTAACAATCCCTCCTTCGAGCTAGATAAAAAGTTCCGCTTAACTTCAATTGATTAATCATATTTCGAAACTTGTAAAGGAGTTCAATTATCCAATAAGTAGAACAGGTGCCTACCCTACCCAAACGTGCCTAAAACGGTTAAGAAATTTAATATTTTCGAAATCACTTGTCAAGACTTTTGCTTTTTCTATAAATAGCATGCTCGTTGCTACATTTTTATTCTAATTTCATGTAGAGAGCCCAAGTAAACATCAGCAGGACTAAGTGTTACAGGGTAAAATGCAATGTATATATGGACTCTTTTTTGTAGTAATGTACATACATAGTTGTAATTGAAATAGGTTGCAGTGTTTGTTCAAATCTGCAATAAAAACTGCAATTTCGAAGTATTTTACATTGTGCAAGTATTACTCAAGTTTCCGCAATTATGAATCTTCCTGTGCATCAGTGCAACCACATATGGAAGTCGCACCCATTCATATTACGCAACAACAATTATTATTCACTAGATAACAGCACTGTTCAATTGTTACGTTACAATTTAAATGCAAAACCTAATTACTTACATGACACTCAGATAGCAATTAGTTTGTCGCCAGTTACATGAATATTCATATTTTATAGTTTGATGCAACGATAAGCCAGCATATATGGAACTTCTGGTGAAAGTTTTCATGTTTGTTAGCCCTTTACGATGCACAACGACGATTCACCGAAACCGAAAGTGGTGCAAATGTGACTATCAAAGAGCTTCGATCACCATGCACACCGACCATAGAAGTACTTCTTACGTGCACGAGAGTAGAAACGTGGTGTGGCTGTAAAGTGGCATTAATTGTCATTGTCGATTGTCTGTTGACCCATCTATTTATCCTCTTCACCCTGTATCCTCGGAAACTCTATGCGATTATATATTCACATCAGGTATAATGCGTAATTAGAAAATCTCAATCTGGAAATTATTGTAGGAAATAACTCTTTTTGTTATTCGTATTCGTTCTTTTTTTCGCTCGAAAACAACATAAAAACACGAAAAAAGTTTATATAGAAACCTATGTTGCAAAACAACTATGGATGTGACTAAGGCTGAATTTACTTGCTGTAAATCAGTTGCAGGTAACTAATTAAATATCTATGTACATATCCATGTACTAATCAAGTACATATGTACACACGTTAAACCAAACATTTATGAAAAAAACCTATCACTCGTTCAGGGCTGTCCTTGTTATTGAATTCTGAATTCGACACATTTTTTTTGAAAATTAAAATCATTAATCTGGTTAATCGAATGAATTAAATGTATAGTATATGATTTAATAAATAGACTTAGCAGAAAAAGTTAATTTAAGACCCTTTTTTTGCGAGCAGTGCTTCTTTAAAAAACCTACAGCTTTGTCGTATCGCAGATAAATGTTGGACGGAAAATCAGCATCATATTTTTTTTTAGAAACAATGACAGTGGAAAAATCTCATGTTGGTGTATCGTTTTGTAAAAGTCCTTTTTTGACATCAAATCTTTACGTGCACGTTCCTGTGCAATCTGACGAGTTTGGTAGAAATACTAAAATTAGACATTTTTGTGCAATGTACATACATATGTGGACGATCCCCAGTAACACCTAAATGGTTTTTTCTAAATGGTACGTCTGACAAACATCCAAGAGTACATAATGTCATAAAAAACCTTCTTAAATAATAAATTCCCCTTCGGATATAGAATTACCATCTCTATTTCCTCGCTTGTAAGCTTCTCATTCAACTTCTTCTTATTTCTTTCATTTTCGTACCGTGACAGAGAGAAGACCCACCACATCTGAGGCTGTATCCCTTATAAGTTTTTAACATGTTACCACTGGTCGTTCTTAAACGATATTATCGAGATAGGGTCTCTTAAATGGTAAAAGGACATCAGATTGAGAAGAAAATCTAGTAATTTGGATGCGACATATGTCCATGTGTCGTTTCGAATTTTTTTCTGCTCATTCAGCTGCCGGAAACTCAAGTCTTGATACATCACAACATACTACGCGTACTTACTTTAATTTATGATTAAGGATTTTGTCTACCTCAGCTTCGCCACAACATAACTTTAGACGTCTAACGAAGAGTTACTCTTGCCAATCTCTGGCCTAAAAATGCAAGCCCTTGTCAAAAATACCAGAAACACTATATAGGACCAAGTTTTGTTCTATGGCGCATAGGCATGGACAAATGGAAATATGTATTCATGGTTGTTTTGAACATAAAATTCTTAGAATGATTTTCCATCTCCAATTTGCGTTGATAGGCCTCGAAGGAGATTTAACAACAAACTCGACGAGCTGCATAGTGCGATTGACCTGATCAGTACGTATCAGTCTTCTAAGATGACTAGGACTTGTAAAGCAAATGGACATCAACGCTCCGACCCGACGAGTCTTCGATCCCAATCCAGATTTACTGCGCTGTACATAAAGAAGACCTCGGCTTAGGTGAGGCGCACAAGTAGAAAAGGACCTCGACCAAATTGGTGTGTGCAGGCAGTTAGCCAAAGATTGCGATAACTGGAGAGAGTTAGTGGTTGAGCCCAGGTTCACCCCGAACTTCATCTAACTAACTAATTTAGGTGGTTAGTTTGCAATTCCTTACATGATGGTACCATTCGGCTCGTCTTTCATCCATGATAAAACTACTTACCTGTGTACAAGATCTAAATTTGTAATATTTTTGTTTTGTCTTATTTTTCTATCAGTACCCAATCCAGTACTAGCTGTGTGTGACTCCTGATAGTAAATACTTATTATACTTTTTTCCTTTGCAATGCCATCGCTATTTTGATTACTCAAGTCAAACAAATTCCACAAAATTAATAACTATACGTTTATTACCTTAAATTATTAAACGGTAGGGTTTGAAAACTTCTTAAGTGTTTACAGACATGTAAGAATATTTTATAAAATTAAAATAAAAAGTTTTACCAAAGTAAACATGTTGTGTACTCCTTTGAATAAAAAGAAAACACATGAACGATGAAATGCTGTTCTCAACTCTTTGCAACAATACCGCGCCTTGAACTCTGCACATGTCTATTTGTTTAAAAATAAAATTTAAAGGTAATAAACAACTCAAAAACATCAAAAAAGAAAGCATTATACTTACGGTTTGACTGATTTTATTTAGACCCCGACGTGCTGTTGTAGATGAAAACCATTAAAGCAGCATAGTGGCACACATCCAATGACATATGTTTGTATATCCTTCGACTTGTGAACACTACAACTGTTTGATTTCTTGTTGGTTGAATCTATTTGAATCTTCTTTGCGCACTTCATGAGCTATTCGTTCACACTCATCTCATATCAGATCTTGTTTTCTTCACAGTTACTTAAAAAAAACTATATATTACCAACTAAAACTTTACATTTACACAATAACACAACACTCAAGCACACACGTCGCGGGGCAGTAAGTAATTACTTATAACCACTATTTCCGCCGTATAGGTTATAGTTAGCCGGATTTGAGGATTGCGCTTGCATAAAATTTGCCATATTAAACGCAGCCAACTGTTGACCGTTCATACCGGGTTGCAGTTGGGCAGCGTAGTTATAATTAGGATACGCGATTGTGTTGTTATAGTTAGCTGGATAGTAGTTCGCCTGTCCCTGAGCAAAGTTGGCGTACATCTGTTGTTGTACTTGTTGTTGATGCTGCTGCTGCTGTTGCTGTTGTTGATGCTGTTGTTGTTGCTGCTGCTGCTGCTGCTGTTGTTGTTGTTGATAGAATGGAACTGAAGTTGATGCTGGAACTGGAGCTTGTTGGGGATTTCTAGCAGGTGGAACATTTCCATTATTGGACGGATTCACATTTCTCAATCTAGTGGTATCCAAATCAGTTGGCTTCGAAGTATTGAACTGTCCACAACTTTGCTGCAGAGAACCCATCAGATTAGCGATTAGGTTTTGCGTATCAGCTATGGACACACTACTCAAAGATGACTTAAATTCCATTGCAGATTTATCAACAGTCTTGGCTGCTGGGGCTGGGGTTTGTAGATTATCGGGTGTTCGTTGTAAGGGTATTTGTCTTAAGTTTGAATGTTGTTGATGTTTGGCGGAGTCCGGTGTATCATTATCTTGACGACGATTTATTGAACTTTGTTGCGATCTTTCCTCTGAGTGCCGAGTAACATTACTGGAAGCAGCTTTGAATACATCTTCAAAGTTATAGTCATCGTCTTCGTCGTCATCATCGATAAATTTACGCACATTACTACTGCGACTTGTTTCATCGTCGGTGTACTGATCCTTACGGCCTGATCTTGGCGAATCCCCACCTGTACTTCTCTTCGATCTCGATGAATCCGAGAACTTATATTCGCTACCCCCTGCTGCTGAGGTAGACGGTTCCTTTGAATCTGTGTCCAGATTAACATACTTTCGAAGCTTCTCGACGCGTACTGGATCTGCTGTTTCCAGCTTCTTCAAATGCGCAATCAAATGATGCTGTTCCTCAGTGGATAAGTGCTTAAAATTTTGCAACAATGTCTGCAGATCCGAATCGGTTAGACTCTCCAGGGCACTTGCACTGCTTGAAGCATTCGCTTCTTTTTCACTGACGTCAATGTCCATGTCAACTTCTCCTACCAAGGCAGAAACTTCGTGTTCGATAATTTCCTCCACCATTGCGGGACTTATTTGCGGAACTATTCCAAGCTCGGGTAAAATATCTTTCATTTGAATAGCTTTACCATCAACTTTAACTTTTTCCTTTGAAAGTTTTACCAGCAGAATAAACAAGTATATTAATTTATCCATGTCACCGGTGGACACATCTTCTCGTCCCTGCATTACCAAAGCAGCAGCGAGTTTTGTCGAAACTATTTGCCTGTCGAAGGGAAGATCTGCAATTGACGGTTTGTTGGCCACTACCTTGGGCTTCTCCTCGATAACTTTGCGATCATCTCCTTTTACACTATCGAGAGAACTGCTAGATTTTCCTAAAAACACGAATGGTAAGAAAGTAAAAATAAAGTACAAAATTAGAATATAAATTTGTTTTGGAATTTTTATGTTACAAAGTTAGTTTAAAGCTTAGATTCTACCTCCTACCGTAGTATAGACACAGCCGCCTTGTTGAGTTGTGGAACTGGAAACATTTAAGCAGCATTTTCTATTGTTTACTCTTTACACTTAACAGTGCACTTTACATAACATAAAACCATCATACGTTCAACTTCGTTCGAATCCCGACTCAATATCGTAAACAGGGAATTATGAATACTTGATAAAAAGAATCTGACCCACTAACGCGGATAGGGTATAGGATTTGCAACCAAAAAAATTCTCTTAAACTAAATAAAACGAAATCGTTTTTCACATATTTTTTTATTCTCTACAAATTTTACATAACCGACACTTCCCCTTAAAACTTATAGGTAATGACAGCTGACGAACCAGCTGGAGAATGGATAGCAATTAAACAGAGGCATATGCATATGATCGATAACTTAATACTAAAATTGTTTAAATACAAAAGATTCGATTTAGATTGCGAAAAGCTTCATATTACGCATCACGACACTATACAAAACTTATATATTAATACAAACTAAAGAGACTTTTGATGAGCGCCTTTACCCTAATAAATTTAAAATGTCCATGATCGATGTCGTTCTATATTTGGGCACATGTCGATGGTACCATTGCAAAGGAAAACGACTCACGATACTAGACGCTTAAATATGTCTCTTCAGAGTTAAGATTGTAAAGATCAGATGGACGAAATACACCATCATTATGAAAGCAGTACCTTTATAATTTTTAAGTTCATGTCGGGCCACAGAAGAAGTAAGCACATAAACTAGTTTCGAATGTCTTCTTCAATTCTCTCCAAATATGAACAAACCACATATATAGAGCAAAATCATTAGATGTATTCAAATCGTGCAATTCCAGATGAGAGATATTTCAAGAAATGCCTAGTGTGGTACTCTACCACGTCTTTATATATTATTAATGTCAACGATCGTTATTGTAGCCAATCGAGTGGGTTCATGGCTGTTTCAACCGCACCTACAGATGTGTATGAATACATACTCACACTGATTGAAAAAAAATAATACATATTGTATATAATAGTCAAATAAAAATAAACTCTGAAGGTTGAAGGTTAATGAGCCTACAACAACTTTGCAGCACATATCCTCTGTGGAAATTGTCTTCAAAGTTTAGTTCCATTTCTTATAAATCACAGTTGCATCCATATCTAAGCAATCGAAATATATAAACCAACCGTAGCCACACAGTTGTAGCCAACCGCCAAATTTAGTTCCCCTCCTAAGACGGAACATGCTTTGCGAGTTACATCACAATAGGAGATATGCAATATTGTGTACTCAAGCAATAACGACAGACGTTGCAGGTTAACTCTACACACCAACTAATTAAAAAAAATTTACCTTGTCGACTTTTAAAATGCGATAACATACAGGTACGATAAGCTTTGCATAAAAACGGGCATAATAGACGGATACATGGTTAAATGTTAATTTACTGCTACAGCATAGTCTATTGCCCTTTCTGTGCAAATACCACCTCTTAACATACTCATCTTTTGACATTGACTAGCTTTTGTATATACAGATAGTTTTTTATTGTTTTTTTTTTTTTTTGTATTATTCAACCAATTGACCTTGAAAAAGTGATATTTACTGTTGGCTGAGCGTGGAAAAAGAAATAGGTACTAAATGGCCGCAGTCGTTGACGAACACCGTTCGCGCTTAGTTCGGTAATTTTTAATAATTCAGTCACACACACTAACGAGAAAAGACAATGTCCAGGAAAAGAAAGTGGTGTACCAGTGATTCAATGGGATTTCCTGCCAATAATAACGAAGAAAAAATTCAACCCAGTACTGGATTAAAACTCAAGTCAAATGATATATCAACGGGAACGGTGATGTTTTTTCGCCGGTTTGAAAGTTCAGCAACGCCTACAAGGAGAGACAATTACATACACGATGAGAATAATAATGTGGGAGCGTCGCCAGAACAATAAAAATCAAAAACAAAATGTGATACATTGTATGAAATTCAAACAAACCACACTTAGTAAAATATTTTTTGTATTTTTTTTTATTGTTTAAATATTAAAATAACTAAATTAGCTAGATTGGTTTAAATATTAAAAATTGTCTTTTAAATCTCAAGTCAAACTACTATGACATTGTTATAATTTTAACTTAATAATAAGACTTTTAACTGTAAGCGAAATATTTATGTACATAATATGTCTACGTATATTGATTAAACTGTATCTTTTTATTTGCTACTTTATGCGAAATTATAAATCTCTTTGAGGTCTGCACCTTAGACGCATCCTGTGATTTTTCTTTGATTGAATAGTTATCAGGGTCAAAATATCACAACATCAATGCATTTCTGTATTACTATTGAGAGAAAGACATAGTTTTGATAATCTTTCGCCAATACATATCAGTGCTGCTCAAGTAGCAGCAAACTATATAAAAGATGTGCTTGAAGCGAGACACGCATAAAACATTTTGGATGTGCGCAGCTTCCGGGAGCCAAATGTCTAGAGACAGATTGACGTAAAACTCTCTATTGAGCTATAAACTACCCCAAATGACAATGGGCATTGGCTCCATTGTCACACCATAATCAAAGAAACCACCATAATGATTATGAGTGGGATGCGTTGGAAAAGGTGGCAGAAACAGCATTTCTACAGGCGTTGCACGGAGAAACAACACCAGCGCAGGAAGTGTAGAGGTAGAAGAGATTGGAAAAAACGTCCTGCACCGATCTATACAGACTCCCGACTCTTGTGATGGAACCAACGTGCCTATAAGGAAGCCAATGATCTGAAAGCCTTAACTTCGGCATACAAGCTCTGAGAAAAGGTGGAGAAAATCTAGACCCTGTCGCGAAGGGAATCGAATTGAAGGAACATTTGCAGCAGCCACCAAATGGGCATCAAACATATGTACATACATGAAAACCGTAAGAAGGTATCTCACAGCTAACCGATGAAAAGTTCTGCCCCTATGTTTGAAAAGAAGCAACATTAGCCATTTCACCAAAACATTTTCCCTTATAATGTCACATTCTCCTTGTTGAAGTCTCAATCCATTTAGAACGGACTCAAAACTTTTAATACATATGTAGATCCGGTCTTTAGGAGTAATACATAACAATCATGAAAACTTATAAAATAAACGTAAAGCAAGGCATTGACATGGGAACAAATATGTTATCATTTCCAGTTGGATAAGTTTATATTATTACAAGCATATTATTCGAACAGATATTCCAAAGGCATTTGAAAACCGTAACCGATGTGCGCGAACTTTTCGCATAACAAACTCATTTAAAACATATGATGTAAGCATAATAGGGGGTCCATTAGTCAGTTATAAAAAAAGTGAGTTCATCTCTTACCTGTTAATTACTTGTTATAAACATCTTGTTTGCAACAAATGTTTGTTCACTTAAACCACAACACAAACAAGACCGAACCGACTTTCCGCTTAATAACTTTTTAACTACGAAATAAAAATTGGAAACATGATTTTAAACAACTATTACCTTTTTCGTTGACTTGATGGATAATAGCAGCTATATTCTTGACAGCTTTCTTTACGGCCCTCACCTTTTGCGGATCATCAAGCACATCAGCAATCAGCAGTCCTTTAAGTTTCTCTTTGATTGTTTCAAAGAAAACAGAATTATCCTCGTTAACCAGCATTTCATCTGCCGAATTTGCTTTGACCTTCTCCAAAGCCAAAGCCTTACCCAAGAGATCAACTACTTTAGGTCCCAAACTTCCCAGATGCTCCTCGAGGGCGGTGAGCAAGCGCAGTACGGCTACCACTGTCAGTGGTCCTTCGTCTTCTGGTTCATCCTTTAAGTCCTCGACTTTATTCGACTTACCCTTGGATGGAGGAAAACTCCCTTGCTTTTCATACTGAGGATACATATAGGGTTCGAGAACTCTATATCCAGGTCCGTACGGTGGCGGTGGTGGGAAATGACCGCTATGATATCCGGTGTAGTAATCTGCTGCACGTGAAGAATAATGCGATGAACGGGACACTCTGGATCGTTCATACAGGCTACGATAAGAGGAGTGCCGTCTATCAGATTCTCTATAGTCATCACTCAGGGGACTCAAGCTGCGGCTTTTAGATCGGGGACGGGTGCGTTTGGAAGATTTCGACTTTGAGGACATCTTCACATCATCATCATCATCGTCACTAATGTTGATTACCGGCGGGGGCGGTTTATTGGAATGTGATTCCTTCTTACTTCCTGAAGATGAATTATTTACAGATGATTCTGCTGCAATCTTGGCTGACCTTGGAATATTGCCTTGGGATCCCGCCTGAATTTTAAATTTCTGCTTCAGCATGTCGGTCTTCTCTTCGGCATCTTCCTTAAGTCCCAGATTCACTTTGATTTGTTTCTTCTTTTCCTCAACTTCGTCAGCATGCAGTTCCTTCATACGTTTTGTCCAAAACACAATCCACTCCGGTTTGTAGTCGTACTTATTAGGATCTACTTTCTTCTCAGTTTGGAGTTCTTTGTATCGGCGATTCCAAAACTTTTTCCACTCTTCCGGATAAAGAGGGTGCTTCTCTGGATTCTTCTCGTATTCCTTCAATGATTTTTCGAGACCCTTTACTGCAATCTCCAACATACAACGATACTTCTCCCACTTATAACGCTCTTGGGCGATTTGAAATGCTTGCATTGAGAGTTCTTTAGGTGTCGGCAGTGTTGTATTACTGTTGTTACTCTTTTTCGAATCCCCTGTCCGCGATTCTTCGAAAGGAGGCGAACGGCGAACTCTAGGCAATACTTTGTAAGCTGGCGATTGCGACCTTCGCTTTTTCTTTGCAAGCGAAGATCCAGATCCTAAACTCTTGCGTTGCTGTGTTTCATCCTCACTGGAAATCGAATCTAAGCTATCCCTGTCCTTTTGACTAACGCTAGCATTTATCCGCGAAGGTGCTTTAATGGTTATCTGCAGGATTTGGGTGTTTTTATCCAGAAACTCACGATCGATGGCGTTCAGAAAAGACGGTCCAGATTTCTCGTCGTAATGATACTTATTATTGATCTCATCAGTAACTCTCTCACGAATCGAACGAAAGTCGTCACTATGATAGACGGTCAATGACAAACGCCCGTAATGATGCTCAATGGCGTCACAAATACCAGTGACGAGATGGCTCATGGCATGGCGGGAGTCTGGTTTGTAACGAACTGGTGCCAGTTCCCTTATTGCCGAGGGAAAATGTTTCTCCAAGTACTTCAGACGATGATTATAGCTTGTCCAGTGTGATATTATCGTACGCGGATCGCCACGCTTTTCACAAAGCAAGCACATGTACGAGGGCTCCCGTTCTTCTTCGTTCACCAGCTCTACGGTATACTCTATGCCAATGAGTGCAGTTTCCCTAAAATTCTCGATAGTAGATTGAATTTCGGCGACGCGATTGACTTCGTCTTCGAAGCCAGGGGGAATCGGCTCACCCGGTATAATATTCATTGTTTTTTTACTTTTTTAATTTTTTACACTTGTTTTACTTCGCTTTGAGCGTATTTGCTGGAGTAAATATCAAATAAGAAATTCTTTATCACAACTTTTCACATTGAATGGGAAAGGAGAAAAAAGACATCATGGAATTCTACCCTTACCTGCTTGAGAAAATGGTTTTCAACGCTAAAATGCTTAGATAAACACGATATTTTAATAAATAAAAGCTTGAATAGTAATTGGAGTTTAATATTATATATTTTTTCAAAGCAATAAGAAGAATATTGGCTTTATTATTAAAATTAAGCCGAAGAAAAATTTTGCAACCAAGGCAAATTCGGCGGTATGTAACAATGGCGTATTTTGTACTAGAATATTAGTATAGCGTAAAAATGATGCCAAACTATTAATTTTTTGTGGGATTATTTTGTACAAGTAAGCAAAATATGGTGAATTACAAGTTCGAATAAAAACCGTCAATTTTTTATGTCTTATTATTGGTGGTTCGAAAGAAAAAATTCTTCGTCGAATTTTCGATCCCATATGTAAGACGAGTGAATGGAAAGAGGATATGACCGCAAACTCTATGAGCTGTAACAAGATGTGGACTACACTGGACTCGGCCGCATCGAGGTAATGGACAATTATGCTCAAGCAAAGAGGATCTTCGAATCACAACCCTCCGTGTAATGGACCAAGCTATCGCAGATACCAAAGAGCAAGAATGAAAGGCTAATTGTGAATACCTGATATATTTCAAAAACTCAAAATGTTCCATTATTAAAGGTCTTTTTTAATTTAATGGAGTGAATAAATCGGCCCTAAAGAGTTTCAATGGAAGTATGTCTTCATTATTGAAAATCTGAAGTTCCTGCTGCGTCACATCGAATGGATTACATTTTCCAAAGGCTTGAATTACTATCAAGCAGAGTGATTTTCAGTGTACAGGTTTCAAAAACTTAACTTACAATAGCACACCTTGACTCCACTGCACAATTCTCATGATGTGAAACATGTTTTAAATTTGAAAGTAAAACAGCATTACCGGTAATATATCAATAATATATTGATCGTTAATTAAATAATCAAGAATTGTAGTCAATAAGTACAACAATTTATTGCAGTAAGTGTTCTTCTTCGATCTTTAAGTAAGCTGCATTGCTATCCTCAGGTAGGCTGATATTTTCAATATTATTCAGATAAACAGCACCCAGGTAAGCTGTATCTCTTGCACGTTTTGTTTTTCGGTGGAACACCCCCACATCTTTCACTCGAACTGTGGTATCGAAGTTTAATACATAATACCGAATTCTCCAGTCACTATCAACAGATAGAGGAATTGCAACCTCTACCGCGTGTTCTTCAAGGATCATTTTAAGTGGCTCAATATAATTCGTAGTAATAGCGGATAGATAACAACGACCAGGTTGTATTTTTGGCAAAGGATAATCTCCCAAGAATACCAGACATTCGCCCCTCTGCTCATCCGACTGTAAACGCACAATATAATCAAATTCACCATCGTCCTGATCCAGCTTAAAGGCATATGCGAAAAGTAACGTTCCATCGATTTGATAGTCCGTTGCAAAGACTCGAAAACAAGTGTCGCTAAGGGTTATCTTTAGACAACTTCCCCCGTTGAAGGCGTCATTGAAATTTCGTTCAGCACATTTGAACAGTGGAACAGACGGTTGCAATGATTGCTTTGATAGATTAAAGAATTGACCACTTTCCACTACTTTCTGGCCCAACTTGTATACACACTTCCCAGAGCCCACGCAAAAGTCAGTGTACAATGGTAAATCAATATAGAAATACGTTGGAAGGTATTCCCACAATGACCACCAAAATTTGTCATTCCTCAAGAGGAAGGCATCGTTTACTTCATCATATCCACCAGGTCTTCTCACATCGTATCCGTATTTTTGAAGAGTTTCGAAAGTCCAACCCGGCGCGAAAAAACCAACTGAAAAGTTCGTTTTGTATAATTTAGCCAGCGTTTGCTTGGTTTTAAACTGTGCTACCTGACCCCTGCCGAATATATCGATCCCGAAAAACGATTTAGCAGCAGGTTCTACGTGCGCTTGTAATATATTGGATGTCTTTTCTAGACTGTTATCATTCCACCCGTAGTTTATAAGAGTTGCATCGCTAAGTTTAAAGAATCGCACATTATTTTCGTTAATTTCATTCTGCCATCTCAAAGCACCAGTACTGATCACACTATCATACCAAAATACTGTACCATTGTCTACTTGATCTCTTATTTGAGCACGAAGTTCTTCAACAAAGTAACTGTAAAAGAATATCAATTAGCCAACAAATCAACAAAAGAATCAATCAAATAAGATCTTACAAAAGATTCTCCATCAGTGATACATCAACTTGACATTCTACGTTTAACAGCCATCCTTCAAAACAAAAGTGCTTGCACAACCTAACTAGAGTTGATATTGTTCTGTCTACACTGCTTCTAGATTGTAGTACCTCTACTAGTAGTGTTGAACTCTCAGTAATGAACGTCCCTATGAACGAAAATGTATCTAACATTGGAAGTGAATTGAAATGTTCATTATACCTAGGACCTTCACTCCATGCTTGTGAGCGGCATTAATCCATCCACATGGCGGTATTGTGACATATTTGTGACTGAAGTAGCAAAAGTAATCCACACCCGACCAATGAAAAAACCGATAATCATCATACTTCACTGAAGAGTGATAAAATCTGAATGCAAATATAAAATACGTGAATTATCAAAAATTTCATTCAGTTCCAAGAAAACAACTTACCGATCTTCCAAGTAATTTCCCATCATGTCATGACAAACGAGGACTTCCTTCTTATTTTCATTTTTGACCTCCTGTCGACTACTGCTCAGGTAGGGAAACAAACTCCCCAGGTAAACCGGATTTCCTCTTGATGCTAACGGTGTTATTAGATTACGCCATTCGATATCCTTACTGCGAATGTCAAATTCCCACAGCTGTTTGTTTGACTCAATTGGTCGAGCCTCTAGTTTATCTTCAAGAGAAAGCATTTATAATGTGATATAACCGTCGTCTCGTGTAAGTTTCAATATTTAACTGCGCGAAAATAGTGCATTGCAATTGTTATTTATACTTAAATTTCATTGCAACCATTTTTATCTTAAGGTTAAGAGAGAGAAAGGCAACTGCAATTGTTTTGACTGTTATCAAATTTAAATGAAACTGTTTAATGAAAATTGTCAAGGGCTTAGAAAAACTACGATTGATAAAATGAATGTCGAGTTCGGTTCTGTACTGACCAACACAAAGCAAAATTGGTATACACAACTCTTCTCATTTGGATCTACATCACTGGCGATACAATCAGCGGTTAGATACTCACGAGGTCATCTATGTATGTTAGGTTTATATTTCCTTAATGCGTTGGATGTGGATGTGACGGAATTGCATAAGATAGAGATAAAATCATTATGCAAATGATTTCATTGTAATTGTGTGCATTAACATGTGACGCAAAATATGCGAATTAATAATATGATAATGCTGAATGCGTATTGAATCGTCGAGCAGTTGAAACATAGAAACTATACAATATATAATATAACAATAAGGAGCTCTATTGGTAACTGCGTCAGACTACAGAGCGGAAGATTCGATGTTCCCCTTGCAGATACCACCAAAGATTCGTTCGCGGTCATAAAAATGTTCTTCATTGTATCTGATACCCTTCGGATACGGCACGAAACAGTATGTCCCTTCCATACTTTAAAAGAATAACACAAATGGTTGTGAGAAGCTAGAGCCTGGGACCCATGCACCTGTTGCGCCAGACGGACATGGTTCTTGTATGTATTTATACATTTGGGGTAGAATATAAAAACTACGTCTTACATAATAGAAAACAAGGAATATGACAATTAAATGATCAAATGTGTCTCCAAAAACTTTAAGCAAGTACGTATACCTGTAAGCGAAAGTTGCCTTTATCACTTAGGTAGTAAGTACAGTGGACCCCGTAGCTCAGTGGTTAGTGCCTTGGACTATGGAGCAAGGGGTTCAAGGTTCGAATCCCAGCCAAAACACTTAAAAGGTTTTTTTACGGCCCCACCTCGCACCATGAGAAAGCTTAGGACGCGGCATTTAACAGTAGACACCCTTCCATTCGTGTAAAGAATATAACGCGCACAACACGAATGGTTGCAAAAAGTTAGACCCTTGAGTCCAATTGTGCCAAATATTTATTTTTTTTATAGTAAGAACACTAAAAGTGAATATAACACGCTTAGGTACATACAGTTCGAAATCCTTTAATTCAGAAAACTCGTTTATTCGGAATAAAAAATGTTCCGAATAAATGAGAGTCTGTTTTCAATTTTTTAATTAAAAATTAAACTAGCAAAACTTAATTAACGCAATGATTGAACACGTATAGGTAGCAAATATGTAGAAGTCTGAACAAATCATCAAAATGTCTATTGGGGGAATCCCGGTAATTCACATTTAGATGTTATTTGGGAAAACACCAGTACAGTTTAAGTTTGCGATATACATACATACATATGTAAATCGTAGTCCTAAGCACAAAGTTGATACATATTTCTGCATAAATTAATTTACATTTTTAGTTACAAAAATTAATTATAATAAATTTTATGTACATATTTACAATAATGCAATAAAATAACTTTTCCTTTTAAGTTCTTGCATTTTTTCATCAACAGGCACGCGTTTTAGTGTATAAAAAAAACTCTCATTAATTCGGAAAATTCGTTTATTCGGAATGACCTTTCCCCCAACTATTCCGAATTAAAGAGGTTTCACTGTAAATAAAAATCACACATAACGTATCCCCAAAATCGTTTTCATCATTTTAAAAATATCCCATTATTAAATTTCACCTAAAACTTATTTCAACTTACAGCAACAGTCACATTCACCACACTGTTTGACAGCTTGACACACAGCATTTGTTCCCTTTCGACGATTCCAAAGAGAATACAGAGCACTCTCCACCCATATCAAACAAATATCACAAAATTGTTGCTCAACAATTGATAATAGAATACCGGCTGTTAAACTTATCCACATCGTATATGACTCACTGAAAGATAAATATATCTTTTACTAGATGCGTGGCACTTAGTTTTTCGCCGGAAAGGTAAGCGTCACTTTTATATTTATATTCGAATACAAACAAAAACAAATGACAGTGAAAAACCCCCCTCGCACAATGCACATTCAACCAAGGTAACGGATGACACAAGAAAAATTTTACTTGAGAGAATTTCCTTTTTTTTCTAGGCACTCAGTGAGAGTTCAACCAACAAAATCTAATTCACCAGACCGAGAGAACTGTCACTTTCCAATTCTCACTTGTCGATTTGTTTTTTTGTTTCTTGCCTCATGTAAGCAAGGTGCAGAGGGGGTGGTGTATTTTTCAGTGTCTTTTAATTTGTAGAGAGAGACATTTCATGTTTTTTTTACTCCTACACTTATTACAGCAGTGTTGTCAAACTTTTTATCGAACTGCGACCTACGTAAGAATAAGATATACGGTTTTAACAAAATAATTTATAATGAAATGATTACTATTTGTTGTATTTATAGGGTGTAACAAGGAAAGAAAAAATAAATAAAACAAATTTATTGCTGAGTTTCGCATATGGTTTGACGCTATCAACAAATAGAAAGAAAACATCATTACATTCAGGAAACATGTCACAAGCAGACGGATTATCAGTCAACCCAGAAGATCTAAAGGAGCTGAAGAGTCGGATGAAATTAATTGCTGATGCTGATCCCAAGCAATACCACAATGAATACTCCTTGATGCGTTATTTACGAGCTTTCAAATCGGTTGACGCTGCATTTCAGGTAAATCAATGTGTATTCCTTTTTCTTTTTTTTTGTCATTCACAACGAAGACACCGAGCGTAGGAGGGTCGCCATCTGTGATTTTTGTTAAATGAATGCGAAGTAAAGGAAGAGGGAAAAAAATCAATTAAAGATAGACAAATTTTATGTCGTTTAAACAATGATAAGGCATACATACATTTTTTCTACAGAATTGACTGTGATTGAGCTTCTTATCAGTGCGGGAAAAGTAAACATATGTTTGTTCAAATGATAGTCAAAGGCGTGAACGTAAATCCTTTAAATCTAACCGAATACGGAATAGAGATAGTTTAAGTGACATTCACCATTTTGTGGGGTCAAACTTTGAAATTTACCGTGAGAACTTGTGAGGCACGCAAAGTGAAATTTGTTTCTGTTTTAAGAATTGAATTGATTTAGTCCGATGAAGGTCAAATATGTAGCATTTGTTCGCCGCCGTCACTCAGTTAATTATATCGTTTTATGAATAATCGATGTGGAGAGGAAATCTCTTTATTGGTGTCAATTGGATGACGCGTAGATAATAGCTGTTCCATGGTTTATTAAAGTGTTCTTCAAGTGAAATGAACCACTTTTGATTAAAGAACACATGGAAAGTAATAGATGAAGGTATATAATTGGGCACATGATAAACTTCTAATGATACCGGTTGACGTTAGCGCAACCACTATCTATTTTAATTATCCAAAGTCGGTAAAACTCTACTTAGAAATCGTTTGTTTTGCACCGCTTCAAAGTTTGAATACCAATATTTCGCAATCAATTATAATTTATGAACCAACCAAGCATTTGAATTTATGATCATCAATACAGTCGATGTTTCCTTAAACTGAAACATTTTGGCACTTCGTATACCCCATTCTAAGGGTATATTAAGTTTGGCACATAGTTTATAACATTGAAAAGATCCTATAAAGTAGTATTTAAATACATATAAATATATATGTATATGAGGCTGTTTTGATTTTTCATACACTGCAACGCAAACTAAGCTGTAGTAGCCCATTTCGGATTCGGTTACTGTTTCTGTTTTTGTTAAACCACGATGGTTACCTTCCTGGACTTAGAGAGTGCGTTCAACAATCTACTGTTTAATGATCGGGGTATCAATTCCAGGCTGGGTGAAATGCCCACTACAAAATATATCAGTAGATGCAGTCCGCAATATGGTATTCTATCCCCCTCTTCTTTGGGGGATACCAATGCCATGAGCAGGTGGTGCATGAACTATTGATAATTCTGGAGGACGCTAGTGGAAACTAGATGGGCGCTTCGGTGTGACTTGGGCGTAAGCCTCCTCAAAACTGAACTAGTACTCCTCCCAAGGAAATATAAAACCCTATATTCGAAGCTCCTTTTAAATTGGAAACCTAACATTCAAAAAAGGGTCAAGAAAGCCTCAGTGGCATGCTTCTGCAAGCAAAAAGCCATTGTTAATAGATGGGGTATACAATCCCGAATAATTCAGTGGCACTAGCTCTCGCACTACCAATACTTACATATATGCAGAGTAATTGTTTAGTGGTCGACGGTCTAAGAAAAAGTTTCAGTGGTCAAGTAAATAATTTGACCACGTTTCTATTCTGAACAAACTCAAAATCCCTTCTGAAAAACACAGACCACATCACCTCAAGTCCAAACTTTAGAAGATTAGTTTATTCACTTCTACACTGCCGGCTCAAAACCCAAGGACGGTGTTGGTATTGGGTTTTTTTTTTTTTAGAGTTTTAATCTCAGGCTCTCCTTCCGCATCTTTTTTGAGAGCCAACCTGGTATAAGTCCTTGGAATATACCTGTATCAATTTTGTAGTAGCTTTATATTGTCGTTCATCTCTTATAGAAATGACTGAAGTATTCACCTGTGTTGGATGCCGGAGCATAATGACATTTCAGGGGACTACTTGCAAAGCCGACAAACTTGCTGGATTAGAAACAACTCTTCGCTACACGCGACACAAATCTTACAAGGTGAATTAACTTGTCTGGGGACTAAACAAATTTGGGCAATGCTGAATTTGTAACCCTCTAAGAACTTGATCTCTCTTAGCAGACTATTCATAGCCATTATAATAGGTGTCATCACCAGACACTGTCTTATAGGCAAGCATGCCACAAGGGAAGGTCTCTTTGCAAATCTGCATGGATGAAGAAGAAAAGGAAAGCATTCCTCACTATTTTTGGTTTCTGCCCAGCTCTCTCCAGCATTGAGATGCTTCACCTAGCAGCTTTCTTCTTTAACAACTTAGAGGGAGAAAAGAGAGAAGTGATCTAAGAAAAATAGACATAAACAGTCTCTCACGCTTCATTAGAAGTTCGAACTCCTTTTAACGAGCAGGTAGGAAAGAACTCGCACCTTTATTCACGTGGTACCACAATGGATTGTCTACGTCTACTGTACTTAATTTTGAACTTTATTTTTAGTTTAAAACAATTACAGAGACCAACACTTTATAAATAAAATTCCATTTCGTGTTTTATCTACTTTTCAGGCAATTTTAAAAACCAACAAGTGGCGCGAAGAATACGGCGTTAAAGCCCTCGCCGACACGGAAGTCATCAAAAAGTACAGCAACAAAGCCCGTGTTTTGCGCCATCGCGACTGCACCGGGCGTCCTGTCGTTTACATTCCAGCCAAAAATCACAATTCATCCGATCGTGACATCGATGAGCTGACTAAATTTATTGTCTACTGCCTAGAAGAGGGTTGCAAAAAATGTTTCGAAGAAGTGACCGACAGTTTATGTATAGTATTCGATTTGGCCGAATTCAGTACATCATGCATGGATTATCAACTCATCAAAAATCTAATTTGGCTACTAAGCAAACACTATCCGGAGCGACTGGGTGTCTGCTTGATCATTAACTCACCCGGTTTTTTCTCTACCATTTGGCCAGTGATTCGGAACTGGCTCGATGAGAATACAGCCAAAAAAGTAATTTTCGTGGATAACGAAACAGATCTCTGCAAGTATCTCATACCCGACATTCTACCAACAGATATGTAAATAGCCTGGAATATATCAGTATACATGTAATGTTAACTTAGAACAACAAAAGTAAACGAAAATATCTACTCATCAACAGAATGATGTAAATAACAAATACCTACATAATATGTACCTTAATCGTAGAGCTAGAATTACCACCTATTGCATAGTGATACAGAATAAATAACTCTATCGGCAGTTGAAAAGAGATACAATAAGTATGTATAATCACATAAACACATGGTTATAACTTTTTTTTTAATTATTATTTGTTTTATTAATGTTTCTAGTTTAATTTATATCATTCACAATTGGCGTCAATTTATTTTCTAATAAATACAAACTATATCTAATGTAAAATCAAAAACATTACCTTAATGTTCGTGAAAATTGTTACGCTGTAAGCAAATTTTGCAGCATATGCTAATGCGACTAGAGAATCTAGACATTATATAATTGTAACAGATGTGTGTGAGTTATTGTAAAATTTGTAGTGTAAATAAAAAAAAAAAGAAACTAATAAAATGTAGTTTAATAGACATGTTAAACGAATGTATTTGCTTTTTTAGTTTTTATTCGGAAAATCGAACTTTGTTTTCAGTAAGAGAGTGTATAAGAGAAGTTGTTTGTGGTTGAGAGTTTGTCATCTCATAATTGCTTTGTAAAATAATATATCGAGGTAAACAAAGGTACTTTGTACTTCTATTCAAAGCGGATTGCTAGGATTAAATTCCGAAAATTTTTAAATCGTGTATTGCATATGTACTTTGTTATAAAAGTTTAACCATAGTTAGGTATATATGTGCCTTGTATCATTGATCACCCACTTTTAGACCATCTGTAGCTAAGATGTGTGAACAAATTCGGTTTGGTGAAATTCCGCACATGGATTTTAGAAATAAAAAAAAGATTATTTGCTCTAATAAGTTAACCAAGTACATCATATGTATGTATAACATAACAAGCATAATATTATCTAACAGTTCTGTTTATTCAACTACGTATTCTACTTTATATTTGGTTATTAATTAACAATTATGTTGCGGGACTAATACTTCTTACAAACTACCAATGTCATTGAATCGTTTCAATTTTTCCGGGAAATTATCCTTATACAGTACCGGATCGGCACGAAATTCAACACTTTGTAATGGCATACTTCCGTAGATCTTAGCGAATCGATCTATACATGCTGATCGTTCCATCATGTGATTTAAATCGGCCGATAACATTTCTGTATTAGTGCATTCTGGACATTTGAATTTTTTACGCGGTGTAACTTTTATCGGTGGCTTATTCGTAATGTTTGCGACAAGGAAATTCATTGCAATATCTTCACAATTCATGTGCTCATCGACCCAATCCTTAATATCGCCTGGCATTGCATTTGTGTACATGTAACTCCAGTATTTATGATGGAAAGCTGCTCCTGTCAGAACCATTGAAATTTGATTTGTCCATTCAGATTCATAGCGCCAACGAAGGGTTATGTTGTCCCAGACATGAATACGACTAGGAAAGCCTACGATACGGTCAGGAAACTCTCGCCAAACTTCGTAGCTGAAATTTCAAATGAATTAAGAGAATATGTTTATAAATACTGACGTTCGGAAATCAACATATAAAGACTAACTGTAGGCATTGGCCTTGCATAAGCAAGGATTAGATGGATGTTTTTAGGAGAGTAGGCAAAGGCGTTTAACAAATTATTGAACGAAATGTACACATACAGTGCCGTGAAGTTGCATACATATGTAAATTGGAGAATCACTTTTAAAATAATGGAAAACGGTCCTTAAAACATTTGAACAAAGCGAGTTCCTGTTCACTAATATTGCTGAAGAGTACTGCCTGTCTCTGATTTTACTTTTAACGTGTAGACGATGTAACCATAATAAAGTTTTCTCTATACTGATTTTTAATGCTACAAATTCTATTTACCCGAAATCCAGTTCATCTGCGGTCAGCATAACAATGTCATCGTCGATGGTGAGAATTGCCTCTGTTTCAATTTCATCATAGGGGAAAAATCGATTGGACAATTTGTTGGCTCTGGTTTGGATCACTTTAAGTGGTTTGAGTATTTTTGGAAACATGGAAGCTGAAAAAGAAAAACAAAATCAAAATCGTATCGGAGCTACGCAAACAAAGCCCTTACGATGTGGAGGTGATTTCTTTTGATTATTCCAAACAACCAGTATCTTTTGTAACGAAGGGACAACCGATAATTTCTGAATAAGCGTAAACAAACTTTCGACACGATCGTAGGTGAGAATCACAGCGGTAAAACCTTGTGCCTTCGAAGCTATCAACGGCAAAAATAGTGGATTATGAGCTGCTTTATAATTATCAGGTGTATTCCATTCAAGGGAGGTCTTTGCGAGGTGAGGAAAGACCCGATCATTGAGAATATTTAAAGTAGTTGTTGTAATAGTCTTCAGGTCTTTGAAATACTTTTCGTACAACCACTTCCCTTGATCTTGTAGTTCCACGATTTTCTCCGCTGAAACCGATTGCAATTTGTCCATGATTGAGTGTAAGTCGGCTTCACGAATCCGAATCGAAGCTAGCTCCCAATCAATAACATCCTCAAAAGGTAAAATGTAATTATCCACCATGATCACTGGAATACAATTGTGTGCAAGAATTTCTAATAAATCTGGCTGGCCAAGTCGAAGATTTCGAAGTATGAGACAAAAAGTTCCTCTACCCATGACTCGAGGATATTCGTAATGTTTACCTTTGGGAAAACTACAGCGAATACTAGTATTTAACTTTTGCTTTTCAGACATTTCTTCAATTTCATGTGGTTTACATGTCTCCAACAGAAGCACTTGTGGACTATGCTCGTTGGTTAGATCTCTCAGTAACCGCAGATTCTGCGGATACATGTTCAACTGGGCTGCAATTAATAAATACTTCCGATCGAAATGAGTGACACTCGTGTGACCAACCAAACGTGGACTCCACACCGGAATGGAGATGTCAAATCCAACCCGATAGCTCCATGAGTCAAATCCTCCACCCATGATTAATGCTTTATCTGTATTTACGTCCATCACGCGTTTGAATTGTGGAGGTCCTCCAGGGAGCATGTTAAAAAGGATATGATTTTCACCATTCTCCCAGTAGTTCAGCGAAGCCAAAGCCTTTCCCACTAAATTTGTGTCTAGTAGATTCTGATTCAATGTATCGATACTGGGCACAAAGAGGCAGGCTTCATTGGGATTGGGGGTATAATATGGACTAGCTACAATTGCCTTCAGTATTTCATGGTATTCTTGAGTGAGTGTGAATGCCTGCTTTGATGCTTGGTCTACATACTCTGTCAATGGATACACATAGATGGTCACTCTGTCCTGTTCACGCTGTCCACAACGATATACATTGAAACAGTCCCAAAAGGAACAATTACTGTTTCTGCCTCTAGCCAGTTCAGCGTCATCTTCCAGTATAAACTCGGAGATTCGTGAGAGATCTAATGATACCTTCTTGTTAAAGCCACCACCATTGGCTGCATGTTTCTTCTCTTCGAAGAGATCCCACAAAAGAGAAACTCCTCCGAAAATAACAATTGCCACAAGGGTGTAGGTAAGGATATTGAAAATTCTTTCATTTTTCTGTTTGTTACTTTTTACTAGAGCACCATTTTTTATAAAAATCTTCATGTTTCGTTTCGGTCAATTTTGTATTTACTTTAAAACGTCATGTTTTGACAAGAAAAAATATGACATCGGAAAACGGAATCGTCCGTTTATGACAGCACCCGAGAAATGTCAAGAAATGGGTTTGTTTGTACGAGGAGTTGAATGCGTTTTGAAAAAGATTCGCGAGACAGGAAGCAGAACAAATACATAGTAATGTCGAATAAAAACATAGTATAACAGAATACTCAGAAATCGGTCATATATGTATCAAGACATATCTGGCCCTAATTCAATTAATAACGTGGTACTCATTAGGTACTCAGCGGGTTGCTTATGCCAAAACGTTAACAGATTAGCTGCGTGACTGGCACGGACTGCGACCCCAACCTAAACGTATCCAAGTGTGAGGTCAGAGAACAGAGGGAAACCTAACTAGGTGGTCCCTATTAGGGCTTAGTTGTTCAACTAATTTCGTTGCTTTGCTATGGGGTTATACGCACTATAGACTTGATAACATATTTTAGTTAACCTTAGATACCACTCCTGCGTAAAACACACACCAAAAAAATATTTAATAATAAGAACACAACAATTTAATAAATGAAATGTTTCTTTTTCGTTAAATGTGCTTCTTAAATAAAGAACATAAATTATATTAAAACAATCGACTGATTCTCTGACGAGTTTTCCGTTTATCTCAAATAAACTTCCAACTCTTTCAAGGGCCTTAAGTGCATAATTAACATTTAAATAATATTAAGCATAAATCAGTTTTAAGTTTATGTTTTTTGTCGTATTCTTCAACCTTAGGATATACAGGTAGATAAGTCAGAAGTTAGACCAATCACGAATGCAACTTTTGGTGCAGTGGTCGCTGCCACAGATGCTGCTGCTAGCGGTGTTGCTTTCACTGGTGGGGTTACTTCGTTATTTTGATCAGGCATTACCTAAAATATTGAGAATGTTAATAGAAACGAATTTAAACAGATTTTAGTTGATTAATGTTTACCCTGTCTACAACGTGTTTATAAATGAGACCATCTGGACCTAAATAGCAAATGGAGAATCCATCGTACCACCTAAAAAATGAATAATAATAAGATACAAAGTACATTTACATAAATTTGTAGTATAAAGAAAAATGAAAATGCCAAGGACAAGGCGGACAGCTAATCATATTTCCTTTACAGAATTATTAAAGCAGACTATTTTAGTTACAATTTCGCTATAAAAATGGAACATTTATGTATGTACATATAAACAGAAGGGGTCTTAGTGCAATTTTGTTTGCTAATGATAGGTCTAAAGAAGACGGTCCTCGTTATTACCGTGACATAAAAGATCTTTAGAGTTTCTCTTGAAATTTGACCTACGAATCGTTATGGCAACAATAGTAGTAAATTGCCGGAGGCCCCATGGGGAATCCGTACTATATTTCTTTGACGGAAATACTAGGTTCAAAATTTCCTCTTTTCAATAGAAAACGTTTTATTATTTGGCACCGAATGGTTACTAAAAATTTCTTGAGTTAGACAAGCAATTCTACCGAACACGGTTGAACCAAACTAATTAACAGCTTTATTTCAGTATTTCTGGATTCCACGTGAGTTTGCAAAATGTTTATAGGTAGGAAAATACTAACAAAAATTACTGGAAGTATAATAAATAAGCAACTCAGAGTTATGGGAGAAATACAATACAAAATACCATAACATACTTTGAAAGTAAGAATCCACAAATTAAGCTCTGAAACCAGAACCCGTTCAAAGTATAGCCTACTCGAGATCGGACCAATTAACAGGTACACTCCACCTACGTATATGAAATGAAGACTAACACTCTGTATAAAAGAGGAATCTTAGCTAAAAGAAACCGGGAACTTACTGTTAATGATAAAATATCCAAAAGTCTATGAAACTGTTGGCTGAAACTAATAGATTTTTCAAACAAGGCTAACTCTAACTAACATACACATCTTGATAGTTTCCGAATAACACAAACCCATTTTACTTACGATTCTTGTTGATCGAATAATTCTTTTAATTTCCACAACTTAATTTTCCAGAATTGGAACATCACCTTGATAGAGAATATTAGACTTAGAAATTTGGACGACTTCATTGATCCATTAACTTACCTTCAGGCCCGAGATTCCTCGCACCCTCCACCGTATTCTCACAGAGAAATCTTCCGGATGTTTGGTGATCTTTAGCACTTCGAACTTTACATATGCATACTTTAAATGACCGATAGTACGTAACAACGCCACTTGCTTCACATAGTGATATAGTCCTCTGGAAATAAACACTTTCACAATCCTGCGCACGAATTAAAACAAAAAATACCCATCTTACACTGTGTGCTTTCCTTGAATATTATTCTCGAAAATAAGATTCGGACTATAAATTGAATAATCCATTGGTTGCACAAACAATTTCGGCAGAGTTTCCCGCAAAGTATTGAACACATGGTCCAAATTTTCTAAACTTGGTTTATTCGGTTTACCCGAAGAGCCGGACGAACCTTTGTCTATTTTAGTGCTCTGTGGGAAATTTTGAATAATTAGACGAATAACATTTTATGTTAGAAAAAATTACCTCCACCACCTCTGCGGAAAGATTTTCTGCAGCCGGCTTTTGATTCACTGCTGGCTCTGCCGCAAAACTAACTAGGGAATTGATACATATTGGTCGCTGTGCGGATGCAGTTGTTGACTGAAATATACAAATGATTTTAATCTTGTAAACAAACTGATATACGAGGTAAAGTTGATTGATGATGGACCATAGACCCAGCGAAAGAAACATAAATTTTTGTTATGTAATCTAAGCTGCATGCTTTTCGCATCGTTTTGCTGTCTCACAGTGGACATTTCATTCAAGTGACCCCCAAACGAAGTGTACGCATACTTACAGCAAGTTCATGTAGTGTCCTCCTTCGGTCGATACCACTGCTGCTGCACGCGGGTAAGAGTTGATTCTGGCGTAGAAATGCACTGTTGAATGAGACTAACCGCAATATCGACTTATTTCGTAAAACATTTGTCATCTTTTCGTTATTGTCAGATGACTTTTATTTTCTGTTTAATTGTGAAATTGCAAATTTATTCGTATCCCTACTGGATGCGAGTGCGCCCGTTAAATGGATGCATGCGAGAAAAAGACCAAATTGACAGTTCGCATGTGGGTTATTTACTAGAGACAGATGAGAAAAGGTTCGCAGAAAATGTTCCGTTTCCAAGTGGTACCGAATCTGACATATAAGCGTGAATTCGCCGGAGTTTGTTCACAAATTCAATTCATAACAGCATCTAACTAAGTGTTTTAGACCTTTATCCATTACTGAAACGATTGGCACTGCGTTAAACAGTAGGAGTAGGTTCCTTTCATTAGTCTAATGAATATCATATGGACAAGACAAGTGGTTACAAGAAACTACACCCTCAGTCAAGTTTTAGTATTATATTTTTTTTACTTTGGACCGATGCTCCAAAGAATAATTTCACAGGTAACCAAGGCCTGCATGAATTTATTCACTCTGAACAATAACAAGTACATAGCCATCTACAGCGATCACCAATCACCCATGAAAAATATCACTTCCGTCACAAACAATTCAAAATTTGTCGAAAGATTTAAAAAGTAACTCAAATTCCTCAGCTCAAGGCACAGCATCACGCTATGTTGGATTCCGAGACTCATGGGTTTTAAAGAAAATGAAAGGGCCGTTAAGCAAACTAGACCAGGCTCAAAATCAAACGACGAGATCACTCGATCCAACCGCCTAGTCGTCTCCTCACTTCCAAAATCTCATAGGACTTCCACAATAGGGCCAATACTAGGTGAAGTGCACTCTCCACGTATATACCGAATTAAAAAGCTACTTTGGGCTCATTATAACAATAAAAGGACCACAACATCTTATCACTCAATAGACCCTCCTTCTTAAAATTCATAACTTAAAAACTGGTTGAAGAGGACCTCTCCGGCCATGGACTCTTGTTTTCTATTATGTTACGCAGGGAAACACAATCGATCCGTCGAAATCCGAGTGAGGCTGTACTCATTTGATTGTAGTCCTTCTTCAACCTATTTATGTATGTACCTACATATGTGCACAAAACATTAAAATGATTACAGTGCATTGCTTCATGGGTTTTGCAACATCAATTTTAGGCCAGATGTTAGGTGCGAGGTTTGCAGGAACTGAGCCAATTTAGAGACCTAACCAACTGGGAGCAATAGCACCAAACGTAAAAATTATTGAGTTCACAAAGACGGAAATAATATTTAGTCCCATGGTTGGTTGGGTGGTTGATTTAGATCGGTCCTTGTGGTGGGATGCACGTAGACTGCCGATGTGTAAAGTAGGTGGATCACTCTCTCACTTTGCGAACCAACCGCTCCTTTGTATGAAGGAGCTAATCTTAGCCCTGCAGGCAGTGCTGAGATCGATAATATCATGTAAAAGTTATTCACCTAGTTTTGTCTTCTTAATGTTGCCAAGTGTAAGGCATGTGCATAAGAGGTGACTAATGGTCTCCTCTTCTTCTTCGTTCTTTTTTCAGAACAATAATCTGGAAATTTACTTTCATACTTTCACATACTTTCAGTCAACGAAGACCAAACCCTTGTTAGTCCCTGTTTTTAAGTTTATTAGCATTCATTATTCGGCAAAAAAAAATAATACAAAAATCGTCAATAATAAAAAAAATTCGAAATTAATTTAGTGAAAATGTTCCAGCATTTTGCAGTTAGATTGCTCTAGAAGAAAAAGCACGTGTAGTTTGTTTTCTCATTCAGATATGCAATTAGATCTCCTCATCCAGTTCCGATACTTCAGGTGGAAAATCTCCAACTTCTATACCCGAAGGAACAACGAAACCTCCATAATTTGGCTGGCATTCAAAGTAGCGCTTGCCGTCCACGCTTTATGGAGAAAACGAACATGTAGATAACATTGATCTTGTTAACTCAACTGTAGCACACTTACGATCCATCGTTCCGGCCCAATGGCTCATCGTACTTCACTCCAACGAAGATTCCTTTTTTTCCCTCGATTTCACCCTTGTACATGATTGTGCCACGACGAGTTGGATTTCCCTTTACAGTTACCTAAAGCCCTTTTGTTTTATTTATATTTTCTGAGATTAATGGAGAACATACCTGACACCTAGATCCAATTGTACAGAGTTCCGCCTTTTTCAGGTCCTCCTCAGCAGCTTGTTTGCGTTTTTCCTCGATCTGCTTCATTTCTTCGTCGTTATACTTCCCTAAACGATTTCTTTTCAAGAAACTACGCACAGAGTCTTCTTTTTGTTCATACTGCTGTTCAGTTAGCTCAAATTTCTCAACATTGTCTGCGATTATTAGAAAACTGTCGATTACATGTAATCGCATGCCCTCCTCGATTGGGTATGAGCCAAGCAGTGCATCATTATTATCGACTTTGCAAACCTGTCGATCGCCATTGTAGAGTTCAATTTGCATGGTGCCAGCACTGCCTCCGGTTACAATTTCTAGTTTTTGCTAGGAAGTTACAGAATATGTGAGGAAACGAAGAAATGAAATGAATAATTTGTTGCGCTGTGTTTAATTGGAATTCATAGCGTTTTAGCTTATCGCTTTGTGGAGCTTTTTTTCCAATTATTTCACAGCATCTGCAATACTTTTTTCCTTTTTTTTTTACTTACCTTGAGTTCGGCGATTGTGAGACTTTTTGGGAATTTCTTTTCAAATGCAATACTATCATTTTTGGAATTAGAGACATTTACTTTGACATAGTCAGAGGTTGGTATTGTAATGGAACCAGACATCTTCGGTAGAATTTATGTATTTAATTTGGTAGCTTTAATGAAAGCAAGGAATGTGAGATTTTATTCAGACTGCGTCCCGGCGAATTTTTTTTCTTTTGTTTACTACGGACAGATGACGACGGTCGATGACATGTGTATGAGTCATTCCAATTGACATTGGCTGTGTTCGCAGGTGCTGTTTAGTGGTTTCTTCCTATTAAATACAGTCTTGTTTCACTTATCAATAAAAAATGCTTCTCCACAGAAGTATTGTTATCCAATTAGAAATGTTATTTACATATGTAGTTCAATGTGATGTTTTCCGTGTTGCGTAAAACAATCAATTTACATACATTCTCCACTATCCAATGCCGCTTTGATGCTCAAATGGAAGGGGCTAGATTAGTGAGGAACTAACCACGGGATTATGAGTAACTAATATGGAGTCTATAGTACATGTAAGACGAAATTTATGGACAAGAGGAATGGGAAAAAACAAGGACTTGGTTGTCAATAGTAGACGGAAAAATGATAAATTTCAACTTTAAATTAAAGCGGTTCTCTTCTATGACATAGGAACTATTGTTAAAATGTTCATTTATGTGTACATCAGATAGTACACGTCCTTCTTGTGTTAGTTATATGAAGAAAGTGTTGACAAACTTCCTTACAGCATTTATTATCGTCATCTTTATATCGCATTGAGAATTTGAAAAAATATATCTTGTCCCCATTGTAATTGAAATTTCAAAAATGTAATTCATTATGGAAAGACTAAAATGCTTTGCAAATTTGGAGGAGATCCTTATTTTTTCGTAATACGATATATCTGATTAACTATATTGGTAGACGGACAACCGCTTCTTTAAACGTATTTGAGAGGAGTTATAATATGTTGATTTCAGCTCTGAGATCCATTAGACCTAGTTTTCTCTAGGAGTTTTGAGCTGTTTCTATTTCTTCTATTTCACCTATCTTGATATAATGTACTTATGTATACCACTTACTTCGAATGTTTTAATGACTCTTATGTTAAACGTTGTTGAGGTGGGCCTCAAGCTTCTCACAACCAGGCTACTGTAATGGCATATCAGAAGGGCAATATGCTTTTTGAGAAGCTTCTTTATGACAATTGTACCCTCGGATATTTGTCAAGCGCTCGCGAAAGGTGAAAGAAATTTTAGGTTGCCTAGGAGCAGCTAGACGCACTAATAACTTGAGGCACGGCACCCGAAATGTCAGTATCAACCAAATCAATTTTCCATCGATTTCAGAGTTTAAAGTGAAGTAAGAGGGATACCGAAGAGAATAACACGAACATACTCCAGCCAGTTGTTGATTTAGATGAAAATGAAGTTTATCACATCAGATTTTGAATTAGTGATAGCAAAATAAAAACGAGCCCAAAGTAAATGTTTGTGGTATTGTGTTATATACATAAAAACATAGGGATTCCATAAACAATAGCAGACACGGCTGAAAATCTTTGGAATTTCGCCAAATATTGTTGTTTGAAAACAACTTCTTAATGGATTGAGTTGAGTTGCTGCTGTTTAAATTTATTTCAAACCCCGTCAGCAGTCTTAATTTGTTGAATTGAAGAGAATGAGGACATAAATCGCTGAACACTCTCATTTACAGCGGCGAATTAATCTGACATTTCAGTCAGCTGAGATATTTTCTGTGTCCCATTTACCAAAAATTCCTTCAGTCACAATTAATTCCACTCGGTTTCTGCGCTCCCAGTGTTGAGAATGAAGTTTGTGTTTTCGGTTGGTTTTTTTTAACAATCTAATTGGCAGCTAGTTTATTTTCACCTTCATTACATATATTTCTATAATTCTTTTAACTGTTCGTATTCCGTTGATGAAAACACACAAAATCGAATCAAGTGACAATGCGAATTTCGCGTAAAATACTCGCAATAAAATCACAGCTTTAAATGGGTAAATCAAATGATGATTCTTCCAGAATTGGGCAAAGTTTGACCTGCAGCATCAGCGGAAAATAAAAATAAAATGAATCTGATGTCGAATGCATGCGAGCGTATTTTAGAAAACTTATCTTTCTTTTTTTTTTAATTATTTTTACTCAATTAAAGTGTGACGTGTTGCAAAATTAAATTCCGTTGTTATTCACGAAAAAAAAAAAAATAATATATTTGGTCGATGTTTGTGTTGTGTGTTGTCGGGTGCTCTCGCTTTTTTGCTCTTCGTACTTCACCTCTCCACCGACTTTATTCTGTGCGGTTCCGATGCAAAAAAAAAAGAAAAATATTCTTACCTAATCTAATTTTAAAATTGATCAGAAAGCACAAAATACATTCTGATGAGTGTTTTTGAATAAATAAAATAATAAACACGGAAAAAGCATTGTGCTTCGCTTGCGTTTTTATTTTTATGTGCATTCTCTATTGTGATTTGTGATGGGCAATGGGAAGAATGTGTGCAAAATAGTGTTACCAATATTTCTGTGTTTTGTAGTGTGATCCGAGTGTTTGTCTCGCATCAGCATCAGCATCGCGCCGTGTCGGTGTCGTTGTCATTTTTTGGTGACCTTTTTCGATCGTTGTGCGGGCCTTGCAACTGTATGCGGTATCGTGTTTTTGACAGCCGGTTTGAGTGTATTCGAGATATGTATAGGGACGCCATGTTTTCTTGTTGACCTCACAACCTGTCAGTTGATCGAATTTGATCGATGTGTTTTGGTTCACATCTGTAGACTTGGTGAAATAAGTTGATTTGTTGCTCAAGTGCTTGAAATTTTCGACCAGCAATAATGTTTACGTACTCGTACTTATGTACATACGTTGTCTTGTTTTAAATTATCTCATTGGGGTCTTGCGGGGTTCGCATAAGCATTTAATGACTAAGTGATCTTTTAGCATCCTAATCAGCAAGCAATTCACCTTTTTTGCTTGCTCATATAAAGAGCAAGTATGTCTTATTTTTGCGATAGTTCTAATCTTGAGATTTTGTTTAACCTTGTTCTTACTACCTATACTTAGCTAGCACATACTTCATCTTCTGCTTGTTACGAAGTACTCAAGTACTCTCTTGAACATTTCCCAATTGCTCACATTGCCACCTGTCTGCTCTTAAAATGTCCTTCAGAGACTTTTATTCAAAGGCTAAAATATGACATCTATTTCTCATTGGATAACTCAAATCTTATACGATATCTCGAGAACAATCTCAGAATGCCCACTTCTGGTGCACCAACCATCTGGGACGGGTTAGAAGACCGTTCTAAGGGATGTTTCGACAGAGAGTAGCGCAACATGATTCGCATATGCCTGGTTGTAGAACTCAGAACTGTCAAGGAAAATTTAGCTGTAACTTAACATCACACTGCGATTAGCCTCAATTTATTATACCATTATGCAATAAAGTTTCGCTTATCCTGACTAAAACAAAATAGATGAAGTTACGGTTCGTCGAGCATTATTTAGATCCTGTTTTCAAAGGGCTTGAGTTCCATTTTGGAAAGGTAATGTATGACTGCGGCTGATGAACTAGCAGAACAGTTATTTGGGACTTGTCCCTTCTCAAATTTGAATCAGGGTATTCCACACGTTCGCCTGGTTTGTACTTGTGTTCCAGCTTCGGTTTAATAGCATACCTAGAACTCTGTCTCTCTAATCAGGGTTTGCAGCTGTGATAGCCGAACAAGAGCTTCTAATGTTGCCTCATGGAAATTACACTTAGCACCTGTAATACTGAGACAGGGAATCCTCTGAAGCTTCTACATGATAGTCGGCCTAACCTTTCATTATGGGACTTAGACCCTAACCTCTGCCGTAAATATGCAACTGTTTGGTATTCTGCTTTTTTACGAGATGGCGGAGCTGCGAATCTTCAGCTGCAGTGTTTAATTCTGGAAGAAAATGAATTTTTTCTCCAATTCTTTAATATAGTAGGAATTAGTAAAAGCAGTAAGTTTATGTCCTTCCTGAGTCAAGGCCTGCTGCTTTAAAATATTGACTATGCAATCGTAAAGCAAAGATAATCCATGAGAAATTAATTCTAGTCATGAAACATAGATAAAGTCTAAACTCAACGTTAAATAAATCACGTTTCGTACTAAACACGCGTTCTCTGGTTATTCCTCGCATTGGGTGTAGAAAAGCCTGACAAGAACTTTGTTTTCTATTCTCTTTTTTCTCAAGTCGCGAAATTCATTATAAATTCATTCCTTCCCCATTGAAGCCTGATAGAACCTTGTTTATTGAACTTGAACTTCTTCTCTTATCTTAACACGTGACTTATGAATTTATTTATCTTTGATGCTAAAACAAAAAGACGTCTCATTAGGTTATTTACTGTAGTGTGCTCGAATGACAAGTATTGTTTATTTGTCTATAAGTAATTGAAATTTTTCCAAAGCACGTAAGAGGTGATTATTAAGATGTATTTCAAAAAAAAATTTAGTTTTACAAAATTTTATGCCCTCTCTTGGGACAAAAAGTTTCTAAAATGAAATGTAATTAAATGTGCCACTTCGTACATCGACTTTTACGCTCAATTTCAATAAACGTGTCCTATTGTTCAAACGATTCGAGAAACTGACCATAAGGCTGTGTTCACTGTCAAGGTGTTCACGAGATTTCAACCAATTACATGGGTACATTATGTATGTAGGTGTTCATGGTGTAGCGATTTAGTGAAACGCGAATTGAGCGACTACAAGCGACATCCAGTCAACTGTCAAAACATGAATAAAACTAGACGAAACTTTATCGTTTGGGATTTCGGTGGTAGTGATATCGCTTAAAAACGCGCGAAAGGCCATCGCCGCGCTCGACGCTTTGTCATAAACAGTCAATCGCTGTCATTTCGTTGGTGGGTATAACGCTTGAAATCGCACGAAAAAACATCGCGTCGCACTACGCGGATTCGCTTTGGCGGGAACATAGCCTCAAACCTTCGAAAGTTGCGTCCGAACCACCGAACGAGCTCCACTTCAGAGAATGTCACGGCATTTTTTACTTTTTTTCGGACCTCGAATGTCTGCTTTGGTCAGATTATTTTCGCACGCTTTAGTTCCTTTCTCGCAATAAAGGTACTTTCTTTGGAACTCTTTCTGGTAGGTTGGCATTCATTCCTGTTTTTTTGTGACCAGAATATATGAAACTTAAAGCAAAGTCTGAACTTGTTTAAATAGTTTGTCATGCAGCACAACCTAAAGCAAAATATTCTTCTCGTCTTCACGCCTGTCGTGTAAAAAACTGCAAAATGTATATGTACATAAGTAGACAAGCAATATGTCTCCACTGTGTTACTTCAAGGTTAAACAAATTTCTTATCCTCCCTCGCCTTTTATTAGATTTGCTGAAAATATTTTTTGAAGTATCGCGATAATTGCATTTTCTTTGCCGCTTTAAAGTCATAACGTCAACGTTGACAATATAAATGCGTCACGACAAGTCGATTTAAATCAGTACAGTCATGCATACATATGTATGTATTTAGTATCCAAAGCAAAAACCAACATTTTTCTGTCGTTATTGTTATTTGTACGATCTTTCAGATTCAAATTTTTATTTATAATTTTCATGTGACAATGACGCATGTAAAATTTCAAATAAAACTTTGATCTCTGAAGCTAAAAGCGGGATGCAACAAATCAATTCCTTCGATGAAACAAAAAACAAAAACTTTACTTCCTCAGGTGAACCCAAGTTAATAATAAACCAATAATAACTTTTTACAAGAAAATATAAAAGAAACATAAAAAAATAATAATATTTACAAAAAAAGAAACAAACCAAAAGCATAGTAAAATGCTTTGGAATATATGCCTTATTCTTGTGATATCTTCGGTTTCATCGCCACAAAAGCACAGTGTTTCTGGCGGCGGAGCGCCTGGTGATTCGGTGATAATCACCGGTACTGGTGGTGGTAATCGTTACAATTCGCATCCATCGAACGAACTTCAACACCACCCGCAACTGCACCATCAAGCACAACAACAATCACAGCAAGTGCATCATCAGCAACAAGCTGCCTACCACACAGGCGCTGGTGGCAGTAAAAGTGGTCAATCAGCTGGGTCATTGTCAACAACCGCAGCGACAACTACAACTGGTGCTGTTGCCGGTGGTGGCAGTGTCGGTGGGTCCCATGCGGCCTCCTCCTATGTTCATCATCATGGAGCGCCTGGAAGTGGCCACATAGACCACCGACACTCATATAATCTACTCAGCGAAGCAATGTCTCAGGCTGTTAGCAATGAATTCAGTAAGTATTATCAATTGTCAACTTGAATTAAAATTATTAAACTACCAATGAGTTTGGTGTATGTATGTATATTGCGGAACAAGAAATATAATGCCTAATTTGATTTATTGAGCGCACGCGTTTGATTTAAATAATTAAGTGTTCAGAGTCTAGTGACTCATAAAAAGAATAACAACATGGAGGCAGCCCAACGCTCGCTTGTCATGCGTGGTGGTGAATAACTTATCCGACGTTCACCATGTGTGTTCGAACAACAATAGTTTTGACTTGCGTACGCGTGGTTGACATATTCGGTCTCCACAAAGAATGACACTGTTTACACTAATTTACTGATTAGTATTAAGATTCGCGCGCACACGCGGGCATCTCTCAATGTTCCAACAAGAGAGAGAGTTTGGGATAAGTTGTTAATTATATGAATGTACGTCAAAAAATTTAATATTCAGGTCGTGAAATGTCAATATTTGAAATTTTGCATTTAGCACTATTATCAAGAAATTTTGATTGTTAAATGATGGCTAAAAACCAGAAAGCATGCTATATCCAGGAAATTAATGTCATGCTTATAGCCATCGCTTTGTATGATATAAATATCTTAAAGTTGGTCAAAATTCATAGATATTTCTCTTAGATTTAGTAAGTGTACTAAGTGACTGATATCTACAATACCTCAGTGATATACATATGTACATATGTATGTACAATCCACCAGACTGTTTGGGAATCCTTTAGAAAGTCATACAACTTTTAAACAGTTACTCTTAGAAGTTCTTAATTTTATTGCACTTAACTGCGACAAATTGTTGAAGAAGTGTGTTCATGTCGCCATTTCCTCGCAATTACATGAAATGTGAGGAAGTGCAAACCCGTTTTCACTTTTGATTTCCTCCAAATGAAGAGTGCGTCCCAGCTTATCTCATTGCTGGTGGATTGTGTGTTTTGGGGGAATAGGAATGTGTTCTTGTCCTTGTTGTAGCGTCATTACTTGGGGGTTCCTGCTGATCAACTGACCTACTTTTCGGAACTGTCCTGGTTGCACCTCTTTTTTACTTGTTTAAGTAGTTTGTTGATGCCATGTCTCGATAGTTTCTTTATATCCAACTCCTAATAGCTTTCAGTTGGTATGCTAACGCAGAAGTTTGCATATCAATCACCTTAGTTAATCGACTAATAGAAATCCCTTAAGCAAAATGATTGTCTGACGCTTGGACCAATAAGTTGTGATACCTTGAATAAGACCCAAGGGGGTCTTAAACCAACCAGCGAATAGTTTCTTTCTTTTCCTAAAGCTTCTCCAGAAAACATGTGGTTCAACAGTTCAACAGCTTCAACAGAACCAACTCGATACTACGATTCAGATCAAGCCTAGGCCAGATGTGTCTTAAAATGTCGCAAGTAGAGAGATTGTCCCATCTACAATGGTTTTGTTAGAAGCGTCCAGCTTAGTCTTAGTAAGTGTTTATGGGTAACGAGGACATACCCAGACTTCGTTATTTCGGTATGATCCTATAAGTCGTACCCTGTTTAACGACCTCATTATTCTTGCAATTTCTTCCAACGTCTTTGGCCTGACACGCAGCGTAGGTGAATGTTGTTCAGTCATCTCCAGAAGAGTCAAGATTTAATTGCCCCCTCATTGTCAGTGAAAATGCTGGTATTCCTGAGAGATACTGCATAACATTTCGGGCAGGACAAGACCTCCTTGATCGTTATTGATACGTTAATCGAATATGACAGGTATCCATGAGGATCCAGATGCAAGAATGCTTGAAAGGAGATCGCAATAAAGGACGGACTTATTTATGCCTAACGATGCCACGCCCACTTAATTAAAGATGCTTGGTTGCAAACCACTTTAGAAAGAGTACTGTGGTTTAGGGAATGAGTGAGTTGGGGTTGAATCCCCAAACTACATCCGAGAGTATAACCGTCATAAGTACATAATAACCTTCTCATTTAGAGAAATATCCTTACCTTCAAACATGGCTTTAAGCATCAGTCCTCTTTCTATTGTGTACGCACGACACCAATAGTTGTGAGAAGCTAGGCCCTAAGTCCCACACGGACCTGTTGCGCACAAATACCTTCCTAAAATAGTAGGTTAAATGTACCGTACGATCCGGTGCAAATGGATTGTAACGTTACTGTATGTTTACTACTTAAATGTGTATTTCGCGTCATTGGAGCCAAGTACTTGCGTCATTTAAAGTAAGTGCTCAACTCGAATGAGGCTGTTTCATGCCATTGTTTAGGAAAGGTTCGGAACGGCTAGTTTTACAACTGATAACAATACATATTTTCCTGAAATGCATTCAAATAAAGTTCATCGAACGAAACGTTATACCATAACAGCTGATTTTAAACTCGTTCTACAACCAATCAAAATCAAAATAATACTAAAATCAACGCTGACTCTTCAAAGAGTTTCAGACTGGGTATTTGAAAAGAAAACAGTTTAATACACGTATGCTTATGTACGTACATATGTACTTTATAACAAGTTGTGGAGTCATTGAACACACAATCTGTACTTCGTTTTAGTCTGAAATCTTTGAAAATGATTCACCCTCCAGACTTAAGATAAGATACCTGATTGCAGAAGAAATCAATTTTAGTATTATTAAATTCCATAAGAACAATATATTGATTCTTACAAAAGATTAAAGCGAGTCTAAGTAGTTTTTGTCGTGTAATTCATAAAAAACGTGCAATTATTTATAGTAAGCAATAAAATTACTACCTAAAGTCCACTCAAAATGCAACAATCATTTTTTTCCCAGCTTAGTTTTCATGTGGCAATTAAAATCTCAAATTGTTCTCTACTTCTCTACACAATGTAAATTTCCCACAAATAAATTTGAAATAAGTAAAAAAAAAAGAACACAATCCCCAACTCTGGCGGTGTGTGTATGCTTTACGCCAATTATTTATTTTTACGACGATTTATGATAACATTTTCATCGTAATTTCAAATAGTTGTTGATCGACGGCAAGTATCGACACGAAGATGAAATTATCTCCATTCCAACACTGACTCTCGTACAGAGACATAACCTCAATCAAAATATACAAATCAATTAGAATTTCTAGTATTAATCCCCCAACCCGTGTGTTCATTCATTGTCGATTTTAAATTACTTTTTTTTTAAACATAGAGAATACACTCTTTTTCGCGTGTCTGCAGTGTTTTCTTCGTTTGTTCGTTTTGTCGGGCGGCGACAGTTCCGCTTTTAAGTTTATTTTCTTTTTAATTAAATGCCGGCAGTCGGTTTGCTGCGTGGGTTAAGTGCTTTAGAAAATACACATTATGTATGTGAGGTCGTAAAATGTGAATTTTGTTTAACAATTCGTATTACCGAACACATGTGAGATTATGGATTACCAATCGTAGCTACTAATTGAAGATAGTCTTAATTATGTATACGAGTACATATGTACATATGTAGATACAAATAGATTCACGTAGTCGTGTTCTTGACGAAATGTTTTTTTTTTTGCAATAGGCCGGGACTATTTACTAGATACTCGAATTGAGTGTCTTTACAGGGAAGTAGTTCACTTAAATTGACTTCAATTAACTTTTTATTATTTTTCATTGATATACAGAAAACAAAAGCAAATATTATTGTTTTGATACTGCCGCCATCGATTATGAGTATCTTGCGTTCAAGATGTTTGTCATCCTGATAGCTTTCTCTTCGTTTTGGAATAAATTTGAAAAATTGTTGTTATATTTGTACATCTAAAACTTATGAGACATGACATCGTGACACGTATGTATGTACGTACGTATGTAAGTAATGAAGTGCAGTGACTGTCAGACATTTCAAGTTAATGGAAAAGTTTTTCTTTTTTGTATTACGTAAATGAACAGTCTTTCCGTTAATAGACGGATTACATCTTTTAGAAATTTATTATTCGAAAAGGTTTTTCATGACTGTTGTAGACTCGGTTGTTTGTCAGCCGCTCGTGAGAGGTGGGGTCGTGAAAGAAGTTTTAGGCGTTTTATAGGGATTGAACCTGGAATCTCTTGGCTCCCACATACATATAAGATTTGAGTTGAAACATATAACGTACCACCTTTTTTATTTTCACAAAGATATCAGAGATTCGGAAAGTCATGTCTGGGAATTGAACCACGAACTCCACACATTACCTACTCTCCAACGGTGAAGACATCTCCGAAGGATCCGCTAGTTATCATTGTGAATCAGGAACTGTCAAAAAGTTTAATGTGTGACAAGCCGTAAGTGGGGACACAATAGGTCTTTCTGCACCAAAATTCGAGGATTATGTAATTTCAAGGAGTGGGGGTAAAATTCTCTCAGAGAGTGGTAAAATCACAAAAAAGTAAACGAACGCGAAAGCTACGAAATTTGCCCATTTCTTAAACGTCAAATGCAGATGTGTACAAACAAACAAACAATAAAAAAAAATCGTACAGGTATTTGACAGATTTGACAGGTTTTATCAGTGCAAAGAAATCTTTTACTCTCTTGTGACCGCTCTCTTCTGCAAAAATCTACGAAACTTTGCGTATTCGAACAGGATTTGGTGACTTTTCGTAGATTTTCGTGAAAATTCGTTGAAAGTACGCGAACAGACCTAATGTAAATCTGCATCTACGTCTTGCATCGTGAAGGTAAAACATTTTAGATGGTAAAGGAAAAAACATTTACTGTCATACATACATAACAATAAGCGTGTTTTATTAAAACTTATAGCCAGAACGTGTCACTTTATTTTAACTGCAAAGTTGGTTGTTCTAATTATCACATAAGGTGTCACAGTCACGAAAAACAATGGTTTATATTACTATTAGTAGTACGAATCTTTTCGTTTTGATAATGATATTCAGGGGCATAATTATTAAATACATGTATGAATTCTTAATTCCAAACATCTTGTCTGAGGGTAAAAGTGCATTTCAACTATTTACTTTACTTAACGGGCTCCTTTTTATTGAATAACTGCGTTCAATTATTTTTTTCGACAGAGTAAATATAACATTGTCTATGATTTTTGTACAATATTTGCTTTGCTCTTATCGAGCATCTACGTCTATTTTTACTGAAATCTCTGCTATTATCGATGTGCTGACACGAACTGCTTAAAAGCAGACCACGGCGGTATGCTTTCAGCTCCAACTTACCCGCACCCTAAGAGAGAGAATAAAATGACTTTTATTTGCTTGCCTTAGTTGGTAAACATTTCTAAGTGAGTAACAATTTTTCTGTACCTATAGGACAAGTATTGGTTTCTTGCAAAATTTTGAACTCGAAATTTGTGAATCGAACTTGAAAAAAGTGGGTTCCCCAACTAAAACCACTGAACGGATTTGCTTCAAACTTGAAATTTAACTTTTCTCACAACTTTTGCTGCAAATCGAAAAAAATAGCAAATAGCCACGTTTATTTTTTAACAAACAAAAAGGATCCCAGATAGCGTCAAAACAGTTTTTTCATTATAGTTCCATAAGAAATGGGGTGCAAGTAGGAACGTGGACTGAATTTTCAATGTAACTGCGCGAGTACGTAATACCATTTTTTGGAAAATGTAAATTTAATACCGTTTGACTAAGTCCTAGACAGAAAATGAGTGTCAGCATCAAATCAGCAGGTTTATCAGCATTGTCAAGTTTCAACTCGGATGTTCCTTAAACGAAATGTTTTAGTTAGACGATTGGAAAGTTTGGCTAAGGTTTCTTGCCTTATTTTCATGACATGTTCTTTTTACATTTGAATTCAATTTTCTTCCTGTCAATATTTTTTGGTAGCGCATTTCTCGTGCTTTTACTTTTTCTTCTACAGACGCCAATATTCATTCTTTGCTTTTGGTCACCAGCCCCGCGAGTATTCCCTGTTCTTTTTTAATACCCTATTTTAAGGGTACAATAAGTTTGACACATGACATCTCTTAAGTATATATGTATGTGCGTATATTTCGGCCGTTCACCTTTTTTTGAACCTTTATTTTTGAGGTAGGAGGATGAAACTTCATATCTGATACAAGTACAAGTGCGAACATTCGCTATTATACTTAAAATCAAAAAATTGTATTACTACCAAATATTTAAATATTTAATTCACCCATACTTCATATGTGGCCACGCCCACTTTGTGAGCGCATTTGCATTAAAAACTCGATTTTGATGCAATTCTTCATGAAACATTCATAAAATCTAGTACGAGCAAGTCAATTTTATTGGAGGTTCGTTAGAAGATAATCTTTCGCAAAACTAAGTCTGAGTATATATTTCTTTTAGCCCAGTGTTGTCGATGAACGCGTTCTTTCAATGATAACGTCAAAACTATGGCGAAGCATGTTTTTTTTAACACGAATTCCTGACGGGAATTGATGAGAAATCACTTTGCCTATGCTGGAACAGTCAATTACTACTAAAGCAAGTAATGACATTATTATTGATCGTGTCAGGTTCGCTTTTAATTAACTCTTCTTAATCACTTAACATAAAAGTGTTTATATCAAGCGATGACAAAGTGGGTCTGTAGTTACTAACTTTAAATGTAAATTTCTGCGTTAAAAATCACAAATTCTATTCTGAGGTATTGCTTCGTTTCGTGCTCCTCAACTACTTCATTAGTCAATAGAAGCAGTTACCAAAAGCAATTCTTCCGTGCTATTGCCAATTTTGCTCTTTGGCGCGAAACATCGTTAATCAGCTTTAAGGTGAACTTATTCAATGTTAACTTCATTGATGTGCATCATCCGTGTCTGCTTGTTCAAAGTTTATACTGACACAAGTGTTAAATATGTATCGATTTCTAAAAATCTGTCAGATCTAGGTGACTCCAGTTAAAGGTGTGATTGACCTTCAGACTGTCACTAGACTATGTGAATCACTTTCAGTTCAAACTGACAGAAAGACGATTTGTCATTTATGTCACCGAAACGTAGTGTCAATAAAAGTTTATAACATTACTCTTGTCTGTGAAAATGATTATTATTCCAATATCACAGCCTTACCAGACAACGTATGTACGTCAAATATGACTGCATATAATTTTTAATATAATATATTAATGTCAACTGAGTGAGAAACAGGTTTTCTGGGACAACGATATAGTGAGAGAGAATACATACGTACGGCTTGCTCATGCACACGTTTTAAGATGTCTCCCATCCCGTAGTTGAACGTATCTAAGGTAACCAGCTGTTCAAGTGTATTGCTATTTATCATGTATTTGGCGAACTACAATTGCAAGGCATCAACCAAACAGATACGTTTTCTGTGCTTTTTTTCATTTTTTGGTTTTCGATTTTCGATACGATTTCTGTAATTCTAATTGTAGCTATCTGTGTTGCAAAAATAGATGAATGACGTGTTGTCTTGTTGAACTTGGAGCAAGTTGTTTGATGGACCACAAGGTAAACGTAAGTGGTTTTTACGAATGCGGTGGTAGAGGAGAGCCTCTGATTTTCCGTCACAACCTTAACACAGGGGCTACCATTCGATATGGTTGTCTTTTTTCATTTTATTAGTCGGAAATAGTCATGTGCGGTTTATAAATATTTCTGCACACAATGAGATACAACTCTGTAAAGTGAAGATTTTTGTTTGTTATAATGTGTTATTGTTTTTTTGATTGATTACCTGTTGAGTGTTTGCCTTAATTTGGCTACTTGATCGAAATACAAAGTTTGAGGGATTCTTTGTGCTGTAAATCGGACATTTATAGGTATCCAATGTAATGCGCTATGTTTTTGTGGGGTAAATCAGTTACTGAAACAATGCATTTGCGCGTAGCCTATAAAGAGCAATTACAATAGTGAAGGTAGACAACTTTCCACACATGGAACACATTTCCAGTAGGAATCGAATCGATTTAGGTTACCTTACAATGCAAGGTTCTCACTGCATATGGTTATGAAGCGATCGTGTAGAATAGTACTTAGTTCTCTATCGAATAGTTTGAAACTAATAATTTCTTTTGTGTAAAGCCTGCATTGTTTAAAGTACATGTTGCACAACAGGACAGGTTTTGGTCATAATCTCCTTTGGTATGAGGAGCAATGAGAACACCGTGTGGATCTTGTCTTATTGTCCCTAGCATTTGAAGTAATGGAATTCAGGATCGATGAAAGTTGAAATACATATGAGAGAGCTAAATCTGTTACCGAATCTTGGTGCAATGACTGTAACTTGTTTAAATAGCCTTTCTCTGTGTGAAACTTTAAACCCGTCGTAAGTACATAGTTTTGATAATAGCTACAAATTTATTGGGGGAACCTCTTCTGCATAAGGAAAGTCAGCTAAGCTAACTAATTGACACTAATCATCCATACTGTGTTGAGTAAAGTCCACAGCGAAATCCTTCTGGTTCAGATGCAGAATGTCCTGACGCCAAAAAATTTCCTTTCTTAGGGAATTCTCCTTCTTCTACCCAAAAAAAAAGCTCAATGGTTGGAGCATATGCATATAAATAACTAAAACAAATATTTACGAGAAGCTCCCTCATGACATTTAAACCCTTACATCCTCTATTAAATGAAAACCACGTTGGTATCAATGCATATCCAGGTAAAGGTTAACTTGGGGGGCGCCGTGGCTCAAGTGGTTAGTGCATTGGACCTAGACAACACATAAAATTTTGTTCAAGACTCCACCTCTCTGAGAATCATACGAGAATACAACTGTAATGGGAAAGCTTCTAAAAATAACAAATTGGCCTTCGGACATTAAATCCCTTCCATTCGTAAAGAATATAACACGCACAATGCTAATGGTTGTCAGAAGCTAGGCCCTAAGTCTCATTTTTAGGTTAACGACACCTTTTGAGTATTTCCATCTATTCAGACAGTTGGAGTGTTTCTGATCCAAATCAGGTCTGTCCCGTAGTACCGTTTGCCCATCTATAGTTGGTCCAGGTGGCAGCATTAAGTTTAAGTAAAAGTGTAACTGCAACCAGGGGCATGCAGATGTCCAATGAAATCGATACAGAGGGTTGGTACTGAGCTCACGACCTTTAGTCTATTTAGATCGGTTAGAGAGAGCGAAAGGGTTTGACCGCATATTAAAACGATTTGAAATATCCATCACACCATTGATCTCTATATCTAGTTTCTTAAATTTCCGTACAACGTCCGAAATAATAAAGAAATTTTCTTTTTTGGTACATTGCCGTGGCGCCATTAGGCCATGACATCATCTGTTCTAAGTATCCGCACCCATTCCAGGCAAAATAACTTGAGAACACTTTGTTTTATAAGTTTTGTAAGGAACTATAAAGAAAACAATTCATTCCCAAAGAATAGCGCCATAAATCATTACAACACCGAACGAATTAGACGCACCAAATCATCGAATACATACTCGTGTGTATATCATCCACCGCTGCTGGGTGTTCTCGTTCCAAATTCCAATGAATAATTGAATCACCCGCTGGTCTTGATCCAAAATGTGTAAAATATGTTTCATCGTAGAAATCTGATTTCGACTCGTTTGTGGACTACAATCTCCGTAATAAAACGGCAACACTGCATTCCAAGAGCACTGCAACACACGACAGATAAGAACAGTTGGGAAGATCTTGCCGCGTAATGTGCATACAGCAGCAGTCTACTCGACATCGCGATGCGATTCAAATTAGGAAATTGGCACCTGCCTTAGCAGCAGATTTGGCTTACATTCTTGTGCTAGAAAGGGGGCGACACTGCATTTGTTAGCCGATTTCCTCCTTCCCCGGTTCGTTCTATTTTTGCACTATGTCGTGGTATGTTTTTTCACTTTTTTTTTCTTTTTTTTTATTTCTTGTCTGAAAGAGGTCAATCTGTTTTCAAGATTATCAATTAAGTGGACTTAGATTGGGTGACAGAGGGAGTTGACGAGAGCAGATATGTCTGCTCATCCGGCGCAAGTTCTGGGAGAAATTGGGAAATAATTTGGCACCGTTGTTGCTGTTGGCTGTTGGCTTAGTGTGTTCTATGCCGGCATGGTAGCATGGGGTGTCATCGCTGAGTATGCTAATTCTTTGCGGTTGTAGGTATTTAATTCACCACAAACAACGTGTCGCCATGAATACAAACAACTTGATTAGTGTTATAAAAGTGCATAATTGCTTTATTTACGATTGTGGGACCCTCTTATTCATCTATCGTGCATGCGTATGATTGTTTATGTTTTGAGTGAATGTGCTGAATAAATGTGTGGATTTCGGTATTTCATTAAAGCAATAGACAAATTGTTGCTTCGATATATTTTGGCTTTAGATACGTACCTAGATAAACAAAGTAATTACTGAATGGAATCGTTTTTTGAAAGAATTGTTGTTTGAAACAACGGTGAGCACAACGAATATGACAACCAAATAATATAATTTAGATAATTCAAATGAGATGAAACACGTGGCAAAACCTTTTCTGCACCTGGGTACATGTGACCAATAGTACGACACATATGGCTTTATTTTATTTTTGATACATGGTACGATATTTGTGGAAATATAGTAGCTTCCAACTAATTCTTCAAAGCGGATTATCTTTTCCGAATTTGTTTATTTGTTTTGTATTTTCAAATAATTGTCTAAGACTCTACAGAATGATTTCAAAACATTGTTTTCCTTCTCGTATAAATAAAAGTCGGTAATACTTTCATACAACTCTTTAACTTTAGGTCATGGGTATATATACTTTCTGAGAATTCACCTATGCATCTACCTTTGTGTGTACCTCATAGACTCTGTTTCGCCAAAAAATAACAACTCGCGCAGAGGAAAAGGTTAACAAATGGATCCGCCAATTCTGTCTGCTTGTCACTCAAAGTACAGACTCTTAGTTTAGTAATGGAATACAATATTTCTCAAATGTTCGGCTTAGATTTTCTTACAACAAATCATTCTTGTGATGAATTAACCCGTCATGTCTGCGGATAATTTCGGGTGTATTTCGTAAATAAAAGTTCTTGTATTGCATAAATCGTTAGTGGAGCATTGTCCTAAAGAAAATGTCTGAGTGATATTAAAGTGTAGTACAAGGTGCAACCGTTCTGATGGAAATAAACGTCGTTTATTCAGGGAAAAACGCATTTGATTCACTGAAACGGTCGAAGTAATATATTTTTAAAAAAAAAAAAAGGCCCAATGATACCGGCAGTTCAAACATCAAACCAAACTCTTGCACTACACAATTCTCTTCGGTTTTTAGAGCGCTAGATGCGATAGTTTTACTTAATTCCGTGCCCAGACAAATGGAATTGAGTCTCATTACTTCTTTCCAGCAACCAATTAACGAAAGTATGGAGTTGTACATGATGTGCTGGCTTAAAGTTTTTTTTTTTACATAAACTCAACCTTATGTCAGGGATTAATGTAGCCCAAGATTTTTATGCAAAACGTGGTGCAAAATGGTTACGGATGCGCCCAATACCTGTGACCGTATCGAAATGGACATATTTCGGTTTTCAGTCATACTCTCAGCTACGACGGGGATATTTTCAACTGATCCTGCGAGCGAACAAGAGTTGGAGTATTCATATCACTAACCCGTCTGAGACGTTCCGATTTATCGACTAAATTCACTATGCCTATGCGAATAAGGCGCTTGATAATGACTTAAAGAAACGTTTTTCTTGCGAATTTTCATTTTTGTTCATTTCTAGTTTTTGTTCGATTCTAGTTGAAAAGCCATCGCAACAATTTTGACAGTTGGCTTTAAATGACACATCTTGCTTGGATGGCTATTTATACATACATATGTATGTATAAAAAAATAAAGTTAAAGCACCATCGGTGCGATTAATTATGCTCGACAACAGCACTTAAATGTCCTCCGTGAAAACGTGTCCATGAGTAGATGCGCTCAGTCCAATGTTCCATGACTGTTTCGGATCAATCGGGAGACCAATTTAGCGTTCAATGTTGGTTCTGAAGTCATCTAATTGTCAATCTTATAAGCATAGAATATGGACTGACATAGACTCAGAGAAAAAAAATCTGATGGGTCAAATCACATGACTAGTCCATTTCTGGATATAACGCGATCACCAAACTTCGACAAATAACCAATTCTTTTGGGCAGCTGTGAAGCATATGGGACCGCCAGATCATCCTCTTCGAATTTATCCGAAAAAATTGTCAGTCAATATGTGCTGGTACCGATTTCTATTATCTGCGACTGTGTTGTCTGTTTAATAGGAAGTGTGGGCCAATGACCCCTCCAGCATCCATCATAAATTAAACAATAAATTTATCTGAGTGTAATGGGATTTCGTAAATAACTTCGGGTTGATGTTGTGCCCAAATGTGACAATCTTCTTATTATCGAATTAGTTGCCCCAGAAATGGAATGTACCACTTTGTTTCGGATTATAAGAGGTTTCATTTGATGCACTGTAAGCAGAAGACGAACCCAATAACGATAACCTATGATCTTTTACAACCACACCCCAAAATCGCTTAGAGAAGCAATCACCCATTGCTGGATCAACGGACTTTGTGCCCTTGTTGTCATTGGATCCTTGCCTACACTTTTAACAAGATGGATTTCAAGTGCTACATATTCTTTAATATTGCATGTCCATGTCCATCCATTTGTTTGTCACTACTTTTTGGACTTAAATTTTGACTTATACGTACATAAATATACATATGTAAATTCTCCCCCACTTTTAGACGTCATTTTAATTTTAAAAAAACCGATTTTCATGATATCTTGCTTTAAAATGTATGTAGGTTTGAAGATATCATTCTATTTCAATCCAAAAATATAAGTAGTAATATAGTTTTTAGTGAAATTGCTCAACTATTGTAGCAATTTGAGTTAATTGACGGTGTTTTCCGCTTTGACAAAATCACATCATCAAACAAGGTTGTTCATAAAGAACGTTCACCACCGATTCTATTTTAAGTTGAACATAAATTTAATTTATTGGCGGCGAGCCAACTATTTAACCACATTTGATTTTTCCAAAAGTTTATTGACATCCTTCATTGGCTAATGAGACATTGTCTCTATATTAGAATACTGTCAGTATGACCCCCATTGCACTTGGAGTAAACTGTAAACACTCGGTAAAATTGCAAAATAAACAGAGCGAAAAACATCACTTGAAATTATATATTGCAGCGAAATTGAATGCAGAATTGTCTTTGCCATTTCCGATTCACCCACTCAAACAGTGTGAATATCTCGGTACTGATAACGAGTTGTTATATAAAATAATTATAATTTGACGGTGAAATTGATTTATTAAATTAGTGGCACTATAATTATTGTTATCTATAATTTATTACTTTCGTTTTATTTTTATTGAGTGTGTTGCCATCTAGTTGATAATTTTGTTTGTTTTTTGTTTCGTTTTGGCTTAGGTTCGCTTGGCAGCGGTTCAGCTGATGGCGCTTGTCATGCCGACGACCTCGATTGCTATAGTGGCAATATCCAGGATCGTCTGGGAATGGAAGCGATACGCACATTGCATCGGCAGCTAGACGACGATGACAATGGCAACATTGATCTCAGTGAGTCAGATGACGTGAGTATGATTGTTTTTAATTTTATTTCGATAGTTATGATACATTTAATGAACTTGAGAGCAAGTGGCATACTTTGTAGATCGTGAAGGTAAGGTGTGTCACAAAATACTTTTAAATGGCGAACTAATTTTATTGTAATGAATCATAGTATGAGTTTGAGGGATAAATCAAAACTGAAAGTTTCGGCTTCTGTTTCCGTACTCATAATGGTGTACTAGAAGCAATGATATTTAAGTAGAAAATGTCCTTCTCACTTATCCGGAAACTATTAAGTTACCTTCTTAGCTGAATGAAACAGCGATATGCACAAGTTATTCTTCGTTTAATTTCCTGTGAGATGTTGCAAATTGGTAGCAAATTGTCTTATGATTATTGAGATGATATGGCAATTAGCCAAGTCTGTTTCCGGACGCTAGGCACAATATTTCTGTGCTAAAACCGGATATGTCCCACTTTGTGATCTTTCGGGAAACAATTTTCGAAAATTCGAAATCGATTTACATATATCGGAGCTTGATGGAACTTTTAAGATTTCGCATACAGGCGTGTAGAATGTAGGGTGACCGGATAAAAACGATAGGAAAAAAAATAAATAAAACAACAATGGTGTGAGGTATAAAATTGAATCTGTGTGGAATAACACATCATTCAAAGTGTTTCAAGCGGTCGGCCCAATATATGCGGAATTATGCCGGCAATAGCGTCTCGAATGTTAGTCTCGAGCTCGTTCAAAGGGGTGGTCGTTTGTTTGACATGTGGCGCCGTCTTGTTGAAACCACAGCTTGGATATATTGATGCTGTCGAGTCCTGGTCATAGAAAGTCAATACCTGAGACCATTGACGCTAACGGTCTCTCCTTCCCCATTTCCAAATAAATAAGGTCCGATGATGCCGCCATGCCATAAATCGCACCAAACAGTCAATCTTTGCGGTTGCTTGGTCGACCACTTGTGGATTATATTCGCTCCAATAATGGCAATTCTGCTTGTTTACAGCCTCCAAAACAAAAGTGGACCCCGTCCGAGAAGAGGATTTTTTGATGAAAATCCGGATCTCCGCCCAACATTTCCAGAGCGCAATTAGTAAACTCACGGCGTTTTTCAAGTCTTGCGTCAGCACAATCTTATACGGATGTAGGCCCATATCGAACCGCAAAATAAGTCGGGTTAACTCTCTGGCAATGCCTTATTCAGCTGATCGGTACCAAGTCTACATTTGTGGGTCTTCTTCGATACTGGTCGGCGGCTATGTTTTCTCCATTTCGCACCAATCTTTGTCTGATTGGTAGCTTAAGGTCCAAAAGATTATACTCACGCTTACTGAATATTTTGACAGCTTGATGTCATTGACAACTTTAACAGCTGCTGAAACATAACAATTGGAAAAAGTATCATTGCCAACTGCTCACCCTTTATTAAGATCAACCAATTGGATCAAAAAATGGTTCAAATTTTTGACACATAGGGATTTGCCTTAGTATAGGCTCTTTTTTTTATATATATGTATGTACATATGCATATCTTTCTCCGATCCTAAAAACTTTACGTTGGTTATTGCAATTGCATAACCTAATATGTTTGTAAGTTGTTTTTATATTTTTATTTCCTTGCGTTCCCAAGGTGCAAAGGTGGCTTCTCATTTGCTATTCAAATGGTTTTCCCAAACCATTCGGCATGCACACAATCGTAATTATATATGTACATACATATGTACTTCCCAGTTATAATCGGCTTATTATTATTATCTGATGGAAATCTGTTAAGTATCTATTACGTGGTCAATGGATATCTTTCTACGTTTTTCTCTGACCAAACAATCGCAAATTGTTTTTTGACTAATAATACATATTGATGGTTTAATTCATTGCTATTTATTTTCAATGCATCACTATTTGATTTGCTTTGTAAATATTTTTCTTCTACATACCTTTGTAGATACATGCGTTTTTTACCTATGTATACACATCCATACTTGTATTGGCTAATTGTTTATCTGATACCAACATACCGATTAAATGAATCTTTACCGGCGAATTGACATAAATAATAAAATCCTCCTGGCTAATTGCAGAACCCAGAGATAACATGAACCCAATTAGCATGGAGACAAAAAAAACAAGAAAAAAAAACCGAATTCAGATAAAAATAAGGTGCGAGTGCGGGTGTGGGTGTGGGACTAATAAGCTAACGCTGACGTAATAATCAGCTTCATGGAACAAATTTACGCGTTTAAACAGTAAAAAAAAAAAAAATAAAACCAAATCCCAAAATTTCAATATTTTCTCAAGAAAGATACGAATTGAATAAATAACATTGGTGGGAGGTGTTGCTTTTGTTTGTGGGTGCTGCCGCTAGCATCAAAGCAAACCATTTTTCTATCCTAGAAAGCAGCGTGGGTTTGTAACTCATGATAGTTAGAAAGTAATAATCGAATAAATATTAGTAAAAGCGCAATGGCATGGACTATGATGTGGAACAAACAAGGTGAATGGCAGTGTGTGTAGAATTCATAGAGTCAAGTGTGATTGGTGCTGATCTGAGTAATGAGTCCGCGATGTCGTGTGCTTAGTCATTGGAGAATGACTGAGAAGTATAGATGCATACGTGTGTGTATATATCTCTGTCAGTTTCATGGCATAGATTAGAGATTGTCTAGCCAAACAGGAACTACTTTTGGAATCACATGCGTTATTCAAATATCAAAAAATGACAGCAGATGTAACACAAATGACATAATTAAAAAAAATAACATTTTAGTCCAGATCTTATGCATCAACTTTGACATTAGTATGATGGAGAGGTCTGCCATTTGTCTGATAACGAACGGATTTACAACTTTCATATCTGTCATCTGTGGGATTATTTTATGTTTTTACCCATTTTACGTCCGTTTTTAACGCGGTATATGGTCATAAAGTAAAAAACGTGAAAAAAAAACCCTGTGTAATTAGTATCTAAAGTAAAACTAAACAACTTACTTTAAACTTTAAGACTCCTTCGTGTGTCATAAAGAAATAAAATAAGTTATGTTCACTCTTTACTAATTAGTACCTTTTTTCCAATAATTCAATTCGATTGTCCAATATAGGCTTAATTTCTAAACGTTGGATTCGTTAAGAATGTCCCTCTTCGTCTCACGGAAAAATAAGAAATGTGGTACTAATTTTAGTATTAAGACCTCTCCACGTAAATTCAGCTCCGTTGCTACTTCATCGATACTGTGCTCATCACGCAACTTTGTAATGTTTCAACGTTCTCACGAATTTTGTAGATAGGGAGGAGATGAAATCTTTATTTCCAAGTTAAAAGTCATGAGTTAACAAAATGGACAAAAGGAAACAATTTGATTTAAGGACAATTTTGGGTCTCTAAGTCATTAGAGTTTCGTTCTGGTAAGCCTTCCTCATCTTTAAAACAATGGATTGGAAAACACCACGGGACAGGCTCTTCTGGTATACATATATGTATATGTCCTGTTTAAGCAAGTCTTACCAAATTTACTTGTCTTCGATATAAATAACTTAGTCTCATAGGAAGGTGCTAAACCTACAGGAGAACATCTATTTTCATCTCTTAATAGTTGGTACTGCGATCATACCTGTATAGTAAGATTCCGATTTTAAATTTCAGTCAAATTTTTGCCAAGATATTTTAATGCCAACTTGATGTCAGCATACGTTTTTAAGCAAAACTCACTGTACGACACTTGTTTCAAACTTGATAGATCTGCCTGATGAAACTTTATAAGAAGAGAAAGTATTTCATAATCTTATGAAGAACCCAGATTTGAATCCACGAACTCTTTGCGTGAAATCGCTATCAGCAAAATCACACGATCTGAAAATGTTTCCCGCTTTTAGTCATCTTTACACGGATTTTATTTCAAAGTTTGGTCCAACCTGTGAGGACTGTTACTCAAAATCACCCATAAGCGGTGGACACAAGTTAGATTTCCCAACCGCAGTTTATCTGATTTAGTCTATCAAATGGCTTACTAGAAGGTACTTTTGCAAAACAAATTGTTTAACGGTTTCCTTAATATTAAACATGTTAACCATGGTAAGCTCACTCATTTAGGGTTAATAAAAAACCTATCTAACAAGGCTCACCTGATCATTTGTTGAGTATTTTCATTGAAAGTGATTTGGCCCTACTAAAACTGTCGCTGTAATGAATTGTAAAACTCATTTCTTATTTATTTTTTTATTTTTAGTTTCTGAGGGAAGAGCTGAAGTATGATTCAGGATATGAGAAGCGTCAGAAAGCATTTCATTTCAACGACGACATGCACATCTCAGTTAAAGAGTTGTGGGAAGCGTGGCTTCGATCAGAGGTAAATTAAAATGATTATTGAAAAATATAACATTGTAATTTTTAAATATTGGTTTTTGATTACAGGTGCATAACTGGACGATAGAGCAAACCACGGATTGGTTGGCTCAATCTGTGCAGTTACCACAATATGTGGAACTATTCAAAATGCATAAAGTCACGGGCGCTGCGTTGCCAAGGTATTTAATGTCAAAAATTGATTCTAGTAACATTTTAAGCTAGAATATTAGTCTATCAGTATTAGGTATATGTTGTAGCTTATTACTTTGACCGATAAGAGAATCTAGTTGTAGTCATACTCGTTGAGTATAGATGTTTTATGTCCAGTGTCCTGCCGTGTTGTTATAGTACAAGTTGTGCTCAAAAAAAGATTGTCTATTCGATTTTCTAAGCCTAAAGAAGTGCTTACAAGTTGGTTAGACTTCTTATGAAATCATTTGTAGATGGCACTTGTCTTATCTAATCAAGTCGGGAAACTCTTACCGATTGAAATGTTGTTTACCGACATCAGCAGTATACTTACACTTAAGGATGTAAGTTATAACAAAAAGCTTTTAATTTTTGTACAATTTACAAAATTGCTTATAAATGGTGGAAACGCACCTCTGAAATCATTGAGTTTCTAAGATATCTTATTAATTTATTTGAAAAAAATCAGGTTTATAGTATTTATAGTAGTTTAGAGTCCTCAGATCTCACCCCACCTATAAACCTCTCGGGGAGTCTCTCGCCCTCAAAGAGAAGGTAATAATTCTTGAATTATTATTATATTCGACATACATACATACAAACATATGTATTGTGTAGATCCCTGTGATAAACTATCATATAAAGACGAATGTCTTCGACTACCTCTGTAGATGTCTTCATAAACTGGTTGTTTAGAATTTGTCTACTTTTGTCAAGCTCCAAGATCCAAGATCCAAGATCCTCCACTTTACTCACTCGTTTTCAACAAAATAGTTGATTTCCTTGTTTTAAATGGGAGTGTACTTCTTAACTTGTCGAATAGGAACGCCTCTGAACAACACAATCGCTTTTTTTATTAACCAATCATTTCTATATTATATATCTGTTTCCCTTTACATAAGTATATGTTCACATGTATAAAATATATGCACTTGCCCTTTTTTTACCGATTGGTCGCATAAATTTCAAATCTTTAGTACAGATTTCAATTATTATATTCTCTCCTTATGAAATTATCTACATCTACTGGTCCAATATATTTTAAACAGAGACCAATACGTCCATATAATTAATACCGTTTGTTGCCTTATTTGCAAAGTCTTCAGTGTCCTCCAGCAGATTACACCTTTATGCAGGTCCGTTCCTTGCCACACTTCAAAGAAAAGTAGAAACGTCATAAACGTTCTATTAATAAAAACATTCTTCCTTGGACTGGCAATTCTCCAGACTTAAACCACATCGTAGTGTACAAGTGTACTACTTAAAATCTAAAGTTTTTGTAAGAAAGAACACAACAATTCAAATGTTAATAGAAAATATTGAGGATGTGTGGATGAATGACGGTGGTACATATCAAAGATATGGTAAAACCATGTATTGCGAGTATGCCTACAAGAATTCACAGTGTCTTAAAAAACAAAGCATTCACTCCTTTAAAAACACAATAAAAAATAATATTCAATAAGTAAAAAACGTTATATTAATGTGTTAATTATACAATCTTTACTTTAACTTTCAAATTGTAGTATTTTAACCGTGTTCATCATTTTTTGGGGGGATTCTGTACATGTACAAGCATTTATTTGCGACCCAACAGTATACATAGTTTATTTATTTCTCTTTTCTACAACGCCAAACACTTTGCCGTTGTTATATCGTTTTCTCTCTGGAATATCAGAACTTCTCTCTAATTTTCCAACGTATATCGTTAGAGCATGCGCTGATATATTCCGTACTAACTAAGAGACAGGTGTAAATAATTCAATTTAACTTTCGTATTCACGTTTACTGTTGACAATGAGAAGCAGCGCCACCGTCAGCCTCACTTTAATTACTGTTCACTTGATCATCTCATTTCAGATTGGCAGTGAATAACATGCACTATGTGGGTAACGTGCTAGGGATTAAAGATCCAATTCACAAGCAAAAGATTGCTCTTAAAGCTATGGATGTGGTTTTATTCGGTCCACCAAGAGGTATAATTAAAGTCTTATACATATTTGCAGATGCTTTTAATTTGAATTGATTTAGAAACTGGAACCAGATGGAAGGACTATATTTTAGTGACTCTACTCCTTAGTGCAATTATTGGATGCTGGTATGCATATCAACAGAATAAAAATGCCAAGAAACACCTCCGGCGAATGGCCCAAGATATGGAAGGCCTTCAGAGAGCCGAACAAAGTCTACAGGAAATGCAAAAAGTGAGTATAAACAATGTGGGAAAATCATGTCGTCATGTGATTGCTATTAGAGCTAAAAATGTTTCCGGTTTAGTGTTGGGTTTCAAACGGGAGAATAACTGAGAGGAATAACATTATTTTGGCGCATGATTTGCCAAGTATATGCCATGAACTTGACTGTGTCATTAAACAACGCGCATTTGAAGAGTCGAACTGAGATAGAGCAGGGATTAATCAATTCCAAGCGAAAAATTGCGTTTGAGTGCGCGCACAAAACACGATTTGAGTAACAACGTTCCGAATCAGTGATTTTATCGTTTCGAGTTTCAAAAGGCGCTAAATTGGTGTTATGATTTCAAAGTGAAGAACAGAAATAGTGATTGCATGCATAGTAGCATTAAATATAATCGGCGATTAATTTGCCTTTAGTACTGGGATTTGGAAAAAATCTCTATTAGAGGCGAGAGCTGATGGAGCGTAGCGTAAATAGTAGCCAAGTGCGCAAATATTTAATTTAACTGAAATGTTTAAGTCCGTTCTGGGGGGCTTTCCGCGTGTGATACTAATACAGTGAGTGATAAGTGCTTGAATTTGTTTTTGTGTTTTTTCACTTTTAACCAATGGGGAATGCCAGTGCTTATCGTTTCCGCAGTTTTCTTTGATTTCTTCTTTCCCCTTAAAAATGAAACGTACTTGAATGTACAACATACACTTCGCACAAGTGGTACAACTGCCAAAGAGTTGAATTGCAACTCAGAAATAATTAGAAAGCAAACTTAGCGAGTTTGGTTTTCTCTAATCGTTCGAAACCTTATCATTCGAAAGGGTCAATGTTACAGTGGTTTACGCATACTGGACCTCGCCAGATATCTTTAAGTCCGCCAGATATATAATTTATCATTACGAAATATTTAGTCACTTCAAAATTTGCCGGAAATTCATATTCTACTGATAGAGTGCGAATACATATGTAAATGTCGCGTAAAACTTAACTTTTTGAACAGGCTTGTGCCTTAGTAGTGAATGCTGGATATGGGATTACCTTCTTCTTGTAGGAAGGCCATGTAAACTTTCTATATTTCTTTTGCTCTTCAAGATATGTATGTTTGCATGCACCCTATTTACATGTATATACTTGTTTTTTTGATATTCATTGTGTAATGTTTACTAGGAACTCGAGCGTGCTCGAATGGAACAAGAAAATGTCGCCACCGAGAAGATGGACCTAGAGCGTCGTCTTAAGGAAGCGCCATCTCTTACTTCCTCTAGTTCGGATCTAGAAGTGCAACAACTTAAGAAAGAAATCGAAATCCTTCGTTCCGAGTTATCACGTGCCGAAATCGAACTAGTTGACAATTGTTGGTCTCCCCCACCACAATTGCAGTCATGGCTGCAATACACCTACGAATTGGAGTCCAAAAATCACTTAAAGAAACGTATCTCCGCCGAGAAACAACTACAAACGGCACGTGAAGCCTGTGAAAAATTACGTAAAAAACGTTCCAGCTTAGTCGGTGCTTTTGTATCGACCCACGGCAAAAGTATCGATGATGTCGATCGTTCCATTGTCGAAGCACGTAATTCCCTAAGTGATGTAACAAACGAACTGCAGGAACGTTTACATCGCTGGAAACAAATTGAAACATGCCTTGGTTTCAATATAGCTAACAATAATGGTCTTGCCTTTTTAGAGGGTGTGCTTTATGGTAGAAATGGAACGGGAAAAAATTCGAGAGGTGAGTTGAATATCATTAGTTCTATTTTTATTTCTCTTTACATGTTTGTTGTGTCTTTTAGGACGAATGACAAATAGCACAGACGATCTTGACGATGAATCTGTACAAGGTAAGACATTTGAGACTTTTTCCCTTCTCTCATCGGAGTGATCATCACATGTTCCGTATCCGAAAGCATATACATCCTGTTCTTCTTAAGTTAATGTTTTTTTTTTACGTTACAATCCAATCTTCTTTTTTTTTTGTTAATGGATCAAAACTTTTTATATGCCAAGAAATTATCAAAAACAAAATATATATTATATAAAGTGGTGCTTATATGAAATAATTTTCTTTAATAGAATTTAATGAGTTTTTATTTTGTACTTTAAATTTATAAATTAAATATTCCTTTTATTTTTTTATATTTAAAATCTGTTTGTAAATGTAATAGTAGGATAGTGGAGAACTTTTGATGATGGAGTACTTACGTTTGATTTGTTTTTATTTTGCTTATTATCGCGCTCATGTAGAAACGGTGCACTATTTTTTGTATACTTCTTTATTTTGATAAATTATTACATATTTTATGGGTAATTGGTTACCAGGCGATGAACTTATCGGACGAGTAAAAAATACAAACTGAATCTCATTGAGTGGGTGCAATCCCACAATAACATCGGATGGCTTTTCTGATGAAAAAACTTTATGAAACTAGCAGCTATAAAGAAGCCCATCAAATTCTGTACAAATCGTTAAAGGCATCTATGTAGATAAATTATAAAGTTAGGAGAGTACTTTGCTTTGAAACTGGTACGCGGGGTATTTAACATTTAAGTAGTTTATATTTTATATATTTTTTGTAGATCCAATTAATAGTGCATTTATAAATACTTTAACGTTTTTATAATAAATATTTTATGAAATGCTTACTATTACATAATTAGTTGTACATAAAATTGCAGCTCTTGTGATTACCACATAAAAAGAAAATAATATAAGATTTTAATCCATTCCGGTGTAATAAAGCTTAAATTGGTTATGTGTAAACAAATAAATTGGAATCTCGGATATGGCTGGCAAGAATGCATTGATTGGTTAGGTTTCTAATTGTATCTATTTTAAACTACATGTATTTTAAACTACATGTATTCAACTAGGAAAATTATGCTTCCCATTTTTGTTTCGATTTAACTATGTACTTCAAATGATACCCTTCCTTTTAGAGTTATTACTACAATATTACGCAGTTTTCGTCACTCCAAAATCTCTTTCTTTAGTTTACTTACTTACATTCCAAATTACTTGATTGGGGAAGATACTATACATTTTTTCCCTGTTTATCGTCACGGCAGTGACATATGTGGAGTACGGGGTTTATTAGGATAACATCGCATCAAAAACTGTTTGGTTCCATATGGAATAAGATTAACCTTTGCCGTGTTATTTTCGACTACTGAGAGAATGCTCATTATTTCCTTGATTCATTTGATCCCAAAACTAGTTCTGTAGTTAATTTTAATCTGATCTTAGAAAAAAAGGGTCTGGAAAGAACTCTTGAACTTGAATTCACGCTACCGTGGTGTTGATGTATGTACCTGTATAATATGTTCAAACGAATTTGTATACACAGTTTAAACAGAACAGGCCCTTTGTTTCGGACATGAGAGCTGTCCGACATCCAAGAGTCATAAGTTAACTTCTTGATTTTAAAACATCAATAATTTTTTGAAATTGAAATTTATTAAAACCCGGTCCCCATAATAAACCACCACTACATTCGAATACTTTGATTTTCAAAGTGAACTGATTGCATATTAATTTAAAGTTGAATAGATGATACAGACGATTGTCGCTCGCATTCTATCCGAAATTTTATGAAAATGCGTTTAGTGGCTCTGGAATTAACCTGTGTAAAAATGAAATGTCGAAAATTTAATATCTCGTTGCTCAACATCAAATGAAATTGATAAACTATTTTATTTGGTTAATACGGTATTCTACAAGTTTTCCAACTACGATACCTACATATGTAATGTACATTGAGGCGAGTCACTGTTACTACCGAATGGTTCATTAGAGACTGGCTAAAGTCTGATGAATATTCAAGAACTCAACTGCCAAAGTCAATCTATAGATGATTTATCAAACTATAAACCAAGCAATCAAAGGAAAAATGACAAGAACTACATACTTCAAGAATGACAACTTCTTGACGCTATATCCCAAGTAAATGCGCCAAATATCAATATATTTGCTAAGCGATTTAAAATATAGAGAATTACGTGTCAAAAACTGAAGAGCGAGAGGCCTGGGTTCATGTTACTTAATATTCTCAGAAAAGAACGTACATACTTATGTGGACGATTATATGGAACCTTATTCGGTCCTTATTTTGCAAAGACCGACTCGTAAAAAACGTCTTCCTCTATTTGATCAATATGATAAAGGCAGCTTTCTACGAATAGATAATAGGAAATAAAATTTGGCGCTTGGAACTTGAATCAAATGCGACTGCGATGATGTATGTAATGTTGCTGAAAACAAATCAGTTATGCATATGTGATCGAATGAAGTCTTTGAAAGTGTCCACAAAAGTTGCTTTAGCAGTGCTTAGTCCTTTTTGATGAAGTGGAAGTTAGTATAAGAGTCATAGGTTCTTTTTCGCGAAGTAATGTTTTAAGAAATATCCGTTGAAAAAAAACTAACCAAAACATGCCTTCTACTTTCAAAATAAATTTTGTATCCGTTATGAAACATTTGTGTAATTAGTTACAAATATACAGCTCTATTGCACCGGAATTGGCCAGGTTTTTTCTTTGGTACATATCTAAAAAGTTAAATAAAACATAATTATTAAACAGTATTATTATTTAGAGACAGTAATCATTGATACAGTTTACATTTCTTGTTAATTTTTTGGAAAAAAGGGAAACTGCACTGACCGCAATGCTCTCAACAATTTACATTTTGGTTTTAGACACACGGCCCTTTTGATTAGAAGTCACTTTTTGAGCAAAACCAACATTTTCTTCACTTTTTCAAGTTTCACTTTTTTAACATCACCAATTTGAAATTCATTCTTAGAATTCGTTAATGCATTACTTGCCAGTATAAGTTCTATTTACTTTTTGTTTTAATGTTATTACATATATATTTCTTACACATAATTTTTCGAATTTACAATATTTTTACTTCAATTTTGCAAATTCCACTTCAGTTCTTTTCCCCCCCTCTCCCTATGTCCTCCTTAACGCCCGTTACTAACTCCTATGAATGTTTGCAATTGATATTTGTTATTTTTCTATGGTTCCTCCTCTTTTAATTGCTAACCCAAAAATATCTGTAGCATTTTATCTAGAGATGTATTAAAAGAAAGACAGAAAAAAAAACGCAGTTATTGGCATAAATTTTCATGCAAAAGACTTCTCACCGGAACGGGTTAAATTTTCTTCAAAATAAAATAAAATAAAATAAATAACGCAATTTAAACATACAATAAGAGACAGCTATCTATTAGTGTTGTTTTATAAAACGCTAATGTTAATTTTAAATTAACAAACAAAAAATCTTAAATTGAAACTGTATCAAACAAAAACCAACAAAAAAAATAAAAGAACAAATTATTTCCTTTACTCTCTAACCAATAGTATTTTTATTTCATTTTTAAATTTTTCTTAGATTTTTTCTAAGATGGATTTTTTTACAAAAATGATTTTTCATAAAGAAAAAACTTAAAAAAAAAAAATAATCGTAGTATGCAAAACAATAGTAGACAAAATAAAAAAAAAAGTAGCAATAACGTATTAAAGTACTAAAATAAAATTGTGTAAAATGTGCAGATATTTTAAGGTAAGATAATTTTTTTACTTGTTTTATCTCCTACCAAACTAACTTGTTTGCTGATAAAATCACGTAACCTTGTTCATAAATTAACAAATATGTTTTCTTAAAGGGCTACTGGAAATTGAATAGATATTATTTGATTTCATATGATAGTTTTTTTTTATATTACATCACATATACATATTATTTAAAAATAAGAAAAGATGTATAAATCATTTATCAGATAGTGTATTAACGTAACAGTGTCCCCTGTGATGTGATTGAGAGTGTCGTGCTAAAAAGTTTTATGTTACCTGCGACTGAAACTTAAGGATCCGAATGGATAACACTACTAAGTTAAGTCACCGTAATGGTCGCAAACCATTAAGTCGATCAGCAGAAGCAGAAGGACGACCCATTATTCTACTTCCCGTGTTTCTTTCCCAAATATGCGTACAGTTTATTTTAATGAGAATATAGACATACCTATTTCATAAGGAATTCAGAAAATTTGATTGCAATATTCAGTGCTATAACAATAATGTATAAGATGGGCAACTATTCTGGCATGGGGAACAAAAATTGTACAAATCATACTGCAGCACGAATCAGTCTTCATTTAGCTTTATAAATCACGTACTTTCAACCCAATCTTAAATGATTATTCTCAAAAATTGAACATACTATGTAGTTTTGTTATGTATTATCATTAGCGACCATTTTTATAACCAATTGCGTGCGTTCGTAGGGTAGTCATTAGCTTTAATTAAAAATTGTGAAATTATTTTGGAACGACGGGGTGTTATCTATTCAGTTCCTAAAACTACTTCCTTACAACGTACCTACCTTGCGATACACTATCACCTCTTTTCAAAGTCAAAAGATTAATCAAAATAAAAACACAATTAACCCCACATTTTGTGATTGTCCATAAAAGATTATGTGTAAGACATTTTCAAAACTGCCATCAACGTAAGGAAAGAACTTTTATATATTTGCCCAGGTATGGTCGACAACAATTACAGCCGTAATAGTGTCCACAGTAGCGGTCTCATCAGTGGTAACAGCATATCAACAGGTGGCGGTGGCACAGATGGTCGATCTGTAGGTATTCGTGATGATTCCTCATGCAGTGATGACGGCATCGACAATCAATCCGTGCATTTTTTCCTCGGCCCAACACCGGCACCTTTAAATACGAACCGACACAGTGGCTTCCAGTCATTCGAATCAATAAATAGCACTATTCCCAATCATGTGGGTTCAACAACCCCAATGACACCCATATCCCCAACACCAGTGACGTCGACTTGTGGCAGCGGCACCCAAATGCATAATTCGCACGCAGTAATAAATTCGAATGATAGGTAAAAAAAAAAGTTTTCTTTATTTCTTTTTTTTTTTTCTGTTTATTAATTTAATTTTCTTTAATGGGGTTGGTGTATTTTGTGTTTTGTAAAAGTAAGTGTTTAGTTTTGGTTTTGTTTGTTAAAATTTTTTATTTCACTTTTTTTTTAGTTCTTCGCACCATAGTGCTGATGATAGCCGACACAGTCCGTCCGTTTCATCAGAACGTTCCATACCAATACCTCCACGAACGAAAAAGCCATCTCTTCCGCCTACGGTGCCACCGCCACCGAGTGGTCCAATTGGTCGTACACCTCTACCGCCACCTCGTAGAACAAATCAGAGGTTTGTTTTTTTTTTTTATGGATTTTGATCGGTGTAATCTGGGTTTATTGTCCTATAGAACAGTTTATAACAAATTTTGTGACCATATTCCTGACTAATATTTTATTATATTCCTTATCGCCTTAACGCCAATTGGAATATATAAGGTTTTATTTAAATACTTGACATCATGTTGTGCAAATGTTTGTCGTACGTACGAGTCATGGAGCGAGCTCTTTTTATGCTTTTAACGAAAAGAAATTTGAAGTTCTAATGTGACCAAGGTCCTTTGTTTATAACTTTTATTTTGCTTCGATTCTAAAAAAATACTTGTCGTTAGGTATGTATTATACACAAATGTATGTATATTTATAGAACAAGGCCGCCAATGTGGTTTGTGTGATTGTAGGTCACTAGGTCGACTACGGTTTATAACGAATTTTGTTTTCAACAAACAATATCAGAGATCTGTGGGGTCACAATGTGAGGTATTACCGGATTTTAATGGTACTTTACTTCGGTTCATACAATCTATTTTGGGTATTTACTATCAGACGGCGTATCACGTTTTTTATAAAAAATAAAATATAGAACCACGTCCAATTTTTTAAAAACTATTTGCAGATGAAATCTCATGGCAGTTTGTAACTTTATGGAGAAGCCTATCATGCATATTGCCAGAAATTTAGTTTTACATTTTAAATAGAAATTCTTTTAGAAAGAAAGGAATGAGATACGAATTCTTAACTCGTTTTATTGTGGGACAACGAAGCATGTATACTATATCTCATTCTGATATCGTAACTAAAGTCCTCCTCAGTATTGTTTTGGTTGGCTTTGCCTCTTCATCGCTCGTTCATCTCTCCTGAAATCTTCAGCACTTGAAATCATTGTTCGTAGATAAGATTTAAGACACTTACAGCTTATCGTGGAGAATTCCAGACTCAATTATACTGCTTAAGTATATACAAAGTAGATGCGGGTTCTTTTGGTTTTTCTCCGCAGCCTTTCCGGTGCATATATGAACATATGTACATCAATAATATGAACTTCTCCTTACCGTTTCCAATTTGGAACCACTTGTCTCTGTTTGGCCACAATTAGATAGTATTTTCTCATTCTGTATAAATACGAGCAAAATCTTGTGAAGAATTTCAATACCTAAACTTTCGACCGAACCGGGTCTGAAGTATTGCTTTGTAATGTTATTATTTCTATCCTCATGTTTATTATCTAGTTATTCTTTAAATTTATTTTTTTCATATACTGAAAGATATTCTTTTTGAATGGAGCAGTGGAAATAGTGGAAACATCAAAAAATGTGAAATTATGACATTTTTCGGCTTTTAGGTCGATCTCTTACTAGTTTCCGAGGTTTTGTGTAGCCTCATGTACATAAATTATTTTTTATGATACACAAAAGTACCAATATTATGAGCACTTTAACTTAACGGCAACGACTATTCACTGAAATATTTGCACAGCACGAAACTAAATAGATAGTATAACATCTGCACACCACCAGATATAGCACGCAAAATTGCAACAACTAACAACTGTGTCTCATATAAAGTACATTTGTTAAAAATTGATCATTTGTAATTCTGTTTAATTTAATTTCAGAGCAAACAAGCAGAAAACTCCATGATATTTCCATGTCAAATGAGTTTCTGTAGCCATAGTGATATTTAATTTTTTTTTATAAATAAATTTATGAGGTATTAATATTTGTATAGTGTAATAGTATCTAATATAAATTCTATGTAAGCCGGCAACAACGAAAGCAAATCTTGCTGATATGCATATTTCGATTAAGTTACAAGACGTAAGCCGCCTTTTGACATTTATTACCAAAATATCATTCTACTCCCATTTATCTGTCACCGTCTAACAAATGTCACTGACTCATAAAATATTTAGTATTGTTTTTGCTATCAATAATTTTTTTGTTTGACCTTTTTGTTTATAACATACCTTCTAAGTACATACAATGCTTAAAATAGACAAATAAAATAATATTGAATTAATTTTTTTGTTACCTTCTTTTAGCCATATCATCCGATCCCAAAGCACCGACTTGGTGCCAATGGAAATCTATTCGTTCCTCGCCCGTCAACAACAGCAACAGCAGCCACCAACAGCGGGCATCAATCACGGAAAAGTACCCTCCTCTAGACACAGTTCTTCCAGCCAACAATGTCTGTCCACCCAATCAGCAATGTCATCACCCGCTGCAACAATTGTCGCGCAGCAACTCCAACAACTCCAGCAACATATCTTTGAGTTCAATAGCGGAACAGTCACCGATAGTAACAGATCTTCGATCCATGACATCACAACAACAGGCACTGGTGACAAAGAGCCGCTCATCGACCCCACCAACAACTCCTCAACACCTTCCATCAGTAAATCATCCGTCGTCGCTTTGCATCAACAACAGCAATCGCTTCAACATAAACCCCCGACAACCTGTGCGACCACCCCCGCCACCCAATCAACGACCGTTACTACGACGACACACGGTGATACCCAAGTGGATGATACCAATTCAACAGATTCTTCCAGTCTCGACGATGAGCTCAAGAAGAGACGACGAAAACTACGCTTCCCCTTTGGAAAGAAGTCCCATAAAAGCAAACTTGCATAGTTCACACAGCGCTGGATGTCTAAATGCAACAAGTAATTTTGAATCGGTTGTAGCAGCAGCAATGGCCACACTTGCTGGCACAAACTCTCAACGGAGTTGTAGCAGCAATAGTTTTAAGCAAAATCCAAATGAATCTTCTTCCATAATGCGACGGCAGTCCGTCCAATCCAACACAAGTAGTTGTAGTAATAATAGTTGCAATCGTCCATTATGCATAAATGATGAGAGTAGCGGTGATACCAGTGATGCCACTTCATCCCAAACAACCGGTAATAATAATGACACGTAAAAGATTGTAATTTGTAAAGTTTTTTTACACGAATGACATTTTGAAAATTGTTTTCTTTCCACATATGTATGTATAATTATATTTTTACCAGATAAATTGTGGAATTTGTTTTTTACCTAATCTCCCTAAACTGGGAGTTATAACACAAGAGAAGCTTTGTAAGATATCACAATGGGGCTTTAAAGGAAGTACTTAGGGAATAATTTACTTGACATAGGTATAAACTTATAAATAGCACTGGCATGCACATTTGAAGATAACATTTTGACAGTAGGCTAAGAATACAATTACGAGTATGTTCCCCATTTTATTAAGTGCAATATTTTTGGTAGCGGATTAAGTAATAGTTTCTACTACGTAATATAGGCACCTTCTTCTTAAAAATTCTTATTTAGATTTTTAAAAGGTTTATAAGAATGACAATGTGCTTGTATGAAATTCACTGTAATGCAATGATCTGTTCTCTCTTTATTTTCTTTATACTTCATGGCTTTTGCTTTTCAGCAAATATATGTTGTGGTTATTAGCTATCCATTGCTTGTTGGTTATGGCTACAGGTAAAGGTATAGAACTTTCTTGGATGTTTTCCATTCGTTCCATTCAAAAATCCACTCCCACGGAAATAAACATGAAGGTAAAGAAGTGAAAAGAATTAGCTTAACAATTCCATCATATTTTTATTATTATTGTTTCTATATTTCTGCCGACTTTTTGTATTTGGAACAATTGTTATTTTCTTAAATATGATGTTGGTTTCTAGTGACTGTTTGGAGCATATGTGTAGTAAGAATATTGAACTTAAAAAAAAAACTATTCATCGCAACCGTGACATGGTGTTTAAAACCGATGACGGATAAAACCTGAAAAATACGAAATATTACAAATCCCTAGTTGTTGTAGTTGCACCACCAACTTAGAATAGTAACTTGTGCCTTTCAAGGAAGGAATGAGTTTTTTTTTTTTTTTTTTGAATCTATAGAAACTTGAAGGAACAAGGTTTGCCATGTTGAATATTTTCTTGAGAGTAGTTTCGTACACTTCGAAGCCTTCTAAAAGTTATATCCGTCTAACTCATATTAGACGGCTTTATCTTTTTAAAGAATGGCTTAGGTTGCACACCAAAATATGTTTTATTCACTTGAATAATTTTTCTTTTCGAAGTTATCCATGTATGACACGATTGAAAAAAATCAAATCGATGAAATCTTGAATCGATTTAAGTTTCAGAAGTATTATTTACGACCTTTCTGTTCTCTAATTATTGATACATTTTAAGATATTAAACAAAAAATGCTTGCTGAACATCCAAATCTTTAACTCTTGCTGTCAGTTTGAACATGCCGTGCTATAATTTAATTTAAATCACGATAAATTCCATTGGGCTTCCGAAGTATTTTAATGAATAAATAGATTGTGACAGCTATAAGCAATAATATATAAAAAAAAATCAATTACTTAATAAAACATCTCTATAAATCGACATGACAAAATACCTCAGACATTCTTTAAAACGGAAAAGAAAAATCTAGCAATATTGTCAATTGTTTGATATTTTGGAATTTTTTTAAACTAATGACTGACAAATCGATGACAAGATAATACATATATTTATTGTTTTTTCTGCAAAAAAGACACATTGTAAAAGAAAAACGTAGAGCATAAGAATAAAACATTTTTTTTACGAATGAAGTTCTAGGAATTATGGGTATCTTGCCTATGAATTCGGTATGAGAATGACATCTTTGTTGATTTGTGTAAACCGAAATATGTATGTACGAATGTACATAATTATTATTTTTATTTTTTTTAAAAATTCCATATAAAGACATGAGTAATTTCAATTTGTTTTATTTCTTAAATATAAAAAAATTATGTAGCAACATCGTGACAATTAGAAAGCATAATCTTAGGGGACAAATTTTTTACCCTAAGTTGTACTTAATTTTAGTTATAATTGCTACTTAATTATTTATTTTATTTTTTTATATGAAAGGCGGTACATATCTTAAAATTTTAATGTAATATAAGTAAGTGTAAATGTAAATGATGGAAACAAATTAATATTTTATAGGTAAACATTTAGTATTGTTACTTGGAAATATAATTTTTTTTCAAGTCTACACTCTATTTAATGTAGATATTTAAATATTATTATTGAAAAGTTTTTAATTTAATACTTTGTTGCTATTTTTGCTCTAGATACTACGTAATTATTATTTGGATAGGCATGCATATACAATAAAAAATGGTATAAATAAGCAATAAAAAAAAATAATAATAATAATCACTTGAAATGTAAAATAATATATAAAATATTTAATAAACATTATTTTTATTTAACGAAATGAATTTTTTTCTTTTATGTGAATTATAAGTTTATAGAATTATCTTCTTTAAAAAATTTAGAATAGCTATAAGGGGAGTATATCCGCTTCAATACATACATATATGTACTCCGATTTATTTTTATCTATTCACAAGGAAAACGCATCAGCTGTTGACTGATTACTATTTTTTCTAAACATCGCTGCTCATTTTTTTAGGAGAAGAAATCCAAATTTAGGAATACTCAAACTTCGATTCGGTCCATTTTACTTCCAGTTAGATTCCTTTTTTTGTAGTATTGTTTATACTATGATTTTATTCGTTTCTCGCCCATGATTGCGTTCGCTGTTTCTCGGTCAGGTCCGAAACTGCACCGTTTGGGTCTCAGCAATTTTTAACAGAAATGTTATGCTATGTGACACAATACTAATCGAGATATACGGATTTAACAGAATAGCAGGTAGTGGACTGTATTCGTAGGTAAGCAAATTCTCCCCACATATTATTCAGTTTACGAAATGTTAAAAATAGCTGAAATATGTACGATAGAATAAAAGTGATCTCCAATTTAAGAAAACCAGAAGATATGCATAATTGTTCAATGACTGCAGTGCTTTCATTAATCACTAAGTCTGCTATCACATGCAGCCTAGAGCTCGAATGAGATGGAAAACAGAGTTCCCGGTGAGACGTGGGCAAAATTGCTTGCTACTCTTTTTGGCGTTTTTTTTCTCTTGCTCGGTAACTTTCCTCTTTTATTCATATGATTTCATTGCTTGTTAAATGAACCTCGGTACTGGGTATTGCAAAATGTCGAAAGATTGCGATTGGCCCTGGGGAATTGACATCGGAACTTATATGTTTATATGAGATGCATTCAAACTTGCATATAACTACCCACAAAGACTACAAACAGAGAGTAAAAAGGTCAAATTTGCCAACGAGGAAGCCTCACAAGATGAAAATTGAAAAGAGTCAGGCCTCACGAGGCTGCGTGCAATAGACAACTAAGATACAGAAAATGGCATCTCCTTTTTCAGTCAGTTTGTCGTGGTATATGATCCGGAACGTGCCCATTCACATACGCCGTATAGCGTAAAAGTCATTGGTTGATGAACCTTGTCTGCTTCAGAACATTCGATCTGTTAATCAACTACCAACGCTATTCTATATTTACTCAAATTTTATTCTGTTGTTTTTGTTTTGTTGACCCAGATTCAACCCGAACTGTAGCGGTACCTAAGTAATTGAATGTTTTGTTTGATAAGGTGTGTGATTGGTTTATTAATTTTAAGTAAATACAAGATTTTTGCAAAATTTATAAAATTTGATCACGATCAAGTGTTTTAAAAACTTACTTATCGTAAAAACCGTCGAAGGGGTTGGAGATGTTTTACTAAACACAGAAAATTGTAGAATCCGTCTAAACGATCTGATCACATGTTGACATTGTATTTTAGAATGTCATCACGTTTGGATCATTCATAATCATTTCAAATTAATCAGCACAGTTCCATAAACAATATTATCAGTCCATGTGCATATTATTTTGATTTCACACATCAAGAGTAAGCGGCTTCATATGGGACCCAGGGCCAAGCTTCTCACAACCATTTGTGTAGTGTGTGTTATATTCTTTACACGAATCGAACTGTTTAATGCCGTGTCTGAAGTGCAATGTGTTATTTGGGAAGCTTTTTCATGACAGTTATACTCTTGGATGTTTGTCAGACGATCGCGATAGGTGGGACCGTGACAAAAACTTTTTGGCTCTTTGCCTGGGACTCGAACCTTGAACGCCTTGCTTCGTAGTCGAAAGCACTAACCACTTGACCCATGGCGCCCACATCATCAAAATAGAGGACAAAGAGGATAATTATGCATAAAGGAACAGCTTCAACAACTTTGGAATTTTATCAAAATGTTTAACCGTGTCAAAATTAAACCTTGAAATTGATCTCAAAGTAAAAATGAATATTTCGATTTTGCTTTGAAATGTGATAAAACAAGTTAAAAAAAATTCGTCCAGGGGTTTAGACCAGAAATCATTAAACAAGTAAATGTTTTCTGGTTTAGACTGTAGTTCAGACAGACAGAGAATTAGACTGTCAGAGGTTTTCTACTTTCTTTAGAAAATTATATTATAAATACAGGAGGTCTACTCTATGATATGATTCTTAAACGCGTATTACACGCTTTTTTATGCAAGCTTGTGCGGGATTAGACGAAAAGGGAGTTCATCTCATAAACTTAGCAGTACTGGCTGTGGCACTTCTATTCTTCAGCAAAAATAAAAATTATCAACTTAAGCCACAATAAATATAAACCAGTAGCTAATATTATTGTAGAGAATAACTGGAACAAAAAAAGGAAAACTAGTAAAACAATTATATTTTTGTAACAGAAAAATGTCGGATGATCAGTTTTGACACACAAGAAAGATTCCGGTCTGGTATTACTGTTTTTATCGGTGCTTAGAGTTTGGGGACGAAATTTATATTGACCCAGATGGAATTAATTGTTCTTGTGTAAACATGCAAATTATTTAGCATCGATTCCTTACGGTCTTGTAAAAAAAACACACCTATTAACGAAAAGTCAACATTAAAAGTGATTCTGGGCTGATATGTGCTCGTGTTATTTTTTGGACTTGCAATTTATGCATACATTTCAAATTGCACACAAATAATTGAACATTTAAATTTAAACTGAGACGACAGTAATTTGAAAGACAGTTCACAAGACAGTTTACTATGCCACCTGTCACAAAAGAAAACCTCAATAGCATGCCTGTCGGTTTTGCCAAATTGGCGCACGCGCATCTAGAACGACAAAATTCCTCACCAACAATTTATCCACAATACACCCCACATACATGCATAATCCACCACAGCAAAGGGGAGCGTACGACTGGATGTTTTGGCATTCTTCTCATTCGATTACAGTATCGCCGGCGGGCGTGTTACGTGTTGAAAAGAATTTAGTCACAAATATTTACAAAAAAAAAACTCACGAAAAACTGTCAGAGTGACCAGAGTTTATTGTTCTTTTGTTTTGACAGAAATCATCATCTCATCTGTATAAGCTTTGCAAAAGAAGAAAACTCTCAATCGCTATGCACAGTAGAAAGCAATATTAACCACTCTTGTAGTGAGCAATGTACAAATAACGAACAAAGTATGGGAAAAGCCAAATGAGCAACTAAACGCTAAGAAAAAAAAAAAAAAAAAATGAATTAATATACAATTCAGTGTGGTGGTTTTTCTCGTTCGTATGTCCATCGGTCGGCAAGTTGTTTATTTTGTTATTTCGTCAGTTTTTGCTCTTTCCCACTGCCAGAGCAAAGTTTATGCTCTTTCTACGTAATATTTTGCTTTCGTTTCCTCATAATTTGCCCATTTCTCGTCGATTCTGGTTCTTCTCTGTGTGTTGTGTTGATTTTCGTTTGGCTTAAGTATCTTATAATAATTTTTTTTATTCTGCCTCAATATTTTGTTCGCAAATTGCGACCTCTTCATCACTGTTGTCGTAGTCATCTCATTTCGTTTTTGTTTCTTTTTTTTTTATTTGTATTTCTGTTGTATAATATGTGCGGGAATAAAACGTGGCCGTGTGTGTTTACATGACAAAGTGCTGTAAAATTGAAATCGTTTCCAAAAAATAAATAAATAAATCGAAAACATAACACAATTCAAAATCGAAAAATGGCAAGTGTTGGTAGTTGGTAGTAGGAGTTTTTTTTTGTCATAATATTCTTGAGGAAGTCGTTCACGCGCGCCACCTCCTCACTGCTCATCCCTGTTGTGTGCCGCCTCATTCACCCACAGATAGAAGAAAAAAAAAAATACACATCCTCCTTAGTTGAACTTGTGTGGTGTGTGGTACTTTCAACTGACAAACAGATAATTCCATGGTATTTGTCAAACGCAAACCAGTGGTGTTCAGTCAGTGTAAAGTGTAGAAATTTTTTTTAAGAAGAAATAAAAAATAAAAATTCAGCTACTTGTTGGAATTAATAAGCAAAGGGAGGGCAAACAAAAAAAATAATCTCAAATTAGTGTGTGTTTTTTTGTGGTAGTGTGAGAGGTGGAAAATGTTTGGCTTATTGGGAAAATTCCAATTGAAACTGCACGTACGTATATGCCACTCGTAGTTGTGTTTGTGTTTTGTGGTGGTTTATAAATGGAATGTGTATATTTTGCGCGTTGCCATTGTGCAGGACCAGAAAAGCTAGTAAAAAAATGTAAGTTTAATATTTTGTTTAAATTAATTTTGCCGACATTTACAATTGTATGCTATGTATGTATGTTGCGCGAGATTTTCATTATGTTAAGTGTAGAAAGGTTTTATTTTTTATTTTAATATGATTTGTTTTTTTTTTAAAAAAGTGTGTAAACTAGTGAAATGAAATTACTCTATTCATACTGACATTTCATCTATGTATGTATGTACATTTTGTACCTACTAAAAGTGAGCAATAGTAATGACTGAGCTATACACTTTGAGCCTTGCATGAGGCTGAAGGTCGTCCGGTGTATGAGTTGAAAAGATGTCCATAGTCTAGAGATCACTATACTCAGAAAAACACCTAATCCCGATACTAAACTTTTATGCGAATCTGAAATGAGACCCACCTTTAGCGAATTCAACTTGCAAATTTTAATTACTTTATATCTCCGTCTATTCTGTACTGATTTGCATGAATCTTTTTTTTTTAAATCAAACTTCTAAGACACTTTTTGTAGATTTTGGTACCATTTCACATAGCTTTTTGAAACATTAATGGCGGGTTATGCCTAATTTCTTTTTATATTTCCTCAAAAAAAAATTATATTTGTGGTTTTTAGGTCTTGTGAAGCCAACACAAGTAAAATATTGCAGATTTCACATAATGGAAAACCGGGGTGAATTATTATTCTCCTTAGGGGCATACATTTTTTAGCTTTAGAGACCTACCTACAGCCTGTCTAAGTTGTTTACACCTTGCTAATTGTTAAAGTCGTTTATCGAAATATCTCTCCTTATATTTGTTGTTTAATTTTTAAGGCAATCAACTAATATTCTTATATTGGGAGTTGGAATTAATTGGTAGCGGTTTACCATAGGTAGTAGAACCTTCTTCATCTGTTACCTACGCCAAATAATTTCCGTAAATCACCTGCCATTAGGCGTCAATTTTAGTATACACCATTTTGTTAAGAGTAAATAACAACACGTCGTACTTTATCAAATATATCGAACTTTGTTCCAGAAAAAATTGTTTTAGGGTGTGCTACTTAAATATGAGAAAAAATGCCACCAAAGTGGACATTTATGGTGACCATGCTTTAGCTGAAAAAAAGTACTCGGGAATGGTCTGCATGTTTTAAAAGTGTTGAGTTTGACTTGAAAGACAAGGAACGACCTGCATAGCCGATTAAGTTCGAAGATTAAGATTTGACATAAATACCCAAATCAAACAATTTAAGAATTTTCTGAATCGTTTTGAGTTGATTGATGAAGGCATGCATTGAAGGAAAAATGTTCTTAACACTTGAAAATATACGATAAAGTTATTTTGCGGCACAACAATCCTCCTTCACAGTTAATGGAAAGTTCTATTCCACTCGCTGTTCCTTCTTTACTTGGTCCGATCGATGAAGATTGCAAAAAATGGGTCAGGTCGTGAATTGCATGTAAAGACAAGGCCTTCTTCTGGTATGGTATTCGTAAACCATGGAGTTATATAATATTTTAATTTCGATTTAAGATATGTTGCGAATTGATTCCAACTCCCAATATAAAAGTCTGTGTGTTACTTAATTTTTGCTTTGGGAATCAGTTTTTAAGTTGAGATTGTTCCGTGTTATTGGCACTATATAATAATAAAGACCAAAGTACTTAAGTTGTAAAATTGCCCTTTATTGAACAATAAGGTTAATATTTGCCCAGCGTATCACAGCAAAATTATAGGATACTTACATATGTAGGTACCTGAATATTCATTCATAGTTTATGGATTTAATGAACCATTTACACTTCAGTGATGGCATCTACGTAAAGGATTCATTCGGAACTACATACCTACATATCTATTCCATCTATTTTATTTTAAGTACATGGATTCCTTATCTGTTTAAAGAGGAAAAATTTCTATCTATCAACCATCAAGTAAATTTAGATACATCGATCCTTCCTTAACGACCTGTAGAGGACTAATAAGCGACGGACAAAATGATTTTTAAAACGTACTCGAAATCTTCTGAACTACGCAGCTGCTAAAAGCAATCGGTAACTGGCCTCTACTTTTCATTTTGTCGCGTGCTCCTTTGCCTTTCTTTTTCATACTCTATTGTTAATGACCTAATGCAGTTGAGGAAGAGTAACATTCAAAATTCTCTTGCAGAAGTTATCTCTCGTTGCAAACCTTCAAATGTAAAATGATTTTTCATGTTCGTTTTGTGGGTATTATAGCTTTGCATCGAATGGAAATGATTATAATAAATGTTGCAAATGAAATATTCAAATATTACACCTGACAGGTCTGTAAGGAAACCAACCGCAATTCGACACAAGCGCGTATCCATTTATTATCTGATCCATGTCTACATTATTTTGACTAGCTTAGCTATCTCGATTGCACTCTAAGATACTTAATCAATCGCTCAGGAGACGTGAGGCTGTGAAATAAGTTACTTGTGGTAGTTCAAACTTTAAACCTCACAGCTTGAGGTTTAGACCACGTACTAAGGAACGAGTGACTTAGCGATTCATGCCTTTTATTGAACGTCATGGATTGACTTTTTTTAAAAAAGTCATTGTCAAGTGCTAATTGTCGTAGTCTTGTGCTTGGAAGCTGTATTCATATTTGTAGATTTGTTATAAGATCGAAGAAAACACCGAGTATGGCAAATTTCATCATAAATTTTGTCAGAAAACAAGCATTCCGAACTTACGTCGTCACTCAGTGATGAACTAAAAAACTCACACCCTTGTGGCCTCAGCCTAAGAATCAAAGCTAAATCTAAAAATTATTTAAGTTTATGTACTCTAGCAGTGGATGTTTATTCTTTATTGTCTTGTATTGTTCTTCATTTCAGTAAAATTTTACGGTCTTAAATTAATAGTTGAACATCCGGTGTTTTTGTGACTTCAGCAACATGACATAAGCATACGCATAACTGTTCTCTATCCTACTATGCAGTTTTGAGAGAAGGATTCAATTAAATGTTTGGGGTTGATGCACGCATATCAGTAACCACAAAACAAAAATATATATGTATATAAAACCCCCTTGGTCTCGTTTCGACTCGTGCCTAAGAAATCTGTTTTTTTTTCTTTGTTCATCGATGTGTTTGCGTAAAGTGCAGTCACTCTGCGACCTTTACGAGTGACTTCAGTTGTCATACCTGCACGGTTTGACATTAATTTGTTTTCAAATTTCTATTACTGTTTGAGTGTGCATTATTTCGTCTGAAGATAATACGATGAAACATACGAAATCTAGGAAATGTAAACAAAATAACAACCCGTAATATGAAGCTTAATGTAAATGTCGAAAATTTGGCACGTGAACGTAACGTACACGCGCAGCAAGCTTAATGAATGTCAAAGTCTGGGCAAAATACGATGAGTAGTTCATCCTGATCCAAACATTATAATTCGCATCAAAATTTATTTTTATAAAAGCACCTCACTTTTTGGTGCACATACACACATACACATGAATACACATAAGTAAGACTATGTGCATAGGAAAATTAAGATGAATAGTCATTTAAAGATCATTCTGTTAGTCAGTGAGCGGGCTTCAAGGCCATCTTTGCCATAATTCTCCTGTACGATAATCGAGCGAGATATGTACTCACGAGATACGAATTATCCACCCTCCTATCGGAACGATGCTCTACGATACTAGTGCGCTTGTATAGGTACGTTAGAATTAAAACACGTGTAGCTGTGTACACTGTGTGAATAACGACACAGAACAGTGCAAGAACCAGACGTGTTACTCATCTGAAGGCGTTTCACTTCCGCGTAATTTCCTATGCGTAGCGTTACGCGGCGAATCTTATTTTGTTAGGCTGTGTGTGCACTCGTGCTCGTGCGCCCACATGATGACATTTTCTTGAGTATTACGTAGTTCAGAAAGAACTGCACACACTTGTTATGTTCTGTGCCGCCGTCATCGTCTCGGCTGTCGTTGCTGTTTAAATGTCCTCCGTGGCCTGTGCCTTGTGTACTATATACATTTATACATAATGTGCATATATTTTAATCGATGTCAAGTTGTTGGGGTAGCAATTCGATTCTGGAGAAATGTCTTTGCTCTTTGGCAAAAGCGAAAACCGCCGACGCCGCCGCTACTTCCTCTTGGGTTATCTTTTGTATGCTTTCCAGTGTATACGCACTGGTTTTGGCGGATTTCCCATTGGAGACATAGAGGAAGTGGTTATTTTATTATTTTAAAGCTAGATGAGCAATCTGTAGAAGATACATAAAAGAGTATGTTTTATGGAGACATTTTGGCGGGACAGTTTAGATAAAGTGATGTCAAGGCTTGGAGTCGTTACCATAACGATGAAAGTCGAATCGAACATGTTTCTTTCTACGTTTAAGCAGTTAGTTAGAATAGGGAATTGTATTTCACTCACGAGTAGGAGTACTGAGCTGGAGGTTCGAGGCTCGAATCCCAATCCCAGTATTAAACTGTCTCAACACCCGGCGCAATATAGTTAGTCTTTCGCTCTTCATGTTAGAAGTTTTGAAACCAGCTGTATTGCCAAACTGAAGCACCAGAGGTTTACAAGGGTGATTGTTTGCAGGGTGTCTAATGAGGTGTCGTTTCTAGAGTTAGAAATTATTGGAAGGTAGATAGGTAGTTGTAAGTGGCGTACCTCATAAGTTTCATTGGCATATGAAAGAGAGCTCTACTGCATCACAATGTAGAGGACACATGATATCTCTGGAGTGTTCCAATTGGAACCTCTAAATTGCACAGAAAACCGCGTGTAACCTGGATCAGATTTTCGAGATCACTCTCTTTGTTTGTTGTTTATTAAGAAGGTCCTAAATGCACTCTATAAAAACATCTACAGTTCCCTGCGCACTTGTGACTGGGTTTTTCGGAATTCGTTTTTATTTGGGTCCGCCAGTTTTCCATACTAGTTTTAGGATTGAAGTCGATTATGGCTTTGATGTGTACTCAATATGGTGTCTGTAAGGTTCGTCCAAGTGATCATGAAACTCCTTCTTGCTAGCATCTTTAGCTTCTTTATAGAAGCGTGTGCGTCTATGTACGTAGAAGATTGTAGGCTGTTGCGGGTTGGGGTAAAATTTCACACCCAAACTCATCAAGTTTTTGGACTATTTTCCTTGCTGCATGCATTGTCATGATGAATATTCAGCGGTTTTGGTAACCTTGTTCTTTCGTTCGTAGTATTCTCTTTCTTGAACTAAGTGTGCCACTATTTGTAACTCATTAAACCCAACGAGTCAGTCTAAAAATAGTTCCCTTTTCTGATGAGCTACTTTTGATATGATCCACCATAGTTGTCGGATGAGCTCCAAACTTGAATCCCACATCTACGGAAGCTGGTGTAGGGCTTGTCCGGAACCAGATCATACTGGGTTGCACCTCAACATTAACATCTGATGGCATTCCTGATCGTGGTTGACCTTTCAAAGAAAAATCATTTTTCAATCACCTTTGATCCGTCATGTCCGAGCTGCTACTGCGGCATCTTCACATAAGTGTTCTTTTTGGCACGTTCAGCGTTCAGCTATTGAATGAAAGATTGTGCGTTCAAATCCCAATGAAAATGAAATGTACATAGTTATCCCATTCATAGAATCTTTTTCACCTTATGTTACTTTTATTGCAAAAATATTCAGTAGTAAGATATTTGAATTGCTTTTCCTCGTCAACTTGTTCCAGAAAATTTTTGACACATTTTAAATGTCAGACGTCATAATAAGACATCTCAAATGTCGTCTATTTTTTTCTCAAATGTTCCACCCAAAACGTCTTCTTTCTTTTTTGCTATTCTAAAAGAAGAAATTAAAAAAAAAAAAGAACACTTACCCCCGTCTTACAACGAAACCCCTTTCGTACACTAAAAATGCCGACACGCGTCTAACTTCCTCATCAACTGACGCGAATATTGTCTGTTTTCTAATTTAATTCTTTTTTCGCAGCAGGAGACACTTTTCTCTGTTTAAAATAAAAACATACGAAACTGAAAAATTTGCGTCATTACGTACGCGGGATTTTCCGAAATTGATTTAGATTTAGAAAAACAAAAATAAAAATGATACACTACTTTCAATTTGCTTGATTTAAAATTTATACACTAAATAATACATTTACATAGAAAATGAAATATTAAGTTTAAACCTTTTGTTTTCTTTATTTTCAGTTTAAAAATAAGGAATGAGATTGGCATAGATTTTCGAATTTACGTCTTTTGTGGAAAACGAACAGCACAAATTACTCATCAGAATGACAAGTCCTGAAGGAAGAATTGTCAGTCATGGTATGTATTAATTTGGTATACTTTACTTATATACATTTGTTATGTTATATGTACATAGTTACTTTTATTTACTTCTAATGTATTACTAGCGAAAAAAATATATAAATGTTAAAGTGTTCTTTAAAATAAAACAAATTCTGTGTATTCCGCAGTCTGCGTAATAGACTTCAAAGTTTTTTTCAATCATAATACAATGGGTATTTGAATATTTGAGATTATCCAAAATAACGAGTTCTTGGAAATTGAAGCCAATTCCACTTCTGTCGATATATGTACATACATATGTAGGCAAACTGATGAGTCATACAATTCTACAAAATTTGTTTCTTATTATACCGATTTCCACCTACATTTGTGTACCTGCAATTGTTTCGGGAAAAATAAACTCACCAACACAGGGATGGACAATCTTACGAACAATAATTTTTTTTCGAATTGACAGACGATATCTTCATCCACTTCAGGTATAGAATATGCTTTAGCGCCATGAAGGAAGGTTTTATACCTTGTTATACCCTTAGTTGTTCGGGATGGAACGTGTCTTCTCAATTGCCTTATCATATGGATTGTCCATATCGTTCTGTTGAGGAGTTACTGTTAGAATTGATAGCAGAGCCAAGGTAGACAAAGTCCCATACTCCGTGCCTCTATAACTGTCGACTTTGACGTTTTGTCTAAATTTGTCCGCACAACGGTATTTAGGAGACTAGGGTCTCTTTACTTGCCACACATGAGGAGTCTCATTCCTTGTGAATCGGGTAAATATTTGTTAAGGTACACTTTTTACTTGTATACTTAATTATAAGAGGTTACACAGACCAACAAGAAGGAAGTCTTCGAAGAGTTGCAGACAATTTTAACGAGGATCTGTTCGTCGACCTTGACGAAGAAAAACGTTTTTGTTTTACCGATCACGAATATCGTGTATTCGGTGCTGCCAAATATTCTACCATTCCACTCTAAGTATCTTCACGTTGTTCTAGTCAGGTGGACGGGAGTTGAATATTCTATTCTGGCAGACAGTAGAACATACTCGTTTGTACTTTTCGTATTGGCCAGATTGTGGAAATAGGCTCCTTACACGATGACATTTAGACGACATTTTTTTGTAAAATTGTAAAAATTATGAAAGACAATTACTAAATTTGAAATGCATACATATAAATAATTACAGAAAACATATGTACATAGGTACCACTTCTAGAATATAAAAACACTTTTTTCGAATTAATCATGCGGCAATAACACTAAAAACGCAGAAATAGAAAAAATCAATTGTGGCGACACCCCCGAAGTTTCCCCCACTTCTCTACAAAAAAAAAGGAAAAATAAAAAACTCACACAAAACAAATAACGCCTGTCAATCCATAAGAGCTGTGTTCAGAAGCTACAAGTTTCTCCAGGTCTCACAAACTTGGGCGGCGTTTACGGGGGCAAGGAAATAAAATGACACGTGTTGGAGTTCCGATTACATATATACAAATTGTTTTTAATAAAAAAAAAAGCTTTAGCTCCTTCTACTTGTTATTTTTCTCTTTCACCGCCCAATGTGTGTTAGTGGGAGAAGGAAACAATATCACTTCCTTTGTGCATACTCAAGGATAAAGCTTTTCCAACACTAAGCAACAACCACCCACTCGCAGTGTCTACTCTTACATGTATAAGAGAGCGCGAGTAAATCATACTGTTTTCTTGGATATACACACATTCATACATACTACCACCTGGAGTGGGAAGTAAGAAAGCTTCATTAGCCACCTGGAAAGTATTTACACACATAAGTATCTCGATACATTCTTTGTTGAAGACGTTAGCAATACTAGAAGCAGTTGTGGCGACAATGGCGGCGGCAATTTTTTTTTTTAACAAGGATCATGGTATACATGTTAGAGGATGGTAATTACTTTACCACGAATCCAGAGCAGCGAAAGAAAGCGACAAACAGTCCTTGAGAAAATTCATGTGTATGCTAGCCATACACCGCACACAGTGGCTTTCTTGCCATTTATCCTTTGCCACCAGTGCTTTTGACTGCTGCGTAGTAAATATCTATTTTTCTTGAGGAAGAAAGAAAAAGGACAAAGGTGGAATAAAGAAAAGCGGAAAAACGAAAAACTGAGCGGCTGGCCAGGCCGCTAGTGTGAGCGATACCAAAAATAGATCAAAATCGATAAAGCAACATTTTCTCATTCCACAGGACCGAGTGCCTGTGAGATGGTTGGCATAGTAGCCAGCCACCAGTGACGGATGGTAATTTGTCATACGGAATTATTCTATTGTCACAGATGAATCAAAATGTCGCCCCAATGGATCTCTTTACGATGTAAGATAGGACTTTTACTATTATTAGGTGTATCCTGGGGTGTTATACATCGTAGGGTTGCTTAATTTTATTCACTTCGTGTTAATTTTATGAAGCTTAGGGTAAAGATTTTTTTTATGAGCGCTATGAAGCTGTTGAAGCGGTGGAGTGTAATCGCGGGGAATCAGGAAAACAAAACGCAAATTGCCTGGAAAGCAGAAAACAATCTACACGCTGAGTTGTATGATCTGGCTTGGTTTGGGGACACGAAATTAATGATCTGTTTGGAGCAATGGTAGCTTATTCTGATAAATGAGTCAACTGCATTTAAACAGAACAAGGGGAGGGTTGTGTTTACTCTGTCCTCATGGTTTAATAAAGGGTCTGACTTAGTTTTGGGTGATGACTTCTCATTTATTAAGTTGTAGCATTGCAGGGATCATGAATGTTGTAATGAGATGAAATGATGAGGAAGGTGAGCTTTTGCTATTTCCAAGTACACTACTTTGTATCTTGGATCTTGTGGAAGACTAAGTTACCATATACATATGTCCCCAGCTATACCACATGTTAGTATGCGTAGATCACATACAAATTTTAAAACTTTTCGTTTGAAATGCAGGACTCACTCAGAAGAGGTGATCTTCTACCCTGGATGCACATCTACGTAAGTTGTGTCATCTTTCTAGGTGAAAGCTTGCGCAAGCATAGCTGATTCCTAAAAAAAGCGATACTCCTATTCAAACTGCCGAGTTATGGCCCCAATAAGGTCAGGAAAAGCGTTTTGCATCCAGAATCCATCTTTAAAATAACCGCTAGCAAATTTTCCTCTAGCAACGTTTCACAGCAGATTTTATGGTATACCTAACAACACCATTTCGATGAATGTCGAGTATTCGAAAGTTGTCTAAGCTTAAGATGTGGGTAGCATATTTTCATGGCTCAGTCCTCTCTCCGACATTGTTTCTAATATTTGTTAACGACCTTTCTCTCTCTCTCTCTCCGCAACCAAATCCATTGATTTGCGGATGACAGTAGCCTTTATTTGGCTTGATTTTTAATGACGACCCTTAGACCTCTGGCTGCCGAGTCTCCCCAGCAGCGAATGTTCTCTTTTATTGCTGATATCGTGAATTCTGGGCTGAATGTCTTGTCTTGTCTTAATGGCTTGTCAATGCTTTGCATCCGAGTCACCCTAATTCTTTGCTGAAATCATCAGATGACATTTTGACTTTTACGTGTTTTACCATAAATTATTAAAGATGATATCGGTCAAGTGGACCTATCATTGTAGATGGTCATTTAGTCGTTTTGCCGAAAGTTCTTACACTCTTGTCAGATATTCTCTTTGACAGTTTTCAGAGTCTGTGGCATATTCTCATACCACCGTGATTTAAAAGAAAAACAAAAAATGGAGTCTAGAGCGGTCAAATTAAAGTCATCCTTCAAAATGGCAATTGTCACGCGAGCTGTTTGTGCGGTTGTACGACCATTTTCAACTCGTTTTTTGCCACGTGGTGCTCCAATCGCTTAGAAGGGATCGCTTAAAGGCGCCGAAGTTGACGTTGCGCCAAAATTACTAACAAACTATTCCGTAAAAAATAGTCAAATAGACTATATCGTTCCAATGCTTGTCGACATACATATATTCTGCATCTGCTTACTTTAGGAATATCAAAACAAAACTGACAGTCGCCATTTGCAAAAGTTCTACCATCTTCCACCTAGCCACCTTTGTATTATGAACTTACTCTCGATGTCAAGACGTTTAAAATGGGGAAAATATAAAATTATGACTACATATTTTCCTGTCAAGTATTTGGTCATAGATAGTATTTGGGTTCAGGGCAACTCGTGGCAAAAGTTGTAAGACAGTGGCTTATGTAAAATGTCATTACAGTTCAGTGGTTATTTGACAAGTGACAATAATTAAAATTATTATAAAGACACCTTGATAGGTGGATTGTTAGACGCTTGGTTATTTTTTAGTTTCTTGACTCATTACCGCACTGAAGTGTACTCTATTAGAAAATTTGATTTCTCTCTCGTCTGCTGTACTAACATTATTAAAAAATTTCTAAAACAAAATACGTACAACTACCAACAAAAAGAAAACACTCCTATAGACATCATTTGGAATTTGCAAAAAAAGTTTATTTAAAAAAACATATTTTATACACACAGCTTTCCTCCGCATTTCATAAATATTGAGGATCCGTTCGAATTGCTTTGTTCTTAGTCTGCCTACCTCCTCCCGAGTACTATGACACATAGGATGATGAACAAACAAATTTATGAGAAAGAAAAAACACTTTGCAAATAGAAGAATGTATAAATAGACAATGGGGCACCTAAGGAGAACTCAAAAAGAAACAAATCCAACTTTTTTACTTTAGAATTTATGATTCGTTAGAAAGGAGAAAATAACAATTAATTTTATTTTATTTCGAATAAAAAAAGAAATCAAAAGAAAAACAAACAAGTTATTTATAAATAAAACTTACGACTACGACCACAGTCTACCGAATTTTATCCGAGAATGAGTTAAAAAAATCATTATAACATAAATATAAAAAGTAAACAATGCTAAGCCGAATCCTTTGAACTTGTCGGTATATTTATTTTGAAACTCTATCCCAGTCTATATTAAGAGAAAGATCGGCAATCGTCTTATCATATGTCATGTTCAAGTGAATGTCGTAATTACATGAATAAGCAATAAACAAGACAGGAATATGAAGTTCATGGATAGGTAGGTCTTACTACCTGTAGCCCCTTAGGGGCATGCCTTCTATGACTGAATCATTTGCATGCATAAGATATATCGAATCTACACTTACCATGGAAATCCCCGGACTCTCCTAACAAAAACTATAAATTGCATCATCTGATATTTGATATCAGTCGAACACTATTTGACACACCCTTGTTACGATAGCAGGCTGGCTTGCATCTGTTACAAGTCAACGACTTGTTTACTGCCCATAGCCGCCACGCCTGCTTTTTGATAAGATGTTTATCTTTGTGATTCAATAGCTGTGATCTTGTGATTTTAAAGTACATGGCTAGGTCATGAGAATAGATGCAAAATCTTATCGCATGACTGTTCAAAGTATTAGCGATTAGCGCCTTAAATGCGCTTTAACGGACCGGAAGTCCTATAATTAATATTTATGACGGTTAAGTTTGAAATCGAAAGCGAATGATTCACGCTTTGGATTCTTATCCGTGTGGTGAAAGTACAAAACTGAAGCTCATTGCGTTTTAAGATTTTCATTAAACTACTGTAGATGTGCATGTATTACCTGAAATCAATTTATTTTAAACTGCTTCGGGTTTATATCAAGCATGGACTATTGGACTTAGATATGGGCCTTTAACAATAGAACCGATTTTCAAGAGGACAATTCGATAGAGGTAAAACATTAGCGCATGAATAAAAAAGGCGGCATAAAAAAACACGGCCTCTGTGACCACAATAATGCTGGTAAAAAGTTCGTTAGATCATTGAAACACTGACACTGCCATGTTTGAAGACAAAGCCTACCAACACCTTCCTCGCGCACTTCCTCATTCTGATGACGTGTTCGAATTAAGAATGAAATAAAACTGCTCCTTGTTCCTTGAGGCTTTAGATTTATTTCTGAATCCTGTACCTAACCTTTACGTACACAAATTATAGCACTCAAACGTGTCTCATGTGCACTAAGGATTCTTAATGAAGGCATTGACATTACATTCTCCCTTGAAACACTTGTAAAATCAAAGGTGTATCTGCTAAACAATAGTATCCATTGTGTTGGCACTCATACATACATACATACATACATACATATGAATGTAATAGATACATTTTTTGTGGAATCCATGAGCATACATTTATCAAATCTTGAAATGTTACATTATCTTGTGGAAGTGTTGACACTTTGCCGAATAAGAATTGGCAACGTAAAACTAAGAAAATTTAAAGCATTTGATATAAAAACAGAGCATGGACCATCTAAACTGCAGTTTATGCCAATAAGTGACTAATAATTTTGAAATTTGTTTACTGTGACAATATAAACAAATACAAAATCTGATCTTTAATCTATCAGTAATCGTATAAGTACCATATTACGGAAAGTGGGAACCCAGTTTTACGTTTTGTGATAAACGAGAGACAGCTTTTACAAATAGAGACAAAAATGAAAGCTCTTCTCAACCCCTAAATCCAGTAGTTCTCCCATACTCGTCATGTTTCCGCATGTCCTTGAAGCTCAGCACGCACATAGATACTGTGTTTGAATACATAACCTTACCACCATCTCACTACAGGCTTGAGGATGGATGCAACATTCCCTTTAACGAGCTTTTTTTTTATTTTCTCCCACTCTCTTCCGAAGAGGGTGAGATTACCACGGCCGAGGCAACCGTTTTTGTATTGAGAAAGGTTATTTTTAGAAACCTCCATGGAAACATCCGTTTTTTTCGGGGGTTGAAGGTGGTGGGGGTTTCGTGCGCTCGTGCTTCTTCTTCGGGATTGTTATACATATTAGCTCGGCGTGAATCAGAGCAAGACAAATGGCTAAGGACTTAATTGAAATATTGACCCAAGTAAGGAAAAAGAGGGAAAAATAAACTAAGAAGTCCGTCGCGAAAAATTCTAGTCTTCGTTTGAGTTTGTTTGTTTACCCATGGATCCATACCTAAACGGGATTTCTTCCCTCAGCGCAAACTCTTCTTTAAGGGTCGGGGTCTTTTGGGTGTAAAATATCCTTGAGCAGTGGCCACCGACCATATACATACATACATACATACATACATACATACAAACCGAGGCCTTACACATAGCGTGGGTGGGACTGAAGTAAATTTTTGCGTGGAGTTTTCGAAAAATCCCTCCCCCTCCCCACTATTGTGAGTTTTAATGGTTGAATTTTCGGTGTCGCTGTAACCTAAGGTTGCCGTTGGCATTGAGCCAATCTTCTCTGTGTGTATAGAGAGTTTATTTTTAGAAATTCACCATGGAAATATGTTTAGAATGGTAGTGGGGTGTAGGTTTCGAAGCTTATGCCTACACACATCGTTCTGAAAGAATTAAAGCCCTCGATTGAGTGGGCTGAGTGTTCAGACTGAAGAAGTAGTAGAAGAGGCCTGTTAAAGGTGAAGGGATACCAAGTTGGTCCAAATTAAATCTGTCCTTGTATGGTGTTCAATATGGGCTCCCTTCGGTTGCCCTTTGTGTATGCCCTTCTGAGCTTCAAGATTGATTGTCGGACCGATGATTGAAGCACTTAAATCGTAAATAAGTAAATAAGTGATTGAATGAATGATGGACGTAATAATTTTGGGTTATGTACTAATTTTAGGATAAAACTTATTTGGCGGTATAGAGATTGGGTTCTCCTCTTCATAAAGTTTTTAAATAATGTAATAGATCACGTTTTCAGTAGGTATTCTGTCGCAGAAGGCATTGGAATATCTAAATTTGTAACATTCGATATGGTTTCATGTGTTGCAGATTGTAGACTTTGAACTTTGAGGCGTGGGTAACCATTGGCATTGTTTTGCGATTTTAATCGGCTTTGAAATGTAGAGGGATCTGTGTTTTCAAGTCGATTTATTTGCTTACTACCGAGTCGAGTTTATGACGCTTGGAGTTTGTGTGAGTATGTACTTTGGAGGGGCTGATATACCTAAACTTATTTACAACAACATTCGTTAGTCTAATACTACGCTTGTTCCGCATAAGTAGATAATTTAAACTGCGTAGGTACAAATAATAAGTTGCTGGAATGTATTTTCTTAACCAATAGGGTGATTATCTGTACATATCCATACGTACTTACTTATAATGGTGTTCCAGTTCAGGATGACCCAGGGCCTTATTCAATAAGCCTCTAAAGCCATCCTTTCTCAGTTGCCCCCAGTTGGGTACGTCGGATTGGACAATACAATAGATCGTTCTCTTTATCGTAGTTCCGCAGTAGTGAAGTCGAAGATAATCCGGATTAGAGCGTTTGTGTTCATCCGCTTTACTTGATCCAGTCTTAATCCTTGTTCGTTGGATCAATTTGGTGAAGTCGGTGTCGCTGAAAACAAAGCTAAAAAGCTGACAGCAAGTACTAGGTTTATTCTTCTTTGCTTTGTTCTTGTTGTCTAAAACCTTTAGTAGTTTTGATAATATCGGTGGTGTCTCTCCCGACCTTCACGAAGCAGCGATCGATCTTTATTGTCAATCTACACAAGCGAATAAGATGTGCGGTTTCTCAGCTATCGATCGTCGAGGAAACGTATCAGGCTGCGTGACAGCGGGATTTGGGCTTCCGCCGTGGTTTACCAGAAAAATTATTTCCATATACATACTTAGTACCAACTGCTTCTCTATTATGGTTTTCCGGTTTTTATCTATGCAGGCTTTCATTTGGCTAGCGAAACCTTTCTCCTAACGTTTCTTATGCTCCTTTTCCCGTCTGAGTACATGCTTGTCGTCTTTCCTTTTCTGCTCGTAGATCTCGCGAGCGCGCCTTGTCCTTTTTTGCAGCTCCACTTTAAAGGCAGCCATTTCAGCTGCGTTTGCGCATTCGGCATCAAACCAACAATTTCTCGCAGTTGACGAGTATCTCGGTCGTTAATAGTAAGAGGTCTGTGAAGAGATTCCCTTTCGTCGCGGGCAAGTGACGACTTCGCGAGACATGATCCTGAGCTTTAACCGGTTCTTCGTTGGAGCTCCATGCTTACTGAGGAGTAGATGTACTTCCTGCGAACATCATATTTCATTGAAGGACGTCGGCTAATAGACACTTGTCTTCGAATTTCAACTACAGGCGTTGTACATTATGCTGAGTCCAGTACTGCCAAGTCTCAACAAATGTAAAGCTCTGTCATCCTTTCACAATGTAGAATAAAAAAATTAAAAAGATTGCAGCTTATCTTTATACCTTACCTGGACTATTTGATCAGTTTTCTTGGTTAATCCTTTTACTTCTTTACTTACGAATGTGAACAGTGAACACGCATTGTCTGACATCATGCCAATGTAACCAATGTCAATGAATGAATTATTAAGCATTTTTTTTTTCATAGCTGCTTCCAATTATTGCAGCCTTCACCATTTCACATTTCGAGCAACACGAACTGTGTCCTTGAAAATGTTTGTTTTGGTTATAATTTCCCAATATGAAACCTAGAAATAACAATAATAGATTTATTCTTCTCGCCCTTGCTTTGTTCAATCAATCATGGATGGATTTGAGGGAAAAATTGAAGACCTTTCAACTTTCAAAACGAATTCTATAATTATCGATAGGAGTTTTTGAATTGGTTAAATGAATTATTACACAGAAAACGAAGCCGCATATAAAAATAGGAATCTGACGCCGACCATAGCGTGAGTCTTTAAATGGCAAAACGCTTAATATCGATATTTCGCATTTATACCAATCAAATCGAATGTTTATATTTTTAGGTTGATAAATATTACCCTGCAAGGTCGTCGTTTCCTTCAAAGCAGGAGTATTTAAAGATAATTTGTTTTTACTTAAGGTAGGAAGTGTTTTCGATAATTTAACTCTTTTAATTCTGTAAGGGACAACCACCTCCTTATCCGAAATGATAATGAAGACATCAATTCAGCCCCTGCCTCCTATGAGTGGCGCTGTAGAGTAGAGAAACATATTATTTGAGAACATCCTTACCCAAAGAAAAGTGGTATTGTCGCTTTCACGACGAAGTTAGTGCGTTGGATTATGCAGCAAGCGGTTCCAGGTTCAATCCCTAGACAACACTTAAAATGTCCTTAACGGCCCCGCCTCTCCTGAGCCTCTGACAAACATACGAGAGTACAACTGTCCTAAGGAAGCATCTCAAAAAACAAAATGCTAATTTGGCAGTGAAGAGTAGTTCCCTTACTTTCATTAACAAACATAAAACACACAACACTGGTTGTGAGAAGCTACATATGTTCTGGGTCCCATGGACATGTCCTGCCACGCGTAAGTAAAATTTAAAAAAATAGACGGTGTGATTATCGGAAAGAGTTTTCTTCACCAAGACACGATTTTGAAGGAGTGGTGAGCATACAAATAAAAACAAATAACATCATCCTTAACTACGTTCACTTTTAGTCGATTCTTGACTTTTCTTAGTTTCCCTCTTTTCTTTTTGAGCATTATGAATTTAGAAAGCCGTACTCCTTTACAAAAGTACATTATGGAGTAACTTTGCTGCCATATATAGATATTAGCCGCAAAAACATGTTTTTGTTTATGATATCATTCCCCTGTGTGGGAGGCGTGACCATTTATTGAACTGGTGTTGGCAAAAAACTAAGACGATAAATTATTTGAAGTGGGTCTTATCTGGACCGATTTTGGACTCTTAACTTATGATAGATTACCGATCAATTGATTATCGGAAAGGTATTTATATCTGCTTTCCCCTAAATATTTAGCGCCAGTTTTAAATTCTAAGGTGACTGCAACAGTAGTGCGCCGAATTAGAGGATCAGAATCCTATTCAAAGTGATTTTTGTGAAATATAATTTAGAATCAGTTAACGCTGATGTGATGTGGGTATTTTCGTTAAAAATAATCAAAACATGTTTTGCCAATGTGTTTTGTATGTATACAAAATTTCAATATTAACGAAAGTGAAAAGCAGAAAATCTGAACCATAAACAATATTCACATTGGAGAAAACCGACTGCTTATTTAAACTGCGTAAGTGTATCCTGGCTGGAGCTTGGTTGCAGTGCTGAACTGAAATGTTTTCCATAATTCAATTTGAAAAAAATGTGTACACCAAAGCACCATCATCATAATATAAGTCAATAAATTTATTTTAGAGTCCAACTTTTCATTTGAAGAGTTGCTATTGGTAATATATTTGTGGCTTAAACTTAATGTCTGAGGGATATTTAGCAGCCACTTTAACTTTTTTGTGGTTTGAAATATGCATCTTAAAAAAAAAAAAACAGGTCCTTGGGACGCAGAAACCTAGTTTTCAAGGAGTTCCACAGGTACTCCCGTTTTACGTAGTGAATGTATTCTTATTCTTGCCAAAGATACTACACTTACGACTGCATTCTCCAATCCAGTTTCCTTGAGTAAACATTACTTGTCTACGAGTAAGAATCCAAAAAGTATTCTAGAGTTTCGTTGGACTCAAAAGTAACTCCTTAAAATATGAAGAATACCACGCCTACATTGTTAGAACAAGACTTAAGGATTAAGGGGCAAGTACGTACGACCCAGTCGAGAATTTTATTTTTTATATCTTCTAGGTAGCACTAAAATGATTACGCACATATGTGTGTACCAACCACTTGAATTAAGTACCCAGTGAGGTAGACAAGATCCAAAACAAACCCGAACAAGTTAACGAAATCAGAGAAGGATTGGAGGAAGTCGACCTGTAATTCTGAAACTAGGCTATACCGCTATACGTAGATAATATTCTTTCAACACAGAATTTCTGGCATAGCAAAAGTAGATATACTCCAGCATATGTTGTACTATCTGATAGCCACAACTTGTTACTGAAATTTTCTCGTATTTTATAAAAAGATAAAAAAAAGTAAATTATATATATATAATTAAGGCTTCTGCCAAGTGATAATTCCCTCTCTCATCACCGTCGGTACTCTCATCAACCTCACGTACAAGCGCACCATTCCCAAGCTAATCCCAGTTTTTTCTTTGAGATTAAACTCCTATAGGGAATAAGTAAGAAGGGAAAAAACCTCTAGTTTGTAAAGTAAGCTCCAGGTAGTCTTCATTCTCAAAACATGAAGACATTTCCATGTCTATGTCTAGAAACTTAGAGCATAAAAAAATGTCTAGGTTGTAGGGATCCCAATTCCGAACTACTACTTATCCTGAATGGGGAAGGTCGTCTGCCATCTGTCGATAACCATCAGGAAACTAGACTAATATTATTTATCATGAAATAACCTCTCTATTCTTGCAAAAAAAAAAACTTAAAAAGAAAAGAGGATTAGAATATACGGCTTTTTCTATAGACATATCTTTGGCCAGCCTTATTCTTAAGTACTACTTTGAAGCCGGTTCCCTTGAAGGTAAGATGAGAGGATCAACTTTTCGGCTCTTTTGTGACACACTAAATTTATTAGGATATCCTTTTCCATTTATGTACATCTAGGATACAAACAAGACTCAGCGAATTAATTTCTCCGATAGAATTTACATAGTTTTTGGAATATCAAAGTATTTCGGAACGTCAACGATTGTCTAAGTCAGAACGACAATTTATTTCTACTCATCAGACTCATCACGTCTGGGATAATTGGGAACTTAGAGCCGGTTTGGACACAAATTACGACAATGTAGTCAATGTTTGGAAGAAATAATGACAATGTCTATCAGAGTACGCCACTTGAGAGACATAAAGTCCTGCTGGCTTCAAACTGCCTTCAAGTTCTTAAATGTCAAGTTACATATACATATGTACATACATATCTGCTTGTTGAATGGGCCATTAACAAACCGTCAATTATTCTAAGATACAGAAGACATTGACAAGACTCTCAAAAAGTTTACAAATTTGTTGTCTGGTCTTTTTGCTGAGAAAAAAAATCTCAGAAGCAGATTATCACATTTTACTCTTTTGATATCACAGATTGGTTGGGCTTACCGCTTCATTATTTTTAGACCTTATAGTAGGATATATTTAATTTGACACATAATTTGTGACATAGAGATAAAATCGAGATAGACCTAAAGTATATCCCTATATCCAAGTATAAGAAAAATATTAAGGTATTCACATTGTGTACAATTTCCTTATACATCATGCATAGCATATCATGCATATATACACCCATTTTTTGAGGAAGTTTCCATTAATCCATTCCATTTGTTCATGAATCCCAAATTCCATTATGTATACATACATACATAATCTAAAAACATTATTTGCCACGCCTACTTAATTGGCAACAGATCATAGCTTTTCTACCTGTTTTTACATGGATTCCCTTTTTATTCTACGTTAGCCATCAAAGTAAATCCTTTTGGAACCCTCCCACCCCATAAAGTTTAAACAATTATTGGTTTTTTTTTTCAATATTGCTAAGGATATTAATTATTTATTGGATTCTTCTTCGGATACACTCGTTAAATATGCTCTCTTCATGAGTAAACCTTATCCACGTAAAGGGATATTGATGTTAAGAAAAAATACGCACATTATGCTAGATTGAATGGCCTTCTATTATAAGTTTGAATCTTTTATATTTTTTATTTTTGGACTTCTTTCTAAACACATTGCAATTTTATTAAATGACTGACTGTCGTCGTATAAGCAAGAGCTAAGCTATTTTCGGAATCCAAACACTAAAAGTGGTGGGCATCTCCCGAGAGCTGCGTGGTGTGTTTGCCTCGTTTCAACCAAAATAGTGTTTCTTGCGAAGTCAGTACACAACGGAGAAACGAAGAGAGAGTTGGCAAAAAAAAAAAAAGAAAAAAAGATATATTTAGCTACTCTCTGGATACATCACAGAGTACCAACCAGTACACAATATTTGCAAAATAGAAAGGATAAAGGGAAAGTGCACACTCACACATATAGATACATACATACATCCATACGTACATATGACCGCATACTGAGAACTGTGTAGATCCTAAAATAGAAATGAAATTACATTATTGGTATAAATAAACGATTTGTTGATGGAAAGGTGAATTGGTAGATGTTGGATGGTGAAGCGGGTGAGAATATAAGAGGAGGACCTACTATTTGCGGAGGACTGTTGTTGCAAATGGCTTTCACTCACTGGCATTGAATTTGCGCACCGTCACAATGACATAATCTGGATAAAAATACACTTTTCCATTCCAGCTAGATATGCCATTAAATAAGTGACACACCATAACATAACGAGACCTAAATTTAGTCCAGAATACTAATAGCGGCTTAATCGGACGGAAGGAAGAAGGAAAACGAGCCGATGGAGTTCGGTTGTAGCATTGTGTGTATGTATGTATATGGAAAGTAAATTAATGTTGCAAAAATAGAATTCCCATTAGAGGTTGCTTAAAACTTGAAGAAACGGAAAAGAGATATGGTAGCCAATAAAATTGGTTGTACATTGGCCTAGGACGTGTCCTTAAGTCGCAAAATAATTTTACAAGGAATATCTATTTTAGTCAAGCATTACAAATGCAAATGAATTCTAAATAGAGAAACAAATTTCTCTCAAGGAAATGTTGTATGTAGGATATGTGAAGAAAAGTGAAAGGTTTGACAGGTTTTTCATCCCATGTAGGGTATATTTATTTTGATGCATAGTTTCTTCTTCATGGAGTACCTACACATATTGAGGCCATTCCAGTTGGAGTGTATGGGACAAATTGCCCAGAATACATATGTAAGTATGTATTTTTACTTTCACCTACCGTGGTACAAGTCTTGGCCTATTTTTTCGAGTCCTAATAAATGGTATTTAGTTTTTACGTAATATAATACGGCTATGACTACAACAACAAGTAGAAGGAATAAGTATTAGATTAGGTTAAGAAAGGGGTTCCCAGATGGAGTAGGCTTCTTGGGACAGAGGTGGTTTCTTTCTCCATCTTATCCCTACCGCTTCTACAGAAGTCATGTAAAAAGAGGGCCAGGCTTTTTTTTATGTTGGCCTATCAGGCACCGATCGAATCTAGCCCAGATCTGTCTTGAAATGTGGCAAGTAGAGAGATATTCTCATTCACACTTGGTTTACCTAATAACGTTTAGTCTTAGGAAACATTTACGTGTAGCGAGGGGCATATCTGTCAATTCGAGAGGAGCTATACTCAATAAAATCACATTTACACGGGTCTCAGGGCATGTATGTACATACATACGTAGATATCAGCCGCTCTCTTAAAGGCCGTTTCTCAGTGGTCTAGAGTCCTTCCCCATTGTGAATAGTCTTAAATTCCTTTCGCAAGACACGGGCTAAGTACTTTTATAACTTTGCTTTATAAAGAACAACATCGGGAGAAGGTGCTCTTTTCTCTAATGATCTAAATTCAGGTACCTCTGCCCGTTTTCTCAATCACTGTAGCATCTTCCAAATTCCTGATGTGAGTTACGGAACACTTACATTTCAGAGAATTGCATGGCTGATGAACTATTGATCTAGATGCCACTCGTTACAGTTAAACTGCTATTGGATGGACAGGTGGAACTACAGATTCGACCCGAATTGCATGAGAAACGCTCCAACTCTATGATAAAATAGAAAAGATGGCTTTGCCGATCTCTCTCAGGTCGCTACTTACTTTTTCGACAATAAATGCGAAATACCTAAGGTCGTGGGTCAAGTGGTGGGTACGTTGGACTACGAACTGAGGCTGGTTCTAAGGGCTGTTCTTATGGTTTACAATTAGCTACACTTACCACCTCAACTTATGCCTTTGCTTATGATGGAGAAGTGCAAAAAAACAGCCAAAGACTGTCTGTCTCCCTGGCTCTATGTTCGACTGTATTGTTTGGCATTTTTGCCATATTTGGTGGAAGAAAAAATGAACAGAGACATAAGAATTAAAATACTTAAAGTATGCTGACGATAGCTACTTTCACCAAATTGCCCATAGTTTACAAAAGGAAGTGAACAGAATGGCTCTGAGAGTTAATATGGCCAAAACTACTTCTCTTAGTCTCTCGAAGAAAAATTTCGGCCATCAGGTTTAGGAATCGTTGTCTCGGGAGCTTGGACGCTGCTCTAGCTTAGAGTCTTGCTTTATGGTTGTAGCACGTGAAAGGTGACGACTGTGGTCACTTATAACCCCTAACTCATCTTAGCAATATTTTGGCCGAACCGGATCTCGAACGAATAGCTCTTAAAGAGAACCGGCCAGAAACCTATCCACATCACTATAAGACGAAGGAAATAATGAAAAGTGGAAATGCCACATCTTTGCAAACTACTTATGTCATTTAATGGAAGCCACTAACCCAAGGTGGAGGTAGAGTGGGCCACTCTGACCAAATTTGGCGCAAGACAGTTAAGGAGGAAGCAAGGATTTTGGGAATGGTAAAAGTTATTCTAAGAAGGACATGAATCAAAGTTTTACCTTTGTAGAATCAAGCTTACTGTCAAGCTCAACTATCTGCTGACATTTGTAAAAAAGGAAATGACTTAATTCTGCTCCGCTTTACAGTGTCAATATATTTGGTTTAAAGCTGCCCGTCTTCCAAATTAGGTGAACAAGCTCTCTTTCGACTAAAAAAAAAAACCTCGTCCAGTATATTTCTTTTCAAAGTGTGTAATGAACTTCCGTTCGGCCATCTGTTTTTATTTTTATATGAATAAAAGAAAATTTAAAAATAATATTATAGCACCTTCATTGCCCTTGCTGCTGTGTATAGAAAATGGCTTACAGAATTAATCGACCATTACTCTGTGTGCAAATAAAACATCTGAATTATCTATATTTATACCGAAACTAAAATAAAGCAGAAGATATATATGTATCTCCTACTGTACTGTGCTGGTCTCTCTCAATTGGCTTTCCGATGGCATAAATATCAACTGTTACTTCAAAAAAACTAAAAATATCTTATTTTCATTTTCGTCTTCTTCTTCATCCGTTTGTCGGTATTTTTATACATTTTTGAGATTCTTTTTATAATTTTCTTATTTTTTTTTTTTTTTGTTTCTAAGAATTTATATTTTTAACTACACGTGAAGGTTGTGAAAACAAAAACATTTAAGGATGAGGGGAGCGGTAAGCGGCTGATTAGTTAAGTAATTTATTTTATGGCAAAAAAAAAAAAACAAAAGTGATGGAAACTCCCACAACAACACACCACCTACAGGGCATACTTAGTCGTTTTTGAAATACGCATCGTTTTTTTGAATCATGTCAGAAAAATGCCATTCTGTATGGTTTTCCTGAAAGAGGAATGCGTGAGTGTGCGCGCGGATAGAAGAACTGCATAAAACAACTCACACCACACACTAAGCATACTAAACAGCTAAATAGCTAAGCAATAGCAAGTGGATGAAAAGTACGTCCTATTTTTGGAAATATTTTGGATATACATAAATGTTTTTATTTTCATTCCTATTGCTTGTTCTTTTTTTGTATGTTGTAATGGAGTAGAAAACGAAATTAGAAGCAATTTCTTTAATCCGCTCTAAAGTGGACTGTAGCTATTTTTGGGAGGCTTTTTTCCTTGCCTCTGTAGATAAAGTGCAGTGATGGAGAAGCAACAGCACTGCGTTGGGAAATACATATAATCAATTTACAATGAAGAACAGGGAGACTCAAAACTATTTTTGGCCAATTAGAATAAAAAAAAAGTTCTTAAAACACAACAGATGGCAAGTGGAAAGCCATATTTTGGGTGCTTATTCGGTTTATAGCTGCTTTGAGGGGGATTATAGATGGAATTATATGTACGTAGTCATTGGTTGTAAAATATATGAGGTAGAGCGGTCTTTAAGAAAATTTTGCAATAGACAGCTTGGCTGTTCGGTCACGCACGACAGCTAATAAAATGCACTTGGCCGACACACTTATTTGATGTTGGCGACTATTTTGTATGACACATGTGTGGGCGACAATAAATTGTTGTCATTAGCTCACTTGACAGCTAGCACGGTGAATGGTATATTTAAGACGAACAGAACTACCAATAAATTGAAAATGTTTCTAGTTATTATGTACTTAAATATGTTTACTCATTTTTTCAGCTGTGAAATTTATTAGGACCTCTTTAGATTCAATGTCTAAGGCTGAAACGGATATTTTATGGTTCTGTAGGTGCACCCTATTTAATTTCAGAGAAATAAAATATTTTGCATTTAAAAAGTGTGTTGCTCATTACCTATCCCTAGATCAAATCAAGATTTTAGATTGATCTGTCAAAACATAAAAAAAATGGAAACCTGTTACCAACTATTCTTTTTTTTTTAAGGTTTTGAAGCATAATCAAGTCTAAAGGGTGTGCCCGTGGGAACCTAAATTAAAATTAAACAAAAACATATCCATAAGCATTTTTTATTTTATTTCATTGAAAATATCCTGCAATTCAAAGTTTGAATAAAATATCGGGCAGCCCTCGAATATTTCTTACAAAAACAAGTAAACCGCCCCATACTGTGTATTTTTTTGGTTGAAATGGAGGTTTAAGTCCCTCTTCAGGATTCTCCTCTTTGAACACACCCGTAAACTAGAAATAAATTTTCACGACACCTGAGCATTGTTGAAGCATCATGCAAATTTGACAGCTTTCAACACTCACAAAACAACCATAAAACACCACTTTTCAACAGTTGATGTTTCGATATTCTTTTTACAGAGTATCCAGAAAACTTACAGTTTAATTTCTGGATTCCAATATTCAGCTTGGCTAACTTCACGGCTAGTACCTAGTTTATCCCTCTCTAGAACTCCCATTATTGAACTCTTGGAAGTGATGCTCCTTTGTTAGTTCATTATGAACGTAACCTTGGAATATGCGCATTGAGATTTTGATGATCAGGATGTCTTGAATTGGATGGAGTCGAAGTCACCTTTTGGGTGATGAAAACGCAAAAAATTGATGAATGCGCTCATACACTTGTATGTCCATTCTAGACAACCGAATACATACAACCCAACCTCAGGCAATAAAACTGTTTATCTCGTCAGTTCCACTCATTTCGTCTACAATGAAGAATATATTTTTGTTTTGGCCATATGTTCAGTGATGCCTAAGAATATCCCGATTTTATTTTAGACAATTCAATGTGCTTAACTCTTTACAAGAATCCACCTCCTCCTCATCGCTCGTCCTCCTGCATTCAATTCATCTCAGCTGCAGATGAATGTGCTCATCTCCCCTGCTCATCGCCGCCATGCCAGCCAGAGTGCCTATTTTCTTATATCCCCACATACATACATACATACGTGCGCGTATGCACAATAAAATTAAAAATATCTTCCTTGCCATGGGAAAATTTAAACACAGAGACGAAGAGGTCAGGTGAAATCTATAAATAACTGTCCGATGAATTTATTTCGGGACGCGAAAAACCTCTTCTCAGTTCTTTTCCTTTCTCTTCATGTCTTATTGGGCTCTCTGCAACATCGTCGCTCTTTTTCGATGGCATTATGTTGAAGGATATGCTATCACCAATATCTTTATATATTTATCTTTGGTTAGACCATACATAAACATATGTATGTTTGTACATGTATTGGTTATATTGAGCTTACAGCCTTCATGGAGGTTGATGAACGTCAAATTTGACAGTTCAGCCAGTAAAAACCCTACGCAGAGTGAAATTTAACCTTAAGCTGACTATGTGATGCCAAAGCACGAATGTTTATTTTGCTATGCTAACTCTTTTGTTGGTTAATCCACGTCATTTGCAAAAAAAAAAAAACCAATTATGTACGTACGTATGTATGAATGGATGTATAGATGTATTACCAAATATTGACAGATGTAGAGTTCGCAACTCGAGGAACGGAGGATAGAGATTTACGTCAATGACATTGATGGTTATTGGTGATGGGTGATAGGTATTGTCTTGCAATTGGTTATTTCGTCTTTTTTTTTTGTTTTGCGAATCGATTATTGGCAGAAGAAAAGCGTTTTTATACTGAATTACGTCAATGTGAGAGATTTTATGGTGTATAATGCAACGTTTAAAGGCTTTTAAGAGAAAGTGTGAAAAAGAATTTTCTGTTCAAATAAGTTGACTGGTACGTTGTTGTTAGGGCTTAGAAAATAGCGCAATCACATTAACATTTTATCATTATCAACATTTTTAAAATGACGTCAATATGAGACGGATTCTTTGGTAATTACGTAGATTTGATATGAAATTCACCGGGTTTTGTTCGTAATATTAAAAAAACGTGTTTTCTCAGAACTCTACTAACCACACCAGATTTGTTTGTTTCTGGCTTTATTTGTGTATTAATATTTGTTGTGTAAAAAATATTGTCCTGGGTGTTAAGGTGACACGTATTTTTTTAGTATCTAATTGGTTTGATGTTAATTAAGTTTAGTAGTACATGCGGAATAGGGGTATGTCTTCCTTCTTCACTCCATTTAATCTGTAAAGATGGGTATTTGTGTTTTCAACATTGCGAAAGTTTATCGGAGATTATAAATAGAAGAACTACTCAGTATTTATTTGGTATATAGTGATTTCTACTTGCTCATCAAGTTAGCTAAGTTATTAGGTCCCTTAAGCTTGCATTGTATTTCATCATAAAACAAACACATACAGAAAAGCTCCTTCTTTTGTTTCAGCCCTCAGGGCCTGACATACTATTTTGGCTATAGATATCAATGCTAAGCAAAAGTATAACTGGAAGTTTAAAGTAGTCGCAGTGTTTTCCACTAAATCAACACAAAACGAACCAAGAGCGAAAGTACGCAAAAAATGTCAGTTCCACGCAAAAATTATATATGCATACATAGGTATATTCTCAAAGAAATTTCGCAGTAGCTCAATTGGTTGGATTACGAAACATATGTTTCAAGGTTCAGTTTCTAGGCAACACCTTAAATTTCTTTCACGCCTTCACCTCTCGCGAGCGTCTGACAAACATCTGAGAGTACAGTTGTTATGGAAAAGCTTCTCAATTAACAAATTGCCCTTCGGATACAGCATTAAACGGGAGGTTCCTTCCATTTGTGTAAAGAATATAACGCTCACAGCACGAATGGTTGTGCCAAATATTTATTTGTATTTTTTTTGCACAGAAATTACATAGGAATCATATATTTTTCAACCAAGCCAAGCGACAATATTCAAACAAATATTCAAATTTGACATAATGACGCTTTCAAAAGTGACACTAGGCCAAATATTAACATTTGGCATAATGTCACAAAGGTAAAGTGTCATATGGCCAATTTGGCACTATGTTACTTTGGTTTTTGTGGTTTTTCTTTTTTTGTTTCAAATGTCAACAATTGTCAGGCAGGCGCCTATAAGCGACTTTGGGATGGTTGGCTCCCTTCGTTTGGGTTGTCACTCTTTTTTTCTGCAGGGTTTAGTCGCTCACGCGCCTTCGTCGCTCCGCTATGAGTATGTCAACAACTGTCAGGCAGGCGCCTATAAGCTAGTTTGACAAAAAAGTGAAGTGTGTACAGTCTCTAGCACTCTTCTAAGTACATTTAGCTTAATGTCACAAACTAGTTTTTCCTTATGACGCTTTACCTAAGCGACACTACGCCAAATTTGAATATTCGGCCTAACGGCACTTTCAAAAGCGTCATTGTACCAATTTTACATAATATCGCTTGGCAGAATGTCACGGCACCACATCGATATTCAATTTGTTTAATATCTATTATTTCTTAAATAATATGTGTAGTGTTTTCTTATACAAACTCAATTCACTGCATTTTTTCCTTTCAATAAACCACCTCAAGAAGAAGTGTGAAACTCACTTGTTAATAGAAAATTAACATATATAATTGAGTGGATTATATTTTGTGTCGCGCATTGTAATCAACCACCACTGCTACATGTCACTAAGTACACATATTACATTGAAATCTGTTCCAAACAAGGGCAGCGTGGCCGAGTGGTCTAAGGCGCTGGTTTTAGGCACCAGTCCGAAAGGGCGTGGGTTCGAATCCCACCGCTGTCAAGCTACTTTTTTTTCTATGCACATTTTTTTCTTTTTTACTACAACTTTCTTTTTTTTCGTTCTATTTTTAGGCAAGTCCCTGGACTTAACCAAACACTCACGTAGTTTCAAATGCAGCGAAGAGAATCCCTTTCTCAAAGCCAAGGGTGAGTTACCATTTTTTATATAAAATCTTTTTATATCCGAACATGTATCGATAACCTGTCAATTATATAATGTAATTGAAAATAAATCCTTTTGCTTCACCTTTTCCCACCTGCGTCATTTCTTCGAATTACACGACACACTGACATGACCGATCCAGCTACACATTAACCGGGGGAGGCATTCAGACAAATAATGAAAACAAAACGAACAGAACCGAAACTAGATAGATATGTAGTAGGTACTACGTCACAATAAATAAAAAGAAGAAAATGTAAAATAATAATAATAATACATATCCACACGCAACAGCAACAACAATTCACTCACTCACTCGCCGCCGCCGCCGCCGCCGCCATCGTTTAGCTTTAGAGCTAGTCGACGCTCGACGCTCGACGAGTATTTTTCAATTCAATTTTCAGTTTCAGACACAAATTCAGTTCAGTCGTTGTAGATACACCGTTCGGTTTGGACGTGTATTACTTAGTTAAAAGAAAAAAACACAATTAAAACTCGAGTATCTTCAAAGTTGATTCTGATGATTATCATCAACATGTGAAGAGCAACATTCTCAGAGAGAAGACAAATCAAAAAAATAAAAAACTTAGTCACGTACATCATAGTACAAACAAAAAAAAAAAAAAAAAAGTAGGAACGAACTAGAAGAAGATAACAAGTTCAAAATTCAGAAAAAGAAAAAAACAAAATAATTAAAAATAAAATCCGCGAAATAAAACGAAGAGCGTATGCTTGTTGTGTAGTTGTGCTCAAAACAGGTGTTGATTTTAATTATTTTTGCTAACACTTTTATCAGAGAAATAGAAGAGACGTGGATTCCTCTAGCCAAATTCAAAATTCATAAAAAAAGAGTGTGTGTGACAAAAGAAGAGCAGTGGAATAAGAGTGAGAATACTTAGTGTGGTGGCTAGGTGAAGAAAGTATCTATTTTTAAAGCGCACAACGGCCGGTGGTGTTGATTTATCTATAGTGTACCTACTGTGTGTATGGTTTTATATAATTGAAGTATAATTGAATTCTTGACACCGCACCGAGTGGGGTTGTGTGTTTTTTTTTGTTTGCCCCCGGTCCCGTTTCCCTTTTCCGTATGAAACATACTTGTACATATTTCTTCGCGTTAATTTGTTGATTATCAGTATCAATTGGATTTGTGTGATTTTATTTTTCTCAATTACAAACAGCAGTAGTGGAAAAATATATAGTCAAACCTATAAAGATTGAATTAATCTCATGTGACGACTGCGCCGGCGACGACAACGACGAGTTAAATTAAATTATTTTATTTTGCTTTTTAATTGAGCAAGAGAGAGAGTAAACAGCACAACGCGCGTTGTATTTAAAAAAAAATACCAAAATACAAAATAAGAAAACAGCAAATCACTTTTAATTTGATTTCTCTTTCAAGAAAAAGAAAGAAAAAAAAAACCCAAAACAACAACAACAACAAAAGAATATCAATTCCCAACGAAAACAATACTAAGCCATAGAGTTAGTGTTGTACATAACAGAGTGTTGAGTGCGGCGGATATAAGTGGGCCTTGCTTCGCAAAGGAAAAACAAAAACGGTCATTTCTTGGAAAATCAGTGTGATTTTGTTAACTCTGTGTTTTTTGTTTACACTTTATTTTACCCCCTCTTTGTGACTAATAATATAAAGCTCTGCCGACATCGTGAATGGAATAACAATAACTAAGCGTCAAGAACAACAACAGTATAACACAACTTGTGATCCTATCCCGTGTGATTATCAATTGAATATCGGCCGGCTTCGCGACAACTATGCTACTATTGTGGTAAATTGGAAATTTTTTTACAATTTGTTTTTTTTTTTTCTTCTTAAATTTGCAATGAAAAATGAAATAAAGAAAAGTAAAGTGATGCCAATAGTAGAATTATTCATCATCATTCACATCAAGAGTCGAGAAAGAAAAAGTTTAATAGTTTGAATTTGAAAGTATATAGATACTGTGTGTGTCGAGAGCAACGTCTCAGAGTGTTACTCTATTATTGCATGAGTTTTGGGAATTTCCATAACAGAATGTATATTGTAGGTATGTAAATTTGTTTGGCTTCTTGTTGATTTCTATAATTTTTTTTCTTTCTTTCTTTATTACGTTAAATTTAAATGGAAGATTTTTTTTTAGGTATATGTTATCAAATTAGATGTACAATTCTCTAGGAGTCGACATAAATAAATATTGCTTTCCAAGTCGCCTAAATTTTTAACGCATTACATCCAAATCTGTTTTTTATTGAGTGAATTAGAGGAATTTAAAAACGAATCTGTTTAGGACTATACTTTGATCTTTCAATGTGACTGAGTATACACAAAACAATTTATTAGAAATATACATAATAACAGCTTAGTTTAAAGTCACCACCCAATCCTACTACTGGCTACACCACTGTACTTTAGCTCTTCAGATTTTTCTTTGCTTTAATTAACCGAAATGTTCCACATACATAATACATCTTAAATCTCTTTTATTTTGTGATTATTATTTCCCAGTGAAAATTTAAATGACGCTAATCTGCCAGTCAAATGTTTTGTCAAATTTAATTTCCTTTCTCAAAATATTTTTCGTTTAAAACAAAAAAAAAAAACATATAAACCTAAGAGATTAGTTATCTATAAATTAATAGTACTCATAAACATGTGCTAAATGTGTTCTAGTTGTTTTTTTTTTTCTTTTTTAAATCAAAGCGAGCTATAAATAAATTTTAAACAAAATAACAGACACGTGCAGCTAGTTTCTTTCTTTATTATTTAATTTGAAATTAAGTTCATCTAACTTAAACAGTGTATCTGTCAAGATGAAATTTAAATCCCTAGTTGTGTGATCTTCATCTTATATAGATACTTATATTTGCCATACAATATTATAGGACTGTAATATTTTATTTGAGGACTCAGTGTAGGTGTATAGTTTTACGGTATTTTCCGGATTATGACAGCATCCGTATGGAGTAGAATCTCTTGATGTCAGAACAGAAAATATATTGAAATTAACTTCCACCTGAGAAATTTAATGACGAAATTATTATTAGCGTTAATTAACAACACTAGTTGTTCGTCTAACATTATATTTATTTACATATCGCAGGTGTTTTTTTTTTTTTTGTGTCGTCTTCTAATTTGCAAGTGATGGTGTCAAATTGAGTGACGTTAGGTTGAGTTCATAATTGGAAACTTGTTGGCAAAACCCAGCAACAAATACATTTATGAACACAAAGCGTATGAAAGCGAGAAAAAATGAGTTCATAAATACAATGTAACCTATGGACTATCAAAAAATGACATACATATTTATCTACAGAACATACTATGTACATAAAAAAACATGCTGTCAAGGATTTGCAAATAATTTCGGATATAAAATAATGTAGATACGTTAAAATGATTTTCAGACTTATTTTTAATCTCTTAGATGACGTAAACCTTGAAGGTGTTCAAACAAAATTTGAGGAAAAAGAAAGATACGAGTAATTGAAGAGTGATGTCAAAACTTTCCCCCCAGCACCAAGGTCTGCCTTCGTTTATCTTGGTTCGGATTCTTTCCTATGGAACATCAATTTGCAATAATTCTACTTTCATTTTCTTCAGTCATTTTCTTGCAACTCTTGTCAAATGGATGCCAATTTGACAGCACACTGACTGTCATCACACAATTGACGGCAAACTAATGCAACAATGATGCAGTCATTTGACAAACATTGCAGAATGTGGAGGACTCCACGTTTATAAAATATTACTTTCTGTAGAAAGTGGTTAAGAGAAGAACAAATCAAGTCCCAAGGCACTTTCTATTTCGGATTTAAACGAAATAACAAAACACACAGATAAATAAACAAACCGGATTCATCCCGTTTCGAGGGATTCTTCCATCTTTATTAAATAATCCACATAAACTCAATTCCTCATTGAAATACCATCCTTTAGATTCCTTCTACGACGTTGCCTACTGCGTTTATTTCTTGCAGCATTCACCTTGGCTTCATGTGCCGCAGCAGAAGCCTTATAAGCCGCTTGCTTCGTACTGGCAAAGTCTGTACGAGCTTCACTCAGTTGTCGTAATAGTTGTTCGACACGTGTCTTAGCCGCTTCTAGTAGTTGCGTTTTTTCTGCCAGTTCTTGTTGTGCACCCTGAGCAGCCTGCTCTGAATTCCCCACATTTGCCTGTGCTGTTTGTACAGCTTGAGTTAATGTCCTTAACTGTGTGGTAGCCTGTTGTGCCGCTTGCATGGCAGCATTCACATTATTCTGAGTATTTTGTAAGGAAGCGGTTTCTTCCTGAACAACAGCTTCTGCTTCACGTACCTCTTTTTCGAGTTGTTCAACGATGCCTTGTTTACCGGCCAAAGCAGCTTCTGCAGCTCTAGCCGCTTGTAAAGCCTTTTCAGCTAGTTGTGCCTTCACTTGATGGGCTGCTTGTTGACCAGCTGCTGCCTGTGCATTTGATGCTGCCTTTGCTTCTTGGGCGGCCTTTAGTGCAATGCTAGCTGCTTTTTGTTTAGACGACCCACCCATTGTTCGGCCGGATTGACAATTTCCGTCTTTATTTAATTCTTCTGAACCAGAGGGCGCACTTCGTTTCGCATTATGTAGTCTATTTGTAGACTGTAAAAGAAGATACAAAGTTCAAAGATGCTTCAAAAATTGGTATATATTACAGACCTTGAGTTGTGGAGCATGACGTCCATTAACGGATATCATAAATAGTTGTAAAGTTAATAAAATAAAAATTATCGTAGAACTTAATTTGGCCATTTTGTTCTGAAATATTATTTAAAACTTTTTTTTGTAATCAGACACATTTATCAGAGATTGTTTCTAAAAAATATTGTTTTTTCTATATAATTTAAGTTGCTCTTTTGGGTCAATGTTTGGAAAACGTTTTTAGTCTGTTTATTCATATACTTTGCGTCAACTGAAAAGCTTTAAGGTTGCATGTCAAAATAGTGTTGAATTTTCTGTACAGATCATCAGTGCAGTGATTTCGATGAAATCAGGGGTCTTAAGAGCACACTTAGTTTACAGGTATGTGGAGAAAATAGATCACTAAATCCTACCAATTTTCTGTGCTAAAGTTGTGAAAGGATGGGATCACTATTTTAAACACATTCTGATCAAATATGTAGCTTTCCAACATTTCTTTAAAGTTGGTGAATTTACCCTTATTTAATGCTACTTTCCATTGATCGATGCAATCCATAATTTTTCTTCCACAAATGTAAATGACATGCTGAAAGCTTCTGTTAGAACTTACATTGTTTGCATTGGTACTTACTTGTTGGAAACCATTTCACAGTTAAATATTTTATTCAATTAAATTGAATGTTAAAAAAATATTTGTTTAAGAACATATTTACTATACTAGTCAAAACAAAAGTAATTTCAATATTACAAACCTCTAAATATAAATAAATACACGTACCTAGTGCAAAGCAATTATTTATGAAAGATTAGCCTACGATAGAGGCTAGGTTTTGACTATTCTTTAGTTCGCGACGCACACATCTTGACTTCAATATTGCGTTCAAGAATTTGGTCACAACTATATTAAATTTATTAAGGCACACTTTATTCGTTATTATCATTGACCTCTGCTGACAGAATGGCATCTAAAAATCCAATTAATTGTATTTATAGTTTAAGTACGTCGACAAAAAACAGAAGTAGGACACTTGCTACTTGGTGCCAGGTTTAAGAAGCATACTTCATCTTTCTAAAAACCTCCTGATTGCAGACGACACCGCTATTGGTAACTACATACATATGTGTTGGTGACAAACTAACGACTAATAATTCTTAGGAAGCCAAAACTGCCACGTTATCCTTGACAAAAAAAAGGCCAAATTTTGGACATTTGCAAACTGTCTTCCAATACTAAATGAAAGAGTATTCCCACTCCTAATAGGTTTTTGCATTTATTTTATTGCATTTCAATGCAAAAAATAGAAAAATTACCTCTTCTACGTGAAGTTTTCAAGCGATTCATTTCTTACGGTCTTTCTATTTGTTTATAAATAGCATCACATTAATTTTTTAAAAATGGCAGACAAGATGTCGCATTTAAAAGGAAAAAAAATTACAAGTTCAACCAATTAGTACTAAGCGGAAATCACACCTGTGTGGCAAAAACTAATCTTATTTTCTGTCTGTATTTACAGTTCTTAATTTTTTTTTTATCTTTTTCCAAATTACATTGGATACGTTAATGTTTAAGTATCCAATTTTTTTTTGTAGACGAGGGGCTTTTGCCACACCGCACAAGATTGTCAATTTGCAGAGTTTAAATTTATATTTAACAGTTTTTTATACATAGTATGTACATAAGAAGACGTCAGAATGTCTGAGGTATTCTAGGTACAATTTCAGGGGACAGTGGGAAAATTCCTACTACATATAATGTTGATGTCACGTTTTATCTACGCTAGTGTTCACTCAGTAGGTACATATAACAGTATGATCATGACGAAGGTGGGTAGACATTATTCAAGAGAATCTCAGTTTTCTTCGGTTTGATGAATTAGAAACGAATGGCGGGGAAACCCATTTGGTTGGTAGTGCATCTTAATTAATTAATTAATTATTATTTGCTGGCTATAATATTTGGGTTAGGTTGGGTTGGGTGCTTATCCCCACTGGGAGGGATGCACTTAGACCAGAGGAAGGTCCAAGGTGATGTCACTATGTGAAAAATAACCGGATTTCCAGTCCCAGAGATCTATATAAAGGCTTTCCACGTTTATCCCACGTCAGGGTAACCAGTTTCGGTGTAAACCCATGCTGGATATGTTTCCCCATTTAAACATTAAACCAGTTTGACCAGGAGATGAAGCTTTTTACTCTGCTTAAGTCTAGCCTAGCTAAATCGTTGAGATCTGTAAAGAAGTACTCAGAACCCATGAGGCAGGACAGGTGCGCAGGAGTTGTGTCATTGTTTCCTCCTTCTCCTCTTCTCTACAGCTTCTATAGAAACCGTTGAAAGGAGCACCAACCCTGCCAACTACCTTTGTTAGGGTTGTCCTATTGACAGCGATCAGTTAGGAAGTTTTCCTAAAATTCAGCTCTGGCTATGTTTGGATGAGAGACAAGTGCTAATATTGTTCCACATACTGTTTGCCATTATAATGACTGCCTTGTCTAATTGGAACTTTATCGTTTTAATAGGTGCTGACGGCTCCCCCTTTTATCAAAGAAGTTCAGGTCTGCACCGTCCCTAGCTAGCTCCGCCGCTTTGCAATTGCCTGGAATATCCCTGTGGCCTGAAACACAGCACAGGGATACGTCACACCTGATACCGATCTTGTTGAGATATCCGCGGTATCACTTTCCCAATTTGGATCGAATTATTGGCGATTCCCAAGCAGCTTGACTGTCTATATAGAAAGGAATAGCGCTGCATCGAAAGCTAGGTTGCGGCTTCACGGACCGCTGTGACGTTTGCTTGACGACAGTCGTGTAGTGATGCAGAAATCTAGTGCGCTAGTAACTATCGCTAGTAAAATCCCACACCTGTTCCAGATGCAGTCTTTGATCCATCCATCTGTGTAGATTTCTGTTGCATTATATTTTTAGTTTAAAGTTCATTAGTTCGACGATATTTTCCATTAATACATCTCAAATCATAATATTTACATACAGCATTCGTTTTGGATTCCATTGTCTTCAGAAAATGTGAATCATGGTAGTAAGGAGGTGCCCCACCTAACCGATCTTGACCACTGAATTCATGAGATGATAATTAACTGTGAAGCTATTTTTAAGCCATTTTTTGAACACTTAAAACCTGTATTGTCAGTAACGTTGGTCCATCGATCACAATTTGGAAACTTATTTCACTTACAATTCTCTAACCATATTCGCTACTTAATTCGTACAAGAATACGTTGTTTATTATATGGTGATTTTCAAATTCAGTTGCCTATATCAATATTTGTCATCTCTTGAACTCAAATTGTCTGACATATCAAAATGGAGTTGATATAGGAAGGTGCATATGTATGGACAAGAACAACTTCCTTGATACGCTTTAAACGAGTGTATTTATAAACTTTGTCGAATTAATTTCAAAGTAAAGGTATAAGAAACTTGAACTTTTTAACTGTATACATATATATGTATGTATGTATACATATGTATGTATGTGTGTTGTCAAATTGGAACTGACGGAACCAAGAAGAAAATATCAAATCACATCATTAAGTTTCTTATCTCCAATCGTGTGACAAGAGGGACGCTGACCTCCATTAGAGAGTAAAAAAAAAAAATATAAAAATCTCTTTATCTATCCATTAATCCTGCTCGATAAACTGTTTAATTATGTGCCAAATTCTTGAAAACTGTCATACCCTAGTGGATTTGTCATCCGTGGTTGATCAAAGGTTGAAAAACAAAAAAAGCTACTCTCTGCACCTTAATTGTGATGTTTACATGCAATGGTATCCAATTAAAATTATTATATATACACGTACGTTCCAGCGGGTGAGATAGTTGAAACTGGTACTGGTACTGGTACTGGTACACAATTTGTTGTCTTGTATCTTGGATACAAATTCAGTTGGCAAGCGCTGATGATTCATTCGATCTCAACCAGATTCCAAAAATAGTATCAAGCAACCTTTTTTTGTAATTCCTCCATCAACAGGAAATACCACCGCGAGTTTTTGATTGTATTTTAATTTTTTTATTTTTTGTTGCCATGTTATTCAGCACAAAAGTAAATTTGCACAAATCTACTATTAAATAATATTAAACTTTGCTACAGTGAATGTTAAAAAAAAAAAAATAAAATAAGAAACAAATTAAACTGGTTTTTAATTATAATTATGTTAATGGTATGTTTTTCTATGGAAATACTCAAATTTGTGTGATGAAGGAAGGAAATTTCCATTCGAATATTTTTATCATTTAAATCGGCAATAAACTTGTTTATATTTTTTTTTTTTTCAAAAAAAGAGGGAGAGGACAAAATTAAACAAGAGCATAATTGTGCTCATCAAATTTGGAAATTTTGATTTTTTTTATGGTTTGTGTTGATTGCAAAATAATAACAACAACAAAATGGGACAAAGTGTTCTAGAAAAAGAGAGCAAACAAACATATAGTCCGTACTGTACCCCAGTGACACAGTTGGTGTCTAAAACTTGTTTGACTTACACCTTTGTCGGCCTGACAGTGGTGGGGACACCGCAAACGAATGAATGGAATATTATTGGGAATTATTTTTGAAAAAGAAAAAAAAAAAAAGCAATTCTCCCACACAACCTCCGATGGCTGCAAAGTATTGGTCATAATCTAAATTTGTCCCAGTGTATGTATGTCGGCGAGTGCACAGACGTTTAAAAATACGGACAGAAAAACCACCTACCGTGTGTGTGTTGTCTACCTTAGGAACTTGAAAGTGTCTCGAGTCGGCGATACAGTGGCATGGCAATTTATCTCGGTAAATGGTGTATGCTTTTGTTTTGCTGTCTTATAAATAGAGCTGTGGTAATATTTAATATTTTCCGCAGTACATTTTGGGCCTAAAATAATGGCTTTGATGTGTTTTGTAAATTTACTGGCTGAAGACTTTTGAAGGATCCAAAATGTCAAAAATTAACTATCTACCTTTCTTTTTGGAAATTTTGTAGGTAGATTGGTGTAAGTACTATCGATATTGAATGGAACGTTTTTTAGATTGTTTGCAAGGTATTTTGCTTGGACTTGGTAATTACTGACTGTCACTGCAGTGCAAATAGGTACATGGTATACTGACATCAGGTTTGACGTCCTGTATGTTTGAAGAGTTGTTACATTCTTTGAACATGAAAATCCATGTACAAGAGACAAAAGCTTCAAACGTACGAATGCAGACTCACACCATGTACATATATCTGCTCTCAGGAATTACAGAAGAGTTTACAAATCCATACTTCATCTACCTTGCATCATTCGTCCAATTTTTCCAATTCGGTGTAAGCAGAATGGAATAAAAACACGCAAAAGACATGCCTTGAATGGATTTGTTTTTGCTTTATTTCTTCCCTACAGTTCATCGCATTTGTTTAGAGTTTTTTGTTTCATTAAAGGTCAATATTAACGATAGGAATATGCTGCAATATACTGCTGTATTTAACACTGAGAATAATGCCACCACTACCCGCAAATGTTCACAATCAATACCCCTAGAGACGTGTCTTTATACAAAAAAAAAAATATTTCTGATAACGCAGTCAGTTGAAATATACACAGTTGACAGAGGTGGCACATATAAACGCAAATAGAAAGAGACCTACCAGAAGTTTCTCGCGATTGTGGAAACTTCCGTGGATCTGAAGAAGCAAGCACATTGAGATAACATAAACAACCTAGTCATGCAGGCGGTATTAGATGTTTATAGAAAACATTTCCGTCAGCAGATAAATCGTCCTCAAGAAAAGAAGCAAAGTGTCAAATGTATACAAGTTTGAGGACAAATCTAGCTTTGAGATTTGAACTATGTTTGAAAGGAATCCTTAATGTTGGAAGGGCACAATAGATTAATCTTTCGGATTGTTAAACTTAACCTACTTTTGCGTACTTCTTACGTAAAACATCGGGGTTTTGAAACGCGCATTTAACGCAAGTCTAGTTGGTTCTATATATGGCAACACATTAATCATTGAACTTTGCTTGATATCTAAGTAACTATTACTTTGGTGTATAGTTTGCTTATTGGTATAACATTAGTGTAAGACAATTGCGCAAAGTTAAATCACAAAATGCATCCGCCATGAAAAGTGTCAAATGTTAATTATGAAGTATACATATCTTTACAATGACATGTGTCAGTTTATATGAATGTTTTTCGTCAGAAAAACCATATGACCTTTTGCCTGAATGAAATTTCACAAAGTATTTAATCAAACTATTATTTGATCTATGATAACCGATATCAGTTGCCTTTGTAAGCGATTTGAAAAAGGTTACACTGTTTTAAAGATTAGATAATTACTGGTATTGTATAATTTTACGTATACAATGTGTTTGTTACAAAGAAAACCTTATGGGTATTGATAAAACTTGATGTTAAAATCCAACTTCCTCATGTACCTACTGTCATTTTGCATATACATATGTACATGACATTTTTGATTTTTCCTCATCAAACACTTACTCAGTTTTAAAGCCATAAGTAGTCTGGCGCCTAAAGCCCTGATGTGAAACCCACATAGAAGTTAATCTTCTTAAGTGGTTTATTATTTATTTTTATACTCATTGACACTGGAATCATTCATCAACTTGAAGCTACTTGGTCTTAAATGTCACATGAAAGAGTTGTGTTAAAATATTCTGAATATTTTAATGTATGTGTGTTCTCATTATTACAACTTGTTATCGACTTTGATAAATTTCTATCAGTTGTACATGTATGGAAATGAGCATCTAAATTATTTTACAAATCGACAGAAAAGTCGATCATTTGAATATTTGTCATATTAAGTACGTATGTGAAATCAACTATCTCATCGGTTGGATTCTGAAGTTCAATTTTTCGCTAACAATGTACAGTATTATACACATGTTTCTATAAAGTCAGATCGGTTTACTTCTTACATTATTTTGTAGTTCAATCGGAGTGCGTATATACCGGCCTTCAACACACATATCATCATATCATATCATAGGTATTAAAAAGTGTATGATATGTCCCCAAAGACCCAATAAAAGTTAGAGGGATAGTAAAAATGTGCCCATATACAAACATAAGTACATACATATGGGTAGATCTATGTACATATGTATGTGACACTTTATTAAAAAAAATTGATTCAAACCTCCGATTGATAGCCAACCCACCAGCAGCCCACAATCACACAACACAGATCCATCATAATTTAAATTTGTACGCATTTTATAGAAGAGAAATAGAAAACTCGAATCGAATGCAACACAGACAAATCTAATGTGGTAGGCAGGTGGTGTATTACATACTTTGTTCACCTTAAAATGTCACCTGTCGGATTAGAATTGAAACATAAATGCCGATGCATACTAAAATTCAAATGTTACCGTTTAGCTGAAACGTCATAATGACAGAGCATAACCTAACCATATAATATTTATTTTTAGATCTGCTTGTTCTACAATAAAACAGAATCCCTTATCTGAGATAACATTGATTACGTCTTTGTGTCTACCTGATGCATTATGGCACTCTTGACGCTGCCACTAGTGTAATTATTATTACCCTACACCGATACAGGTGCACACTTTTCTATAAACAAAAAAAGAACTTACAAGGAATGCAACCCCCATCCACATCAAGCAGATTACATGTGTTTTCTGCCTTTTCTTTGTTTTTTTTTTCTGACAGGTACAAACACAAGCAAACGCCCTCTAACACATCTGAACGCCACAAGTTCTCTCAGTAAACGTTGTGAAAATTCTAAAAATAGAATCGGATCGATAAGCTCAATGCCACGGCGATAGGAACAACAAAATTTATAAATAAACTTTGCCTCAGTACGGAAAATGTCGCCAGGGGCTGTTATGGGACTGAAACTTTTCTAGTCTTCTCTCTCTTCTTTAGATTGTGTCATTTTTACTGCCACTGCTGTTGTTGTCATTGCTCTGTACTCTTGTACTGTACTACCATGCCGTGACACTACTATAATATGCTACTCCACACATTTTGTGTGATTTTTGTTATTTTTTTTCCTTTATTTCAGAGAGTGTGCGTTTTATTACAAATACAACAACAAATTAATAGACGTGTTTTGTTGTTGTTTTGTATTACAGTGATGTCTGGAGTACTTTCAGTGGTTAGACTGTCATTTGAATGTTTACGGTTTTTTATGAGTAAAGTGGTTTGACAAGGTACCACAGTTGGCGTGTGAAGAATAAGGGGAGCAAGTAAAGTGGGTTGAGTAATTGCGACTCGGGTAGTCGGGTATAGTGTGTCCAGTGTAAACCTGGGCTTAGTCATTCTGTTTGGAGGTATTGCCAGACGATTGCAAAAATTGTTACTATTTGTAATTGTAACTAATTTTTATGTAAATTAAGTACAAAGCAGAGCTTTAAAAACTAATTTAGAATGTATTGGATTAGATTTTTGCTGATAAAATGACTCTTTTGGAAATAAAACTTTAAACATTGTAACGTAAAATAACAAATCAAGTTCGTTCGAAAAGAGTATTCGCCATTGGCTTCGACTCTACTTTCCAGAATATAATAAGGTACAGTGAATAATGCCTGGTCCAGACTTCTTTGGGTGAAGCCTTGACTTTGGCTGTGTCGTTTTGGTTCTTCAGTGTCACTCTGCAGATCGTTGACAATTATCGTAGAGGATCAGTCAGATCGTGTTGAACGCATTTATCAAGCCAATTACCTAATTTGTTTCGAATGCGTAATAATAGGGGACACTCAGTTGTTTGGCAATATGTCTAACAATTTAACTTCGAAATTTAACAAAAGCCGTCGTTCTTAATGTCCCTTTTAGTGTTACAATTGGGCTTCAACAAGATTTACATGTCCTGATCGGAGTTTGTGAAAGCAAACCTAAAAAGCAATGGACTGAGATATTTAGAAGTTCGAAACAAATATGTACATATGTACATATTTCTCTATTTTTCACGAGTATCTTGGTACACCCCAAATACAAAAAAAAATTAAATCCATTCTGAAATAGTACCTATTATAAGTTAACTGCGAGTATTTCCTGCTAAGTCGATTCTCCAAGAAGATGATAACACTCCATCTGCACTTTGTACATGCATCTGTACACCCCCGTCTTCCTTTTCCAATATTCCTAGTATTTCTTTTTTTGTTCATTCATCTCTAATTCTTCTTATTTATTATCTCTATTTTTTTGTATTTGCAGATATGGCACGCGATTCAACAATTGCTCGCGATCGAATGATAGTAGTACCTGGCACTTTGTCGTTAGATATAAATTCAGCAGCCAATCAGCCTCCCGCACCGGGTGATATTAATCAGGAAATTTTAGAGGTAAGTGGTTAAAAACTTCTCCCAACCCATCTGATTAAATAAAAAAAAAAATGTTATCAATATAAAATTTATGTATGTAAAAGCTGTGTCCTTATCGAAGATCACTTCATCCATTATTTGATTTCGCATGAAAACAGCGAAATTTTTTTTTTTAAAACCGCGCGCTGCCAAGCCACTAACAAATGCTGCTGCGATCGAAAATAGATTTCGTCCAAATGGCATATAACCATAACCATATATTAATAGAAATTATTTGTATATTTATAAATGTTCGTTCGAGAGAAACATAAACGCATGCATATATAAACAAAGTACAGGAATAGCCCGTCAGACTCGAAGTGGGATAAAATAAACTTTCGCCTCTCAATGCGCGATCGGCTGTGATGGTGGCAGAATAAGAGAAAGAATTTTAATTATTTTTTTTTAGTGTATTTTGGCTTCTGAAATGACTTTCTTACAGCGTTTCCGGTATATATTTAGCTAGCCGAGAGATATTCTCTCTCACTATCCATGCTATCCCACCGGTTAAATGTAAATTCCGATTGAGAATGTTTTGTTTTAGTTAAAAATAACGAAACAGCGCGTCTTTACGCGGTATGACGGAGAATGTAAATAAATATCATATTTAAAAACAATTTATTTAAACAAAACAAAAAAATGTTTTAGTACTGACGTTTGCTTGTGGTAACAATGACATTTTGACATATTCACCTACCGAGTCATATGTTTAGAGAAGAAGGTTGAGTTTTTAGGATATCGGAGTACACCCCAAAGATTGCGTAAGGAAACGCTGATAGACCTGTCTATAAATAAATATGTATATGTTACCTGTCTTAAAAAACTGTAGTGCATTCAGTCACTACGTAAAACTACAAGCAAATTTTGCAAAGCTATCACTTAAGCTTGTTTGGTGTATCCAACTGCTAATAGTTAAGAAGAAAACAGAAGTTTCTTCTGTTTCCTATAAGGTCTCATTTCTCTCCACGACGGGTTCAAAATTCGACACTGTTTTTTGGGTTTCTGTCTAAGTAGCTTGGCGCCCAGAATCCGTTGACAAACTTGCCAAGTACAATAAGAGAATAGCAGAAATTGGCGCTTCTTAAGTCGCACTCCTATCAAAGTGTAGTATTTGCATCTTAAGACCTTTTTTAGTTAAATCTGTTTTCATCTACATACAATATCTTGAAGTTTGTAAACTTTGCACTTGTTCCATTTATAACCCAATCCGTCATTAAATCTGTTTACTTAGCCAATAACAAATGTGAGTCATACATACTTAGTTAAAAAAGAAATCAAAAAATTCCTAGAATAATACTGATTTAAATGTCGTCTAAAATAAACACTCTGTCATCGACACAACAAACTGTTGTCTACCAAGTAACACAATCCCTAACTTTTATTGAATAAATAAAATCGTAAGTTATTTACATAAAGTAAAAAAAAAAAGAAATAAAAATTTTGGGGGAAAAAGTCCCAAAATCACATCTCTTCCTCTTTGCCATATTATATGACAATACTGTATGTATGTACCTATTCCTAGATACAAAAACAACATGCACATTAAGTGCGACGCGCTTTAATCTTTGCACTGATAAACGGAACGAACTTCTCTCGTTTTGCTTTTCATTTATTTATTTATTTTTTTTTCCGTCGTCGTAACTTCATAATTGAATACAATTATTCTGTTCAAAGTCCAATCAACTGGCTTTCTATTCTATTTATATCTCGATTCGTTTCAATCTCTGCTAAATCGCATAAAAATCGAATTGACCATTCTCCAGTAATAAATTACTCGAAAGTACGATATTAGTACGAAATTAAAAACCAAACAAATCGCAAGTATATGTTTGTAATACACTTCAAGTGCTTTGAAGGCTTTTGACAACGTAAGCGTTTCAAAAGTTAAACAGTTGAGAGATTAAGTCTGTCCCGCTCTAAGCTCGCCTTGTGACAAATTAATTGACACTAAACTCGTTCTGTGACTAAAATAAACCAAATCGGAGTGCTTTGCAACCGGTGCTAACCGGTTGGTTGCGTTTTTGCTTAATTAGGCTAAAGATTTTGCTAATCGGCCAGCCCCGCCTGCCTAACTTGCCAGGCAACAAAACAAGCGAATCTAGAAATAAACTGACCTTAAGTTGGGCTTTGACAGCGGCTCGGGTGGGTAGGAGCGTAATGCGTAAGTGTGTACGTACATACGCCATTGGAAAATGTTGATCTAGTTTTTCATCGTACAATTCCATTAATATTAACCGCTTAAACTACACGAGGAATTCTCATTAATAAACTGTCATCGTCAAGAAGTAACACATGTTAAGACAACAAATGTACTATTAGTATGCAATCTGTGAAAACACACACTCGTGTAATGAATGCATTTGGCGGCCTGCGTAAATTGAATGAAACCAAAATGGTTGGAAGCTAATGTGTGTACAAGTTTATTTACGTTATACAGTAGGGGTTGAATTTTTTTTTTATTTTTTGTAATTTAATTAATTTATTTAAATCGTCTGAAGATTAATTAATTATGAAATGTCAAAACGATATGCATCCCTGAATGCTTGATTTGATTGACATGACTAAATACATAAATAATGAATTGATCACTTTTGTTGTTCGCTATTTTCCACGAACTTAGTTATAAAATAGTAAGTTCATTTAAATCCGAAAATTAATAAGTAAGGACCAAGAATTGCTGCAAGACGTCTCTGTTTGACTCAAGCTTTTAGTACATAGCAGAGCAACAAATGTTTATGATTGACGTTTCATGTGACAGCTTACCTTTCCAGGCCTACTTCCAAAATGAAAATGGAATCAGATTAAAAAATTAATATTTTCATGAATTTATTATGAAATTCAATTGTAACAATTGACAATGACAGCAAAGTTTTGTGGAGAAATGTCCACAATTTACTGTGCGTCTGTTTGACATCCATTACTGCGTTTCGTTTCAAGCTTACGGAAAATATTATTAACATCTTTACCTTCCACTTGCAGGTGACAGTGGGCATGGAATAGAAAGTTAAATAATTGATAATAAGTTTTTTCCAACTAAAATAACTGCGACCATGTTTTCTCACATATTTTTGAGATTTTGTTTTACTTTTCTCCTATTCATGTGTACATTGTGGGTGTTTCTAACCTTATGGTAGGTGCACGTACAAACAATTAAATCAATTGTTGTTTGAATTTAAATCGGAACCGATGAAATACTCTTCTCAAGTACTGTACATAAATATATGCGAGTATCTCTAAGTTGCGATCGAAAGCTTATAATCTACGAAACACACACGAAAGTATCGTGTACTTGTACTGCTAGCGTTCTACGGCTGCTACCCTGATTCTATTGCTGTTGCCCGCTTACGTTTGTTTTTCGACGTTTCAAAATTAAACTGTCTATTTATAAAATGGGAAATGAAACGACGACGCAATTTAAATTGTCTTATTCCAATAATCGTCGAGCGCGCGAGAGAGAGTTGTAGAGTTCAATGTGTGTTCTATTAATAATTTGTATTAATAAAAAGGAAAAGAATTCTAAAGAAGTTAAAAATATATTTTTGAATTTTACAAAAATACAATAATAAAGGAATAGCAGTAGCAACGAATCGACGAGGCAATTAAAAATCAGATATAGTGCGTTGTTTTAAATCGGATGATTTATGAAATTGATTGTTAGTGTTGTGTAGGATTTTATTTTGTTTTACTTTTATTTTAATTTTAATTTTGTATATTAATTTTTCAATTATTATTTTGTACGGAAATTAAATTTGCCTTACATTTTGGTAGAGGGATAAGATTGAAAGGTGTGACTCACGACCATAAGAGTCACCTCACATACAGACACGATATGAGAGTGGAATTAAATTCAGTTTTGTTATTTATTTTTTTTTGCAAGAAAAAATTAATTAAAGTGAAAAATATTTGAACTTGGGGAATAACGCCGAATGACGCCTATTTTGTGGTTATTTTTGAATTGCTTTTCGATAATGTTGTCAATTTTTTACTTTTTTTTTTGAGGCATACAGTGGGTTATCTACTGAGCACAATGTTTATGTTATGTAGCTTTTGACTTGCCATTAAAGAAAACAAAAAAATCATGCGAAAGTGTGCGGAAAAATGTAAACAACTTTTAACCTATATATAGAAATTGCAGTGGCTATTGTGTTGAAAACCCCGCCTCTTGAATATTTGTAGATATTATATGCACTACCGGTTTTCAATAGAAAGAGGGTTGATGTGCGGAAATTTGCAGTTTAAAAATAGAATTAGCATGATATATCTAGTTTCGTGTTTTGACGCATTGGAAAAAAATAAAATCGGGTTGTTAAATGTGGCTCTAATTGACTCCAAAATAATCTGCATAATTCCATGTTATTAACATATTCATCGCGCACGATTTGTTTAGGTCAGTTTGTTAAGCGAAGTTTTTTTTATTTTCATAATTGTGATCGTTTATTAAAGGGATAATACCGAGACAGATGTTAGGATAGACGATTTGACATTTGATAAATATCAACCACTCTGACGGACGGGTTTTGATCAAGATTTTATGGTGTTATTGTACATATTTAACACATTTTTGCATGTGATGTTTCAATCCAATCGACTAAGTCTCATGAGTTTTGTTTTAATTAAATGTTATTTTACCCATCAACTTTATATATGCATTTATCTTCCTAGATGCTTAAGTCTAAAACTAAGTTATCTGAAAAGGCTATTTTACCTCCTGGTGTCAATATCGTTGGCTTTTAAGAATGATCAACATTTGTATTCTTTGATTTCAGTCTTTTCATTCTCCGACTTTGACAATGAATAATTGTTTGTTTGTTAAAACTCTCATACGTTAGGCGAGAATGATTAGATACGCAGTTCTAAAACATGACAGCACATTACAATGCACTGTGGAGTTCTTATCTCTCCTTTCTTATTTTATTTTTATGAAAATTACTTAATTGTCAAAACAAAACCAAAAAAATCTCTTTCATGTATCATAATAGCACAGACACACAAGAAAAAAAGGCTTCATATTTTTGTTCACTCGATATTATTAAGAAGCAACCATTTGAATAAACATTGACAGTAAATAATTTACCTAAATATAACCTCGTTATCGAGAAAATAAACGAAAAATATGTTGTTGTACAATATTTACACTTTGTCATCGATTGTGCAAACATCTAATGTGATACATACGTACGAAACAACAAGATCTCTTCATTTGCAAAACATAATATTTGCGATTAGGTTCGTCCCCATTTTAAAAATACACTTAAATCAAAACACTTCTGCCTTGCTCTTAACTTTGAATCAGATTTTACGCATCTTGTTCGAAATAAGTTTCGAATTAAAGTCATTAAGCTGTTAAAATACAGCTGTTGTACAGATATGGCTAATGACGTCAATAGCGTTCATTTTAACATCCTTTATGAACCATAACAATGTAATATTGTATAATTTTTGTACAAATAGATGGAGTTGATGTATTTCATCGTTTTTTTCTTCCTTTAATTGTGACATAGTGAGAAAAACACAGGACTAAATAATATAAATCATCAAATTCAATTTTTGATGTAAGCTAACATCAACCAAAAATGTATGTTTCTACAATATACATGAAAAATATACAAAAACATTACCTCTTTTAATTTTCATTTAGTAAATAAATTCATAAATCTATTCAAAAGTTATTAGAAATTGAACAGACATATTTACTAATTCTATGGCTTTTATATTAAATAAAAATTTATATATTTTTTTATGAAACAATTAATAATTTTCCTTGATTCAATAACAGGTATCAATAGAACTCCTCATTCTTATCATTTCAGTTAAAGAAAGAACAAGAAATGCAAAAACAAATGCTCCTGCACACGTTTCAAGAGCAAAAAAAACAACTGGAGCTACAGCACAAACTGCAACTGGAACACAAATATCAGGTATGCTAGAATCAGAATCCCAATGAAAAGAACAATCAAATAAAGTGAAAAATTTGGAATAAACAACTAGGGTAATGCACATACACTCCTAAATAGGAATTAGAATCACTTACACAACATTTATGGTTTTGGATTGAAATTAGTTTTTTTTTTTTATTTTGATTTTGAAAATATAATTATTTATCTTTTTGAATTTGATTTTAAGAAAAAGATAAAAGTTCTTGTGTGCCTATGCCTTAGTTGTTCCTGTTTTTCCCTTTCTATTTTGTTTTTCGTCCTCTTGGTTTTTATTTTTATTTTCGTTCCTTAATATAAAAAAAAAAATTTCCAAAAAAAAAACAACAAAAAACAAAACAAAATTTTTCGACATTATAATCACTATAGTTTGCGGCGCACTCACATGGCGTATTCCAGGAACTGCGCGACCAAAAAATTGCAGCAGAAGAACAACAACAAAGGGAACGCCGGGAACGCGAAGCAATGAAACGAAAAGAAAATTGCAGTGCCAACGCCAGCCCTGAGGTGAAACAGATTTTAATGGTGAGTTTATAAATTGAGATATTATATTGTGGAGTTCAATTAAAAAAATAATGTTTTAATAGTGTTTCTTGATGAATAAGAAGCAAGCGGCTTCGGCTAATGGGATGACAACATCACCCTACAGGAATAGGTAAGTAGACTACCTATATTTACGTGAATGTTTAGAATAACAATTAGTCAAGCAAGGTAGCTCTTGTAAGATGTAGTAGTCTGCTTGAAAATTATACGTAAAAGTACATGGTTGCTGATCTTTGATGGCCTGTTTGGTCTAAAAGAAACTAGTCGAGGAACATAGGAACAACCATGCCATGCCAGACGAACAGTCTTTTTATGCCTGCACTCCAATGAAATCATTATCCTAATGTATCGTCACTAAAATACATAACAAATTCATTAAGTATTATTAAGTGTACCGTAACGTATCTCGAAGTGCTTCTTAAAGTGAATCTAAGTATCTACTGTACTTGCTTAGTACATGCTTATATAAACCATTGTTTATAGTTCCCAAATTTTCCAAGCAAAAGAGTTTGCGTATACTAATGATTAATAATTTAAATTTAAAAACTACACGCAATATAAAAAGAGTTTATATTTCCTACTAATTCGTCACTTTGTTGAAATTAGTACAATACACATTCGCATAAATAGATTATATTATATCATATCAAGCACTTAAGCCCCCTGATGACCCATGTGTGTAGTTGCTAGTCTCATAATTCGGGTTAATTATCAGTTCGTGAAGCGAAATAAAACTATTAATTTAGAACCATGATATTTGATGAGAAAAGTTTAAAGGTCCATAAATTAATTGAATAAAAAACGTTTAAAAGACCAATTTATAAAACAATGCAGTCAGTTTAATAGATGGTCAGAAGAACAAAAAACCTACAAACTTTAAAAAAAATACGACATTTCTTTCTTATATGTACGTACATATTTATTTAATATTAGTATGACCTGACCCGTCTATCAGTAGTAACATTCGCAATGTTCCCACAATATTGTGTTTCTTGTATGGAACATATAAGTATGTATAGCTTCTCAATTTAGTATTTCTACTTAGCTTACGTTTTAGGCATTTATGTCTTTTACTTTTACTAACCTAAATACAATCTATACTGATAAATCGAAATTGTTTTAAAATACTGATAGAATAGACACAACTACTAGACTAAAGATAATATAAGGAGTATTTAGCGTGTTGAAACTGCACCGTCCTCTATGTCCTTAATTTACACTTTGCTAAATAGTTTTTTTTACGAAACAGTCTAATATCTTTTAAGCTTTTGTATGAATATGTGCATACACAACTATTATTAACAATTAAAGTGGCAGTGTACAGATCTTAAAAAATTTGTTTGCAATGTGAAACATTCTTTTCATTGTACATAGGATTTATATTCCTTTCTTATTACTCGTATTATTAGAAACATATTAAAGTACATGATTTTTCCAAAAACTTCAAAACTAATGTACTATATTTGAATAAAGAGGGATAGACATGCATTTGCGCTCGCTTGTTCTCTCCCAAAACAACGAATTTTCACGAAAATCTACGAAAAATCACCAAATCCTGTTCCAGTACGCAAAAATTTCGTAATTTTTCGAGAGAGCTCTCACCAGAGAGTAAAAAATTTCCCCATGCAACGAATTTTGGTGCAGAAAATTTCTTTGCACGGCTTTACGAAATCTGTCAAATCTGTCAGATACCTTTAAGAAATTTTTTATTGTTTGTGTAATTGTATACATTTTCTTTTGACGTCTAAAATGTGGGCGAATTTAGTAGCTTTCGCGTTCGTTTACTTTTTTGTGATTTAACCACTCTCTGAGAAAATTTTACTCCCACTTCTTGAAATTTGATGCAGAAAGTACGCGAACAGACCTATTATTTAGACTTCTTTTAGGATATGTTAAGTCCAAACTGATTTGTTTTAAAATATATTGAGATACGTATATACATATGTGGAGTATGTATTGTGTTTTTAGCGAAACGAAACAGCGATTGAAAAAATTATGCCTATTGTTTCCGGCGAAGCCTTTCGACCATATTAAATGGTTGCTACTTTCTAATAAGCGGGGAGCTTTAGCATGAATTAGTTTAAGTTAATAAGAGTAAGATCAGACTGATTGATTAACTACTTCTTGTTATGTTTGTTTCATTAAAAATAATCAAATTTATACTTATTGCAAGTTGCAAGGATTTACCAGATACTGTTCTCAAGGCAAAGAAACCACAATTTTCGTTTTAAAAATATAATAGATTTCTATGTTCTTTATCTTAAATGCAAAACGATTCATACGTTAATGACTAATTATTGTGTTTTTTATTAATTTTCTTTACAGAGGTGTAGTGAAAAGTTCATCAGGTGAATCTTTGCCGGCTGGTACCGTCACAAGTTCACATCCGTACAAAATTCCTCAACCACCCTCAACCATTGTGAAATACGATTCCGATTTTCCATTAAGAAAGACAGGTGAGCTAATAGAACAAAATTCTATGTTTTTTTTTTTTTTTTGTCTAATTATTATTAATACAATTATTGAACTTACAAGCATGGTTTGGACTTAGAGAGTACCAACTATTAGATTAAAACAAAATTCCAACATCGAATGCTTATAACATAAATGCACATTTTTTTTTTCTTTTGAAGTTCTTATCTTTAATGCTATATAAATTTATCAAAATCTATAATATTAGCAACAAATTAAGATAGAATACATGCATAAATACATACATATCTATGGGGATAAGAAACGCAGTAGAAGAGTAACTAACGCTTAATGTGACGAAGTTGCTTTGTTAACAAACGCCTACTGAACCAGAAAAAAAAAACATATATTTTTTATCTTATAAAAACAATTCAAATACTTTGTTTATAATTTGGTTATTTGAACAAGTGATGAGAATATAAAATAAAATAGGAATATGGTTAGGGTTTCTCCAATATTATTTTCAGATTAGCTTTTTTTTGTAATACGATCTAGGTTTAGAAAGAAGCAAACCGTTATTTAAATAAAGAGTTATTTATTAAACACCAAAATGCACAGCTTAGTATTGAAAAAATCGAGTCAAGTAAAAATCGTTTGAATTACAACCGCAGGAGAATTTTTTTCACTTCTCACAGATCGAATCGTGAGAAGCTATAGTTTTTCGTGGCCCTATTGCGAGGGTTATACGACTAAATATCATTTACTGGAATAATAACGTGAAGAAGAAAATATCCAGAATAATTTAACTGGCTAAGCATTTGTATCTACAATAATTAATATTGCTTTATCAGGTCTTGCATTTGGATAAAATGTTTTTATCCTAGTGTTTCACTGTTTTGAGAATGTTCTCTGACTTGGAATAAAAGAAAAGTTAAATAATAACATCTAAGATTTAGTCCTTAGAGTAGTTAATACGAATTTTAATGCCACATGGCTGAAGATAGTTCTCCCACGGTTATGTCAAATCAATAGATTAGGTCGTAAGTAGATATCGGTATGTAGTTCTCAGTTAGTTTATTTTAGTGCTGACAAATTTACAGTCATTGTTATTAAATGTTAGCAGGTCGCTTATTGTGAGGTATGAATTGTAATTAATACAAACGAATATTGCCTTTTTGGACTTCTGCAGCCCGAAATGCTAGGTTTTCTTCTTTTTCTCGCTTTATTTTCTACACATATGTATACATGTAGTAGTACATATTTGGTCGTGCTTAAAACAAAACATAATAAGTAAAATGAGTAACTGTATATCATGCTTAAGTGAAAACTTTGTATAACAAATGGAAATTATCATATAAACAGCATCCGAGCCGAATTTACTGAAGATACGTCTAAAACAGAGTGTGATTGAACGTAAAGCGCGAATTGGTCCATTGGCAGCTCGCCGCCAGGAAAGACATCTGCAGGCCGTCCAGAGACGTCAAGCGAAGCACAATTCATCATTGGCAAGTACGTATCACAAGTAAAAATTTTGTTTTTTTTTACGCGCAAAAACACCGGCGAATTAATACAAAGAAAAGTAAAGAAAAATAAGGAAAACTCAATTTTTTATTAGTTTACCTTTGTTCTATGCATTTTTGTTGTTATATTTTTAAATGTTGGTTTTGCCCTCCCAAATTTTTGTAACCTCCCTATTTTTTTTTTTTTAAACAACTTCTGTCGTATGATGCTTTTGTATTAATTCACTAAAACAAAGAGCGAAACTAATTTTTATTTTAGTATTTAATGGTTTTTCATTAATAAGTTTGCATATATGAATTTTGTTTTGTTTTTTTATTCAGACTGTAACAGCACTCCAGATTCTGGTCCTAATTCACCTCCATCACTTGTAACTGGTGGTAGTCGGGGCTCGCCAACTAGTGCACCCATTCAAGAAGAAAATGAAGATGTCGCTCAATATCAACCTGGTCAACGAAGCAACATCAACGATTTGTCTCTATTCAGTTCGCCATCAATGCCGAATATCTCATTAGGACGACCGCATTTACCGAACGCACATACACCTGCCGCTGCTGCCAATTTTGCTATGTTGACCGCTTTGAGGCAACAAGCTGCAGCCGCTCAACCAATGATCGGCGCCGGCGCTCCAACTTATTATAATCCATTGCCGCCCTATGATCATCATCATGCCACAGCTGCTGGCAGTAGTACTGGTATACCGCCTCCTCCAACAAGGTCCTCCACGTCAACGTCATCGTCCTCAGCATCGATTGAAATGCCGCCACAAGCACATGCTGCCAATACTACGCCTATGACCAGTGTATCCATGGGTATGCATCCTCTTCCATTGTATGGCCAACCGATCACCGATGTCCAAGTTGCACATGCCAGACTTAATAAGCAAGGTCATCGGCCATTGGGACGTACACAATCGGCTCCATTGCCACTGGGGCATCCTATGCTGACGGGGACAGGCCAAGTGAATATCGTACAGACGCATTATGAGAATAGTGATGTAAGTAAAGAGTAGACTAAATCATATGGGATGTATTACATACATTTGTGTATTTTTTCGAGTAATATTCTCGAAGGACTTAAAACTTCTTACAACTTTTTTTTAACTTTCTTGCAAATGTTAATCGATGGTTTTCTTACTTCACTGTTTTAGGCGGAGCGTCAAGCGTACGAGCAACAACACATGCTATTAACGCAGAAAATCAGGCAAACTGTTCTTACCCGGAGTGGTCGAGAGCAACAGCCACAATTGAAGGAAGCCGAAGAGTCCTCCGATGAGGTGATAGATCTTACAGATAAAAAACAACCGCCCAAAACTGTGTCGGCTAACTCTGTGATAACCAGTACATCTCAAAGAAGTATACCGGAAGAGACGGCTGCATGTGCTGCAGCTGCAGCGGCCACTGTCTTTAAATCGAAACTTCGTGATCAAGAGTACCTACAACAACAAAGGGAGCTACTATACATGCATTCATTGCAGGTGAGGGGAGGAATGATCGATGTTGTCCCTGTTATGTGGTTTCCTAACCAAAAAACCGCGAACCATTCCATTTTCTAGGTCGAAGATGCTGTTGCACGTGGTCTAATCCGTCCTCTGTCACGGACTTTATCGAGTCCTTTGGTACCTCTGGGACCGCATAGTCTGAGTCAGATTCCTGATACTGGTCAGCATCCACAGCCGATTATGACTTCCTCCTCTGCTGATCATATTCCACCGGTAAACCTGAGTATGCCACACCGACGTCATGTTATCGAGAGCCCGCACAAGATAACAACTGGACTGGCGTTTGATAACTTAATGTTGAAACATGCCTGCGTCTGTGGTAATAATTCATCACATCCGGAGCATAGTGGACGATTGCAAAGTGTATGGGCCCGTCTAATGGAGACGGGTTTAGCAAATAGATGTGATCGTCTACGATCACGAAAGGCAACGCAAGAAGAGTTACAGACGGTGCACTCTGAGGCTCATGCATTGCTATTCGGTTCGAATCAGTTGAATCGTCAAAAAATAGAAATCTCACCTTCAGTTAGTTTTGTTCGGCTCGGGTGTGGCGGAGTGGGTGTAGATTTGGACACAACGTGGAATGAACATCATACAGCCGCAGCGGCCCGTATGGCTGCCGGATGTGTGATTGATCTAGCATTTAAGACAGCTAAAGGTGACCTGAGAAACGGTTTTGCTGTTGTCCGTCCACCCGGTCATCATGCTGAATCCAATCTGGCCATGGGCTTTTGTTTTTTCAATTCAGTTGCGATTGCTGCGAAACTTTTACGCCAGCGACTACCTGCCGATATGAAGAAGGTTTTAATTATTGACTGGGATGTGCATCATGGAAATGGAACACAGCAGGCATTCTATGAATCGCCGAATGTACTATACCTTTCTATACACAGACACGATGACGGAAATTTCTTTCCTGGTACTGGTGGACCTACAGAGGTGGGTAGTATTTTTTGTCTGTTTCCCTTACTTTCAACTAAATACAATATCACATTTAATTACAGTGTGGTAGTGGTGTGGGGGTCGGCTTCAATGTGAATGTATCCTGGTCTGGTGCATTAAACCCTCCACTGGGTGATGCCGAATATTTGGCCGCATTTCGTACAGTTGTGATGCCTATTGCACGTGAATTTAATCCGGACATTGTGCTTGTATCAGCTGGTTTTGATGCAGCTGCTGGTCATCCAGCTCCTTTGGGCGGTTATCTTGTATCACCTGCGTGCTTTGGCTACATGACTCGGGAACTAATGCAATTGGCTGACGGAAAGATTGTTCTTGCTTTGGAAGGAGGTTATGACTTGCCGGCGATATGTGACTCAGCACAGGAATGTGTTAGAGCATTATTAGGGGATGAATCAGCTCCGATTCCTGAGGCTGAACTTTCACGACCACCATGTCAAAATGCTGTGGACACATTGCAGAAAACTATTGCTATTCAGGTTAGTATTTTACAAGTGTTTTATCTTATGTTTCTGAACTGAAATAAAAGGCAATCTATGCACTGCGCTATGAATTTAAACTTCATTCTAAGATGGATTGCAGATCATAGCACCATAATACATACTTTTCCTCGATGTCATTCTATCCAAAATATTTAAGTTAACTCTTCTTTTGAACATAAAATTTGGCATTAAAAGATCTATTAACTATCCACATTCGCTGAGGAACCCACATTCTTCAAAAAAAAAAAAAAAATTAAACAACAATTTGAACAAATGTAACTACTGACTGAGAATTTACAAAATACATTTCAAGTGAGGCGATAGAACTTAGGGTGTTACAGAGGCTGCCTTACTAACATATTTATTAGTATTTGAATAATTTCTTTATATTTACATCAATGTTTGCAAATAATTATATTTACTTATTTATCCACTTTCAGATGTCCCATTGGCCATGCGTACGTCGCCTGGCACACACCGTTGCCATGTCAGCCATGCAAGCACTTAGAACTGAACGAGAAGAATCAGAGACTGTTACAGCTATGGCTGGGCTTTCAATGCAGCCGCCGAATAGGTAAAACCCTTCGAAATATAACGTCCAATAGACAAGTAATACTTTGCTTTCCCTTAGAACTTTATCTCGAGGTGACTCTGAAGAGCCCATGGAACAGGATGATGCCAAGTAAATTCTTAGTCCAGGTATCGTAAACATTGCACTCTCTTACGCAAATCTAAAGAAAAAAAAATTGTGAATCATGTGTTTGTGGCACGCGGACGGGGGTATCTGCGTATATTTTCTCTCTCACAAACACAATAATGTTTTTTTGGGACAAGTTCTCCATACTCATCGTTGCTACACAACAGCACAGTGATAGGAGACATAAGTCATTAGTCAGAAGGACTACAAATAAATAAAATTATTTGTTTTGGTAAGAAAAGGATAAGAAGTCCACAGTAAAATTTCTGGGCGTCCTTTTCCTTTTTGCAAGAATACTCGTTGTTTTTAAATTATTTGTAAAAAAAAAAAAATGAAACAAAAAGAACCACATATGTATGTATGTCGACATTGTATTTAGTGTTGTTGTTTCATGGAGCTTGTTGTGACTTGTGACACAGATTTTATCGAAGTACATTTTTGGTGCTTCACCCTTTTTCTTTTGATACATTTATATATATGGTGCAAACAATTAAGAACTAAATATTACATAAATGTATAAAAGAATCGATGCAGGTTAAATTAAATTAAATTTTTCTCTCTATATCTCTCTCTCTCTCTCTCTCTCTCTCTTTCTGTCCTCTATCATTCTATTTTAATCTCGTAGTAGTAATGAAATAGTGGATACATTTAAAAAAAAATTATGTATATTTAGATAGCTAAAGGAAAAATAAAAAAAAAAAAATAATAATATATGGAGAATGGTACAAATATTTAAACAACTACATAAATGTTTAAAGGAAGAATAAGAAATTTTTTATTTGAATTGGATGTTGAATTGCATTCCAAACAAGAATTAAATAAAAGTATATGAATACAATATATAGTTATATATAAATGTTACGTTTCAGAAACAAATTATAACATTGCTGTGAACTAAATGTTTAGTATTTTATTTATTTTTTTGGGAAAAAATAAAGATATTTAAAATATATATTATATATTTACATAAATTGAAAAGGAAGTTAGTTTTAAAATTCAATTTGATTGAAAAGAAAATATATAAAAACAAAACAAAAAAATGTTTGTCACTGAAACAAATAAAAAATTTACAATTAAAACTAAATAATTATAAAACGCATATTAGCACAACGATAAATATTTATATATATATTACACTGTATCATACATAAGCATAGTTATATATATTTAAAACGTAAATGAAACAATAAAATTACAAAAAACAAATGGTGAATAATTGTTGTAGTGTGATTTTGCACACATTAAATTAATATACTTATACATGTATATGTTTTAATAAGAGGCAAATTAAATTTAAAACAAAACTAAATAAATACCTAAATACATATATTTATATATACATTTAAAAAAACAAAAAGCTGTATTTTTAAAACTACTGAAATAAATAAAATTTAAGAAAACAAATTGAAACTTTCTGTCTGTCCGCTTAAAGAAAGTCTACAGTGGCATTATGAACGTAAATATATTTTATAAACAAAAATAAAATATATTAACCTAGGTGAATTTATATGAATAAATATTTATTGAAAAAAAAATTACGTATATATATATCTTCGTGCAATAGATAAATTCTGTGTTATCTGTGAAAAAAAAAAAAACAAAAACAAAAGAAACATATGGGTTAAACACAATTAAAAGAAAAAAAAATTATTTAAATTAAAGAAATCTTTTTTCATAAAACATAAATGATGGCCAAAAATTTGTTTATATTTTTGGCTAATGAATTTAAAATTGAATTATAAAATTTTTGATTGAAAAATGTGTTGGAAAACATGATTTTTGCGGAAGACAAATTGGATACACATTTGTTTGTAAAAACAAACTTACGTACTTGCAATAGCAGCTGTTTCTGGTGCATATACTTATGTAGTTTATGTTCGATTTTTCGATTCACAACTGTATTATTTAAATTCGGATGCATCTATTATTGAAATCTGGTTATCTAGAAACCTAGACGTAACCTGAACTTTGGATTGAAGCAACATTCCAACAATGAATCTACCAACTCCCATACTGCTATGTTATGAGCAATCTCTTTGCGGTTTAATTTTAAAAGTGAATAGTTCAGGTAACTCAAAAATGATTAAGCTAGCTGTTAATTTATAAATTGAGTTTTGGAATAAAACAACATTCCAATAATAAGTCTACAAATCTAACCTACACACATTTTTGTGTTTATTATGATACTAATAATCTAATCTACCATTCACTAGTTTAGGGAAGATAACGAGATAGCTGTTTTTGAATTCGATTGTAACCGGGTTGAGTGCCTATTCACGTTAAATATTTAATTATGGTGCATGATACCTAAATATGAATGTTCAGAAAGAAAAATGAAAATTCGGAGCTTATAGTTAAGGACCGAATCTAAGTATTAAATCGATACTTACTTACTTAACGGGCTCCCGAACCGTGAAGAGTCCCTGCCTGAGACACGGTAGCCTTCCATCCCCTTCGATCCCGGGCCAGTTGCTTAAATCGATAGTGATTTGAATACAAATATTTGAAATGAATCTACATTTAAAGAAAATGAAATCAAGCTGTTTGCATTACATGACTATAGGGATACTAGAACTGAAGTGAAGTAAAACTCAATTAGAACAATGTTTTATCAGTTATCTTAAAATCACGGCGGTTTATTAATTTGTTGGCAAGATTTTCAAATTATCCGTTCCAAAGAAGCTACAATCGTAAGAACTTTCCGATTCGAACGCATGACACCATCATGATATCCGTGGTCGTACGCATATAAATGCATTTATTCCAAGAAAATCGGAAAATTTCTTCGCAAAATATGTGTCGGGGAACTATGAGAAACATATCATAACAACTTACAGGGAAGATAGTAATGCATTGCAGATAGTCGTTATGTGACATTATACAACATTCTATTTCGGAAGAAGTCTTTGATAACAATGTCGGAACGGATGCCATGATAGGAAATTCTACGATTTCGTTGAAATCCTTTCCGATCGGATACAATGATAAGGCTGCCTTTAATTGTGTCATTCCTTGGAATGGTAATTTCCCAGAAATTTTCAAAACTTTGTCGAAACAAACAATAGGCCTGACAAAAAGCATGGGGAAAACTACCGATCTTGGGAAAGAACTGAGTATAAGCTGACTTGGAATCGCCATCGCGAACAAGCAAAAATGTTTTTTGAGATTTCTGGATTCCCAAAGCCTGCCTTTCATAGAAGATGATTCCGTATTTTAATCAGCTAAGAAAAAATAAATTAATCGTTTGACCATAATCTTTTGTGCTTTTGAAAATACATGGGAATACTACTAATCATTGTTAGCAGAAAATACACTAACAATTAGTCAACCTTTAATTTTAGTATGTAACGGGAAATCATTGTGCAAATTATTAGAATAAAAAGTTATTTTTTGAAACATTGTTCTCCATGCTTCTTTTTTCAAAAGTCTTGGTTTGCAAAATTCGGATTCACGAATAGGTTCACAACGTCTATCTGGAGATCTTCTTATGCTGGACAGTAGCTTCAATAATGTAAATTGTTTATTTATTTTAACATTTTAATGGCAATATCATGTTGTTGAAGGTCTTTCCTTAAATACATCATCACAGCAGAATATCAGGAAAGAAATACTGGCCCGATGTATCATGTGTGTTGTCCGCATAAGTAAACAATTGGGTAGGGTTTCGTTAACCTAGTCTCTTTCGGCGCTGATGCAATCATACATGAACATGAACAATGATTTGATAATCAAAATCGTGTCTGAACTTATTTTCAAACTTCTCAAACCGAAAAACATACTGTTGCTCTGTAAAGCTAGAAATTATTTAAATGAACATTTGAATAGAATTTCTTATCTTAAAATAAAAAAAATAGCTATCTCGTTTGTGTGTCAACAATCTTGTCGTGTTTTGATAAAAGTATATACGTACTCATAATAAACTGGTGGTCGATCAACTGCCAACTGTTATTCTCTTAAGATTATCAATTCAATCCACCCAACAGCAAAATTACTTATTCTAAAATTTATTCAGTTTTCCCCATGAAGTAGAAACCTTTCGATTTTTTTTTGTAGAATTGTTGTTTTCATCAGAAACTGTTGAGTTGCAAGTGACTTGCAAAATATATTTGATATCATAAAATAAAAATAGAAATATGAATCTATTTACAAAAAAATGCTGAAAATTGTTCATATAACTGACTATTATATGTATAAGTATAATAAATGTTGAGTGACCTTAATGTATACCAACGAAAAAATTAAAAAAAAAAAAACAAAAAAAAATACTTGCATATATTGATATTTGTTACAAAAATAAAAAAAAAAAAAAATTGATATGTTGTATTTGCGCAAAAGTTCAAAAAAAAACTTACTTGAGAAGAAAAATCTTTTTAAATTTCTTTTTCTCCTATCCTGTCCTCTTTCCCCAGTCTTCCTCTATTTCATTCGCTGATTTCCCCATTTTCAAAGAGCACTTCAATAACAAATAATTACAAAGAAAATATAAACAAGACCCTGGAACAACTAAATACCTATGACAAATATAATTCAAATATTTTTTTACTTATCAGTAAATAAAATGTTGTAATAGATACAGCTACAAATAGCAAAAACTAAATAACTTAAAAAAAAACTAGACTTCATCTATATGTTAATGATCTTAAACCAAAAAAAGGCAAGAAAACAAAACTTAAAAACCAGAAATAACAACTAAATCTATTTATCTATACATGTATAATTATTATAGGGATAAATATATAAATATATAAATTATTTTCTATGTATATCTATATTCTATTTAAACAAATAAAAATAAATAAAACAGCGCTGGTCGTTGTAATGTCCCGGAATTAGTTTCTTGACAATTTTTTTTGTATTGCTAGTTTAATTCTTTTATAATATTTTTTTTTAAAATAATTTTGTTATTTAATTAATTAGTTTTTTACCTATAACTTACTACTTTAAAGTGGTTGTATACATCAAACTATTAACTTGTAATATTTAAATAATTAAAATAAAATTAATCTCAATGATTAAAAAAATATATATTTGTATATTTAATTGAGTTAAGTATTTTTTATGGAAAGCTTCCTCCCTCTTTTACTCTATGTTCTTTATTGTGTTAATATATTATAAAATATGTTAAGTATAGTAAACTGTTAAAAATTTATATTAAAAAGAAAACAAAATAAACTTGGTAAACAAATCAATGTGCAAGATCAACAAATAAAACAAAAAAACTATATGTGAAATAAATTGAAATAAAAAAAAAGTGTTATTGTCAAAATGGGTGTTATTATTTTCTGAATTCTTTTCAAATATATATAAACAGACATTCACATTTTTACATTGAGTATTTCTTAACTATTTAATCTCACGATACTCGTCGTCTGGGTAGTTCTACTGTACATACATATCTACGATACTTACCCTCGAAGCGAAGTCCATTCTCTGAAAAGTTCATAAATGCGAGCGAATCCTTTTTCAATGTCCACAAGCCAGTAGTGGTAGTTCATCTCATTGTCTATTTATTTCTGAAATCAAAGTATGTACACTGAGAATGCAAGCGGAGCCTTTGGAGTATTAAGAGTTCCTACGCCAGCATCTCTTTTTGAAAACGTACCTCAGTCTTGAATGATTGTTATTGACCGCAGCTCCGAATATCTCGAAAGCATCAGCTATTCTGACGATGTCACGTCAGGGTCAAACGGCCTGAAGTTAACCATTCAGTTCCACGTTTGTTGTCAGGCATATGTACATTCATCGTTTGTTGACTATCAAATGGCTATTTAGCAGGTACCCCGAGGAGGTGCTGATGCGATTGGGCTCACCAAGGTAATAGTTCATAAAACCATAGTTATGCACTTTCCCTTAACAGAGCAACGAAATTGTGCGATCGCTAAATCCTTCGGAGAAAAAACCTCTTTTGAAAGTGTATAGCCGACCACTTAAGGACTGTTTCATTCGTGATAAACTTTAATGCTTCACGCCAAATTGCATGAAATAAATCGAAATGCAAAATTACATACTATACCACAGCTTTGCACCTTCATTGGCCTTTTTTGAAAAGGCTCCTAGTTTCAGTAATTTTGTTAACGAATCTCACATCTTAGGAATTGTTTCTTGTCTATGGGAAACTAGCTTAAATTTCATGAACGTGGAGTGAAAACCTGTAAAACTCTGCCTCGTGCACTTATGACCCTGCTTATTTACAAAATATTGATTGTATATGTAATCTCTAACTGGCACGTTTAATCATAAATCGCATTCTGGGAGCATGAATCATAAATTTGTCTGCAGTTTTTCCAACCAAGGGCGACTATAATCGTAAAAGCAATAATCTGCAAAAGTTCAACCGCATGCCTGCAAATCAAAATTATTTCTGTAAGTTGGATTTATATTTCACTTTGTGAATACAAATAAGGCTGTGTTCACCGTCAAGCGAATATCGAATTTCAAGCGATATCGCTACCAGCGAAAACCCAAAACGATAGTGTTTATGACAAAGCGATATCGCCTAATTGTTCTTGTTACTCGCTTTAAGTCGCTTGCTCAATTCGCGTTTCGCCAAATCATTAACCCCATGAACACCTCTCTATGTACTTGTGCAATTGGTCGCTAGCAGCAAATCGCATCGAGATCGCTTGACCATGAACACAGTCTAATACAGATTTTTGTAAATCAGATGATTACGAACTCGCCCCAAAAGTCCATTAAATTAGCCAATGTGAACAGTTTTTTCGTATGTCTTACATAATACAATTATTCTGACTACGGTACAAAGAATATGCGTTGTTGTCTTCGCCTAATACATAGTAAGTAAAATGTCCAGACTTATTTTTTACGTATAAGTATATATTTAAAATGCTCGTTTTTACACACATGACTAATATTTCTTACTCGAAACACTTTATTATCAATATATATATATATATGGGTATATAAATATAAAAAATGACACATGACGTTTTTAGTTTTCCTCTGAGAACTTAATATTACACAAATCAAGTAAATAGAATTTTACGTCTTTTAGTGCTATGTTCTTAAGTGAATTAAAACTAAATTTAAAAAGAAAAATACATAAAACAAAGCAAGCGAAATAAAATTTAAACACAGATAATAATAATCGTATATTCTTCCCTTTTTTTTTGTTGATTCTGCATATGGAAGTATGTTACATTATTAATTCTAGACCTAATATCTAAATGCGAAATATTATACAAATACATATAATCTCACTTGTTTAAATTACACAATATAGAAAAATAACGAAAAATTAGAGAAAATTATTTTGTTTTTAATTAAATTAAAAAAATATTCTTAAATCCAAAGCAAGATTTCACAAGTGACAAATTTCTCCATCTTCTTATCCATTAATTACATGTATATTTTAAAAAAATTTTGTTGAAAAATTTTGCTAATTAAGGCCGAAATTTTAGCTAAACACTCCAATAATTGAAAAACGCGAATACGTGAAAAATGAAACACAAAAACCCTATATGATAAAATGCTGAGATCTTGAGTATTCTCAAATTATAAAAGAACGAACGCAAAAAAGACACGAAATACGGTATTCAAATGCTCCGATAATTGAGTAATGATTTCGTGAATGAATTGTGAAATATCTAATGCTATTGCGAAAGTCGTGTACAACGTGTGTCTTGAATGAGTTGCGACATCTTTTGGGAAAATGTTGGAATGTCCTGCAAAAATAAATCATAAATTCAGGTTTATTTTGTTTTATAACGAGATGGATTTTTTTCGTTACCGTTGCCAAACAGATTTCTTCAATCACCTTCGAGTTTGCCGCGGTGAACCCCACCGACATGAAACTTTCATGCAATTTCAATTTATCAACTTGTCCCATTGCGAAGAGAACACTACTCATGAGGTCATAGTGTAGGGCACCTTCAGCGGAAAGTAGGGCGTTTATTAACGCACACTGGAATGATGTGAGTAGATTTGTTTTGAATAGGGCACGATGGAAGAGTTTCCATCGCTCATTAAGATTCTGCAGCGATAACAAAACGGTGCGAGTGATGTTCGGATCATTGCCAATGACTAGTGCTTGACCATACGAATTGAATATGGCAATGAATTGTTCAGGATGTTGGACGTGTTCGTTGTTACTGTTTGTATTTGGTGATCCGTTTAAGACGATGGACTGTACTTGCGCTTTGTAGAAGTATTGCCAGCGGTAATTTAGGATGCTGAAAAAATATAAACCAAAGTTAGGTTGCTTTCTAAAATTTAAACAAAATGCTCATTGTACTGGTGCTGCTAGCACACGATGCTTTCCAGTTGCATTGTAAATCATGACGTTTTGGAATGTTATACGTTGGTTACAACTTATTTATTCAAATCTCCGCAAATGTATTACAATTTTTTTGATACTCATATATGATACTGAAACAATTGCGGTACAGGTGTGAAGAACTGATTATTTAGGAAATATTCCAAAGATATTCCTTTTGATTGTGCAATATAGTCAATGAAAATGATATAGTCGATGAAAATGAATTTCTATTTAAAAATGTTTACTGATTCGCAATGCATTAGTCCCCTTATAAAATAAATACATATTTGGCGCGACGTTAAAAAGTTTACAAAACTCGGAGAGCAGTTATTGAATTTCGGCTGGCTAACCCACACTTACCTATCGAATAAGGCGTACATTAGATGCGCCAAATCGGAGTAGTCCAGTAAATTGTTGTCGTAACTAAATAGCGGAAGTATATGGTCCAAGGTGAGGTTTAAGATCGATGGAATCAGTGACATTGTTTCACTCCCCGGCTGTTGTACTATCAGCTGAAACATTTGTAGTATTTTCTCCATTGATTTCAATCTTCTAACAGTCATTTGTCCTCTGTAAAAGGAGACAATCAAATTACATATTTTGTTAAGATACTAACTTTACTCAACCTCGTGCTGGAATTAATAAAAAGTGTTATCATCTCTTTAACAAAAGCCATGCCCAGTTGATTCTGTAACGTCCGCAACACACTCAATGCAAAATCAGAAACTGTGGTCGCAATCTCATTGCTATCAATACCAACCGCATTGAATATGTTCATTGATTTAGTTATTGTCGGCTATATCGGAAATAAAACAGAAATTAATTTCCCAACAATCATATTTCAAGATCTTCCATCTTACCTTGAATGCGTTCACTAGCATTTCCTTAACCGTACTATTTGTATCATTAAAGTAGTTGATAATCTCTGTGAATATGGGTAAAATACCTGCGGTGATTGCATTTATTTTAACGTCTTGTCCATTTGCGAGCACTGCTGGATCGATGGCAAGAAACTTTTGACATAAACACGCAACGTAATCCTGAAGCACAAGACATCGACGGCCAAAGTCTTGCTCTTGTTGACTAACATTTTTCCAGGGTAAAACTAAGGAACTTATAAGAGCTTCATACACTACGGGCAGGACTTGTTTTGGTAAATGAGGCAGTACTGTACCAGCTCGTACTAATTGCACAACCGAATCGACTTCCAACATTAGTTTTGGTCTTATCACAGAGGCGATGCTGAGGAGCAATTGGGCTACAAAAAATTATAAAAATAAAATATTTTCAAAATTTGAGAATAAATAAAAGAGAAAATATAACTAACCTGCTGCCATTTGCACAACAACGGATTCATTGCAAGCACTTGGTAGCAATATTTGTGCAACAGTGTGTGTCAAGGCCCGCAGCTGTTCATCAGTTATCACGGCAGGTGATATGGCTAATAGACTCCTTAGTGCCAGTAATGACTGGGCATACCTGAAAAAGAAAACAAATCAATATAAGAGCTCCTGGAAGTGATCACCTGCTCAAGACGTACAAATCGACAAAATTTCCCATCAACAAGGAATTATCCACATGCAGACTTTGAAATTTCTTACTGCTAAAGAAATTCACAGCACTAATCAGCGTTTTTACCAAAGTGCATAAATTCAATGGGATTTCCTCCGATTCACTTGATCCTAGATCCAGTGAAGGCGCAATACGAACTAACGCCTGACACAGCATTGAAACCTCACGTAAACTGTTCTGGAAGTTGCGACATTCTGTTTTATTTGTGGGATCAAATGTTTTGTTGTCGATCGCCTTTTCCATTGACATGATTAGCACCAGGAATGGTCGTGTGCACAATCTATAAACTTGGTAGAACGTTGGGTTAGGACGCAACTCTGCTATAAGAGCTATAACTTCAATACAAGGCGCTATATAGAGTTGCCATTCAGTTTGCATCTGGTTGGAAGAAAAAAGTTTTGTCAGATGTACTGGATACAATAACAAGAATTACATTTTCATCAACAGTTTCGTTGTCAAAGTCTTTATTCACCACTTCAGCTCGCATTTGCCGAAGAATGTTTCCAACTAGAAGCTGCGTCACTTCAGTATACCGTTCACATTTGCTTGACGATGCAAATGCAGTTAGTAAAGGTGTCCAAGCCTCGAGTTTTTCCGATAATGGCATCGTTGATTCATTCCCTGCAATTACAATCGGTTAAGAATACATTGACAGATGAATAACTTGTAAACTCACAACTAAATGTATAGGACTCGAGTGCTGGTAGAAATGTATCCAAAACTGCTTGGTCACTTATGAGTTTTGAACAAAATTTTGTGGTATACAACCGTAGAAGTTCCGTGAACTTATCCTCATACATTTGATTGGCTTTAGAGTAATTGTTCTTATCTAACAGTCCATTAATTGCAGTCATGATAGTGCTGGGAAATGGTATGGCCTTCTGCAGGTAAAATAGCTCGTTTACGGTTGTAAGTGCTGCTACAGATATCTCTGGTTGTTGCTTACGCCATCGGGCCAAATCGAAGAGCGCAAGAAGAAAATATTCTGTCAGTAAACTATCTACGGGTATCCATGAGAAAATATGTTGGACACATTGGAGAAGCTCAAGTATCGACGAACTAAAAAAAAAAATAAAGAATGGAGATCGTTGTAACATAAAATAAGTTAGTAGAATATTGTAAGACAAAAACACACTGCAGTACAAATCATTAAATCATTTCGCAGGACAGGGGTACATAGTCTAGGTACGCTAGTCTTTGAGATGATTTTATTAAAATTTTCTTTCTAATTTACATAATAAATTGGAAAATTTTTTTAAATATTTTTAACCATTTTTTACATTCATAATCGAAATGGTCGGACATCATCGATATCAACACTGGTAAGTCATTGACATGCAACAGTTCTTTACCTCTTTTGATGAATAAAATTCTGTAAATTGTAATAACAATCCAGTTGGAGATTATTAACTATATCCCCCGGTTTCGTTTTTGTATTTTTGTGCATTGAGTTCAGAAGCCCTTAAACAATTACAAGAACTTAATAAGTTGTACAAAAAAAATCAGAAAATCAAAACAAAACTATGGGTTAACTAAAGTGATACATATGTATGTATGTGTGGATATGTACATAAGTGCATGTAAGATAAAACAGAATTTCTTTCTTATTTTTATACAGAAAAGATAAAAGTTATTCCACCTGAGCTATGTATATAAAACTAAAATAGCAATACGTCAGCTGAAATCTAATAAAACTGTTTATCGACTACGAGGTCTGGAAATTACTCCACCAATCCTTAATTCACATTGCCACATAAGAGAATTTCAAATCAATTTACACCGCTTGCCCACATGATCTTGTAAAACAATATCAGACGTCTTTTAAACTGTCGTGTCTGTAGGCAGACATCAGCGACTTTGACATACTGTGAAGAATCCGACTAGAATGGTGTACAATGAGGGTCAATATTCGATGCAGTCCTTGAATGGAGAAGAACAAGGGGCCATCACATTACATGTACGCGCGTTTCTAAACTAAATAAAACGACAAAAAATGTCTGAGTGTGGATTTCAAAAGTCTTCAGTGTGTTCCGACCCAAACTGAGTCTAGACGTAGGATGCAATACATAATGTCTAATCCCCTCAAGTGAAAAGGGTCCTCACCTTGGTGTATGTTTTCATTTCGGAACGGAACACCAGTAAAGAAAGTGGTAAAGCGCACAGAAAGTAAATGCGACAAACTGAAAACAAACTCGACCGAGGACATAAGGAGTAGAACCGAACATGCAACTTGGCATCATTTAGCTAACTAGAAAAGGTACCCACTATGTTTTTAGCACTAACCTTCAAATTTCTTTAAAAAAAAGGGTGTTTGGTAAACACTTTTATAAAAGGCAGACATGGCCTTCAAGCTAAACCCATAAAAAAAATGTGAGAAGCTTTTGAAATATGGAACGATTCATGAACCGAACGAATCTGTCTGAAACAGTCGGAGTTTTAAGACGGATAAAATTGATACAGAAGTCCGGAACACAATTTAAAAACGAAACCCCAAATATCTGGACTGCAAGTATTATTACCGTTTCTCCATACTTTTCACTAAATTTAACTTTCTATCCAATCAAAGATTTTTCAACCAATCCGATTAGGAAAATAGTTTATTTTAAATCGAAATGCATAAAAAAAAAAAATAGGAATGTTACCTTAACCAATTGTCGTTTGGCAGTGATGTGTACAGCCTACAGTCTGCTAAATTACTGGGTATTGCACTCAAGGCGTTTCCATTCAGATGACATACCGATATAACTAAGTAATTCCCTAAAAGATCGATTATTTCCGGCATGCAGAGCGACACGCTAAAATAATCCAAGAAATTGCAAAAATTATTTCATTTGAACATTACACATAAGTAAGAGTACCATACCATGATTGAAAATACTGCTTTCTATCAGAAGATACATCTTCCCGATTGCTAACTACTTCCTCTGATGTTGTTCTCAGGAGAACCATTCCCAAGGGGAAGTACATCTTTGTCAGCTCTATACAATGATTGATGTAGTTCGAGTGATCATCAGGAAATTCTCGTTTCCCCATCAGCGCTATCAATTGTGCGATCGTGTCTCGTTGTCTACGTGATACATCGTATGGCAAATTTGCATATCTAGCCCAAAGATTCTCGCGTAAATGGCTACGTTCTTCGGCTGATAACTGCAACCAACGGCGTGTAATTGTATGCTCCAACGTTGATGTTGTAAATAACCAGAGGAATTCATTTGTCGAACAGCAATCTGACGAGAGAACACAAAGACATTGTTGCCATGAGCTTGGCTGATTTTTGAAAGAAGCCAATTCATTTTCTATTTCACGTTTACGCTGATTTTGTGTAGTCGGATGATAGAATTCATTTAGCAAATTCTCCACAATCCCAAGGGAAGTTGACTGTAAAATAGAATTCATAGTTAAAGAACAAACCGAACAAAGGCTTACGGGGCACTATCTGCCAGCTGTTTTTGTTGTAATACGCTTTTTTTATCATTCGCTCAACTACGCCCAATGAAAGATAGAGGAAGGTTTACCCCAGCTGGTTGGCATTGCTTAGATTTTAGACGTAGATAAGACTAGCAAACAACTGATAGTGAAATGAATGGATTAAATGCATGGAATGCACAATTCCCGGTTGGTTCAATTTTTTAAAAGAATCCAAGGTGTAAGATCCTTGCAAAAAAACATCTGAAACCCACCATTTTGCGATTTTCCTAAAGTTCTTGTTCGTGTTACTACTCGCCCATGCAGATTCGTATAGTTTGCTGATGGATTTTCTAATTGGTTCTGCTTCTACGATTGAGGTTATTGACTTTAATTTATTAGCAAAACTATTTTTATTGTAAAAATTATTAGAAATATTATTTTTTTTCCTTGAATTCCTTTTAATATATGGAAGAAAGTGAAATGCGAGACTTTCCTTGATGTAACTGACAGAACGAGTGAGGATTTGATGCTAACGCAGTGTGTAGATGGGCAAGGGCGGATTATACAGTAGTGTGTAAAGTATATGATGGACTTGAGTTATTATTGCGTCTTAACTGTAGGGTCCTAGGAACAATCTGAAACTGCGACAAGGAAGATGTTTTTAAATAAGAAATACATCGAACCAACGGTTGAGCAGATTTGGTGTTCTATCCAAGAGTTATATTGTGTGTATTGTACGGTCTCGACCACTTGACCATACAACGTGTATTGTAGGAAATCGTATGATATTTTTCCGCGCGTATAACATTCGTAGGGAGTTTAGATGTGTTTTTATTTTTCTGATGAGAGAATGCTTTCATTCAAAATTGGCTGAAAAATATTCTGGTTGTATGGAAATCGTATGCCGATTGTATCGTGTGTTTTCTACAAACAACTGTTGGGGCCATGTTAGTAAGACACAAGTCGGTGCGACGATTCTATCGTGTATTTTCTACTTTACTCGATTATATGTACATGTTTTGCATTGATTCATTGTTATTCACAGTTTTGAAGTAAACTATATCAGGCACGATCTCAAAATTTAGCAGCTAACAACTATGATTAAATTAGTTTAATCAGAATACTTCTCATTGGATTAAGAAAATGATCCCTATGTTTGCCTATCAGTTTGATAATTCGGAGTTTGACATTCGGAGCACTGTCCAATTGGAAAGTTTTGAGTTTGTGGATTTTTTTAAAGCAAAGTACGTTCAAATAAGTGAATTATCGCGCTTATAACAGTGTTATACCGAATCAGGTGAAATTACGAATGTCCTTAATTCCTGATTAAAAAATGTAAGGACATTTTTTTTCTATATATGTATATAAATTTGAAAGGGAGGCAATACATTTTTTGGATTTTTTCTATTTGGACGAAATAGTTAATATCAATTGTGAATAGCCCTTGTTGGGATTTGGTATTTTAACCTAATTTCTATGAATTTACAAACACACCCCTTAAAAAAATTGATGTGCCTAATGACAGATACAGATATTCTGACGTTCAAAAAATTTTTTTCTTTCTCGAGAGATAAAATTCTTGCTCATTCGAAATTTTTTTTTTAAGAGGAATATAAACGCTAATAAGATTTTTTTCCAACAAAATCTGTTTTACAAAATGTACATCTGTTGTAAATTTCAAAAATAAGTGGAAGTAAATATCCTGCTGGAATGGAGGGGGAGAAAATATTGATGGCTGCAGGTGTCACAGTAGCTGCAGTTGTTGGGGCGTTCGTTTTCTGGGGACCATCAGGTAACCAAAGCGAGTATTTTTTCTTTCTTTCCCTCCATATTTGTGTGGGGAAAACTATTAATAGCTGTCCTAAATTTGCATTCCCTTTTTGTAACAAAACAGGTTCATCAAGACTACGTCAACGCAGGGGACAGATTGCTGGATTGCACAATTTCGGACGAACTTGTTTCCTTAATACTCTGCTGCAAGCTTTGGCAGCTTGCCCACAATTCATAGCGTGGTTACAATTGTACAATGGAGCTTCAACGGACAAAAGGAATCTAATCCCTTCGCTATTGAATACGCTGGAGATCATTAATGGAACTCATCCGACTCTTAGGGGAGATCCTTACTCACCAGGAGCTATAATACGTGCTTTGAGCAATTTACGTTGGGTAATACCACAGGGGGAACAGGATGCTCACGAGCTACTACATGTGATGCTTGCTTGTTTGGAGGAGGAGTGTATGCGGCCAAAGAAACTTGGATGTTTGTCTGATGCTTTGCTGCCCGAGGGGGATAAGCCTGTTGAGATGATGCCACCTCAAAGGCCGTCGAGTGCTCTACTTTCGGATTTTTTGAATGCGGAATACGATGAATCGACGAACTTAATGCGGCAGGTTAGATCAGAGGCGCATACACCAGACTCCCCTTCCTCAGTATGTGAAGAAGAGAACGAAGTGCACGCAAGTGGTACTAGGTCTTTGATGATGGGCATGAATGATCTATCTATGTCACCGAATTTAAGTGCAGACAGTCAGCGGCAGAGCCGATCACGTTCCGTACAGACTCAGATGGGTGATGGCACTCTAAATAAACGGTTTTCTAATTCTTGCAGGTCTTTGGAGCGATTGTCGCGTGGACCGGGTAGAGTTTCTGTAAGAAGGAAATTAAATACGCTAGTGTGTGTAAATAACCACGTATTCTTTGTAGATTTGGGGCGACCAGGCACCATTACAAGTGCCGCACCCATTCCAAGGAGCTTTGGGAAGTCAAATTGTATGCAATGGATGCGGATTTAAGGTATATGATTTGTTGTATCGATTCTCAATGTTTTTACTCTATTTTTTCCATAAACTGGCAGAGTGCCAAAGAGTTAGTTCCGTCACCCTGGCAAATAAGGATGCTATATTCACATTTGATTGTCAATATTTTTTCCGATTAGGTATTTCTTAGTATCTACAAAAGTTCAATACCACTAACATTAAGTGAAGAAGACTAATGGTAGTACTACCATATCACCAGAGATGTTGCATCTAATCTGTTATCACACCAGCACCTCTGTTTTCCTTTTATGGTGTTTTTGTCTGGGGTTCGAATGCCCGATAGTGGCTATTATATCTATACTCACTTAGTTTACTTACTTTAGTTGGCGTTACACCGTTACATCGGTGCTGTGTGTCCTTTTTCCTTGACAGCATATAGTTCGTTTTGTCCTTATATTTATGTATATTTTTACTTCAATCAATCAAAAGTTTGAATTTTAATTTTTTTTTTCTTTTAGTCCACTGTCCGGTACGATAAGTTCGACAGTGTCACTCTACATCTACCCGACCAACGACGATCCGGACTTAGTTTGGGTCATTTGCTAAGCGAATTCATCGCTTCAGAGAATTTAACTGGTGTAAAGTGTGACTCGTGCAATGAGACAACAAATCACACAAAATCACTGACATTTGCCAAACTACCATCTTGTTTATGCATACATATTTCACGCACCGTATGGTTACCAACTGGACAGGTTTTAAAGCGACCGGATTATGTGCATTTTCCAGAGAGCCTATCAATGGCGCCGTACAGTTTTGTTCAGCCCCATCTGAACAGTCAAGTAAGTATAATAATAAATACAGTTAAAGCATACAATGTCTTATGTGTATAAAATACTATACTGCGTACGAAAAGAATACTGTTTTTGTACGTTGATAACATGTGAAGTCCTTAGAATGAGAAAGTGTTAGGTGACAAATTTAAAGTTTCGAATTAGAAGCGTTTAAAGCATTCGGCCTCTTTTCCTGTAAAAGGAACGAGAATTCGGGAACATCAAATCAAAATAAATAAACAATAAGACCTCATTTATTTAAAGTTATGATAAAGATATTTTTTGTTTACAAATTACCGCACTTAGCACTTTTGTTGAAATAAATGATTACTTTTATTCAAAAATGAAGAAATGTGCTAAGTGGGATGTTTATTTATTGCCAGGCAAGTTCACTATTCATTTCGGTGCTCAAATAGTAGGAGCTTTACTTGATGTGATAAAAAGTCCACATTTTTATTTAGCAATTTCTTTTCTTAAGATTCTTTTTATGAATAAAATTTGTGTTCACTGATTGAATCTCAGAATTGAACCTTTTCATTTGATTTAATTTGAGTTGCAACTCGTTCAAGGAAGAAAAATGATCTTCCCAATCGATCACAACAATATTTCGTCAGCTTTCGGTCCTTATTATGTCTCGATATTGCTCTATTGGGTTTCTGACTGTGCAAAGGTATTAAGTGATTTCAACATTTTTACCACCTTTATCCAAGAAAAACGGCAAATCAAAAAAAAAACTAATTTGCTACGTGAGATCTTTATTGTGTAGCTTAGGTTAAAGTTACGTTTCAAGTGGCTGCCAGTTATCGCAGCACACTTAAACAAATGATAGGTTCGTTGTGAAACCACCTGGATCGCATGATCCTCCATACCTACTAGTGAAACCAATTTGAGTTTCTAACGAAGCGTAACAGATTCCTGATGTCGGTGTTTATAAGATCACTAAGATTATTGAGAAGAATACTCCTAAATTAATTTTTAGGGCCAGGGAAGGTTAAGAATAGATCCCTCTTCCTCTTCGTCTCTGCAAAAATCGTTTGAATGTACACCAAGTCTAGGTGCGCGCTTTCCTTAGACAATGTCCAAAGATGAAACCTATAATGGTGTTTACATGCAGTCGTCAAGGAGAGATCATAAACTTAGAGCGTTTCGGATCCAGGTTAGGCCAAATCTGTTTTGTCCCTAGACACCTTATGCCTGTCCACCTGGGATTCTATTTTTCAAGAGCATTCACCTTTAATTTAAGTTCATGTAGCGATTGCAATTCCTATCTTACCGTAGTTCCATGTCTGACGAGTTCATCGTTCACCCAACAAAGGTGAATATTGCACTGCTCTGCCATCTCTAATGGAGGCGAACGACATTCTAGTTTATTTTTCGAAATATTAGAGGAGGTTTCCAAGGATTTGATTTCAAATATATATATATATCACGTTTTTGCCGGGGACTTCTTTAATCCCAATTAATAACGCCTGGAATACGCTACAAAGATTAGGAAGACGGAGAGACTGAGATAAAGTCTATCAGAGAAAACACCTCCATCTACTTCGTCGTAAGTTTTTGAGGCGTCTGTACAAATGTTGTGTAGAGAACGCTTCATAAGTTTGGACTGTAATAAGTGCTTTTACTTGTAATCAACGCATTTAATGGAATGAAATACATTTTCTGATAATTTCAGGCCAACACACCTTGGGGATCCACCATGTCACTTTTCTCATCGAGCGTGCCAACAGCTAATAATATCGATACGTTAGGCAACTACACAACTTTTGGATCGATGTTTCCACGGAACCTGTATCGATTGTTAGCTGTTGTTGTTCATTCCGGAGAAGCAACCAGCGGACATTTTGTTACCTATCGAAGAGGAGCGTTACGAAGTTCACATAGGTATTTGCAACTACATACATATAAATTCTTGCACTTATCATTTAATTAAATTTGCTTAAAATTTCACAGATGGTTTTATACGTCTGATACCATTGTTCGGGAAGTGTCCATCGATGAGGTGCTCAGCGTTCCGGCTTATATGCTTTTTTATGACCGTGGACCACAGAAGATTTCGACAATACGATAAGCATGTGCTGAATACCAAAAACAAAAAAAAAAAAAAAAAACAATATGCTTTAGCAACAAAAAACAATATGTGCCCACCAAATGCGTCGACATCAGCGTATTCAATCAAATCAAATCAAAGCACATTTTGTACTTTTCAAAGAGACTATTAATTACCGTTAATGTTAATTTTTTTTATTATTATTTAGATCACTCATGATATTTTAAGCATTTAAAAAGAAACTGAACAAAAAAGTTAGTTACTCATATTCTTTTGTACTTGGGAAAGCATTTACGCGAGCGAAAAAAATTGCTATTAATTTTTTTTTTGTTTTTCTTTAGATAATAAGGATTATTAAATTTCTAAGATTGTTGAATTTGTTTCTTTGTTTTATTTTTTATGTATCAAATTCAAATTATATAAGCACTTTGTTCAGATATTTTTAATAAATATTTTGTTATCTAGTCGCGATATTAGAATTCCTTTGTAAAAATGAGAGAAACGTATTGAATGTTATCGATTAGAACTGGTTTAAGAATTACTTTGATTACATACATGCTTTGACAAAAAAAATAATAGACACAAACTACTTAATTCTTTAATTGGAAAACCTACACAACCAGAAAAGAACCATTGAAAAATAAATAAGAATTATTAACTAAGTGTTATAGTATTTTATCCCTCTAATGGAACAACATACATAGTTATATTGATGTGCAAACTTTTCAACAACCCAACAATAAAAACATTATGTAATCATTTCTTAGAAATTATTTAATAAATGTTACTATTAACAATAAATTATGTTTTATTTTGAATAATACGAACGTAGCCACGATAATCAGACGCGAGGAGATGAGAGGAAATATTTTGACTCAGACCTAGTGTGTTCAGTTCTGTGGATTTTCTGTAAAGGAAAACACGATCAATTATTTAACAAAAGCTATGAGCGACGCCTTAATTAAATTACTCAATGTTTATTCGTTTCGGACCGCGAATAGGCATCCATCCGGTAACAGGTTTTCTATTGCTGACCATAACGCCACGAATAGCTACATTGAGACCGACTAAGCCCATTGTGTGTTCCCTGTATTCACCGAGAATGTTGTCGCTCCAACTTAGACTATCGAGTGCAAGTGCAACGTTTTCAATATCACCAAAATGGCCGAGATAGTTAGTGTGGATAAAATCGACAAAACTTTTCGGTTCGGTGGAAAAGGCGGTGGCTATATCCTCGGGGGAATGTAGAAGTTGCTTGTTTTGACTATCATCAGAATCTGTAATGAAGTAATTTAGTTGTTTATTCTTAATTGCTTAACTTACATACTTACATTTCGGATTGAAAACCCTTCCGAGCGCATGCATCATTGTTATGGTTTCATCGCGACCAACTGACGAAAGTTTTTTTTGCGCTTTGCTCCGTGTCTTTGATTGGGAAGATGTTTTTAGGGACTCTATACTCAGACTTGGAGCTCCTGTTGTTAGAGATACATAAATATTTACTTTGTTTTTGAATGAAAATTGATTGAATGTAGTAACGATTCTTTTGCATCAATGAAATAGAGAGCATAACATGTTTTCGTTTCATGTGTGCAACATTACGTATTTCAAATAAATGATGTTTTTTTTGGAGAAACAAACGAAACCGGGTAAAGTCTTCTACCATAACTTACCCTTAAGTGATCCAAAATGTAAATTAATCAAAGCATTACGCATGTCTCCCTGCGCCGCCATACCAATGGAGTCTATCACATCCGCTTGAGGTACTTTATATAACTTTCTAAAACTTTCGCCACTCATAAGCGTACAGATCCTTTTTAATGCTTTCTTCATTAACGTTGTAGAAACTGGATTAAAACTAATACATTTCCTGGTATCATTTTCATTTTTAACTATATCATCTTACTAACCTTATGTGATTGATTTGGAACTGAGTTTTAACAGCATCTGGAAAGAGATTATAGCTAATATTCAATTTCTTGCTCTTCGAATCAGTTACAATAAAAATCAGCGGTGATTTCCCATACTTTGAATAGTTTCTGCAAGTAGAGCTTATATAATTCATCAAGTAAAAATAGATCATTGGGTGAATATACTCTAGAATATCGGTGAATTCACTAGAATCCTTAATGAATATGTTTGGAAAATCTTCAACCAGTACTAATCGCCTATCAATGCTTTCTAAAAGTGATTTGTAACGCGACGATCGAAACAAAAATCCTTTGAATGTCTCTGTTTGTGACTGAACATAAGTAGCACCCTGATCACCCAGTACGGTTATAACATCCGAATCAAGTGGATTAATCCATTCAACAAGTTGATATTTCATCTCCTTGGCAAGGACTTTGACAGTTGCGGTTTTGCCAGAACCTGCTGGTCCAGTGATTAGGCATATCTGTGCTGGATACTTTTTACGCAATAAATCGCAATGTTTTAACCAATCCTGTACTTCTTGGACCTTTTTACTATGTACAGCGAGGTCTTCAATAGTTTTTGGAGCAAAACTATCAATCCAGTTGGGGGATTGAATTAGAGAATCTGTGGGCTTTGCTTTGGTACTGGAAACTGATGTGTTGGACGAGGTAAAGAATGTATTGAGATGACTTGTCGAACCATTACTGAAGGACGAACTTCTTGATTTTTTTGCAGGATTTTCAGTACTGGTCGAAGACGAGATATCCTGGCTAAAAACTGATTTCACCCACTTGGTCTAAAATAGAATGTATTAATTCGTTATTGATGTCAACATATAATTCTATAATTACTCTTTTTGCTGTCATGGTAAAACATTTATTTTATATTTTGGTCATTAATTGATTAACTTGCGAATAACAAATTTTAAACACAACTTACAAATGTCAAAATTCGAGTTCTAATTGTCGATTGTGAATGATCAGCTGTTTGTTTGTTGAAAAATGGCAGTACATTAACAATACATATTCAGGTAGAAAAAGTAATGCCACTTCTCTGGAAACAGTAACCCTTCAGATCATTATGTTAAAAGTTTGAAATCCGAACAAAAAAAAACAATTGAATCAATAACAATTATCACACAATTAACGAATTAAATATTGTTTAGAATGTATTCTTGACTTCGCGAAAATAATGGAAGAAAATATATTGCAAACAATTTATTCTGAAAAAGCAACAGGAATTTTTTATATATAGAATTTTACTTGTTCACAAATGAATGTAAGATGCGATATCTTACTTTCTTGCCATTATCTCTCTAACTTGTAAAATATGTGTTTTACGAATTATTAGTTGGGAAAAAATCTATTTAAAAAAAATAACCCAGAAGTAGTAAAAAGGTATTTAACTCTTTATTCAATTTAAAGCCCCACCGCAATAGATACGGAAACGTTTGTCGATGGTGCCAGGTGCCAGTGCCTGAGTGACACTTTGCAAAAATGTGGTTAAGGTGAATAATCAAAACAAAATCAAACAAAATGCTGACGATAAGCGACAGCATTGCTTTTAAACTGTTGAAGAAAAGCAGTCTAATTGCAGGTAAATTTGTTAAATCAAATTAAATTTAACATTACGGAAATCAGACACATTCAGTCTTCTAGGAGTTGGAAATGAAATCCGTGTGTTTACAGACGAAGGTGGTTATACATTACCATTCAAGCTTAAGGGAAAAGTTCATGGAGTAGAATCTGAAGAATCATGTAATAACATTTTAATTTGGGGTGAACATGAGTTTATTGTAGTCAAAAGAAGTCATGTAAGTTTAAGCGGCTTGATAATTCTTTGCAATAACACTTGTTACTGTTTGTAGAATAGCTTTGAGCTGCTTTATCGCGGATGCCTTTCAGATTGGATAAGTAGCGGGAAAACTTTAAAAGAAAGTAACTCCTTTGTGCTGGTTACAGCTCATAGTGTAGCGCTCCTCTTTAGGTATGATGAAGACACACAAAACTGTGAGATCGTGGAAAAATCTTCATGTGCGGACAAATCTACTTTATATTGTTCCTATATCTTTGGTTCCATTTGGAAGGAGTTATTAATTCTGGGAGGTAGTAGTAATTTCCTTACAAATTAATTGAAATAAATTGATATGTTCCTTAGGCAATGCTTTTGGAGAAGTGCTAGTTTGGCAGCCGATAGTGAAAAGTGCAGATAACTCCAATAAAGCCAAGATTCTGCACAGAATTCCTGGTCACAATGGAGTCATATTCTCTATCGACATAGATATGAACAGCAAATTAATGGTGACTACATCTGACGACCGCTCGATACGTTTTTGGGATGTTAGCTGTATTGAAAATGATAATGGCAATATTAATTTCGAGAAATCTAAGTTTACACCAAGAAAAAGTGGGTATAGTCATCTGGCTAGAGTTTTCAAAGGAAAACTTATAAAAGACGGTACGTACGTTTCCGAATATGAAGTGACATTGTTCTAACACGTGCTCCCTTCAGATGGTGAGATATATGCAATAACTGGCGGGGAAGACTCTTATATCTGTCTTTGGAATCGAAACTGCGAACTCCTTTTTAAACGTCGCCAGCAATTTGGTGCGACTATTTGGGATCTGGACTATCACAGTCCAACCAAAACACTAATTACATCTGGATCTGATGGCAATCTCTTAACATACGGACTACACGAATGCTTCCAAGAAAAGAAAGTTTTATCTGTTTTGGGGAGTCGGACACTAGATTCCACTGAGTATATTGCGAAGGTGAAATTTTTGAATGAAAGGAATTTCGTTGGAATTACGAGTAGGAATCGATTAATGCACAGAAATGGCTTTGAAAACGGAGATTGGGTTGTTATCGAGAGTTTTGTTACGTACAAATGTACAGTGTTGGAGGTATACGATGGCTATATAGCAGTGGCTGGTTATCAACAAATAACTTTATACAATTTTGCTGAGAGTACATCATCGTTCGAGCTGATTTATCATGGAATTGTTCTTCCTGGAGTTATAAGGTCCTTAATATTTCTCTCCCATAATGAGTTCCTCATATCAGATGAAGCAGGAAATTGCAAGCTAGTCAGAGATTTTAACTTCGACGTATGTTTTATGATAGACTTGCCTCAGTGTAAGGAACGATGGATTACAAGCGCTTGTAAGATAGGTGACAACTTTCTAGTTCTCAGTAATCGCCAAGGGAGTTTGCTGTTATATTTTCTGTTCGAAAATATTTGTTCTTTTAAGTTGTGCGACACCATAAAGCGATTGCATGGTCATTTGGGCGCCACTACAATTACTTCAGTCGACGATGATGGACTGTATTGCCTAATAAAGTCGAGTGGTCACGATAGCACAATTAAAACAATTAGACTAAACAAAGAACAGCAAAAACTAACTGTACTTTCTCGAAGTATCATTCCTATAGCCTGGGTAGAGAAAACATTTGCGTGTCCGGAGAACAAGAATGAACTATTGTTCGGCTTTAATGACAACCACTTTGTGTTGTGGTCACGTGAGGTAGACAAGCATTTTGAAATACCTTGTGGAGGCGGACATCGTTGTTGGGATTTACATCTACAGTTGCCTAAGAATGAGGTGTACATAGTTTTCATTAAGAACAAACAAGTTCTATTTACTCGTAAAACTATTTTCAATGAATCTGCTTTGCTGTTGGATGTACCTCGAAATAAATGGCACGTAAGACCATGCAACGTACTGAGTATAATCAAAGGTGAGCAGGGCCCGTTCATTGTCTCTGGCGGAGACGATAATATCCTGAAAATTTCCCAATTCCACCCAACCAGTGGAATCTTAACACAACTTCACGAAATTCAATCACATATCTCTAGCATTCGAGGTTTGCGGGTGTGTAGCACAGACTCATCGAAACACCTCATATTTTCTTGCGGCGGACGAGCTCAGATCTGCGTGTCTGCATTTCACGAAAAATCAAACCTCGTCGAGGAGATAATAGACTACTCAATTCAGAAAGGAATGTCTTCACAAAGCATACGATTTGATCCAGAGACCCGAGTGATGTCCATTGATATTCGACCTTTGCCCAATAACGCATTTGAAATATTTGTGGGGTGTTCCGATGGATATTTGCGAAAGTTTATTATGGAGAAAAGTGAATTAGCTCTTGTCTCTGAAAAATTCTATGGAAAGTGCATCCTTCATGTACGTGTGGTTGCGGATAACCTGCTAACAATCGCAACAGATGGTACAATTTGTTTCTGGGAATTCGATATGTCTGAGGTGACATTTAAGGTTGTCCATCACGAGAGTGGAGTTAACAGTTTTGACGTTCGAGTAATCAATGCGGAGGAATTTCACTTGTTGACTGGAGGAGATGATCAACAGGTGGTTTATTCGAAAGTCCTTAAAAGCGCAGGAACATTGGAAGTGCAGATTTTGAAACGAATGGATTACTTACACACTGCTCAAGTGACAGCTGTTAAATTTTCTCCGTGCATGTTGTACATCTATTCCAGCAGTGTCGATCAAATAGTAAGAAGAGTCGATATAAATCGTTTTGTATCCAGTTTGGAGGTATTCTCTTGTGTTGCAGACGTAAAAGGAGTTGATATGATTCAGCATAATGATGGCAAACTCTTGGCATTTCTTTATGGTAGTGGACTTCAGGTGATAGATTTCCCACAAAATTTGTTAAATAAATAATGTACTGTGTAAGAACAAACAAATAGTTTAATGTTGGCATTCACATCATCATCAGAAGTGCACATAACGTGTCTAAGGGTTGTATCCTTCTGGATGGTATTAGGTATTAATCAGTTTTATATGTTATATATTGTTCAATTGTTCTTAACTGCCACTGTAAAGATGAAGACTAAAGAGACTAAAGACAGCGCCTAACGCAAGATTCCTTTGCAACAGTTCGCTATCCCTAAAGGTACAAAACCTGCAATACAAGTGCAGTGGTAGAAAGAGCTGTAGTTCTTATTTAGGACGCAATAATTCCAGATAATAATTTGTTGCTCAAAACTTGTATTAATTTTTTCGGAACTGAGACCAGAACCGTACTAACTTAATAGCTCAGAACGCAGATCTCTACGAAACACTCAATTAATTTAATTTTTTATAAAAATACTTCATCTCAACTCCTTTTCACCTTTTTCTGGATTTTCAAATCAGTATTTCATGAAGCATTTGTTTCAAAAATTGTAGTTAGATGGAAAAAAAATAACTTCAAAAATATTTTACGATCTTACACTATTCTAGTTGTATATCAGCCCCTTTCAGATGTACACACATATTTTAATAAAGATTTGAGTGGATCAATGTCATTTTAGTTTAAAATTAGAGCTGATGCGGATAATAATAAGTCCAACTTCCAAAGCACTGAAATAAAAACAAAATATCGTTGCTGGGGACTAAGTATACTAAAATAAACAACTGCATGTGGTCAGTCACGTAACACGTCACCGCAAACAAGCCGATAAGATATTGTTTATGTTGCCTAAGTGCTATAAAAAATAATTATTAGCACGTTCCAGTACTTTCAAGACAAAACCGTTTCCAACTTTATTTAATAAAAGATAAACAACAAAACACCGACCATTTCGTAACCACATATTTTAAGCTTTCTTTATAAACAAGAGAAAACAATATAAACAAAATGGACTGTACATCATTTTTAAGGTGTCTTAGCTTCGCTTTCCTTACGCTTCGCACGATCCGCCTTCTTCTGTTCATACATTTCAATAAATTCCTTTTTCGTTGGCATGGGCTTAATGTAACCAGCAAACACCAAGCGTTTGATGGAGACGGTTGTCATACCTACAATTAAGTTGAAACAATGAAAACAATATACAGGGAGAGATAAACTAGCATAAATTTACCCAAACTAACCGCATACCGAATTGGAGTTATAACTTTGTAACAAAGATAGGCAATTGCGTAATGACCCATATCGGAGTGTTTGACCTTTTCAATAATAGTCTCACTTAGGTGTATATACTGCAACATAGAAGGTATATCAACGCCGCTAAATAAAAACATGTTGTTATTTAAACAAGACCACTTAATATTCGATATATACCTCTTTGAAAGATAATAGAAACCGACTATCCAGCCGATAGATGTAGCAACATGCACTGGTATAAGGACATACCAGTACTTCTTGTACATCAACTTAAATTTCCCAAACTGGGTCAGCTTGGAGCAGTCTCCGAATATCAAATCATCAACATCTGTTTTAAACTGTTTATCTCCGGGCTTGCATTCTGGATCCTCTTTTGATGCAGGGCGTGAATTTGTGCTGTAGGAATTTCTGGAGTATTTTGTCAACTCATAAACGGAGATGGATGGTTTCGCCGTAGGGAATCTCAATTCGTAGCTTATTGGACAGGTTAAGGTATGTTGGCTGCGTGCCGACGAGAAACTCTTGTTCAGACTTGTTACGCCGGTTGGCAGAAAACCGGTAATTATTGTCTTCTGCGTTTGGCTTAAGCTAGTTCGAACAAGATAGCTCGCTGAGCACGATAGTATCCTAATTGTGGACATTATGATGTAGAATAAGAAAGGTATTATTTAACTTTTAATTTTCTCTTGTAAAAGATAAAGTTCACATCTTTCTTCGTTCCAAAATTATTTTGAAGTGAGTTGTCAGTGACTTGTCAAAAAATTCCAAGGACTGACAGCAAACTTGTAGGTTACGGAGAGTTAAATTTTGGGTATGTTCAAAAGTAATTTTTAAATCATACATTGTTATATTTGAAAATTAAATAAATAATAATAGAATACACAAATATTTACTGAAGGCATACTAATTATATTTTATTGGAATTATCATAACCTTAATACTAGATCAAAAAGTTCAAAAAATGTGTGTGTAACAACAAAGTGTATGTCGAATACGTAACCTTTTTTTGATTACAACACCTTCACTTTATGAATTCAAGTTTACTGCTTTAATAGCGAAGGTCTGTATTAACTGTCTTCTTAAATGAATCTATAACACGTTTTTGTATGTGTTTATTTATTCAGTATAGTATATAGTATACTATTGTTAAAAAAAAGCCAAGCATTTAAGCAAAATGAACTGACATGTGGTTACAAAAGCATTTAAATAATAGATCGTATAGAAACAACACGTTGTGAAAAGCTAGGTCCTGTTCCAAATATTTGTATTCTTAGTTTATATATATTACAATGTTGAGTTGAAGTGAACAAAATCGTTTAGTATTAGTACTAAACGCAAATGACTGCAAGTTATTTCCTTAACAATGTGTTTGTCAATTTTTCCAAATAGATTTATCGTTTGTTATCAAATTTAAGTCATTAAACGCGCCCATTGTTGGTGTAAACTGTCACAGCAAAATAAGTGAATTTATAAATTTGCACAAACCAGTTCTTCTTTTGTTAAAAATAAATATAAATTCCCCGTTTAATTCCTAATGTCTACGTACATATATGCATTTTAAAAACTTTGGTTCGAGATATCCTCAAGCATAAATCATGGATAAAGTGTGTGCAATGGAATATAGTGCATCAAAAACAACCTGTGCAACGAATTGCAAACAACAGTCGGAACCGAATAGAACCGACAAAGAATATGTGTCCCAATGGATATATGCATCAAATTTTGACAATGATGATGCAAGTTCCATTGCCTCAGACAGTACAGCAGTCTCCTCGTCCTTGGTAGATAGTGTTGACCATGACTTTGATTTCGGATCCCTTAGTATGGAGGATACGTCAAGTATGGCTACATTGTATTTTTTATACAAATTTTGTACATTTATAAGCAATCTTTATTAGTAGACACCCGAAAGATGAATTCAACAAGTTCGAGTGATAACACGAATGCATTTAATAAGGTAGATATCCTCCAGCATATTTTAAATAAAGACAGCAGCGTACAAACTGTAGGCAACGTAAACATCGAGAACTCCAGCCAAGTGCATATTGGAAATGTAACATACATTACAGGACCAGTACACATTACAAATCCAAGCGAGCGTTATATGGAATTATTCGCAAAGACTGTTCCTCCTCAAAATCGTAAATCAAAAATACCCACAGAACAAGAAGAAGAAGAGGTTTCCCAGCGAGAGGAAATTAATAGAGATGACGCTTTTCTTGGCAATATACGTAACGAATTGTGGATAATCAAATCTACTTCCTGGTCTTGAATTTTTATTTTCTTTTGCAGACCGTCGAGTGGCAGAAAACGTTTTGCGCATTATAGATCGACGAACATGGTTGGCGCAGAAACCTATGGAACCATATCAACTCATAACTGAGCCTGTTGAATATGTTATCATTTGTAAGTGCTAAACTAGCCTATAATCAATATTGTGTTGCTTATAGTAGTTGTTTTTGTTTTCACAGCCCACTCTGCGACCGAAATGGCTACAAAACAGGCAGATAACGTTTATCTAATAAGAAATATTCAGGTAATGGCAAATATGTCTACCAATTTAGTTTTGCAATTTGCTTATCTATATTTATTTACGTAGTGCTTTCACGTGGAATCTTGCCGATGGAATGATATAAGCTACAATTTTCTGATTGGAGGTGATGGTAATGTTTACGAAGGGAGAGGTAGGTAACGTATTTAAAAAAAAAAATATATGTGCATACATACTTTATCGAAATTTTTCGCCTATAAGTATTTTTTATTTGAAAATACTCAACGAAATCTAAAGTTTTCTTGACATATTCAGTGGTATTTCCAAGTGCTAATAGAAAATGATTGTACGAATCTGTTTGAAACCTGAACAACGTAGCTGAAATTAGAAAAGAACATTAGCTATTGCGGACTCCCAAGGCATACGATTTCTTAGTTCTCTAAGTAAAAATTTAATGCACCTACGTCGTCATAACATTTTTAAAAGCATGGTTGATGTTGTCTGCTTAAACATGTTTGGGATTTTAATATTGCAAATATTTTTAGTCAAACCTAGTCGAAACCTGCATTGTTATTTAGCACTAGGGCGAATAGTAAATTATTGCTGATGCTGTATTTTTTTTTTATCCGGATAAATAATTTAATTAGCGAGCATGATTCATTCCTTATAATCTGCAATAATTTTTTCATTTTGTTATTTGTCGACCCATTCCATGTTTTATTTTTATTTTTTTTGGCTCCAACTGATAAATTTAACCAACTATGAGTTCATAATTTCACTAATGCATATGAGTCTGTATTTTAATGGGACTCCCCGGCAATTGTTTGGGGCTTTCGTTTTTAGAATAAAAAAGAAAATAATTTAAAGCTGCGACGCATATGTCGATACATGCAGATCCGATGATGACTAATTGAGTAATATGTAATTCATATTTTTTAAAAAATGACCAGAACTGAACTTCATCTTATCTCTTAAAGAGGAATTTAATTCAAAATGGGAATAAGCGAATTTAATTGTTTCTTTTTTATACGTATGCACGATCAAGCGTGTTTTTGGTGCAAATATTATGATAAGAACATTAAAGCACATGAATCCGAAGTCGAGGCATACACATTTATTCATACTCGCATGTACATGGATGCATAAGAACCGACTATGCGATTTGTAGATGTTGAGGACTGCAAATAAATTAATTTTTATTTCTATTTCATCAAGAAACTCTTAATATTATTTTCAGGATGGGGTGTAGTTGGAGCTCACACTAAAGGATATAACACTTTTTCGGTTGGTATTTGTTTTATTGGGTGCTTTATGCGAGAACTGCCGCCTGCTGTTAGTCTGAAAGCGTGTCAAAAGATTATACAGAAGTAAGTCGTTTTTATACATTAAATAGAAAAACGTTTTGACTTATGATATATTTTATTTTCCTTTAGGGGTGTTGATAATGGTTATATTGTGCCAAATTACAAATTGGTTGCTCACTGTCAGTGCAGTCCTACAGAAAGTCCCGGCCGACGACTGTTTGAAGAAATTCAAAGTTGGGAACACTTCAGTGCTAACTTATAGTTAAGAAGTGGATATATGTATTCCAATTTAAGCCATGCCAAATATTGTGTTATTTTAAGTTTAAAAAAGCTCAGTGTATTGTTTTTTAATGTATGTACATAGGTAAATACCTACTTACATTCATCTTTATGTACATATTTATATGTATAGTGAAGGATAAGTGTTTAAATAAAGTATTAACACATAAACTAGTGTTTTTGTTGATTTTTATTACATTTACTTGATATATTATGTATTTTTTTTATAATCAGTTATAAAAATGTGTGATACTTTCGTTTTCACATTCACAGTGCTTAAATATTTATTCTGTTTTTTTTTTTACAAATTATGTGTACATTACATTTTGGAATTAAGTATTATATCAGGAGTCATTCAGAATGTCCTTTAGTATTGAACTGGAATTTCTTGATGGAGTGAAATCGTCTAGGACTGTTGTATTCAATAGGATTGGTTGGACTGTCCCTGATGTTGGTCTTACCATAGGATCACAGTTTGATGATTTTCTACTTGCACTTGTTAGAGCTGATGCACCGCTGGAACTGGGTGTTGTACTTTGTGTGGTGATGTTCAAAAGATTGGGCATATTATCCGTTTTACTTCGTGGTTGGGATTCTTGCTCCAGGAAATGTACGAAAGCTTGTACTAGATTGTCTTTTGTTTGGGAACCTAAAATGGTAATGTTATATTGGTAAGATGGATAGTTTAAAACAATGATGAAGAAATAATGAGACCGATCACAATCATCTCTTTTGCTCTCTCTAAGGTGACCATTAGCGAGATCATCACATTTGTGCAATTGTTTAACAGAAAACTAACAAAGACTGATCATCAACTTGGATCAACAAACTTGTTTCACTTTTAAGTAATGGAATAAACTCTGGGGTTGCTAAAGCTGTAAATCAAAATTTACATGGGAAGTTGCTCAGAACTCCCAGGGGTTTAGCTCCAATTTAAAATTTAGAATGGTACTTAAGAACTTTGTTTTATGATGCAGCTACCTTCGATGCCTTGATGTCCAAGAACCCAAGTGAAGAATATTTGTTTATAATCAAAATACCTTGATCGGTTTTAGACAAGTTTAAATTCAAGAGCATATGACCTTCGGAGGATTCGTTTGATAAATTTTCTGGTTGCTCATACATAGCAAATTTAGAAGAATTGTGACAATAGGCTTAACTTTTCACAATCACTCGAGTTGTGTTTTAAAGATTTTTACGCAAACACAATAAACAGGTTAATGCCGTTTGGGAATAGAAGTATATCTATATGTTCTTGTCAGTACCTTTTTCAGAACACTTGTACTTAAAGGACTTTTCAAAATCAGTCTCCGTAACCTTAACCTAGTGCGACTATATTTTATTACCTGGTATCGGTGGCATAATTGACCCAAACCACTTCGTTTGTTGTTTGTTTAGACCAACTTTATCTGCCTCAGCTTGTGTAAAGTCTAACACAGAAGTAATCAGGCGCAAAACCTGATTCTTATCATTAACATTGCCGCTAACCACATATCCGATCACTAGACTTTTTATCAGATTTTTTTCGATCTTATCCGTTTGACTAGATTCGCTTTTGTTGAGCTCTTCATTTAGAGATGCATTCTTATCCATCAGCTTGCGGACTATTTTAAAACAAAAACAAAATATTAGTAAATAATCAAATACACAAATAATAGCTAAATTTATGAATGAAAATAGAAATGTTAGCTTTTGATAAATATGCACTAGTTCATTCCATTTTGTTGATTGTGTTTCGATTATCTTTTTCTCGTTCATGCAGCATTCTCGAATCGCCTGGGATGGGTATGACATAAGTACTGGTTAAGTTTGAAACAATTCACACCAGTACCTGATGTAATACTCACCTGGGCGATCGAATAGTTCCTTACTTTTTCCTTGTTAGTTTGATGCACAGTCTTTTTATTCTCAATTTTTTTTTTGTTAATTTTTTCATGCAATCAAGAGCAAACTTTTTTTTATTATTTAAAAAAACAATACAGGCAAATGAAAAAAAAAAATAGTTGACGGAATATACAAAAATTATAAAAGAAATATATATATTTTTTAAACAAAACTGAAACTGAAGAGGGCGACGAGAATGAGGTAATCTCATCTAGTAACGTGAGTAGGTACATTAAAATTTTGCTCACAGTTACAAATTGAGATTTCCCTGTTACTCGTCGTTTGAAAATTAAAAAGAACAACGAAACGTTACAGGTGAAAACACGACGACGACGACGACGACGGCAACAATACAAAATAAAAAGTCCAAATTAAAATTCCAATAAAATAGAAATAACACAGAAAACATTGAAGTAAAAATAAAAAAAAAATAAATATTATCTAAAAGTGTGAGCAAGGAATTCTTGTGCAGTTTTGTTAAATAATAAAAATAAATGTGATTGCAAAACAGAAGTGGAGGAGTGCCTTTTGTAATACTGCTTTACATTTATGAGTTATGTTAGCAAAAAGTGTGATAAAACACGTGATTATGATACAAATATAAGTGTTATTTTTCGAAACCTTGAAATTAGGTAAAGGAAAAGGTTTAGTAGTAAAGAATACGATCAATAAATGCGAAAGAATAATATTGTTGCGGTTGAAAGATTTGCTTCTCGCAAGACGAGTGTGCCTTTACTTCTGCAATAGAAGGAGAAACAGGTTTTGCAAGACTGGAAAATCCATTCCTACTTTCACGGAGCATTGAACTCTTCGGTACTCAACAATATTACAAGTGACGAAAGATCTACATATGTCGAGGATGTGAAGGAGGATGAGGAGCTCAACGAGGGCAACGTTTTCACTTCCCAGGTCTAATATGCATACCTACAATGTAAAACAAAAATTTATAAATAAATATTTGGTGCGACAGGTCTATAGAACCCAGGGCTTAGCTTCTCACAACCATTTGTGTTATATTCTTTTCACAAATGGAATGGGCCTACTGTTTAACGCCGTGTCCGAAGGGCAACTTGTTATTTGAGATACTTTTTCATGACATTTGTACTCTCGGATGTTTTGTCAGACGCTCGCGAGAGGTGCTGTCGTGAAAGAAATGTTAGGTGTTGTCGGGGGATTTAACCTGAAACCTCTTGTTTCGTAGTCGAACGCACTAATTATTTGAGCCATAATTGTAAAATTATTACTTAACTGAAGTTGCAGACTAAAAGGCAGATTAAAAGGTAAGCCAACAAAAGATAAAAGGCTTTGATATATAGACTCCCGACCAGTACAGTACCCTATATTAGTTACTTTAGTTTGGTGAACAAGCAGATGCCAAGCGAGCATCAAGGTTCCTTTTATTTAATTTTTTATAAGCATTCTTCTATAATAGGTAATATATGTAACTCGCTAACCGGACTACATCAATGAAATAACGTCTCAAAACCTCTACAAATAAACTGCAGAATAGAAACGTGACTCTAGGATGATTCGCTTTTTTCAACGCAAGTAAAGGAAGATTTAATATTCTCGAGTTTATTTGTATCTTGTAATTCACACTTTAGATCTGCGTCATATAAAAGTCGTTAAATGTAGCCATAAAACCGGAGTTATGCAATCTACATTCAATTCTGACTTGAATAATAGAACAACCAGAGCTCCATAACTAAGAACTGAATAAAATATATATGTATATTCTATTTGAAGCAATGCAAACATCTTATTTTATCATTCTTTATTTTCAAAAAGTAAGCAATGTGTTATACTTGTAAGCCCAATCTACACAAAAAATGCAACCTCCACCTAATTCTGCAATTCACCTATTACATTGAAATAAATCATAAAAAAAAATCGATCAGTTCTGAGAAAAATATAGCAACATATAGGAAAACATATATAAAAATTAGTTTTATTTCTCATTTTCCAAGTCGATTTGTTGAATCATTATTGATTTAAACATTGTTTTTATTCCTTTTAGTGCACGATTTTTACTTTCTTTATTGAATGTGTGGTGGTGGTATATGTGTGTAAATTTTGGATTCCAAAAAGTGTATACCAACTGAAATTCCGAGTGATTGCAATTTTTAAAATCCCAGAATTACCAGCTGATATTTACCTCTAAGAACCATATGAGCCATGCAAATTGTTAGCAATTTAATTTTAAAGTCAAACGAGTTATTCAATGATGTCCCATAAATGCACACGTATGCACGAATATTTAATTATTATTATTATAATTTTTTTATTCTAAATCTTTGTTAGATACTTTTGAGTTGAGTTGAGGCACCACGAAAATGTTTCTCTGTTAGTAGACTTACTTTTGCATCCCATTCATCATACCCACCTTCTTCGTTTAGATTGACAATAGCCATCTGTGCACTTTCTAACTGATCAGAAAGTCTTGAAGCGGCTCTTAAGCCTTGATTTGCATCGGCTAGTTGTTGGTGCAAAGCTGCTACGTCAGCGTCCAATTTTGCCTGTTTCTCCTGCTCCACTTGCAACTCACGACGAAGCTTCTGCGTGGCGAGTTTAATTTCATTTTCTTTATCTATAAATTTGTGCTATTCAATTAGTATCTTCAGAGAAAAAACCAAAATTTCCTGCTACACTTACTATTTTGAAACTGCTCCAATGCACATTGTAAATTCACAAGCGCAGCTTGATTCTTCGACTCACGATCCTCGGCTAAGCTCAACTTGGCAACTAACTCATCACGTTGTTGTGTCACTAGCCCATACTGTGCTTGCAACGTTTCAGCATGCTGATTGGCACGAATACTTAGAAAAGGAGAACAAAATTATTTAACCATTAAATTTTAAATAATAACCATGAGAGAGCGATGAAAATGCTGTTCGAAGGTAACCTGCTATTGGGAAAGTTAACTAAAGTGTACGCGTTCGTGACAAATGCTCTGAAAAGATAAGAGTTCCCAATGTTGTTGTTGTTCCGCGGTAATTAGCTAGGGTGAGGTGATAAAAGTTCGAAAGGAAGGTGCTATCGCCGTGGCAAGTCCCACATATCGGATGTTAATTAACGTGCGTTGCGAATTTCTAGTTTTTTTCCTTTTGTTCTCCTCCTTTGTTAGAACGAAATGAGGTTCATATTTAAGTAGAGATTGTATGTACACCTTGGAGAGGGTGTCAGGAATTAAAAAAAAATGTATGCACATAGCGAAAACTGATTGGTTACACTTACGAATCGTATGCTATTATATGGCCACTCACGGTCTTTTTAAACTGGTAGAGGTTATGAGTTTTGTCATATAATTCATGAATAGCGAAAATAACTGTAGGTTTTAGAGTACAGTTTTTTATTTAACAGCTCAAGAAAAGTTTGAAGTGTTTTGATATTGAGCAGAATTTCATATATTTTAGAAAAGGTACGTTCTGAGCTGTACAAACGGTAAAATGTATCACGCATTTCATTCTTTGACCGTGAATTCCAATTAGTTTAATAGTTTTGAGATTTGCTTTTGGAACGTCTGCACATAATTTAGAATATAATGTGCACACATTTTGGGAGAAGTGTTTATGTCCTACACAACGTAGCATCAAAATAAATCAAATATAAGGTTGCTTGACTCACCTGGCTGAAGTGTAGGCATTACTAGATTTCGACACTTCCTCTTGTAGCGTACTCATCTGGGCCTTTGTCTCTTCAATTACATTTTGCATTTCAATTGTTTCTTGAGTATGCGACTCCTCCAGTTCAACTAAATGCTGTCGCAGACGTTCAAGATCTTTATGAAGATTCGCATTTAATTCAGCCAATTCAGCTTTGTCCTGTTGTAACAGTTTCTGATTCGTTTGCTCCGTAAGTAGATTATTTGTCAGAATATCGGATTTTTCTTTTAGGAACGTAATTTGATCCTGAAGTTTTTCAGTATCAATAGCATCGGCGGCAATTTTAGTTGACAATTTTTCACATCGCTCGCACTTCTTAGCGGAAAGTTGATTATTTTCCTGTTCAACAGATTGCAACAGTTGACTCAAGCGTTGTATCTCCATATAGTACTGCATATTTTCCGTGTGTTTTGCTTGGAGAGTCTTTATAATTTCATTCTTTTCGAAATTAAGAGATTCTATTGTCTTTTCTATCTCGGCGGTAGCTAATAAATCACTCTCAAGCTTGGCAAGTTTCTCCAGATACGATACTTTTTCTTCGTTAAGTAAATCATTCTTCTTTTGAAGGTGTTCGTTGTCCATTTTAAGGGTCTCCATTACTGATGACTCCTGTCGATCTTCATTCAAAAGCTCATGTATTCTAGCATCCATCTTGGACAGTGATATGTCTTTTTGTCGGTGGGCTTGCTCCAACTGTTCATTTTCCTTTTTTAAATCTAAAAGACTTTGCTTCTGCGTTTGTAAAGCTTGAACTGCATCAGACAAATCGGCATTTAGTCGCTCTATTTGTTTTTCTAGGCTTACACACTGATCCTTGTATTCATTTAACTGCAATTCAACTTTATTTTCCCTATCGCCTGATTTCATCTCATTAATTTCATACAAAAAATTCGATTTCTCTTCTTCTAAACCATCGATTTGTTTTTGAAGTTCCTTTTCAGCAGTAACCATGTTCGCATTGATATCTTGAACAGACTTGAGTTGATTCAGGAGTTCATGCTTTTCATTCTCTAGATCAGAGATCTTATCATTCAGCTCACGGTACTCTTCTTCCAATGTTGTATTCAAGCTGCGACATTCGTCCAGTTGATTTTCAAGCATCAGTAGGTTTTCCTCGTTGTTTTCTGGTATTGTTTCCAGTTTATTCCGCTTATAGTTCTCCAGCTCATTCAGTAAAATTTCATTATTCTTCATTAGTTCATCACACTGAATGATGTATTGACCAATGTCCGCTTCGAGCGTCTTCTTTTCATGATCCCAAGACAACTTGTTATCTTGTAGATCCACAATTTCTTCAGACATTTGCGAAAGATTCTTCTCAAGCACTTCGATTTGCCAAATTTTATCTCGAATTTGCTTGAAGGCCGACTCAACGCTGTCTTTGTTCGCTTCTGAAATCTCTATTCTTGTGTACGTAGAGAGTAGACTTTTGATATTAACCATATCAAGTGAGCCACTAGAACTGGTTGAACTTTGATTTAGACTCGATTCTAGATCAATTAATTTCTTTTGCAAATCAACGTTTTCCATCATAAGTTTGGATTCCACATCAGAAGCATTTGCTTCACACTTATCCATGTTGTCGTTGATTGTTTCCATTTCTAATTTTAACGAATGATTCTCCTTTGTAATATTTTCAGTTAAAATCTTCTGTTCAACAAGCTCGGTTTCAAATTTTCTCTTTTCAGCGTCAAGAACATTAATTCTTTCTTGAAGACCTCCCACTTCCCTTTCACTTCTTCCCACTTTCACTCGTAATTCCTCAATAGACATCTCCAATTGAGAAACAGACAACGACTTTTCCGTTTCCAAGTCTTGTAATTTTGACAGATACGTGCCATTTTCCAATTCCAATTCGGCTATTCTATTTCCTAGTTGATTTATTTTTTCCTCCAACAATTCCTTGTTGACGATCGTTGCAACTTGAGGATCGTTTTCCAAGCCAGGAACTACAATAAAGTCATCGTCAACACTGTGCTTTCCAGAGGAGCTTTCGCTCAGTTTTTTCTCTGGTTTTTCAGATTCATGACTGCTGCGCAGAATCGTAAGCTCTTTCGTCAATTCATCGATTCTCTCTTCAAGGAGAGTTTGTTTTTCGTTTTCGGACTCGGAGTTCTTATTAATTTTCTCAACCAATTCCGTAATATCCTTGTTTCTCTTACTAAGGAGATCTTGAAGACTCTGATTTTCATCAAGCTTGCTGACGATTTCCCCATTTAGGTTTTCCACTTTAGACTTAAGTTGTACATTTTCTTCGACGTATTTCGTGTAAGAACCTTGAAGATTATCGTACTTTTTGCGTAAAGATTCGATATCTTTTTCGGTGTTAAGGAATTTGGTAGCATGCTCTTTCTTCAAAGCTTCATAGTCCTTGCTAACAGTTACATACTTTTGCTGGAGTTCCGTCTTTAGCTCTAGTACATTTTGAATGGCCAGTTGATGCTCTGTATCGAGTTCTTCGAGATTTGCATTTAATTGGTTATTCTCCTCTTCAAGTTTTAGAATTTTCTCATTCAGAGCTTTATTCTCTTTTTGAAGTCTTTTAAGCTTTCCAGCTTGCGGTGGGCGTTTTTCGTTGTCGCTCTCTGAAGAATTAGTAGCCGCAGTGTCTGCCCAATACCAGCTGTCTTCGAGTGAAACATTTTTTAAAACACCCTACAAAGAAAACAAAACATCAAATAATGAATGAGGGAGTTGGACTTTTAAATATACATATTTATGGCGCGATAAATAATATGAAAGTGGGGATATTTTTTTTTACACAGACTATACTGTTTTTTCTTGTAGAATAATGTTATTTTTATATTTTATCCACTTTATATCAATAGTTGGAATATGCAATGACTTTTGAAAATATAAGACGACGAGTAGAGTGGAAGCATAATGGCTCTATGGTTAATGTAAACCAATAAGTTTTTAGAAACAAAGGGGTGCTCGAAATAATCGAAGAAACAGAGAAAAACGTGGCAAAAGTCCGCTGGTATACCATCCTTTTGAATTGTAAATGCAAAACGGAAAAAAAATACCACGTACATATTTACGAAATGTGGAGAATTAATATTTTGTGGAAGATAAATGGATTAATATATCAATGGAAACTGATACTGCTCTTGGATATCTTGGATATATCTTGTATATCGGTAAGATGCCGATATATGTAAAAAAATTTTTGTTGATTAAACTGACCCGAAAAGGTAAATTTAACAATAGTCAATTGCAGAAACTATAAGTGAAGTTAGTTTTTAGTTATTGCTTCTATGTGGCAAAATTGACTTGTAGAGGTACTTGAAACTAATGCGCTATGAAAATTCATGTCATGAAGTCGGAATTCTTCTCAAATGGCTCTGCAACATCATGGGCGAATATATCTGTATGTTTACTCTGCGTTCTCAATAAAAATGAGGGGAAAGTGCACAGTATGCTAACGCTAGTCTTACAGACAAGTGGTTTGGTGTCATTAGAAGATCAACTACCAATGGAATCGAAATACCACTACGCTGGGCGGAAATTCAAGTGAGCCATGAAACATCATCCACCGATCTAACCGGCAACTAACATGAATTCAAGTAAATGTACATTATTTAATAATTAAGAAATAATTGCGCTCGATCTGTGCGCTAGGTTGTGCACTGCACGCTGATGTAGATGATTATGTGCGAGTGCGACTGACAAACGTACACAGTGACGATGCGTAGAGAAAACATTGAAAACAATTTTATGAAACAAAATGTTGTGCTTAAAAGTCACATGGTTATTGTTGCTGGGATACCGCGTTTTGTGTATTATTATCTTTAAACGCGCTGACCTGCTTTTAATGCCGAGTAATGAGTCGTAGATTGTTGCTATTTTTTTTCTATACTCAACTGAGTTGGTTTTATTTAGGTTTAGGCACGAATCGGCGGTTTTCAGATGCAGGACTGCCCATTAATAAGCATAGGTAATTGTACATAGACGTATGTAGGTACATTATATGAAAATTATTCTGCACAATGGTGTATGACGGCTACACAGTGTGTAGTAAAACTTTGATGACGATGATAGGTGAAACTAGGCGACACAGAAAATGTACATACAAAATAAAAAAAGAAACATTGTGTGCCCTTACAACATGGGTCAGGTTATATGCATGCAAAGTCATAAACTATTTAACAGAAATTGAGAGCAGTTAAGTAGTTACTGCAAGGTGTGCTAAAAGGTACAAGAAGGTTTGGAACAAAAGACAGTGTAGTAAATGTCATGCGTTACCTTCAAATCTATTAAAACATGAGATGTATTTGGTCAGTTAAAAAGTCAAAGATTATATTTTATAAGTGTGTACGTTGAACTTTAAGGCTGAACAAAAGGTTGATGAAAAATGGACAATTTCTTTATCTAGGGAAAGCATAATCAGAGTTTTAAAACTCTAAAGACCCAATGTGAAGCTGGATGTAGTAATGGAAAAATGACTAGTACCGTTCCTTCGTGAAAGCTCTATAAATTACAGTAGAAGAGTGTTGAAGAAAAAGATAAAAACAGTACCAAATCTGCTTCAATATGGTTAACAAGATACAAGATAAAAGCTGTGCCCATTTAAACTCGAGCTAACCTAAAATAAAAGAAAGGGCTTACCGTCAGTAAAGCATTAACCCCGTATTTTGTTTACTCCACAGTAATCATTTATCAAACTTTTGTTCTTTTATACATACTTACGTACATACATACATACAATATGTAGAAAGATTCATATAATTTGTAGATAAAATTACCTTTCCCGACATTTCAGTTGTACACACATGCATAAATCCACCTACTTATGTAGGTAGACAAGAGATATGTACATACATATGTGTACATTCATACATACAGATACGCATGTAGACACGATCACCTGTATTCATACAAAAAAATGAAGTCATTGTATCTTAATTAGCTTTCTTATCAGCAAAATAAAACAAACCATTTTGCGGAATTGTCCTACCACCAGGAACAACAACCTCCTATCTTTACGCCCGCCCGCATAATGAGGCAAATAATAACGTTCTTAATCATTCATTGCTTAAAAATAAATACAATAAACGCTTTGAACAATATTCCCTGTTGAGCACCATGTAAGCAAATTCAGCAAAACTTGGTCTCATACCTATTTCGTTTTCTGGGGTCGTAAAAAAAACTTACTAGCCCAACGTTGCTGCCACGACAATGCCATATTCGTGCATTGTGTTACTTTTCGCCATTTTCCCTACAATTTGTCGATAACAATAAACTGAAAAAATCTACATATAGGTATATGTATACAAAAAAAAAAACAATTAAATGCAGAGTCATGAGCGCGACATTGCGCGAGGCTTAAGTCTTGTGACACACTGTGCCCCAAAACAATGGAAAATGTCATTTGCTGAAATTAAGTGCGCGAGCCTTGTCACAACGATAAAAATATATACCTCGTTGCATACACATCCATACATACATATATAGGTAGAAAATTTTAAATATGCAATTTATCGGTGAAATGTTGGTGTGGCTAAAAACCACTTAATAGATACTATTCAGTACAGAGACATCCCATAAAAATGACATTATGCAAACACTTGACACTTGTATTTGATTAACAATTTTTAAATGTTTCTCTCTTTATTGGTGGCAGTATTCAGAGCACCACATTGTGGCAAATGTTTATATATACAACAGGACAGATGTTTTCGGTGACTACTGTGTACTTTTGACACAACCACTATGGAGCACACGTTATGGGTCTGAGCCACATTTGTTTATGAATTTTATTGTTATTTCTTAGAACTTTAAGAAAAAATATTTACAGCAGCTAACCGTTTCATATTTACGGTATTGCGTTTACAATGAAATTAACAGTTAATGAGATTTTGTGATATTTTTTTTTCGATTTGTTCATCCTATTTGTAATTTGAGAAGGTATAAATAAATATAAAAATCCTTTAAATGTGTACAAGTGTGAAATGAAAAACCAATACGATATCAGCATTAATTTATTTATTTATTTTTTTTAAAGGGGTGTCTGTGGTGCTAACATAGACTTGTTTGTGCATATGTACATTTATAATGTTACAAGCTAACATTTTCAGAAACGCGAGTATACCTACATACTTACATACATCTATGGTTAGTCAAGACTTCACTATCGCAAAATCTGACACCTAATTTCGAAATGTAATTTATATTTCGTATATCTTTAAATGTCGCATAACTGATTGTGAATTTAATTTTAGACTTTCATCCACATATTACGAAATCAAGCTGATAGTAATAAGGGACATCGTTGTTACAAAAACTTTTTGTCAAGAACCTAGGTATGCCATGTATGTTAAGGTAACATCCTACCTATAGCGAATATCTTCTCAGTACCGCTGTTTTTAGGCACTTTGTACGAAAAAATACCACACGATTTCCGTCCATACATACATATGTACATACTTTTGTGACAAATTTTGAGGATGTCAATTTTTATTTATTATGGACACCGAATGGGTAAGCATCAGAATTCATAATTTAATCTAGTACTATAAAGTTTATCGGTTTATGTCTATTAGACGTTCTTTCCTTTCACATTATTGTATTACAATGACTTCTTGCCGGAAATAAATAATTTTAAAATTGCTAGGTTTATTGAAATTGGAGAACATTTCAACGAGCAGTTCGCGCAATTCAAGACATTACAACAAGGAAAGACCTTACCATACGTAACATAGAATTCAAACGAGTGACATAATTGCAAAGAGAATTCTGACTTCAAAAGGCAAAAGTGTCAAATAAGATGATTTCCTATAGCTCTTCTTTATTTTTGGGTGACTAAATACAGCAGGGTTATTAATATTTTTGATATATTAGTACTGCATATCAGAATCTAGAGTAGGGAAACGTTTACAGCTAAGTATTGCAATTGGAGGAAATTACAGTACAGCAAGGTAACGCAGTTCAATCTCACAATGGATTAAAATGATGATAACATTAAATTCTTTGGACAACTAGTCGTTTAATTATATTTTTGGCGCAAAACAGTTCAATGGTATATATGGTGACCTTTATAATTCCTAGAACTCTATAGTTTTGTTTCTAAATTCCAATTTCATTCATACATGATTTTTATCAAATCATTATTTTAATTTTTTTTTTTTTTTTCACGTTAGTGGCACTAGTGGGCACCGACGCTTAGAGATTATTGCATCGAACCACTAAGCTGGAGGTTCGAGATTTAAATTCCAGGCAGCACAATAAAGTTTTTCACAAGTGTTTGCAAAACAGTCATGAAAAAACTTTACGTCACAAAAATTGTCGAATGGTTGCGAGAATCTTGGCACTGGTTCCCATTGAACTTTCAAACACTCTAACCACGACACACCTTCTAGAACTGACTTGGGAAGAGAAAAAATACAAGTTTTGGGGAGAATAGAAAATACTGGAGAGCAACTTAAAAATATTGGTAAAATGCTTTTCGTTTTAAAAGTTGTAAGCTGTGAACAAAAATTATCTAAACCTTCAATCCCACAATTAGTTCAGATTTATTAGCGTATTTCGTTTTCAATGAAAACTGAATGCTAACAAAGTTTAATTACACACTGAACTCATTGTTTGGATCGGCTTACAATGTTAAAAATTGATTTTTACTTGCAGATCAGATATCTAACACGGAATGAAGCAAAATAAACTGCACGTCATACAATTATGCGTTTGTACATGTTTTTACGAAAAAAAATTAAGTCTTCTTAAAGTAGGAAATTCTGCAATCTTGATGGCATTGCAACGATAATATTAAATCTATCTGCGAGATTCCACAAAGTTTATTTCATATTTTTTCTCTCTAAAAAGAAATGTTACTTTTTTTCTATTTCTAGTCAAACTATTGTTATATTTGAGTGCTTTTAAAAGTGAATGTTTATGCCGTATTTTTGCGCAATGATCAATGATCCTCACATAAAATATAAAAGTCGTTTTTTTTTAATAAACGTTTCAAATTTTCTGATGAAAGCAGTACCTGGTTTAGTACAAAGTTGCCCAAAATGTATCACCCTATCGGAAGATGCTATAACTTTTTCCAAACTCTCTCTTTTTCGGCAACTCTCAGTTTTGTTTTGATATTCTTGAAGTAAAGAGCAGCAGAATACACATGGACAAGCTATACTATGTCGCTATGCTCCTCAAGATCGCAGAATAATCTATCTAAATTATTTTTTACAGAATAATTGGTCAGTTATTTTAGTGCACATTTTCCGGGCGTCCTATTTCAACTGGTGTTTAGTCACTTGTTTCGAATAAAGAAGAAATAAGTGCCGGAAATTCTACTAGTTCTGGTTCCGACGAAAACATTAGCATGGTGGCTGAACGCCGTCGGTAACACGGTGACTCTGACTGGTGAATGATACAGCTTCCGCGACACTGTACATTTTGAAGGACGAGTTTCCAAGTCGCCTACAGTCTCTTTTGCACTGACACCCAAGATCTCCCGAGTTGATCGTTCCAGACTTCTTTATTTAAACTTTTTAAAAGTCACGGCTTTATCAAAACAAGCCACAGTCAAAATGCGGTAAAACGACCCCAAATGGTCATAAGCAATGGCGGCACCCACTTGACCGATATCATTTTCAAAAAGTAATGGAAAAACTTAAAGGTTCAAATAAACATTTAAAACATTTTAAGGCGGGTGTCATTCAAATGGGCCGCGTTAATGGGTTTTCCCATGTTAGTACATATGTCATCCATTTTGACCCTTTTGAGTTTGAGTGCGATCTGTCGACTAGTTTGTTGAAAGCAGCCAAAAACATGAGTTAACCTCAAGTTTTTATTGAATTATTTTTTTTGCTTCAACCGAATTTCTTGTTTGAGTGCGTTGAAAATGTTGGAGAAAAACTCTGAAATATCGAAACCAAGAGCATTTGAGTGGCATAAAGCATTCCAAAATTTGCAGTTACTGAAAAAAATGGCGCTCGAAAACCATAACTATAGTTTAAGAGAGTTTTCACAAAAACTTTTCACTTCTCACGAATCACTTCGGCGCATTTTAGGTGATGTTCTGTGCATGAGATAGGTCGCAAAACGGCTTCTTCCAAAAAAGCTGAATTTCCTTCTTCTAAAGGAACTTTTTAATCAAACATGCTAGCAATAAGATCGAGCAAGCACCGTATTCTGAAATTACGACCCGTTTTGAGTCGATTGAAAAAATAAAAGAAAATTCCTTGAGAGAACTAGAGCCGATTCCGGAAATGCTTGTATTAAATGTGTGGATGACGGAACTGTTCGTTGGGAAAAATGTACCGGTGCAAATGAGGCCTATTTTGAAGGAGACAAAATAAATTATGATGATTAATTGATTTGTGTTGTTTTTATTGACTCCGTCCCGCTCATATAATGAATGAATGTATGTCGTTTTATGTCAAAGATATAGCAAAATTACATCGGGTGGGTGTTTTTTTGCCCACCCTGTATGTACACATGTATGTAATTCCCAGTAAGAACAAAAGTGCAAACATTTATCAAATGTCAGTCTAGGCACATGCAATACCGCGGTTTTTTACATCATTATAGCCTACAAAGTTCACCTACATATATATACTAATAGAAATATTTTATCTATAATAAATGGCCACATAAAATTTTTCTAATATTTCACAATGCTGAATGCCTTTTCCATTGAATACCATGATCAAACAGAGAGTCTGTTCATCAATTGTCTTCTCGATATTTATTTAACACCAACGTGTGTAGCATTCCTACACATTCGTATTAAACGTATTTAATGGAGAATATTTAAGTTCAAATGAGTTACCACTGATTAGATTACAAAAATTGTCTATAGCAAAACATATTGCGCTCACTGGTTAGGTTAGTCATTTCGTGGAAACAACTAAAAGTTAACAGAAAATACATAAAAACTAACAGTATGACTCAATATTACTCTAGTTTTGAGTATGAGAATCTGACTATACGTACTTACAAATGTATGTGATAATTGATGATGAACTTCCCAAAACTAGAAAAATAAAGTGTAATCTTATCACAGTCGCTTTTTGTTTGTTAAATAATAATAAAACGATAGTAATTTGATTGATCCGCTTTAGGAAAAAACGCGCCAAAGCTATGAATAAGGGTTAGGTTATACCTTTTAAATAGAATTCCTACCACTGTCATTTTATCTATAAATAATTGCGAGTATGGGTATGGGAGGAATTTTTATCAGAAAATACTTTCTGAATTGAACGTTCGATAAACGAATGGGTGAGAGATAAAATTTAATAGAATTTTGTTTCATGTCACTTTGACTGCGTCTATAGGTAAGGTATAGATAAAATGTTCAGTTCAACATTCATAAATTTGAAAACTATTTGACATTTTGAAGGATAAGATTTATTTCAAGCGTAATTCTCTAGCTAATTGAGTTCTAATTTCAAATATGATGAACAATTTTGCAAAGTGACAAACCACGATTGCTTGAGACATGAAGAGATAATCTAAACAAATTTAACCGAAGTTCGAATCACAGACAACAGTGTGTCACGACCCTACACCTTGCGAGCGTCTCACAGTGAGACTGTTATGTAGTAGGTCCTCAAAATTGTGCTCAAAAACGAGCCCCTTGCTTCCAATTCAATTGGTTCTGAAAAGTTAGGTACTGGATTTCGAATTGTTCGTATATTTTTTTTCTTCGGTCAGTTTTCCTAAAATAAACCTTTTGCAGTTGTTCGGATATTGAATTATTATTTTTAACCAAAGCGTACTGTCTATGACAGTGGACAACCAACTCGCTCTTCATGATATTCTAGTAGACTGACAATGAATACAAAAAATGTATGTTAGTATGGGAAAAGTTTCTAGAAAGCTTTACAAATGTTCATGATCAGTGAAGATATTTACCAATAATAACCTTTCTTTTCAAACAGGTATTAAGGTATTAGTTTTATTAGTTTAATAATACAAGTTGTACATAAAGCGTGTTATTAACCTGATTAGTCGAAGTTAAATTGGAAAATATGTGACTCCTTAGAATGAAGGATTGTAGTATGTATGTACATTTGCGACACGTGTATCAGCGATTCTTATCCATCAGTAGGTCAAGATAAAAAATTTCATACAATATGAATAACAGCATTACTTACATATGTATGTAAATCCATAAAAATGTAGAAATCTATATCCACAAAACTATAATTGTTTGCCGTCCAAGCAGGCATACCGACTTAAATATTAGGTTAACGACTTATAATATTATATAGGGTGAATATCCACCGCGGCTGATACGTACATACATGGCATAATCCACAAAAAGTGACAAAAGTTACTGTCAATCAAGTTCGCTATCGTTAAAGGTTGGAAGACTTTTTTTTGTCCAAAATTGGATCAGTGGTATGTGGTTCTAACAAGATGGTGCCACATGCCACACTGCTGATCTATTGAAGGGTGAGGTTCAGTAATCTCGAGAAATGGGCCGGTCCAATGGTCACACCACGATTGTGCGATTTAACGCCATTAGATTATTCTTTCTGGGAATCGCATGTCCACGCCGATAAACCAGAAACAATGGAGCACCTAGATGCCAACATTCGATGTGATATTGCTGAAATACAGCCGAATTTACTGCAGTGTGTGTGGAAATTGGTCCTGCTGATATTTCAACATTAATTTCATAAAATTCTGTTAAATAAAGCCAATTTCATAGATACTAAGAACATTTTTCTGTGTTTTATTTCAATTTAAAGTTTTCCACCTTTACATTAGGACACGATCATGTAGCGTCATCGGACGTTTTCCATTATTAAGTATACAATTTATTTCAAATGCTGATGCATGCTAAGTCTCTATATCATAAACATAGGTCTATATTTCACAAAGAAATAGTAATAAAATTATCATGAGTAAAACTCTATCGAATAATATTTTGTAATCATAGCTCAGGGATACGTTCAATAAACAACATGCAATACTATAAATGCTGATTATGAGCTTTTCGTGTTAGCCGTATTTTCTATAGTTATATTGATTGCATTCTGTTAAACGAGCGATGAAGTTTCAATGAAAAATTAATAATAAATCATTCAATCATGCCCTTCGCCCAATCAGAGATGAGGGAATCATTAATAAAACTTGCATTTTATACTTACATGATAATTGATTTGAAAAGAATGACGTTTCGTTCAGGTATATTTGATAATACATATTTTCTTGTGTAATTAACATCACTGATTCTCTTTTTTTTCTCTCTAATTTATTTATTTATTTATTTTTTCTCTTTTTCAGTAATAAACGATTATAAATATGACTGTTTTTTACTCTCATTTCACACATCACTAAGTTTTTATATTGTTCATTTTTATCTTTATTTTTATAACACATTTGGGACAGAGGGTACATCCCCATGATGATGATGATGATGCGCCGAACCGCACTCTACTGAACCTTTTTTCAAACTAAGTCCCGCATTCGAACTACGTAACAAACCTGAGTGTGTTTGGAGCCAACCTAACCCCTACTACGATGAGAATCTTGTGATTGGCTTGTAGGTTATCATTGGCTTGGTAATATAACATTTGTGTTAGTGATTCTGTTACACCCACACTAAGTATCTTAGTATCTAAAAGAAGTACATATGCATTTCTCAGGTGCTATTGTCTGATCGATGTCGTGGTCGTTTTCGTAGTCGATCGTTTTGTTGAATATAATACATTTTTGGTTTTATGTTAAACACATTGTCGCGAGGTGTTGAAAAACGATATGAAAGCATGAACATATTTATAAGTTAATTCTCTGTGTTTATAAGAAGAAGTATTTGTGTCAAATTAATTTGAGTGCTGAGCTTTAGGAAGGGCGGATCATCGCACGATCATTTAAAGTAGAGCGGTGCAGCACTTTTTTGTCTGTTTATTCAGTTGTTGATTTTAGAAGTAATTATTCTTTTAAGTGTTGAGTTTATTCAAGAGATCAAAGGATTTTGAAATATTATTTGGATGGGAATTAGTCATACCAGAAGGTGATCGAAAATGAAATGGAGTCGTTTCGGCTTAGAAGGAATTTATTTATCTATTTTCTTAAAGTTGAGTCATTTGCTGATTTTTTTATTTTTATAATAAAAAAAATATTTTAGATTATAATGAAAAAGAAAACTAGTTTCATCGAGTTTTTCTTTCTCGTAAAATATATTTGAATGGGAAAATAAATAATCTTATTTGAATTTACGTAGCATAACTATGTTATACTCTATTTATTTGTTGATGTTTTATAAAAAAAAGCTACTTCAATCATACAAAAAAATATTTGAACTCAGGCTTACCAGAAAGCGGTAGATTAATTGCAAGTATAATAATTAATATGCAATAATAATAATAAAATATATAATATTTCTCTAACAAATCTCAGTGTTATCTTAAAGTACCGCTTCTGTTGCATATTTCTTTGTTAATATTTGCTGTAACAACTTCTAAAATCAACTAATGTGAAGTAAGCCCTTTTGTCATTTATTTGCATTGTCGTACCCCTCGTCATCGTCGATGATTAAACCAGCTACTGATTACATTTATTATCTAATTGCAAGTGATTGCATATAATTACATGCTTAAACTGCATTGTGACATGCATAGAGGTTGCCCAGTGGGTTACCAACTTTTAAATAAAAACAAAAAAAAAAACGCAACCTTAGATAAACTATTATTCTAGTACCTAAATAATAATAATTTACGTTAAACATGCAAATTTGGAGACGAAGCCTAGAAAAAAAATCTGTGTCACTGGATCTAAAAATTTATTTGTGAAATTGAAACTCCTAAACCCCTGCACAGCACGTCACTCGGATCACTCGGATGTGCTTGCATAACCTTCTATTTGTGGGCCCTCATTCAAAGAACTTCCGGTGAATAAGTGCTGATGCATCTAAAACACCGATCTTGGTAATTAATGAATGTAAACCACCGTGAGTAAAGTGGATCAAATGATATTTGTTTTTATTTTTAATTTTGAATTTATTTTTCATATCTTTTCAGTTACTACGTCACAATATGTGTACATACAACGTAAGTATATATCTGTATACCTGTGCATGAGCACTGTGATCGTGTGCGGTAGTAGCTCATGTCTTGTTATGCAGTGTGCTGTGAAAATTTCCGAACGTCATCAAAAAAAAAAAAAAAAGAAACCTTGGAGAACTTAACAGAACCTGAGAGATAAAGTATGTATTTAGTAGCATACATTTCATAACTCAAAGCAATGAGGTGGATCAATAGTCTGTTTCGGACGTTGCATTCAAAGTCGGCTCGATTATGTCACACGCTAATTCACTTGAACTCGAAAACATATCCGATACGTGTTCGAATTGGAAAAGGTGCCCAGATACCACCATTGATGTACCAATTCTTCACGATGCACTCACCGGGATCAACTTTTAACAACAATGTGCTAAATGATATTCTACAGTGGTGAGATCTGACTAAATCGATGTTCGGTGTTGGATATCTTATAATTTTTTTTTCTGGACTCTGTTCGTCTTTTTTTTTTTCTCTGTTTATTTGAGAAGACAAAAAAAAGGTTTTCATTTTCACCTTGTGCAAATACAAATAGAGAATGCAGACGTAGTACGTGTGTTTATGTGTGTCAATACAGCACATGCTGAAGAAGATAAACCTGCAGATACAACAATCTAATAGCAAATGGAAATCTATGCAGCCACTTTTCCTTCCTCATTCTTATGAAGAATTTAGTCCTAAAGGAGATAGTTGAACTGCAAGACAAACAAATTGAGTTACTATTCATATAGTTTATTGTTATGTGGTATAAATACATACATATGTACATAGTTGGGTACTTCATTAATTTAATTTTTATAAATTTTGTATATGTACAGTGGCGACAAAATAAATAGCACAGTTACATGGTAACTAATAATTATGGTCTAAATGTGCAGCTTAATCGACTAAACATAAAATAGTTTTAGTTTATACAAAGTGTAACTTCCCTATTAACTAGCGGTACATGTTACTTCGTAAATCATCCTTCGCTTTTGAAATTAAATGACATTTTGTAAAGGCTGGTAGATATAGTGTGGACAATTTAAATAGCACACCTTTTGTTTATTACAATTAATTTGGCACTTTTAAATCTAATTCTTGATATTATTAAGGTAAGTAATAATAAAGAGTTTCTTTTGCAAGAAATTTAAAGATTTAAAGAATTTGGTATTTCAACAACAGTATGTGACGAGGAATTCATTCCACGGAGGATTTCAGACGGTGTGTTCTTGCCTATAAGAATAAAGAAAGCTCGAATTCGGACATAGCGTGAAAATTGAAGTGGTCACGAAAAAAGGTAATTAATACCCTTCAACATTACCAAGAAATGGGCTCGATCCAAAACAAACTGCGTAAGGATCGGTCGCGTAAGACCACCTCTAGGACCGACTCGACCATTCGAGCAAACTCGATCCATTTTTGTCAGCTCCTAAAATAAAATTAAAAATTGAAAGGGAGGTGAACGTGGATGTTTCTGTTAGCACACATAAAAATCGCCTTCGAGAAAAAAAATTGTTCGGACGGATTACCAGACAGAAACCATTGGTATAAAATCGGAATATGTCACGTCATTTGGAGTTTGACCGTAACCATGTTAATAAAAATTCAAATTGGTGGGAGAATATTATGTGGACCATTATAAGACGGGAAACAATATGTAAGACGCGGGATCAACCAAGAGTTCAACCCTAAATACGTCATAAAAATGGTAAAGCATGGTTGAGGCAACGTTCTTGTATGGGGGTGTTTTTCTTCGCGTGGTGTTGGTCCGATTTAGCGGATTGAGGGCATTCTGAAGCAAATGAAATACAAGGACATTTTGAGCAATGTTATGCTTCCTTATGCTGAATAAGGAAATGCGACTGATACGATAATGACCCGAAGAATACAGCTAAATCTATAAAGCAGTGGTTATTCAGCCAGAAAATTGACAATTTAAGTTGGCCAGCTCAGTACCCTGATCTAAATCCAATTGAGAACTTGTGGAGGGATGTCGACACATCAATAGACAGAACGGCGGCCACAAATTTAGATCAACTTTGTGTAGAGATTCTACGTGCTTGGAGTGCGATACGTTGGAGAGAGGTGTAAGGCCCTGGTATCATCAATGTGCCGTCCATGTACTAAAGTTATAAAAGTAAATACTACCCGACTAAATATTGATGAGATCTCCATATTTACTTTTTTTCTTTTCTTCACTGTTCTATTAAATTTAATGAATTTCGTAAAGTGTGCTATTTATTTTGACTGCAAGAAATTAGGACGAAGAATACTTTTTAGCTTTTTTTTTGTAAATATGAAGGAAATGTTTCAGGTTTCTAGTTTTTTAAGTGAACTGTACCTAATTTTATTTTATTACATAAGTAGTATCTTTTTTTTACTGTAGATAAATGAAACCAAAGTGTGCTATTTATTTTGTCGCCACTGTATGTGCCGTGTTACAATGAAATCTTTTAAAAGAAAATTTGAATAATTTCTCATATAATAGTTCAAATCTTTCCAAAGGGCCTCTAACACTCAACAGAGCACTTAGAGTTATTCAATTAATTAAAGTACTGAACCGCTTCGAGTTGATTGACCATCATACAAAAATGTCTACAAAGATAAACTTCAGCGTAAAAACCTCGCAAAGCAGTATCCTGTTCGCACGTTAAATTCTTAGCTTAAGAGCCACAGAAAAAGTCTCCACTATTTTAACTCGTGAAATAATTGCATCTGCCACTAGGAGGCTCGTATTTTTTTTTTGTCTAATCTATTCCTTGTATGAAAAATTTATCCGCAATGTGGAGAAAAAAACTGGAGACTTGGGTAGCTAAGCAGGATAATAGGCTTAAGAAATAAAAAACCCCGTTTATGGCAGGCTCTACGGGTATAGTATAAAACTTTCAATATTTTTGCAAGAATATCAGATTTTTTACAATATGAAACCTCAAAAACATTCTGCACCCATCTCAAACTATGTAGGTCGCATTTGTATGTAGTGATCTAAAGAATAGACCCCTTTCTTGTAGTTTTTTGGTACTTTTTTAAAGCACAGTATAAATAAGAATCAATGGATAAAAATATTCCATTGATTGTAGAATACACTGTAAAAAAATACCTTTGATTTGCATGAAATATGCGGATTCAAAGAATGTATCTTGTAAAAACTTGTATAATACATTTTTTGGCTTTCACATAGTAGTACCCGCCAAAATATAAGCTAATTTAGGGATCTTTTTTTATATTGTTTAATTCCTACGGTAAGTTAATGGGTAGTTCGGTGCTGGTGTATCTATTCAATTGACATAGAAATATCAACATCTTTTCTGATATCTAACAACAAAAAGTGAATTTTATAATAACTACGACAGTACTTCTATAAAAGTGGGATATTTCTTTACACAAGCTGGTCCATCAATTTAAATTAAGAAACTAATTCTAAAATATATTAACCTAAGAGGTCGTTATTTGAGAAAACACTGTGAATATATCTTCTTCGACTTTCAATTTTTAATTTATAATTTATTTTTTTGGACAAAACTCTCATTATTTTATGACACTTGTGATAAGGAGAGATTAACAAAGGAACGCTTAGTTTGTGGCAAAGGCAAATAATTAAAGTCAGGTACAAAACAATTAATAACAAAAAACGCTAACAACTAATCGAACAGTAACTGTTAATTGGTCTAGGAAAATTTGATAGAAAACCAAATGATATTTTGGAAAACCTTTCATCTCGAAGCCGTGGCTCAGTGGTTAGTGCGTTGGACTATGGAGCAAGGGGTTCGAGATCGAATCCCAGTCGGGGAACACTTAAAAGTTTTTCACGGCCCCACCTCTCGCGAGCGTCTGACAAACATCCGAGAGTACAACTATCTCGAGAAAGCTTCTCAAATAACAAATTGCCCTTCGGACACGGCATTAAACAGTAGGCCCCTTCCATACGTGTAAAGAATATAACACGCACAACACGAATAGTTGTGAGAAGCTGGGCCTTGGGTCCCATCGACCTGTTGCGCCAAGTATTTTTGTTTTTTTTTTTCATCTCGAAAACGATCTTATTTTTTTTATAACTAACAGAAATATGTGTCACTGTAAGGCCATCATTACTTATTGCGGAAACGATATGGAGTGTAATGCCATATGGAAGACACTTTCCTTAATCATTTCATGAATTTGAAAAGCTAATTCACTACTTTTAAAGAAGTTGTGATCAAAACATACTGTTATCGAATATTTCTAGTTCTAGTGTTATCGTTAAGTCAGTGTTAACATCATCTCGTTTTTACTAAAAGAAAAAAAACCTTTAGTTCGATATGTATAACCAGCAGGTAACAAGATAAACAGTCAAAAACCAATATTCAACCAAAAAGTCAAATCTCTCTTTACAATAAGCCCAGTTAATGACGAATAACAAACATGACAACGGAAATGAACTGTACATGTCGCACTACATCTGCTATATTATAGGAAATGACCTCAAATAGCAACCTTTTCGTGAGCTACATCTCCTCCCGAAGAAGGAAATTACATTTTCTACATGTTAACGAGTGTACATTGAATTTACAAAAAAATAATTTCTCTCTTCTCACCTTGTTTGCACACAATTTCGTCAAACAAATGACTCAAGTAACACAATTGTGTCTACAATACACATTGGACATCTGGAACACTCACCATCCAGTGTGCACCGAAGTAACGAAAAAAAAAAAAAAAATAAATAAATTTATATTCTTACCACGAGTACAAGTGTTTTACCCAGTACCAGCACAAACGGCGTCAAACACAGTTTAACAGTCACTTTAGATACACTAATTCAAAGTCAAATTGAACTAAAAGGACTGTTGTGCAGAGAAGAGCAGCACGACACAATAAATTTACTTCGTATCAACGAAATTAATTACCGAACTGAAGTACAGTTGAATAGTAGACGCCAACAGGTGGTGGTGCTCCTTTTTATACCCTTATTATGCTAATCGTTCCCCTATGGGATATCTATTGATAAACTGATGCTCCTATGGCAACTAGATAGTGGAGGCGACTGACTTCGGTGATTACAGGACACTCGACGGCTGTGGTTGGGTAGTTTTGTGCTAATAGTGTAATATAAAAATACTTATACAAATATAAAATATGTAAAAGTCTATTTACTGGCATATAAGCGTGATTTGAAATAAGTAGGCGATATTGCACAACGCCCTTTAGATAAATAATGGCATCATTTACATGCACCAATTCATATTCTAGGTAGATTTGGGTTTCGAAAAATTGAGGTTAATTAATACAATTAAACTCATAATAAGCTAGATATAGATTAAATAAAGGGTTATCGATGTTTTGTAACGAAATAAGAGTCAAAAATAGTGATTTAAGCGCACGAAACTATTTATCAAGCATGCCTCATTGGTTAGGTTACGTTAACAAATTGATCACTTAATGCACTAGCATGTGATAGTCGTCAACTAGGAAACGTGCTTGAAAATCTCTCGAAGTCATTAAAAGACATGAATTTTATTTTACTTGTATAAATAACTAGATAGGCGATGTGTAAGAAAAACATTCGCTGTACTCGAGGCCAGAATAATAAAGGCCAAAGCCTGTACTAAAGTAGACAATTTATTTATGTTCCACTAATGTCTTTTTCTCCGGAGAGGTATGACGTGCATTCCAGAAGGACTACGCATAATTACCAGATCTAATTGGTGAGATTACAAATTCTTGGTTTGCATTTTACCCCAGACCTTCGTTGGAGTTTTCATATTACTTATGTTAACATTTTCCCATTCTATCAAGCTTTTATTCGATCAAAAAACATTAATAGAACTATCTTATATGAGAGGGAACTACAGCACCAAGCAACCGGAAGTTTCACTGGATCACCTCTAGATGTTGCACGCCACGTGCCTTCGAAATTGTGCTTTTAATGTAATTGTTCGAATATAAAATGGAGTTTTATCTGTTCCTCAGCTCACTCGGACATTGGAGATAAAATATAATTTAACGACAGAAATGAAGAAGCATGCTAAGAGATTAAGATTATTAAATATGGATGCATGGAGATATAAGCTGCTTTCTAAAATGCGCATTGTGACAGTGATGCAGACATACGATACTTTCAAGGACGTTTTGAAATGTTAGACGATGCTTACAATCTTTTTTGTAAATCTGTACCAAAATGTTAAAAATCAATTGCAACAAGATGCAATGAATGAGGTTGATCAGATTCCATAAATGATTGTTGGTGTTGAATTTTGCGTTAATTTTAAGACACCGTTTAATGGAACATTCTGACAAAAAGTTCTAACAAAACGCCACTTCAAACAAGACAATGAACCGAAGTCTTGAACTTGAAAGAAATGTTTAGAAATTGAGTTGTCAATACAAAACTTTTCCGAAAGAAATCCCAAAATAAAGAAGTTTATGGATAGTATGTCAACGTACGTTTACGAGCTGGAGAAAGCATTCCAACTGAAATAATATTCTTTGAAGGTTTATACCAAAGAGGTGGAAGATCCTCTCGAATTGAAGCGGAATATACGTACGTAAACAGAACATGTATTCCAAGCATTTGGCCCGTCATAGACCGAATTTTGGTGAAAGACTTCAGGATGTTCCAGGACAAAGTACAAACAGACCATGCAGCTATGTTTTGCAATTACTTGCAAATTACAATCATGCCTCGTCATATTACAACCTTGACGCAAACAACATGATTCGTGACATGTTCAATTTTCACCTTATACATTAGGACTGGCATTCTATAGTGTTGACGAAGCAGAGGGAAATTAAGAATCGGAACATTGACCCGATGACAATGCGAACTACAAAATGGGATCGAAATATAATACATATGTGAGTAACTCAATGGGACATGGCTTATTTAACTTCTACTTTCATAAGTAAATCCCTTTTCTTGGTAACGCTAAAAAAACTACGAATAAGTGACTTCCAAGTTTCTACGGTGAAGGGCATGTCCTAATGAGAAGCCAAAAGATATGACCTACGGCCATTGAAGTGGAAATATTAAGGAAAGAACCAAACCAGGGCAATACAGAGAAGAAGAAGAAAACCTAAGAACCCCGAAAGGAAAGGCGAACCAGAAAAACACGAAGAGAGGATGTGTTAGAGGTTAAAACTCCAACACTGTTACTTTACACTTAATGCAATGAAATTATTCAAGTTGTGACATAAGTCGCAGTACTCTACTCCTGTATTGGGACTTACATTTAAAATATTGATACAATTTGAACGCCAAAATGTATACTATTTTTACCGAATCAATAACTATTCATTCATTAAAGTAGTCGGGCAACAAGAAACAGTTGTGCTTACCAATACTGAGAGTTTACACCAAAAAAACGTAGTGTGTTCTGCTCTGTGGAAAACAAGTGTTTTAGGATATTGGCGATAAACAAATTTAGGGATGCTTAAAGAAATGGAAACGAAGGTAAGACGGGCAGCAAAAAGAGCATTTTAAATATTTAGAATGAAAATAAAGAATTGAGAGGGTGTAAACCAACAAGATTCGGATTAATACGAACGAAGCTATAGTGAAGAACACTTCTTTCAAAATTTCAATTTCATTTAGCAATGCTTCTATCGTATAGGAGTAAGGTTTTCTTCCAAACCCTGAACAACAGGCCACAAATATGTTTAGAAAGAAAACTATATAATGAATTTGGATTATAATTTGTTAACTAGTCATATCTTGAACTACCCAAGCAGCATGTTGCTTACCAGATATACAGGGAGTACGATCCAAAATTATGGATTTATCAAGTATTTTACTGCGTCCTTACGAAGATATTATGCTTATTATAACATGGTAAAAGCTGCCATTAGAAGAGATGTGTAGTACATGAGTATCTGAAATAAAATAAGCAGATTCTGCTTTCCTTCAATGAATACCACCTTTCAGCACACAATTCCTAATTCTATTTTCCTATACAATGCCTAGACGACTTTGGGTTTCTTGCCAGTATTTGAAGAAATAGGTTTGGTATGATAAAAACTACGGCCCTGCCTTAGTCATCTCACTATTTATGCATATGCACATATCTACGTGTACAATAAACGCCAAACGTTACCCATAGCCAAACATTAATTCCAAGCACAATTTCACTACAAAACTAAATGAAAAAAAATACACCCTGTGCCCTAGTGCTTATCAGTTACATTCAAAAAAATACATTCTTGGAACTCTGGGGGAAGTACACCTACCTATACTACATATGTACACCTTTCGACAAAGGTGTATGCCCGCGACGTGGCCCGCATCGTACCGCTCCAAACAGCTATGAAAGTCGGGAAATAAATGTTTATTTAATATGTGCTGTTATCAGTAAGCAAAGGTAAATACACGGTTAATACATACATATACCACCGGCTTTATCAGAAACTCTAGCAAGGTGGTGGTGGAAATAAGGGGATATCTAAAAAAAAAATACTTTTTTGTTTTCTTATCTACATATTGATTTTTTGATAAAAACGTGTGCGGTGGCAGGAACTCATAATGCACCACACATAAAATGTTGGTACCATCTTCTTTTGGCATTTATTTCCACCATTTGGTTTGCTAAGCACAAAATTCACTATTGCACGACCATAGCGACATCCTAAATCCCGAACACACGGCTATATGGTGATCACTTTTGCGATTGCATACTCTTTCTATCGGTGTACAAATATTGACATAAGGATAAAAAAAATAAAGCGAATATACATATGTACGTTTAGTTTGGTTGGCTATTCGTTGGTTGGTATATTCGTTTTTTTGTTTGGATAATCATTGTTATTGTTTCTAGGAAATGATTTTATGATCAGGACTTACGTGTAAAATGAAAAATGGAACTATGTACATACATACAAATACATATCTTTAGTTATGCTTAAATTCTTACAAACTGAAAAAGAAAAATTAACTTACCGACTTGGATGACTTGCCACCACTGCTCTCGCTTGTCTCAGAAACTCTGCTTTGCAAATCAGCAATCTGCTTTCGTAATGTAGCAATCTAAAATTATAAACAACAAATATATGTATCACTAGTTAATGTAGAAAATTGCATGAACGGAAAAGTATTGATTTTAAACGCAACGATATCATTACTGAAATCTGTTACTAAATTTGCGTAAAATTATGTCAAGGCTCAGGTAATTAAGTTTGTGTTGCCTAGTGCAACAATGGAAATATATTTTTTTCATTATCACCTGGTGCACCTGTACCAGTGCTGTATAATTTTATTTTAAGTATGAGACAACCTGTTCAACACTCTATGAATAATGGTACACATTTTTATTTTATAGATGCGACGAATTTCAATGTCGAATTATTTAAAAAAGTTTTCAATTCTACCCAAATTTGTTTAACTCAAAGAAGATCGTGTTAGAATAATTGATATAAAAATACGAACATTAAAGTTGCATTTTTAAACATTTAAAATAAACAGCAAAACTATAAAAATAAAGTGAAAAAAACAGTTGTACATACTTGTATCTTTATGCATTTCGTTTACCAGCCACTCCGGATTGAAAATAAACAATTAAAAACACAGACAAGTCACAAACTATTGAAAATAGGAGGTATAAAACTCTTTCACAATTTGTATGCATATGCTGCAATAGAATAGCTATTATATGTACCTTGTACTTTTATGTGAAATAATATACAAACACATTTTGACCTGAATGCAGCATAGAAGAGCTCTTGTCGCGTTTGTCAATTAATTGACAATTAAAACAGTTCAATTAGAGAAACGATCTGCTTATGAGTGGTCCAGACAATGAAAAACTAAAACCAATAAGCTATATAATCTCCCATCCTTTCCAAATAATAATAACTATCCTAAAATGAGGATTTTCTCCTTTACGGTGCTACATGTATACATATCTTTATGAGGTCAAGCAATCTACCATTAATCGGTGGGTTTTTTCAGATGCAAGCTGAGCATTTTCGATTTTGTCATTTGTTTAAGGTAGAAAAGAATCAAGGTTCGAATCTCAGAAAATATCAAATAAAAAACTTTTTTACGAAATTTGACCGAGAGGGCCTTTTGAAAAACAAAAAACATCTGAGCAACCACTTAGAAAATAGTGTTCTTATTGGCAAGTCAGCACCAGCTTTAAAGCAGTTCATTTGTTCTAACAGTTCAATCAGACTGTTTTTATAATATGTATTTTTCCAAGATGTATGCAACGTACATGTATGTATGTTTGTTTGTCCCCTTTAGCAGCCAGATGAAAGTTGAACGCCCTACCAATAGAGCAATACACTGCCAAGTTACACAAGTTAAAACCTTTCATAAACTACCTAGAGGTATTGCTTGACCAAAGTCTCAACTTTAGGGAGCACCTAACTCATACAAGTGTGAATGCCATTTGGCTGTTGTCGCATTATCCGGGATAAAATAGATTGCAGTAAGTCAATCCTCATGTACCCAGCCTTTGTATGACAGCCCAAAACATGTACAGAAGGATAAATCAAATCTACTCATAGAAGAGCATTCCGCGGAATAAACTGTGCATACAGATGGCTATCGTGGAATCTAATAAGTTTATTAGTCGCGCGATGTCCATATGCATATAATGCCAAAACATGCCTCTACGAAAAAAATGCCTTGATTTACAAGACTGTAAAGAGTAACGGGACAAAACATGCAAAATTGTACTCTTTAAGCTCATAACAAAGCAAAATCCATGTGTTGTATGCGCCTCTATATTTGGAAATGTATAACACGATTGCCAGATATGATCTTGCTTACCTATACCACTTCAAAAAATGGACCAGGACTTAGTTCTTCAAAACCATTTGTGTTGTACGTGTCACATTCTTCACTCGACTGTTTAATGTCGAGTCCAAAGGCCAATTTTTGATGATTTGAGAAACTTTTTTTCACAACATTCATGATGTGTGATGTGTGTTACATTTTAACGAGAGGTGGGACCGTGAAAGAACTTTTGATGTTGTCTACCAATAGAACTCGAACACCTCGTTCAGAAGTCGAACGGTCTTATCCCTGAACCAAGACATCCACTTTTTACTATTGCGACGAATAATATTACTGGGCTTCATAATTAGCCTGTTTCACACATATCCAGCATCGTTGGTAGTTCTTCCTATTCAAATCAAGACATCATTGGAAAAAATTTCATACATAGCAGAGAATTATGTATCATCAACATACAATGTTATTTATATTATTGATTCATAGAAAACATGTACATACATCACAAGGAAATGAAAAGTAATATAAAGCTGGATAGTGACTATTGACGTTAGTAACAAGCAGACAAATGTAGATTACAACTAAGAAAGTATATCAACTGAAGCTTGAGTCAAGTTAGTCAATATTCGTTTGGACCTTAAAGTTCTCAACAGAACATCCTAAATACTAATAGTACAATTTGACATCTAGATAGAGTCGTAATCTAAGTTAACAAATTATTAAAGAGATGTAGAACAATCTAGTTAGAATTCTGTCGCCAGCAGAACGTGGATACTTATGGGATTCTAATTGGATATTGTACTTATTCTTATAAAAATTTATTATAACTCCCAGCAAAACAGTTTAATGGTTATTTCTTAACTATCAACTTAATTTTACACTCGCACCTAAATTTATACTGTATACTTCTGTACAAAACTGTGAACAATATCTTAAGACGCAGTAAACAGGTCAATTTTAACAAAATGCATAAATGTCCGAAGAGTTAGGTGCATTTTTTCATCAATTGTTGACTCTAATACAAATGGTACCACGAAATAAAATTTTATTTCCAAAGGTTTACACCCAATGGATTTCATCTTCAGAATACAAAAAGAAAACAACAAAATTTCACCATCTAGCTATAATTACAAAATAAACAACAACAAATGAGAAAGGTATAGGTACACATTTGTCTCGTTGCGAAACAAAATGGAATCTATTGTTACATTCGGAAGAAATCACAAAATACCTCAACATCCCTTTCCGTGCAAATCTTTGTCAATTCTTCACATTGTGTCTGGGCTTGTTCCAATGCTTCGATGGTGGATATAGCCTCCGCCTCTAGGTTAGCATCGGCTAGCACTTCTTGGGCCAAATTCGATAATTGCCCTTTGATGGTGTTTAGACCACTGTTGAACCATGCCATCTTTTTTTTTTAATTTAAACAATTCACATTAGGATACTGGTTGAAGAAAACATAAATTTACAAATAATGAACATAAATTTAACAACAAATTGTCGTGACGTTATAATCTAGACAAGTTGGCAAAAATATTTTTGATATTTTCGTTTTTTTGTATTCTTAATCAGCTGAGTGTCAAATGTAAAAAAATTGACAGACGAACTTGAAACTAAAGAGCAGACGTCATAGGGTTGTTCGTTTGTTCGATTTGGATGATAGAGACTTGCTATGGGAGAGGTGAGTATAGGCTTAATTGGGACGGGTGGGGAATATTTAATTTAAATTACACGCAACTACAAGTTACTGCAGGAACAGGTACAATTCATAAACCAAGAAATAATAATATGAATTGTTAGAGCCGGGATAACTTGTGGCACGTCGAAGCTTCAGTTATATTTAAAGCATAAGTTACCCACTCTGACTTCGGTGCAAATGCTCATTTCTAGATATTGTGGAAAATATTATTTCTTTGGTTAAAGTCCCAAACGTGAGTAGTATACAAGGCACGGAGAAAATTTCTGTGAAACGAACTGCACCGAGTCGCAGATAATATGTCAAGTCCATATTATCAAGTTCTCATTTTTTCGACGATTGTAGTTACTTACTTATTCTTAATCAGTAGGTAAAAACAACTGGAATCTAAGTGATGGTATGTGAAACTTCCAAGTATTCTTAGTTGTAGTTGCTTGATATTTTTAGTCATACAAAATTTTGGATTTACATAATAATATTCTTATGGTTGCATTTATAGCGTTAGTATTGAAATTCGAACTCGAAATTTTACTATAACTTCGCATTAGTGAGAAATTAAGAAATCTTCCAGACTTCCATTATACGCGCTCGTTGATAGACAAGCTGCTTTTTATGCTCTTATGTCGAGCATATCAATAATCTGTGTATAATAAAGGCAAGAATCAATATGGAGGCTAGCATCGTAGAATTTCTTTGAAAACGAAGATACTTAGCCATCGAAGCAACTTTCACGCAAGTAGAAAGCTTTTGGAAGTCGAATCACTAAAACGATGTTTTCGAAAATATGGGGAGGAAATATGACATATAAGTACATCGATGAACATATTGACATACATATATGTATGTATGTACATCCCGGGACATATGGACTTCAAGGAATCGAAAGGCCCGTTGAGGTAGCGAGAACTGGCTCAGAATCAAGTGACATCCCAACGGGTAAGTCAGTCCTACCGGCCATTAGCCTCCTTTTCTTTAGGATCCCTAGCATGACTCTTCTCCTGTCGTGCTTCGAAGCCAAAAAGCTTTTGTCTTTTAATAGAACACAGGAAACCATACATATCGGCGTTCTCACAGGTCAGAAACCAATGGCGGCCCACCTCAGCAAAATGGGATTCAACAGAGGTGGGCAACACTAACGTGGAGGAAGACACAACACACTTTCTCTCCGAATCCCCAAGTCTCAGCGGAATCAGACACCAAACCTTCAGGAAAATATTTTTTAACCAACTCTGCGAACTTTAACCACCCTTTAACCACCTTAAAATTCATAACGAGAATGGTTTGGTTCAGTTGGGCCGCTCCACCATGGACTAACGAGTCAAAATTTCTGTTTTTATAGTCCTTCACTTATCCCGGGGAAAACAATAGATTCGTCGAGATCCGAGTGAGTCTCGTCCCTCCCCACGATATTGCAGTCCAAACCTAACCTAAGGTGAACCCGTTCCGCTCCAGTTTTAGTCCATTAATTGGGTAGCATTTGTAAATTGACCGCCATTATTACAAAAAAAACGTTTGAGTCGATATCTACGATATATTTGAAGGATTTTCTGCCTGAACCGTATTTGGAATGAACAGCTTCACCATTCAATAACGATAGTGTTGTAGGACGACCGTACACGAAAGTACGTTGTTTGACGCAACAGTTTGATGGTTCCCAGGGCCTGTCTTCTCATAGCCCTTCATGTAATATTCTTTTACACGAATGGAAAGAGCCTACTCTTTACTGCCGTATCCGAAGGGCAATTTGTTACATATTTGAGAAGCTTTTCCACGACAGTTGTATTCTCAGATGTTTATCAGAAGCTCACGAGAAATGCGACCGTGAAAGATAGTGTATGTGTTGTCTAGGGATTGAACGTGGAATCGCTTGCTCCGTAGTCCAAAGCACTAGCCACTTGAGCCAAAATGCCCACCGCATAATCGCTTTATTCTTCCTTTCTTACTTACTTATGTACCATTTCTAATTGTCTTCTTAAGATAGGCATTTTAGTATCGGCAATAAAACAACTAAAAATGCAACTTACACATAAACCTTTATTATCTATTTGCTACATAAGTTGTCCGAAATACTTTACATTTTTTCGATTCAGTGCCAATGATTCCCATTGGACTACAAACAAATCAGCAATGGGAAGTAGAATCCTTCCCGTAAGAGATAAAGTTTTCACTCGACAAAAACTTTCCACAAATACTATTTTTGTGTTTGCATCTATCACACGAAGGAATCGATATAGAGCTGCAACCAAGCATATTGGCACACACGTCCCTGGTCCATTGCAGAGGATCATTTGTGGCTTATCCCGGAATAGAATGTAAAAGCAAAAAATTACGGCCCATAGAGTAGTAAAGACCGAAGTTAAGTAACTTTGATTTACTTGCCGACTTCTTGGAATTTCCACGAATTGGGGAATAGTATTTAGGTCCAGGCAATCCGCTAGCTTCCTTCGGCTGGTATCATCGGTTTTCGCCACTACAAAGTGACAATTTGGAGCTTCTTGCAGGCTGGCAATAAAGAATTTAACAATCTCACACATCTCTGCTGTATGACCACCAGATCCGAGGACGATATAAGTTCCATATTTATGAAGATCTTCCATAAAAAATATTGTTTCTCCTTTCTTCTACAACCAAGGATTTTTTGTATTTGCTTATCATTTGGGTAGTGAAATGACACATGCATTAAGACGTCAGAATTGAGTGGTGAGTTTTTGTTTGTTGTAAGAAGAAATGTATTTGGTTCTGGATGTGTTCGAAAGCTGTTGCAGAAGGTGTCTCAAAAAAATGATACTAAGTTCGTAAATGTATAGTGTAAATATCAATATCTTTGATTACAGTGCGCAGTAATTATTAAAGAACATGACGAAAGTTTTGATACTCATTTATGTGAGATTGGCTTGGAAATATGCATAGCACATTGTTTATTGGGGTATTTTAGGAACTTGTATTGGCGAGAAAACGTATTAGTAAGAAGGGAATAGATTAATTTAAGTTCATAAAAAAATTTAGACGTTGGATTGGAAAGTTAAAGGCTTAGAAGAGGTAATCAATTTCTAATCACATTCTTCTTCACAAACGTGAAAAAAAAACTTTAAGGTTTCGTCTGGGATCGAACAAGGAACGTCTCGGTCCATAGTCCAACGCACTAACCACTTGAGCCACTGTGCCTACACCACATTTGACACCAACAACTGAAAGCTAATGAGCATGCCAATAAATGCCCTAAACTAAATATTATAAAAACAAAATTTATAATGTGTACTGCATAATGTATTAAGCAAGCCTATCAGTGATGAATAGGTAGTGCTACCGGTTACATCATTCTCAAGAATGTCAATAGGTGTTCATTAGGGCATAGCTTGTCATATTGAAATGGAGTTGATTGAACTAAAGCATTTTTCAAAAAGATATAATTAGTAATTTTTCAAAACAACTTATTTTGCTGGATTTTTATATGTTTATTGTTTTTTTTTCCTTTTATCTTGTTTATAGCATTTATTTTTAGTGAATTTATAACATCTGTATCTGAATGCAGTCATTTGTCATGATGTACTTATTTTATAGAAGCAACAATTTTCAGAAACGAACTTATCTACCGGCTGAGTCAATTTTTTTTTTGACAATCAAAAGATCAATAAAGCGCTTTGTAGTTTAAGAAATATTTGCATCACTAATAATTTAACAATGGCTTCTATATCATATTCGCAAAATGGAGCCTGGCAAGAACTGATTATCGCCCTGAACAAGAACATTATATTTGTGAATCCCGATGATATGCAAATCTACAAGGAGATTACCATTCCCGAGGACCTTACAAAATGTGGTCTGGTCGAAAGCCATGCGGATGATGATACACCCACCACTACACCAAAGATCGCCCCCCAACCGCCCCTCGTTCAACATGTTCAACTTTCTCCAAATGGGCTACTCCTAGCCGTAACATGTTCGGGACAAAAAGCCTTACTCCTTTACCAGTGCAGGCCAGAGCACGCGAAGCTCATTTCCGTTAGAAGCCTGGCCAGGGCATCAAGTGCTATTAGTTTTTCAGCTAACGCTAAGCTTCTCTTAATAACGGATAAGACCGGTGATTGCTATCTCTTCGACTGTGAAAAACTGCAAGAACCTGGAAAATTAATACTTGGTCACCTTAGCGTTGTGTACGATGTGTTGTTAACACCCGATGAAAAGTACATAATCACCTGTGATCGCGATGTTAAGATACGGGTGAGTAATTTTCCTAATTGCTACGACATTGAGTGCTACTGCCTAGGGCACAAGGAATTCGTTTCTGCCATAAAACTACTGCCAAACGATAGTGAAGTTCTAATCTCCATTTCTGGAGATGAAACAATCAAATTGTGGAAATACAGAGAAGGAACCAAAATCTGCGAATTTAAGTTACCAGCTCCAGCAATCAAATGTACAGCTAGACAGGTTAGCGAGAATGTTTCGCATTTAGCTGTGCAGCTTTATCAACCAAATGAAAGTGTTTTCGTTTATGAAATTATCAAAGATGACCAAGAGTTTCACATCAAGGAGATCGCTCGTTATCGTTTCGATTCAACCATCGTCACTGGTGTCTGCTATGCTGGGGAACGACTTTATATCGCAGGAGTTAAAGATGAGCATTTTGTCATTGAACTGGTCGGGGTACAAAAGACCGAAATGACTACAAACGTTCTCTCGATGATCAGTGAGTATTTCAAGAATGACACACTCAGTCCGGACGATGTTTCGGGGTGGTTTAAGAAGAACTACGACAACGTCACTGAGTACTATGAACGGAAAAAGCGACGTATCGAGGAGAAGACCACAAAGAGCGATGACACAGCGTAAACGCCTGCATTTAGGTTTAGTAGATAAATTTATTTTTTATTGAATAAAAAAAAAGTAATTCACAATGAAGTAGATTTCTATTCTTTCGATTCCTACTTTGAAATATTTTCTGCTTATACTGGCTTGTAGTCGAGTTTGCTTTCCAGCTTTTTATTGTCAGAGACCTTGCGCACAGCTTTCATGAAGTCCTCCTGGATGACATATTCACGTTCAGCTCTGGAATAAAAAAAAAGTTTAAGTTTGATAAGAAGGTAAGTGTACAGAGGTTTTAAAGTAATAGGTTTGTCGACACGAAAAAGTCCAGAAACGATGGGGTTGTGAACGAAATGACATATTAAATCACATATTAATGATCTCGATGTAATTGTTCAAACTGCTGAACCGTATTGTTTTAGCCTGACGAGACCTGCTTACACAAAGCTTAGAAGTTCGGAGTGATCGAGTTAGGTTGCCAACAATGAACAAAGTACAACACAGTGCATTCATTTTTAAAAAGTAGACTACCAAGAACAAAGGCAACATCAGCTGCGCACTTCAAAGCCCCGATGACATCATTGAGGTTAAGGAACAAATTCTCTGCGATCTTAAAGGAAACATAAGAATCGACAAGACTTTTTTAGGATATCCTCATAACAATGAAATTAATGAAGTGTCCTATATCATTAGCTGCTGATTCTTGTAAGAATTTCATAATTTTGCAAACAAAGTAGAGCTAATGTATCTAATAGACTACGATTTGATTGCATAGTCCACCACAATAGTTTATGCGCAATATATAAGTCTTCCGTAGTAGGCTTGTGTAGTTCACGAATGAACTAGTTCAGAAAAGAGCTCTAACAAATGAACTAGTTTCCAATGGCATTTTATTTTATAGTTCATTTAGTTCAGCAGTAAAGCAAGCTGAGGTAGGTATACTCTGCATACAAGTATTTCAGTACAAGTATATAAGAACAACTCACAACTGTCCTTATCGTTAGCAGATTGTTACATATAAAGTTTCCAACTGATCTAAGAAGAATGAAGTCATGAAGAACACTTAATGAACTTATAGGCATAGTAGTTGATGTGTCGCAAGTTTTAGATTGCTGTTATGGCTTTACTGTTGACTACGCCAATTGATAAGAGTTAAGTTGGAACACTCTCGAAGTCTAGCTCATGAATGCTAATGTAGTCAAAATAAGAAGTGTTTTGTTATTGTGTTTTCAATGTTTTGTATACGACTTTGATTTATTCTTTCATTATTTTTGCCTATATAGCGGCTGGTTTGACCGTCACCTCATAGAACCGATTCCAAGCCTTTTTCTCTGTGTTTGAAAGTAACTTTCTCTTCTCATTGTTGTGACATTAATGAACAAAAATGAATTATTTTACCTTTTGGATCGCTGTGAGTGCTATCACACTGTTTTCGTAATTTGTATTTAAACGAGGGACAAAAGGTTTGCTTTTATGACTCAAATTGGTTAGTGCCATGGAACCTAACGACAGTAAAATAAGTTCCTACTTACCTAATTGCAAAAAGACCAGCTTCAGTGCAGACGTTACGCAAATCTGCGCCATTGAAATTGTCCGACAGCTTGACGATCGCTTCATAATCGACTTCACCGTGTTTAGCGATGGGGGCAGCATGAATTTTCAAAATCTCCAATCTGTGTACATATTCTCAAATGTGAATCGATTGTTAGACAAATTTTCATTTCATTGCTTACCTAGCTTGTTCGTTGGGCAGTGGAATCTCAATTTTCCTATCTAAACGACCGGGACGTAATAATGCCGGATCCAGAGTATCAGGCCGATTGGTGGCCATGATCATTTTTACCTGACCCAGAGAATCAAAACCATCCATTTGGTTTAACAACTCCATTAGTGTTCGTTGAATTTCACGATCCGCAGAGGTTCCTTCGGAGAACCGGCGACCACCAATAGCATCGATTTCATCCATGAAAATAATACAAGGCTGATGGTCTCGAGCGTAGTTGAACATCTCCCGAATAAGACGGGCACTCTCACCGATGTACTTGTCTACAATTGCACTGGAAACGACTTTCAGGAAGTTTGCGTCTAACTGAGAAGCTACAGCACGAGCAAGTAAAGTTTTGCCGGTACCAGGAGGTCCGTAGAGCAAGCAACCCTTTGGTGGGGTAATACCCACACGTAAGAACAACTCCGGATTGAGCAGGGGCAGTTCAATCACCTCACGAAGTTCACGAATTTGCTCTGACAAACCACCGATAGCAGAGTATTTTACCTCGCCAGGGTCTTCGTGAGACATATTATAGACCAAAGGATCAACCTCCCTTGGCAGGTAACGCATGATAGTTAGCGTGGTCATGTCCAGTGCGACACGAGTGCCTGATTTCAGCTTAGTTTTGTCCAATTGACGACGGCATCCGACAACATAACGTGGTCCATTTGTTGCTTTCACGATGACTGCAATATAAAATACATATTAATCGTGTCTGCGAATACTTTTGCAACAGAATTCCTTACATTTATCCTCCGTGAGCTGTTTCAAGACTTCGCCAACTATTTGTCCCACACTCTGTAGTGCCTTCAGGTCGTTCTCAGATTTATCGTATTGTTTGGTGAGTTCTTTAATCTCCTCACGTTCTATGGAAGAAAATTAATTTACATTATATTTAGTTTCTTTGTCCGTCGAAGTTTTGCAAATAGCCGCATTTTGTTGCTGCTAGAACCTTACTTTCTTTTAGCCTGGATTCGACTTCTTTGTGTTCCAGAAGCTTTTTACGGTATTCGAAAAGACCCTTTTCTCGAACTCCATCAGCTGGAACAGAACCGGTAGTCATTTTTTGAGTTTTTATTAAACTTTTTGATTGGAAATAAGTAGAACCAATATGGAGTCAGCAAAATTACGAAGCGATTTTTGGTCTTTGGCTGTCAATTTACGTTGCCGGTGAAGTTGGACGTAATTGAGTCGATGCGTTCGTTAGGTGGGTAATAATGCGGAGGTAGTGGGTAATAAGTGAGTTCAGAGGAAAATTAATAAATTATTTGGTGCATAAGTAGTCAATAAGTTAATACGTTTATCTTCTTTCAAGCAAAACAATAATAATAATAATACACACGTTTATTTTAATTATCTTTCGTATTAAAAAGAAACGAAACAACATGCAAAGCTTTCGTTAAACTCAGTTTGCACGGTATATTGTTTATGTTTGAGTCGTAAATGGTGTTCTGTTTGGTTATGATGAATCGTAAACCGTATGATTTTAAAAGTATAAATGTGAAAGCGTGCATTAAGCACTTTCCCTACTGAGTTATTTGGCACCGTCTGGTAGCCATGAATTGCATTGACAGTTGACGGCTGATACAGGATAATGTAGAGATCCATGCTATCAGTTCGTACTATTCGGTTTATATATGGCTATTTCCATCACATGTTCAAGTATTTAGTGATTTTAATTCCGGAGCGAGGGGTTCGACATTCGATCCCCAGAGAATAACTAAACGTTTTTTACGACACTTAGACGGCAATGGGAAAGAGCCATAAAGAGTATCATATCGCTGTTCGAGTTTTAGACGGGCGGTCAAAACTAATTTGACTAATTGATTATGACTAAAAATAAATAATGCGAAAGGTACGTTTTATTATTCGTGCAGTATTTTTTTTTAAAATATATCAAACTATGTGAAACACTTATCGGAGCGGATATTTCACCATTTCCTCAGGTTTGAACATTTTAAGGACATCTAACATAACTAAAATAAATGGAACGTAAAATATATATTCTTCTAAAAGGCGATTTCACCAAAAAAAGCGTCAGTAAATGGTCTATGTACTGCATTTCATTTCTGTTTTAGATTTTACTCATCACTAGCACCATTGTTTAGACATTAAATAGTCATACATCAAGATTTTGTACAATATTAGCTAGAATTCAAAAGTATGCTCGATGTTATTAGCTGAATTTTAACATTCAAAATACAAGAGGACTTCTGGGCATTCTACGGTCCATTTCTACATTGATTTATATAACAAGCTAATAAATAATTATAATTTTTGAAATTAAACTGACTTCCTTTTTTCTTCGCTAGCTGGAATTCAAAAGTATGCTCGATGTTATTAGCTGAATTTTAACATTCAAAATACAAGAGGACTTCTGGGCATTCTACGGTCCATTTCTACATTGATTTATATAACAAGTTAATAAATAATTATAATTTTTGAAATTAAACTGACTTCCGTTTTTCTTCGCCACCTAGCGGAGTGTTTCTTTGAGTCTGTCTAGACAGTTCGCTTTGGAAAGGTACTTAAAAAACAAAAGAGAGATTGATGATGGTGCTATTGCGTACGAGATTTTCTACTAAGTAACCTCGGTGGGCGCCGTGGCTCAGTGGTTAGTAAGTTGGACTATGGAGCAAGGGGTTCGAGATCGAATCCCAGTCGGGGAACACCCAAACATTTTTTCACGGCCCCAAATCTCGCGAGCGTCCTGAGAAAGCTTCTCAAATAACAAACTCCCCTTCGGATAAGGCATTAAACAGCAGGCCCCTTTCATTCGTGTAAAGAATATAACACGCACAACACGAATGGTTGTGAGACGCTGGGCCCTGGGTCCCATCGACCTGTTGCGCCATTTATATACGCTACTGAATAAATGTGGAAATATGAAATATATAAACTCATTATGCGGTTTAATTTTGGGTCAGTATTGTTCAAAACAAGTAGGTTTACAAAGCTAAGCTTATTCGGAACATAAGATTTGGTGTTGAAAAATAAGGAATGCTGTAATATATATAATCATCTTTTCAAACTTCATACTATAAACTAGGCAAAAAGAAAATGAACAACTTGTTATAATGCACAACGTACTGTTCCTCGGAAATTGTATTCTCAAAAGTATGATGTGCGACTACCATACATACATAAGCTTATCAATGCGCGGTATACTTAAAAATGTGCATCAACTCTTTTATGTGCGATTCATTTATAACGGTTTCGAATATCTACTTCAAAGTCTGATTGACGTTTTTGTAAACCAATTATGTAAACTAATGCAGACAATTTAACTTAAAATTCATTTAATTATGTATTTGAATAGAACTACGGTTGCTAAATTTTCAAATGTTTTTCGTTGGTTAAATTTTCTATCTACTACGATAATCTTTCAAAAGCTTATCTTTAAATTCATAAAAGTAACATCCATCTTGTTCATAAAATGAACCAAAAGGACCTTCTCCCATATGGTTACAACGAAGTCCTGCGCAAAGCGAATAAAAACAAAAAGTTATTGGAAATCTTAAGCTTTTCTCTCTTACACTGGAAAAGAATAAGAAAATCTAAAATACATTACACATTTTCCGGTAGTGAAATTACTGTCGCAGGATTATTTTGAATCCAGTAATACTATCACCACCAATCAGCATTTCCTCGACTGTTGTTAGTCTGAAGCGATTCCTTGAGAGTGTAGCGCTTTTCCTCCCTAGCGCGGCATCAGTTTTCAGTTTCAGTTTAAGTTTAATATCGTTTTCGCCTCTTGGTATTCTGCATTTTTTGAACAAAAGTAATTTTTATCATTATTTCGAAACACATTGTTCCTTTCCTTCTTTTTGTTATCTATATTTATACATAGCATAGTATTTTATGAATTTATTGAGATAAAATCAGGATATCCAATATGTGTCCTTACACATAAAAGGATACTCTTTTCGCACGCGAAAGGAAAATCGATTACAACAGTGTACCGTAGTTATTTTGGCCACCCCTCTTTGGGTTGAGAGTTTTACGCGCACGTATATTTCGGTTAAGTGGATTTCCTCGTTGGAGAGCCATCATCAGCAGCCTAGGAAATATGTACGAGTATTGAGGAGAAATCTGCTTAAAATTCAGCTGCTAACGTTTTAATAGATCTGGAAGCTTCGTCTGAGATACACACTTGGGATCTTGCATTTTAGTTGTGTTCAACCATCTTCTAACCAAATGACTTAGTGTTAATTCGGTTATTTTAATTTTTTGGGGGATATAGTTTCCATTAACTATCAAAGTAAATATTTCTTATTCTCATTTTGAGAACGTTAATCTTCAAAAAGGGTGGAAACAAAGTGTGTAAATTCAAATCAACGGGTCATACGTATGCACATTTGTACATAGTGGTTTTATGTGATATTTTATAAATCGGTTTTCATAATTGTTAAAGAATTATTCTAGAGAGTGGTGAGTTTCCTGTATTTGCAGTATTTTAATATATTTGAAAAATACTACTCAAACTAATGCAAAGACCCCACCCACGAATCGTTGTAAAGGATAAAAAGGAAAAAGTTCCTCTCACTCATATACTAAAAGAAAGGCATATCAATGTATATAATGTAGTTAGCACTGGAAGGATAGTGTTGTTGTACCATTTGGTGATATTTGTCGTGAGAGTGTCAGTGAATCTGATAAATGCCGGCAAACCTTTTTTGCGGCCGGCTTTCACTCTCCTAAAATTACTATATGCTGTTTTTCCCTTGAAAAATAATTTCCAAAATCATAGAGTTCGTTGAGTTTAGCTTGAAACAAGTGACAAATTTTTAGTGGTTCTTTAATTTAGATTTTCAAAATTTTTTGTGTCTTTTTAGGTTTAATTTTCTTTATTTTTCTTTCCAAAAATTTTAAAAAGTAATATATAAGTACATACTTAAAGCTACCACAAAACATGCAATGTCAACCGTTTTTATTTTTATATTATTTGCAGCATCGCGTCTCCCTGTTTCTGTCACACATTTTGTTTATTAAATTACCGCATTCGTCCAGTTAGTGAATCTGCACGACAATCAGAGCCCATAAACTCGGAAAAAGCAGAGAAAGCAATATTTTAACAGACCCTCCTCAACTTTACCCATACAATATCTTTTACTACTTCTCTATATATACAAATTAAGCGAAATAGTGATGATGACAAACGGAATGGCGGAGAATGCCCAACAGAATGGACGCGCCGGTTCAATCGGAAGCGGTCAAGACGACACTAAAACAAATCTGATAGTAAATTACTTACCACAGACGATGACGCAGGAAGAGGTTAAGTCATTGTTTTCCAGCATCGGAGAGGTAGAAAGCTGCAAACTGATTCGGGATAAAGTTACGGGTAAGAAAATAAAATATTTCTTTTTTGGGAAATATTTCTCTAAGGATGTGTATTTTTTTTGTTTTTTCTAGGACAAAGCCTCGGCTATGGCTTTGTAAACTACCAGAGATCCGAAGATGCTGAGAAAGCAGTGAGCACATTTAACGGTCTCCGTTTGCAGAACAAGACAATAAAAGTGTCTTTTGCTCGACCCAGTTCGGATGCAATTAAAGGTGCGAATCTCTATGTATCCGGTCTATCGAAGGGTATGACACAACAAGATTTAGAGACATTGTTTACCCCATACGGGCAAATTATTACATCGAGAATTTTATGCGACAATATAACCGGTTTATCAAAGGGCGTCGGTTTCATACGATTCGATCAACGGTGTGAGGCAGAACGTGCTATACAGGCACTTAATGGAACTACTCCGAAGGGTGCTAGTGAACCGATTACTGTAAAATTTGCAAACAATCCTAGTAATAATTTGAATAAGGCATTACCTCCATTGGCGGCGTACCTCCAGCCACAACCGAACAGACGTTTTCCTGGGCCAATTCATCATCCCACCGGCCGATTCAGGTAAGCATGTTATACTTGAGAATTTTAGATTTTCTTAATTACATATTATGTTTGGTCTGTTTTTTCCCTTTCTTATAATACCTAATAATTTTAAGGATCTTTGATCTTATTTCGAAATTGCAGTCACTTTGTGCTACTGCTTAATTTATGCACATCAATGTATACATAAATAGTCAGTCAAACTAATAGACCCACAGAATTGAATAATCACCATTTGACCACTTTCACCAAAAACCCCTTAAGTTCTTTTCGTTTTGATTCTTATTTTTAAGTTCATTATTTTCATTTCTTTCCTGAAACTAGAATTCTTTCTTTTATGCAAATAAATAATTGAAACAAAACAACAGTATCAGACATTGCATATACTAAAATTTTTGTTTTAAAATGTGTATATGTAAACCTTGCTATGAAACACAACTTTTCTGTACAAAGTATCCACGCCCACTTCTGTGAACTTCAACGTTATGGATTAACCAATACATCTGTACAGGCGCACGAAGTAAATTCAAATTCTGCACACAACCTTTCAGCATCTAGAACTCACTAATAGTTCATATTGTAACTATAAGTAGTTGAATACCGAAATGTTTACACTTGTACTGTATACTTATACTTTATGGGATACCTCTTAAAACTTAATGTATCTTAAAAAAAAATTTAAAAAAAACGAAAGCTATTTTGGGTTGGAAAAAAACTTTTCCTTGTAACCATCTCTTTCTTCACCAATAGTTCCTTTAAAAAAGTTTAATTTTCATCATAGCAAGCTAAAGGTTTTTTAAAATGTTTATCTCACTTTTTCTTTAGAAACAATGCAATCGTTTCAATAAAAACTTTTATAACATATTATGTATACATATTTTCATCAAATTTTCAATATAATTTTATTATAAATTTTTAAAATATAACTATATAATGAAATCGCAAGAACTATAATAACGATATACTTATTAATTAACTCAGCTCATACCTATTCTCAGATTTTCACCATTAACTGGTGATCTCTTGGGCAACACAATTTTACCAACAAATGCGATCAATGGATCCGGGTGGTGTATATTTGTTTATAATTTAGCACCGGAAACTGAAGAGAATGTCCTGTGGCAACTATTCGGACCATTTGGAGCAGTTCAAAGTGTCAAAGTTATCAAAGATTTACAAACAAATAAATGCAAAGGATTCGGTTTCGTCACAATGACCAACTATGATGAGGCAGTCGTAGCAATACAATCACTTAACGGTTACACACTGGGCAATCGAGTCCTACAAGTTAGTTTTAAAACTGCTAATAGTAAATCTAAAGCCACTTAAGTCCAATCGAATGTGTGTTTTTCTTTTTTTCTTTTGTGAATTTTATTTAACTTTTTTATATTATAATTATAAATCGTTTTTTATGATTAACAATTGTACGAAGGAAGATAAAACTAAATAAGTATTTTTTAATAAATAAAATAAAAACAAAGGTGTTGGAAGCCAAATCTCGATTTGTGTTACTTGTATGTATTTATACATGGGGACATAAAAATACCTACTTATTGTATAATTGAAACAATTTTTTCATATCGATAAAAAAAAAAAACAAACACCAAACACTACGAAATATAGTAAGATGAAAAAAAAAGAAACATTAAAATTATATACAAGTCAATAAGAATAGATTTAGAAAAATTTAGGGGAGCGAAGCAATACTACTAAGAAATTACATAAGTCCCGATTATGTGAACCACATATGTATAACATGTGTCATACACAATAAACTAAATATAAAACAATTAAATGGTATTATCACTAAAACAAGAGATAAATGTTTATTTTGTATTGAATATCCATTGTCATATTTTACTTTCTTTATATGGGTGTGCTCTGTAAAATTTAAAAAAAAAACGATATATCTTTTTAAGAATCCCTAATCAATTATTTTTACCTCAATATACTGATAATTTTCTATCGTATTTGGTCCTTCATTATAATGAAAAGCTAACCATGATTAAATAAAATAACTAAACATATTTGAAACCATTAATAACATAACGCAACAGTATTTCTGGTAATTTAGCTAAATTTGTATCGGAGCACACCACAAATAATAATTATTTTACTTTATTATATCCCAATATATTTAAATGTATAAATGTTGTATATTTCATCGTTCTTTTCTCGATATGATAATCTATTTTAATAATAATGAAACAAAACAAAACATACTTAAATAAAATTATATAGTTGGAATATTATGGTGAATAATATGCTTTTAATTACTTCCGTATCGCCATTTTATAAAATATGTTCTAGATACGTTCTTATACTAAAAACACGTACTGTGCAATCGGTTCATTATATTTATAAAGATTAATTCTTATCTTAAATTCATTTGTTTGTTTTTTTGGTAACAAAATTTTAAAAAATTTTACTTTTCGCAGTTGTTGCCTAAATTACTACTATATTAATATAAATTTTTTAACAAAATATAATGCGCACATGCTTATAGCAAAATTATTTAAAAAAAAAAAATAAATATTTCATATGATGTAGATCAAGGAAAAAAAAAACAACTCTGTCTGCTTTTGGGTTAATCTAAGTTGGTTTATCAATTAGTTCAAATAAAAAGAATCTAAATTAATCTTTTATTTAAAAAGGAAATTAAAATAACACCATTTAATAAAAAAAATCAAATATAAAACAATTGAATTGAATAATTGTATTACTAAACAAAAATAAACTATTTTAAAAATAAAATGAATGTAAACTACTTTTGTAAGAGACAACCCAAAAATATGAGACTGGAAAAAATATAGTTAAATTATACTTATTATGAAATAAATACTCTTTAACATATATGTATAAAAAATAAGAAAATTAATAATAATATTGATAAAACGAATTAAATAAATATTATGTGTAAATGTTTTATGTATTTTATTTATAAATGGTGATGCACCACGAAATAAAGTAACTTTTTAATAATTTTTATTAAACACCTATTTAATGGAAATAAAATAGGGACAACGGAAAAAATGGATAAATAAAAGTGAATATCTGGGTGTCTATATAAATAATTGTTTGTATTAGAAACTTTGACTTTGTACAGGGTGTCTCATTGCAGATTTATAACTGTGAAATAAAACAAGATAAAACTGTATTTCTTTTTTATTTATTATGTCTTCACCTTTTCACGGGTTTCACCCAAGAATTCACTCCTTTTAACTTCAGTTATAACTTTGGTATTGTTCAATTGACTATCGGACTATCGACAATTTCAGAGTGAATGAGGAAACAATCAAAGAAAAACCAAAATTTTCAGAGTAGATTTGTGAATGCAAAACAAAACTTAAATAAATACTCTTTTTTGAACTTATGTCCTTGCTTGCTTTATTTGTTTTCATTTTAAACAACATTGTTTTGTCATTTCTCTTGTTTTGTCCGAGTATCTGTTTATTGGATCGGAAAAGGTTTAAGTAGGAATTGCACGATACAAGCGTCGTACCAACGTGTGTTGTACGGATATCGGGCCAACCGTTGTATGTAGCAAACACACAATACAATCAGCATTCGATTTTTCAGCAACCAAAATATTTTTGGAGTCGTTTTTTTTTAAAGGAGACCATTTTGTAATATTTTTTTACAGTTTTATATTACAAAAAAAAAACACGAATAAAATTCTGCAGGGGAAAAAAGAAAGTTTCGAAACTACTTTTTAAGGCTTATTGGTGAGTAGATTTTTATACTACATAGTACGTCCTTTAACGAAATATAATTTGTGAGTAAAAAAGTTTTCTTGTTTCTTGTTTTCGTGTCACCATTTATATTATTTTTTTTTTTGGTTTTTTAGTTTTTTTTTTTTTAATTTTAATTGTAATACATTTTCGAAAGTTTTAAAAATCAACAATACTGTTATCATTCTTAAAAATGTCAAGTACATCATCACCTCTATGATCATCACAATGTCAAGTTGCGTTCAGCCGAGGTAGGATTTTATTCGTAAAACACTTTAGTCCTGTGTACTTTTTCTTAGTAAACATTGATATGGAATTAATAAATTTTTTCTTCTATCGGGTTTCATTAGTTTATTTCATAAAAATTTAAATTCCACGATGGCAAGTCTCTAGATGAATATACTTAGGATGCCTTCGCTTATCTCAGCGATTAGGTGCGTATATAGATTGACACATAAACATACTCCTTCTGATAAACTTAATCGCATCTTTATAATTCTAGTAAATTTCCGTTCAGTACGGTGCACAGCTTGACAAGAATGCAACCAATCCTCCTCGTTCACGGCGGTGCAGGGCGTATAACAGACGCCAGAGTTCCAGGCAAAATAGCAGGTATCAAGAAATCTCTTCGTGATGGAATTAAACTTCTTGAGAATGGAGGTTCGGCATTGGACGCTGTTGAAGAGGCAGTTCGCAGTATGGAATTGGATGATAATTTCAATGCTGGCTACGGGTCTGTGCTAAATACGGATGGAGTGGTTGAAGTGGAAGCCAGCATTATGGAGGGCAAAAATCTAAAAGCTGGCTGTGTGACTCTGTTGCAGGACATAATGCATCCAATATCGGTGGCTCGCAAGGTTATGGAAAAAACAAATCATACGTTTGTCGGTGGTAAGAGTGCTATGCAGTTTGCCATGGAGCAAAATTTCGAAATACTTCCGAGGGGCTCTTTGGTAACAGAAGACGCAAAGTTGGCTTTGGAAGCGTTCAAGGAACGTCAAAAGAAAAAATTAGATACGACTTTCGCTAGAACTGAATTGGACGTAAGACAGGAAAAAGTTGGTGAACCGGGAACTGTTGGTGCAGTCGCCATTGACGCTAATGGTAATATCGCAGTGGCTACGTCGACTGGTGGTATCACAGGTAAGATCCCAGGACGCATTGGTGATACTCCGTTGTTGGGCTGTGGCACATATGCTGATAATGAAGTTGGTGGTGTGTCTTCTACTGGACATGGTGAAACTATTATGCGTTTTAATCTCGCCCAACGCATTTTGGGTCTGATGAAGTATGGGAACCTTACTGCACAGCAGGCTACTGAAGAAGTGACTAAAGAAATGACTCGGAGACTTATTGGTACTGGTGGTGCAATAACAATCGATCGAAAGGGAGAAGTGGGAATCTATTTCTCTGCGGCGAGAATGGCATGGGGATATATCAAGGGTAATGAGTTGCACTACGGTATCAACATTGGAGACAATTTCATTGAAAAATTGTGAAGAATCTCAATAAATATTTTTGATATGACAGCAATTTGTGTTCATATTGAAGTTACTCTTATTTTCAGGTTCACCAAAAAATCCTGACCACTTGACACAAGAACAAGGTTTGTTTCGCCACTCAGTATGAATCTCTCAAGTCAGGCTTTCTTCATGGATTGTGATTAGATTTCTTCCAAATCGTCAGACTCGACAATGTCTTTATTTTGTTGTGGTGGGTGCCGTGACTCAAGTCCCTGATGGGCTGGACTACTAGGGATTCCATGCTTAAGCCCCAGACAACACGTAATATTTCTTTGACGGTCCCACCTCTTGCGAGTGCCTGACGAACATCCGAGAATGTAACTGCCTCTTAAATATCAAATCGCCCTTCGGCCCTAGGTCCCATGGACCTGATGCGTTAAATATATGTATTCTTGATTGGCTTACGAAGCTTGATTTATATTTTGTAGTAAGAAGATGCGACGATATAAAGCTTATGTTTGCTTCAATTTTTTTAATTTATTTTGCGGTTCCAAATTGCCGTTTGATCTTGTGGAACCTAGAGCCAATTTTTAGAGACCAAATAAAACAGCAGTTCCTGGAGAAAACTTTTCGTACCTCTTTAAACTAAAGCAGACGCTCTGTTTCAAAAAATAAGAAATGGTTGCGAAATTACTGTTTTATTGCAGTTCCTTATTTATCTCTATTTGTCCTACAATTTCTCTGCTTATGTACAATACGATGTCATCTCTTTCAACGAAATATATGTAAGTATGCGTATTAAATTAAAAGTACTCTAAGGAAAACACGAAACGAAAATAAAATCTTCCCATACACACTATTCTGATAGTTAAGAACTATAAATACATATTACTTTCCCCGATTTAACTTAAGTATATTTCCCCACTTAATCTTAGTGCACTGCAATTCCAGAGACTTCCTTTTGTGATTCGTGCGCTTCTGTCTCCCCATAGCAATGCTTTGTCTTCGGATCACGATACTTATTTTCGTGCTGGACTGAATGTGAATTAGTTCGACACTTAACTAAACACAACTCGAACTGATCTTTTACCGAAGCAAACACGGCCGACTGTCGACCCGATGCTTTTGCTAGAACTTTTTCCAGAATGTCACGCTTTTGGGGATGAGCACAGCACGACACACAGTACTCGTAGATAGCACAACAATTTGCATCATTACAGGTCTCGCAGCTATAGTATTTGGTTGCATCTGTTTCCACATTGCAGCACCCTGTCCAAAGGAGGTCTGAGCGCTGGCAGACATAACCTTTGTCGTCGACAATAAGAACTTTTCCTTGAACTGAATTTCGGCACGTTGCGGTAAGATCATTGGTACGATTTGACTCCTCCTGAAGGGTGCGCCAAATCATTGGCTTCTCCCGTCGAATTTCGAATTCATCGGCTTCCAGTGAGAGTGGTCCACCCTGGGAGAAGAAAATTAAAATTAAACTAAGATCGCTATTGTTGGTGGGAAATATTTCATTACGTTTCCCATTAGATTAACCAAGCAGTAGGTTAGGGAAAGCAAAAAGATAATCCCTAGGACGAGGCGTCTTCGGATGAAACGTAAAATCGCCGCATACCACATGGTAAACAAATGAAAAAATAGGGGCGCAGCAGTTGGTGCTTTGTTTTTCGCTCGCAAATAGGCATCACATCACCGATTTTTCTCAGGATTACCGTAGAGGTGAATACCTCTAGCCTTTGTTCATATGAGAGATACGATTTTGAATGGTTCTGGCCTTGTTGAAATGAAATAAATAAAATTTAAGAAGACCTTTGTGAAGGAAAACAAATATTTGTGGGAGAATAATTGACGTTTGGTATATGTTGACAGCTGTTTCCTTTATTGTTATTTTATGGTCAAAAACAACGAGTAGTTCATGATGGCCGATTCTGATAGTGTCTTGGATTAAGTAACGAATCAATTAATTTCATTTTCTCAATAGATGTCGCACAATACATGAAGAAGAATTAATTTTAAAATGTTGAATTTGCATTGACTGGGCGTCAAGAGAATTCTGGTAATCAAAGGGCTTTTTGTTTGTTATGGCTCATATCTATGTCTGATAAAATAAATTGTGTGGACAGTGAACAGAACTATTGTCATCATGAAATGCCAACTTATTTTGTAGGTACAAATCTTACCGTGTCAGATCACCTCTGATCACAACTTTTTTGCAGCCAAGGCACAAAAGTTCTAAAACAATGACGAATTGAGAAAGAAAACACGTTAAAAATATCCCGAAATCTCTCAAATCTCACCAATATCAAAATATTAATGCAGATTTTTTGGGCAACAGGTTTATGGGAGCCACGGTCTTGCTTCTTACAACCTTTCGTGTTGTAAAATAAACTCTAGCCCAGTTTAGATTCAGGCCACGAAAGTCTACAATCAGGGAAATTCTCGAAGCAAAATCAAGAAGCTTAAATCGATATTCACCATTTAATTGTAGATTTCAAGGTACACAGTACATGCCTTCCAATTACCAATGCATTCCTAGCACTCAATCTGAGAGACAAAATCTTTACAATTTGTATACCGAACCCAGTTTGGGTTAACGTCCTCTAGAGAAGAAAATTCTACCACGAGTTAAATAATGTGTACATATGTATGTATGTATGTACATTCGAGATTGGTAGAACATGAGTAGGTACTTAAAGCAAATATGTACCAGCCCCACAGTGTTTTCGGATCTCACATGGAGGAACAATGCAGTACAGAAAAACATTGTTTTAGGGGATCAGGACTAAGTCAACAACTTGAGATCGAAAAATTAGAGGTTAATTAAGGACATCGCTGCTCTGATAAAGAAAAATGTATAAGCAATGAGTAATACTAATAAAAAATACGCATAAATAAACAAAATGCGCCGCAGAATGATTTTTTGTATTTTTGGTGAGTTTTTAAACAAACGTCCATTAACGCTTCTTCTCTCATGCCTTGGCGAATGGCAAACGCAATAGGCAGTACGATGCGAACTCTTGTGAGAAATCGGAAATTGTAAAATGTTACTAAATTTTGAAATATCGGATACAAAGTAACTGGGGTCGATATTTTGTTTAATTTTCTTTGTTAAGGTTGACTGATAAACAAAAATTTTGTTCAACTGCATACAAGATATCAGATAAGGCATGCAATCGTACAGATAGTATTGGATGGTAATTGGTGATGCGACTGACCGATTGACAAGTGTAACGAAAGAAATGAAAGTACAATTCCATTCTCAATGGAAGTAATAATTTGTTAGTACTTATTGATTGATAGTATATTGATAATCCTATTTTTTAAATCATTGGAGTAGTTTACTGACAGAACTGACAGTCAGTAAGCTCGAGTTTGTTCGCGTTAAAAAGAAAGATAGGTAGTTAACTTAAAAACAAGTTAAAAAAGAAGAAGATTTTCTCGGAAACGGCTTTAACGACTTTGATAAATTTTTATATTTGAATAGGGTTGGCTACATTTATGGATAGATATGCACTATTAGATAAAAGTAATCTTAAGCAACTATTTTGTTCCCGATTGGGTTGCGAATAAATTAACATATACATACAGTTACGCCCACTTAAATAACTGTTGGATAAGTTTGTCGCTTTTTGTGTGCCAAATTAAGGTTAATTACATTCTGTCATCGCAAAAGTGTTCTGCGAGGATCATTTATGGTCTCAACTCCTTAAGCCCTACTTCGAGCATAAGTACGCAAGGTAAGTTGTTTATTTTCTCAGATCAATATTCTTAGAATATTCTAGCAACACCGGCATATTCATTAACTTATATGCATTCCTAACCAGGGACCTAGCAGAGCGTAATCAATAAGCGTTTTTCAAGATTTTTTTTGACAGGACTTCACGTTCGTTAAAATTGATCGCGGTAGCTCTACCAAAGATGTGGCACGCTACCCCTTATACAAAAGAAAATAAATGGAGTTTTATGACTATCGTTTCAGACTATTGACCATCTTTTTCAACTGAATAGTTTATCATAAAAATGCAAGTACATACTAGTCAAACTTGCACTTCATTTACTTTCAAGATCAGTTTTCCTGCTTGTATGGAAAAATTTAAAGTCGGTTCCAAGCATACGCAAAACTAAATATTTAAGATATCAAAATATTATTATTCTAGTAGTTGCAAATGTTACACTCAATTTTCAAAAACATGTACTAATGTTTAAATTTTCAATTTTTCTGAAACTTTTGAACGAGGTTTTCTGGAAATATTTTTTAGTCTTCAATAAATAGACTGTAGGAAATAAGTGTATTCGTTGTATTTGAGTTTTGAAATCCAGAAAAGAACAACGTATTTTGAGGTTCCACTTGTGGTGACCGTGCGACAACTATCCAAGAGGTCATTGGTCCTGTGGAAACGTATTACAAAGACATTCGTGCAACGTTTTTAACTCCTAGACAATAATCACTTTTCCTTCCGACTATTTCACTGCCAAATTGTGCTATTTACTTTTATTTTCACTCATATATAGCCTAATTCCCGATAGCGTTGGCCGTTGTACAAATACTTTCATACAACGAACGAAACAGACTTAAACAACTCCCATGCAACAGCGGCTATTACATTGAATGTATCTTGTTAATATTTTGCACTACGCCGTCCTATAATTCACTATATAATTGCATTTGCACGTAAACGCAAAGTTTAATCAATTCATATCAATATGATACTTCCGACATTTAAAGTGGGATATCCAAAAAGAAAACAGCACTTTGGCCGAACGGACACGAGTGCTTCTTTGGTATATTCCATGTAGAAGCATTTTCCTTTAGGGAAAAATGGAGGCGTCACATCTGCGAATGGAGAAAGTGAGCTGGAGCATTACATTGCGCTTAACTAGAGCACGTACCAGTCGTGTGTAGACACAGCCCAACAACAGCACTAGGCATAGGCAGTACAAAAAAAAAAAAAAAAGAAGAAATAAAGAAAAATTGCTTTTATTGTTCGATTAAGTGATTTTCACAGTTTTCCTCGATGGGATTATATTGCTGTTGGCTGTCCACAGACAGAAAGGTGATTAAGTTTGACTTCGCGAAGATAGACTTAAATACTTGTTATCGATGGGAACTTTTACTTTTCAATTCGATGACAAATCTTGATGTTGCACGTAGGTTGGGATATCAGTTTTAGTACTTTTCCATTGCGCGAAAGGATTTATGTAAGATTCAATTAAAGGAAAGTAGTTTTATCGAGATTCACTAGCCCATTAGTCAGTTAATCCACTTTTCATAATATGTATGGATTTTGGGGCACCAAATTATATGTAATACAGTATGTACATATATCTTATTAAATGAGTAGGTAGTTTCTGTCTAGTTTCTAGGCAAGATTTAATAAACATATCTCAAGGATTCTGAATCTGGCATCCAATGCTCTGTCTGAAAATCATAGAAAATCTAACAATTTGATTCCTATTTTGCCCGCAGTGACCCCTTTTCGATTTCAAAATAGGAATTCATTGACTCTTGACATTCTCCGATGATTTTTCAAAGGTCTAAATTTAAACATCGAAGAGACCAGAACCGTGGCGGATTCTTTGTCTCACATCAAAACACCAAAGGTGCATTGAATGCTACTGAATTTCTGATTCGAGTATCATTAGAACAGTTGGCTTATAAATGATTCCTTCTCTTCGATTTCTTTTTCAATAAATTATTTGTCGTCCATGCACCTTAGCTGACGCTTGATTGATAGATAAGTGTTGATTTTGGTTAGTTGGGAAACTTCTACAATTAGATTTAATCTTAACGCCCGGCTAGTAACAATGAACTTTATCTCTAGGTTTCCCCCGTGCGCTGATGACGATATATTTAGAGCACCTAGAGAAGAATGCATTGGACAGATTGGTATTTTGTGCGCGTCCTTTGGCGAACTATCGATCTATTTTCAAATTCGTTGAGTGAAATTAGAAGAACAAAACAACTTTAGTTTCTTCTTTCGGATGTAGTGTGTTGCCAAAGTGTATTTTCTCTCGGTTAAATGATGGCGATTTTTAATTTCGATGTCAACTTTAAGAGTTTAATTTTCAATTAAATAAAAATATGTTTACCTGATTGCCTTTGTGCAAGAGAATCCTTAGTGGGATATCATAACTTTAATCTCATTGGTTGCACAACGGGGATCCGTCCTGGATCCAGTGTATAAGGCATCTTTATTGCTTTATTGAAGTCAACAATTCCTGCCGTTGAGATGCTAGAAAAGCTCATAATTTCATGTTGCATTGGAGATACGTTGGAGGCATCATTCTCTTCAATCGACAGGTTATTGTTTTAACACATTTTAAAAATATCTTAACATTCCAAGATCTACTTACAATGTTGTTTACCCAATTATATTCAGATCTGTTTATTTTAATGTGATCTAAATACTTTAAGACTGGGCTTTAAAATGTGCATCTGCGCTCGGATTATTACCAGCAATAAATTAAACAGGTACACAAAGATGCAAATTGCTGCACTGAAGTAATTATCTCTCTGTCTGAAGTGGCTAACAAGTTCAACCATAAACGATTTAACAGGTAATGGAGCTCGTACGTACAATAGGTGCAATCCCCTTGATTAAGACAATTTCCATTCTTTCCAGTTGCAATGTATCAAAAGTTCATTCTCATTGTTGGATGGGAAATAAATCATCGACTTTATCGACTTATTGATATTGTTCTTTTGAAACACAATGTTATATATAAACACGAACTTACATTCATTGTTAATCTGCGTAAATATTGGCACAATTGAGCAGCTTTTGTTCAAGTATCTCTGAACTTTTCATTTCCGGGTTGACACACTTAAACTTGTGTCAATAGGAGCACACAAAAATTACTTATCTGCAGGTACCAAATAATCATTACAACGACCTTGATCCACCACAAGAGGTTTCCATTTCAACGTTGATTACGCAAATATGGAAAGTGGAAGAACAACAAAATTACACAAAACCCACACCGTCGATACGAAGAGGTAGAAGCAAAGACCAAACAAATAAAATTAACAAATTATTAAAAAAAGAAAAAAACAAAATTGGGTTCGCTTTCACTTTCGTATCAAAATTTAGAAAATCCGTAAATGACCAACCATACCTACAGCGGGTTGTTGCGGTGGGCTACTTGTACGATTTGCATAAAGTCATAATCCCACACTCGACCCTCGAAAGTAATCTCGGTTTTTGTTAATCAATTCTTGATTTTGGATTCACTCTCGCTTTTACTTTTAATGAGACACACGAAGACGTAAACGTTGGATTTTTGTTATTTTTTTCTCTTACTATCAAAATTCTCCAAGACTGACGAAGAAATATGGTAAGACCACGAGACGAAGAAAATCATTCAAAGATTTGAGATTCGAGCTACGAGTTACGAGATACCTAATAAGAGGTGCGAGAGCCTTTCCCTTCTTGAAAGCGAAAGTTTATTTTTGTGTTACCGTACCGTCCTTAAAAAAGAGGTACACCTGCGGCCATCTACATATGTGTAACTCTAGCCGACTCGTGTTGTGTCAGTATGGTTGGTGACCAATTCGCGTAAGAACTTAACGAATACTCGTCTGTCTTACCTTCGGGTGTTTTGGTTGCCCGCTGCCCGTGTAGGATGACAACGTTGGAACGTGACTTTAGGCCTAATGTGTTTTATAATTTATGTTTCGTGTTTTAGTTTTGGTTGACGTAGCTTAGTATTTGGCATTCGGTAATGGGTTCCATTTTCGTTGATTCATTAGCTGGTAGTTTGTAACATTGTTTGCACTTCTGACCCTTGGGATTTGAGACAAGACAAACAACAATTATTGACATTTAACTGATAGCACAATAGTTGTATGTATGTACGTGAACAATAACAAGACTAACTATCACCGACGTCAGAAAAAGTAGGTCTGTTGACGTCAATCAATCTAAAGAAGAACATGTCTTCAAAACTGCGTGACGGGGAAATCTTCTACGTCCGTAGGGTAGATTTGTTATCGCATTAGAAGTTAAATGCACAAATGCAAAACATTAAAACGTTAATCTCTTTTTAAATTTAATTTGTAACTTTGATATGCGAAAGTAAAGGACAAAACAAAAAGGCCACTACACTGTTGGTCAACGGAACAGAACGTGATGTATTATAATTGTCGATGACGTTGTTTCCAAAAATGAGGAGCAGTCATAACAATTTCGTCCTTGATGTTGGGAAATGTTTTTGTCTTACTATATTAAATTGAAAATATTACTAGATCTTATGTTCATACACAGTTCACAATTGGATGTTGGATTTTTGTGAATTAGCACTTCCGGAAGTGATTGTAATAATCACATTGCTTTGCTGCACTTCCTTTCATCAAAATCCTTGCCGATTGCAGTGATCCCACAAGCGTTAGTTGGAATCTTTTGTGGTACTCGCCAACTGTACGATTATTGCAAATTCAAAACATGTATTTGTTTACGAGATCTTTTATATGTAGCTGCTTGTTTTTTTCTCATCTCAATGAAATGTCTTCTAAAAATGTACTGTCTTTGTAAAGAGTTTCTACTTTGCTTCTGACATAATATTTCATATCTAATGATCGTAATAGTAGCTTATAAAATATTGTATAATACCCTTCCTTCACTTGGAGTACAACTGATAAAGTAGGCGTGACTCAGTTACTTAATCTACATATGTGTGTAGAAAGTATTTCCGAAATGTTGTCGTTTTCGATAGAGTCCAAGCTTAAGCGCATTAAGCAGGATTGGGATAATCAGGGTCCTATACAAAATCTCCTTAGTTGTTAAAGATAGGGCTTTACTACACAATCGCCTTCTTAGCCCAAAGGAACAGCGATTGGCAAAAGTTGGCCTCCGTTTAATGCTGAGATGTCATTGTCAGAATTTACAGCAGAGTCAAGGTAGACAAAGTGGCTTACTACCTTGAAGTTATAGCTGTTGATTATAACGTTCTGTCAAATTCGTTGATGTTGTGTATTCAGCATATACTTGGTTTTGCCCTCTTTTATCACTAATCACATTTTTGCCGCTTCTGTTTAAATACTAGGGAACGGACTAGTAACAGCCCACTCTGCTTTGCGATTAGTGGCTATAGTCGCCATACGATAGTAGTTGCATAGACTTTTGAAAGATTGTGCCTCCGAAGTTGATTTGTGAGTTTTGCACAAAAATTACACGACCTTGCCTAAGTTTTTTTTTGACATCAAAGGTCTGGGCGAGTTCTTTACCGACCTTTGTGGGACAGCGAGCGTCCCAGATGTAAATGCTAGACATGGCCCTGTATAGCTCGTCTCTATAGATGCTATCATATAATGCCTTGAAATTGACGAAAAGGTGGGGGCACAGGTGGTTCACACAGTATGACAGATTATGATGTTCAGGAGACGAATGCCTCTGTAATTGCCACAATTCAGGGGTCTCCTTTCTTGTATATCCGACTATCTGCATGTTTATAATCAATGAAAACTAATCTGCAACAATATTATACCGGAATTACCGAACATATTTTAATTTCAATGATTTTCAACAGATTAACAGAGATTTAACATCTTGCAAACACGCCATCCTACGATACTATCTTCAAAAACACACTCTCGACATAAGACCATAACCCGTTTTTTTTTCTAAATTATTATCTACTATGTAAATACACCTTAATTTTTGTTATTCTGTATAACATGTAATTATTTGCCATATACACTTCCAGGTTTATTTACTATCTTTATCTTATAATTAAGGAAATACATTGCAGATCAAAACTGCTAGTATATCAGTTTCGATTTGAACTAAAATTTAAAAGATAATATATGCCTGACAGATACTCTACTTTCACTCCATAATCCCATTAAAATGAAAATAAACCACAAAATAAAATAAAATAAAATAAAAACCAAACATTCATCACAAGATCTACTAGTTATCACTTGATTTCTGATCACTGCATCTCTGCGTTTCACATTCATCTGCTAACCAATTGAACTTAGTCTACTGTGTATTCCCACCAACAAACTCCTTCCGCAAGTAGAATGGAAATCGTTAGCGCCACCGCCTCAAATTGTCATATCCACCATTATGATCGCCATTCTGAACATTTATTTGGCAAATACTATACAAACAGAGGATACTTTCATATCCAATGAAGTTGTTAAATATCAATTCCTTGAGCTAAAGGTGGCATCTAGAAAATGGTAAAATGTTGTTAATGCCTTCATTGCATGAAAATGTGTGATGTATCTTGCTTTTCCTGGTTGAACCTACGATTGACTAGAAACTGCACAAACTCGCTATGACTACATTCACTTTTCTCGTCAAAAAAAGGAAAAGGTGGAGTTTGTCTAATGGAAATTACTTGATATGACTATATGTACGAGTACTTTGAGGTTGTCAGTTAATATGGGATGTCATATGCAGTGGCTATCGCGGCGTATACGTAACATTTCGTGTTTTTTTGGAAAGTTCTCTTTTGTGTGTTTATTTTTAAGACTCACATGGATATTCTAGACGAATGTTATTTTTAGGTGGTAGCTTTATAAAAGAACATAATCTGTTCGTCGTGATGAAGTAGTTAGTATAGAATTTGTTACGCTTTCACTTTTTTTTTTTCAAAAAAATAAAAAAAAACAATTAGAGTGGAGAATGATGCGATTCTCACCTTTCCCTTGTGAATTGTCATTCATTTTATCACTGTTTGTTTTGCTCAGCTTACATGTTAGGGCTTTCTTCTTAATGGTTTGTTTATAATTAATCACTGACAGTAAATTTAATGAGATGAGGAAATCCAAGTTGGGTAATTTTTACAGTACTTAAGACAAGAAAGTGTTGATGAGAATAAGATCTACTTCACATTGGTGTCGGTTTTCCGTTGTGCGTGTAAATCGTTCGCACGAATAAAATTTTCAGTTTTATGTCGAAAGTTGAAGGCGAAATTTCTCACGATCGATGTTTGTCAAATAGAGCTTGCCCTTTTTCGTTGACCATTGATAACATTGTGGTTCAGATATGGTTCACACCATCGACTTTTAGTTCACGATAAGACAGTAACAGGTCTGGGTTTTTTTTATCCTATTCCAAAAACCTTGGGCTCTTTCGATAGCACAAGTGGCTTTCATTGTCCTCTGACTATCTCTGTACTTTCACTTTGAAAAGATTCGCAGGAGAGCTGACTTAGATATGTTTAGTGGTTTGGAAACAAGTACCCATCTGTGACAGACAGAGATGGGTTGGATCTTGGTTCGGGAATGTTCTCGTGATAGGTTTCTTGAAAGCCAGGTAAGCTAGTCCGTAATAGTTACATTTTCTGGATATTTTTTCAGATTCTCAAACCGAGCAACTGTATTTTGTCTCTAGCTATCTGACTGACTCATTTTCACTAATCACTAACGAAGTTTGAGCAAAGATGTCCAGCGAAATGAGATTGAAGAGAAGAATGCTAATTTCTGTATATTTGTAAGGCCTGGCACATATATTCATAGGGTATAATCTACTGCGAATGTGTATGTCCGTCATTTGTTCAAATGTTTTTAGCACAAAGGAGGTAAGACTAAAGATTGACCTCAATTAATGCACAAAGATTCAGTACAACTATTTTGTTCAAAAAATATTGTAATGAGCGAAGCGTATCTCATTGTGCCTCATGGCTAAGCTTCCTTTAACTGGCTTACCACATATTCCAGTTCCAGTTCGTAACTGATTTTGTCTACTTAGCCACGTTAAGGAATTGATTTTTCGTTCTATCTTGTAAAGATCGAAAATAGTAAGTTAAAACCTTACTTGAATACAGTAATGATTTCCTCGGCAACCTTTACTTCCAAGCTAATATCCAGAATCATACTAAAGAGATCATAGTTCATCATCCTGAGATTCCAAATAGTTATTTAATAATTTTTGTGAAATTTGATTCTACCGTAAAAGCCCTCCATTTCTTTGACATATGGATTGAACTTGAGAGGTTCCCTACCCTAACCAATCTAAAAAGATGGGTATAGACGAAAGACTTCTCAAGCGAAATTTAGTAAACTTTGGAACATTACTGGGAACTAATGACCCTCAAGTTCATGTACTTGTAAAATCTTTGACAAGAAGTATGACTGAAAACAACAATTTAGTCAAATATTTTTATTTTTTCTTCTTCGAAACTGGTCCTCTCTTCCTCGCGTCTGATCGTTTTGTTTCTGTACTGAGCTATACGTGTACTCTTTCTTTGTGTACAACACGTGCATTACATCCTCCATAGCTTCGGCATAGCTTCCTGAGAGTCAGTATTCAAATTTAAAAATGAACATTGTAAATAAATTGTTTATAAATTGTTTGAAATCGATTCCAAGATTTTCCGCTTGAGTGTACACAAAACTGATTAAGTGGAAGCTAAATTTGTTTTTACTAATTTTATGTTTTCTATGAAAAGATTAGATTCGTTTATACCTTTTAATAAATGTTCCATTTAGGCGTGTGCTATGTACCTAACCAGTTTATGTCAGTTACTCGTATTGATTCACTTTATTATGTTTATCGGCTTCGAGGGTGATAAAAAAAGGGCAATCGAAGTTATCGCCTCATAAGATAAAATGTATTGCGTATTTAGAAAAACACTGAAAGAAGTTAACATTTCCCTAAAATTAAATGTTTTACTTCCATTTGAAATAAGTTGTCGTTTTCCCCACATGTACATACATGTGCTGCGAATGTATGTATGCACATCTATTGCCTGATGTGAACCTCCTCATTAGTTCTTAAAGTTATGAACATGTGAACCCAAATGTTATGACAACAATTGGATGTTGATGATTTGATGTCGAATCTACATATATTTCACTAATTGTATTAATTTTTTCGCATATCCGCTTTTAGAATATCTTAGCAAATGCTAACACGGAAATCATTCCTCCTTATAAATGCTGTTTTGATTTGTATTCGAAATTTAAGTGAAAACGATCTTTTCAATTGACATATATGATGACATTTAACTAGTCACATGAGTACCCTTAAGTGCTAATCGATAAATACTAGATGTTACTCAATTCGACGATGAATTGTTTTTTTTTAATTTTTTATGCATTTATCATGATCACGCCTACTAATTGCTCTAATCGATTTGTTTTGAAATGGTTATTTTTAATCAAATATAAACGAATGAACGGAGTTTTAGCAATAATATCGCTAATATGAAAGGTAAACAATAGTCTTAGGATCACTACGTATTTCTCAATTGTCTCTCAAGATCATTCGTGGAAAACTAGATGTGATGACGGAAAATGGAATCAAAACCCACTGAAAGTTAATCCACCATGGTGATTACGTTTAACACGACACCCATCTGACAATGCCTGCTCTGTCTGTGGCAGTATTCAAGTTCAACGTCATTGCGTGAAAACCCTGAACGGATTTCGCTTAAAGCGCACATAATAATTTTCCAAAACGTAATGCAATCCGAATCATGACGAAAGTGAGAACGGGGGGGTAAGGCAAGCAACGAACTTCGTGCTGGTATTGACGGTGAAATAAAAGCGTGACAAAGTCAGCGAAGTAAATCATCAAAAAGCGAGAGAGAAGTAAAAAGTGAATGTCATATAGAAATAGCGGTAAGCAAAATCGAAACAATAACAAAACCGCGAGACAATCAGTCGAAACTAATCACAACGTACATATCTGTCAGATTGAGAGAGAAATGAAGAAAAAATATCTCCAACTCTACACGAAGTTGTGTGGATTCGGTTACAAAAGAAATTCACGGAACAACTTTCTCCGTCCGATTCATTCGGATCGAACCGAAATCATCGATCGATGAGGTGTAGAGCGGGTGCTGCCGCCATATAGTCGCTACCGTGTGATTCATATGGCTGCGATAGTGGTTACTTGTTTCTGAATTATGCACGATTATTATGTTTATGTTTGTTGTTTAATACAATTGTCACTGTTGGTCAAAGATATATACAAATAATTTATGATTCTGTTCATATTCGCGGTGGGAAATTGTGGCGCCTTATAGGAAACGGTGCAACAAGGACAAAGTCATGATAATGATGGGGCGACATAATGCACGCGTGTTATGGGAGACGCTCTTAGAATTTAGTATCTGATGTCGTCGCCACAATGTCGGAAGTTATACTCGTAGTAGACTGGAATCCAAAGTTTAAATGTGTGTCTCTTTGATAAATGAATCTAATTGTTTTAAATACTTACTGTTTATATAACTTGAAGCGAATTGAGCTCAATTGGATATTTTCATTCAATTGATACTTTTAACAAGCAAAAGCAATTGTACGACTTAAAGACTGATCAAAAATCTTTGATTTTGGATTTCTTATTCAGTTCTAATATTACTAAGTAAAATAACTAACTTTCGGCATCCTTTTCCAGTATATGATCAAGAGGAAACCAACGATCATCTAATTAAAGGATCAGAGGAGTATCTGTCTGAAGTTTAATTGACAAATCACTCATGTTTACACGATTGAAAACTTGCACGAATTCAAAATGTTTGTTATGCAGAGAGACAATTTCAATCAAATGCCCCAGCAGTCCCTACCGATATTTTCTACACATTTTACATTTTTTTGTGATACCTACTTAACAATACGCTGGTATCAGTATTACTCTCGCGTATTACTACTCGCGATATCAACCTCGCATCTTTATTCTGAATTGATAAAATCTACAAGGGATGAATATAATATGAATATAATATATATAATATAATATAGTAGGTATGCACATAGCAAATAGCTCAGCGTGATCCTCTCAAATTGTGGTTGTTACTCGGACACTGCGGTATAGAGAGCAATAAACAATAAAGAGGAGCAGAGTTTCCACAAAATGACATAATTGGTGGCATAAAATTCCCAATCTCAGGAGTATAAATCCTGATAGAATCATCAACATGATTGACCTAGGATAGTCCAACTTTAGATCACATTGCCCTTATTGCCATTTAGTAGATCTTGGATAAGAATACCTTCTGAGAAACCACGTTATGAAATTATGTTTATTATTACCTTACCTATCTCATATGACATTACACATCTATTCTGTGAAGAGTTGACTAAAACTGTATCTTCTTCCTCTAGATAGTCACCCCTCTGGTATATGTAGCTGGAGTAAAATTAGCTCGAGGGAAGTGATTGTACCGAGGACGATGGTAGGTATATTTATGGATTCTAGTTGGATAGGGTTATTATAAAATTATAAATTTAACAAAGTCAAATATTTCAAAGACTATAATCAGCACCTATGTTCGTATGACTCTTTGTGCACTAAGTAAGCCAATGACGCACATTCACTAAGGGTAATCATGTACATACGTAAGTACCTACCTTGCTTAACGAAAGTCTTCGTCATATCACGTTAGTGTTTTGTTCTCCATCCATTGTTTCCTTATTACCTAAAAGCCTTTAGAGTGTTTGTTTCAAATTTTTCGGATCAAAGCATGGTCAAATGACGCTTATCTAGTCCGATTGAATTAGAAAAACATAAAGACAGAGGCGACTATAATTCAATCTCCTCTATTGTTGTAATTTTTCTAGAATTTGAAATGTCGAATTGCCTTCCCATTCTGTATATTCGACTTTCGTCAGATCATTCCACACAAAATATCATGAGCTCCACTGCTAAATATATTGCAACTTAAGCCCCTTATATCACAGAAAAGCAGGAAGTAAAAAGAAAACATATTTTTATTTTGTAAAAAAATCAATATTTGCATTTTATTTTTCTCGATCAATGATTGAAGAATCCTTTTCTTTTTTCGTTCAGTTTTTCTTGTTGCGTGAATTTGTAGTGTAAATAAATTGTTAAATTTTTGCATATATTTTTGTTTTGCAGATACATGTAAAAAAATTAGTACAAATTTTTTTGTTTTTAGAAAATACAATTAAATTTTAACAATTTACACAACATTAACATTTTCATCGATTTTTGTTTTTCTTAATAATGTGCACATTAAACATTTTTTTTTTTAGATTTTTTTATCGCCGTACAAACTAGGAACATATATAATGATTCTTTCAAACATAATTATTTCCATTTGAAAATGTAAAGTAAGATCGCAATGTTTATCTTTTTTTTTAACTAAAAACAATTCCTTCTTTTAACTTAATCACTAACTTAACTTAATTTGTATATTGTTTTGTTTTCCTTTTTATAAATTTTAAATATAGTGTATATATAGATGTTTATAAACAACAAAATGTGAATTATGATGATGATAGATGAGTTTGATTCAATAAGACGTCGTTCAATAAATATAAAAAATTAAAACAATAAAAAAAGATGAAATAATGACGTAGTCTTGGACGATAAAGATGGAGTGGATTTTTTTTTTAATAAAACTGATACAAATGATATTGTGGAATAAATGTTTGTTGTTTAATAAAAAAAAAAAAAAAAAAGATAATTTTTTTGTTTTTATAATAAAAATGAGAAAAGAGAAAATCACAGCAATAAATCAGTTCATTTTTTTTTTCAAATTCCGCTCCATTTTTTTTTTGTTTTTTGTAAATAATAGATTTTCACTTCTAAGTTTTTGCTTTTTGCGTGTGTTTTAGGTTCAATGGTGTTTTGTTTTGTAAAAGTCAAGTCAAACGACAATTCACATTTGCACAATTATTATTATTCCTTTATGGTTTTGTTTTTGTTTATGTTTTTCAAAAATGAAACAGTAATTTTAAAAAATATATTTTTTTTCCTAACTTAGCTTAAGAAAAGAGAAGGCGCTGAGAGCAATTTTGGAGAATGTAATAATTTTATTGTCCTACGCTGCTTGCCGCACGTAAGCGGATGTGTATTGTGATACCACAACGAATTGCTCAGACTTGGGTATTATTGAATGCGCCTCAGACTTTGCCTTCTTAGTGGATTTTGACCGCCACTCAGCACGCACCTTTAACAGCATTAATTCAAGGCAGGCTTGACTGTCTTCTAAGCTACTGTGCCCCGCTTCATCGACTTGGATTTCGCGGCCTAATTCTGCTGCCACGATGCTTTTCAGTCCTCGCCTAAAGGGGAAACCATTGGGATGTGGATAGATTATAGCAGTATCCACTATACGCTTATGGACTATTCTCAGTGACCTCAAGTCATTTTCTAGCGCATGTCCAATGAGTATATCATCAGCATCAATGAGATCAAGCAAATCGCTTTGTACTTTTTCAAGTGTCCTTGCATCACTTCCTGGTTCGAAATCCTTTTCACTTACTCCTGAGAAGCGAGTGTTATAGTCGCCAACTTCAGATCTTGGGTGTACAATACTTTCATATACCAGGCTGCCATTATATGAGATGACAGTAACTTTCGTCACTTCCATGCCGAAACCAGTGTAGGACATTTCACAGTCGAGTGCGTAAATCTTGGCGTCATCCTTAGTTTGATTATGTCGCCGTCTTGGTTCGGTGTGAACAAAGTCTGTATACGGTCCATTGAGACCTGATGAAATATCAGTCCAGACATGCACATGATTTTGGGTACACGGCTCTGCCGGTACTTTTTTGCAACACGAAAAAAATGTAACAGAAGTTGAATCTCCCTTCTCATCCATGTATTCGCCAGCTTCTTGTTTGCCCCAGTGGTAATTGCAGGGCTCTCTGGTGATGAATTCGCCATTGGTGGTCACCTTAAAGGGTTTTTTGCAGCGCACACAATTCTTCTCCATTATTTGCGAGTACAACGCATCAGTAGCATTTTCTTCCTCCGAATAGTCACTATCAGCCGGACTGGCATTATACGACAGAGGTGTTGATGTTCCACTTCCTTTACCACTATCTCCTGACGATAGCTTACGGCTGGGAGAATCGAAACTCTTGAGTCCATCAGTAGAATTGACGACTCCAATGTGATGATGTCTATTGTTGCTGACACGAGGCGGGAAAAATCTCGGCACGCTCTTGTAAATCTCTATGCAACCCTCATAGACAGTACTCTCTACAGGGTAACCAAAGCTTCTTAATTTCTTCGCATCGGGAATATATTGACGCAAATAGTTTGCAATTTCAACCTCCGACAGAATATCAACCAATCCTAGGGGTGATTCGATCATGTGTCGAATTTTACCAATCCTCTTTGCTTTTGGTGAGGCAGTAGGTGAAGACGATACTGAATTGCCAGCCGATGTTGATGGTGATGTAGACGAGCTGGAAGGTGATGCATCGCTAGATTGTTGCTTCATGCGATGTTCTTTGGCAGTTTTTAATGGCTGTTGTTTTTGTGCTGTGGCAGTGCTGGTATCTTTGCCATTTTTTCTTGCGGCTTTGTTAGAATTTTGTTGCGGTGCTACACTTGCTGGTGAGCATGTTCCGGAGGAAGATGACTTCGAACTACTTCTACTCGTTTTCTTTTGTTGCTGTTGTTGTTGTTGTTGTTGCTGCTGTTGCTGTTCCTGCTGTTGTTGCTGACGACGTTGTTTGCGATTTCGCCTGGCTCTGGCTGTTTTCTTGTTTACTTTTACCAAATCATAAGTGTCGGATAAATCTTCACGACTGCTGACTGAATTCACGTCATCACTTGTGCTTGCCACGTCACTTGCAGAGCTGTTGCGATGCTTGGGATTATGGCGTTTGATTATTGATTCTGCAAAGAAAAGATAAAAAAGAAATATTGAGTTTGGTTCTATATTGTTGTATGTATATTATGTATGTAACAAAATACGTCCTACTTTGCTAACTTCAGTGATTAGAGTACGGGTCAGCATGTAAAAGTGGTAATGGTGTAACTATATCGTATATCAGAATCAACATCAACATCAGCTGGGCTTCCCCAAAATGTAAACTATGTAAGTAAATCGTGACTGAGTACTATAATTAAGTCGTTAAAACTTCCATGATTGAAAACATAAGTAAATACTATCAATCTCTTCAATTAGTGCGCTCCTACCACTGATGATATCCACTTGACAACCTAAGATCACTTCAAACTAGACTGAAACTTCAGATATTTATTACTTAGGCAAACACACCGAAATCAATTTGCTATGCTAATTTATTAGCCAAAAGTTATTATATGTTTCTGTCTTGTGGTTAGTTCATAATCATATTACCTAATGACCCAGTTCAGGGTCAACGACAATATGATCTTTAAAAGACAGCGCGCGCGGCATGATAAGCGCGCGACGCAAATCAACTCAATATACATCTCTATATTCATGAAGAGGAACACTTCATTAGATGATTTAATATTATTATTATTAAAATTAATTATCAAAAGCCACAGCAACAACAAGTTTTTCTTTTATTTTTTGTTTGGCTTTTGTGTCTATTCGAGATCAGAGGGTGTGTTTTGTGTTAAATATTTCCGCAACAGCACGTGTACATTAGAACTCATTTTAAAGTTTGAATTACCTAACTGCTAATGCATAGCCACGTGGTGGAGACCGGTTTGGGATGATTACAGATTTAATCTTTTGTTAGCTGCTACAAGGGGAATGTACTGATTTGTAGACTTAAAAAAAAAAACCAATAAATGTAATTCCCTCAATTACATTCATCTATTGGTTCGTGTGTCCGTGACATTTAAAAGACATACCATTGGATTCTTTTTTAAATAAAATTTTGCCAATGAGTAGAAACGTGCGACAGAGTTGTGTACTTTATAATTACTTGAAACGGAATTACTTGCTAAATGCAAACATATTTCGTATGTACTCTAAAGCCCATACTACAAATCAGCAATATATTACTGATAGATGGATAAGCAGTCGCAAAAAGCCTTGAAAAGCTAGTTTTATTGTATTTTCGAGTCGGATTCGACTCTAATGTCTTGTTGAGGCAAGTTTTTTTTTGATAAAATGTAGGGTAATGATAGCGAGAATTATACATGCATTATCAAAATGGAAATCAGAATATGCATTAAAGCTTTGGAACTTACCCCCGCAGGTAGAACACGCGATTTTTAGCAAAAATAAAAACACCTTAAATCGACATATGGCGTGCATATTTTAATGGACTCTATGCTGTTATAGTGCTTTTGGGAAAATGATTATGCGAATGGCGAAAAAAATAATAAGTAATGCAGATCTGAGTCCCAGAACCCTAAACATAGCATCGACTTTTTTCATAAATACGCATCAACATTGGATATAAGGTGGCTTCCAAAGAGTATCTCAATGCTAGTAAATCATCACTCGTTAAATTTAAAAAGAATAACAAAGCAAATCCACACAGAATTCACCTCCACTTAGTCATAATTAAGACACCAGCGTGACAATTTATTAAACAATCATATGCGTGAGACTTAAGGTTTGTTCAGCTTACGTAATTCATTAAAGTGACATATAACCCAGAACCACAAACCAGCAGTATAAATATGCTAACACCCAACTATGATAAGATAAGATATGTATACGCGCACTTATTAAAAACAAAAAAACATTATACCTAATGCTTATTTGTCTAGCAATAGGTTTTTTGACATTGAATTTACTTCCTAGTTACGTCCAATTACCAGCAGTAGCCGAAGTTTAAAACAAATAAGAGACAAACTTTTTCAGATAAGTATGCCTACTTTTCATACAAAAAGAATTGGAGGTTATTATTGAGTATGTTTAATAATACAAATAAAATAACATAAAAAATAGCTTTTTATCTAGCCGATGCAATTTATAAATATGTATTTTCTACATTAATACATACAAACATGCAAATCTATCTGTACACAAACAAATAACATTGAAATAGAAATCGTTGACATAAGACAGGATCAGAGTTGTTTTGTTTTTGTATTTCGATCACGTATTGGTCACACAATTTCTATTATCGTTTATCTATCTGCCAAATGTTTTTTAAAGTGCGTGCTTAAAATTTCAATTTTCGCCGAAAATGATAAAAATCAAGTGTATGCACGAAATTAATGATTGACAACAAAAAGGAAACAAAGTTATGAGGTATTAATGACAGCGATCGCGAGAGATCATATTCAATTCCAATTTTCTAATTTTGTTTTCAATCTTCCATGCCAGTTAAAATTATATTAGCTACTAGCAATCCAATAACAAATACATCAAGTGGTTAGGGGATTCCAAAATAAATTTGAACCTTCTACGTAGTTTGTTTTCGGAAGGCACTTTCCCAAGAGCACTTATTTTAAATTCAAAACGAGTTACCTATACCTGTTTCTAACAATACTAACTACTAGTGTCGAAAAAAACCAATCTTGAACATCGTTCAATTCTTTATCACATGCATTAGATCGTAATTCAAAGTTCAAATATAAAACTTTTTCTTCGATTAAAATTTGGACCGAGAACTCTTGCTCTTTCGATAGATAGAATGAATAAAATGAAGAAAAAAAAATCAATCAACAACCAAGGTTTACTTAATAATCAACTTGGTTCTAATATACCATAATAAAATCGACCTTCACACACCGCCACACCACGGGTACTAATCAACAAAATGTTAAGCGTGCTGCTGGTGTCAGTATGTGCTAACTCCATCTATCGGGAGATAAATAAGCAAAACAAACTTAACTTATGTAATCCATGTGATTTTGGTATTATTTCTCAATTTAATTTCTCATCACTCATCATCAAAACGTTTTTTTTTATTTGTTTTTAATATCTTGTCTTTGAAATACAGATTTTGAACCCATTTCGAGTGTTAAACGTGCTAATTATTTTGTATGTGCAAAACACCGGTAGAGGTCAGTTTCAAGTAGTTTAAGTTCAAATAATAAAAGAAACAGACAAACTATAAAAATAAGAAGGGAAACAAGTTCCTAGAAAAATTATCTGAGAACAACTCATTCCAAACCCTCAAAAAACAGAACCAAATGTTCTTTACCTTTTTTTTTATGAATGAAAAGGTGTCAATGTGCCATTTATGTGGATTCTTTTGTGTCGATGGCTACTAAGTGTGAGTGCGTGTTTTTTTGGTCTGGTTACTTGCTTCGAAAGTTAATTCTTCGGCATTGCCGCCATAAAGATTTAGCACAAATTGTTGATCGACACTTGATTGGAATTAAAAAAAAAAAATAGAATCGGTTGTTGGTCGGTCAAGTGGAAAATAGTCAAGCATTGACGAAGGAGGGACGAGGTGGGTAAATCGATTTTTGTTGTCCAGGTTTTTGTATGAAATTTTGTTTTTGAAAGATCTAATCAAATGTGATCAGAATTCGGATGTACATTTGTATGACAGAGCGGCTCAAAAAACCAATGAAGCGTTCATTTCTATTTCTATTCGATTATACGTAGATACATTTTTGTTTATTGGATGATTTAGTAAACAACTGATTAGACTGTTTGTTGACTAAGACTATGTATGTGTAACGAAATAAGTACAATCTGTCTGCAGCAAATGGCGATGTAGTCTTTAATTTCCTTAACAAATTTATTTCAATGTTTTACAGGCAGTATGATTCAGGTTTTGTAATTTCTTTCAGACGTAGGAAAAACATCGGTTCGCTTCACATAATGGATATTGATCTAAACCTCGCCCAGAATTATTAGGATGTCTTAGATATATGTATGTACGTATGTTTATTTGTATACGTAGATTCCTACATATGTAACTATAATTTGTTTCTCTTTTCTGGTCCATTCTATTTAAACACTTTCGAACACTTAGAAAAGATTCAACTTTGAGGAAAAGAACAGTCTACCACTATAACACTACTTTGACACTCCAAGTCGGCAATTAATTTTACAAAACTGATGTTTAATCCTCGATGTTTTCAGTTAACACAAAAAGAGAGAAGAATTTATAAACATACGCAAATAAAGTGGGTGTGGTTGCTTCAAGAATTCCAACAACAAAAATCAAAATTAAAATATTTTTAAACTCTAAACACGTATAAACAATCATCGATCTTGATACACATTGTACAAAACAGTTTAATTTTAGCAACACTGACGTTTATAAGTCATTCACACTTTGAACACAGAACATACCCCTTAAAATCGTAATAACTCTATTAAAATCCATTTCGTTTTTTTATAAACTTTTATTTAACTATTTACACTGAGTTAAAATAGTACGAACGTAACATAACAATCGTATATAGAATCCGCAATTGAAGTGACTAAAGATTCGCCGGTCGACTCACTTTTAAGTCAAAAATTTGCAAACAATTTATTTTGAAAACACCACACTCAGAGAATTCTTATCGCGCTTCCTTTATAAACTGGAAATACTGTGAAAGCGCTGAAAATAACACAACACACTAAGCTTTGTTTCCCCCAGTGCATTAGTCATTAATTAAATTCTTCAATATCAAGTGCCAAAGTGCCTAATCATACAAAATTACAATGAATTGTATCTGATCTCAATGGATTTGGAGTTTATGGATTTCCTTTAAATGGATTCAAATATGATTCATGTTTTTTTTCTGTTGATTAAGGTGAATATTAGTTAATTTATTCGTTTTTTTATTCTTAAATTTTATCTTGTTAATAAGAATGTAAACAGTAGTAGAACAGTGAGGAACGCAGAAATTATTTCACTAGTTTCTTAGATAAGATACGATCGAATATGTGGGGCCCGTGCCAAAGTTCTTTTTCTGTCTGTTACTCATTACTGTCGCTTTGTATTTAGGTGAGAGATATTGCAATAAGAAGCAAGAGTATGATTTGATATAACGTCGATGATCAAATGAAATTGTTTTAGTTACCTATCACAATGGAAAGTAGACATTGTTGATGTAACTTAGTTTATTTGTTGCAGTATTTTTAAAACTTTCGATTCAGTTTGGGTAGTTTTTATTTATGTTATCCCAAATGAATCTTTGATAGTGGTAATGCAGTACAAGGAACTGATCTAGCTTACACAAAGGCAGGATTATACGATTAAAGATATTAAACGAAATATGTAAGTATAGCAATGTGGCTTACGAATTTCCTTGAGGACCGCTAGGCTTCGATTTTTAGCAGTGAATGCATACGGTGTTTAAAAGTAGAAACAGTCATTTTAAACGAAATGTACATTGGAACTTTGAACATCATTTACATATCATGGTTTTACATATCGTTAGGGTACCAACAAATTTAAAAACCGCAACTGGAAAGGTCAGAAATTTGACACAAAATGAAAAAAATCTTATTTCCTTGGTTAAAGTAAAACAAAATTAAGAACCACACTCAATATCACTTGAGTTCGGTATCGGTGGAATCTATGGCGTTGTTCATATCATGTTCCTTTGTCAAGTTCATGTGGATATTGCTTGCAGATACTTTTTACCGCAACGTACATAAATAGATATACAAAAGTATATACATAGATATACATCATATCAACTTAAACTAGAGAAAAAAAGAAACGAAACTCAAGCTGAAGACTTTCATGTTTTCCTCTCTTCTCCCATTACTATCGTTATTATTGTTATGTTTTTTTTTCTTCTATACATTTTATACCGTTCGTTTTATGTTACCAACTTCCGTTAAAACCTATCGGTAGTTACTTCGGTAACAAACAACCGACACTACAAATATTGCATTTCTGTTCATTTCTACTGGATATAGTCGATGAAATTTATTCACTACTAGTGTATGTACTAGCGAAAAGAGCGGAATCACGCGCAGACAAACAACGGACCAAGCCTATAGATACTTCTACTTTTTTTTGCTCTTTTGTTCCTTCTTGTATTTATATTTCATTGACCAAACGTATACCGCTGAACGCTGCTTGTTGTTTATATTAAAAGAGACCTAGCTAGGTGGTTGGTTGGGTGACTGCTGAATGGGACTTGTTGTCGATTGGAATTGTTTTGGCTCACTTACTTAGCGGTGAAGTGAAATTTCATGCCCTAGTAAAATTATTGTAATGTCTGTATATGTACATACTGTTGTTTTTTTTGTTTCTTTTATTCTTTCTGTACCATAAAATGCAAATTTAAGAACATTTATATGCAAATGTAGGAGATTCGTGTGGCGGATACTTGGTGTTTTGTTTTTTCTGATTTTGCTTTTCGTTCAGAATGTAGAACACTTCAATTAGATTGCAGCAGTAGCCGCCTTAATATCTGACCTAGCTTATATGTATATCACATCAGAGGGTAAGGTCCATTTAAACCTATTTGTTTTGTTTTTAATAAATTACCCTAATCCTCTATTAAATATGTATGACAATTTTAAACTAGTTTTCCTATTGTCTCACCGCAAGATTAATAATTGATTTCGTAAAGGTCTGCATGAATGTCTGCGGTTGCGATTTATTATCAAAGTCATTAACAAGCTGTGTGTTTCCTTGATAATTAATAAAATTATAAAACAAAAAAGTTCAAAAAAATCTACTTTGTCATTAAAGTCGGAAATCTGATAAAATATTAATACCAATGCCCCCAAGAAGTTTGATAAGCAAATTACTCAGTCTACTGCAACTCAAGCAAAGCCGAAGATAGCTGACACCTATTGATAAATATGTTACTAACCGTTTAATTGGATTTCGTTGCTAACTTATGATCAGAGATTAACAAATTTAGGCCAATAGACTAAATAGCAACAGTGAAAAATAAAATTTCTACTAAATGATGAAAATATATTACAAATGTGATACAGATATAATCAAATCGCAGAAATTCACAGTCCCCATTCGTAGTGATTACAGGCAGAGGAGGTTAAATAGAGTCTAAATACATACATATGTATGTCTAAACACGAAACGCGTGTGTACATACATATATGCATCTATTTGTACCCGTAAAGTGTGTGTTTGTACATATTTTAACTACTTGAACCTTGAAAACAAATTTTATGAAGTCAAGTAGACTTTGCAGTAGTAATAGGTTAACAGATAGACAGGCCACACGTTGAGATATAGTGAGAATTTCAAATTCTCACTTGGTGTACATACATACATATGTATGTACAAATGTGTGTATTATATATAAAAACTTAATAGCCGGTATTCACCCCGAACAGCGATGACCAAATCGAGGTGGATTATGACTTCTTGCTTGGATAACTTGACAGGTAGGCAAGTGTAGAGGTAGACTGTTTTGGAGGGACATTATGACGGCATTATACGATTAGAAACTTTTTTTTTTATCCAAATAGCAATGAACAAGGTGTGCTGTGGAATCTATGATGTCATGTGGAGATTACAATTTAAATTAAACCTCTGACTAATTAATTAAGAAATCAAAGTGTGCCATTGTCATCGAAGATTGTCCACTTAAGCGTTGGTGGTTGGAAGTGATTATGTTTCTATATATTTTTTTTATTGAATTATTTGTGGTTTGATTTGATTTTCTTTCAATTTCGATTTATGGGTGCGCAGTCTAGTTGATTATTGTGTGGGTAAATGGTTGACATCATGGATCTAAAAGAGATGTGATGTCCATGGCATAATTCTTAATTTTTAGAAAAAGACTTAACTTTACTCAGAATTGTGTAAATTTAATGCGTACAAACGAAGTATTTCTAAAAAAGGATTAAATTCAAAATATATCCACCAAATTTATGCTTTTACAGTAGGAGTACCCATTGAAAGGTTTGCCCCAAAAGGAAGAAAAGATTTCTTTGGAAGCTGTCATAAGAAATATACTTATGTTTAGGTATACCCCAGAAGTCTGTTGGAAAAAATCCTAGCCAGCCATAATTCAAGTGTTATCAGGATATCTAACTCGAAAACTAATTGAAGATGTAATGACATATACACATGTTTGTTAAAAAAGAAAAACCCATTAATAGGCCTAATCAGTACATCTTATCCTTACCAAAAACAACACTTTTTTAATCATAATTCATAATAAACAAATTTAAATCGAAAAAAACGACTATTGGGCTTTTCCACAAAATATGTCAAAATAAATAGGCGGCGGCGTTGCTACTGCGTCGTTCCCTTATAACAAAACCCAGCCGATTGCATCAGCCTTTATAACAACTTTATCCGTTTCAGACTTTGAAAGAAATAAAAAAAAGTTATTTCGAAACACAAGGAGAATATAAAAATAAGACCATCCACGTATCCAGTATCGCAGATTAAAAATACTATGGCATTTCCGACAGAGATAAGATTCTGGTAAAAAAAAGTACTCCAAACCACCCTATAAAGATATATCTCGCACACTCCATCTAAGTGTTTATAAATAGAAAATATTTTATTTTTGTTTATATTTAGACATTTTATTAGACATGCGTTAAACATACTGTTTGTACTATCTACTGTGGATTTATTTTATTTTTTAGTTAAAGACGAAAGATATATGCATTTCTGCAAACAGATGCAAAATTGTGTTACTAAAAAAATCAGATTTGCAATCAAAATGAAATATAGTACTAACTATAGTGCAGCAGTTCAATAGCCTTGCCGGCGTGCGCGTTCGATCCACATGGAACCATACAACAAAACAAGACTGCCTCAACAAATGTCGGCCGGCGGGTTTATGATGACTCATTTTGAATTGGAAGTGATCGCGTGTAGTATATGGAGAATACAACTGGAGCAATAGCTTGGGGAAATTTTTTTTAAAAACTTGAGTAAACCCCATTTATGGCACACGGTCTTCATGGAAAAAACTTAAATGAATCATCTGAACTTTAATACAATGACTACGTCAGAATGCTAATACCATGTGGACTAGTAATACTCAAGAATAATTGCTTATTCGTAGAGTTTGTGCTTCAGTGGTTATTTATAAAATGGAAATGAAAACGACGAGACCCAAACAAAAAAAAAAAAATAATAATAAAAATTTGATATTGAGAAGTTTTGAGGGTTACACGATAGGTTGTAGTGATTATTGTAGAATCAATAAGCGTGCAATTGAATGCTGACGCATTCGATGACTGATTCGGTCACATTATTCTTCATATACATACATACATAGACTTTAAATAAAATAAAAACTATTTTAATCTACTCGTACAGCCATAAAAGAAAACCATAAAACAAACTTCGTTTGCATAATTATGTTAATTATTATTACAACTAGGAAGTGTCTATAGCACATATTTAACCAGCCAGAGCTAGGCAACTAGCTGTATAGTACTTTAAACCGGTAAGAGAGTAAAAGGTAAAACATTAACACAAGTCGTTAAATCACAATTATGTATACTGTGTGTCGCAGCCTCGTATCGTATCAACTATTCAATAGTATCTCATGCTCGTTATATTCGTTGACATGATGTCTACCTCCCTCTTCTTTACCTATACCAGATGCGTATCTATGCCGACTAGGATTAGTGAATTCCTATATTGAACTTAGGAGAAAAGCTGATACTGAATTCTACTGCTAAACGTAAACTGGTTGCAAAGCTAATTTTAATTCAAAATAGTTACTTTCTACATAAGCAAAAGTGTGACTTTTTTTGCAGTAGCCCTGCAGTTTTTTTCTCACAATCTTATCCTAAGGTACAAAAAAAATAAAAAAATTCTCATGGATTTCTTATAATGAATAATGTTGAGTCACTGTTCGTGTTTCTCTGTGTCAGTCATGAAAGTCGTGGGATTGTTTTTGTTTTTCTTCGAGGGAGACACCCACCACCGTAGAGGTAGTACTATATCTGGTTCTAAGAAATAGCTTCAACGTATCTTTTGTTTGGTCATTTCACGCCGGTTGTGACGAAACCGATGTGGAGTTGTCATCGTTAAGAATATTTAAGATGACTCAGAGATTCTTAAGAGTTAAGTCATTTACAGCAGGACAGTTGACTATATTGCGGGGTCTTTATATAAATATGGACACCAAGTGGTAGAGGTAGACCAAGTGAAATTAGAAAACTAGGTTTGCAACGTATTCTATGTCAGTTGTCATTTGCACGCTACGCGTTGAGGAAACAATTAATCTTTTCTTTCGTGACATTAATGTGTAAAAGAAACAAGAAAAAATGTCGATGGCGGTTTGCAATGAAGCAGAAGAACTCAGTAATTACTGAGAACTGTTCTTAATTTGAATTTACTTAAAAAAATGTTCCTCAGAAACATGTACACAAGCTATACTGGATTCAATTGATATTTGAAAACAGTATACTTTCCTTTTAGTTGGGCGCCATTTAAGGAAAAAAGTGCTTTGTATATTAGTTCATTAAATTAAATTAGTTTTTCTTGTCCTTCATTCCATACAAATCTAGTTGAAAACTATGTATATAAAAAAAAATACATACCTTCCGTTCCTGAAGCAAAATATTCTCCATTGCTGGCAAAATCCATATCCCGTATTCCATTCAATTTTGTTGTTAATAAAGTGTCAAATTCTTTGTCACTTGCTCGCGTTGATTTCTTCTGATCATTATCAGAATTTTGCGATTTTTGATTCTTTTGTTTTTGACCATTTTTAGCCGATTTTTGTTTCTGACATTTAACTGCCAATGACCCATCGGTTTTATTGTCGTTTTTTGTATCATCCTTACGCATTGCCGAATGACTACCCTTGCTACCATCACGTTGCAAAGTGTCATCTGAAATAAAAGAGAGAAAAAGTCAATAAAACTCCAACCAAAAATAGATAAACGAAATATGTAGTAAAATGTGAAAGTTTAATGCGGTGTTTGGAAATGCCAAAGCTCTTACTTCAAATTCAACTCTAAATTTGTCTGTCGCACAAGCATTCAATGTTTCCATGCCAATAGCACTTCATTTCAAGGAAAAAGAAATCAATTCGATTGCGTATACACACTTGTCTGAATTGGCTAGCAAATGCACTCAGATACTAAATAGTATGTATTAATTTAACACAAAAAAACCACCAACTACTTAATATTTGTTATGTATACGCCCAAGTAATCTGTAACTAATACACGTGTATTCCACTACGGCATGATTTCTGTCATTGTGTTAGTATAGTAAGTATTTGTTTCCAAGCTAAGTGACTGCGCAAACCTTTGCACTATGATATACGTAATAATCTTTGAATAGAAAAAATTGTTTCGATAATTAAACTCACCACGTGAGACCGCCGTATTTGGACAGATATTCGCTACTAACAGGAAATCAGACTATAAAATACTAACTTTGATGAAAAAAGCGCTACGTCACTCTCAGATGTTAATGGGGTGTCAACGACAGTTTATATGAGTGATTCAAAATCGATAGTGATAGGAGTTCGCTATCGATATTGCGTGTGTGCGCTGATTATGAAGAAAAACTATTGATTAGATAAAAACTAGGGGACCGAATTCGGTGGGACTGTGGGGTTTTAGATAATGTAACGCGACAGAAACCCGATTAGAGTACCAACTTTAGGGGATGTATTACGTAATCCAAAATTGATTCAGTCTTACATGGGCTTCTACAAATAGATTTGAGAAAGAAAAAAAAACAAAACATACTTCAAAGTGATCGAAAATGTTGATGTTTACTTTCTTTCATCTGCTTCGGGAATAATACGACAACTGTTTATAAAACTCTGTAGCTAATGCGTGGAAAATTGAAAATAAATTCGTGTTTGGAACAAAATATATAAAACTTTGTTCATTTAAAGAGTACACTTGGATTTCTGAAAAATTAATTGGAATAATCACGGTAAAATGTGAAGGTGGAAATGATCTAATTTATAAGGAATAAATAACAAATGTCTTTAAACAAAAAACAAAAAAATGCCACAATACATCCAATAACTACATAGGCGTGCGACATTTCATTTTCTTTTGTGGTGTTTATTTTTAGATACAAACAATATTTTGGATGACAAAAATATTTTCTATTCTCTATTTTCATTTAATATTTTTAACTTTTGCTTTCAAAGTTTTGTCATCATCCGGTATGACGAGCATGTTTTTAAAATGAAGCTACATTTGCTATCGTTTTGACATTTGTTTCGTACTTTTTGTCTATTTTCACCACGATTTCAATAATTTCTGAATTATTTGTACGTACTTATGAAAAAAAAGCAGTAGTAAAATATTACTCTAACGCCAAAGAAACTTTTTAAAAAGCTAATAGAATTTGTTTGATATAAATATTTAAACGTCGTCTCACCTTGTTACAAAATTGATATTTTCCCGGTTTTAATTATACAAACAACAACGTCGTGATAATCTTTTCCCTGTCATATAACAGAATGATGTCAACAACATGTATTACGGTTCATTCCACAATGTACATACATATGTATGTCACTATTAAACTGATTATAATCTACAGATAATAATCGGGTATCTTCCCATTATGCATTCAAAATGCAACAAAGTGTAACAAAGTGACATAATGGTATTTAGAAGCAGAAGTTGCAAAAAAAATAATAACAAAACAAAATCATTTGAATTATTTATGAAAAAAAAGCAGCAAAGATCACTGTTTAGATCATGTTTTAAGTACAATTGCACTATTAAATAGTTTTTGTACAGTTTTTTTTGTTGTGAATATAGTCTACATCTAGAGGAGTCTAAAATGATTTTAATGGTTAATTATGTCACAGAGCGCATGCTTATTCAATAAATTTTGTTTAAAATTTAGTAAAATATTTTTTTTGACATATGAAACAGTAGTTTAATTTTTGCAGATTTTATCTTTTAGTAATATTCATAAGTTGGTTAATTTATAACTGCCACTAAATGGTAATAAAAATAGACAATAATAACAATAAATTTAGATGTCAAAGTTTGACGTCATATTTTTAAAAAAAATTAGGTCAACATAGTTTTGGTTCATTTAAGTTGCAATCACTATTTTTAATGTCATGAATTTCGCTTTCATTACTTCACAGATGGTAGGCGTGCATATACGTATAGTCATGGTTGTTTGGTTGATCTACCCCATATTGCTTTCAATTCATTGAGTTCTATGCATGATAGATTTTTAATTTGATAACCTTCAGCGATTTTTCTTAAAGAGTTGTGAAAGGTCGGGTATCGCATCAATCATGGAAGAGTGATGAATCAAAATGTGTTTTGATGGATACACCTACCGCTATTAATCGCTGTCATCATTTCATCAATTTGTTTGAAGAAACTAGCTATTATAGTAGCTATTGACATTAAGTCATTTAAGTTTTTTTCTGATAGAAGCTAAGATAATGTCCATAAGAGCTACAGATAAAGACAAACAATATGTGACAATGTTTATGTCAAAGTGTGCGATTTTTATAATAAATGACAGTTATGACTTACTGAACTTTGAAAACGTCAAACGAATCTTCTTTGTTTGTAAATCCAAAAAAAGGAGGTGAAAACATTACTCCAAACGACATTGATTCAGGGCGATTCCCGTGAAAACTACAATGTTATGCATTTTCAAAACAATAATAATAACAAACATGTATCGTATATGTACATATATGATGAAAAAAATTGTCAAGTTCAAAATAAAAACTGCAATCTTGCAATGCCATGTAAAAAAAAAAAATAGATTTGTTTTGTTTTCATGAGTGTTTTGCTCTACGTAATAGTCATCGGCAAAACAGAAATAGGTCAGCAATAGGAGCCATTGTTTGTAATTACAGTGAAAAAGATAATGTAAAGCCGATACAACAATTCGTAGAAATTAAATAAAACTTAATTTTTTTTTCTAGATATCACTTCCTTGTCGTTTACAAGGAATTTAAGTAATGCGGACAAACCTCAAATACGAGAAGTGCAGGCACAAGTATGTCTAAGTAAAATATGACAAAAATTAAGATAGATATTTTATTTCAGAAACATTGTCATTGACAGTGAGGTTAGTAGACGCAAAACTGCATAAACATTTAAAATAGATTCGAAAAAAATTACGTGATATACGTGTTCTATAGTTTACTACGTGACTTCCTTTTTCTGCAAGTTTTTGTGTTTTTAATTCCTGCTGACGTAAGTTTATAAAATTTTGTTAAAAATTGATGACAGCACATACATTTTCTGATGCAATTTGACTGTGTTATTACTGCATTTTTGACACTTATGACACGCTTTGAACTTAACGAGTTCTATTAAAGACAATTCAACCAAGTAACACGTACTGTTACACATGTGTACTTTTTTTGACAGTTTCAATTGATTTACATAATGTACATGATGTCAATTAGAAATGACAGCTGATATGCTCTTCGGGATCATACAATAGAAGCATGTATGGGCAAATAAGCAAGTAGAAGGTCATGCGTCAATATACTCCACATGTCGCACACGACTAGATTAGTTTGTGTTTATTTACTAGTTGATATTTATGAAAATAATCATGTGGCTATTAGGGGGACATGCTGACCATGTTGACCACTCAGCTGATTACTATTTAATGTCAATAGGAGAATTATATTAGGTAAATGAAATGAACATTTGCAGACACTTTGAATGTCATAGTGTACACATCCATGGATGTCAAAGACATATACAGATAACCTAGGGATAGGTCTGACTTTAGTTGATTGAGTTAGTTGATCAATTGTCGGTTAATGTTAAAACAAAATGAATTAGTTTTTCTTGCGAGTTCAAGAACACCATTAATTGAGGTTTAATGGATGTCTATTGGAAGGGGAGTAGGTTAAAATATTTATATTTAATACAGGAATTGTTTTCTACACTTTTTTACATGAAGTTCATTGTTAAGTTTATTAACTTAGATGATTCATATTCCTGTTATTTATTGTATTCATGCAACAATTTAGTATGCTATTTTAAAATAAATGCATATTTACTTTCAACTCGGGAGGTCAACATGGCTACATTAAAAAAAAACTACTGACATGTTGGCGCCATTTCAATCAGTTTAACTGATCTTTGTCACATTAAACTGAGAAATAAATTTATTCAATTAAACGTTATACTACTACCCCCATTCAAGTCACGCCTGTAAAATTAAAAGAGATTCTTCGAAATCCATTGAAATTCACATTCCTGAGCATTATAGTTTCTGTTTACAGTTAGCTAAGCACATAATCACTAAGTGATTAATCTGTATTTAAATACGTCGCAAAAAATATTAAAGTTTAATTTAGTTATCTTTTTAACACACTAAATCCCACCCATTGCCGAATATAATACAAATTACTAATAGTAGTAGGCATTGCATAAATTTCCATACACGATCAACTAGTTTGGTTTTTCGAAATAAGTATCTTTATCTAGTTTGTTTTTTTATTCTTCTATACTCTACGTTAGTTGTTTCTATGGTGCGAAACTTTCCAAGAAAAAGGAAGAGGAAGAAAGAATAAAATGATACATCGCTGAGAAGGCGTGTCGGTACCTGGTACCAGGCAGAAATATTTTTTTTTTTTTCGGTATTTTCTAAATTAGTGTATACTACATAATTTCTATTTTGATTTTTATTTTTATTCACACTCTTTACACTTCATTCGTTCCGTAAGACGACCAAAATCAAACAAAAAAAAAATATAAACAAGAAACAAAGAAGAGATCGAAAAGCACAATACAAAAAAAAGAGTTTGCATAATAATGTCTTAGATCATAAGAATGAAAGAATTTTCTGACGTTTTTCAGCTGAGAGTGTGTGCACAGATATTTTGGATAAATGCTATTTGCAGTTAAGTATAAAAATAATTATTTGTTTTTCTTAAAAATAGACAGAGTAAACAATATGAGAGGAGACGATTGAGAGCAGATGGAATGTTTGAATGGTGTGGTTTAGATTGCGTATATTACAAAAAATACGACCCAATAGGAGTGCCTTGTGAAAATGTATTTTATAATACAAACATTAGAAAAATATCTAGATCATTACCGGGAATGATTTGTCTGAACTGCATACTGCGATGGAAAGATTAATGAACTATGAACCTAACAATCTCCGAAAAGGAATAGAATTTTCGAACTTTTCGGACAATTTTTACCGGCTTTTCTTCTCTATGGTGCCGCATCAAGAATGACTGAACTCAAGCTTACTTGTCAAAACTTTGACAACTAAACAAAACAACAATTGGATAACACTGTGTCCTCTGTGGAATCCCATCCACGTTTTCATCGGAAAGCATAAACAATCATTCACTCTTTTTAGCAGGTTGTCTTTTCGCTTTCTCACGAATATGTTTACATGTAAGAACGTCAAAATAAAAGATGTCAAGTGTAATAACATTTTCAATATCTCATTCGCGCCTCATGTGATTTCATGTATTCTCTTTGGGTTTTTTTCTTTTCTTATTTTTTGAAACTTTGCCAAACGGATTTTCATTTTCATTGATTAATAAATTCGCCCCTGCTTCTTCATCATTCATAAAAAAAAAAAACAAAAAAAATCTATCTAGGCTATCACTCTTTGATGTACATTTTGTCTTCTCTTAAATGGTTTGTCTACAACGTGCTGATGGTTCTGAAAACCCTTACGTTCCCAAACTTCTCAACCTACATCAAGCGACTATAAATTGCGTGCCAGTTCTCAGCTTTTTGCTTGTCTTTCTCTCTCTGTCTCTCTCTTTTGGTGTTATTGTTTTCAAAAGCATTTTGACAGCTATGGAGACGACCATGTTGAGAAAAATTATTGCCTCTGCAGCAAAGAGGCACAAGCACAATTCCACGAACTCAAATTCGTTCTTTCGTTCGATGAACTTCTTAGTTTTGTTTTTTTTTTGTTATGGCTTTTGTCCTGACAAGGGGTGGAGGACGAGGTTGTTAAATTGCATTGTTCTGGTTCTTTACATTTTTGCTTTGTTTCATGGATGGTAGATGACTGTGTAGCGCGCATGGTCGGTCTTCGTTGCTGGTCATTAAATTCTCTCAATTTTCGCTATGCTATGATTAAGCTTGTATATGACCCTAATGGGAAGGCACAGACTGGTAGACGGATAGTTTTAGCAACCTTCTCGATTGAAAGGGGGAGAAGGAATACATACTTTAAATATAAACTTTCCGACTCACTTTTCAGTTTCTTATTCCCCACAGTCTTCGTAATGAATATCTTTTATTAGAATGGTACTTCACACCGGAAAGTCGATAAAAAAAGAAAGCAAAAAAATCTGCCCTTATGTGCGCAATGAAAAACGCGCCGCGACAGACATTACAATGTGGGGGATGTATTAGCAAGACCATGTGCCTCATGCAGGCGGGTATGCTTTCAGGAAAGAAGTATCTTTGTTTTTTTTGCATTGTTATTGCCAATCGACCCCGGCCACATGCTAAGTTCGCTATTTGTATCTTTTGTATGTATTTATAAGTACATATCTATAAATATGTTTATATCTGGCATAAGAAACCTCGTGGTCTCGGCTGTGGGAACTTACAAATTTCCGGTTCTGAATGGAAGAAGCAGAGAAAGAACAAAGATACTTCTACTATTTCATAGTGGATGACAACTCGTTCTCACTCAGAAGGCAAAATGAAATTGAAGCAAAGACGAACGATCATATGAAAGATTGACTGTATAGAAATGTCAAAAGTATTTTTAAAATGAGTGAATGAAATAGTTATGGGTTATGGGTAGATAGATTTGAATAGTTTCATTAAGTTAAAAGCTTTTTTTTTATAAAGACGATATTTGTGAATGTGAAAGATGAAAGATTGAAATTATCTGTCACATTAACAATGTGTAAGGAGGAGTTGAATAAATTCATTCAATAACGTCTAACACTCGTCTCACAAAAACATCCATCAAATAAACAAAAGTTATGTATGTATGTACATACATACATACATATATGGTTGAGTCCTTTGTAAAACACAATCTTATTTGAGATTCCGGCGAGTTTATATATGCTGCCCAACTCCCAGTCGAACAATCTTCCTAAATTCAATTCAATTATCGGGCCTCATACGCTAGCTAAAGAACTTTTTCGATTACCTACTAGTCCCCGTGAAAACATGAGGTTAATGATCGTCAATTAACTTTCTGTAGCATGCTTGACATTTAAATAAATTCGCTAACTTAAATAGGCCATTACTCACTTAACCTGAATCATCGAACCTCGAAATCTTCTTAAAAATTCATTCACTCAATTTTGTATTGACCAAAAAAAGATATTTATTTTCTGACGTGTCCCAAAAGCATTGGTAAATTATTTTATTCCAAGCAGATGACAACACCACCTCCAGATAAAGTCATGACATGAGAAATTAATATTTCCAGCTTTCTTTGTATCACTTTGACCCGACTCAAAAGCCAACACGCCACCTTTGCTTTAAAAAGTCTTATGAAACCCGGAAGTCTACCTCCCCAACCAAATCTTTAAACGAGACAGACAGCCAAACCACATACTATACGAAGTACATTATGTATCTTTAATACTTATTAGGCAACAATCTTCACCATCGCCAACATAGACGTCGTTGAAACTATCTTTCTTTCTCTTTCATTTGGTGGGTTAAAAGAAGAGAAGCAAAAATTCCAAATCTTTTAATTTGACTCATTTTTCCCTTTCAACGTTTTTGCCTCGCAGAAAGAAAGTACCAACGTCTTTGGATCTCGCATTCATCCCACCATCGAATTTTTACCATTCACCATCATTAACGTCTTCATCGTGGCCGTTGGTAACGTGTTTTATTTCGTCGTGTAATCGACGAATGACTTGTATTTTTGCAAACAAAAAAGAAGAAGTCGTTCAACTAGCCTAACCTAAAATGCTACTCATGATGAAATCATGTCACTTTACCAAAAGTGGTGTTAAGGCCCATGAGGAGAGCTATTACCTACAACGCATCTGTCTACCCTAAAAATTTAAAGAAACCTGTTCATTATTATATTTTTTGCTTTTTCTTTCGTACTTCTTCTTTTTTGTTGACGTTAACATCAAAACTTTCACTTGCACGCCAAAGAAGAAAAGAGTTGAGTTGGGCAATTTTTTTCTTTCTTCAAATTGAAGGTGTTTTTGTATTTGTTTTCTCAATTTTACATATTTTGTATGCATTTTCGTATCTGCTAATGTCGTTTATTTAAATATCTGTCAATTTATTTAAGTAAAGTTAGGTTAAAGGTGTAAAAATTGCTCGAATTTCTCTTTATTTTATGCAATCAACTGTCGTTGATGTAGTCACCACAAATTGGGTTAGGAAATTTCGATTTCTTCTCTTTGATTATATATGAAAAGATAGAGACTTCAAAAGAAAGAAAAAAATATGTACATATTTTCGGACACTTTTTATAATTATAACTACTGATCTGGTTGATATCTTATTATTCACACTTTCTGTCAGTGTCACGGCGTGGGGCGATTTTTGTTTATTTATTTTCTTAAAGTATCGATTTGGGGAGAGTCTGTAAAGAAATCTTTACGATTTAATGTGATGATCTTTCCATACTGCGCGCTGTCAATTTGTTTTTATTTATTTATTACCTATTACGTGATAATATACAACGAGATTGTGGCGTCAAAATGGGGTTAGACTATGTTATGACTTCTCTGATGGTGTGACATATGTATGAAATTTGTTTCTTTATTGAATACGCAGTTGATTTCTACGTCTGGTCTTATCTAGGTTTTGTAATCAAGTTCAATGTCGTGCGAAGCTTGAGATACGAGGCTATTGTGCGGAAAAGTAGGCGTGTGTAAATGTTTTTTTTTATGTTTTTACGAACTCTGGATGCTATCATTGTCATTTGAAGAAAATCCTGAAGAGCTCTAACTACTTATTTACTATTGACTACTATTGGGTCGGACTACTGTATCTGGGTTCGATTCCCAGACAACGTTCCTTTCGAATGAAGTGGGGCTTATCTTCACCAAATTGTTCGTTAAATCGTTTGACAAGTCATTCATTTAAGTTTGTCAAATTTAGGACCATCATACTGATTTGTCATACTGTCATGAAAAGTTTTACACGCAAAAATAGCCTTTTACAAGGACATGCCGTGTCAAATATTTGCATTTCTGTTCACCTTACAGCTGAGCACAGCTCACGAAATTACGTTTTACGAACTAAAGAATAAAGTAAAGTTAAACAAGTAAACATTTCTATAGGTCACCTTTTGTTTGACATTTGAAACGTCAATAAATTTTTAATTCTTGCTCTCATGACATGAAATAACAATTAGACTAAGTAAGGAAATCCATTTCTAGGTTCATAACATTCTTATCACTCTCGAACATGTGTTTTATATGACGTTTCATCATATTTTTTTTATGATCTGAAAATTTTACAGTAGATTACTTTAGCCAAGTGACAGACTGATCGTTCTCTTTCTTCGGCTACATCAAATACATATATTAAATCAATTCCGCCACACGAAAACTTGATAAGCGAATGACATTGCTTTGTTGGGAGATAAATACGATTGGTTGAGGTGATGCTGCTTGGTAATATTGACATTGCGCATTTAAAATGTGTTCTCAAAGATGATTTGTTTGATTAATTTGGGAAAGTAAAAAAAAAGATAAGAAGTTGTGACCTGCCAGAATATGCGCGTTTAAAGTTCAGTTTTATATTTTATTTGTTTTGGGACGTTTTAGACATTTTGACATTTGTGACACTGAGGTTCAGTAAGAAAATGACGTTCTAAATTTTGGACTCTTATCTGTTTTCTGACGTTGGATAGACATAATATTTTGTACTCATGTTTTCTAATCTATAGAGTTGTTTAATTTCTGTAGTGAGTATTACGTTTGTTCGAGTTCTACGTCACTCACAAATTTGGGCATAGTATCTGTTTCATGGGCCAAAGATCGGTAAAGATCGAAAAACTGCAAAATGCTATTTATTTTGGAATATATGTACCTACAGCTGAGGATGATTATGGTTACGCCGCCTGCTTCAAAAATAGCAATATTGTTAAGCATGCCTCAAAATTGAGGTTGATCGGATAAAAATGTATCTTGATCACAAGATCTGACTTTACTAAGCACTGATTCTAAAACATTAAGCCATTTACTTAGGGACAAACTTCTAAGAAAATTTGCTATCTGCACATACTTTATTTACTATGGAGGTGCAATTAAACATTAATCCTTTGTAAGCACGTTAATAAAATAGGTGTACACGGAATTCATTCTAAAAGCGATAATACTGTTTGGAGCTTAAAAGTCTAGCTTTTATGGTTTCCTAAAAATACTCATTTATTTCCATCGCACGGGCACTCATTTTATGCATTTACAGTCGCTTTGTGATAAAAGCAAATTCTCCGAAACTGAATGAAAAACAATCTTCTTAAATCACTTTGTTACTTTTTGAGGTATCATATAAGAGATGCATTCATTTTTTACTAAATGGCTAGTTTGGGGAACTATTTTATAAGGTCAACTTAATCTGAATTTTTGAACTTACTTTTCGTCCTTCGAAGATAAAAGAATGTAACAATGACAAGTGACACAACGGACACAGTAATCATTGTCAGACTTGTTGTATCCATACTATCCATTGCTGTTTTATTTAATCCAGATGAATATCCTTGTGTAACACTTCTCACTTTTTATATAATAACGAGCGCACAAAATCACACAGTGAAGATTTATATTTTTAATAAATGAATGTAGAAATTAAACTTTTTTCAACACTATAAAATAAAGTAGGTAATCCACTCAGTACGACTATCAATCGAAAACTGTTAGCTCATCGCACGCTGATCCTGCGCTATATATCCTTGCAGCTACCTAAGCACGTGCGCGGTTAATGATTTCCAGGTATCCCACTTAATTTCCTTGTGAAAGAGAAGTGAACAAATACAACCAACATGTGCGTACGAAGATCGCGTCCTGATTTTTTTTCCTTGTCGCATCCACAGGATGTTGAGCAGATGTTGTTAATTTTAGTTCTTCTCTCCTTCTATGCTTCTACTAATTACCAAGGGAGGGTGTGCCTTTTTTTTGTTTGTTTGGTTTGTATAACCGATCGTGTCGCTATAGTCCTTATCCTTTCTGATTTTATACCGTAATTCGTCGTCGCAAATTTATATTGTTAATTGTCTCATTAAATAATCCTTGTCATGCTTAAATATGGTAAAATTATTTTTGATCATCATTCGATTCCAGTTAAATGATATCTCCATGATCTTTGGGAAAAGAAAATTGCTTCACAAGATCACTTGCGATCTTATTTTTCGAAATTCAAGTTCTTAAAAAATCACTCTTCACAGTCTTTAAATGTGTGTCAAATGATATTCATTTGATGTCTTCAATATCCGCACAATTCACGAATTTTTTTTTACTCCGGTCTATATCAAAAGGATATCCGGTATCCAATTTTTCTATATAATGGCAGAAAACTGAATTTTTTTCGTAAAAAAAATGTCAAATAACACGTCAGAACAAAGTCACGCGAACGGAAAATTAAAAAAAATCAATATAGAAGACTTAACGAATGATTTATCGTCTAAGTCACGAGATGCCGCAAGGGGTTGGTTTGTCGTTTGCAATGTTCCTCAAAACACACCTTGAATGCTTATAATCCACAGGAAATGATTTTCTCTCTTTTCTCTTTGAAACAAATTTTTTTTAAATATTTTGCATGACGATACAAAGCAGCTGATACGTTAATAATACCGCTTGATTAAACGAAATTTTATACTGAACTCGATACGCGAAACGTTTTCAACGAACTGAATTCGAAGTTGAGGCGGCATCGAACGTATATCGTCGCAAGTTGAGGAGTTCGCGCAAAAACCAACAAAAAAATGGTTAATTCAGTTGTTTCTTTCTATTTATTAATTTTTTATTCACTTGTTTGTATACTCTTTTAACGTTGGAGAATGTTTTTTTTAATTTTTTTTCTCTTCCATCATACCGGTTTCTCTTTGACTCTCTGTGATTCTCACGGTTCGCATTTGATTCTCCCGTAGTTGGTTTGCTTTTTGTTTTTGTATTTTTTTCAAAATGACAAACCCCCCCGAAGACTTTGATTATGGTACATTTTTCTAAATAAGCTTAACACACTCATTCTGACAAGTTGTTAGAAATTCCCTATGACGTACAAATTAATAGAAAAATGCCGCCAATGTTTGACGTTGAAACCATGTGCGTGGTTAGAGCTTTATTTCTTCTTTGAAATAAGAGCAATGGTGATTAGAAAAGAGAAGAGCTGGGGAAAAAACATGCAATTTCGAAAAAGTTTATGCGAAACTTGGTGTAGTAGTGTTTCGAAAGAATTTTTAAAATGGGATTTCCGTTAAACTTTTCGCCTTATAGACTGTTAGGGACAAGACGATATATTATGCATATTATTTTGCATGTTTAATGATATCATGTGAAAATACGTGGGGTTTTACATTGGTTTATAGTTTAAATGACAACAGTAATGATTAAGTTTTGGGAAATTATTAATAAATTGTCGGTATGTAATTACGCAAAACTTGGATTGGTTACAGACTATTGGTGACCCGTTTTGTGAAAACCCTTCTACCTGAAACATATATGGTGCGTTGACATATGATAAGCAACCTCTGATTCCTACTTAATGATAGATTACATACATATGTATATAGCGCATATGCGCGTATGTATGCGTGTGAAGGATGCGCAGATAGAATACCCTATGATAAAAGCTGCATCAAGGAATGCATGCTATAAGTAGAAATTCGATAATTAAGTCTCAGGTGAAACTATGCACGTATGTATGTATGTACATATGCAAGTATTTCAAATAAATTTATCTCAGGACATATTCAATAAAGTTTTCAACTTCGGAAAGCTGACCACGTATTTAAACGGGATACTGGAGAAGCTTTCTCAAGCTCTCTACATGACTTTACGTAAGTAAAGTATATTTCAGTGCATAAAAATCCGGAACTTAAGCTCTGAGGTTAAATCTGTCATTTTCATATGACAAACTTAACCGCAGATCATATTTTGCATGTATTTTAATAGCATACCGAACTGATAGTGTATCCTTTTCTTTCACAAAAGGGATTTCCCGGATTCTGGATTTCCCGGTATCTAATTAAGATGATTAAGGTTAATGTTGAGCGTGTTACTAATGTCAAACATTTGTAATTACCTATAATTAGGCTTTATTCTGGATGAGTGCAATTAGTGGTTACCTCCCAAATATAATGATTTTTTTAAAGAAGGGTACATATCCCCATACATATGTAGATCGTAGATATTAATCTGTAGAAAGATGAGTGTTCAAAACTACTTAAATATGTATGATTACAATTTTTTTTAAAGAATTTCTTGCCTAAAGACAAATATACAAATGTATAAACCGTTCTTTAGTGCAAAAGATGACTGTTTTCTAGCATAATATGAACAGTCATTTCATGGAAATTGCCTTTCATTAAGACGAATTCAGTAAACGTAAGAGCAAGTATGAAGTATCTACAATTTTGAACTCATATGTATACGTATACCATAACCAAATAAATTTTTTTGCAAAACTTCCAAACCTCAAGCCATTACTCACCCACCCACCATTTGTTCAAAGACGAATTTCCATAATCCATTAAAAATCGACTTTTTTCTTGTATTATTTTGATTGTTCGAGAACCTCTAGAACGCATTATCGAAAATAACTTTCATTAAAATCCTTTCGCGACCACCTTCCCCTTCTAATACTCGTATTCGTATATAACCAATATTTTGTTGTCATTCACATCACACACCGGCACCGCATGGTACCAATTGTTTGAAAGGTAAATAAATTTCGTGGATACATACTGATCGTTGTGGTCGATGCCGCCATGCCGCCTTGAAGATTCACGCCGTTTGTGAACGCCGGTTGGACCTGTTTCTCAATTAATTCTAAGAGCTACAGAGTGCACTTAATAAAAGCATCTTTTGAATTTCCCCTTAAAATAAAAGCTCGACAAAAAAGTTCATTGCACGTGATAGAGAGTAAAAGAGAAAAAGAGGGGAAAAGCATTTACAGAGAATACTACTTGTAAATTGTAATATTGTATCTGTCTTTTTTTTTTGATTAGAATTGATTTAGATAAAGAGACACGATAGAAGAAAACAAAAAGTGAGATTGATTAATTTTTCATTCGCAATTGTATGGGAAGGCATGATGAGGCTGAAAGGCTAATGCCCTTTGTGTTATGCTTTTGGATCGATTGGCATTTTTTTTTTTCGAAAGGAATAGAAGAAGGTCTTTCGAACTGTTTAGTTATGTAACAGATTAGCAAAAGGGTTATACTTAGCTAGTTCTCTGGGGGAAAAAAGTGTACACTCAAAGAATAAATTTTAAGAGCATGATTCACTATGATTTCTGTAAAGACCACATGGAGTTTTGTTCGACAATTTTAAGTATTTTGTGACTCACCATCCGGCACAGCTTCGGGCAAATGACACACATCTGCAGAAGATGAATAATCCGTAAATATGTACAAATGTAGTAGAATTATTAATTACAATTGCTAATGGTGACTTAACCAACCGATTATCGATATCCTTCTACGATATATGTATGCCTAAAACAGTATATCGTCGAAGATCAGTATATCTGTGTCTCAAGGATCATTTTAAGATTCTCTGTGCTCAATCCGGCAAATTCAATTCTGTAAAAACTTTAAAAACTATTACTTCCAATGATTCCATGACTTTTTTAACAGAAGTTTGGTGTTTATGTCAATCTCAAACCATGATAAACTTTCTTTGAAGAACTAAGGTCCTGAAGGAATTAACATCAATAAAACTTCAAATCTGGTTTCGAGTCGGTTGTATTGCAACGTGTTTTGTTCAATTACATATGAAGGTAAGTATATGCTTAGCCTACATAACGTACCATATCATGCAGACGATCCTTATAATAACTAAAGATTAGTTGTCTAAAACCTAATTTTAAATCATTTCAAGTAAATCAGAAAATATCAATTTGATCTGTGTGCACTCTTGCTTTGCCTCAATTTCAACAATGCATTCAAGAAAATTGATAAATCAGTGTAATGTGTAACCAGTGTATAGCGGTGGTGTACTTCAAATCAATAACTTTCCATTCAAAGTAAAGAAATTTACTTTTGTTACACAACATGTAATTCTCTATCACCTCTACTACTATACCTTTGCAGGTGCGGTGCGTGGGGTGATGAATTAGTAGGGCGCCATCAATTGCTGTCTAACAATGAACGTTACCCACAATTCATAGAGATGCGCTTGAGTGCAATTACATATTTGAAAATGAATCTTCAAAATAGGTACCGTTGGGTTTTCCTGGTCCTCTCAAGAATATCATATTTGAATTTAAATTACGCATTAAGAAAATAGGTCAAGCACGATAGCGAACAGTTTATGTAGTACCTACATGTACGAGTACATCGGTATATGCTTAAATAACCTGAAGACAAAGCTTTGTTTTCTGTTTTGTGCATGCACGTGATAGAAGAGAAGTGTAATGGACAAGTTGAAACTACGCATTTTTCAATTTTATTTCAATAAACACCGATCAGGTTAAATTTGTATCAAGCAACGTCATCTGGTGACAAACTCTCACACTTTTCAAGATCAAAACAAAAAAAAAATAAAAAAAAAAGCGCAAAAACATTCAATGAACTACTTCTTATATAGACAGATACACTTGTACCTGTTTTGATTAAAAAGTACGTAAATTATATGTACATATATCGTTTAATTATATTTACTCATCATGCATCAGAACTCAATCTAAATTGAAAAAAAAACAAGCCCAAAGAGCACCAAAAGAGAGAAAATAATAAAAAGCTCTCTACAACAATGTGTAGGGTTCTCGATCTCCACCCATGATCTTCTGGGTCATTGTGCCAAAACTGTATGTATTTCAATGAACCTGATGCAATTGACTTACAAGATTGCGTTTGTTCCAAATAAGATGAGATGATACTTAACAGAGCCCTGTTACAGGTGGTACAATGAAATTAAACTTAAGAGAGTAATTGTTACAGTGAAGATGATGATCTTTAGTAGATCAACACGTTTCGAACATGTGGATCCATCTTTAAGTGGGAGTGACGTGAGAAGAAGACATTCTTGAATATAATTTTGGACTTTGATGTTATGTGTGTTGGGTATTGCGTCGCAAACATCTTCTGTTTTGATCAAAATATTAGGAAAGTTCATAGACATTGTGATTAGTAAGTATACGTGAGGAGAAAAGAGCCGGTATCGGAATTTATTTTTTTCTTCTTCTTTTTGATTTTTTTTTTTTAAATTCTTGTTCTGAAATCGTTAAATCCATTAAGTTCAATGTTCTTACACGTGTGTTTCTTTGAAACGAAATAAGTGACAATTTTTTTGGAGAGCATTATTTTATGGGGGCTGGCACATGTGTGATGGTAAAATAACGCGTGTTAGGTTTGAGGACGTATGAATGTATGGATGTACATATATTGCTGACACATTTAATGGGTGAGCTACGGAGGCAATGTTTCTGACCTGTGATACTTTCCTGATAGCCTGTGGATGCTTTAACTTCGGTGGCACTGGTCCAATTTGATTTGACCTAGTTTCGTTTTTGTTATCAGTGAGTACCAATAAGTGAGCTTTGAAATATTTGAACCATGGATTTATGTACATATGTACATATGTAGTACTAATTGCAGAACGGAGATCTTATAAAAGTAGGTATAAAAATTGTATGTACGCATAGTGTACCTGAACTTGCATACATACATATGTAAACTATAATAGAACTGGTCAGAAACACCACGAGAATAATAACATCAGCGCGATATTAATTAAACAAAAATTCAATTACTTAGTCCAACAGATCTGTAGAGGTTAATGTCAAACTCATTAAAGGTCCAAAGCCTTAGAAGTGACTTAATTTTTTTTTAATGTTTTTCAAACTTTTAAGACAGCTAATATCGTACAGAAACTCTTAGAGTTTTATACTATGTATTTAATAATAAAGTAGGTTCGTGTTCTAATTTTATCAAAAATATAATAATTAAGCATTGTTAACATGTCTCTCCATGCTTCAATTCTGTTGATTCATTTGTTCAATGATTTGTCTCTTATTTTTGAAACGGGTATGCCATCATTTAATTAATTAAATCCCATGAACTCATCGTAGTTCATTCAACAATAGGTATCTACATATGTATGTATAAACATACATATCGTACACGTTATTGAAAAGCACTCGAGATGCGGCCAACTTTTCAAATGTCATTCATCTCCGGCCGCTCAAGATATCTAACAAAAACTTAAGCCAAACGAAAAGCTGCCAAAAACATCGTACGCCATTTCTAGAACATTAACATCTAAATTTAAAAATTTCTAGAAATTAAGATGAAAACGGAAGCGCCATGGTGTTGATAATTAAAAGAAAAGGAAGATGAACATGCACTATCCTTTGTTGTATAAAAATCGAAAATATGCACATTTTTCATTTGCATTCGAGAGTTCTTCTGTTATGATATTTTTTTAAGGACGTCTACACTGTCAGGTTATTGTTCTGGCACTCTCTTTATACGGAAGACGATTTTCTTCTCTTTCGTCTTATTTCTTCTTCTTACACGTTTCTTTGTTCGAAGTTGATTTGTTTTTTAAAAAGAAAAATTTACAAAAATAAATATTTACCTACATACATATGCATGTATAGAGGAGGACAGAATATAGCAATATACATAAACAGCTCTCCGACGTACGGTGATCTTGAGATGATATTTGTTTTTACAATTTTTTCTTACTCAGCGGAAGTGCATTGTAATAAAGTCTACTTACATTGCATATTCTCCAAACGAAAAAGTAAACAAACAACGCTACGACGCACGAAATTTATTGAATAAATGCTCTTGAAAATCGGTTTATTGTTTTTGCCGCCTCGCCTGATTAGGGAGTTCATTTGGATTGGGTATATAAGATTGTTTTATTTTTAGGAGATAAAGGTGATCATCATAATTAATAAATCACGGGAAAGTAAATTGAAAATTGTTTTACACGACTCTTTTTTTTTTGTTCCGAATACAAAAAATAGCTAAAGTATCTCTAAAAATTTGCATATTTATATTTAATCGTGTCTGGCTAAATCTGTCAATAGGGTATTATGAAACAATGTCATTCTATTTCATCATTGATTAATTATTTTTTAATATATGTATGTTTGTGTATACGTACAAACATACATACAATTCTAATTTTATTTATCACTTGTCTACGGATTCAGTAAAAGAAAAGAAAAGAATGCTAATGCGATTGAAACAGCAGCAAAGGTAGGTTAATGTACCCAATTTGTTTACCAAAATATTTGTTTTCTTTTCTTTTTGTTATTGTTTTCTGTATACTAAGGTGGAGCTTTTGGTAAAGAAATCGTTCTAAAATCGTTCAATATGCGTTACAGCTTTTGTTGTCAAACTGTTTTTTGTTTTTTTCGCCTTTCGAAACTTACTTCCTGTACTGTCAACAAAGAGTAGAGTCGTGCAGAAAATTTGCAATGAATTAAAACTTTTACAAGTTAGTGGTTGTTTGTTCTATTTGGATGTCATGATCCAATAAAATATTTTACATAAAGATTTATTTAAAAAAAAAAGGTGACGGACGGTACTAAACGTAAGAGAAATGTTACCAATGAGTAAGCGGTGGAGGCACATCGTATTATTCTATCAAAAAGATATTAAGGTATACTATTTACGCTCAGTTTCAATATGTTGCTTATTCGTTATGAATTAAGGGAATATAATGACCCTTTTGGTCACCCTATAAGGGACACAACGACAATTTGAAACCCCCCGGAAAGTTAGACGTACTTACATACATATCTCATCATTTATCATTACAAGCTATACACTATAAGTTTGCATATTAGTTCAGTAAAACTTGCAGCCCAAAACTTATAGTGCGTACCCTAATGTAAATAATTAATTGTACTCCTATCACCTCGAGTGAAACGATCAAGTAAGAATCATACGATAGCCAAAATAATTCTCACTTCTCCATAAGACTGTTTTCTTCAGGATTGAAATCGACCAAAATATACTGTACGTACACCAATATTACAGTATCTGGCCATATTATAAGGCCTTAAGAAAAAAATCTAGTTTTTTACGAAACAAGTATGTTAGAAACAAGTAAAAAAATAATATTGCCAGGTACTGTATATACTGTATATATGTATGTACATGTCTTTCACTCATATAATGAAGTTCATGAATATAGTAAAATAAAAGCCACCCATAGTTTATTAGTTAAAATCATCTAATTGCCATTTTCACTCATTAACCAGAATACAGCAGCAAAACTAACTAATCATCTCATATTTGAATTGCAATGAAAAAAAAACCAGTCTATGAAAGCCCATGATAATAATCTTCAACTCTATTTAGGGTAAATACGTTTCGTCTGTGAAAGTATAAACAAATCGCAACAAAGCAATTGCTGAAATAAACAAAAAATATCTAGTGAACTTCACATCTTTTACTTTTTATTTAAACTTAATGCGTCATTTCATTGAGTTTTTAAGACGACCGACGACAACGGAGCTTGTTTATTTATGTGACTCTATGTATCGCGTTACACTGTTTTGACTTTCGTAATTCTTAACGTTTTTTCTTTGACTTATCTTAGCTAATGATGATGATTTTTGTGTACATACATAGGTATGTATGTATGTATAAAGGTAAAAGAAAAAAAAGTTGCATTGCCATTTTATGTTAAGTAAGAGATGCGAAGTTTATGTTATTGCTTCAATTACCTTTAGTCTTTTTTTCTTTTTTTTAGAAACTTAGTTTTGTTCGTTGTATACATGTTAATAAATGAGTTGATGTTTGACACTTAAGTTAATTTCTTTAAATCATTCCATTTGATATTGCAATGACATTATGTGTGACAGGGCCTGTCGTAAAACTGTAAAATTGACAGCTTTATGTGAGAATGCATGGCAGAAGAGAAATTCAGTTGATGAAATAATTATTGTTCTATTTTATAAAAAAGTATATACATAAAGTATGTACGTATATATAAAATATTACATTAAAAGGTAGGGTGAATTCATAAACCCCATACTAACAAAGAATTACGATATCGATATAAATTTTCGATCGAACTAGAGTACTTCGGGTTCATTCGTTTGGAGTTAGATTAGAAAAATCATCCTGACTGAATTGTGAGCAGTGAAAAACTTATAAGAAAAGAAATTGAATTGTATTTATTTACGCAGATATTTGACGTTTATGAATACAACCGTAATTTGTCCAAAAATATAAATTCCGGTTAGTGCGATCAAGCCATGTTTTTAGTCAGCACATTTAGTCCATTACAACCACAAATCCTTCCATGAAATATGAACATATAGAAAGTAAATTCGTACAAACATCATATTCATACGCATGTAGAACTTGAAACATATATTTGCTAACAGAAAGGAAATAATGATAAACAGTCACGTTTAAAAGACACATCACTTGACTTCATGCTTAGCAAGTCAGCGAGGATTTCAACCAACTTCAGGAGAACCTTCAGAAACAGCTGCTTATGACAGCTCAAAATGAACCAAAAGAAATTTCCTTCTTTCGATTTTATCAATATGCCTGCCCCTGTGGCCTCCATTGTTGTCACGTGCATACGTATACATGTACATACGTATGTATAACATGTAGATAAGTGAGTTCTGCGTTGATGTGCCACCTACAGTTGTCCGTACCTATTTTTTTTAACTCCTATTGATGCATGCAGCTTCCAAACAGTTTCTCCATTTGATTCTATTCTGAGATTTTGCTTTAACTTCTGCGCAGGTTTTACCATTCTGCTTTGTTTCCATTAACGTCATTCGCTATATCTATCATCGTTGTTGTTATTCAATATATCTTTGCGTCCTGTAGGTTTCAAATAATGTTTGCGTGTGTTCTGTCTATCTATCTACCCCAGCCACCTCTAAATTTCCATTGAAATCGAAGTTAAAAAAAAAAATGTGCTTTTTTTTCCCTAAACATTGATTTCAACTGAAAAGGTTTACCTAGGCCATAACCATGGAAATCATATGGCTTTAATGGTTGTTTTATAACACATATCTGTAGACTTATTTGTCAACACATAGTTCGTAAAGGTATTTTTGTTTATCGTTAGTGGAAATAAATAAGTTTATTTTTGAATGTTCGTAAGAACTTTTAAGGGTACAGCAAAATAATTCTTTTTTGAAGAAATGAAACAAGAAATGACGCTTATTGTGACAGAAATGCGAGGACGATAGTTCAATAAAGCTCCAGTAGATATCGGATCTACCTGTTATTCATTCCTGTATACCTGTATACATTCATATCTATCTGCTCACACCATCAGTCTATCCAAACCAAAATGTTCTTAAAATTGAATAGGAAGAGTGTTCTCCCCTCGCTAGAGCACTAAACCAAGGGGAATATCCATATGAAAAAAATTCTACGAACTGGGATTATATAGTAATTTTTGAATGGAATGTGTATATTGGTTTAAGTTCCGGTCAAATCGGATACTTACATACTTGTTGAAAATATTTACAGAACATTGATTCGGAAAAACGTTCAAAATAATAAGTTTTAATTATATTGCATCTCGGGTAATCCAAAGAATCAAATCTTTATGTGGTATACGTGTACCACTGACCATAAAACTACGGGAACTTTAATGATATCGATTGACTAAAGATTAAACCTTTTAACCAGCAGCCGCCATAAAAATTCCAACCACTTGTAAAATGATTCTCCGTTCTATCATCCAAAATTGCCTAAAACAAATCACCCACATCGCCATTTCGAATTAAACGTTTCATGGCCTTGAAAGAGTAATGTCCCCTCTTGTCAACTAAATGACCTGTATGAACCTAACCCGCCTTGTATCTCTGAGACACTCAAGTACATTCACTGACTGATACGAAATATTTCATAACCTCCATCCGAGTTGTAGTATATTCAACCCTTTCACTAAATTACACACTTACGAAGCCGGCACCATGATAACAGCGACCATAGCTTTTCAACACCCTTATTCACTTTGTTTTCTCTGTTAGTCTTCCACCAAAACATAGAAGGTGAGATAAGATACACACGACGAAAGAAAGAATTCAAACAAAACAAATTGAAAAAAAAAGAAAAAAATAAGTTTCGTTAAACTTCGACGCCTTCAAGTTCATTGTCGTTCTTTGAACTCATTCTAGAGGGGGAGCAGACACACTCACAATACAATGCGTCTGTGCTCTTGTGGTACCGGTCAGTGTTTAGCATCTGAATTTCGCCATCAATTAGATACATTAGATACAAAAAAGATTTGCTATACTTACTTTGTTCTTTGTCCACCTGCGTCTGAAGGGGTTGATTGGGCTTGGAATATCTCTTTTGCAGAAGCAGCATATATTCGACTTCTTCCTTCGTTATTAGAGGCCGTCGCTGAGTGAGTACATACTGATAACCGACATTGTTTTGGGCTGGGATTATACCAGTGCCGTTATACCCTGTAGGGTTAACACTCTGATGAAAGTATCTGGAGCGTTGTTGATGTTGGAAATGTTGGAGTTGACTCTGATAATGCGGTTTATATAGACCTCTATAATGCGGAGCGCCATATTGCTGATATGTATTCTGATGCGTAATCGTACTAGGTGCAACTACTCCTGCTGACTGCGGTACATCGTACATGACGTACATTGATGATACTGGCTGCGGTACCGGTGCCGAAAGATGACCCATTGGTACAAATATTGGACTGTTTACATTCATGATCGAATGCAAAAAAAGAAAAAAAAAAAAAACTGCCTTTTTTCGCTTTAGATACGTTCAGATAATTATGTATCTTCGGATGATCCCGTCACAAAAATAAAATTTTCATAAATAAAAAAAAATATTTTTAAGTAAAATCAATCAGAGTTTTTAAATCGTTTTTTATCAATAGATACACCAGTTGCGTTGTCTGTATCGATTCGATGCTGTATGTAATTAAATGCTGTTCATTGGTCTTTCTCGTTTGTCGGTTAGTATTAGGGATATGATTGAATTGATAATTAATCATAGCACACTTTAAAATTTCTCCAATTAAACACACTTCTTACAACCGTTTCGTTAAAAATTTTAAATAAAAATAAACTCGAATTTCACTCCAAACGTGGAAACAAAGAAAACCGAACCGTCGTCGTATGGATAAACAAAGTGATGTCGTTTTTTGTTTAGCGATTTTTTTGTTTCACGATCAAAATTCGTAATTTGCGCACAGCTTTTCGATCAGCTGATAGGGTTTCGGATACGTAGATACTGTCGAAAACTCTTTTAATCCGGCGACACAGAAAAACACGACCGTTTCACTACTTTCACAGGATCAACACGTATGTATCAGCTATCCTCCTGGATACTTGATTTTTCTGCTTGCCACCGAAAGAAAGTGACCAATAAAATAAACGAATTATGCGCGCTCAGATACAACAAAATCACTACAGACTGAGGATGGTTGTGTGTTTTTCAGTTTTCAGTTTTTTTCTTTATTTTTTTGTATTCTTTTTTCGTCCCCTTGTTTGTGGAGCTTTTTCTTCGAATGTGCGAAGCTTTTGCCCTGCTGCCGCTTGCTCGTAATGACGTAAAGTGTAGATGGATGTGACGAAATTTCTTGGTTAAAAGTTTTAAAATTTCCCCTGATGTTGGGATTTTTCACAATAAAATAATGATTAAAGTTTGTTCTTGTTGTTTATTTTGATTCTCTGATTCAGCTGTTGAATCTCATGTATCTGTTTATCGATTTTTCTGTTATCAATGCAAATCACTTAGATGAAAATATTTCACAGATATTAAACGCGTTTTGTAAAATTAATCACTTGACACTATCTTTATCACGAAATTCTAATTGCGGGAATGAAATATTTTAATCAGCGGGGGATGCGTACCTTTAACTTGGTGTTGCTTTCTTCGACGATGTTTGCAATACAACTGTCGGCACTATCGGCTGGGTGATTCGTCGCCAGTCGTCACTGAAAAAAATATGATTGGAAAGCAAAAAAGATATACTTTAGTTAAATTGAAATGTATTTTCCCTTCGGTGCTTGTTTGTGTATTAATTATTTTGTTAACAGTTTATTTATTGTTGTATGGTATGGCGGGGAATTTCATTAGAAACTCAACTTATGAGTAAGCACGACCGACGACAACGACGACGAGGAATTAGCGCGCGCATGGGTTTCAGATTCTGTGACGCGTGTTGCTGCTGCCGGGTTTCCAGCCACTGTATTCGTATATGATTCGGAGAAAGATGTGGAATGGCGCAGTTGATATAACCTGATTGGACCGTCTTTTCGCGAGAAGTAAACAATGATTGGGAATATCCTTTGTTTGACACGATTAGCTCAGTAATTCTGAGGTAGCATAGCACAGTCACCCCCACGTGGTGCGCCAATTATTAACTGAAAAGTCATAAAAAAAATGGAAGTCTTAGAGTGGGGCGCTTAAACACATGTTTACCAGAAGATGCGAGTGGGTTAACAACAAAAATTGTGTCCGCGGATCAGATTTGAAAGAAAAAACATTCCATTTACATTACATATGTATTTATATTGTATGTATGTATCTTTGAACAATGATGTGTCTACACTTTTTTATTTGCGCTCTTCGTTTGTATGTATTTCAACATACATACATATACACACGTTCATGTATTAATGTACATATCCATGTATGCAAAAGAAAAATACATACAGCCAAAGTAAATTCAATTTAGTGAACGATGCTGGAATGAAGTAATGAATTATTATGTAACTCAAATGTACATATATTTTCCTAAAATGGACCATGTTTTTGACCACTGGATAAACTTTTATTTCGTTTGCGTAAAACTGAAGGAAAACAATGCACCTCTACTAAAAGGATAAAATGTTGATCATGATCTGGATCTTCTCGGATGCTTTGGGATAGTTAATTCGACTCAATTTCTGACCTTAAGTTCATAGGGACTATGATTTGAAAGTTCCTCGGCCTATGGAATTCATAAGTGTTCCAGAAAAGACAATTTGGTTTATTGAACATGTAGGCATGCAGACGTCATGTACACGTAAGGATGAACGAAGTTAAGGAAAAAATAAAACTTCTAGTATGAAATAAGCTGCAAAAAATTATGCAAATACATACATAGTATGTATAAGGTTTTACAAATGTTTCGTCGCTATTCAATAGATCTAGATTATGTTGGCCCTGGAGTGGCTGGATTATGTACATTTGTGTATACAGGGTGCGCCATCTTTTATGTCGGCATAAAAACATTGAATAAATTTGACATTTATCAATCGATCGACTTGAGTGGACAAGTTTTTAAACGTCAATTAAATACAATTTTATCCATGAATCGTTTCATGCCAAAACAATGCGCCGAAACATTGACGCTGTATATTGAAAATAATCGTCAGTTGTGTTAAATCAGTTAAATCAGTATATCGTCAAAAATATCGTGGCCAAAAAGCACCGTCTGACAATACTATTCATTGTTTGGTGTCTAATTTTGCTGATCATGGGACAGCGAGAGATCGTCGATATGCCGTTCCAATGAACTGGTTTAGGTGGTGAGAGAGAATGTTGCCAAGAATCCACATGTGTTGTATCGTCACGGCGCCTCAGCAATTTGGCGTCAGTGGAATCAAAAGAAGGATGATTTGCATTTGTTTCCCTACGTGCGCTTGACACTTGAACCTGACTTTGAAAGCAAATTTTGATGTCTACGACGACGGATTTCGCACTCTCTGGCGCCGTTGACAACCAAGATTGCCGAATTCGGGGAACGTAAAATCCACACGAGGTTCATAAAACACCATTGCATGACTATAAAGTGACTGTTTGGGCCGGCGTTTGCGCCAAAACCATCAATGGGCCATTTTTCTTCAGAAAAGGCGAATCAGTGGATAGGAATAGTGGTTTTAACAAGATGGTGCGCCATGCCACCCTGCCAATCCAACAAAGCAGTTTCTGCAACAAAAATTTCCTGGACATGTGCTGTCAAAAATGGCGACATTGGCCTATCAATCTCCCAGATCTTAAAAATTCACCCCTCTGGGTGGTCTACGCCAGCGAGCCTCAGACCATTGATGAGCTCAAGGGAAACATTCGTGCCGAAATCATCGCTATACCGTCCGAGATGCTCGAAAAAGTGAAGGAAAACACACTAAAAGCGTACATTTTGCTTTGGTCTAAAGGCGTTTAATTAATGTATACTCGAAATTCACATATCGACATAAAGATGGCGCATCCCGTACATACGTAGTTATGTACATACCTATATTTGCATGGATATCTACGAAGTTTATTTTTCTAGATATTTAGCTATGATGTTACCATCAAAACGACGAAGCACTGAGTTATACAGTTCGCTGGTTGTACAAATTGTTGGATTAAAAATAGTAAAAAGTCGATGATTAATAGGGAACCCACGTTGCTACGTATCAAAATAATTCAATATTCAACTCAAAAAATGCATTTCACCGCATTTATTTAATTAATTAAATATCACACAGCAGTTTTTATTTGAAAATTGAATCGAAAATAACCACCTTTCAAAGAAAAAAGATATATATATGTATGTATCTAATTACAAAAGCATTTAGCCATAAAAATTTATATTTAATAGCAACTCACCTTGACCTTTACACTAAATTATTTCCCGAACGCCATTACTAGCGTTAAACAAAAATAACAACTTATTAACTAACTCAACGTTCGTAACACGCACCAATCTGTCAATGATCGGGCGGTAGAGATCGTCAGTTATACTAGCAATCTAGACTTCTCTTTTGATGAGCTGCACTCGATTCGATTAAACACAGTTTATAAACAAAGCCAGAACACAAATATTATTTAAATTCACTATGCGAAACAAGAAGCTTTTATCGTAAACAATTCTGTAGAAACTTGATCGCGTTATGTAGTTAGTGTTTGTATCTTTTGTTGTTTGCAAAATGTAAATTTAAAATTTAAACAAAACTCATGCGTTACCGATAACCACTTTACACCTTCACAGATCAACGAACTGCACTCTACTGAATTTTATAAATAATGTAATATATCTTTCTTTACCGGTTAACATTTCAGTTATGATGAACCTGTCATACATTTCCTTTATTAATTACAAGTACGTATAGTTTCAGTGAGAGTGTAGAATATTTGGTCGTGCACCCTCTTCAGGGGTAAATTAAGATATAATAAAAGTCTCTTTCGCTACCTGAATGTGGTAATGACGTATTGTTTGTGCCAGACGAAGGTATTTTCCCTATATTTGGGTATTCATCTAAATTGCATTGAATTTTAATCGCTTAACATTAGTTGAAGTACTAAAATGAAAGGTACAATGTATGTACATACATACAAATGTACGTATTTTTGAGATCGTAACAGGTCAACGGCAGCGAAAACGGTGACCTGAGTTCGACACGCGTAGTGTATACATTATGTAGATCTTTGCAGATTGTGCTGGTGATTCATGCAGTATTCATATGTGTGACAACAGGGTAAGAGTGGGAGGTAGGGTGATCGAACGGAGATTGGAGGTTCCTTGAATTCGCGTATGTACATATGTATATGTACTGCAGGGGTTAATATTTTATCAATGTCAAACACTGAAGTTAAATTGTATTGTTTGGTGCTGCAGTGAAATTACGATCTTGTTTCCACTTTGTTGTGATGTGACTTGAAAAAATTGTGAATTTGACTTATTTTATCTCGTAAATTGTCGGCGGTAGAATAAAACAAGTTTATGATGGTATTATTACCTATTATAGATCGCACGATAAAGTAAGACTACTAAAATGCTCTTTCGAAAATTGAAGGTCTTACTTTTTTAGTTCAGAACTGAGAGTTCTTTTCTAGTTCTAGGCCGTTCAGAGCACCGAATTCGTTCAGAAAGCACTCAGACATAATAGCACCCTGAACAAAACCCAAGCAAGATGAAATAAACGCTTGATAGGAGGTAAAACACAAAAAAAAAACGATATCGAAATCAATTGAAATGGTGCTCGAGCCTTTGTTTAATTAGTATTCATTATTAGTATTATTATTAAATAAGTATTTAGCACTGTTTTAGAGGCCATATGAGACTCTATTCCTCAATCGTCTTTCTTAAATAAAAAGCGTTCAGAACGCGCGGTTGACGAGTTCTAACGTTGTCCAGAATTCTGCTTGAAACTAAAAAGAGAAACGTCTTAAGATAACGCTAAGCAACCAAAATAAGCCCTTATTACGAGCTTCAGCACACTTTGGGGTAGATGAAGACATATGTATAGACAGCTGACCTACTTATCTATCACTAGAACCGAGAAACGAAAACCGAAAGGCTGTGAGTTTATACGTTTCAGTCGTTTTGAGTATGATGGTAAGTTTAGGGTGTTAGTCCAGGGAAGTTCTCTTAAAGTGAATCGAATAAACCTGTTCTGCACAACTTCTACATGCAAAATACAAGAAGAGGTCGAACAAAAGGGAATTAGCTGTAATGTTATCGATATGTCAGCAGAAATTGAGTACTCTGTCACAGATAACACCTACATATGTGTGTCGCGCATTTCAATTACTAAGGGAACAGGTTCATTGAAATTCAGATAACTACGAGGCTTAGTCGAAGCGCGCTTACGGAAGCGAGTTTTTGTTTGATAATTATAAGGTACAAAAAAATCTTTCCAACTCTTTCTGCAGCATACGACAGTCAGAGGAGAACGATATTTGCTTGAAAATCCTTGTCCGTAGATAGATAAATGTGAACTTATAATAATACGATCAACATCATTAATTGCCAAAAGAAATGATGGACTAAATAGCAAGTTGCAAAACGGGTCTTCAAAATTTAATGAATACCATTCTTAAAAAATTTATCAAATGCTTTACTGAAAGCATTGACGATCAACTTCATACCTAGATTTGAGTGTAAACTAAGTACTTCATATGAATTCATTAAGTTGGTAGTTTTAGATCTACCTTTTAGAAATCTGTCTTAGTTTTCGGAATCAGATATGTACATACATGTCTGTTATCTATTCTTTTTTGTTCTCCTTTTGAACCCCATTTCATTATACTAAATATCAATCAAAATGTGCGAAAATAGGTACGCGTTACATACATATGTATGTACATATGTATATAACCTGAAAACAAGAGTTCCATATTTTTTAGTAACATGTCAAATCATGAGGGGAATATTAAAAATCAGTCCTGCTATCTTCGTTTTCTTTTGAAATACTTGTAGCTACACTGATTACCGAGTTCACAAAATACATAAGTATGTACTTATGTGGACCGTACGTACGCATGTATGTATGTATGTCATTTTTATTGATTCCCTCATTAGCTCAGTTTATCGGTAAGTATTTCTCAGGTTATAGTTCACACATACTTTACAATAACATAAGCAAAGAATTCATGAGTGGAAATACCTTATATTTCTGTGTTAGATTTCTTCGAAACAACGAATGTTCCTGAGTTTGGCGTAGTTGTAACGTTAAAATCTGGAAAGTTTGGCCTGCTCCGTTTCCGGCAATCACGAGTAGGAACCTAAGCTTTTGTTTTTATCCAAGGAAGATTCCACATTCGAAAGGTCGCTTACATTGTATTGCATTTTAATACATAGGGAAGTAGAAAATACACAACGAACTTCCGACAAGCATTCGAAATTTAAGGAGTCTCAATATGTTCTTTTCTTGTTTCGGAAAGTTAGGCAAATTGTTGTTCTTGAAAGACTTGATGTTCAAAATATTTTTAGTCTATTCTTTAATATTGTACATACGTACCAATAAAAAATTGATGTAAATCTCTAGTTCGAGGTTAGATAACTCATTACCATTATAGAAATGGCGACGAAGTATTAGCTGCTAATCTACTCACTGACACGTGGATCAAACCGGAGTAGATTTAAATGAACATTACCATATGGATAGATTTGTCATTTTGAGTATCAGTGAATATAAAATTTCATGTTTTTTTTGTTTCTATGTGGTTATGAAATAAAAGTCACGTAGCGGGTAAACGTGCCATACTAAATTGAAATCAGTATCATTGTGTTCGTAGTCTTGTTGTAAATTTGCCCGGGTCGTCTCTATTGTTGATAATCGAAGTTCTACAAATTAAAAAGTAGTGCAAGCAAAATACATAGGGAAAGTAAGTTATTATGAACCTGTCATAGAAAATCGCTTCAAGGCACTCGGATTAGTTCGGTAGTAACTTTTAATACAATATATTCAACCGATGAACCCTTCTCTCACAAACAGGATATTCTAAAAACATGGAGTTTGGACCCCATAGGCTTGCGATTAGTCACCTAGGTGATAGGCAACCACCTTAATTACTTCGAAGGTACAGCAAGCCCCTTGCATTTCGAAACTTCTTAACTTGAAAAGGGAAATAAAACTGTGGTAACGGAGTGTCATCGGATCTATAATGAAGAATAAGTTAGCAGAATATCATGTTGATAAAGGCGAGACTACCATAGAAGTAGAAGTACGACCTATTCAGAGACTTTATATTTGAAGTTTCGGAGTTTGTTCTTTAAAGCAAGTTTAGATATTATGCAGGACATCTGCATAGCACAACATTTACAGCTAAAATTCACTTTCCTTACTTGTTTCTGCTTTGAGCTAATTGTAATGTCCTCAACCACCGAGCATAACAACTCAAAGACCAAGGGAATATACTATCTACCTTCAGTCGTTACTAATCTTTCTATTCTGAGAGTAAGGACACTCTTAACTACTTGTTTTTCGACACTCAAATCTTGATAGTTCTTAAGAATCGGATCATTTGCATCATCGGGAATCATAACTTTGCTCCAACTCGGGCCCACCAAAGATCTTTTAGCCTCCGGCGGGTGGTGGTAAGAAGACCGGTGTTATCCGGTCTGAAACTTTTCGAGCTAGGGATTGGATTGTAAGGAATTTTTGTTTTTTTTTGTACTTATTTATCGATTTATTTGTTTCAATTGCTGTGAACGCCTCTACAACGGCTGTTTGGGAATGTCCAACAGCTGGGATACATTTTTTACTGCATCCCAAATTTGGAAATCGCCGTGAAGAGCTTCAAGCGATAGATACTGTTGTATATTCCCTTAAAGTCGATAAACAGATGTTGTCTTCGACTGTGAATTCTTTGGTCTTTTCCAGAATTTGTATTAGGTGGACGTAATAAAAATGAAAGTAATGACGTAATAATAATTACTTTGAATGATGGACGGTAATGACGGAAATCAAAAATTTATGTATGTATATCAATATTTTATATTTAACTCTTTTGGTTTTGTGGAGCTGCTGCAATAACAAACGGAATTTACATACATGTATGCAAAGCATTGATGTTGAAGACAAGGAAGTCCTGCGCATGGCTTATCGAGCCTGCAAGCATAGCTATGGAAAACTTGAGATCTGCAAAGTTGAACCTCAGTCTATAGACACCTTTTAGTTGATGTCAACAACCAAGAACGAGTTAGAAAAATTGATGCTATTGAAATGAAATGCTTGTAAATCGCTGTTGCGAAGAGCTACGGATCTCGGCGAGGCATAACATAAGACTGGGTTCCCAGACACAAAGATGTGCTGAAAAAAGAAAAGAAAAGGATCATCACTTGAAATTACTGATTTATACTACTGTAAACCCAAGCGATCAAAAACGAAATAATAGAACTAGAAGCAAATGTGAGATAGTCGCCTCCTGGGTTGTACAAAAATTAAGGAAATCGTTAAAGTATCTTGCTGGTGTTATAGCTGAACAGAACATGCTACAATGTTTTATAAGGAAAATCAAATCAACACAAATTACCTCTGCAAATGATATGGTGACGAAGATGTACATATATTAAAAAACTTCACACTTTACATTGATCTAGCGGGTGCAAAATTCTTATTGTGCCGCCAACCCATTAACCTGTAACTTAATGCTTACAGTCAACTTTATAATTATACTTTTCGGTTCTTCTACTTCAGTGATACTTAGTTCTTCTAGCATAACTAAATCCTATTATTTTTCACGGTTTTATGCTAATTGTTTCTCCACTGTGTCGCGACGTCGATTAACACTTATTTTTAAAGAAAATCCAAACACTACAGCAAAGTATGGTTGCCCATCTGTGACAAAACAGTCAGTTATTGAAAAAACAATAACAATATTAGTATTGATCGTTCAAATGTAATGACCGAGTAACCATAAACACCATTTGCATGTGATGACAATGCTAATAATGACATTGACGTTTTTAATGGCGGATTAAATTCAAGTTGAGTCTCATGTAAACTCGTATTGGATTGAACCAGGATTGACTCGATCCGATCACAATATTTTCTGCGATCGAGTTTAGCTTTTGCATATAAAGATTGATTTTGACAGATAGAAAAGCCAAAGTAATTTCCCCCGGGCACAGGTGAAGAAGTGTCAAACTGAATACTTTTTTTATTAGATTCGCATTCGAGCCCTCAATCCGGTTAGAGCGAAAAACCTGATCGCTATAAGGTGATGGATGATATGGTCTATAGTCTATCTGACAGGTTGGAACCCACAAAATGTGTCTACATATCTATATACATACGTAATACAAGTGTTTGATTCAAAAATAAAAAAAAAATTAGTTGCATCGGCCGGGAATCGAACCCGGGCCGCCCGCGTGGCAGGCGAGCATTCTACCACTGAACCACCGATGCTTATATCAATTTATCTCATAGGTTGCTAGTTGCATCCATCATAACTTATTATTATTTTTCTTATTCATTGGTTACCTACTGGTTGATTAGTTTCTCATCACGCATTTGCCTTACATGCCATGCATGCATGCACAATCTGCAAGTAAAATCCAAATCCAGTGAAGTCACCTTGTCTGGCACTGAAATCTTTCTTAATTGTATCTCTCCTCGTCCTATGCAACAGGAAAATTAAAACTAACTTAGAAATCAATTTATGCCAACTATAATAGCAAAGCAATATCCAACACCAAACAATCAAACATCAGGCCTCCGTCAACGTTACCAAACAAAAAAGCCGCTAAATTATGCTTGCCAAGCCGCCAATCGTGTGGTACCATATGGTGAATGCGCAACACTCAGTTCGTGTTGGGCACTTCGTTCGAAAATTAAGATCTCCAATGGGGCACGCTAATCCAAGCCAAAGCCAAGCTAAACAATGATCACGATAATTAATTACCATGACAAAGAATGGAATAATATGTTTAGATTTTACATACGCCCAAGGCCAGCTGACAATGACGACGATGAGCTATTAGTGGCTTGAAGATATTGATCAAATAATGACAGTGGAACACCGTTCACTGGGAGGTGTTGGAGATCATAAGCAATTAGGGGGCACTTGTGCAGAGAATATTCACTACAGCTGGAGATGTGTTGCATAAGTACCAACTTGCATTTAGCCAACTTTGGATGAATTTAGTACAAGTGCAATGGGGCCATTGTAAAGATTTGTTTTGCGCTATTAGGTCATACGTTCGGTAAGGGTTACATTAGCTCAGCACGTTATATGGATAGTATAGCTCGTTCCATGTGTGAAAAACTAGAGATATAGGCACTTAAGTTAGTTTTTTTTGTACGAGCTTTTGATGAGACAATTTTCCGGTTACTTAAGCATCAAACGACGAAACGTTGTCAAGATATGTACCTCTTGGTCGGTCGGTGGTTGTGTTTGTCAAGTGGACGGATGACTGAATATCACAGTGACCCAGATAGAATAGACCTCAGCCCCGGACCAATTTTGTTCACATCTGGTTGATGGCAGAATTGTCCTTGGTTTCGATGGTTTGTTTGTGGCGCTATTGCCTTAATGGAACAGCGCTGAATAGTTAAGTGCGCGAAAAGAAACCCATTTGCCTGTTTGTGGGAGATTGTAGGTCAATGGCAGTAAGTAGGTCAGACACTGAATCAGTTTGCTGTTTTTTTTTTTTTTTTTAGCAATTTGACCTCAAACATGAAGATGAGTGGAGAACATTATTTACGAGTGTGGTGAAATTAATAAAGAGAAAATGAAAAAAAAAAATGAAATTTTGATTAATTGGGGTGAAATCTTTTGGCCACGCCAATTAACGAAGCGAATTCGAATGGGAAAGTGACAGATTTGAAAAATGCTTTCTATCCAAGGGCGATTTTTGGCACTACTACTACAATTTGGTAGGAAAAATGGTTGTAATCAGACATCAGTGTTGCCATTCAAAATAAGTACATATTTCCTACGAGAATTTCGGGCCTGTGTGTAATACAGATCTTGTGACTGGTGACGGTGAGTAATGCATAACCATGATGAACGAGATTTTACTGCCGCCAATAGATGATTTGGGACCAAGAGGACATTGGACACACAGCTCGCGAGACATTGAACATTTTGAAGGATAAGTTTCTGGTCCTCTAATGTTTCCTTCTGCCGATTTGCATTGACCCACAACACCGCCTGAATAAATGCTTGAATGCTTCGGACTTCTTTCTTTGGGGTTTTTTTTGCAGTCACAGTTTGATAAGACGATATTCTCAAAGATAGTATCTTTTCAGAGTGCGAGAACTTATTTCTCAAAGTTCTCACCAAAACGGTTGAAAATGGGGTTAAAAATTGTCCAAATGATCATTACCAATGGTGGCGACCCTTCAAAAGTAATGAAAAAAAAACTTAGAAGTTGAAAAATTATGTAATTCATATCAATAGGTTTCATTTAAAAAATTTCATTTAAAAAATATAACAAAACAGGCAACTGTTTAAACTTTGTAAACTTTACCGTCTACCTGAGAACACTCGTACTATATGAAGAAACTTGTCAATGAAATACTATAGTAATAAATCAAAGATCGGCTATCGCACCGCAGTGAGCCAAAAGTCTTCATTTTTGGTAACGTCAGAAATTCCTGGGTCCATAGATTGATGTCTGATTGAGTGTCAGAGTTAATTTCTCGATTTACTAACCTACTCTTAAGTTAGTCTAGATATTTATGTGCAATTACCCGCAAAATGTGCGCATACATATGTAACTATGGAACATGTCCACGATCAACTTACAAACTGCAACTTTGTTGCATGATGGGTGCAATAATTGACGCGCCACACTTCAAGTGACAAGTGATTTTGATTTTGGTTTGATTATTTGTAGAAGTGGAACGACGGTTGGTGTCTATTGAGTTGAATTTACTGGGAGCGGTATTATTCACATAATATATGTATGTAGGAAAGGTTAGATCCAAACATAGGTTGTTTATGAATAAAACTCTGGCAGGAGAAGTTGTAATAAAAGACGTACAACGTAAACAAAAGTAAGAGGTTAGACCGAATGCTGGACTAGGTCGTGTAGCCGATAAAGTTTGGTTATGTGCTGATAAATAAAATCAGCATTGGCAGCGGCCGTGAACGTGATGGATACACGTTGTGATTCAAGTTGACTTTGGAAACAGAAAGAGCTGGGACATGCACATACATATAATAAGTGGAGTTAATTATTTGTGGTATACTATTTAGGATATTTTATTGTGTAGCAATTCTTGTTTATGATATTTTTTCGGAGCATTTGAGCGTTTCAGAAATTGTTGATATTTTAAGAATAATACTATTCTGAACAGTGTGGCCACAGTGATCTTGTCACCTACATATGTACATACATGACAGTCTATTGTTTGAAACCTACTTTGAAATCTACAAAAGAAAAATCAATTGAGCACATAAATTTACATAACATTGAAAAACGGATAATAAAATGGTTATTTTCTTTAATTTTTCGCGTCTTACAATGTAAATTTCGAATTAATTTTGGAAATTGGATTGTCCAATATAACAATGACAGCCCTCAATGCGATGAAGAGTCAATATTTCACTGCGTTGATGCACATGTGTTTCAAGCATAAAACGTTCCAAATTTTCATTTTATCAATCAATTTAGCCCTTCTGTAAGTTTCATCTTAATTTTGGCGTGATTCGTAGTTTTCTTTAAAATGCCTATTTTAATGCTTTTGAGTTTCGATAAAAAATGTTAGTAAAAAACTCTCTTCAAACTTTGTAACACAAGTTTTTTGCTGCAACTAAACGAAATTTTGAAATTTTAAACTTATTGCATTGGCAAAACAGTTTCAGTTTTATGGAAGATGTCCCAAAAATAATTTCTTTGTTCCTTTCTTAAGCTCCCGAGGATGGAGTACTTTAATAATATCCTTCCCCGGTCTTCTATTTATGAAATCAACACGGTATAGTTGGGAGCCCAAGTAGCTTAAATGTCAACGAACCTGAATTAAAAAAAATCAAAAGTCAGTAATGCATTCTTTTTCCATATATTAAAAAAAAAAAAAAAAACAATAATCCAAATTCCTGACAGTATTGTAATTTTTGGAAATTCCATTTTCACCAAACTGATGATCTGTTTTGTGCGATATGAATGCCGCCTTAAAAATATTTCCTTCCCATCTGTTTAAATGTTTACATACTTCGCCAAATAGTATTCACCCACACAGATTGGATGATTTTGTCTAAAGCCAGCTGAAGGAATGTCTGGTGCTTACGCATCACCCACAAAAATATATTAACTGAATTTGGGAATTTGTCTTAATCACTCTATTCAAGTTAATCGCTACAGATGTTTAGAATCATTTGTCATAAATTAATTTTCAAATTGAAAATCTATCTTAATGTTCGTTGATTGAATTTGAAAATCGTTTGGATTACGATTAGAAGAACCAGGAAACATTTTAATTGCACAACGAACAAAAAATACTAATCACTCACAAATTCTCAGCAATTAGACAGATATTTGTACATATTTCAGTTTGCCAGACAGAATATCCATCCAGATACAAAAGGAAAACGTATGTACAGACAAAATATATATTCTATGCAAACCACATGGTCAGAAGTGATTTCCTCATGTAGTGCGCGCGACCTACTATTCTGTGTCTATACAGTTGGCTTTTGCTGGACTGGGAGTACCCTCTCGTTCCAACTGTGGGTAGGAGATGCTAAACGCGACTCTCGCCATTATTACAGTCAATTAAAAATCTATGCGCGTCGGTTGTGCGTGTAAAATTCACTTTTAATATCTTTTTTGCGATTTTCACGTACGCACCATTTTAGATTCACTTTTTTGTTTCGTTTTGTATCTGTCAGGCAACAGTGTATAAAAGGAGAAGACAACGAGGTGCTTTTTTTTTTAAAACGAGGTCAACAGACGGCCTCGAAAAAAAATATAATTTAAATGTACAAAAGATCTGAGAAGGTGCAGAGATGGGGTGTGAGAAACACTTGGAATCGGTTCATCATGGTAGGAATGCGTCAGCAACGGATTACGTGCTAAGTCTGTTTCAATCTCCGACCACCATTCTTGGAGCCGTAGCTGTTGCGACATTGGCTAGCAATTATCGCGGCTAATTGCTGGCCACGTTTTATTGGTTTAGAATTTGGTTTGCGTCGGTTTTTGGTTTTATCCTTACACATGTACATGGTAACATTTGGTATTTTGCTGGTGTTACTATGGAATGTTTTTGTACCAGTTTGATGAATAAGTTGTGCGTTTACTATTACTTGAATTTAATTAAAGATTATTCTGTAGAAAAGTTTAATTACGTTAGTCATTATAGAAGCAGTCAAACATAGACTTCTCCATGTCCAAGTGTGGAGGTATTAGGAAAATAGTAAATTAAATCATTTTTGTTTTAAATAGGAACGATTAAGCCCAGTATAGAATGAGAAAAGAGATTATAGTTTGGTCTATGTACTCATGTATACCGCCTAACGAAAAGTTTTTTTTTGCTTTGTACACTGTCGGATGTTGTTGGCGTAGTCTATGAATTGAACCTCGAATTGAAAGTACATACTCATTACTCGTTCGACACTTAGTCCGGAAAAGCAAAAAGGAGCCCTTTAAACCTGAACTCAATATTGAAGCGTGTGTTGAAACAGTTCGCAGCCGACTAAGAGATCATAATTTAAAGACGTGTAGCCCAAGAAAAGTCCCTCTTTTAACCGCGAAACATAGGTATATGAACTTCGCACAGCAACATCTAAACTGGTCAGTAGAGTCAAGGAACATTTTATAAACAGACGAAAGTAAAATAGTAATGTTTGGAGGCAAAGGTTCTTGATCTTATGTTAGGAGACCTCTGAATGCAGAGTACAACCCTAAATTCACGACCAAAACGGTTAAACACAGAGGTACAAGCATAATGGTTTTGCTGCTTGAAAAAGATTGCAAAAAAAATGCAAAATATGATTCATATAAGTATGTATAAAAAAAAAATAACAAAATACGAATTTCAATCTTAAAATCATTTATGAACTTTTAGAATTAAGGTCTTGCTTCGTCCTCTTTCACAGAATTGTCAAACTTCTCCTTACCAATTCCTATCACTGGGAATCAGTCCTATCACCTTAACTAACATAAACAACGGAAAACATTTCATTTCCTTTGAAAATCTTCTGTTGGGCATGGGGTATACATTTTTAAAAAGCTTGTAGAGCTGAGCTAAATCCGCATAGTTTTCTCAACACATGTAACAGGTATTACTTGCGCCAAATAGTTAAGGTTTTTTTTCATCCATTTCATTGATTGCTATAACACCCAAAGCTAACCCAATTAGTGCGTTAATGGAATTATGCATTTGATTGAGATCGAATAAATTCCTCGAGACTTATTCCATATGTGGTTAAACGTAACCCAAAAGCAAAACATGGATAAAAAAAACTTTAGGAAACATGGTCAACATGAAATTAAGTAATTTGATTCGATTGACTTGTGTAATGATCACTAAACGTACGCCTGTTTTATTTATTTTTTATGGGCAGTTTGCTTTATTTATTTTTCTGTTCACCAGATTTTGGAGTCGGATTATAGCAAATTGTATTTGCTATGAATGTTTTGGAGCACCGCATTATTGCCATTTGATACTTATTTTTATACATAAAATCTGTTAAAAATTTAGAACCTAAATATTCAATCTAGAGTAAGCTAGGGATACGGACATATGTACATGCATATAATGTATAATATGTAGATATTATGCTGGATTGTGTTGCTGGAAATATTGCATTAATTTGTAAAACTCATTTATTTTCTATATCATTATTTACGTCCGTCAATTTAGTCATATGAACGGTTCGTGTTAATAAAATCGTAAAAGCTTGATTATTTTTTGGACTTATTTGTACATTTCTAACCTCTGCAGCAAATAAAATCAATCAAGTGCTTTTGTAAATAAATCTTATTTGGAGCCAGTATCACTGAAATTAAATTTTAGCCTCTGCTCCGATTTCGGTCAATTTAAGTGTTTATTTTGGTTTGCGATGAACCTTCCTAATATTATAAAATATGATGCGATGATGGTTAGATTGATGGATCAGTCAATTTGGAAAGTGTTTTCAATCTTATTTCCATGTAGGTATAGCTACATGATAACTATACATATCTGCAAAATTGATATTTGTTTCGTGTAAATATTTGAATTGCACTCTATACATCCTTGTCCAATTTTATTTGACTTATGCATAGTTTTTGACTAGTTCCATGCCACTGTACAGTTCATATATGTAGTTACATATGTATGTAGGTCCTCATTTAATCTACTCCTGCAAAACTCATCAACGACTACCTTACAAAGATGTGTTCAGTTGAACTGACAGGCATCACGATAGAGTCCCTAATTCAGCAAAATAGAGTAGTACTGGAATGCTTACGGTCTTGTTTTAACAATCTTCTAAGATACTCCAGACATAACGTACCTACGTAATTGGTTTCTTAGCTTAAGGAAACAGTGATTGCTAAGAGTTATTCTTCATTTGATTTCTGAGAAGGTAGTATTATCGACGAGTTGAAACCAGAGGCAAGAAAAGTACTATATCCAAGTAGTAAGTAGTATCGATTTTATATAAAATATTTTTGAGAAAAGGTTTTAGAGGTTCATATGAGTTGCCAGATCCTGTACGCTATATTGAGGAAACTGACAGCTAAACGGAGCTATGATTTTATAGCTGTCTTTCTGGTGTACACTCCCTACTAATTCATCTTCATATTTGAATAACTAAGATGATAAGACACTAGGCTCAGCAGCCTTGTTGGATTTAGGCTTGGGTATATTTTTCTCATTTTTTTCAGGTAAACGCAAGTTTTGGCTCCAACTGGTTTTCGTCGCGTTTTACCTTTTGGTAAAACTTTCATAAATTGTTTTTAGAGCATAAATTTTTAATTTTTTTGATCGGGTTCCTCTCATCCTTTCAAGAACATTTCGTCGGTCTTATAAAGTCAACTAAACTCCTTTTGAAATCAACACATTTGTAGCACGTCAACAGATTTCGAGATACGATTTCGGTGACATTTCTGACATACTGTCGATGCTTAACAAATACACCAAACACGTCTTTCATTTGTATTTTGACGTTGAAATCAATTCAGACGATTTTAACGAAATATTTACGATATTTTTCTTAAGTTCTGTTCATAACCCAAGCATCTTGCTTGCGCTGATAACAGTTGCATAATATACCAAAATGACAGCATCGTTCCCGAATGCACTGCTAATCTGTTAGGAATAAATCTTTCAAAGTTTGAAATCGCCATGTTTTTGCTATCAGAGTGTCAACTTTGAATTTGAAATATTCGACCAGCTTTGGATACATAACTTCTACTAAGGAAGGTTACGTACATTCTTCCACTTACCTGCATATGGGCCGGAACAATTACAAGCACATTACCGTCGTATTTGTAAGCAAATTTTTGTTCTGTCCAAAAAAATGTGTCGGCAAATCAAATGCAAAATTGATTTATTTATTTAATTCACTGCACCGCCATCTGAAGAAGTGGCCACACATTGTCGGCTGTGTGCGATATCTGTGCACGAATTCTTTTGCATCTAGTTTTGGTTAAAATGTAAAAAAAAATAGAAATCAAACGAGAAGTTCGCCCATATGTATGTACGAGTCTGTAAGTTATGATCGGAATTCTTTTGGTTAACAGCATGAGTAGTTTGGAGACAAGTTGCTGGTGGCCAGTAGGCAGCTGTCAGGAGTAGTTATCACCCGTATTGGGCGAGTTTTGTTGTCATAAAGTTACACCGGCTAGCTAAGGCCTTGTTCTTTTGCGCGTGGTGTGGCGGTTGTGCAATGCCTCAGGGTGCTTTGGGTATAAAGCTATTTTAATCTGTTGGAGAATTTCGCTGAATATTTCGGTGGTTATGTTGAGATTGTGCGATGTGGGAACACCTGCAATACTGGAATTGGCAATAAATCGAATCTTGGATGAAACATGCGAAAGACTTGGCAATGGGCTGGCCAAATAAAGAATTGCAAATAAAATTTATTTTTAAAAGGATGTCGTGAAATTGTTGAAATTTCCTTGTCAAATTGTTGAAATTTCCTTGTAGAATTTGAAATATTTAGCGGTTGACCGCAATAGTGAATCTTTGGCGACATCAGAACAAAATATCTACCTACATGGCGACACTTTTGGAATTGTTAGAATAATTCTATATATTGGTACTACACCCATAAACGGAGAAATTGACGACGTACTATGTATGTACATTAAAGAATATTCGACATTTAGGTTAATATTTATTGGAACTTATTGGTGATCTCCAAGTTTTGTTTATCGTTGATCTGCCGGTAAATCCCATTAAACGTATTGCAGATCAGTTTAGAACCATCTAGTCGGAAAGGATCTTTTGTACGACATTATCAGAGTTTTGTCCTTATAATTTTTGAATTCAACCAAGTGAAACAACCGTAAGGGAAGACTATAAATAAGTTGGTCGATGCAGTTCATTTACAAAACTAGATGAATCCGACTAGTAATTGAGATGGAAAGAAAAAGTGATTGAAGCCTTGATTCACTTCAAATTGTGGACTAAGGAGAATAAAGTCAATGATAAAAAATAGACTTGGGTGCCCCAGCCACACCTTAGGCTAACAAATTCTTAAAGCACCTAAGCCCTTTTATTATTCCGGACCATTAAGTCTCTTGACCTTATTAGGGTCTCTAATGCGTCGCCTTCTCACATCAATTCCAAGCCACTTAATGTTCCACTTCAATGCCGAGTAACATCTTTATTTCACGGTTATTGGTTTTCTTAAAAAAAATTAACAATTACATACTCTTTACACCAAGGTTTAAGCCTATTTGAGAAACTATACAAAATCCCACGTGCAGTGAGTTCACACTTCAATGCATTTTTGGGATTACATTTAAGTACAAGTAACAGATGACAAGACGTTTTGTGCTTTTTATTGCAACTTAAAGGTATTTGTTTCGTTTTAATAGTATGTACTACAAATTTTCTAGGTTGAACATTACATTTATTACTTGGGGATAATTATAAACATAACATGCACTTGCAATGTGTCGAAACAATTGTCTGACAAGTGGCCGACACAAAATATCCAAATATGAATGCGATGCTGTCATTGTTTTGGCCAACAGCTGTGTTTACCATCATTTTTATTTCATTTTCCCAAAGCTATGTACTTTTTGCTTGATTTTTTTTTTCATTTTTCACCGTCAACGCAATTATTTGACACACGTAAAGTGTATACTGGACGCCATTGGCGCAACATAAGTTGACGGTTATTACTGCTATTTTTGGCGCGGCGAGCTAAAAAGTAAGTACCTACACATTGAGCAATTACTAACGATGTATGTGATTTTAATGTCCATCTAATGTCATTGTGACAGGCATGCACATATTTTTTTTGAAGAAGTGTTTGCGCTCAGTGTATTGTACTGATTTTCCTGGGGGAAATAGTAACAGAAATTCGTTTGCGTATTCCCTGTAGGGTGCAAGAGAGATTCACGCAAAATATGATGTATGTATGTAGGTATGTTATTTGGTTTTAACGACTCCCAGGAAAGTAAGTGTCGATATTTTGTTCACTTTTGTGATCCCTGCATGCTTGTCTGACGAATGTATAGAAAAACAATTCAATTGGAATTAGAGGAAAGAATGTGAGCTATCAACAGGATTCAAAAAGAATAAAGTGTACGACTGAGCCGTTCGCACCTCCATCTTTATCATGAAGGCTTATAAATTAGTTAGGTTTGAAGTTCATGTAAAATGTATGGAACAATGAGTATAAAATTTAACCGATTTTTCTATTCCATTACGTCAAACCTAGTAAAGAAGGATTGGCATTTCGTATTTAAGGTGCGCTAACATGATCATTTTGCGACATTCCGTGCGAGTCAAATTTGGAATGCCACCATATTTTTGTATAAGCTTTATAAATCTCTATGCCCGATTTAAAAAAAATATTTGAAATCGAGAGATTTCCTTTTTGGAAAATCCATTTTCGTTGAAATCGCCCTTTTTCAAACGTGAATGTAAAGAACTTCTGTAATAAGTCTTTCTGTTTCCATAGAAACTCTGTGAGGCTTAGTGATCTTCTTTCTTCTAAAGTAAATAATTTTAGGTACAATTGATCCATAATTGAACAGAATTGTTACCCCTCGCTTTTAATGAAGAGGCATACAATATCGTACAATGTTCACTAGCACTCCACCCAACATTACATAACTTTCAGATTTGTTGACTTAGGTCAGAAGAGTTTGCCTCTAAACCAATAGCATTAGCACGTAATGTGATTAATCGAATCAAATATACTGATGGAGTGGGTGTATTAACTTTTTTTTTTCGTGTGGGATGAACAGAAACCAGACGGAAGGTATCAAATGATTGTAAACTGCAGTCTAATGGTTCCCACCATGTGAGATTGCATAACCCCCGGAGCGACAATAAAGCATAATTCGCCTACCCACAAATAAATAATTACCGTGGTTTCATGAATGCAGTGAAGTTCGACATGGTTCAGGCAGTCACAATTGAAATGCGCAATTAATTTTGTCTGAGTTTTATTTTTTTATTTTTTAGGTAACACACCCATACGTGTGCACGGCGGTTTTATCAAGACAATTTAATCTGAAGAGGTTGAGTAAATTAATTTTCGTGAAGATTTTGGACGATGAGAAAAGATATTGCAATTATTTCGCAATGTTTTGCAAAAAGAAAAATTATTGCTTAACTTGGTGAAGAGATTATTTTCAAACTCTATTCGTTTATAAGAAGCGTTTTAAATATGATCAGCTGCGCCCTTTGGAAAATAAAAGGCTTGTGCCCGTTGCTGACACCTGCTGACTTAGATTAGATACTATATTTCTTGTTGAATATACTGTCAATAACGATGTCAATATTAGAACCTACAAGAACGACAAGGAAGACCGAATCAAGCTACCGCGGATCCCGGAGCGCCTAGTCTAGACAACTGGAAGCAGCGTGTCCGGGAACGAAGGGAGTGGAAGGCCGTTAAGTAAGGGAAGACGAAGGGACCCGTTAAGTAGAAAAAAAATAGTACAGGTAATGGAAGCAGTACTAAATTAAAAAAAAAAACAAAAGCATCCACGTGCACTTAATAAGGGCTGGATATGAAAGGGGATAGGATATCATATGATGTGTTTCAGACAGATTGTAGCATTTCTATATGTTTTTAAATATTCATGACGTCGAATACTTGTGGCATTCCTGTTTGTTAAACTATTTATGTGTTCCTTTTATAGTAATGAAAACTGACTGATCTCTATATTACTTGATATAAAAGACATTTGGCTATCCAAAACAGCGAGTTTGATTTATGTAAACCACTGTATCAATTTGGACCTGAAATGCGTTCTCATTAGTAGATCACCGCATCAAGGAGTAGGCACGCGCTAAAGCTGTGCATTCAATTTAAGTTGCAGGTTTTTAATGTTATGTACATACATACATGTTAACACTCAATTATAGTTGATTTGATGTCGGGTTTCACGCTCGAATTTACTAACGCTATGGGGGTGGTATACTTCAAACGAAATGAAAAGCTTAAGTTTAATTACGGGAGGTGTGTCTGCAGAAAAAGTCGTGATTCGAGTGAAAAACATGTACATATTACTCATTTCAAGGTTTTTCCTTAAGGCAATAAAAATAAGGTCTACTGAGTGCAGCGGGTGAGCTCATTCTTTGTCGTCGTGGATTATGTCATAAATATCTTTGTTAATTGTTAATTTTAATACATTTCCAGAAGAAGAGCTTCTGCACTTCCTCTCGATACGTAATTACCAATTTCTATGTAAAATGTTGGTCACCTGACAGAACAAATTTCGCTCAGTCGAAATTTTTTAAATGCTTTCAATGCTTACTTAGTACTTGTAAGTACCTGAGTTACATCTTAATGAGGGAATGGAAATTTTTTGGTCTGATGGTCTTTAACACGAAACGACCCAGATTCCAAGTACTTAGTAGCTAACTTTTGTTTTTATAGTAAGCAGGTAGTTGTTGTGAGATTGATGTAATTATATTATCTAGGTTTTCAGGGTTACCTAGAAAGAGTTGTGTTGGCGGAAAAACTTTTTAATTATACATACGTGGTATGTGCGAGGCATATAGGCATAATTAAAGAATATTCATTCAAGTAAGGGCATAGTAATGAATTTAAATGTAAATGGAAGTAAAGTTAATTGAGTGATTATTGCAAAGTGTACTTCCGTAGATTTATTATTCATATAGGAAGTGCGAATGTGGAGTATGACTTTATGCTTTCAATATTGTACACTAGAGTTTTCAAGTCACGCACTGCTAAGTGGTAATGGTACGAATGCGTGCGTTCATAAGTATATGAAAGTACGCACGAAAGGAAGCGATTTGCAGTTGCATTTCCCTGATTAGGATTGCGAAGATAGTTTGGTTTTTTATTTGAAAGATTATTATTCAGCTTAAATTCTGTCTGTTAAATTAGTGATGTCGACCAGTAAACTCTATTGTTTTGCAACTCTCTGTCTCGCTGCGGTAGATTTGAAGACTCTCCGGGTCAGAGTATTGTTGTAACATCTTCTCCACATGGGAGCAAATGTCACCAGAAGTATTTTTATCTCATGACAACTGAGAATGGTTTCCTCTATTCTGACATTATTGCTGCTTCCGTTGCGTAGAACGTTGAAAATCTAAATTTTATACTTTAGTTGTTAGGGAGAGCTTTGTTACACAATTATTTCCTTACCCCAAAAAAACAATAATCGGCAAAAGTTAATTTGCATATAATAGTGAATCCTAGGTAAACAAAGTACCTTTGTCCAAAACTTTTTCCCTCAATACTTACAAAAGCAATATTGACATCACGCTGTGTCCTTCCGATCAATAATATCAGCGTAACCAAGGAATTGCACAGGCTTTTCAAATATTGTGCCGGTTTTGTTGCGATATGACTTCTGCTCGATTTTAAGGACTAGCATGACAGGTCTTATATGGCGAAGTCAACTGGATGTCAACAGCTTACAGCTCGTAAGATATAGTATATAAAATTTATAAAAGACCCTGTTCACACAATATTGACGGACTGGATTTTTGTTTGACAGATTGCTAGTCCGTGTTCAGATTGTTAGTCCTGTCTGAATATTTCCGCGGATTTTTTCGTTAACAAATTAGTGGTTGGCGACAAATGAAGTTAGTTAGGTTTGAACAAAAATTTCTTTTCACAGCAATTAATTTGATTTACTGTCGCATTTCAATTGTTTAGATACTTAATGAATTTTCCGGTGCATTTTATGCTTTCACTACACATGTACGTATTTGAAATCCCTGCGTTTTTGTTTTGTATTTCTATTAATATGGATGAATCAAACAAAGGGCTTCAATCATTTGAACAATACAGGCTGTCATCGTCGTGGTTCATTCATTGGGGTTATACAGTCTGCAGAAAGGATAATCTGAAACGCGCTGGCAATCACGTCGACAAGAGATGTGCTTGCGTACGTCGGAGTATTCATCTCCACGTGTACAATCAAATTCAGCGTAATTGACATTTATCTACCTATAAAATACAGATGCTGAGCATGTTTCCCATAATTTCTATCATAGATCGCCACAAAATGACCAATTGCTATGACGTAAAGCAATTTTACACGCGATGCATAAAAAGATATAATTTTGGCCATCCAACCTATTTCTGGTAAAAGAAATCGTTTATTTTGTTGAATTTATAGTATCACTATTTAAATTTATCTGACAAGCAAAACATACATTTATATATTCATATGTATGTAGCTATATTTCTGCTGACGAAGGTTGTGTTAATTTACAAAATATCCACATGTAGCTCCACTTCCTTTCGGGCACCTGATTGGAAAAAGTAATGAATTGTAAGAGTGCTGCCAGGTGCCGATGTCAAGTGGTAAAGTATTACCTATATTTTATGTTTTCTTTATCATTTCATTGCGAATGCATAAAAATGTTCGATGGAACTATGTTTCTAATTGGCGCTAAACATTTTTTTTATTGTTTTTCATAATAGCAAAGTGCTCATACGCCCAAGTACCTGTGAAGAGCATAAAGGCTTTCAATGCTTGGAGTGGGTAATTAGCACGCAAATAATTTGCATACCGATTTCGAATCGAACAGATTGAATGCGAGTGAACCGTATTCGCTTACATTTGTGATGGGTGGGTACACTTATTTGTTTGTTGTGTTTGGGACAATGAAGGACAGTAATTGTTATGTACATATGTATGTATGTATGTTCGTTTGAATTTTTAAATATGAATTGCCAAATAATGAATGTTTATTACGTGTTGTGAGTAATGAATATTGATGAGATGTGTATGAATAAATGAATATTTATAATATGGCAGGCAGAACGAATGTAGTATTTTTCAATAGAAAGGCAGCCCCTGACCTACGCTAAATGAGTTGGCACCCTATACTTACGAATTTGTATGTACTGTCCTTAAGTTCTACGTTGAAGTAGTGGACTAGTTTTTTTTGCCGATACAAAACAGCATAGGATTTCGGCAAGGAGATCCCCCAGTCCACTCTACAGGTGTTGTTTTTGTTTTGTCTGGCTGCTGAATAACAAACAAAATATTGATATCATTCGTTCTCGGCACCTCATCACAGATACATTGTTGTGGTTTTGACGTTGCTCATAAACATGAATAGTGTATCTACCTCGAAGTAAACAAGAATATAGCAAACGATATAGTCTTGGAAATTCGTTGCAAAATAACCGTAGACAATATCTGCTCCAATGTTTGATTATATAAATTGAAATCAAAACAAAATTGATCATCTGCATCATCCAAAAACGCCACTGGATGAAAAATTCTTTTATGGAAAAAGGCTGACAAGCTAGAACTTCAACGATCATTAGTATGTATATTAACGCGTACATATTACATACAATACATACATACATATGTATGTATCTATGTATGACTCTAAGCGTCAATCAATGTGACCTCGTAAACTAATAAATTGCAAATCACGACGTTGCAAAATTCTTCCGTCAATTTACTTACCGGCGTCGGGCCTGTCGATATGGTCATAAGTCTTCCAGCCATAACTTTGACAGATAATTTATTATCGCCGGCCGCTGTGACATGCTGCTGTTGCACACGCAGCGAAATGCCAACAAAAATCCATGGTTTCATTCTTAGCCACCGGCATCACGAGTCTCTGCCTCATGTTATAAACAAAGGAAAACCACACGCCTTTTCCACCTCCGAGTTCCATTTACACAGTGCAGCGCTGACAAATCGACAGCATTGCTATGGTTGTCAGCAAATTGAGGTAAATTTCAAAATTTTTTTTGTTTGAATTCTAGACAAAACTTTACCATAGGAAACTGTATGCCAAAAACCTTCCCGCCTCCTAAAAGATACCCAACGCTCAGCCTGGTATTTTGCGTGGTGAGTTATTTGCATATGACAGACAGCTAGACCCGTATTCTGTGCATGTGACATAAATATACAATGAACACCGCACATGTGCACTAATTTCCATGTTGGTGCAGCGCCAAACAACCAAGCCGAAGCATTATTAGGTTGCTCTTGCTACGAATGTAATGACATGTGTTAGGTAAGTTCAAAGATAGCATACAGAAGCAGGTAGACTGCAACAGGCACACACAAGTGGAGAAAACTAGTTTGTCGTCTCCGTGAGTTTGTCTGAAATGTCAATTAATTGTTGACACAGTGATTTATTGGAGTTTTATCGATTTTTGAAGAGTCACACGTACAGTTGGGTTGATTTGTCTGACAGTTGTAGTCAAGGTGAATAGCGGTAGTAGTGTTGCATCAATCGAGTAGGGAGGTAAAAAAAAAAGAAGAAAAAAATGTTCAACATAAGATGCAGATAGTAGGTACAATTGCTGGTAAAAAAAGGTGACAAAGGAACCATAGTTTGATCATGCAGTCGAATTCGGTGGTTAGCATCTGTTTGTCGTACATTGAACTTGAGGATAATTCATCTGTTCCAGGTGGTGTGATGATAACGTCCTGTTTGAGCGTCCTATTCTTGTTTATTCGTTCATGTACATATGTATGTATGTATGTATACTGGTGACTGTATTTCACTTCGCTATATGAGAATGTAAAATATAACTATACTAGGGTTATATGCACATATAAAGTTTAAAATAGAGTTTGTAACAAATATTATCGACTCTTTAAAGTACGTGTATGTATACCAGTGGGTATATGTAAATACATTTGCATATTCCTGATCAGGTAGTTGTCAAATCTGTATAACGACCTAGAATTGATGAATGTGAGTGGAAGACAAGATTGCATTTTATCGTGGTTGAATGGCTGCCAAGCTGTTGGCCAAGGGGATGTGACCAGTTTTAACTCCCTAATAGCGAAGACGATTCAATAAACTTTAAATTCTTCCCTTAAATTTTAAAATAGGAGCAAAGAAAAGGGTGAAGTACATTCAAACAATCATATACATAGTAGTGATCATATGTGCTTGTTTAGATTAATTGTCCAGTTAGTCATGCCAGTGTCGTATTGCAAAAGTGTTGACTGTTACCTTGGTGTTAGATATACTAGTGTAATATTTGTTCCCAATTTAAGACTGTGGTACCTTTGAAGATTTGGTAGACTTGTCCTTTTCAAATAAAACTGTGATTTTAAAAACTTATGAGTTCACCTACTGGATTTACTGCCAATCTTCATTCACGTCTTGGATTATATCGCATCGCTGAAAGTACATTTACGGGTGTGGTATTCGGAATAAAATTGATGAATTATTATACCAGTAAGTGTTTATAGTAAAACTATTGACGGAAACTTTTTACTATACTCAAGCTGAATTTATCTATTGGAAATAAAAGCTTTTTCACTTAAACCCTGAGGTAATGTGGTTATATTTAGTTGGGTTATTTTAAAAGTCTCAGTGCCAGATACTAACTTGCCAAACAGAATTAATTCCTTTTTATAAAACTGTTTTAAAAAACGATTTCGAACCTTTCACTCCTCTTTTATGGCTTAGCATCTGTTTGTTTAAAAATGTTATTTGGTTTTGCTTAGATTTACAAACATTTTTTGAGTTCCGTGTCTAATATGTATGTAGAATCCTAGACACAGTGCTTGCCTCGGTTGTGGGAACAAAACGTCCTGCCGCTATATCAGGAAGGCAATTGACAACTTTCTGCTTCCAAAGTTGTTGATTATATAGTCCATTTCTAGCGATCGAGGATCCTAATTCGATATAAGAATAGGACGTCATCGATTGTTCCTTGGTTCCTTTATATTAATTTGTTATATTGGGGTATTGTTCTGTATTAAAAGGAGTTTATTTACATCAATGTGAAGTGTTCTTGTTCGCACAGTAGGATTTTAGGTTGATATTATCTATGAAACTATGCACATATGTATGTATATAGTTTATTAATTCTAATGACTGATACTCGTAACAGCAAAAATGGATGTCGTTAAATTGGAGATTCCCGTTCACAATAAGTGTCTATTTAAGTTCCGTTTTTAAGTCTAATGTTTTTCTATGGAACGTGTTTGAATTATTAATATAAATATTAGGAACTGTTAATAGTTATTTACCAAGTAGTGCATATAAAAAACCACTCTCCACCCTAGGTCTAGAGCAATCCTTTTTTCAAATATGTTGATTTTCATAAGCAATTTATCTTTTTCGTCTCGCAAGAGCCTTACAATTAAATGTTCGTCGTATATAAAATTAAAAAAAAAATAAACACAAAACCTTAACATTCAACCCTCTGCCTGCATTTTATTCGAACATAATTCTTTATAAATTTTATCGAATTTCATCATGTAATTTAATTATAACAACCCTTTAATGCTATTTTAAACTTTTAAAGTTCGGGATATAAACTACTTAATTTGTAATAGAATAATCAAATCTCAAGAACAACGGTAAACAATTCCCAAAACTAAACACGTGATTACACTATCTATTCTTAGCATTCGAATAAACACGACAAATTCTAAAATTAACTTTTTGTGTACTACTTTGGAAACTGTGCCTTATGCAACTTTATTTATTTTCCACGAAATTACCTATACGTTTCTTCGCAAATAACAAATTGCATTACACATTTGTATCTCCGCAGTTGCCAGCCCTGTCTTCTACTACCAGAACACTGTCATCCGCATCCATGTGCCTTGTCAATGACATTTTGTCTTATGACTTGCATGCGAAAGAAAGAGATGGACGTGTGAGTAGTGAAGAAAATTCTGGCAACTAGTACATATTCTCTGAATTCATATAAGAATCAAAGTACATTGGGCAAAAACGTCAGTTCATCTAGTGAAAATAGAAAAAAATTATTAACAGTCGGTAGAAATTTACAGAAAATTTCACATCCAACGGATAAATTTTTTTAATAAAGTTTCTTTGAATAAGCAGTAATATATAAACGAAAAGTTTGCGAAAATGGTTCGACGAGGACGTTCTGCTAGCCCCCCACCAGCCACCAGGAGGTAAGTGTGATTTGCAATATCTTGCATTTTTTTCAATTAAATTTGTTAATTTATGGGTTGTTGTGGTAAGATAAAACGTTTAATCGAATTAATGATACTTTTCTGTGTTTTACGCGATTTGAAGAAATGAAAAACGATTTTTTCTTGTTACGTAATCTATTATGGATAACCACACGACGACCTTTTTCCCTTTGGTGAATTTCTAAATGAATACTTTTGTTCTTCTATAGACTTCCCCCTTCATCCAAAAATGTGCCAGCTCGTGCCGCTCCACCACCACCACCACCAGCTCCAGTTGCCGCAGCCCCATCGGCTGTAGGAGCCCCACAACAGCCTTCCATGTTCCAACAAATGGCTGCTACAGCCGGAGGTGTTGCTGTTGGTTCCGCTGTGGTAAGTAGTAGCTCTTTTATTTGAACGATTATTGTTTCATGTCTAATCCTATCTTCAGGGTCATGTTGTTGGCGCTGGAATCACAGGTATGTTCAGCGGTGGCGACAAAGAAGCTTCTCAAGCTGCACCAGCACAGGCTGCACCAGCCACTCAACAGCAATATGCCAGTCAGCCAAACGAACCACAAGGAGCTTGTGCATGGGAAATCAAGCAATTCTTGCAATGCGCTCAGGGTCAAGCAGACCTAACACTTTGCGAAGGATTCAACGAGGCCCTGAGGCAGTGCAAGCAACAGCACCACATTCAATAAATCCCGAAATAACTACTACCGTTCCGTTACTAATATAATGCCTACATATATTTTTAAATCTGTTAATCATTAAGAACTTGTTATTGGATTCGGCAGAAATAGATTCAAAGGGTACCAGCTGATTGGATGCACCCAAGTCGGAGACTACGTTGACACATCATATTATCCGTAGACATACATCGAACGACATCGTCTTGGTCAAGAACTTTCTATTGGCACTAAGCCAACATCGCTCGCCAAATGCAATTGGTAAAAAATCGCCAATCAGCTGGCCCGAAACAAAAAAACAACAAAAGAATATTTTTAATTTAATTCAATTTAAGAGTTATAGACACGTCACATGCATATTGAATGTGTCTATGGTTAGACTTAGAAGCTAGTTAGATGTTACATATGTAATAAAGGTTCGTCAGTTAGACGGGCTTAGCAATTAAGAATGGCAGCTGGGTTTTCTTACTTTCTTGGGACGCATTTTCATTCTAAGTGACTCAGGTTGGTTTTCTCTTTGGTTAGCGGATGTTATTTGTCGTCGTTTATGACCTTTGAACTGTAAATACGTAAGTGGGGTGTGAATGGCGAAATGTATCATGAATCGTACATAGATAAGGAAGATGTTTGTCACATTTCTATAGCATTTTTGGAGATTATTTGAAACTGAGTTTATTTTAAGCAATTTTAAGCAATAAATAATCAGCAATAGATAATAAAATCCCACGATTATCCAAGTTTAAATCTATAATATCACTCACATTATGAATGAGTTATTCTGCAAATGATTCACTGCCAAGATGCGTGAATACATTTCACGTGGTTTAGATTGGTTTTAATAGGTTTACATTGGTTTAATGGTGGTAAGTGACAGACAAATTTGCCCAAGCATGTTTCATTGAATGATGTATGGAAAATTACATATGCTCTGCTTAAAAAAAAAAAACTGCATTACATCCATGTTGTATTTTCTAAAGATCAATGATTTTATTAATATATCGTCACAATTTACATGCTAGTTTCTGTTTTACCTAATTTTCTACACATGATCAATCGATTTGCCATAACAATCCAAAATACCCTCAGCCTTCTTGAGAATAACAAAAGCCCGTTCCATAATCTGATTCACGTCCATTTTTTGTGGGTTTTCTTTAAATTTCTTTGCCATCGGTGGTAGGTCTAAGGAATCATCTTCTTCATTAAGTATTGCCGCGGGACCTTCGAAAGATCTGAATTTCTCATTCAATTCAAAGTTATACAGCGTTTCGTCCAGCTCTCTTGTCATCTCTGGATCTGTTTTCATCGAACTTGCTTCGACTTGAAACTGCTTTAGTTTATCATCAGCTAACGAAGATGCTTTTTCCGCTCTAGCTATGATTGCATCTATGTTATCCCCTAAACTTTGGACTTCGTCTGAGCTATTTTCTTCAACTTCTGCCATCATTTTAACCGATTTTACGGAATCATTCTCCAGCCACCATGGTTCAGATTGAAAGTCCAAAAATTCATTGCGATTGTATATGATTTCCAATGGGAGTTTACTGTTGCCATCTATCCACTGTTTATTTAATATGGCCAAAGCAATCTGCCGCATGATTGGCAACCAAGATATTATATCTAACCTCTGATTCATTTGTAAATCTTGTAGATCCTCTTTGTTTAACTCCTCAATCAAACATTTTATAGCGTGGTAACCGGCTTTTGTGGACATTTCATCGTCATTTGGAATACATACGCTGGTGTAGTTAAGGATCCAAAGCTCCAAGTCATCTATTTCCCGTGGAAGTTCCGCTTTGCTTGGAGGTAATTTTAGTTTCTTTAAGAAGTTTATTAACTTTGTTGTACGCTTGACATCTTTCCAATCTTCGGGAAACTGTTCCAAACTTATGGGTATGTCAAATTGCGTTCGCGGTACAAATTGCCTCAGCTCGTCTGGAAATTCCGGATAATCCTGGAAGTCTTCATCAATAAGATCTATCAACCGATCGACTGCTTCATTGTAAATGCTTATTAAGTATTTTGGAATTGAGCAGATTTTTCTAAAAGATGGATTTGTGGACCAGGATTTCTGTAGTTTCTGCCAGAGTTCATCACCCAAACAGGCGTTTAAGAACCCTACTACACTCTGTGATTCCAATGAACACAAATCATTGATATTTTTGGACAGAAATCGAAGAGATCGCTGAAAATCTCTCTTCAAATTGCAATCACTGCTGTGGAATACGTGGAAAATGGATATTTTTCCCTCATCGACAAGAGATTCTATGTCTAGGTCTGGTTCAGCAGAGGGATCTGTTGCAGAATTGTACATTAGAATGGCAACTGGGATCGGTCGATATATGGCCGACAGTTTCAAAAGATGATGTAGACGCTTTCTTGAGTTCATGGAATTCCCCGGTGACGTCAGGAATAATATTGCATCCGCATGGTCACACTCCTTACGGACCCGTTGATTTTCTTCATTTTTCGGGGCAATGCACGACACTTTCCGGACACAGAGGGCCAAATCATCTTCACAATGGCATATGAAAGCTGACGTGGATTGTGTGCATTTACGCTCCACATGTTTTCCCAGCCAATTGTTCGCGTACGAATTGAATCCAGGCAGTTCCTCTCTCTCCCCTGGGAGGGATATAATAAATTTTAAGTACTTTCTTCGTTTCAGAAAACCAGTGGGCAGTTGGTTCGGCCTTTCACTGAAGTTTCTAAGGCAAGTAAACAAATCGATCAGACGACGATTTTCTTCTTCATCTAACAGAGCCTTAAAATCACATGGAAAGCCCAGTCGATACCGTTTGATCATTTGTAAATTCTCTGCTTGCCGAGGATGCGCCACTTTCTCTGCCTGTTCCTCTAGAGTTTCTGTTGTCATCCAAACTGGAATTGTGGCGATGAGTTGGCGCTGAGTTTTCTTTTTGTGGGTTAATTCACGCCATGTGTGAAAGTATCTATGAAGTAGTGATTGATGTCGACGAATGATTGTTAGTTCATCTGAGAGAATTTGTTTAATGCTCTCCTGTATGTACTCGCAGATTACGTTCTCTGCTAGTTTCTCTAATCGGCGGTGGTTTTGTAGCTCATTAGAAGCTATCTTCTTTATTTCTTCATCCTGTACTTCATCTACCAATTCTTTGAGGATTGTTTCGGAGTTATTGGCTACTCTACTTAGTGCAGCTTTCTTTCGTTTCTCTTCAAGTCGTAGTTGATGCTGCCGCGTCTCTGCTATTCTACGTTGATGCTCTACCTCTTCCTGTTTTTTGCGTTCCGCTTCCTCTTTTTCTTCACGGTATATTCGAATTCTTTCTTCTTCTTCTTCTTTCTGTTGTCGCTCCTTCTCTCTCTGGGTTTCTAACTCTGTTTCACTAGTGTTTGGTTTCACCAAATCAAATTCAAATGGCCTGGAATTGAAGTGTTGGAAAACGTTGTCATTGGCGAATGACTGTGTTGTGGATCCAAAGATAGTCTTCGTGCTTGTTTTAGGTGCCACATCATTCGAGGATCCTCCAAAAATGCTTCCTCCATTTGTTGAATTTGGTTGAAATATTGAACTGGCAAAGAGTGATGCTGTGTTGGAAGGAGATTTAATCGGTGGCGCTGGTAAAGGCGTCTTAAACATAGGTGAAGAAATGGAACTTGTGCCGAGCGATGTTGGCTTTTGACTGAAAATAGAATCCGATACCAACCCAGCGGCGTTTTCAAATGCTGGTGAAGTCTCTGACCTGGGACTCGTGCTAGCGAAGATAGATTTGAGCTGCTGCTTGGGGGTCATAGGGGGTGTAGCTACTGGAATTTTAAACACATTATCGGCCAGGGTTCGTGGAGGGGTCCTTGTAGCACCATCGCCTCTCAGTTGGTCTTCGGCTGTAAATGATTCATAGCGCAGGTAGCCATTTGCATCAAAACTATTGTGCGGTTGATGACTTTCAAAAATGTTAGCAGGGTCCAGTGGATACCCACAAACTGCTTCACCGACTCCTACTTCGCGCTTTGACTCCACTACCTGTGTGAAAGTTTTAAAGCGGTTATACATTTTCAGATAACAAAGTAGATTACCTCAAAAGCGCGATCCATTAATACGGGGACATCTGGCTCTTCGAAGGCATTTTTATCCAGCCGCACCCGATCTTGGTCACAATCTAATCCATAGTAGGAGAAAAAGTCTACCGCAGCATCATCGTTTTCAAATCCGAGAATCTTGACCAGATAGGCTAGCGGTAAAGACACCAAGTGCCTTGGCCAATTGTAAGCCTTAATAATCATCCTAAGCGCCTTCAGTCTAATCTGTGTGAAGTACCTCAGTAGGATGCACGCATTCATATACGAGGTTTCCCTCACTAGGTTGAAGAATCGCACATAGTTGTTGCTCTCCAAGCATTTGTAGAATGCAATTGCGGAACGTACTTCCTTTGAATTCTGAATTTCACTGGGTAATTCCTGTAGTTCCCATAAAAAGTTTGCATCATTCAAGTTCAGCAGAACAATGTAGCCTCGAAATTCCGCTTCTCGCTCGCATCGAATGCCCTTGATGCGCAAATCGTTGTACATATACTTCAGTGTCTGTAGACACTTAGTAAGGTTCTCTGTGTTTATCTTTTGATCAAACACTGATGGATCTTCTGCTACCAAACGTGCCGCGCAGTGTATGTGAAACCGAGCACACTGCTCAACTAGTTGAACAGCACCTGTGGAGCATAGTTCTTGCTGAGTAATGTCCTTTCTAATACTCCTCGTTCGATCCCAAACAAAATGAAACCAGTCCCCTATGTTCACTTCGTCTATGTCGCACAGGCCCATAATACGATGCATCAGGTATAACATGGTCATTTTCAATACCGGTTCCGGACGCAACTCATGCACCAGTGGCACCTCTTGATCTGCACTACTTCTTGAGTACTCTTTGATGGCGATTCTATGATTCATTTCACTGCGACTGCCACCTTCTTCCATTTCAAAGGTGGATACCTGATGTTGAAATTCACGCATAAACCGCTCTTTCTCGGGACACATATCTGGACAAGTGCCTTTAATGCTGACCACTTTATTAATGTCTGTCGTGCGTGTAGTACTTAGCCGTATGAGTTTATCTCGGGCATCCAAAATGCGGTACTTGTCCTCATCACTGTAAGCCGGTTTTCGTAATATAGCTTCCAGTTCCCCCCGAACTGAGCTGGGTACCTTCGAAACATTTGACACTAATGGCTCAGGAGCTGCTCTTTGAGTTTTCGGTTTGACCACTCTTGGCACAGGCAAAGGTAGTTTCGCTATTGTATTTGGCATTCTTCTCGCATGATTACCCATTGCGTCCAGTTCTGCTTGGACGTCAGGATCAACCCATTCTTCTGTGTTTTGAACATGTCCCACCTCCCGTTGTGAATATCGAATGTCAAATTCTTGTCCTTTGAAGGTGTTTCCGTTTTCCAAGGCATTAACTGCATCTTCTTCCCGTTCGTAGTCTACAGTGCACGAGAAGCGATTGGGGCGCAGAACAAATCTAGAGATTTTACCGTATTTTCCAAAATGGTTCTTTGCAATGAGTTTATCCAGGAATAGTTCAGGAATTTGTTCACAACTAGAATTCAAAGATTTTTTTTAACTACAACAGTGAGGTTGGTTAAATTTTACTCACGTAATGGATTTGTAATTGATGTTGTCCTCAATAATCTGACAGTCATCATCATCAGACATTTTTTAACGATTTTACTTAAACAAATGACTTAAATATAGTAAATAAATTATTATACAAATTAAAATATGCTAACTCGGCTTGGTGTTGAAGATTTTTCCACCAAAAATAATGCCGCCGTTGACGTTTGAAATGTCAGGGTAGTGTCAGGAAAATAATTGAAGGGTGAACCACATGCAAAGTAGATTTTCAGCCATTTTGAAAAAAGACGACTGTTATTTTCAAAAAGTTTTATATCTTTGGCGGAACCCTATACATATATGTAGATTTGAGCTGTTTGTAGTTTGCTTCCAGGAGATCTTGTAAGGAGATTTTCGTCGCTTTCCTTCATTTTGCACAAACTTCACAAGTTCGTTTTTTCTTTTTTTGCTAAGATATATGGATGTGAATCCAAACCGATGCAATTTAATCGCTTTTGCCACGGCAGCTTTGAATCACGGTTCTCATATGACACGACGTTATATGAGAAAGCCTATGCCAACGACGGAGCGACTACGATTTTACAGTGATTTTGTTTACCGTCGCTGGATGCAACGTTTTTATAGCTCTGCCGCATTTAAAATGATAAATACCCAATTTTAAAGGATTTGCCACAAATGAACTAATCTTTAGTCTTAGCAAACCTATGACTACTTGCGTTAAGCTTCCTTAAATTTGCTTTCGTTGCTATTTTGTCTGTAAGAAATGTTTTTATTGTTGTTGAGTGAAACATACATAATCTACTGATGTTGTTTCCGTAGCTTGTCACTTATAGCTACTATGTACTTTGTATAAATATTCGATTATCAACCACACCGCAATCGTTTCATTATATGAATTAAACAACGATTCCTAATTTCAAAGTTCGACATAAAACATCGTAATGATCCAGATGTATCTGCGCACATTGGAGCATGTTGAGATGACATTTGAATTTGTATGTATTTATAGTTTCATGTGAGTAGTCTACGCAACATACCTACATATAGGAAATATGATTTGAAATTTAAATTTGATTTCGAGTTCTATGTACACATGCATTCCAAGTTGTGACATATAATTGATATTTGTTTTGGTCCTAATTTGTTTGTTAGACAAGTGTTGTGTAAATGGTAAGGGTATCATCTTGTCCAACCTTTTCTATTTAATAAGAGGAATTTGTTTGTAAGTTGTTTTAGTTTTAATAAAATTTTAGTGCTTCTATGCTACACTTTGTACATATATTATACGTTTCTTGTGAAGTTTGTTAATTTAACTTTGTTTTTCAGAAGCAACTGATTAAGTTTTTTTACTGCTGTTCTGCTCTATATTTTGGTGTTGGTTTTATGCTTAAACAACTAACGGTCTACTAACCAAAAATGGACAACTTTTACTCTTGATACCATAAGTTTCTTAGCGATTCATATAGGTATCCTCTCATTACATTTCTTATTACCAATGGTATTGGCTATGGATATCTACAACTTTAAAAGTTTACTAAGAATGTGAAGGTATTTTACAGAAATTAACACCTGTATTACTTTACTTCTCTTCCACTTTGGCAAATTTGCTTGTCTAAAAACATAGTTGCATATGAGTTATGGAGTTTTTCACAATTTTACACAATTCTGTCAATCTGTTTCCAAAATTCTGCAACACATATCGCTTTTGGACGAAAAATTAAAAAAAAAAAAATAAATAAATTAAGAAAAATAGGTACTAAATAATAAAACTCTGATAAAAAGTAAAAAAAAAAAAAAATATATATCGTTTACAGAGTGAGTATATAATTTTGAGTATTTGTAATTTAATTGTACAATTTAAAAGTTCAAGTTTAAATTCAAGTTTGCATTTCCATGTTGATAAAATCGCGTACATATGAGTCTTCACCGAAAGATATTTCGTTCCCGAAGTTTTCAACAATTTCTCCAGCAATATTTTGTGAAATTCTTAAAAGAAAAAAAAAGTTTAGTTTAGTACAAATATGTTTTAATTTTTGGTTAATTTTTTTTTACTTAGAAAGAACTTTCCATGGCTGTGGAAATTGTGCATTTGCGTATAAAGGATCACCTTTACATTGTTCAATAAAACTTTCACGTTTTTCTAGAAGCTCCTTAATATCTCTCTCACTACTATTTTCTTCGATTAATGGTTGTGATAAGAGATTAAGATTGGAATCTATTGACTTGAAGCTTGGGTTTTGTGAACGTTTGGGTGAATAAGAAAGCAATCTTGTGCTGCTTTCAGTAAAACATTCTTCAGTTGGCACGTTTTCATTCTCATCGTCTTGTATGGGAGGATGTAATGCATCTTCGTCATATTTTACGAATGTGTACAATGCATTGCTGCTGTATTTCAGTTGTTCCCTATAAATAATAAAGAATAGTTAAAATAATTGGTTCGAACGTTTCTCGAAGTTTAACAACATGAAAAAACTTTGCGGTCTGATTTAATAACATTAGTGACCAAAGGATACGTTCTACGTCAAAAAAAAACAAATTCTTTTATACATAGTATATAAGAATGTAATTCGTGTAAGGCTTCTGAAAGTATGGCAATCGACAATGTTTCAATGACTTTATTTTGTTTCGTCCGAAGGAGTGTTCAGTATAAGATTGTGTCATAAGTTGTGGTGCCCTTTACAATCTAGCTTTCCAAATAAAGTGCAGACAATTATACCTTCGAATCTATTAAAGACAAACAAAACAACTTTAAAAATCTGACAACGGATAGTGCAACATACCATGTATTGTTTACACGCACGAGCCCAACGCCGAATTTATGGTGACAATTGTTACCACAAATAGTCTAGAAATAATTTACACGGAACATTGTATGCGATGAGTTGCGTATTTTTCTTTTCATTTAACCTTTAGGGTCGACTTCGTACCAAGGTCATTCCGAAATTAGAAATTTGTTTTGTGAGTTCATTATCTAAATATACAACCCACCTTTTAAGAGCGGTTTGTTTTGTTTTTTCTGTAAGTTATATTGATCAAACAATTGTTCACCTGTCAATGAGGTGCCATCGCCGTAGGGCAACGGAGGGAACCATCAATCAAGAGGTAGAAAAACGCGTTATGATTTTATATGATATGTTGATTTGAAGACCATTCCTAGGCGGTTATGATATCATAGGGGATTCTTAGGCGGAAAAACGAACATCACTTTCGTGATGAGGGGAAATTAATGGCTGGCGGGCATTCATTTGAATCAAAACGAGATAAAGTGCAAGTGTCAAATGCTGGTTATAATTAATGGATTGGGATTGGGAAACATCGCTGGGTGTAGGCTCTTTGTGACACTGTTACATGTTCAGGTTGAATTAACCTTGAAGTAGAGGTCGCCAGAGAAATTCTATTCAAGGTAAAGTGTATGCATGCTAACTTGCCTTAGTCTAGTGCATTTACACGAAAGGTAGTGTGTATAACGCTCAAGGAAAATGGTCTTTTAGGCAATATTAAATTAAAGTTTCAAAGATTCAAAATAGTTACAAGGGCAGTTTCACATATGTTCATATATGATGGTATAGTCATAGTCACAGATATCAACTATAGGGTAAATGTTTTTGGTTTATGTCATCAACTTCTGCTAATTTACAATTCGCTTTAATAGAAGGAACCAAAATATTCACAGTCGCAAAAGTGCAATTTTGGAGCAGAATATTTTACAAACAATTCAATAAGGAGTGAGGGATGAAAATAAGGTAGCAGTATGTATTTACATACATACATACATATTTGCCTAACTTACATATCACTGGAAGTCTGACTAATTTCTAATCTACTAAGTCAGACACTTGCGTGCATTAGTTTTAGTTCAGGAGTATTCTATAGGGATTGGTCTTTCTTTGCTTTGAAATGGACACAAAGTTTATTTATATCACTGTGATTTAACCTACAAAGGATGCAGTTTTAACCTTTTATAAAATTCACACATTTTTGGTACAAATCATCTTTAACTAGAGGCAATACAACGTTTTTAAGCGCCACCTGTTGCTTTTAAGTACTAAGCTAGCTTATGTTATGGATGACAACCTTTAGCCTTTTGTAAAAGTCAAATGAAAAAAAAAAACAATTTTTGGCGCAACAGGTACCCAGGGCCTAGCTTCTCACAATTATTCGTGTTGTGCGTGTTATATTCTTCACTCGAATGGAAGGGGTGTACTGTTTAACACCGTGTTCCGAAGAGCTATTTGTTAGATGTTTGCGAATGTTGCTCAGACCCTCCCGAGAGGTGTGGCTGTGAAAAAACTTTTAGGCATTTTGGCTGGGACTCGAACCTCGAACCCCTTGTTCCGTAGTCCAACGCACTAACTACGTGAGCCAGGGAGTACGTTGTTACAAATATTCTTCTTAGAGGCTGTTTAAGGTGTTTTATTTCGGAAAGTTGAATAAACGATTGAAAATAAAAGTTGCTGGAGTTCCTTTAGATTTTTTCTTTTCTTAGTATTATTAGCTACCCTCTCTTTCAGCTGATTCATGACTGGCTACACTTGTGTCTAGTTGTTTTCCAATTATCTATCATTTATCCTTAGAGAATTCTACGTTTTTTTCGTAATAATTAACCTAATTAGTCGCAATTGCAGCAATAGTTTGTAATCACTGTATGTACAAATGTCTGTAGAACTGGATTCTATAAAGTTCTTTAGAACCCTCATATAATTTTAATATCCTAGTTGGTCGTCATAGTATTTTTATATCAAATGTCCTATGTATGCTACACCCAAAATAAACTGCATATGTATGTATCTACATATGTATGTACTTAGACAACCCTTATTTTGCAGTCATAACATAAACAAGCAATTCAACATGCAATCGAAAGAAAAACCAACAAAACAACAATTCACTCACATTTGACCCGAGCTCGATGTCGTTGGTTCATTCTTATCTGGTAGTGGCGGCACTGAAGGTGGATATTCTTGGTTGTCTTCTGGTCCTTTGTTGTATTCGTAGGGGACGCCATCTCTCACTTTCGGCTGAGATATTATTTTCGTTGGATATCGTCTTGGATATCCCCCATCTCCAATCCACTGGCATTCTGGAGCGAATTTTTCTGCAATGGGTACCATCGTCGGCAGACTGGTTGATTGTTCTACACGCCGTGACGTCATGCAGTGTTGTGGTGTTGTCGGTGCCATTGGTGGTGGCGTCATAACCTCATTTAATTGCTCCAGCGATACGTCGAGCAACGATGATGGTGGTATCCCAGTTTGAATCGCAGCTGGTGCCGGTGTAGGTTTTTTCGCCGCCGCTGTCATTGGCGGTGTTACTGCTGGCGATAGAAAAGCTTCATTATGAAAAACGTTGCGACTTTTGTGTTTCGTCGAATGGTTTCTGTCGTCGGTGTTGCTCAGTGATTGTTTATCGCATATGGTGTCCGTACGTCCACCGGGAGAATTCTTGCTTTCAGTTTGTTCCGTACTGCCGCCGTAGACGTTGTTCGTAGTGATCGTCGTTCTCGTTTTAGTTGTAGATGTTCGCCTTCGCTTTAGTCGGTTTTCTTTACGTCTTTCGCCTTTGCTAAGGTCTGCACCTTTTTTGGTCACTAAATCAGAATAATAAAGAAAAAACAAAAAAAAAAAATTAATAACACCGAATCGGAATTAAATTACCAATTTGTCCGGGTGGGTTGAGATTGAGGTTCAGAGTGTAACAAGTTCTGGTTTATGTCGTCTGTTAGTCAGCCGTTGTCAGGCATGCATATGACGTTATTAATAATAAAAAAAAATGAATGTGTGCATCTGTTGCATTGTGCACCACCACCGTAGTAGTCCTCAGTCTTTTAGTCTTTTTAACTTATAGTACTGACTGACATGTGGTACTTACCCTCTTTCTGATACGTGTTACCATTTTGTGTGCTATTTTCAGTAGCGGCTGTATCGATTTTTAGCTGTTTACACCTCTCTAGCAACTGTAAGTTGAGGACTCCTAGCACTGATTCAACGGTCTGTGGATTATCCTGCGAACGATAGATTTTGAGAATACAAATCGACAGTCATCAGTTTGTACACTTTGCGATATAACCAAGAAAAACTCAACACAATGGTAAGTAATTGTTTGAATTGTATTATTTATTTAAATTAAATAGATGGGCATCGTCTTAATTTGGTGGTCGATGTCGGGGTGCTGCCTCTCGATGAATTATTAATTTTCGGGTGTGACATTGTGCTAAAGATTGCTGATGGTGATGATGACGGTGTGTACATTACGAATAATGTGGAATATACAAGTTACAATGTGTGATGTTATCGGAAGAGGAAATGCGCGGCGAGCGTTGCTGGGTATTTTTTTATTGTATTTCACATTCTTCAAGTATAGCAGTTACAGTGGTTTTATTTGTTTGAGCTATGAGTGGAATATTGCAGTGATTCAAATAAGCAGGGTGTTGTAAATCCAATATTTGCGATTAAATGTTAGCATTTTTGATATTTATGTACATAATGTATGCAAATGAATAAATTTTTGGACTGTGAAAAATACGATAGTTCTTCCATAGATTTTGGGTAATATTTTACTTTTGGCAGCTTTATATAATATATGCACGGTTATAGTTTTTTTGTTGTTTAAGAACCCTGAAATATTGATAATTCCTTAAGAAACTTGATTAATTTATTCAACATTTAGAGTTTAGCCAAACACTTCTTTCATTGACTTCTTAAATATACATACATATGTACATACAATTTATGTACATATGTATGCATGATACTGCCTTAGAAGCACATTTTAAAAAGTTTAGTGTCAATGCCGGAAGCATTCATATTGTAGGTACTTATGTTGATCAGAATTAAGTGCGAATTTGACACTTTTCTTGTATTGTCAAAATCTACCAAGTTGAATTTGTTTTGTAGATCTTTTAATTTTTATGAAACATAATATTGTTATATCATTATTTGTGTTCATGTCTGGAAATAGAATTCTATCAATTTAAGTTTACTGTCCAGCAATCACGTTAAGAGATAGGCGACAGTCTTGTTCCTAGATTTAGTAGCACAACTTGTGATGGATTTGATAGTAGGTTATCAGCAGAGATATCAATATCAGTACACTGAAATTATTACCAATCAAACTGTAGCTTCAGGAAATAGTTCTGGCCTTAACCTGTAATATACTTCAATTGTTCGCATCATTTTGTCCAACTCTGCTTTTCAGACACAAATTTATTCTGCTAATATGAACGAACAAGTTAAACAGCAACAAATGTACACAGTTTTCGAATATCGTTGATTGGGGACGATTTCTACGTATTGCTGAGGAAACAGATGTTCTTGTAATAAGAACAATTGAGCAGGTAAAACTGTTTGAGTTATATTAACAAATCTGTTGATTTTTTCGCCCCTAAAAATATTTAAAATATTTTTGTAAATAATAGCCTAATTGCCCTAAAGTGCGTTCGACTACTCTGACCTAGAGGTCGATGTCTGAGTTCCAGACAACATCAAAAAAATTTTTTTTCATGGCAAGCGTCTGTTTAAACGCCTTGGAGTAAAACTGTCATAAAAAAGCTACTTAAAATAAAAATTGCGCAGCTAAACTAAAAAGGTTGTAGGTCCCATGGACTTTGTTGTTTTTATTTGGAAACCGAAGGGCTCTATTTTTTTATTTACTTCAAAATCGTAAATAACAAATTAAAGCTTATGTGTTAATTGTTCTTTATTGCTACTGTCATGTGATAGTTAAACATTAGCTAAACAAATATGTACCTACTCTAATTAATGTTTAGTATTTCAGTTTAGTATTTTATTGGAACATACATATGTATGTATGTACCTACAGGGTATGTGAGCGTATACCGCGCTTACTGAATAGAAACCTAATACTTCATACAGTAAAATATATATGTTTAAGCAATTATTAACAACATACATACATATGTACCAACGAATGCACATGTATCTCAAGAAGGTCAGAGATTTGCCAAAATCTGTTCGACGTAGTGGATTGCAAAGATGCCATTAGACGTTATCCATGACCGAACCTAAATTTATTTATTAGCGCCTACACCATTCCACATCTTATCGATTTTACTGTAGGTACTGTCCATGAACTCTTAATATATACATAAATGCATACTTATACCTACATACATATAAAGACATACTGGAACAAATTGGTGTTGTTGTTATTTAAATTTTACGAACATATTCAAAAAAAAAAAAGTACAATGACAAGATTTGTCGATGAAATATTTATAGATTTCAGTAAAACGAGTTTCAATCAAATAAACATCAAAATTAAAATCAACAAAATAATTATCATTTCATTGTCAGGCTTTTTTTTTTTGGTGTTCTTCTAATTTTTAATGTCACCTATTATACAATGACACACAATACAATGAAAACACCTTTCGCTAAGATAATGGCGTATTGCATAAGAAATAATTTATAAACTTATATATGCAGTACCTATGCTTATAAACAAACATGCTCATATTTTAATTCTTATCATTAAAGGTGTCATTCTCATCAGTGACTCATTACAAATATAAGTACATAACAAATACTTTTTGAATTTTTGTTATTTTGAATGTTTCTGTCGATATATATGTATATGTATATAATATAACAAAATAGAGAAAAAAAATCTTTAGGATGTGCACAAGGAGCGGCTCTCTTGTAAGAGTGTAATAACATTTGCAGCCCTGTTAGGTTCTTATCAACCTTTCGACTGATAAAAGTAGTACTCTACTCGTTATGTAGGGTATTATATTCTAATTCAGAGCTAGTATCTATTCTGTATGACGGTCAATGTCGAACCCTAGATAGTGAATATTCGACTTGCAAATATATTGGTAAGCAATTAGCTTATCTTTGCAATTTTTTTTTTGCTTTAGAGGTTTTGTTTGATCTGCAATAAATAAATAACAAATTTTATCCAAGAATGAGGTGGGGCCGGTGAGGAACCCACTTGAGCAAAATGAAATTTGTATAATAATGTTTACATTTTTGACCGTAAAATACTTTGAGCAAATAATAAAATAATGTTTGTTGTACCATTTGCAGTTAGGATGGTTTTGTAGAGCAGAGTATAAATTTAAAGAAGTTCGTTAATTTTATTACTTTATCGACATGTTTGCACAGGCACTGGATGATTCAGGTCAGCTTACACTGCTTACCTAGGTACCAACAATTGCGAATACGTAGAAGATAAGGTAAAATCTAACTCTTGCTCTCCAGTAGTAATACTTCATTGCAAGAATTTTTTGAAATAATAAAATAATTCATTAAGTGATTTAACTAATTCTTGCTATATCTGTGGACATAAACAATGAAGTATATTTGACAGTGATTGTCATGTTACTTATGTAACCATAAGTTATTTTTCTTTCTCATTTTTATGATTTTTCTATATTTTTTTTTTGAAATCCAAGAAAATAAATTGCATCTTTACGATGCTTTAGCTTAAGTACAAATTATTCTGACTTGAAGTACAAGTAAGATAAACAATCAATTATAGTTATAAAATTGTACTCATTTTCTTATCTGGTAAAGTGGGCGTGGCATTCCGCATTTTCAAGGGGATAATGTAGAAGAGAATTATGAATTTTGTTTTGATAAGTTTTATCAATTTGTAGCCAAATTATGAAACTGTTGGAAGGTATTAGAAAGTGGGTTCATTCAAGGTTTGGTATGACATACCATTACAAATGTACTTATACTTCTGCCATATACTCGTTAATTTCATAACTGACTAATTACCATTTGAAATATGTATATTGATGACCCCAAATTTGTAAAGGACTGGTGGCTTTGAATTCCACAAATTTTACAATCTGTTACGAAAGTTTATATTTATTACAGACGTTAACCCATAAGATAACCTAAGTCCAATAATATTCAACTGCATAGCACATTCATGCCGTATATCTTCAACAATGTTTTATCGCCATTTTTTTGATTAGCAAATAAATATATATTTCTTCCCCAACGAATCCGACTCCGAGTGGTCGTATAATAATCCAAATGTGATCTTATCACTCACATTGCACTATCGAATGCGGTCGTAGCTTGACAGGCGACGTTTGCCGCATTAGCAAAAAATTGCCTATACTTATAAATGTATGTATTTGTGTATATGAACATGTGTACATATATACATGTATGTCATCAGTTTCCAACTAAAAACGTGTCAATTTTAACAAAGTTTTTGTTATTTTCTCACAAATACAGATTTTCGTCCCCGGTTTCATAAACGGTTCTACATAGATCCCGAAAACTTAACATCAACACACGAAATTGCGATGGCATTGTAGTTGTTGTTGTAGTTTTGGGTGCCCCTCCAGTGAACGATAACTCTGTCGATGATCTAAGTGCAAGCTGTACATATATCGATATCTATTGTGAGGGCGATCGTACGCGTATCAACTGGGAAGTATTGGAAAAAGTGCGATTAAAATTAATATTTCTAATTGAATGATTTTTTGTCCGCAGTTTTATTTCAATTTCTATTCACTACCTGTTTTGCGGATTGCGAAAAGTGGATAGAGAGAGAGAGAGAAAGAGGGACTATCTAGGGAGTTTCCTAAGTGAGGTGTGTTATGTCAGGTGTTCACAGTGACAGATGAAACTTGAAAGCAAGTATCAGTCAGTTGGCCAGTGCATTTCTAATGAATTTTTACTACAAGCGGTTGCACATTGTGTATCTATAATTTGGATTTAACTTTACAATTAAACTTTTGTTGATATTAATACATTGGATGTACGTAGTATGTAGGTATATGGTTTCTATTTTCATTTGTTCCGATTGACAGCGATTAAAGTACTGAATTTCGTATTTTTTTAAGTAAAACACTAGATTTTCTGATCATGGCAGAAGTGCTTGAGTCTACCCAAGTAAATATTGGATAACACTAATTCTGTGAATCTAAAAAAAATATTGTTGAGCAAATATTAAAGTCTGAAGTTGAATCGATTTGCGGAATAAGCTTGTTGACCTGAGTAATTTATTGATGTTTCGATCTTTAAATTTAAACCTGGTTATCGTTAGCTGAGTAATGACATACATATGTATGTTCATATGCATGTATCTACCCATGAATCACGATTATTAATATTTGCATACATATGTACGTATGTACGAGTAAACTAACGACGGATACGTTTGGGGCAAAAAATTGTCCATAAGATAAATACGCATAAGTTCGTTTTATTAAGTCTGTGCGAAATGAAGATAGGATTTCGTACAGTAGAGATACATACATATATAGGTAGTAGGTACCTATCAAATGGAAAAAAGGTGTTACAAGTATAAACGGAATAGAACACTCTATTCTTATTTCTTCGTATCTGCTCTACTAATAGGGGCATGGTATCTGAACGTTTAACGTTGTTACATATATGCAAAATTGTATCAACATCGTTTTTTAATGAAAACGTTTTCAAAAATTGAGCGTGGTTATGCACATTATGTACTTATAGGTGAATTGTGGGCAGTTCGAATCCCTAAATAAATGGTTTTAATTTTTTTTTTCTTGTAAAAAGTGAAGTTACGAAAACTGGATTTCCATCTTCTAGATCAAAATTAAATGGTATTATATCTCTAAGTTACAAGCTATGAATCAAACTTCTATTCTTTATAGATTGGTTATAAAAATGTAGTGCCACGCCTATTTTAGTGAAACTGATGCAAAATAAGACAGAAAAGCTATCTAAAAATTGGGTTCATAAATTTTTGGTAATAGATATAAGATAATACATTTATTTTTATAACCAGTTTGTGAAAGGACTTTGGAAGAGTGTAGGAAAGTGTTGTGCCTTTATGGTAGTTTTAAACAAGCATGACTGTCTGTCATATTTGGATTAAGCACATACGAGTATGAATGTACTTGCACATCTACTAATCTTAGCTCATCTTATATATTTTCAAGTGTGTTTTCAGACGAGTTTATCCATACCTCGACCCATTTACTCATAGACTTGTATTCAAGTTCGCAAAAGCATAATTATCCAACATCTGTTATAGCACCTGTCAAATTTTTTATCGGATTACATATTCTAAACTAGTTCAATGTGAATGTTCCTTTTTTTACCTTAATGGTAAATCATAACGCAACATACATAAATAACAAACCGCAAAATCTTGGAAATTTGAAACCTACGCGCATTTATTTCCATCTACATATCTCAGTGGGAATTTCATGGCAAAAAACATTTCCATATGAGAAATGATTTTCATTTTACACATGTTAGTCTCCGCTAATATTTAAATTACAAAAATGCCAGCCGCGCATTCATCTACTTGTCTAGGACGTGTTGGAATTCACCCTAAATTTGTTTGACAGGAATGTCATTAACCCACCCAAGAAAATATGCTGGCTTTCAACTTCATCCTGTAGAAATGCAAAAACGATTTTTATATTCGTGCTATAACGATTCATCTAATATTCCGTCCCACGCGAATCTTTTATATTTGTCTGTCAGACTTCATGAGTCACGAGTAGCAGCAAAAAATTTTACTTTTTTTTTTGTTTCGTTTTGGGAATAGAGTACTTTTTTTAACTCACTGTATAAATTAAAGTAATTGACTAGACAACCAGACGGGCGGTGCTGAGATGACATAATAGTGGAATGCATATGGCTATTATCCTCATGTGGATCGATGATGTGGTCTATTTGGGTTTAAGTGAGTGGATAATTACCTATCCTTCATTTGACTTCCAATTGGTAGTTATGAATTATATTAGAGAGGCAGTTTTGCATCCACACGTCAAATTTAAATGAAATGGAGGGTAGGAGTAAGTTTGATAGAATTTAAGAGCGCTTGCGTGCTAAGAAAACTTGTGAGGGCTTTAGACTTTATAGTCGCGTGTAGTAATGTACAATCTTTCAAACTTAAGAACGATATTAAACATGTGTTTTTAGAATGGTACCACAGTTCAGAAACTTGTTCAGACAGTTATCCACAGCTAATCAATATACATATGTTTGGGCGACCAATTAGCATGTGCTAAGATACGAATATCCCGCAGATACATTACCACATCATACTAAACTGCACACAAACATTAGTACAAATAATTTGTTGTAGCTTGTTGAAAGATCAACGCAATTGACTTCCTATGTTGAAGCCAAAGTCGAGCGGTATCTTTAATTCATTGCTTATAATTGGCCTTCCCATACACAGATCAATAAACAACACGAAGCCATTAATCAGTTAATTAAATAAAAAATAAAAAAAAAGGAAACGGTATCATTGCGGTAAGGGATATAGGCATGTTTGTTGGTATATGTACATACATATATACCTCAAAGCTGATTTACCAGTTTCAGAGGTTTTTTTTTTTCTTGTTCCATCTGTTAAAAAAATTTATTTTCATCTGACCCTCCTCTCCTAGATAAAAATCTGAGATCATCAAAACAAAACTCATTTAATTGCTTCAATAAGCGAAAGAGGGTCTTCCACATGCAGTTGAATAATTTGGTTTTCGAAAAGTAAATTAGTCTACAGTCGGTAGAAGAAATAACCAGACCGAGTAAAGTGAATTATTAATAAAATACAACGGAAGTTGCATTTTAATGTCAGAAGTACTATCACTGTCGGTATTTCCGGTAAGAATGAAAGAATTGAGCCATTTTGAAGTTCTGTCAAAGTTACTCAAACCATCCAATTTAAGTTTGTTTACCTGATCCTTGCTTTAAATATATTTCAAACTATTGGCAAGTAGAGTAAATCATACAAAAAGTTTTCACTGGATACCATTTGTATAACGTCTTTTGAAGTGCAATCGTATTTTCTAAATGATCCTTCGATTCCCACAAATTTGCTTAATCGCTTAACAAAATAAATTCATGAGTCAGATAATTCTTCTCGGCCTTCGCTCAATGACAGTTGACTGACATAATTTAAATTAAATTTAATATCATCGCCAGAACAACCATTAAGTCTTAATGTCACGCGAGAATTGATATTATTGTGTAATATTTGCAAAATTATCTGACATACTGAAGTAAATGAATTCTATTTTGGTAATTGAGTCATTTCATTGCAATTTGAAAGACATTTATCCTTCGAGGCATGTGCTCTAAAAATGTCGAATTAACAATGTTTATTGTTTTAATGGAAGCAAGGCACAGAAAGCATCTCGAATTATACGGATTATCTCATTGCAAAGTCGTTATTATTTTTTTGAGGGGGAAGAGTAAATGATGGTGTAGGTCATCAGACGATTTATTACGCAGACATAATTTTATTTTTTTTTGTTTTAATTTTGTAAACAAAAGTTCACGTATGCCGATTAAGTGGGCTTCGACGCGGTTGTCGTGACTTAACACCTTCTCGATGGTACTTTGACTTTATTCTTATTTTTATGCTGGAGGTTTTAATGAGGAGTAAAGTTCTTGAAATGTAACTATAAATAGATCGTTGATGTAAAACAATTAAATGGACAGTGACCAACGATATGAATTACTGGACTCATTTTTATTGGATGAGCTGACGATGCTTTAACTGCTCTGTACAGCCCAAAATGTATTTAACTTAATTTTTGTATTCTTAATGAACGAAAGTTCAGAAAACAAGCTCACAGACAAAATTGAGTCGGTTCTCTCATGCTACTGCAATACTCTTATCTAGCTATAGTAGGTAAGCTGTGTCTTGTTGAAGTTTATTTTGTATCTGTTTATTTCACGAATGTCAAAGTAGAATTGACATTTGCCACCAATTCGAAAAATGATAGCATCTTCCGATGGGGTAATGACTTTTGCGCTACCTAGTAGTTGATGTGTAACATGTATTGTTATTTTAGTCAAAATGTGTTCTGTATAAAAATGTCCTTTGCCAGGCTGTGCTTGCATTAGGTTACTGAAATATTAGATTATTTGTCAGAATTTGTTGATAACAACAGAAATTCAAAAAAAAAAGGGACACCAAACCCCGGACAGTATCGGCATTACCAAGTCTAATATTTTATGTCTTAAGGACAAAAGTCAATGGCGATATATGTATATGGAATAGAGAACGAACTAACAATTCTTTCATCAACCATGAAGGAGTCAAGATCGATTTTGAATTTTTTTTTGTTTTTCTCGATCATTTTTTTTCAATATCGAGAAGTATTTTGAAGTTCAGAAAAATCTTTTCAATTTGTCTTTCCAAAGGATGTAGGATTTGACCAAATCGGTCGTACAATTCTTTTTGATATTTCGTCCCAAATGTGGGACACCTCATATTTTGAAAATTAGTTCTCGTGAGTAGTTTTTATTTATATATACATATGTATTGAAATGTATTTGATCACCAAAAAATGTATTCGTTTATTATAACAAAAGATCCACTGAGAGGGTTTTAGTTTGGATTCTTCCTAACTCTGCGACAGGTGGGGCTTAAATTTGGCCTCATCTTCTCTAGAATGAATTTTAACTGACATTTTTTTTTGGAGAACATATTTAATGAAAAATTGTTTGGTTAACAAGTTCTTCCAAAGTTCTGTCGTTTAGTAGCATTATGTTTAACAAGATCCAACAAGATATTGTTATAGGAAAAGCTTTTTTTATAGGACTCCCACATAAATATCTCAAGTGAAATCCATTTAACGAATCTCATGTACTTGACAAAATGCAACTGGTATTCAAAATAGCCTCACATACTTGTGTTACATCCTTTTTTGGTATTCACAAAACGTTTATGAGGCTGAGCACTTAAAAAACACCACTTGACCATTGTGTTCCCAATAATGTACTCCTTTTATGGACTCTTATAAGACAGTAAATCATATTTATTTCGCGTTGTATGACACAATCCGAAACAAATTACGGGACACAAATTCCGCACAAATAAACAACAAAACCTAAAATAAGCGAAAACGTGTTTGCAAAGAATTCGTTTTTGAAAATTCAAGTCTCGCACGTATTAATGAACAGTGCATGCAATTAAAACAAATCACACATCCATATCGACATCAGGATAATCACTTTTCAATCAGGCACATACGCAGTAAAATAAATAACAAAAACAATCCCACTCCCAAATACTCATTACTATCGGATATGGTCAATGAAGGTGTTTTATATTATTCTTCCTTTCATGCATTGTTGCATGAATCGTGATGTTCTTTATCCCCATTCTAAATTTTTGTTTTATAAATTAACGCCAACCATATAACAATGACCTCGAGACAAATCACCTTGATAAATACACTGTCGTCATTTTAAGATACAACTTCTCTTATGATTCATAATAATTAATTAAGATACTTTCCTTTTTAGGCGGACGCAGTTTGTCACAAATGCAACGAGACCATCTCTCAGAGGATTGTCACCGCGCTAGGAAAGTCCTGGCATCCAGAACACTTTGCCTGCCGCGAATGCAATACACCGATTGTGGAGTCCACCTTCAATATCCACGAGGGTGAACCAGTGTGCACCGAGTGTTTCATTAAAAAATATTCGGGAACATGTTTTGCATGCAAGCAGCCAATTACAGAGGTGAGTATTCTTTTTTTTTTTAAGTTGAAAACGCGATTAATGTTTTTTCGGTCCATTTTAAGAAACTTTTTGGTCGTTTTTTTTTTAATGAGAAGATGATTTCGGGAAGTGGTTAATTGGTTGACATTTTGGTATAATATTTCACTAGAAATTGCTCACCGGCCACCGGTTGAGATCATAAGCTGTGTTGGTTTCTTGAGAATTATTTAAAGGCATGACGATCCATCACATGTCTTTGATGGATTGGTCAAGGTTAGTATAATCTATGGGGATTACCCAACTTTTGTCTACATTATATACGTAGATATATATGTAGATAAGTTACATGCAAGTTGTTTGTCTCAACAAAACATGGTTGTCATGTAGTGACATGCTATGTATTAAAATGAAAATTCTGTTTGGTTCGGATTTTAAGTGAAAATTCAGATAGAGAATGCTACAAAATGTATGTAACAAATATTTTAATTTAAAACAGTTTTTATTAGTTCATGCATGTATGTATGCATATAATGGGAAATGCATATAATGCATAAAATTAACACAATACCACATCCCATTCGTGAAGGGGGTTTTGAAAAAGCTCAAGTAAACAAGCTATACCACATTTCTACTCGTTTTCATCATATTTGTTTGCATATATTCTAGCTAAAACAAGTTTAATCTAAATTCCCAAACAAATACTGCTCCTTCGCCGAGTTTGAAGAATATAATTAGTTAGTTGCCTTCAATAAGTTTCCAGATAATCGAATTAATATAAACCTGCCGCCAATTCCATCTACGGACATTTCAAGGCATATTTGCTTTGCACAATAATTACTCCCACCGGTTGAGATGTATTGCATAACCTGAGTTAAAAATATTTTCTAATCGCTGCCAATTAGAGAAATCAACTTAATTAAATTGAATACTCTCATCGACAGGCAGACAACTCCCGTCCTCCGCTTATTATCTTAAATTAAACCAATGAAAGTCTCATCATTCGGTCGGTGTGCAATTAACATCTCAGCGGTGATGCATTCGCATTTCAAGAGCCTTGCCTGAGTCTCAGTAATAATTAAAAACTCACGGAGACTACTTTCAAATACAAATAAAGATTCCTCTCACCCACACCCAATTCCATCGGTTAAATCTAAATCTCTGAAGTTTTCTTATGTCACAATATAGAGAATCGAACACATCTCCGTACTCTGCCTCTAATTTGTAAAAGTCTCACTTACGCGACCCATAAATCACTCGAGCGTGTAACAGCCTGTGCTCGCTGGAGGAACGTGTATTTTTACAAATGACTCACAAGTCCCCAACAATGATGGTTTTAATTTTTATTTATTTACTTTTCCTAAGTAATTTTGCTTTATTTTATCTACGAAAACTCGAGTTACAATTATTGTTCAGCTGACAGTTTTGAGTATGCGATAACATCACCCAGTGAATAGTTGCCACTTGAGATTGATGCCTTGCGATATGCTGCCCTCGAGTACTCCACCTTCTGACCGACCAATATTGAATTGATGGTGCGCATAGAAATTTCTCCGATTTTCAATCGTCTCAGTCGGCGCGAGGCAGACTGATTGGCGTTCCTGACAAATAACAATGACAGCGTCAAGCATATTGTTGTTTGAATGCCAAATTTGGTTATGCTGGGAAGTTAGCTTCGCTTAAAGACAGAATTTCAACTTTGATTTAAAAAAAGATCTGCCAGTGGGATGTGGGAAGAAGATGAACCTATTTCTTCGAAGCAGAGCAGATGGTAGGTTGAGGTTGAAAAAGCGTAGGAGGCGTGAAATTTGGTTATAAGATGTGTTGAGACACACGTATTTTTGCTGGGCGTTGCAAGTGGTATTGCGCTGCGGTCTATCGTGTGATTGCGGTCAATAGAATTCTAGTAAAATTCTGAAATTCTGGTTATGGAGCATACACGCCTACAGATGTGAGTATGTGCGTGCTTATGAGTCAGTGTTTCGATAATTGCTTTGATTCTGCGTAAGATTGAGTTGGAAACTAGTTTTTTTATTTGAATAGCTCATAAGGGTCAAATTAGCGCCTACTGTGTTTACAATTTAGGCGTTCTTTTGTGCGTCATACTATATTTAGTTTGTGGCTTTATGACCGGCAGATCACGTTGCTCAAAGTATTGCTAAGTTGGGCTCTGATAGCCTTGAATGACTAATTATTTGTGGTGCGATGTTAACTGAAAACTAATTGCCGATCTCCACTAAGTTGGCCTATAGGAATCAAGAGGAAGTGGGGCGTAGTTAATTCGGTTAGCACTTGTAGAGTGCTGGCTTAGGTTCGTTAAGTTTCCGCAAATGAATTTTGGAGTCAGGTGCGGAGATAACCTTAAATAACACTGTAAGTGAAAGGGCGGTGGCTGGCGTACGTCCTTAAATCTGTGTAAACTCACGGTACAAAGTCGGATCAAGAAGAAATGAACTGCCAGGGATGAAATCTATGTGTAGATCAAACAACGGCATGTACTTTTGGTCCATACATGTAACTTTGCCAAAAATGAGAACTTTCTAAAGAGTTACATTGGAATTCGTTTATACAGCACACGACACTTACTCCATTGTATGTGGCAAAGGAAAAAACTTAAAACGAGGAAGATTGAGTATTTAAGAAGTATCCAAGAATAAGCATTATATGTAGGTAACTAAATGACTCACTTATCCTCACTCATTTAAATAGAGATGATCGTACATGCACATATGTAGATACATTCCGCCAATTCTTATTATTGGATTTCTCTACAATATACATATAGTTGTAGCATCAATCAAGTTTAATTTTTCGTGTTATGTCGAAAAATTCAATATTAACCAACGTTCTCTCACTTACGACATCGAATATCTTCGTATCTCGGATCTACAATTCATTTATTATTTTGACGCAACCATTTTCTGATTCGAAGTATAGTAGTGAAGTTATGATAAAGTGGAGCATCCCCATTTGAAACGCTTAGATATCCTAGTTCAAAATTTAAGTTTCAAAAGTGGTGAAATACGGATGGACGGACGGCCGGACATGACATGAAATATAGTTTATATATGTACATACATATATCAACTGTAATATACCCGTAGAATGGGTAAAACAACTCTAAATGTCAAAAATATAGGGTTTGTTTTTACGAAAACGACAAGATAGAGCCCGCTCTAAGTCTGACAAAGTCATCCAAACATTTTTATTTTAGGAACGCAGGTCCGTCGGGACAGTGGGTTTGCCTTCTTCGTATTGTGCGTGTTATATTCTTCACTCCAAGTCGACTTTTTGATTGAATCATAATTTCACTACAGTTTTACTCCTGGATGTTTGTCAAACACTCGCGATAGATGAAACCGTGAAGAATGAAAAAAGTGTTCGCTGGGAATGGAATCAATAACCACGGCGCTTAAAATAGCATCTGCTTAAAGAGGTTAAACTGAATGTTAATCTGTGATTAAAAACCACTTCCCCGAATAGTTATGCCTTACTTTTATGTGAACATTGTTATTAATTTTTTTTTTTAATTTCCCTTTTAAGAGAACAATCAAAGCACTAGGACACACATGGCACGAGGAGTGCTTCGTCTGCAGCGGTCCATGCAAGAAAAGTCTAGTCGGTACATCATTCTACGAACGTGATGGTAATGCGTATTGTAAATCAGACTACGAACAACTATTTGCAGCCAAATGCGCTGGGTGCTCAAAACCCATTACGGATAATGCGATAATAGCACTAAGTGTCAAATGGCACAGGGACTGTTTCAAGTGCAAGGTACATACACATACGATTGTATATACTAAAATAAATATTTGAATAACCTTAAACGAATTTCTTATAGAAATGTGAAAAACCAATTTCTTCAAGCACCTTCGCTGTCGAGGATAACAAACCAATTTGCACAGAATGCGCAGCTTAACTCTAATCATCAAGAACATTCCAAAGAATTTTTCTTCGAAAATTTTTATATTATACATCAATTCTTTTTGTTTTCTTTTTCGTTTTTCTTGTTTTTTAAGAGATTATTTTTTTGTTTTTTTTTTCTCTTTTTTTATATAATACCTATATTTATTTTTCAAATTAATATTACATTTTTGTAAAAAAAAAGGAAACGATTAACCATTCCATGCATGTAAAACATTTGGAAGATAAAATTTAACTCTTATGCACTTATGGCACAATTAATGTATACTGCGAATTTCTCAATGTGAATACATTTATTTTACTTTACATTTAAACTTAACGATTGAGAGTCTGTGTAGAGTAAATATTTATATTCAATTACAAACTACAAATGCTTCGTTAATTTTAAAAATAAAATCATATGTGCATACAAAATTTTGTGTATTATGTAGTTTAGAAAGTTTTTTTAAAAAAAAAAGTGGGAGGACATGAATTTTGACAAAGCCATAAAGAGATAAAAAAAAAGGTTGGAATATGCTTCAAAAACTCCGGAAACCAACTCTCGGAAATTCATCAACGTCATGTCATGTTGATAGACTGTCGGACGTTCAAATTTCCATTTCGAGTTTTTAAGACATTTTGTTTTAAAATAAATGTGATGCGTATTCACAGTCGTAGTAGACAGCAGAAAATGGATCTAAGACCTGAAATGACATTGGATTACTTTTACTTTTTGTATACGTACCTTATATGGTTAAATCGAAGAAGAATGATAATTAAGAGACCATAAATAATGTTACTAAACAATCAGTGTTTGAATGCTTAGAATGGTAGTTAGTGGAAAATACATATTTGAAACCCCATGATTTACATAACTTTGCATTTATTTGGCAATTTTTACCTATGTTTTCTATTTAAAAAAATGATCGGTAGGATGGCGTAATTTACATGAAAAATGTAGCACAACAGCAAACGGTCAAGTGAAAACCATTAAAAAAAAAAATCAATTTTAAACATTTATTACAAAGCAAACGTCAAAAAATTGGGTTTTGTATAGAATTGCTGCAATATGTTAGAATCGAATTTGAAACAGATAGAGTAATTGGTCTTACGAGAAACAATGAGTTCTTCAATTTTATGAAACTTAGTTGTAGCTTGAGATTCTTAAGAGAACTGTGCTTGGGATTAAAGTCGTAATGTCGAATCAATGGCTATCAGTTTGACCTTAGGCTTTAATTCTCATCGACTTTAGTCAATTTTAAATATACTATCGCAGTAAGCTTCTTCTTCAAATGTTCACCTCAACCTGGTGCCGAGGAGTACGACCCTCCGAAACATCTTTATCCTTAGTCGTTAGCCAAGGAAGAAAATTGTCCTCTTTATTTCTAAAGGAATCATCGCATCAGCCAATCTAGATCTACATACCACATCTAATGGAGTTTCGTCTCTGAAATGCAACCATTTGTTGGTGGTGTGGTTGTTTTGCAGTAACTTGAGTTCCGCTACCAAATTGGGACTATTTGATACTGATCCTGTTTAAAGAATATGAGATCGCCACAACTTTGTAAAAAGCGCGTGTGAACTAGCTCATAAGTGTAGTGTATGGAAGAGTTTTTACCAGGAAGCATTTATTTAAACCAATAAATTTTACTGAAACTATAAGAGATAAAGTACTTAACTTATGTATTAAGTTATTATTAACTTATTAAATTCGCAGACTTTTTTAATTATTCCCCAATGGCATTCATTAAACTATTTATTAAGTAATAAATACAACACAACAACCATATCCGAAATGAAATACCTGCGGATTTCAAATGAAAGGAACCATTTGTAATGACTACGTCAGCCAGTCAGAAGAACGTTTCCTAACTAGGTTACAATAACAATATTGTTTTCTTATTTATTTTAAAGAGTATTTAACTGAAGTGTGTTGAGTGTTGAATACGAATTTAAAAGCCTAACTTTGTAAAAAAGGTTTCCAAGGCGCAAAAGGCATAAAAAAACTAAATTCCTCCCGCATCCACGGACTTGTACGTTTTTTAAATATTAACATATATTGTAACAAATATTTTGAGATCTTAAAGTTAGAATTATGTCAATAGGCATATTTTACAATCCGTAAGCCCTCAAAACAATTAGGTGTGTCTCTAAGTCGGTAGACACAAATTCTTTTTTTTATTAAACATCTATTTTAAATTTTGATTTATGTTGTTCTTAATACAACATCGGTCATTTATTTCCAGACCAAAACACAGACTTTCATTTTGTCTAAAACTTACCTGATTTTTTAAAATAGAGCCTAGGCTATAGACCAACGGACCTAGCATTTGACGAACTTCGTCCTTGGTTATGTCTTGTAGAGTTTCTATGACAGTTTTGGTGAGCTCACTATCAGGTTGTTCTTCGATAACTGTATTAATAAGTTGCTACAAAACAAATAATTTTAAAATATGTTACGTATTTAAAAGGCCTCTACCCAAAAAATACGAAAAAAGCGAAAAATGAGCTATCGGTTTCCCATGCCATTCGGTAAATTCTGAATCGATTTAAATGGTAGGTATCACATTAAAGAATGGAGTTTTATCTGCAATGTGACCGACCAGATATTTGAATTAGGTTTTTGTTGCTGTGATATTTGAAAAATCCGCAGCCAAATTTCGCTTTTTGGAACAAAATTGTGGATAGGTTTCCCATTCGACTATAAGAAAACTCTATTTTTTGTGCATGGAGTAGGTAGGCAAATGAAATGTCCAATAAATTGTTCAGTTTAATTCCAGCAAATATCAGAACAGCATAAACTAAAAAAGATCTTGGATATGGTGAAGATTGTTACCAGGCAGAGATGACTTCCGACGAATTTATTTAAGAAAAAAATGAGTTAGTAGATAAATTAAAAGAAAATCAGTCAAATTGCCAGGTTATAGAAATATGTTGATTGTATCTATTTTTGGCCAAGTGTGCATGAGAATGGCTAGTACATTGGACCGATTTTTCTACTTCCATAATTCACGGGAAAATTAACATAAATGTACATATGTACATAGATGTTGCCCGAGTGCAGCTTCAAAATCAACTGCGTAAAATTATTTCAAGTTGTAGCATCTTTACAGATCAGGAAAATTATTTTCTCGGATCTTCTCCAGATAATCTTATTGCTGACATATAATGCCCCTTTACCATTGTTGGATTAGGTCTGATAGAAGCAATCAGAACACAATAAGTTAAAATATATATTCGAAGCAATATGAACGCAGATATTTGGTGTCAACTATTGCTTATCAATTATGAAATATTTGTTATAAGGAAAAAAGAAAAAAATCCAAACGAGTCCCTTTGCAGCAGTCTATTTTTACAACTGCCATTATATCTAGTAAAAAAAGTTAACGATTCTTATTACATTTCGAGCCTGTTTGAAAACCAGAAAATAGTTTACACACAGAAAACATTACTACTGTAGTATTCTACAGTTGTTTAACGGTCAACCCAGATTTTCGAAACATGAAACTGTTCATAAAATACAAAAATTAAATTTTTCATATCTTTCTATGAGGCAAAATTAAAATAACACACACAATTAAAACTAATCCTAATACAACTAATGTAAGCTACTCTAGACTACTACTTTACTTATATCGTTGCCCAGCAAATATAAATACAAATTAAAGAAAGAACTACACCCTTCTATAACCAGTCAGTTTCCACCAAGGCAAATACTTGAAAATAATTTTGATTAAAATATTTTCAAAAAGTTTAATTTCGAAAAAAAATTGTCTATCTTGTGTTTTAACCGATTCGGTTGTTCTCTAAATAAATTTATGTTCGAATATTTGGGTAGAGGCCTCTTAATGTTTTTATAGACAACACACACTTACCACACTTTCTGCATAATTAACCTTTCGGACTTGAGTATCTACGGGATCTGGAGCTGGTAATGCTATACTCTCTTTTGTTTTGCATGTATTACAAGGTTTGTTTTGTTCTTTAGCTTTCGCTGCTTCCGTCGGTTTATGTGGTTCCTTTACTTTGATGGGTGGTGGTTCCTTAGGTTTAATTTGTTCCTTAACCTTAATTGGCTCCTTAACTTTGATTGGTTCCTTAAGTTTCTCTCTGGAGCTATATACCGACAATGATCTCTTTTGAGATCGCTTCTTAGGTTTCTTAGGAACCAGTTTTGGTTCGTACATATTGAGGTTGTTTAGATTCATCGTTAGGTCCCATTTGGAAGAAGTCTGAAGATGAGAAAATGTACAGATTAAATTTAAAATGATATTCACTGTAGGTGACTACTTTTGCCAGTTTATATGATTCTTTTCGTCCAGATTTCAGATGAATGTCCACTTCTCTGGCGGTTTTCTGTTCTGCGAATTCCAATACAAATTCCAGGAATGCATTGCAACGTGCTTGTAAACATTGTATAAGGCTGTCCCGTTTGTCGAATATTTTTTTACGCAAACAAATATTCGTAGTATCAGAAATCAATTTAAGTAGAACATCTAGTTTCTTTGGAATGCAATCGATGAAAAAGTGACGAAGTTGCTTATGATAGCATTGTAATGCTTGATTAAGTAAACCGTATATGCCACAAACTTTAATACATGGTTCATTTGTGGTTGCACTACGGTAGTCTTCGTTTGGTGAGAGTCGTAACTCTTCAATCTGGCCAAGAATTCAAGTTTAAAATTTAAATTTGCAAATGTTTACGACTAGAAAGCCTTACCATTCTTCCTAATGGAAACAGATAGTTTCTGGAAAAACGAACTGAGAATTCAAAAGCGTTTCTTTCGCGAAGTTTTCTTTCTGTGTGTCCATCAGGTAGAGATAGTTCAACAAGGTTCATTCTAAGGAGTAGGTTTTTAAAAAATTGAGTGTCTGCTGTTAGCATTCCAACTACCTTAATCTATCTAGGTTATCAATGATTTGTTCCTGAATTGATGTCATTTTAGAGAATATTCGTATCTTCTCTTGCTTAAGGAATTCCACTTGCTTATGCATTATCTTGTCCATAGGTGTAAAAGGTGGTTTTTGTTTCGAAGTGGAACTTCTATCGGATTTGACGGATCTAGGTGTAATATTCTTCGGGGTTTGTGGCTTTGATCGATTTGAATGTTGTAGTTGACTAGGTCGGCATTCTTGTTGGTTGATTTTTACAATTGGTTGAAACTAAAAATAAATTCATTAGATCAGACACTTTTGAAACTTGATATTTAAAATGGGAACCACGAAAAGACATTTTCATGGATTTCAAAGGAGACGGCCCAAAATTTTGTGTCAAATTTTATAATGTTTTCAATTGCTATTCAGCAAGTAGTAGCCAGATTGTGGATACGTTCATTCAACCAAACTCTTTTTATTTAAAACTGGTAGTCACTTGAAGAAATTGGTTGTAGTCATCTGTGATTGGCAGTGGTCATAAACTGTTGATTGGTAGTCGTTGGAGCTCATCCCGCATGATTTGAATGATGGACACCCTGGGCTGATTCGGGTTAGCGACAAGTAATTAAGTTGGGTGCATAACGTGGTAGTTCAACAGACTTGTTTTATCAGAGTAACAAGAGAAGCTCAATTGGATATGAAACCAACCGTCAGTAAGTAAGACTATCTTAAGTTAACCTAGTCAAGTTTGAAAGTCGATTATGACGAACGACATTTTTGGAATTTTAACAGTTTGAGAAGAGATACGTTGCATAGCAGTTCATTTATGCTCACATAGTTCATTCGCAATCCTTTTTCTATATTAAGGGAATAACGATAACTCTAATACCTTGAACTACGGTAACGAGATCAATACTTTCAGTTTTTTTCCGTAATCTTCTACTAATCAGATATTTGCAGTTTAAAGTTAATACATACATAAATGAAAAATGTTAACATTCATGACAGTGGGGGTACAAAACTCTCAAAGGGAAGCAAATGTACAAAAAATTGTAATTTTCTCACATAAAAGTAAGAAACATTTTATGTGAGAAAGAAATGTAAAATGTCTGCGAATAAATAGGTCTCTTTCCTTAGTTTCAGCACTAAAAATTGTAAATTTTCAAATTTCTAAGAGTGTAGGTAGAAATCTTTCAGAGAGAGGTAAAAATATGAATTCCTAAACATCTACAGCAAAAATACTTCAAAATAACTAAATTTTGAAGAAAAAAACAATATATTTGAAATAAGTTTGATTTTTGGGGTAAAAACTCGCAAGTTCTGTCACTGACCGAAAATATTTTCTCTTTTATTCTCTTTTTTAACATTTTGTGTGTAAGAGAACGAAGTTTGACAAGGAATCGTAAAAATTTGTATAAATTCGTACGATTTTTCAGGTACAGAGAACAGAAATTTCATAAATTTGTCTAAAGAAATTATTTTGACTGAAATTCACAGGCAGAGGAAATACCTGACTCCCTCGAAAGCGCCCTCTTCAGCAAAAAACTACGAAATTTTAGGGTACGGGAATAGGGTTTGATTATTCCTAAACAAATTTCGTACGTACAGTTTTAGACAGTACGGTTACAGAGCAAAATGTAGGATTTTCTGCACTATTCGACGTAACCTATGATGACGAAAAATGTTTCTTGTGTTACAAACGTTGCGAACCTCTTTCAGATTATTTGGAATCAAATATATTTAGCAGTAGGCGCAGGATGGCAGTGTACGCTAATCTGTCTTAATAGCTGTTGTTTAGAAGTTTTAACACGACCGCACCAATTTTTTGTTTGACTTTTTCAACATTAGTTAACTAAATGCTAATGCTATCAAAGTTGGTGTCATTAAGTATGTATGTGTCCAAATCACAATGAGTTAATTCATACGTTTCGCTCAAAATCGCTGGAAGCGTCGCTTTCTTCATCCTCGTGTTTCTCGTCACTCCTGTCACTATCATCTTGACTACCTATGTTGCCAAATTCCATTTCTGGTACATGCGGGAGCTATTACGTATAAAATATATTTATTAATTTATTAAAAAAAAATAACACAAATAAAGAAACACTAACAACTTTGCTGAGTACACGTTCCATTTCGGCACGTTCGCAGTCGTTCAAAGCTGACTCTATTCCAAATGATAAAGGACTAAGTAGAGGCGATTGAATTTCTCTAGGATGGACCGAATCGTCATTCCGTATAATATAATCTTCGGATATATTGCTAGTACATGAGAGTACATCTTCAGTTTGTCTCTCATCTATCAATATTTCGAAATTCGTTAGCTCTTCATTGGCTAAATTAAAAGCAGAATCATCTAAGGATTCTATGTTCAATTCAGTGTTGGAAGAGGAACCAATATTGACAATGGTAGCATTTGCTTTCTCGGTTGGTTTAATCTCGACCCACTGAAGCTGAAGCGCCGATTGAACTTCTACAGAACATTTTGGTATTTTGGTTTCTATCTGTGGAGTATCTTCAGACTTAGCTTCAGTATTTGCTATTTGTGTTTCATCTTCTTCCGACAACGTATTAGGTATATCCAAATTAGTGTTTGATTGTAATGCCTGCGTAATCATTGATTCAATTTCCGCATCGCTCATGACCTTTACTATGGTCGAGCTTGATTTTCCAATCTGAGTCTCAACACTTGATGCTTTAAATAATTGTGCTGACCTCTTTGAATATGGAGCACATAACTTTCTGGCTCCTGGTGGTATACAATGCGCGGCCAACAATTCATTCTGTTTTTTCTTTTCACGATCCATCTTTACTCGTGTGATAACCTTCTCCAAGTGGTCTGAACAGTTGTACTATACAATTATACATATGAAGATATATTTGATGAACACCATTGGCTTAAAGTTGAACCCAAAAACTTACCTTAAATTCATAATTTCTTGCGGTAGTTCTAAGTTTGGGGTCATCTGATAAACTGTGTCCGTAAAATTCCTTACTATTGAATGCATCCATTTTAAGTTTGTCTTGTATTTTTGTATTTATAACGGATTTATGATACACACAAAATTAATTTAAAAAAAAAAATCGTAAATTTTCTGACTGAATAGGGTCTGAATGATTATTGTTCAAAAAGTTATTGAGTGAAGTGTTTACGAGAAGTATACCTGCAATAAATATACGTTTATTCAGAGCACGTGGAAACACCTGGCACCGATTCAATTGCAACTGAATGGTAAGTTGGAGTTTTATAAGTCAGTTTGTGACAGTTGGTGCACCCGGTTACTCAGGTGAATCGATTGGTTTGGTGTTTGTTGCGGGGTAATTATTCCTTCCATTAAGGAACAGTAAGGGATGTTTCTTTCATTTGTTTTTTGTTACCTGAGTTGTAGGAGATATTAGAAAGTTAATGTGCAGGATATTATTTTGTTTCTTGTATACTACACCTACATATGAGTAAGGAAAATTATAACAAATTAAGGATTTAATATGTTATTATAGAACTGTTAAGGACTGTAAGAATAAAAAAACACATGGGTATTCAAGGTAAAACAAAGCAAATTATCAATTCAGTGTTGATAGAGAAAATAGAAGGTGTTCCTTTAAAAATGTTTAACCGTTCTGGTCTGGTTATTTGATGAAGTTTGGGATTACGTAGAAATTCTAGCTGAGGAATTGTAGTCATAGATACACATTCAAGTACCGAAGAAGATCTGCCTTTTAAATCCATTAGCAGTAGTATGTGCCATGCCAACTGGACCTTATGGGTAAGTGTAGGCCAAAATCTTTATGCAAAAAGCAGTGCAAAGTAGTGCAAATAAACAAATAAAATGCAATAAACCTTTACTACAGTAGTAGTAAATAAATAGATCTGGATTCTCAGTCATACTCTCAGGCACGAAGGTGATATTTTAAGTTGGCCTTACCTGAAGTACCCTAGTTAACCTTTTCACATCACTTACCTTGCTAAGATGTTAAAAATTAATGACTAAATTGAAAAGAGCTGTGCAAGAAGGCACTTGACCAAAAACACGTTATTCCAATGTGATATTTCATTAATGGCGTGAACTTTAAATGACACTTCTTGTTGGACAGCCCTATGTTTCCAATCCGAATTTAATTCCGAATGCGACTTTAACGGCATGTCCTCCTTTTGGATTTTTAAGACCTAAGTTTCGAACTATCGGTTGCAGAGAATTGTTATTATTCGAAAGACTTTCCAACAGGTTGCTTATTTATTGTAAGTGATGGCGAATTTATATATGTACATATGTATGTTCTCAGATTCACTGTACCAAAACTCGTTTATTAGTTTTAGATCCAGACTGACTTAGTTCGTTTTTTTTTAATTCTAATACTTTAAGTTTCATTCATAAATAAATATACCATTCATAAAAAATATATGTGTATGTATTTGTAGACGAGTTGTTTGATCTACATGTATGTATGTCCGCCTGCCAAGGGCCACCATTTTCGTGTCCTTAAATTTTGAGGTAGGATAATGAAAGTTCATGTCTGGTGTTTTGAGAATGAGATGCAGTAAGTTCAAATACTTTTGTAATTCACCTGTTGTTACTATTTTATTTTTATTGTAAGTGAGAATAAAATACAGTTTCAGTAACTTTAATGCAATAGAATCAAGTAATTTCGCTTTTTATGTATGTATGTATACTTTTTGACGGGATACTGGGGTAGGTATCTAGAAAATAAAAAAACTAGAAGACAAAAAAACTAAAATCTAGACAAATACGTTTCGAATAAAAAAAATAAAAATCAAGACAATGGTAAAAATTCTTCGGGGCGAATAGTACATTATGTACTGGGTGGGCCAAATACAAGTTTCTTTTTAAAAATGCAATGAGATGAACAAGGTTAAATTTTTGTTTTGGGAAGATAATCAAGCAAAATTACTTCACCGCTCACTCCTTGACGATTGTCGCAAGCATTTAATAGGCAAGTGCCTATGTGCAACTACATATACATACATATGTAGGTTAAGTGTAACAAAAGACACAAGCTTTGTGAACGATTGTGGTCCCGGTGTGGTCCATAATTCAATTGTGTGTTGCCCACTTGGTTGGTAAAAAGGGTTTCACACAATGGACATCTCTTTGACGCATGTAACAGCCGGTAGCGCTGCTGGACTTGTAGCCATGTACATACATCTTTCGATACAAGAAAGGGTACACCGGATCTCAAACTGTCCAAATCTATATTTCAAAACTCTTTTTTATTTTTTTCGCAGTTTATCTCTGAAATTATAAAATTAATTTAAAATCTTAGATTTTACTCGTTCATATTAGACAATATAGCCGAATTTATAATTTTCAAGTCCTGTTCATATCTTACTCCTTTATCTACGTGCAACTTCAAATATAATTATTTCGTTATACTATATTACCTATCGGTGGGCGCCGTGGCTCAGTGGTTAGTGCGTTGATGCAAGGCCAACCAAAACACCTAAAAGTTTTTCACGGCCCTACTTCTCGCGAGCACCTGTCTGTCAAACATCCGAGATAATAAATTGCCATTTGGATATGGCATTAAACAGTAGGTGCCTTCAATTCATGTAAATGGTTGTGAAAAGTTAGACCCTAGGTCCATAGACATGTTGCGCCAAAAATTTGTTTTATGATTTTTTGTTACCTATTCTAAATATCGAATATATTGAAAAACAAATTAATTTAATTACGTTTATTAATAAGTAATACATACTTCACTTTTTACATCATTTATTTCAGTGTAGCATATTATGTACATAATAAGGAGACATTTGTACACGAATATACATTTATTAATTTTCTTTAAGGTACAATAGTATGAATAAGATGTAATAAAACAGAAAAATCAAAGTACGATCAATATTTATTGTCTTCTAAAATGTTTTTATTAAAAGAAAAAAAAAAAAAAAAAATTAAATAAAAACAAAATTAGCTTAAAAATAAATGAGATACATTATTTATAATTGATTGTGCTCATACATTTTGTTGTTGTAGCTTATTTTAATTTACATAAGTTAAGTTTTCTATAAGTAGCGCAAATAATTTTATATTTTTTTTTTATTTTATTTTATTCTCAGCTAAGAGTAGCCGACGGTGAAGACGCCGGTGTTCACTAAATTTTGAAGGCAGTGATATTCCAAATTCTTTAGTTATCCCTCGAATAATTGATTAATCAAGCATACTTTAATTACGATTGCGAATTCGATGAGGTTTCAATAATTTAGTTCGTTTTTATGCTTTTAGTTTCTCGTGATAAATAAATATGAAAGCGATTTCGAAGATGCCCAACGATTCACACTAAAAATGTCCACTCGTAACAAAATGAACGAAAATAAATGCAATCAAAGAGATAATTAAGAGAAATGATATTCTTAGGTCTACGAAAAACATAAGTCATAAAAGCAATGATCAGCCAAATATATTCGAATAAAGCGTGTTGAGACCATTGCTTATCGATGAAAAGATACCACCATCGGTGTAGGCGGGTGGCGGTCCCGGCCGATAGTACTGTGATTGTTGAATTGGTCGATAGAATGGTGCTGTTGAGCCTTCGGTTCTCTGCAGATATTAAAAGTGTATTTAGAATATAGGATAATCTCAGAATTTATTGACTAATGATGTTTTTTTTTTTTTGTTTTAAAAAAATATTAATAAATTAAGTTAAGTAACATTATTGAATACAGACATATACACATATTTACATGAATTTGGGAATAAATATGTACCAACATACAATGCGTCATAAGAACTCCACAATTGTATGTATATGAAGTAAAGCCTTAGGAGAATTATTGAAATTCGATACTATCTTCTGATCAGTCAACTATAAGGGTAAAAATAAAACGTAAAAGGATAGATTGCTTGCTCTTTACCATGAATGCCTTGTGACTTGCTTGAAGTTAGCTGAGGATTATTTAACGTTCCAACTGGTCTATGTCTAGGTTGCTGCATAAGCATCAACAATTGCAACTATCCAAATTTGTTATCAATGTTCATCAATCTTGGGGATGAAATATATTAAATTTACCCATTAGTGTTGCATATTATTTGGAGTTAAGATCATATATTGCTTCCTTTTTCAAATACAACGAACATTTTCATAAGGATCTATGTTATCCAGAATTAACTTTTGTTTCCACAGTCAATATTTTAACGAATTTTAAGAAAAGATGGGGCAGTTCTAGCATTAGTATTATTATTACTTAAAATTTTTAATGTTTAAATATTTTTGAAAACTTTTATATGAAGTCGGTCGATACACGGAAATTTCTATAGGTATTGTTTGTTCCACTTCTGAATCTTGTTCTACATTCTCCAGTGGCAAATTATATTGTTCATCAGCAGTAACTTCTTTCATTTGCAAATTATTAAATTGCATTTCTGTTAACCAACCAGATTCTTCCCCCTGAAATAAGTGGAAAACATATATCAATTTGATCATCAGGATAAGATAGTAGCAAGTCTCTAGTCCTTTTTATCTCTTTTAGTCAATGGAAACTAGCTTATGAAGAACTAGATTTAACACTCTTTGAAAATACGGGATAGTTCCTTTAAGGTCAGTTAGATCTTAGTCATAAGGCCGATAAGCTTTAAGGTGTGAGAAATTGTAACTCATTTTATTGCTTATCAACGATATACAACTCCATAAGATAATTTAAGGCTAATTGTACGACATTTATTGTTATTCAACTTATTCTGCTCCGATCAGATCGACTGAAAAGAACTGACAGCCAAAAAATATGCAATGATAAATTACGTTCATATGTTCATAATCTTAACATACATAGGAATCAATTCACTCGTTATCATGCTTATACACAAAAAAAAAATCCACAAACCAAACTATTAATTAATACAATAAATGAAAATTATTTTTTAGATGAAAATACTTACAACTAAATTAATACATGCTGCAGCAATACACCACATGCTAAATTACATCTAAACGGGGGCAATTACCGCCCACAGTATAACAGTATAGTACAATAAGATTTATTTTTTTTTGGTTTTTTTTATGGTAGAATAGATTTTTTGGTTTTTACAACATTTACATGTTTATACTTTGGGATTATAATTAGCTACTTAGTCGGATGGGAAGATGATTGCATGAGAATCAGCGGGTTTTCTACTCCGGACTGTGCTGGAAATTGGCTGAAAAATAACAAAATTGGAAGAAAAAAAGGAAAGAAAAAGAAAAGAAATTCTACATTATAACCAACAAAACCAACCAATCACCTAGGGGAAGATTATTTTTGTTCATTTGACTAAGATTCCAGATGTTTCTTTCGTTTTGTACAAATTATTAATTTAAAATCACTTTCTAACACTAGATGGCGGTGTGTTTTTTAAGCCCTTCAACATGCTTTGGTTAATAATATTCTTGGAAAACAAATAAATTCTTTTTTATGAAATATGGTTGGGTTACCTTTGCCGGTTGTAGGGTCACATTCAACAGTGTCGGATGCTGTTCGACTACCATAAAGTCGACTTCACGTGGTGCATATCCTTCGGCAAATGCCTGAACGTGTGAAAAATAAAATAAACAAAGAGATATTAAAATTTAAAAATTTAAATAAGACTATTATTAAAAGAAATTTATTTAGCATTCTCTACCAAAAAATACAATGTTTGTCTTTTGTGAACTTTTGAAGCTTTGTTGCAATGTAATGTAAAAGCAGTTACATGACAGATTTTTTTGTCTTGAATTTTTACAATTATGTGAATGATTTGAATTTTCAATGACTTTTCACAGAAATGGGTCGATATGCCGTCAATTTGGCGTTCAATGTTGTTCCGGTGATCATCTAAAGACTCTGGCTGAGGTAAACCAAAAGAAAAAAGTCCAAAGACATCAAATCAGACGAGTGAGGCTACCAATTGACTGGTTTATTTCTGGAGATAAAACGGTTATTGAACTTAAACTTCTATAACTGAATATTTTGACGAACTATGTGGTACATGACCCCGTATTGTTGAAACCGCATTTGATCCAAGTCATCTACTTCCGATTTATCCCAAAAATAGTCAGCCAAAACCAATGAAATTCATCGATGAGAAAAATTTAGCAATGTAAGTCTGGAGTAAAGTTGTCACAACTGAATGTCGTTGCAAATGTTCTTGAAACTTTAAAACAAATTTCGGATTTGATGGAACTACACCTGAGAAACCCTAATGGGAAAATAGGGCGTCGCAATTGAAAAATAAAATTTATAGAAAGGGTGTCACTATTCTCAGGTCAAAAAGCAAAAAAAATCGTTGCACTTGCTGATGGAGAAGTATGTAATCACAATCAGTGATATGGAATCGTTAACGTCGATAGTCAGGTCTATAATTAAACGATTTCAGTATCAACTATGGGTTCACTTTGATGATGTCGTAATTACCACTGGTAGGTTCAATTCAGCCGTCAATAGACACATGTTTCATTAATTATTTCGTGACTTAAAATAAATGGCTTTACCAAGGTTTTAAAAAAAAAGAAGCCTAGCGAATGCAAATAGTAGAATAGCATAAAATTGGAAAGTTTTACTCAAGTAAATATGTGCATATTTGTTGTCACCTGTACAACATACATACATAGGTTTATTGTAACCGACGAAGAATTTCCCAATTAGGTGGAAAGGTTTGGGAAAAGAAAACATAATTAAACTGTGTATCTTATTACACACGTTATGAAAATGGTTTATGTTACTATAAATCTACATGGATGAGCTTTATGCAACCGTCACATTGGCGCAATGTGCTGCCAGCAACTTGAAACGTGATACCTGGCATGCTATTGCATAAATGCAGATTTTCACGAGATATGTATCTTTGAGTAACGCTAGGTTTATTCAAAAAATTACTACATACTTGACAACCGATTCTCATCATGGTGTACCATTGCTTCTTAAATAATATAAACGAAGTGCATCGGTTTTTTTATCAGGCGATGATTTCTCTAAATAATAAGCCCTCACCTCAAGTTTATAGTAACCCGGCATCAATATCCTCCAGAATTCTCCATGTTTTGTTGTCTGAAATCCAACATCGCGTCCTTTAATCTTTAATGAGGCCCGTTCGATTGGTCCACCAGTTGGATCGAGAACAAATCCTTGAACCCCCCGATGTGCTTCAGCTAGAAATTTTATCAGCGACTGGAAAACAAAACAGTTTAGTTTACACAATCACGTCTATGTATGTACATTTACTCACCAATTGATTATCCTCCCAGTATTTCCTCAATTCAAATGCCGGCGGGAACTTGCAACAAGAAATCTCTAGAGTGACTTCCATGCAACCGTACCAAACGTAATTGTAATCCTGCATACCACCCGTTAAAGGATACCATGCTGCACCGTTAGTGATGCCATTCTCAAAAGCAGGCGTTGCTGATTTACACGCTACTCCTCGTGACATCTTCGCATGGTTATTCGCATATACCAGCGATATGTGCTTGAAAACATCATCATCTGGTGTAAGGGACGGTGCCGATGAATACGTTTGGAACACTGCGCCCAGGGGACATGTTGGCAAAAGAAAAGAAAACAATTGGAGAACAAACAAAATACACATTCGATGTAATAAAGAAAGAGATAGTGAGAGATTGTAAGTTGAACATTTATTGCAGACTGTCTCTAGGGTATCGCTACTCACTCGCACATAATGCTGATGATCGACAGATTCCTTTGAGCAGCCATATTGTTAGAAAAGGATTTTGAATTTTATTTTTTCGATTTAGAAGGGAGTTCGGGTAGAACTAAAGAAAACGTTTTGGGGACATAAGAACTTGCTATAGACTTACTAGAATTTGGTGTGTTGTCATACGGGTAACTGGCTACCAAAGCTCCACCGTGAAGGCTGCCGCTCAGCACGAATTGTATCTTTGATATCCAATCTTTAACAGCATCGGTCTCTGGTTGTCCACGCTTGTTGTTCTGCTTGAAGTAGTCGGGAAAGTTGCGATTCAAATCGAAACCACGAGCGTTGTATCTGAAAAACACAAAAGCTATAGAACCAGTAGTTGGTTTGTAAAACATGGTATTAATTACCTTCCTTGACCACCATCACAGGAACCTTCCTTGGATACCGCAAAACCATCGGGATTCATTGATGGCAAAATATGTATCCGGGTGTTATCGAGCAGCCATTTCACATACGCGTCCGTACTATATCCTGACACAAAATATTGAATCAAATGCAGAAGCATTTCTCTACCAACTGGCTCGTTGCCATGTATGTTGCCAACATATTTCACGTCTGGTTTCCCAATCATATGCTCATAGGGGGACGACGAGACAACCATTACCCACAGATCACGACCTTGAATTGATTTTCCAATCGAATAAAGGGCTGTTAGGTTGGGATACTTGGCACTTGTTGCTCTAAAAAAGTAGGAGAACATCTATTAAATGCTAAAACGGACCAATATATACTGGTACTCACCTTAAGAACCTTGTCAATTCGTCATGGTCATGATAAACAAAATCCAGAAACTGTGAATCAGGAACATATGCCCTTGGTTCCGGTAACCCATCCAATTCATTTGTACTCTGTGCCCAACATTGGTACGCGAAAAGGAGTACCAAAGCGAAGATTGTCTTCCGCAGAATCATGACTAAAATTAATAAAAAAAAACCCTGTCAGTTGCTAAAAATAGTCAGCACCTGTCATAATAACGTTTCTTGCCTAGATGACTGAAAGATAGTTTTTTATTTTCCTTAACACGTCCTAAACAATGATGTTTAATGAAATGCAACTTAGCTTACACTCGACTGCCATTTAATGGGAATTACTTTCAATTTTCTTGCAGTGGTTGGGCGGGATGATATTAATTATCTGGATCAAAACCACACCAGTTTAGTAAGTTCAGTAACTTGGAAGCGGTGAAACTCCATTAAGCATTTCTTGATTGAAAGTGCGGTGCACTGAATCGTTCATAAGACGTGAGTTTTTGTTAATATGGAATGGGGATGAGTGTAATGACCACGATCAATCATCTCACTCACATCATTGTTTGTATATTTTTTTAGCTGAGCATCAGCAATGTTGAGCAAATATTTCCAATTAGGGGAGATGATTGCAAATCCACAGACATTCATTGCTTTCTTATGCACATAACCAGACCGAATGAAAGATTTCAAAAGACATATTTAAAAAAAAAAATATAAGAGGTTTGTTTACTTTCGGCGTCATTGTACTAAAAGTTATGGTTTATAAGACAAATCTAAACGTGAATATTGAGTCTTCGGAATGGAGATTAAAACTTTGACAAGGAGACTGAAAACGATTGAAAGTAGCTACAAGCTGGTTCTTAAATGAAATCGTCGTCGAACATTATCAAGACGGGTGTTGGTTTGAGGAGAAAATTTAATTAGTTGTCTACTTAATTTGCAGAAATGTTGTTAATTGTCATTTAACTAGTTTTTAAAAATAATTTGTTTTTCGAATATGTCTCAGATCTTTCCAATCCATTTCACTTCTCACCATATTATCCTGTTGTCCAAGAAAGTGTTAACTTTATACAAGTCTTATAATCCGTGAAGAACCAAGTTTATTTTTCTTATGAAAAGCAATTTCATTCGGATTGTCAGAAAAGCAACAATAGATCTGTTCGCACAATGAATTTTCACGAAAATCTATCAAAAGTCACCAAATCCTGTTCGAGTACGCAAAAGTTTCGTAGTTTTTCGTAGAAGAGAGTGGTCACGAGAGAATAAAAAATTTCCCCATGCAACGAAATTTAGTGCAGGAATTTTTTTTGCACTGATTTACGAAATCTGTGAAATCTGTGAGAAATTTTTTGTTTTTTATGTATTTGCATACATTTCCATTTGACGTCTAAAAAGTGGCAAATTCGAAATTGCTTTCAAATTTCACAATCTACGAATTTTGGTACAAGAACAAACCTATGTACTATGAGTAAATCAATCAGTGGATCAACATTCTTCATTGAAATTTCTGAATAACGTATCAGATACTATAGCTTCTTAGTGATACAATGTCCAAAGGCTCACTGTTAACCAGAAGCAATTAGTTTCTTCTTGACAGGATCTTTAGATAAGTCTTCAATAGATTTTACTTAGTGGGTATTGACAGGAAATGACCCCCTAACAATCAAATTCTTATCTGAAATCATAAATTTATCTCTCATCTCCTAGATAAGATAAACCTTTCGGAATGGATTTTGGACACTTTCAGAAAATCCGATTAGATAAAGACTATTGTTGGACGACAATTGTCGCCATAAAACGGTTGCATCGCTACCTGGCTCACTTCAGTTGGTCATAAACAAATTAAAGGAAACCAATGTCGTATAAATTGTCCTTGCTTTTCCTAATCACCGCTTTAATAGCCTTGGTTGCAGCAGCTCCTCAGGCACGAATTGTCAATGGAGATGATGCTGCAGAAGGTCAATTTCCCTACCAGGCGCAGTTATTCATTGCCGGTACACCAACCTGTGGAGCTACAGTTCTTAGCAAGAATTTCGTTTTGACAATTTCACAGTGTGTGTGCTCATATGGATCTAGTAATCCGTAAGTCTTGTCTGAATTTATGGACCTTCAGATACGAGTATTGCAGCATTTCTAATTTCAGATGGCCGCCACAGTTGTTCACAATCCGTGCTGGAAGTACTGATCTCTACACAGGAGGTGTTTCCATTCGAGTAGCTGAAATCCTTGTGAATAAAGATTACAGCGAATTGAGGACTGGATTAGCTCTACTCCGACTTGAAGAATCACTTGTGTTTTCATCAACAATTCAACCGATTAGCTTGGGTAAGGAGAATCCACCAACTGGCGCTGTAGTTGATATATCTGGCTTCGGACGTTTGAAAATAACTGACGAATATCTGTATCGCACTCTTCAATACTATGATGATGTAATGTTGGATAAGACTGAATGCATTGGTCAAATTGGAAAAGAAGATCAGACCGTGATGTGCTTGGGTCATCCTAGAAAGTTCGGAATTTGCACTGGTGATTTCGGAGGCCCAGGTGCTTATAATGGAGAATTAGTTGGTGTAGCTGCGTATATTCTTGCAAGCGAATGTGGTACTGGTGATCCAGATGTGTACATTAGTGTTTCGTACTTCCGTCAATGGATTTTGGATACGATTGCTGAGTAAATTAGTTGTATAGAGTTTTTGAAAAACATAAAATTAATACAAAGTGCACGAAAGCAAAACGAATAAATAATCCCGTGTTTGTGTTTTATATTTGCAATCAGTTTTATGAGATTTAATTCCATGAAATTTCCAGTACAAATATTCCTTATTAAATTTCCACATTCGAGGATCTGTTTATTGAACCCATCATCATATACTCATGCATGCGGAGGAAATAAGAAAGTCTTTCTACTTAAAAACTAGTAAATAGAATACCATCTGCAAGAATAAACCTTTGCTTATCCATCCATGGCAATATCCAGACCTTTTCTAAGGCTTTTCTACATCAGATCCTGAAGAAAGAGCATAGTAATTGCCAATGAGTTTTGACAGAGTTCCTAAAATTTTGCATACTGTGTTCACCCCTCACTCATAATGGTTCCATCACGTCTAATCCAAGAAAAGACAAATGGGTGACTACGATTGCATTCATAGCCTTAAGGTCGCCACATAAAGATCTGGTATTCTATTTTAGCAGGTGAATGTGGTCCAACAGAAAAATCACGCCGTTCACTATGATCTGAATGCGTCAACAAGAAGTTTTGAATATTTGTCTTTTTGTTTGTTTATATAGCCCTTAGGTAACTAAGCTCAGTATATACAATACTGTCGGAATCTAAAGCGCATTTGTTGTAAATCCATAAAATAATAGAATAATGAACAAGAGAGTTGTGTTATTATGTATATCGCAATAACTTCAAAGATAAAGATAAACAGATCCCGAAAATAAAGTTCTGACGAAAATCCATTGACTTGTTTTTGAATATTGAAGACGAAAGGTTTGAATACATCTTTTAACGAGGGTAAACAAAGTGACACAGTAGGGAAGGACCTCCCATTAAGATGTAAAGCCTTTAACCAACGTTGTGTGCAAAATTGGAAGGATCAAGCTTATAATCGATACGTATGACTGTTAATCCTTTTTAACCGTTGAACGTTGGTGTTCAAAACAAAAGTTTACGTGTTTAAGGAGTTCGTTAATGTCTTGTGAATGTATCTAAAAGTCAAGAAAAACACGTTTAAGCTTTAAGTTAATGGATTTATTATTAAGTATACATGTATGTATAATGTTATTTATTATTGTTCATTGATTTATTATAGAAATAATTGTTTTTATTTTTGCAAACTATCTCAAGCCTTTTCTTAGTAAATCCAAACTGTGAAAATAGCACACTACTTTAAATTTATTAATCTACAACCGATAAGATTAATCATACAATTTACGTCCTACTACTCGAAATGCTATTTAAGGTTTCCCGTCTACACTTGCGATCTTATTCTCACGATGGTGGCTAAAATTTCACAACTGGTTGCGGCCTTATGCCTACTGTGTGCTGTCGTTTCAGCACAACCTACATCCAGAGTTGTTGGTGGCGAAAATGCTGATGTAGGACAGTTTCCCTACCAGGTAGTGCTTTTCAAAGATGGCTCTTTTACTTGTGGTGGATCTATTATCAGTTCACGATATATTTTGACTGCTGCTCATTGTGTTGTTGTTGGAAATGGAATCGAAGCGTAAGAGTCTATTCTAAATCCTAGTTTGGATCGTTGTATTTAAAATTTCTACTTTAGATTGCCAGCAAGTTACTTTAGCGTACGTGTAGGCAGTATCCAACGTTTGGCCGGTGGAGAACTTGTGTCCGTTAAGAGAGTCATAGTTCGTCAGAGTTATGGTAACTTCTTGGATGATGTCGCTCTATTGGAACTACAAAAAGAGCTTGTATTCACTAATAATATAAAGGCGATCCAACTGTTTAATGGCGAAGTACCAAAAGGAGAGCCAGTGGTTGTGTCTGGTTGGGGACGTTTAACTCATGGTGGAGAAATTCCACATCGTTTGCAGTATAATACTTTGAGTGCATTAGATGGAGAATCGTGTGATGAATCTATTGGCTGGGGATATGACCAAATAATCTGTTTAGCTCATGAAGCGAATAATGGAGTATGCAATGGAGATTCTGGTGGTCCAGCAACCTATCAAGGACAGTTGGTCGGAGTCGCTGGTTTTGTTTATGGAGGATGTGGTAATATATTCCCGGATGGATATGCCAAGGTCAGCTATCACCGGGAATGGATTTTGGAAAATATGGTTTGAATAAAATATTTTGTGAATTGAAAGGAACGTTGTTGTTTTTTTTAATTTGGTGGACATGTGCCAAGTTTGACCGGTTTATAACCTTCATGATAGCTTATCAATCATGAAATGATGTAAGGTTTGTTGCTAATCCACCGATTATTTGCAAATATATTGTTTTTTTTCGATAAGCTAGATTATAGATAGGAGGGTAATAACTACAGGTTTTGCCATAAATAGTTTAAAACTATTTTATCTTTATGGATTTTTAAGTATGATAGTACTCGTCGACCTTACTTTGTTCCATTGTTGAAGAGTACATTTACTGTTTTAGAAATCAGTTGGAATGGATCCTATTATACCATATCCTTTGTTTTATGTAGCCTTTTAGAATGGTCGTGGCATACTGCATTTTATTATTGAATTACAATCATAACGTTCAACCTTTGAGGGTGTTGTAGGCAAAATATAGAATGAAAACTGGTTTTTTGCTGAATTGGGTTTTTGTTATAGGATAACAAAATTTAAGGCCCAAAAAGTGATGATGAAAGTTGATCGCTGTTGATACTGATCAAGAATATATATGTACATATATACACGTACTACATATGTAGGATCTATGTATCTCGATTATTTCTTTATGTTACGACCTACAAATAAAGAATGTTAAATATTTGAGTTAAATTGGAGGAAAAGGCCTATACTTTGGTTAATTTCTAAATACGTATGAACGAAGTATCTGTAGCTAAAAATTGCTTTGGATATTGCACATCTAAATTGTGAATGAACAGGCATGCCCGAAGTACCCTAAGGCATCTAATAGGATACTTTTTCAATACTTTATAGCAGTTGGGATCTTTGAAGCAAATTAATGTCATATTTAGAATTCTGACGGTCCTACTATGGTGTCAAGTGTTTTAGTATTGTAATGGAGACAAGGTCCAATTAAGGTTAATTTATTCTGCAGTCAGATTCTGTTGTCAAAAGTACAATTATTTTCATTCATTTATTAATCTGTCAAGAATAATTAATAAAATTGACAAGTGCAAAATGTACAACACTTCTCGAGTTTGGTATTTTTCCAAACCATATAGCCATTTCCTCAGAAAACAATTACTGTCCTCGACTTAATACGTGTAGACTTCAATCGATTTGAAATCTTTCATCGATAAATGAATGCTAACAATCTAAGATAACTTGAAATACTTGGGTAGTAACGTAGATTAGATTATAATTTATCAAACCAAAAATTTCCCAACTATAAATTGTGAAAGCTGTCGAAAACGTAAGTCTTTCAACCGTTCTGTATTAAACACGATGGCATCAGCTAGCTACATATTACTTGCCGTTTTGTGCAGCTCCCTCTTCATTGGATGCTTTGCAAAACCATCGTCAAGGATACTAGGCGGTGACGAAGCAGTCTCTGCCGCCTTTCCTTCCGTAGTTTCGGTGCGTCTGGATAACTCCCACATTTGTGGTGGTAATATAGTCGCGAACAATTATATCTTGACCGCTGCACATTGCATCTCCGATTCGGGAACTACTCCGTAAGATATTTTTAAAACTTCGTGATAAAAAACTTTAAAGTTTGTTTTCGTTTCTAGTGTCGCAAGTAGCAGGGTATCAATCCGGGCTGGAAGCACAAACCAATTTGCTGGTGGAAGTCTATATAACGTAGAAGAGATCTCTATTCATGGCTCATATGGAAGTTTCTTGTACGATGTGGCCTTGCTGAAGTTATCATCGGTTTTGGTTTTGGGAGAAAAAGTACAAATCATCGCATTAGCTGACTCTGATGATGAAATTGCGCCCGGCGATACTGTTACAATTGCTGGATGGGGACGTACCGAAGCTAGTGGACAAAATGCCTACAAGTTGCAACATGGGAACGCAGTTGTGCTTAGTGCTGACGAGTGTGAGGAATCAATTTCTTACGGCTACTCATCAACGTTGTGCCTAAAAAGCGAACCAGGGGAGGGAACATGTAATGGTGATGCCGGTGGACCAGCTATTTACAATAACGTATTGTATGGTGTTAGTAATTTCGTGATTGGCTCATGCGGCACCAAGTATCCGGATGTATTTGCACGAGTTTCGTATTTCAACTCTTGGATTAAGTCCATTCTTAATGGTGCTTAAATGTACATTTATATTTTTACTTAAGCCTCTAGTGTAAAAAAGGAAGTTATGAATAAAATTCCGATGTACATACATACATACTATATACAAACGTGAAGTGTTTTGTGCTTATCACAGCCATACAGAAGTGGAATTGTTTTTTGTTATCAAATTATTAATCAGAACGAAACGCTTGAGCATAATAAAAATTATATTGATAAGCCTAGGAGTAACACGAGACAGAAAATAGATCTTACTTGATAAGGCTTTCCGTCCAATTGACTTTGAATCCTGAAGATTGCTCATAAAATTCTGACCCTGAATTCGTTTACTCGCATTTTTATAATAAATTTATGAAACAAATACTCAACGTTCTTAATTTCACAATAAAATTTTCAAATAGGGCAACTAATCCTTTATAAAGTTCGTTACGCTTGCACTAGAGTCTCTCTCAGATATGTTTGTCGTAGCACCAACTAATGACCCTAATCTGCTATATAGACATATTCGAACGAATTCCAAAAAGATTTCTGTGCCTGTACAGATGTTGACTGGTAAAACCTACCGCCTTTAGTGCCTTATGTTTACTTATTTGCTTCTGTTAATGACAATTTGCATTGGAATGACCACATATTCGAGGTCGCTAAGAATCCTGCGAAGTGTCTTAGATTCCCAAACGTACAAGAACGTAAGCCTTCTGAATTTTAATAAAGGATTACTTATACTACATCAAGTAAATATACTAGACCGTGGCCTGGGTACTTATTCCTGTCATCTCCAGAGCTCGACCGAAAAACATTGTTGAAATATATTAAGCAGTCTACGTCACCAGGCCCAATCTAACGTATGGCAAGATTGTTTGGTTGGGAAACCCTGTTACCTAACTTATCTTGGTTGGGTACAAAGGGCGACTTGGCTATGTATCAGTGAAACACTGACAAACTTAGATATCTATAATGAACAAGTAGCAGCTTGTCCAGCCATATTTCAGTGGTCTAGTCTAAATATTAAACACTACTTTATTTTTAATGGTATGAGTTTTTCTTAAGACACTTATTAACTTTAAAGCCTGTATGCCACCTAGAAGTTGATGGGGAGGCGGATGTAAAGTTCTCCAACAACTTTCCCCAATAATTTTAACATGTACAAATGTCACCTTCCGCTTTCCCAATTATTGAAATTCGCTTCGTCTTTCAGACGAATATCATGACGACACGAGAAATCTTAAATTTGCAGACGAGTCCCTGGAATCTTTTAGATTTTATTCCAAAACTGCCTTTAAATTATCGCCTGTATCATCTGAAGATGGCTAGAGAGGATTGTATCGAATAAGTTGAATAGAGGCATGCCTCTTTCTATAGTTTAAACATAATGCCGGGAACTCCACGAATTCTAGATGGTTAGACGGTACCTATAACCTATCTCTCATAAAAAATATAGTATGAAAATATTATTAGAAATTATCATCGGTAGGGACTCCATTAGACTTCATCGTTAACCTTTACCTATTTCTATATCTCATATCAGATCTCGGTGTCGCCAACAACATCTCCATGAATAATGCTTAGTGCTGATACAAAGTGATCAGAGATAGGGTATCATAATTGTCTTTAAGACCAATTCTGTGCTCTTTATATTTATTTTAAATTAAAAAAAGTCCGATTTTTTAATTCTATAAATAGATAATAATATCTGTAATAATAACGCAAGCGATCTGATCGAGGCTATAAATATTTTGAGAAAGCTTTTGCCTCTATAATTGGCGATTTCAAAATTTCCTAGCTTAACTGAAATTTCGAAAGAGCTTAACTGATAAGATAATGTTTTACCGAGGAAATTAATTAATCCGCCAACAGATAGATAGACCCCCTTAAATCACCCTATATAAATCACCACAGCGTAAGTCTTGATATCACTTTGTAACAAAATCGTTCAATCACCATGGTTAGCAAAGAACTTGGAGTGCTCGCTATAGCCATACTCTCAATTTGCACCGCGGATCCTGCCGGTCGAGTTGTGGGCGGTGAAGACGCCACTTATGCGCAGTTTCCACACCAGATTTCTCTGCGTGAACAAAACTCTCACATCTGCGGAGGCTCAATCATAAGCAATAACTACATCCTCACTGCTGCTCATTGCGTAGTTGAAAAGGACGTTACACCGTAAGTAATTTAATTATGTGATTCTCGAAGCCAAGTTTATCGGTTTTTTAGATTTCCAGCTGAGATATTTAATATTCGTGCTGGGACAAATAATCGTCTTGCCGGAGGTGTATTTCGCAATGTCAAGCGCATTACAGTGCATGAAGGCTATGCTAACTTCTTGAATGACTTAGCTCTGCTAGAGTTGGACGAACCACTGGTATTCACCGAGAAAATTCAACCAATTGCACTAGCTACCAAGGAGGTTCCAATTGGAGGTGCTGTCACTATCTCCGGATGGGGACTACTAGTTCATCAGGGTGCTGGACTGCCTGTTCTTTTACAATACAATGAATTAGAGGCAATAAGCAAGTTGAAGTGCTTAACTCAGATCGGATATTATGCTGATTCTTTGCTGTGCTTGGCGCATGCAAGGAATAATGGTGCTTGCAATGGTGATTCAGGCGGTCCAGCGATTTATAATAATGAATTGGTGGGTGTCGCGGGATTTGTTGTCAACGGCTGTGGAAGTGATAGGCCAGATGGCTATGCTAAGGTATCGTATAATATCGAATGGATCCGCGAGCATATGGTTAAATAAATGAATTTTCTGTGATTTCTTGATAAAAGAATAAAGTGACTTTTAATTGTTCAAAATGTATTCAAACCTCAAGTAAAAGTGGATTGATAAGAATATTCGAATGCCCTTTGCTGAGTTTTGTCAGAAATGCAGATTTAGATCCGAAGTTGAAAACCTTATAAATACTCTATCAGTAGTTCAGACACAAACCACTCAATAATACCTGAGTTTCGAATCCTTATATCAGAAAAAAATATCTTATATTTTTGTTCCTCACTTTAGGCTTTAGCTGTGTCAGTCGTTCAAATTTGAAGACCGAATCAATCAAGTATCGGTTTAAGAAATGTCTCGTTTATTTCAATCAATCATTCAATGGTAATTGATAGAGACAGAGATATTGTATCTATCTAATACTACAATCAATCATTCAATCCAAAATCTCTATCTCACTGTTTGTATTGGATTGGTTTGGTTCTCAATCGTTTATTCTCTTCTGTACGTTCGCGAACGAGGTTTCCTTTTCATTCAATTTCGATCAATACTTTTGTTTCGTTCGTTCATACCTGTTTGAGATAGTATTGCTTTGGCGCTATGTGGTTCCAATCATCAATGCTTTTGAGTGAACGGGTCAAAATGATCTAATAAATTATGATCGTCACGGCTCTAATACTTTTAGGCGTAAGTAAAGAAATAAAAAAATCTTCCAAACGCGCTGTATTCTTACATTATAAAGTTACACTGATCCTAGGTTCCTTTTTTGTACAGAGATAGCCAATTCTAGGTTGTCTCATGCAACTTACTAAAAATCACTCTTCAGCCACAGTGAAATATCAATAAAATGGTCAGCCCGGCGGAGTTTTCAATTCGAAGGGATAACGTCGCAGAGAAAGACAAGTTATTGTGGTACACACCATTATAAAGAAACCACAACCCACTTGCAGTTCGTAACTGGTTGCAGCCGGCTAAGTTTTGTACTGCATTGAGAGGTTTTTGGTTCAGGTCCGATTAGTAACACCTGGCTGCTGGTTGCCATCTGCCTTTTTATTTTCGTCAAATTTGATATTTTTTTTCCTCTGATCTCTTTATTGACACCGCCATGACTTCATGAAAAAGTTTTCCAAACAGAAATAGCCCATTGGATACGAATGATCCAAACGAAGAAGAATATAATACGCACAACACGAATGATTTACAGAATGTTCTTCTCTTACGGACCTATCGCGCCATTATTTGCATTTTTACTTAAATCTGTGTATACCTATAGGCGCTATAGGCTTCTTACATAATTTTAAACTCGCGATTTTAATCCAGTCTGTGATTAGGTTAAACAAAAAAGTCAGTCCACCAATTTAGTCAGTGACTTCAATTGAAGGGTGAAAGAGTGGACGCCTTGAGGCCGAATTTTCATTTTAGTATCAAAATACCCGATTTGTATAAAAATCAATTTTCTCAAAGACGACACTAAGGATTTTGAAAAAAAAAATGTATACATATTTGTATTATGACTAACCATAGTCTCACTCAAAATTTGGTTATTTCCTCAGCGATTGGACTTAAAATTATTACGTGAAAACTATAAGGTTTATGAAAAGGTAGGACGTACTAAATTTTGAAACAGTCAGACACACCTTTTGAAGTTTTCGAATGTTATCATATTTTTAATAGGAGTTGAACAAATACATTTGTTAAGATAAAATTCTATGATTCACTCATAACTCATAACACCATGCTCATGTTCGAGAACGTTTTCGGGAAAATATTTTTTCAATGAACTTTTCCATTTTTTTAACATTCATTCAAAGTTATTGAGGACGTTCCCCAAAAAATGCAAAATACTATAAACACTCACTCTATGTACTAGGTTTCATGCATAAAAAAATTAACAGAATTTCGTACTTATCGATTCAGAATTTAACTATTTTCCTTGAACTTTGATCCTGAGTAACCTGATATAAATTTTCAATATAAAGGTGGAAGTACATACGACTTAGCTCAGCACTTTACTTTTTAGCCCAACAAGACCGATAATTTCGAAAATTGGCAATAGAAACTCGTTAGAAAGTTACTATACTATTACTAGATTATTAACTAAGTAATTCAATTAGACAAAATTTAGATATAGCATTTAGTTTAATTTTCAGATTAGTAGAAATTAGTCTAAGCAACATTTTTTAATTACTTCTTAACGCGTCGGATTCCCTAAAAAAAACGGTTATTCCAGTTTTTTGATAGTGAAATTTATGAGGTTTGACCAATTTGTCTTTTGAATTCGCTATCATTTGAAGGCCAAAGATAACAGTTAACATCAATTCAATCTGTAATTCCTGAAACTCCACATATCATCCGACTTTAACCATCTAAGATAGTTTTCTTTTAAAATTTGATTTACAATAGATACAATACGTTGACAACTTATGAGCGTAATAGCATTTATAAAATAGAATCTACAGATAAACCCTGCAACTTATAAATTAAAATCCAGAATACAATTTATAGATTAGATAGACCCTCTTCAGACACTTGAACTATAAAAATCATTACGATAGCTTCAATGAATTTAGTCTTCCCCTGCAAACTATGTCGTTCAAAGTGTCTTTGATTTTCGCATTTTCCCTACTAGTCGCTTCTGGGCAGGGTGCGAGTGTCGGTCGGGTTGTCGGTGGTGAAAGAGCGTACGATGGACAATTTCCTCATCAAATCTCGCTAAGACGCAATGGATCACATACTTGTGGTGGTTCGATTATTGCCAATCGATTCATTTTGACAGCTGCACATTGTGTCGTTGAGACAGGAATTACACCGTAAGTACAATATTGCATGTGGTGTACACGTATGTATCTCAACTATGGTTGCAATTATATTTCACTAGTTATCCAGCTAAGACATTTTCAATCCGTGCTGGATCCAATAATCGCCTATCAGGTGGAGTGCTAATCAATGTCAAGGCCATCACGGTCAATGAGAACTATGGTAACTTTTTGAACGATGTAGCTGTGTTGGAACTCGAAGAGCCCCTCATCTACTCGGCCAGAATTGGACCAATCGCATTGGCTACAGAAGAAGTTCCACCAGGGTCTGATGTTACCATTTCAGGATGGGGTCGCCTCTGGACTGGTGGTGACGTCCCATTCGATTTGCAATACAATAGTTTGCAGGCAATAAGCAAGACAAAGTGTTTGACTTCAATCGGAATGTATTCGGATACGTTGTTGTGCCTGGCACATGAAGCTAATAATGGTGCATGCAATGGTGATTCAGGTGGTCCAGCTGTTTACCAGGGTAAATTGGTCGGCGTCGCTGGATTTGTCGTCAGTAGTTGTGGCACAAGTAATCCTGATGGGTATGCCAAGGTTTCTTACCACACCGAATGGATTAAGGCCATAATTGCATAAGAAGTCTTGTGTGTGTTACTAATAAATGTGAGTGATAGAGAAACTTGTGTGTTTGCTTTTGGTTAGGTAAATGTGGCCGTAATTGGCATACAGTTGCTTGCAGATTTTGACATCGTTTTCCGAATAGAGAAATGTTGTTAAGCGTGTAAATGTCAGCTCAAGATTCTTAGAGATTTTTCTGTCTATTGACTGAATCTGACCATGTCTAATGAAAGAATTGTGTCTATTAACAAATTGTCGTACAAAATGATTGATGCATACTGAAAATTTTAAATTTCTGTTTGTTTTATGTACTTTTTAATTGAGTTTAATAAGTCCATGAAAAGGTTCATCACCCATGTCTATTTTTTTGCTAGTCATAGGAAAAACAATTTTTGAATTTTTCATCGTGAATGAGAACCACGAAGCGTGAACAGATTTGCGTTTTTCGGAGGGAAGATACTGATTTATTAGAGCGGCCGGCGTTAAAACCGTCCAACCGTATCCACATGATTTTGCTTTGTTTGATTTAATAAGTTGACATTCCATATGTATACATATATGAATTCAATGCGAATGTGTTCCCACGCAATGTACTGCAGTGAAAGTGAGTGGTTAGGCATAGTTTGTAGTAAATCAAACAGCAAACTGCGGAAAAAGACACTATTTTAGAGTGTTACACGAATGGTATTAAGTAATTTTACCAGCGAAAGTTTCAGGTGACGTTGACATACATATGTACATGTAGGAAGGTTTGGTTTTTTTCAATTTAAACAATGTATTATTTTAATTCATTGTCACCATTGTGCTCACTGAACAAATTCACTTCCTAACTAGATAGGGATTATATCCAGTGGAGATGTGAATAAGTTTTCTAATATAGTTGTCATGGGTTTCAGGTTATCTGTACCAATTGCCATCAACATATTCATAAATTAAGCGAAAGCGGATATAAATCTCAGTTCAGGGTTGCTTCCAATGGAATGAAGAAGTAATCCATTTTAAGTACTTTGCCTGCCATCGTCGATTGGAACTTAGAAATGAATGCTTATTAGAAACCAAATAGGTAGATCTTTTAGCTCAATTTTGATTAGGTCCTTCAGTTCCATCAATAAATGACTGTCAAGAGTAGACTTCCAGCTCCAGTATGCCCATCCGTTGTGAGAAATCATGTTTCAGTCTGCCTATTTGCAGATTCCCATCAACTAGGTCCGAAGGATAACGATATGGCGATGGTGATCAAATCCGCCAAATAGATTCGGGGGAATAAAACTAAAGTTGATTTTAATTCCCACGTGGATGTAGTTCTCATGAATCCCAGGACCCTGATACCCGCTTGCATGATGCTTATTTGCTGATCTTCAAATGTTTAATTAAATTCCATCGATTCTTATGACTTTGAGGACATGAATTATTCTGTTCTTAGTAAAAAGGATAAATCATGTCCTTGAAGTGTAAGCTTTCAGACTATGACTTCCGATCTAAGTATGCAGATATTAACTCGAAGTCTTACGGTGAGAAGTAGCAGGTAAGCATTTCACTCTATAATTTTCAAAATCGATAAGACTTAGTATTGTTTTGATGGAATGTTTAAGAAATCGGAATTGTTTTGAAATCGCTGCTGAAAACTCTAGCAACAATCGAATCGTTGGAATCTATTTCCAATAATTCAAAAATAGCCGTATACCACCATTCTTTTTATTTAAAGATGGAACAATAATTTACATTTAACCAAGTAAAGCTACATTAAATATACCAATCACTACATGCGAGCTTAAATTTAAGGTGGAACTATGTATGTATATGGTTAAAGCTGGATCAAAGAAATTGATCTCTCTTAAAAGATTGCAAATTAGCTTCATAATAGGTGTTAACACGCGACCCTTGGTCTGCGTTTAAAAGACTTTTGGAGAAGTTATTATTCTCCAGTTTGTCTGCATCTGACCTGCTCTCTCTTGGAAGTTTTCTACTTCATCAGTTTTGGTGATTTTATTGGAATGAAATCCAAAAGAATCCTAATATATATGTACATATATGAAGAGAACTACTAGTTACAAAGCCAAAACGAAGAAATTTTAGCAACGCATTAAATCTCCAGTATTAAATTCAATTTTAATTACAAATAACATGTACAGATGAAAACAATACAGTCATTTTTCATTAGCGAACGACCTGAGACATTATATCATTCCCTATATTACGTCGTTCACTGTACTCAAGATCTCTTTATGAATTTCATACTTTGACCCGAAGGCAAAGTACGTACATATGTACGTGCAACTGAAGTTGTAGCTTTCGCGCAAAAACAGGTCATAGCCTTACATAGTTCTAGTGCCGCTGTTGGATCAACATAATCAAATAAATATAAATTAAAGGTGGACATGAGCAAAGAATAATATACGGAAGTCTTCACTGTGGGTAATTGCCTGTATCTAAATTATTCGATGGAATTAATATCTACATTCTAAGCGCCAATTGCCCATTATCCAAACAATTGTCTATAACAAGGTTGACAATTCTGTTTAAGAACATCAACCAAATAAAACAATCCAAAACAAGAACGTCACACAGCATGGATACGATAAACGTCTTATGATTTGCATAGTTATAGAGCGTTGAGATAAGTATGTTAGTTGTTCGAACAACTATGTCAGTGAAACTTTGTAAAATTTTGATTGAAATATTAAATCTTTAACAAGCCAAACAATTGTTAAATTATCCTTAAATTACTAAACTGTTTCATTTCCGGGCTAATACAAGATTTCTCCGCTCTTGACATTTTAATTCCCTTATATTTTCACTAACCAGATTTTAGTCATCCAAAAATCAGCTAAACGTAACATTTCCACTGAAATATTTTTGGCAACAACATGTCGTTACTTTCTTCTGCTCACCAAACCACAAAAAGTTAAATAGCCACAGTCACCGTTTATTTGTGCTGGAAAAACACATGAAGCATCTCAAAAGTAAATAAACTCAGTCACACATATAAAAATGGTATAAAAAGATGCCCTAAAAAAGTTATAAAACTGAAAAAAAAAAAACGGTCGCGTTCATTCACATTGCGTCGGCGCCACTGTTCTAAACTTGTGCCATTTCACCTCACACCGTTCGTGTTTCAAAAATTACCATAAACTGGTAACAGAATCAGTGTAGCCAGCCAGGTGTGCATGGCTTGGTCGATTGTTGACAAATGTAACGAGCGCAGTAGAAAGCAAAATTACAGACTTCCCGGTCTATCGCGCTACTGTTTATTCGTGAGTACAATCGCCTGACCACGAAATTGGCGATTTTTTCCCCCCGATCTTCTGCACATGGTACCCATGGTCTGAACGAACGTTAACCCACTGACCTAGAAAATTCTACAAGAACCGAAGAAAAACAAACGACATCTTGCAGCGCAACTTGTTCGAGCCGCTTGTCATGACTAGAATGCTAGAAAAGCAGTCTTTTATTCCAGGTAATGGTACCGTGTTCCAATGCCTGCAAGTGAGTTTTAATTGTGCAAAGTATAGAGAGAAAGAAATAAAAGAAAAACCTCACTTACTCGCGCATTATAAACAGAAAAGCAAAGCAGGGGAAAATAGAAGTTTCATGTGCGCCACATTCCGGTTATTTAATCCGAGCATGCATATGTAGAGGACTTGAGCCAGATTGATTGATCTGACATTCTTGGGCTTAACAGAGTCGCCCAATTGGAATACAATGTGTTGTCCGAGAGATGTGACTAAACTATAAAACGAATAAAGGCAGTCCGGTGCTAATTAAAAGTATAAAAAGCGTTGGGCAAAGAGAAATAAAGTTTATTAGTCGAACGCATTCAGAGTGTTGATCGAATTGATTTGTTGTAGGTTATCGGTCTCGGGAAGGCTATGTTTAGCGCAAAATTAATTCTAATGTGTGGAATGCGCCTGCCACGGCTGTGAGTGGGAAGAGAATCCGATTATTATGTTTGGGAAGTCAGAGCACAATTTACTTTTAGAGCAGGATTTCCTTCGGCAAAGGAATATATCCAAGGTGACATTGAGTCTACTGGGAAGGTTCCTTCACTAAAACGTATACTGTAATGGAGTTCATGGAAAAGCATAGTTTAGTTTTTTAAACACTCGAATTTCTCATGATGAATTGGAGCAAACTTTAAAATCTTTATTGCACTACTTACATACATACATCTGACTGCTCAATTGGTACATGTGACATCTATAACGTCCCTAACAATTTCATCTTCGACTGAACTAACAGAATATACATATTTATTTAATATGTATATGTTAACATGTATTCCCAGACCTCTTTCTGTGCTTTATGGAATGGACCGCTGGTCAGTCACTTTGCATTTCAAGAAGTGTCTTAAAAAAGAGATCAAATTCAATGATCTTTATCTAAATCCACAATTTGACTTACGTCCTTTAAAGTCGCATCTAAAGCATCTTAATCTGCACTTAATATATTATACGCAACCGTTACATATACATATTTACTTGATTTCAAATATAGTGATATTTGCAAATGTCAAATGCACGAATTCGTCTTTAAGTTTAGCATCACGATTTTATTGCGAGTTGAATCGTCTACACATTTACTCGTATTGCATAAACATTGAACGAAATTGTGTAAGATCATTTCCTTTAGGGCATTCGTATGACACACTTATATTGTCTAACACTTAATAATTTGAATTGTTAGATATTTGACCAATTCGTAGTAGTCATCGGTGATTCCCATCGGTTCATAATAGTCATTGCTATACGTAATAAAGGGAATTTGCCAAAGCAGACAATTTGGGTCAAGAAAAAATGTTCATACCTACATACATAATAAGTAAAAATAACATTAAAAACCCGTATATACACAATAAATGAATTAAAGTCCAGTCATACTGTATTTGCAAGAGTATGAAAAAAAAAAAACATTTGTATTTTCAAAATGCCAACCCAAACCTAGAACTTCACTTTATAACCGTAAAATATTCGAATACGCATAGGTAGATACATTAAAAGTATATTAACAAAAACACACTAAGCTGAGGTACATAGACAGTCTGAGTATGAGAAAACCAGCTCTCAAAATTACAAAAAAAATTATTAGGCAAACAACTATGGTTCAAAAATCGTGACCTAGAAGTTTGACAAAAAGAATTGAGTAATTGTCAATCGCGGAAATGGTAGACATTATATGTACATATGTACATTCCGTATTCAGGATGTGATAATAAAGGCTTAAAAATATATCATTTGAAGGTTACCAAATCACTTGAGAGATTCAATACATATGAATGTCACGAGGTTGACTTACAAACAAGTTAGTTTTGTTTATCCCAGCAGTTCAATCTTAACGTGACAATTGCTTATAAGTGCGCAGATTTACTACCGGAACGCGTCAATTATTCAGTCAATAGAATAAAAAAAACTATATTACCTAAAAATATATGTATGTACTGTATGTAAATTATTTTCTTTCTATGTTTCCGACTAATTCAATTTCATACTGAGCCTTTATGTTGTCGTTCTTCACGTTGATGTAGATTTGGCGCCACAAGTTCAATCTCGTTATGTCATAAGTATTCTTGGGCCGAATAAGCGTTTTTTGGTAAGTAAGTAAGAAAATTATATCTTCAATAGCTTTATGAGAGAGCAGGTGAGACACGTACATATGTGTCAAAAGGACGAAAATTGTATTGTCCGACCGGCACCCCGCAAGCCCATCAAGGGGAAATACTCGCACAAGCAGGTTCACGTATGGCGTGAGGTAAAACATTCGAGAAGTAAAGTCGAAAACTCGGATGCACTGCAGGAATTACGATACAACAGACACGTAACGACATCGGACGAATCGTTGTATGTAGTAAACATACGACCAGAACATTTTTTCATCCGTTTTTCTTTAAAACTAAATCAACGACGCAAGGTTGTAAGTAAGTGCATTTTTTGAAAAGGTAACTCATTTGTTATTTTAGTAACGCCCTTCATCCATTTTGCAATACTTAAAGTTTGTAGGTATGTAGTAATAAATTTTATTATGGCTGCAAAGTGTCTGACTAGATATATGTACATATAATATATAAGGGACCTTGAACATTTATGCATATGTGACTACTTAGTTCCTAAAAATATTTACTCAATTTGTTTTTAATTATCGTTTTTGTAGAACCGAAAACAGAAAAAAATAAACAATTTTAAATAATTTCGAAGTAAATAAAGTGCACGACAGGGTCATACATACTTGCACCTATACGTAAAAGTCTTGTGTATATTAGATGTAAAAAACATATAACTTCGTTTTTCTCGTTTTTCGTAAAGTACTATTTTAGGTACTTATGACCAAAAACGTTGCGATCTTATAGGATTTTGTAAAAGTAACCCAAATATGAAAATAAAACAATAACGATCGGAAAGTTTTCGAGAAAATCGTACTTTTATGAAATTGGCTATAAGCAAATTATCTTTCAAAACCGTTTTAGCCAAAAACGTTGTTTCGTTGGAGCCGTTTTCGAAAAAAATCAATTTTTATTGAAATCGGCCTTAAGTAAACTACAATGGAAATTCCGATTTCGCTATACATATATGAAGTTTGATCTAAATCCGTCCACCCGTTTAGGCTGTAGCCTCCTCCACAGACAGACAGACAGACGGACAGACGGCATTGCCAAACCCACTTTTTCGACTTCTCTATCATAGTAATGTCAAGTTTGAGTAAAATCTTGAGTTTGAAATTTTTCACGAATACAATACTTGCCCTATAGTACATACATCCATACATATGTATATTTATGTACATATATATGTATGTATGTAGGTGCAAGTAAAAAAACAATTTTTACTTTTTTTCATTTAAGGAAAATGAAATTAGTTGTTCTAATATGACAACGATTCGATTATATGCATTCAATTAACTTTAATTAGTTCATATAATTGAACTTATAATTCAGATTTGCAAGTAAAATTCTAAATAAAGAATTTCTAATTTGCATCGCTTTTTAAAGTTTGTTTTGCTGCGCTATTTTGTTACAGCGATTTGTTCTTTGAACATAGCTATTCAATATAAATACGAACAGAAATGTCAAAAATTTAAAAACAATTACTTTTATAAAGGAGATATTTCCTGTTCTTTATACTTTATTTTGATTTTCCGGAAAAATCTTCAGAGCCAATATTTTTCTAAAACTTACAAAAACCTAAGGAGACTAAAATGTCACTATACAACCAAGGTGTTGGTAAGCGACGCAGTATCTAACATAATTCTTATAAGTTAACTCTGTAATATCAATAAATTATGACAGTTTCTCTACAATTTGTAATTTACCGTCCATACAATTGAGTTAAAAAGGAACCCATTAAGTTGTAATTCCGGTTAAGTGCACTTTAGAAGATAGTGAGACTTTTTTTTTAAATTTATTTAAATGAAAACATTACCTCAGTAATAGAACAAATATTAAACAAGAAACACCATATGTCAGTAATTCTACGACTTACACAAAAACCATTACGTAGTTTTAATTAGTAAGAGGTTTTAAGAGGTTTAATTGTGCAAATTATTCAATTATTTGCAGGTAATCTCATTAAACAAACAAACACATAAACGGAAGTCCTATTCAAATAATCACAAATTCTAAGCTGACTTCAATGGCTTTGCAATAGTTTCGCAAAACACTGCGACAATCTAAAGAAAATCTGAATGACATACGTATGCCATTCTGGTTAATCATATTACATTGTGGAGACGTACATACATATGTATGCATACGTATGTATGTACATATATGTATGTATACGTAGGATGGTAGATTAGCTGGTACCATCCAATTAAGACCTCACTTCTGTCTGGTACATGAGACATTATATTTCTACTGCAATTCAATATACATATATTTATGTATGTATAACACGATACGATCATATTTTAAGAGAAATTTGCACATAGGAAAGCTTTTGCATCCCTTTTGAACCCTTAAAGAGAGAGAAAACACCCACCCTCCGTGACTCTCGCTCTCTCTCTCTTGCTATATTGGGAGCGAATAAGAAAATGGAAAACAAAACTTTCATTGCCATTGCATTTTACCATGGCCTTTATGTCTGCATGGCATTCTGCCAAAATAAACATTGCACAAGAGAAAGAAATGAAGCAGTCCGTAAATACATATGTATGTATCTACAAGATGTAGACAAATGTGACGATAGAACTCGTGGTTTCGCGATATATAGCTACGTACATGAGTATGTATGATTGGTGGGTGGTTGTGGCGATAACAAATCGTTAGCACTTAACCTTAACCTTGACCCAATGGCTGTTATTGTGTATGGGTTTTCCTCAGAATCTATATCGACAGCAGTCATAACAGAGAAAAAAAGGAATGCAATGCATCTCGACAGAGTGAAGGATGTTACTATTACTCACCTTTTTGTCGCTCGTTTAGATTGCTACTGCGACTAGCTAAAGGTTTGGATTGCACTGAACGACCGGTTTGTTGTGAAACCAGAAAATTAACAAAACTGCACTTTTGCCCGTACGCGACACGCTATGAAGGTTCAACACAAGCAAAAAAAAGAACAAGGTATCTTTTAGGTTAACAAACTGTATCTCCGACTATGTATCTGAATGAAAAAAAAACGAAAGAATACCTATCATAAAGTGAATGTTTATTGCATTGTGCTACTTCTTTATTATTTTTTTTTTTACTTGTTTATAGGTGCATTAGTCAACCCGAGCTTGTTTTCACTTAGAATCACGATTTGAATGCAAAATAGGTGTTCACGATGCGGTTTGAATTTTCTGAATTTATTTAACACTTCCTCCAAGTGGCCAACAGCAGTGTGCAGAAGTTTATTGAGATACACTTGGTCTTAACCGAGACAGTTTCACCCATCCGCTGCGTTCAACCGACGAATCTCAACTGAAGACTGAGTGAAATGATTTCGCTTCCTCGGCGTGCGATTCCACATTCACTTTGAATTCGACATCACTGTTATGGTGTGGTTTTCTGCTGCTGCTGTTAGTGCTACTGTTGGTAAATCGTGATGGCTATAACCATTATGATAATGATGATGTTGTTGTATGATGGAGGATTTTTGTTGTTGTATGTCCAGGTTGGGGACTCTGCTTCTTCGGTTTTTTTTTTGTATCTTTTTGGGAGGGAAATCAAAAAGGTTCATAGTTTGATTAGTAGTTCGATTTACTTGCTGTATACACTTTTTAGGGACAATTGGTGGTAGAGAAGTTTTGGGTTTAATGCTCCGCATGGGGCTTTGAGAGCCGTATTTTCAGATTTAAATAAGTGTAATCCAATTTCCGATTTATTAGCATGAGTTTTGTCTTTATTTAGAAACTAGAAAACTGTAGATGGATGTGAAATTTTGTATCTGTGAGAGAGAGATAAGGGGTTTGATGAGATATTAGAGATGTTGACGGTAGCGTTTCATGGGATTTATCGTTGGGAGTTGGTTTCTATATCGACGTCATCAGTTAAAGCAACACATTTTAGTTTAAAAAATGAATAAAGTGCTTCGTTGACTATAACGTTTTTTTACTAGATTGTATAGATTTAACTCCGATGTGGAAAATCGGTCATATAAGTGGAGGATTATCACTCCACTACTAGAAGTGAAGGAAAACTATTTCAAAAAGCAAACAGAATCATAATATGTAAAATAACAACAACGCAATATGTTTATATAAAAAATGTGTATATGACAAACTTTTAGCTGTATTTATAATCATATGAGACATAATCCAATTCGCACGTGAATTGGTGATAAGTTACTACCCACCTAAGCTTCATAAGTCAAAAATGACGTCCGTGCTTTCTTTCCCTTCAAATTTGTTTATCAACACGAATGTTGACGTCGTCTTCTGGTAAATCATTCCAATTATTTTTGGAAAATATTCAAAAAATAGAAGAGAGGCACGTTCGAGAGAAAATAAGGAAATTTAACCGGCCTTGAAAAACAAGGAATCCACTGTGTTCTGAGAAATATTCTTTAGACGATTATTAAAATCAAAAATCAAAAAAACTTAAATAACCAGTAGGTATGTACATACATTGCTCAGTAATTAATAATAAGTATTTGTTTGAGACCTAAACCAGTCAATCATACACTGTTAGAGAATTCTTATGTAGATCATGCTATCGTGGTATCAAAAACTTTGGTCTTGTTTGGAAATTCATTCTCATACTCGCACTCGGAAGCCCAATGCACTAGTTTCTAAAGCAGATTATTTCAATTTGTACAATTGTTGGAATTCATTTTTAGTTTGAAATTTTTGTTTTCTGACAGTGTGAACTAAAAATTATTAAATATATCATCCGGAAGTTGTTTATCAATTACACCCTTAATATTTAATGCTTTAAATTGTTTGTTATTTGTTTGACAAAGGTCTCGGTTCACCTTTTTGTAGATACACTGAATCGATAACTATAACGACTCAAATCATTTTCATTAGCTTTTTAACGTCACAGATTTTCAATATCTAAGTACATATCTATTTCAATGTCGTGAGCATAAAAGCGTAATAAATCCGTAAGGGAGTATCACCATTCCAAGTACCATCATCATCATAATAATTCCGATGCAATAAGAAATTGTGTCAGATTCTGCTCTTGAAATTGTACGTCCCCATTTTTTTATGGGCAATAAATCCAAACAATAAAATATTCAATTTGTAAGTAGAGACAACTTGTTATGACGCTACTGTATAAAATTTCACTTTAATTGCGCTCCCAAAAGTATACTTCAAATGTGATTTTTCTACATATGTACATATATCTTTTCTTTAGGGTATAGTTTTATGCTCCCTCAACAAAATGGAAAACAAACTTCCGGATCCCATTCCCATATATTTGCTTTATTACTATACCCCTGCCAGCCTATCCACCCGTTAAGTGCCATAACGACAAAATTAACTTCCACATTGTGGCAGCCTCACACTAACTAAAACCCATCTGGTGTCATAAAATGAAAATATTCCGAAAAACTCTATAGCAGGAAGCTTTAATGTGCACACTCCAACTGACGTCACGAGTCCTTCGCCATATTCCAAAAATAGACTACCTTGACGAGGAGAGAACGTGACGTGAGTTCAATGTCACACACCGGAACTGCAAAAAGGCCATGAGCACACAGCGCGGTTAGTATACACACACTACTATCCTCATGCGCGCTGTGTGAGCATCAACCTTGAGCATTATCCTCCGGACGACCTTGACTACGAGTAAAACGATTATAATAAGTACAACAACACATTGAGAAGTCCTCCACAGCGGTAATGGCCTTTGAGGGACTCCAAGTTCTCCCCGTCACCAAGAGAATGAGAGGGAGAGCACATGAATTTAATTGACGCAGGCAATAAATTCACATCCTTGAGAGTGTATCTATGCACTCGTGAGAGGGACTAATGGTTGGTTAATGTGGGTGGATGCACTCATCCTTAAGCCCACTCACATAAAGAGAAAGAACGACGTCTGAAATGGCATGTGCAAGTGCAATAGGAGCAGTGAAAGAGAATTTTAAAGAGAAAATCAGTACCTTGTTGTTTGTCCTGATTGAGAGAGGAGCAATGCAAAAGCTCAATTTCAAGGTCAGTGGAGTAATGCATTAAGTTCTTCATAGCACAGGGTGGCAAAAAAAGAAAAACATTCAACATCAACTTGTGCAAGTTGTCTAAACTACATATGTTGACCGCATTTCTCGCTCGGCAGACTTTGTACTTTATAATTGTCATGTTTTGAAGTGGCGTATGTAATGAATACACCTAAAACGTAAGGCAAAGACTCTTCTCAATCCACTACAAGAAAACGTCTGTCCACTTCAGCAGAGTGGAAAAGTTACTTAAACTGCACTGAAACTAGAATTCTTTGCTATCATTAAAAGTGCTACTTAAGAAGATAACATAATCTAAGTCGCTGAATGTCTAGAACGATATACAACTACTTTGACTATAAATAGCTACATTTAACTGTTCAGCCTTCTGTTGAAAAATATATTCACAACGTCTTATTATAGCCGTTTTTGTTGCAATCGTTTTGGTGGGTTGTTCCTTGGCGGACAACGAAAGCCGAATTGTTGGAGGTAAAAACGCTGCTGATGGACAATTCCCATATCAAATTTCGCTGCGCAGGAACAAAAGGCATATCTGTGGAGGATCCATTATTTCTAATAAATGTGTCCTGACAGCTGCCCATTGTGTTGTACAACGTGGAACTACTCCGTAAGCCTTTGATAATAGGAACTCCATTCGATTGAGTGATTATTAATTTTATTTCTCCTTCAGACATCCTGCCAACCAGTTCTCTATTTATGCTGGCTCCACAAACCGTGAGTCTGGAGGTATTGAGGTAGCTGTTTCCAAGATTAAAGTCCATGAGCAATATAGAGACGTTTTGAATGATCTTGCGGTTCTAACTCTGGCTAAGACACTCAGATTCACCAAAAAGATTGGACAAATTGCTTTAGTACATAGGATGATTCCCCATAATGGTGAAGTTGTGATTTCAGGTTGGGGAAGTCTTTCAACCAAGGGACCCAGCCCAATGCATTTGCAATACAACACTCTGCAAGCTGTTAGTAGAGGGAAGTGTTATACCAAGATAGGTTTCAATCATGATTCCCTACTTTGTTTGGCTCATAAAAATAACAATGGTGCTTGCAACGGTGACTCCGGTGGTCCTGCTACATACCACGGCAAGTTGGCTGGTGTAGGCGGATTTGTTGTTACGGGATGTGGTAGCAGCTATCCTGATAGTTATGCTAAGGTATCGTACCATCTTAAATGGATACAAAATAATATGGCATAAAAGGTAATTTGTTGTTGGACGGATAATGAAATAAAACTGAATGTTCACATACTTGAACAAAAAGTAGAGTATACCAAGTTTTAAATGTGTTCTATACCTATTGTTGGCTTTTCATTAGCTTTTTTATTTGGAAAAGTACAAAACTATGATGACGTGCAATCGCTGTTTCTGTGTTCATCTTGAGGATTGAGTTCACATCGTTTGTTTGGCTTGTTCTCAATGTACTCTTTGCGGTGGATTCCAACATGGAAAATTATTTCCAGCCGGGGTATCGGAGTTATAGTATCGGTAGTGCTCATTACATTTTGGTTTCTATATTTATGTCATTGGTTTAAGGCTTTGAATTTGTTTTGCGAAACGCTTGTTCATCATAGATTCTTTTATTGAACTTGTGCGTGAAAGGCAATGTTTGTGGAATTTTCGACATTCTGATTACCATGTTATATCCTGCATTCACTTGTAAGTCCTAGCGCATGTTATGTAACAAAAGGTTAGGTGTGCATGGTGTCTGTAATACCGATCTGAAGAACTTGAAAAACATTCGGCTCTCCGACGATATTTTTATAAACAAACAGAGTCTCATTTTCGGATTTAGACCCCAAGTTCTGCCATTTAAGTTTAGTATTTTACTTCACTGAGTTAGATTGGTCTGTTGTTCGTTAGAGAAACTAGAAAAAGGATTAATTGATTGATTGATTATTAGTTTATACAAATAAATGATGTGATCCCGGATACAGATTCAAGAGAAGACAAGAAGTTCTAGAACAATTTTAGGACAAGATGGACTGATCTACTCTCAGTTTCTGTGTACCAAAGAAATTCTAATCAAAAGCACGCAGTTTTTCCTCCATTATCAACACCAAATTTGTTTAAAATCTACATATCGTAGATTTTTTTCTTGCTTACACCTGTATTTTAATTATTTATATAAACCATCGACTAACTAGTAGCTAGTTCAATAAAAACTGTATACATATCCATTCTCTCCACATAGCCAAATATGAATAAATACAAAACACGCTTTAAACATAAACAAGTTTTATTTATCTGCCAACAAACTCATCGTTTCTATGGTACCTTTAATTACATCACCGAACTTCAACACTCGTAACGTTTTAGATTTTAATGAATAAATGGCATAAATGACTTCTTGAAAGTCTGGCTTTAATAACTCTTTTTACTGCCGAATTCATTAGAATCTAAAAATTTACGAAACAATGAAGATAAGATGAATTTCTTTAAACTTTGCAAACGTCTTCTTCGATTGAATTTTGTTGACGTCGAACCTTACGTTATGGTAAGCCCATGTTAGAGATTGTAGTGGTACAGGTTTTAAGTAGTCGTTTACCCCAAGCACTACAACATACCTTAAGTGCAAAAGCTCTGACTACATATTCCCATTATCTTGATGCTAAAAACACATTAATACCCACTCAAGTTGAGCTATACCGACTCCAAATATAATGCACCTTTTCGGGAGCATACATACCATTAACTGAAAAGCTTCGATGACGTGATGCAATTCCAAAAAGTTAAAAGAAAATATTTGCAATTGCGCCCTAGATGCAACCACCACCACCACCAACAGTCATGTCCATAAAATGCTGACCCACTTACAAAAAGTAAAAATCTCCAAAAATATTTTTATCTACGAGATAACAACTGCAACAGAGATAGAATACTATACATAGAAAATCATATCATATAATCATATCTCAACTAAATTAGATACCTGATTATAATCAGAGGGAGTCCAACATACACTCAAAAGCCCACACAATACCGTCTCATCAAACACAACCACAGTCAAAACAATACAGTGCCACACAACAATGTGATGTGATAGATAGTCCATCCCGTATTCGCAACTACTCTACTGCATCGCCATGGGCACACAGAAAACGTTTCCACTCAGTTCAAATCGAATTCTTGAGGTGTTCAACTGCTCAGCTACGTAAACGGGAACGAAACCGTCGGGCTAAATAGTGAAATATTGTGAAACTTGAGAGTTTCTACGAAAAAATATGTTTTTTATCTGTAAAATCGACTTATTTCACGGTTGAGTAACCTTACCGGCCTGACAGAGGTTTCAAGTGTAATAAAAATACGAAATTTCTTCCTAATAAATCTGTGATTCATAAATACACACTGATAAATTCGTGGTAGTGTTTTATAAGAAAGAGGGTGTAAAAACCCCTGCAAAGTGCCACATACCACAGGCGGAACACCCCCTAAAACAAACCACCATTACGGAGTATCTACAAAGGCGGAAGCTTTCAACTAGCAAAATGCGTTCTACAGAATTTCACCGGAAAGGTAGGAGAGCACAAACTTGAATTAAACAATAAAACAATACTATTCCACCACGCATTGGATTTTGAATAAATTTTAAGTTTAGCTTGACAAATTTATTTATATATGAAAATGTTTGTTCAATTATCTACATACGTCTTTATGTATCTATTTATGTAGTATTCCTATACGAATTTGGGAGGTTCTAACATACATTCTGATTCTACTACACTGTACCATGACTTATGTGCCATAATGAGCTAATCACTGTTTTGGTTAAGCCAGTGTATCTGCCTAACTGGCTCTCTTCTTCACTGCGGTTTACATAACAATTAGACTTGTGTTCGGTTGGATTGAGTTGATTTGTGGCACACGACTAACTGGAATTTAGTTGTCAGTCTTTGGCTGTGATTAGTATTATTAGAATCGGTAAATTGACGTTTTGAATTGGTATTCCGTTTCAAGCTGGATATGGTCAGAGGGGCGCGCTGTTGATGTAGGGCGATAGAGGCTCCTTTTATGTTAAGCTTGTGTTCTATATGCACATGCCTGTGTGCATTTCCGTCGTTTGTAAATAGCAGGTGGAACAAGAAAACATTTCATGTATCCAGGGAAGATAAAAATAGACACTTGTCTGAGGTCAAGATGTATCTCCGAGAATCAAATGATCTTTCTTTTGTTCGTTGTGCAGTTTTTTTTTTTCTTTCTTATTTGTAAGTAGCTGCTACATATCGACGACACTCATCACTTTGTGAGGGTTTTCATTTTGCCTTCTTGTTGTGTGGTAGGTGCATTCTTGAGATAAGCCACTGTAGCAATGTGTCGTTTACCTTTTAAGTGATAGAGACCAAGAGGTGGGTGAACGAATTATTGTGCTTGTCTATTGTAGGGTTTCTGTAGTGGGAAGTGGGGTTCGATTTCCATTTTTTTTTTAATCTTTGAACGAGATCAATTCAAATGCCACACAGGCTGTGGTGGTGAAGACGAAAGGCTTTGAAATAGCATTTTGTCTTTTGAACGCATTTGTTAAGACTTTAAAAAGGGGTTAGCATAAGAGGGTTACGGACAGCATTCAACAGAGCATATGAATGGTGTGAATCTAAGACTGAAAAGAATTGTTTTGATCTTATAATAAGTACCTACAGAACAAGTACATATATCTTCAAAAAGAGGGTGACTGAATAGTATTTAAGCACCAAGAGGAAAGATGTACATATATGTAAATATACAAGGTCAGCGCAATGAAAAAGGTGCGACTTTTCTAGATTTTCAAGGATTTTAGGGTCTAGTTTTGTTTTGCTCTTTAACGACCTTTGCATAGACTTACTGATATATAATTACAAATACATTTCCCTTGCCGGTTTTTGGTCTTAAATTCATCTATCCCGGTCTTGAACCCGAACATGATTCACATGTGACAAGTGGTATCTATTGAAAAACTGAAACATTCTAAAAAAACATAATTTGTAAAATTTCATCAAAACTGGGTTTTTAGTAGAAATGTCGTCAAGAAGTGGGCGCGGCTATGTATAATGCATGGTAAATGATGCATAATTTGCATTTTTTTCAAATTCTAGTAATATTATGAAGTTATAATTAAAAATCTGACTGGACGTACAAACATAGGTACATATGTATGTAAGTATATGTATGGATGTATATATGAACAACTACTGGCACTTTTATGACTCTATGAGTATACAAATCTTAGGTGGTACCTCTTAACCGCAATATGCATAAGTCCACAATCTATTTTTATTCATTCTACCTACATATGTATGTACACACTTATGGATTTAATGTGTGAAATATTTTACTCATCTCACTTTGGTTTAGCCTTTACGATAAAATTTATTTTCTCAACCCTGATTTGACATACATACATTATGTATGTACATAATTATTAACATACTTCAAAGGTTTTATATCTAAATGGTACAGGGAGCCGTATCACCATGATTTAGTTTACAATAAACTATCGAGCGGCAATTGGATATAAATATGTCAATTGTGAACATATGTACATATATTAAAACTTCTCACCCCATTACCTATATCCATATTCAAATCAGACATCCACACTAGCAGTTCCAATGCATTGTAAAGTGATCATTGTACCATTTCCACTTGACCAGAACTGAGTTTCCAACTTCGTCAAAGGATTCGCGTACATTATGCAACGTCATATGAGTTTTTTTTTTTAACATTAAGAAAGAAAATAATCGATTTTCCAGAGAAAAGAAATTCCTAACAGGAATTTTTTATACATATTCCTCAAATAATTTAAAAGCTTCCCGAGGCTGTTATCATAGCATATGTGTAGCAAGTTAAGCCAGCAATCATCTACAAGGACTTGGCACACATTCTCTTCAAGTACTTGCTTAAAGCTTCTACAGTCATTGCACTGCCATTTGTATATAACATTCACATGCCATAATGTCCTGCCTCCGCGTGTTCTACATTTTGCTCAGTCATTCATAGGGTTTCCTACCCACATACATAGAAAGCACATCAAACACGCTATGCACATCACGTTGCTGACATATGCAATGTGGCTTATGTCAGTGGCTACATCCATGTTGTTATGTGAATAGGAAATTACATCTCCATCTCAATGCACCGGCATTTTATGCGCATCTGGCAATGCAGCCTGAATTCAATTCGAATTAATTGATGCTTAGCATTTCGCTTTGGCTGCACATAGTCGTGACATTAAGTAGCTTGTTCCGAATCGTCGTAAGTAGACTGATAAGACCAAAAACATTTGTTTTCAGCGATTAATTGTAGTGAAATTTGAATAATTAATTGCTTGGAAACAAGTTACTTTGCAAGTGATTTCATTTTACTTACTTGTACACTTGTGTGGCGAACTTCGGAAAAAAAATTGTCTTGAAAAAGTAAAAGTAGCTTCATGGCCAAGGTAGGCATAAAATGATTTACAAATTCTAAGGACTTACTAAATGTGTTGGTCGCTCACTGAAAACCCATGGCTACTCTCCTCTATGTTGCTTTCATCGCATAATTAAGGGAAAATGTTTACATTCCACGATAAAGTTCATTGTCCATAATTTGGATAAATTTCAAGAATTTAGAGCGTAGAATCGAATCGAATGAAGCAACGAGTTATCTGCATTGTCCTCTGTCAAACATTGGTCACGAACTTTCTGGACGGAAGATTTTTTTATACGATTATTCGGGAAATCATTGGTCTATTATGAGCCAGCATCCTTTACTCCCACCATCTTCCATTTCTTAACGCTATGAATTTGTTAGCTTAATGACAGAATCGGGGACATTTGAAACGTCATTTCTGGTTACCTGTTGGTACAGGTTTATTTTTCGTCTATTTTTGACTTATTATAAAATGAAAGACAGTTTATTTTTTATGGCATATTATTTGGTTTCTAACTATTACATATGGACCTCTGCGTGGTGCAGATGCGTGTTCTCTCAATTATAATTAGTGATCGTAAGTAATTGTGAGTAATTGCATTTTAAATTTTGTGTCTAAATAAATGTGGCCGATCAATTAACTTTTTTCAGTGTCCCAATAGCCACGTATGTATTTTGTTTGATAACAAGGTCAGAAAAGTCAAAATTATGAAATGTTTCCCATCTATCACATTATGTAGACAAAATATTTTAATACGAGTATCTTCAACACGTTTTTGAGGCATTGTATACTCCATAATAAATTTATATTGAACATTCCCCTGTATGTCAACTATGAACTGAAAAACTATAATCAAACCAAAATGACAACCAAAAAAATGGAATTTTAATTGGACCTGATATTTTAGTACAAATGTTATAAGAGATTGACAAAAATGTTATAAGAGATGTATAAGGCATTAAGTAAACAATTATAGAAAACACGATCATAATTTTCATTGTGTCCTACATGTCCCTTTGCATATTCAACTATGCTACTGAAGATGCTTTACTTGCGTTCGCTTCAAAACCAAGTACTAAACAAGGGTTATCCAGCAAATATTTATAAATTTTACCAAATTATTTGTTTTGGCTTCTAAGCTGGGTACGTCAAACTTTGTCAACGTCATAATTTCACCCAGCATATATGTACATACCTATGCAGGTACAAACATATGTATATCACTGTGAACTAGGCGACTTTCGGTCGTCAATGATACAAGCAGTAGGTACATTAGAGATATCACCCAGGAAGCCCTTATTATACCAAAGCCATATCAATGTGTAATACTTTACACCACTTAACACGCTCGTCGATAGTTTGCGCAAGACGCATTGAATTTTATGATTTCACGTAATCTAAAATTCAATTTTACTTAATTGATATTGTACATTTTCCTCCACTCCACAATAATTTTATAATTGAAGACATATAATCGATTGATTTAACTTTTACTTTTTCAGTTAATCAATTTAAAATTAAATTAGTTCAATAGAAGCTGACATTTATTTATTTGACACCAATGAGAATGAATACTGCTTAATCCGTTCGATTTAACGATGTTTACAATACCAAATCGGATTCAGTACACATTAGTTTATCACATCGATGTCAATCGCCAATAGAATTTAGGTCAACTGACAGTTTTATTTACATTTTCAAAGTGTAAAAAGTCACTAAAATGCTACCCACTCGTATGGCATTATGACATCTCTCAATCAGAACTGCTGGAATGTTATTCTCAACACAAATTGACAGTGAAATGCTTTGTGTTAAAAAGAACACAAAAGCCGCCAGCCGCATCGGTTGCAATTTATGTTCGTAACGCGAGAGGGTATAATGTCATCAAGTTGAGTTGAGTTGACACTTTGATTTTTGAATATGATATTAAAATTGTTTGCGATGAAGATGTTTTGTGGAACGGAAATGGGGCCATTCGCCCACCTTTTTTTAGATAACCCATCTTTTTTTTATCGGGCATTTTTTTAATGTATTTTAGTATCTTCTAACTTAAGTTATAGACACAGATCTTAAAATGTCTGCCTGGTATTAACAAGTTTCGAAAGTGGAGATCAGTTACACTACCGCCAAGTAACTCGCAACCACATTATTCCGCAAAACTCAACTATGCAGACAAAACAGCTTTCAGCATAAACGGATCAAATGTCATCTCGGAAGGAAGTCTGTGTGGATCGGAGATCGTGGCGCGGCGCGACGTGTTGATGCTCATGCTAGATCGTATCGTTGCTCAAAATAAACTGTAAATCGATTGATTTTGGTTTCGCCTTTCCTTTGATTCAACGGAATCGAATCGAAAATGTGTGGCTTACTGCAATGAGTTGCTGTTCCAATGAAACCGCAGCATAGTATCTCCAGGGTGGTTTTCGAAAAAAGCACTCCTGGCGAAATTGAGAAAAAAATTGTGTTTTTTTTTGTATTGATTTTATAATGCTCGTTCAAGTTTATATGTACTATGTACATATTTTGCGATTAAAGAGGAATTTTTCCCCCCAGGGAAATAGATTGGTTAATGACTCACATGAGGAGGACGTGAGGAAATTTAAATTGAAGCTAATTGGAATTAAGTTACTGGGCGATAGACACATGTGTAAACATTGATGCTGTTGCTTGGACGTTTTTGGAGGCGTTTTTTCTTTTTTTGTTGTTAGTCTCTTAATGGGATTGTTGTTTGTTTACACAATCGACTGCTATGTGTGCGATTAACTGAAGAAATAGTCAAAATATCGATTAAGTCTAAACTAAAAGAGTTACATCCACAGAATTTGAAGATGATATTGCAAACAAGGCTTAAGCAAAGGAAGAAAAAAAGGAAGTGGAGAAAAAGTTCTCTATAGCTATTTCTGATTTTAGCGTCAACTTGTTCTTTTCACTTTAGTCTATAAAGGCTCGATTATAAGTACAAACAGAAGAAATTATAAGAAAACAGAATATTTTTCAAAATTCATGTTATTCAAAATAGTAATTTTGAGTTAATACAACGATTTCAATGAAGATTTTGGGGGATCGTTGATGACTTCGCACACAGTTTGGATGGAATTTGGGGTGATCACGGATTTCGGTTAGCCAACATGTTGCGCATAATTTATGTGTCACAACCACAACCGTTTTTAAACGACGTGTACACGAACTCATCACGATGGCTCAGTGTCAACCTCCAACAAATATCCTCTTTATTTCTAAATATCCTCTTTATTTCTAGCTAAATAGCTAATATACTTGCTAGGTACGGTACTATCTTATCGATGGCACTGCATCATCGGCGACCACCCGTTAAGGTCGACTTCCTTGTCAATGAATTTTGCAGAAGCTGCATCAACGAATAACTAGAAGAATGCGCTTAGGGGACTACTTCTTCGGCAATTTAAGCGAATTGGCTATATTTTACCATTAGTATCCCCCAGCCCTTTTGATTCTAAGAGTAGTTTTCCTATGGTAATATGATACTACAAACTGGGGTCGAATTACAATATCAGTGACTGAAAGAACTCTATCGATACATTATTTATGATGAAGTTACTGTATTGGGATGATCACGTATCAAGTACACAGTCAAAATTGTGCTAGTGCAGTTCAACTACATTGGTATTTGACAGACAAATGTCAAAAGTTATGAATGTCAAATAAATACAGTTAAAGTATGTACAACATATTAGACCGCCTTTTTATAATGATGGCCAGCTGGAGAATGCATTTCATACACTTCCCAGCTTCACTGTTATAGGCAAAATGTACTTTGGGCAAAGTTTTTTTTTATTTAGAATCGACCTGAAATAAAGTCAATCAACTAAAATCAACCCAGAAAAAAGAACAAATCAATTTATTCTTGCATCAGTTTTCTCCCATACCAATAACCCTACAAACAAAAAATGACTCCTAAATATTGATGAAGGTATGTGACATTTTTCTAAGTAAATTCTTGCCTGGTAATACCATTTTCACCCCCTTTAACAATAATCAACAAAAGGATATAATCTTCCTATGCGCATGAGTTGGAAAATACCAAACTAAATCCGCATGAATTTTTAATGATATTTGTGTTCAACGTGTTCTTATTTAAGCTTTCATATTACAAAAAAAATATATATTAGCTAATGAATTAAATATGTAGTTACAGATCTGTACTTACGAATCTAATTACTACCTTAGCAACCACATAATTCCAACCAGATACGCACCCTTTCCATCAAAATAACATATTCCAATGGGAATATCATCTATCCTTTGGAAATTAGAAGTTAGTCTAGGATCAGATATGCCAGTGTAAAAATGTGTTGTTGACATTCTCCTGAAGGATAATTCAGTTTTGTTAACAATAAAAAGATCAAATTTTTTAATTAAATAAGTTTTCGGTAACTAAATTCAGTGAAACGCTTTATTAAAAATTGTGACCTTCAAGGATTAAACATTTTATCTCCAATTGGTTGGAACGCAACTTTGTAAACATGTCTGGTAAGAAAAAAAAGAACCATAGTTTTCCTCCATGACAATAGTGTATGTCAAACGAGTAATTAGGATAATTACGTAGGATGAACCATTTTCCTGTAAATAATTAAACAAACAGCGGAAGTGAAAAAATAAGATTCAGTGTCTGTTTTTGTACTCTTTTTTGCTATGAAAATAAGGGTGATTTATACACATCCGCCGCCAATAAAAAGAAAAAGAAAATACCACAATCCAAGGATAATGTGAAAACAAATAGCAATTATGCACTCTTCCACTTGGTTTGGTTTGCACCGCTCAGTCAGTTGGGAAAAACAAAAGGATGCAGAAAATATGCGAAGTGCACACTCACTGGATCGTGAAAAAAGAAGGACTCGTGTGTGTCCTTATTATAATTGTATATGTGATTTCTTTCCATTCCTTTGCAGGAGATGAGGTTTGAGGTACCATCTTGTGGTGCAAAAGTACATTTGTTTTGCCTGTCGGCTCTATTCGAAGCCTGTTGAAGTGGGCGAATTGAAAATTTTTTACCTTAAGGACTTTTTGAGAAAAACGATTAATGAACACTTTAGGAGCTGCTTAGGGCTATAAATACTACATTTGATACAAAAAGTGTTCGTGTTGAAGTGTGTCAATTACCCGGAGCAACGTTCAAAATATGAGTCTAGTATGTGATGTGAATATGAAAATAGGAAACCTTATTGTTTCGTGTGAAGTAATTTTGTGTTCTAGATTCTGTGCACGGTAGGGGGTGACGTGAATAATTAGATCTGAACGTATTTAGATAGAACTACAGTCGATATACTGTCCGGACGAAAGCTACATATATAAGTTGTCTTTTGAATTTGAAATTGATAGACTTTAAACAAGTATTTCTTGTTTACCTTCAGGTTTACTCATAGGTTAGTCTTTAATCTTTGATCGCTGTACTGTGTGATCCAGTTACAATCAATCTGAAATTAAAATAAAACTAATTGTTCGAAAATGTGGGCGAGTGTGGAATCTCTGATATCATTCCGCCGCAGGTTTTGAATAGGGTAGAGGTGATGCTTTTAATTTTTTTGTAAAAGGGGAATTGAGAAAAGTAGTATTAGTATTGGTATTTATAACTTTTACTGAGAGCTCAAAAATTGTTGTCAGATCTTTCTTTCGCTCCGTTGAAAGGTTCGACTTTGGTTTAATTCAGTTTGATTAAAGAATCCAAAATATTTCTTTTTTTCTAGCTAAGGCACCATCTATAGATCGTGAACGGGATTATATAGGATTCGCGACACTTCCCGAACAAGTCCATCGTAAATCAGTGAAGCGCGGTTTTGAATTTACCCTTATGGTAGTTGGAGAATCGGGCCTAGGAAAATCAACACTGATCAACAGTCTATTTTTGGGTGATTTATACAAGAATCGTGTTATTCCCAATGTGGAGGAACGCATCGAAAAGACAACACGCATCGAGAAGAAAACTATGGATATCGAAGAACGTGGCGTACGCCTACGCTTGACAGTTGTCGATACACCTGGTTTTGGTGATGGCATCAATTGTGAGGATAGTTGGCGAGTGTGTACGGGGTATATCGATGAGCAGGTATACGCATTATCAGAATTGTTTATTTCCTAAAAGCTTATGATAAGATGACCTTATTTTCTTAAGTTCCGACAATATTTTACTGATGAAAGCGGCTTGAATCGAAGGAATATCCAAGACAACCGAGTGCACTGTTGTTTGTATTTTATCCCACCATGGGGTCATAGGTAAAGTCACAATTTCAAAGCATTTCAACACATATGTATTTCTAAATAAATCATTCACTATTTACAGCCTCCGACAGATGGACTTAGATCTCATTCGTCGCCTCCACCGCAAAGTAAACATAGTTCTCGTTATTGGCAAGGCCGATTGCCTTACAAAGACAGAAGTACGTAAGCTAAAGGAACGCATCCTACAAGATCTAGAAGACAATCACATCGAGTTGTATCAATTTCCCGACTGTGACTCTGACGAAGATGAAGAATTCAAACAGCAAGATCGAGAGCTAAAAGCCTCAATACCATTTGCAGTAGTCGGAAGTAACACAATCTTGGAGGTAGCCGGTAAAAAAGTTCGTGGACGTCAGTATCCCTGGGGTGTGGTTGATGTTGAAGACCCTGATCACAGTGATTTCATCAAACTTCGAACAATGCTTATATCAACTCATATGCAAGACCTGAAAGATACCACCCAGGATGTTCACTATGAAAATTTTCGAGCTCAATGCATTTCCCAGATTTCACAACACGCTCTACGTGAACGTGGCAAATTGAAGCGCGACTCGATCAGCTCGAATGGATTCGATTCGACGATAAGCGAAACGGACCGTTTGCTCTTACAAAAGGACGAGGAAATCCGTCGAATGCAGGATATGCTCACCCAAATGCAAGAGAAGCTCAAGGCTACGCATATGATTGAGATGAAAAAGAATGATAGTGTCATAGATGTTTAGCTTTCGATTCGATATGACGCGATTTTCTTCAAATTTAAACAAATATGATAAAAAGTCAATAAAAAATAAAATAAAATATATTTTTACTACGCACAATAGAGATGCATTGATAAAATAACACCAACATGGATATGCCTGCAAGAAATACAAAGAAATCCTGACAAACAACGAGCCTTTTCTGCGAAATAAAGGCAAATAGCCCACCAGGACTCTTCCAAGGACTTTCAACAAAACGTATTATTATGTATTTTAACCATCTCTGGACTTAATGAGTCATTATTTACAAAATATTTACCTTAAATATGCAAAACAAAACCTAAACATCATCATTTAAACATCACTTTGACATCATTATCATTTACATAATTTGTTCATCCAAAATGGCGAATAATAATCAGTTCAGTACATAAAATATTTACACATATTTTTGACTAAATTAAATCTATCTTGAAGATAATTTCTATATATCACTGTCACTTATTTTGTATGCGTAAAACTTTATGTTGTCGTTAAGTGTAAGTTTGAAACTACAAAAAAAAATAATTTATATAATTATTATTTTTATATTGTTGATGTGTTGTAAATTTTTTTTATTTTTAAAGTAATTATACTTAAATATAATTATTAGTAAATTATTTTTATTTATATACTGTATACTAGTATTCAATTCAATTTAATGTAATAAAGGCAAAAACTAAAAGCAAGTACATAATAGTTGTGAGTGTTATTTTTAACTTGTAAATTATGCAAAAGACTGGCACATTAAATTAGCTGTAGCTTTGAAGAATTACCCAAATAACTTTTAAGATGAACTAAAAAACGATTACTTTGCTTTTCCTTTAAAGAAGAAAACAGGACGTGGGCAATCAACGCACATTTTCTTATACACAATAGTTCTTCTTTCGTTTTTTGCAAGGAAAGGAAGGACTTTCTGCTTCCCCAACTCAAGTTTGTCTCCTTAGTTTTAAGAGGCTTCAGGTGCCAGAGACGAGGAGAAGGAAAACTATTTTCCATGTTCTATGAGACTGTCCGAAAGTAGACTGCTCCGTCTAAAAGCTCATATCTTCAACGAGCTTAACGACCAAGCGTCCATGAGTAAGTTAACACTTGCAGGTGGGTATAATGGGCAAGTGGGCATACCTGTAAGGAAATTTGTAACTATTGATCATATGCATTTATTGATCATTTGCATTTTGTTAGCCTTCGAGTTATATGGAAGAATCAAGGTTCTATTATTGCGCAATTGAAAAACATTCCACAGTCGCACTTTTCGCGACTGTCTGACAAACATCTGAGGGTATAATTACCACATTTTTTTATTATTGAGAAGGTAATAAGAGCAAAAAGGGTTGTAAGACACTAGGCCATGGTTGTCGCTCTAAATATTTGTATTTACTTTTTTGTAATTTAGTATGTGTAAATGTTTATCTGATGTTTTCACTCAAGAATCCACTCCTTTTGGACTCCAATGAATGATGAATATGAAAACAATCGCTCACCAATTTCATAATATTTTTATTATTCAATAGGTTTTTTTAGTAGCCATTCTACTTAAAAATATTTCTTTCAAATGAGAATAAACCTTAAAATTTGCAACACTTTCTAATGCTTTAGCGTACGAAACCCATAGCTGTCACCATTTTGACAATCAGCAGCTGTTTTGTGACACATCAAACGCTGACATTTTCCGGCATCCAACTCGAAATAGGAATTCTAAATTTTATTAAAACACATTTCATTTAGTTGAATTAATAAATCTTCAAGTTAAAAATGACTGAAGTTGTGGACATGGCCGCTCGCTTGCAATTGGGTCCTCGTGAAGGAGTTACCTACCCATTGCATGTTGCCTACTGTGGCAACTGTTCTATGCCAATTGAGGTAGGTGGCCGGGCAGCTCTGGTATATCGATTATTATGTGGGTGAATATATTTTCTATCTTTTAGTATTGCGAATATTATCCAGAATATGAGAAGTGTAAACAATGGCTGGAGAAGAATCTGCCAACAGAATTCGAACGTGTGAAGCTGGAAGATGCGGCCAGTGGTGATGCAGGAGATGATGACAAAAAACGCCAGAAGCGTGGTGGCAAAGGACTCATGAAGATCAAGAAGAAGGAGGATGTTACAAAGAAAATTTGTGTATCCCGTGCACCACGAGGCAAAAAGAAGTCAGTCACAGTTGTTACAGGACTGAGTACATTTGGTAAGAAGTGGAATAGCCAGTCGTTTGCGATGTAATTAAAATCTCTTGCTTACCTAGAAATCGACCTCAAGGTGGCTGCCAAGTTCTTCGGCACAAAGTTTGCCTGCGGTTCATCTGTTACAGGAGAAGATGAGATAGTTATTCAAGGTGACGTCAAGGACGATCTTTTTGACATTATCCCCGAGAAATGGCCCGAAATCGACGAGGATTTTATTGAAGATTTAGGTGACCAGAAGCGCTAAAATGGATACTTTTTGCACATTGAATAAAAATGGGTTTTTTTTTTTTATATAAAAGTTTGTGATTTATTGTGGAGAGGGTGCCTCTACAACTTGCAGGTGTTTCTTGACTATTTCGAGAACAGCATTTACATTGTCCTCGCTAAGCCGCTCTTCACTGTCTTCAACGAGCTGAAAAGGGATTACATTGAAATACCGATATGAAATGACTGATTTGTGTATATATCTACCAACTGAATATGCAAGGCAGTCATTGGTGGGTCATTGATCATCATAAGACATTCGTTGGTTGTGAGTTTATAGGGTTTGACCTCCTTTAGGAACTCTATCACAGATTCACATGTTTGACTTTTACAAGGCGAGTCTTCAAGATATTGTAGGGTCTAGAACGGTGTGCAATTAGTCGAAATATATAATTGCTATGAAAGTGCACTTACCTCGTAAGTAATTGTCGCTAGATTTCGTAAACCGTATTTCTTCTTCGTGTCTTTGATGTTCTTGAGAGCCTCCATAACTTCCAAGTTAGAGAGAACGGAATAGCATGGATTAACACTGAAAAATATTGTTATTTTTATTTACATGATTTAAGTATTCGATTATGTTTTATACATTTCCATTTTAACTCTCAAAAACAACACTAAAGGGCTAAAGTATGTTTTAAATTTGTTTATGAAAAACCACACTGCTTTACGGATTGCATATTCATATCTACCACATCAATGCTGCCAAGTTCTAAATACATTTTGACAGATTAAAATATGTTGCATATCTTTAAATTTGCTGCATAAAATAAATTTTAGCATTCCAAAAAGGAGCACATGAAAAGATTCCATTGCTAATGAAAGCAGAAGTGTTTGACAAAATCTGTTGTTTGTTATGTCTTACATCCATTTTTGTATTCCTTACGTAATTATTCCTTTTTTTTAATCATGAGTGCTTTATACTTAGAGAATTTAGGACATTTTTGTGTAAATATACATGTATGCTTTCTTTTCATTCTGAGTGTACACTCGATTGAGCAACACGAATTGTGCATGTTCGATTGAAATCTTAAAGAGCGATTTTTTGGCTTAAAAAATGTATTGTATTGCTAACTGTTACTTGATTAACTTACGCAACTAATTTGTACAACTATCTTGTAAGAGCAAATTTGTATCACACCCTGTATTTCAACTTCGATCTACAAAACTTGGCAGCACTCGTTTCATCCTTCAACTGCTTTTCAGTCGACGAGGAGGATGTTCAAATTGAAGAATCATTTTTATTAATTCTGTATTTTCTATTTATAAATGTATAAAATTCCAAAGTTTCATCCAAAGGTAAACTTGAAATAAATTCCATTACGCAGCTATTCATCCATTTACTTTTCCAATTCACTAGAAAATGGCCAAACGACGAAGGAAGCTCCGACCTCTTATTCCTAAGGAAGCAGATGATGAAGAACAAAAAAATACGTTGCACTTAATTATCGCTGCAGGTGTCATGCTATTCGGAGCTATATTTGCAATTTATTACAACGCAAATACGAGTATGTTTTGGGGTGATTTTCTCACCATGTATCGTAACCAATATAATATAATTACCCACGGTGAGAAGGATTACTGTTTACCAGTTATGGATACCGCCAATTTGTTTGCTGCAATCAGTGAAGAGGTTATTAATCAACAAACTGCTTTATCAAAAATTGAGAAACATTTTCGAAATGAAAGCAGCTTTACGGCGATAGCTATTGTTGGTCCATCGGGAGTAGGTAAAAGTCTTTTTGCGCAAGCACTAATAGAGCATTTTCCGTGGAAGGAGAACACCCAAGTTTATTCATGGTCTAAGTTTTATAAAGACATTCAAAAAAAAGAAGACGCTTTGATGTTGCTAAACTACCTCACCGAATGCGGACGAAATTTGATAATAATCGACAATTTAGGACCGGAGGAGGTGGACTTAGTTCAGGAATACAACAAATACTCATTGAGGCATGTGGAACAAGGAACGACTAATCTGATAGTGTTGTACATTTTTAACATGGTATCGTACACTGATGAGCAACGGGAGCAATTTGACAAAAAGATGGAGGCTTTGGAGAAACTACAAAACGTTCAAATTGTTAGGTTTAGACAATTTGATTCGTACGATGTTAAGGACTGCATACGACACGAGGCTAAAAATTTAAATATAACCCTAGATGGTGTTGGGTTTGTTGAAGTTTTTAAATCAATTGATGCTGAACGATCCGGTTGCAAGACTGTTCACTCAAAAGTACTGATGTACGGAGAAATTGGAGAATTATACTGAAGCCAGAGATATGTTTAATTTACATGTGATTAATAAAGACTGCTCTACGTTTTGTGGAGAACATTTTATTACGTGTATTGATGAATGTATGAATGGGATTAATGTGAAAGGAAATACAAGGGCACTCTAGGGTTAACGCTCTGCGACGAATCTGCAACAGAAGTATTGTCCGGTCATTTGATTATGTTTTATTTTCACTTCTACTGTAACAAACCTTATAACCATTTTAGGTTTGGGATCAAAGAATTGATGGGGGATCGGGGTAGTATTGTATTGGACATGAATCAACTTGTTTAAATAACAAATGTAGACTGTTAACGAATCTTAAATCTGGAAACTAGAGGGAACGATGACTGGGGAGTTATTCAAAGCATTACTAAGTGCATATGTATGTAACGCTTTGCACTTTCTTCAGGTGCAAAGGTCTCCAGGATTTTAACGTCTACAAGATTTTGTATGTTATATTGGGAGACCTCCCAATTTTTTTTACGTTTTACGACAGCATTTGTCGACTTCGTGGCTTTTTGTTTTGTTTCGGAATACTGAGTAGAAACTCAACTTCGATTCTTAGAAACATCAACTTTTTTTATTTTTCATTTTTCACGATCTTGCATTTGAGTAAATAATAAACGAATGGTTCGGGAAGCTAAGTCTAGGGTCTTCTACTTCGCAAAGACTACGCTATAGCATTATGCTTCAAAAGAGACATTGGAACACGAAAGGTACACCGCGGCGGTACCTGTGAACTACCTCAAACATTATGACTCTGAAATGCATGAACGTCGATTCTACTTTAGAATTTCTGGAAGCTTTAAGATCCTAATAGGAAGGTTTCAATATAAATTTGTGTTTGTATGTTCGTCGCAATTGTAATCCCGCTCACTGTAGTAAATTTAAATGTGCGGACTCGTGTTTGCTCGCGTTTAAAAAAAATACTTAGCGCTACAGGTCGATGGGACCCAGGACCTAGCTTCTCACAACCATTCGTGTTGTGCGTGTTATATATTTTTTACACGAATGGAAGGAGCCTACCGTTTAATGCCGTATCCAAAGGGCAATTTGTTATTTGAGAAACTTTCTCAGGACAGTTGTACTCTCGGGTGTTTGTCAGACGCTCGCGAGAGGTCTTTTTAGGTGTTCCGACTGGGATTCGAACCTGAACCCCTTGCTCCACAGTCCAACGCACTAACCACTGAGCCCCGGCGCCCACATTCGGGCCTTTAAGGTGGCTTAATATTCTAGAACCATTTGACAACAATTTTTTGGTCAGTTAGTACATTGATGGCCCTCACCACAAAGAACAGAGTGTAAAACAAAAAGAACATAAGTATTTATGTATATGTAAAAATTATTGACATTTGGAATATGAACTAGTCATACCTGGTGGAACCTAGTATCTAGTATCTAATAACTACATACTTCCAACTAACAACATACAACTACACAGAAAAGAAGGCAAATCAACGTTTTATAACAAGATTTCTCCTTTTAATGTAGATCAATATTTTAGTCCCAAAATCCAACCACAAATGTTGTAAGCGGTTGTGAATGGATATATATGCATGTACGTGGTCTATGATAGAGGGACCCACATAGCGGACAATATCACGTTTCAGATGCAATGACACAAAAACCTCCTGCATTCACCCAGAGTGATTCCATGAACGTAAACCATTGAGTCGCAACTCTTTCCTGAATTTTAAGGAGGCGAGAAGAATGATTTATGGTTGAGTCGTGTATTTCTAGGAGTTGTAAAACAGAAAGAAAACAATTTCAAGCATGACCGAGTCTCGTCCTATTTAAGTCTGTACTTTTCCCTTCAATTATATGGTTTGTTGTATAGCTGATGCAATTAAGGTCACTTGCATCCTTGAAATATCATGATGTCCAGCAATTCTTCCCCAACTTCACTATGCACAACTTTAGTGAAACAAAACTCAGTGAACATATGCTTCATGGTCCAAAGACTATTATGCAAGTCCAGGGATCATTGTGTAAAAGTTCATGGTCAATTTGTAGTTTGTCGACGTTTCACTATGCTTGGGATATAAACTTTGTCCTCCTCCTTGAAAGTGGTCATCCTTTTAGAATTAAATATTTGTTTTGGATGTTTTGTTTCAGTACGTGTATGTACATTTGTGGGTGGGTAAAATAATAATAACGCAAAGTACCACTTGGGCACATACATATGTACATACATATACCAAATGATAGCTTTAAAAGAGTGTTTCTAAGAATAATAATGGATTGTCAAGAGATAAACCTAAAATCTGTATAATTACATGAATGTAACGACATATGTACTTATGGCCTAGATTGCAGAGTGCCCCAGACTCTAATGCCCAATGAGACTATTCAATCCTATGAATAAGTATGCTTTTTCTATATCGTGTACGGTTCTTCTAAAGCAATAAAGTAGGTACCTATGGATGCAAGAATTATGCACCGCTTGATAACCTATTGAATTCCACCAAATTATCAAACCCAATACGATCAATCAACCTACCACTAAAACGTGTTAGCCCAATGTCCAGTATTCCTATTCAAAATAATTAGACCGAAAGCCTTGCATGTTAACAACTTTGCTACAAGCCCACTCACAGCCATCGACTTGCAACCAACTGGTCCTTTGTTGCAATATTCCCACACAGACATGTATGAATACCTTCTGTAAAACAAAATAAAACACACTAGGTAGATATGAGTAAATGCACTGCCCCCACTGCACTGCGTGCAAAAATTCTCTTATCATGCTGCCATGGATACATCCTCTGATCAGGATGATGCGTCACTGTGGAAAGGTAGTGCATTCGAGTTGGCGCCATGGATTATTACTGCAATTTCGCGCTTGCACAAATTTGCAATTTAGTTACCCTATTCAACCCAGAAGAGCTCCAGCATCAACTCAACTAGACTGGTTTGCCTTCCGTTGCAGGGGACGTTTTGTTTCCTCTTTCTCTGGGTCACTGATGAATGAAAAATAATTTGATTCTCCACTGTAGCTGAGACGAAGGGACATTAATTTAGAAATTCATTTCTAAACACGGTTGACCAGAGGGCGGGCACTATGCAAACTAGAGGAAATCATTTGTTCCACTGACTGACAATAATAGCCTCGTTCATCTGTGTTCTGTCATCCATGAGAGGTTCAAACTTTTGCTCGAGAAAACACATAAATTACACCTCTTGTGTGTATGTCGGATAAAAGCGTTACTTAGGAGGCAGGTCCTGGAAATCTGCAGTTCGCGTGTGGTCATGGAGAATGTCCGTTGCATTTTATGGCCGAGGGAATTCTTTTGTTAGGATATAAATTTTACACTTGTTCAAGTGGAACAGAACCACACACAGAGTTGTCAGCTTGACTGGTGTATTCCCATAAGCTCTGACTTCTGTTTTTGTTTCATAGGAGCATTTTGATTTTTTGTTTTTATTGTGCGAATGAAAATTGTGTTGGAAGCTATATGTACTTGTATGTCAACGATGATATCGGGCAGCTTATTATTACTCGGTGTATTCAGTTCTGCTTGCAGTTGAAAGAGCTTACTAATTAGGTATGATCGTTGGCAGTTCGCTCACTAAAGAAGTAATTAAGGCTTTGTTAAAGGTTTGGCACAGATGAGAAACCAAACCCAATTAAGGGTATTATTTTTAGCACCAATTGAAAGTTTTTTGAAGTATTACCTTCTGTACATAAAAACAGACATAACATACTATACTCGAACCAGCCATCTTTGTCTTCTTACTAGGTAGATGGAGATAAATAGCACTTGGGATGAAAATCAATCGAAATATTTTCCCTTGAAGTATTACATATAGAGCCACTTTAGTTGCTACCCCATTGACTTCTTAGGCCAAAGAAATAGCCATAGGGAAGATATTTTTTCTCTTTTATCTAACTTAAACTGGGCATGACTTGGCGGCCTTAAATCGTTTTTCTTTCCAAATTTCACCATGGTGTGGAAATTTTACCCATATGGTCCAAAAACAAAACTGATGAAAGACTCCTGAGCATGTCATGAGCTCGAGACCTTTATTGGATGTCGTCTTGGATATCGATATTTTAACCTCATCCAGAGTCGGGTTTTTGCCTATTACTAGATAATTTACTTCTTCCCATCAAGACTCCGTTCTGGCTTTTGTAGTCTTGACACTTTCTTTTACTAAGGTGATGTTCACTCTGAAGTATAATACAATCAGATTGAAATGGCCTATAGTCTCAAATCAAGTAAAGCTTAAACAGGGTTAACAGCCATTTAAGGTTTTCTTTTAACCAAATTGGTATCAAACTTGATGTATGATCAATAAAACAACAATGTGTGCAAAATTACTCCATCAAAATGTTTGGTTTGTCGTAAATGAAATCACTAATAAAGTTCCGAGATGGTAATATTTTTCTACAATTTTTCTCCCCAAATAAGTGAAAAAAATTACAACGAAGTATCCTTATCTTCGCGCCTGTTCAGTGCACTTTTACATCTTCATCCTTATTAACATCGTTTTTATTATTGTTATCCTCAATGTCAACCGCGTTTTTATAAAGTCGCATCGCCCTTTTTATACACTTAACACGATGTCACAGAAATCATAAAAAAATGCTTCGCTTTATACTTCTCTTTCACCATAGTTCGTAAACAATTTTCTGGCACATGCGCTTGGATACCCTTCTCTACTATCCGGATAAAATCCAGCTGATTTTTCATCACTGTCCCTTGAAATACAGGCAAATATTTCTCCATTTTCGAATAATCGTTGATGTTCAATATGAAAGGACGATGAAATACTTATTGGAGAGTTGACGATAAAAAGCATTTGCTTTGTTCTTCGAGTATTTACAAACCCTGACTAAGTTAATACCTATGTATGACTTACTTACATACATACATATATTGTATATTTATAACTTTACATATACATATGTACATACATACATAACAATGAAATCATAAAAATCCCAAAAACTTGTGACAATCGTTGAATAGTTGTGTCGATAACAGGACACATTCGGTGAGGGTCAACTTTGGAGAACACAATGGGTTGGTCAGTCAGCTGGTCGACGTGCAAAATTTGATTTGTTGGCTGTGGCGTTTTCATGCACAAAGGGGTATAAGAAAAGGTTTGTGCAAATTTCTAATACAAAAATATATTGTTATGCGGAAAAAAACTTGTAGTACAGTCAGAGTTGGTTCTGAGGGGACTCCTTACTTAACGCCAGGATGAAGACCAAAACTATAAAACAGAATTGACTGTTCAATCTAGATTATAAAAGCTTAAATAACAGTTATAACCAAAAAAAAACAGTTTAATGAGATAGCTGGCCTAGCAATTTAAAGCAAACGGAGATAATTTGATAAGGAGGATATAAAAACTTATTTTAAATAGTTTAGAAATGAATGGAATCCAAGCATCATCTGGCCGCTATAAAAGAAAAGGTATTACCTTAACCATTTATAGACGTGTAAGACTCTTAAACAACTCGTCTTCGTTTGGCCTTATCAGAGCTATTTAAGGGCGGAAACTCCTCAATCGAAACTCCATTAGCTTGGAAGATGTAACTTGCGGCAGTTAACTCCTACTAAACAAAGGAACTTATTGGTTAATGCCATGTGCGAAAGGCAATTTTTGTTTGACAAGGTTTTTTATGACAGTTATACTCTGGGGTGTTTGTCAGATGCTCGCGAGAGTTTGGGCCGTGAAAATCTTTTAGCTGTTCCCACTGGGATTCGAACCTCGAACCACTTGCTCCATAGTCCAACGCACAGACCACTGAGCCACGGCGCCTACTTGTGTGGCCATAAATTATTTATAAAGCTACCCATATTACTGATGGTAAAAAATTCCACCTCAATAGGAACTACATGGTATATACATACATATCGTCATTATAGTTATACTATCTTGCATCTAAAAGCAGTAAATTTTCAACAAGATACAAAAAACGTGTTATGTGGATAATAAACCTTACAAATTGTCTATAAAGCTTACGAGGTTTTTTCATCAGATCCGGTAAGTTTAGTTACGGTATACATATTTACATAGGAAAATAGATCGCAACCTGGAGAACGTCCTTTCTTTGTTGCAAGGTACTACAGTGCCGATATATGTATGTATAATAATAATTTGCAAAACTATAAAATAGGTAATTGGGTTTCATTAAGAATAATGGGTTCCAAAAATGTTCACATAAATTTATATTCGACCTGAAGTGTGTGACATTTAAGTCGAAGATAACCATCAATCAACCATTTTTTTTCTTGTTCACTGGCAAACCACAAACTGTAATCATAGTTTTAGAATCTTCAACATCATGAAAATGTCTGACCAAGATAGGTCTCTAAATGGCCGGTATTAGGGTCTTATCTATGATTAATTATCGTAATGGTTCAATTTAAAATTAAATTGCTATAATGGCTGTCGTTTCAGTCTGACACCGTCTGACCGTAGACAATATATTAATTAATTTAAAGTTCTTAATGAATTTTATACTGAAAAGAGAGTAGTTGATGCGGTAAGATAAGTACTCTTCTGGGAGACATCTTATGAGATGATAAAGTGGTGTAGTGTCCTCATGAATTTAATAGAAAATACTCTCAACAAGTTATGTTGAAGAGACTATAAAGTATTATAATAAAGGAGGTATCATGAAGAGAAGGACCTAAAGAAATAGATTAATTTGTGGGAGGAAGCGAGACGTTTGTTAGTAGATATACATAACTATGATAAGTTATAGAGATGGTTATTATTATGACCCAAAGATCTTAAATGATTGTTCAGTGTCAACCTATGTATTTCGGTAGGCAGAAGTAATTATTATATGATATTTATTTAGAATAAATTAACGTGGTACGTCCAAATAGAACCCGACGTAGGAGCTATGTTGTTATAAGTTGCGTAACTGAATTTGAAACAACGAAAAACAGTGTTTTAGAAAATATTCTGGTTATACCATATATGTAGGTACATCTATTACGTTTAATATTCATAACTAATTTAGTTCAGTACCTTAGCATTGGAATTCGCTAATACTATCAGCATATCAATCTAATTCTCCAAATCCTTCTAATCTGTAAACTTATACATACATACATATGTACTCTTTGACACCAAGTTTCATAAAGGTTTATTGCTAAGAACTGCATTACGTACCTACCCTTAAGGTACATATGACTGCATAATCTGAATATTCTTTGTAGTTTCAATTTATTCTAAAAGTTTATCTTGGTTCACAAGTTTAGCAAAAAGAGTCAAAGCTCACCTTTGTAGTACTGCCAAGGGCAGAAAATCAAAAAGTAACATTCTTTTTTCGCCTCACAGCAAAGCGCTCAAGAGATCGAAACCCTGAATTCGACAGGATACACATATGTATGTACATTGTATGTTGACAGTAAGCAACAACAAAATCACCCCAAAAAGAAACCACTTTTACCCTCTCCACGAGTTGTCGACGTAATAAGGTGTTTACCTGCATAGTTCTTTGAAATTAAACAGACTACACACAAAGCTACACAACGCAGTGATTCTGCAAACAATTTTCCTTGTTGATGGATAAAAGGAACCGCATAACCACATGTAAACTGTTCTATCGTAAGGATATCTAAGATCAGGGATGAGTTGTGTCAAATAGTGAAGTGCACTCAATTCCTTGTCTTCACCTCAAACAATAATCTTGTGACATTAACAAAAATATTTACATGTAGTGAACAAGTTTTACTGTGTCGTAAAAGTGTGTGTCCTTCTTTGTGAGTATGTATGGAGACAGTCACATTTTCAAGGATCACGTCAAGGAGTATGGATGGCGAATGGCTGGGACAAAGGTTGAGTACGTGTTGTTCCTTTGTACATATGTACATATGTACATATTCGCATTATTTCGGTCACAAATGTACAGTTTATACAAATGCATTTTAACTAGTTTGTTGTGGATACCCCCATCATACGAGCGCACTTTTGAAGAAGTTTTTCTAAAAACTCGAATTTAGACAAGCGTAAACATGTCCCAGATGTGAACATTTTAAGAAAAATTCATGAACGTGATGCAAGAGATTGCATGAGTTTGCATGCCACTTAATAGTATGTACATACATATATACGAACATTCATTTGTATTCTTATGTTTGCCAATAAGGTCGGTTTTACTTCAACTACCTACTAGGAACAATTCACTACTTACAACTATTACTTTTTTGATAAATACATAAGTATAAGTATGTATCTATTAATTTGGAGATAATGTTTGTATCTACATTTCTATATATACTCGTATATATAAATGGTTTTTATCTAGAAATCTGCAGAGTTACACATTTATTTATTGTTTCTGTGGCTTTTGCATAAGTCATTGTTTGGAATACTCAACCTCTGACAATTGAAAGTTTGTCCTGTCCTGGCATCGAGTTACCCAGAAAAGTTTTGCAATTAGTTGCATGCGTCTAGAATGTTCATCTACGATTTGAAATACACCTAAGAGAATATTAACACTGATACATATCTGATTTGTGACATTTACAAATAATTGTGATAGACCCTACAACGTTCTCATATTTGTCATCAGTATCTATCAGTATCCGTCTGTATGTCACCACTTTTTTTTTGAGCAAAGAGTATGAATTTTTATAAATAGGGTTAGCAGTACAAGTGTTTAACTTTTTCAAAACCTTCTTATTTGCTATACAAACAGAGAAAATTTATTAAAATCAAATATTTGTATATTTAAGTTATATACAATTGTATGCATCCACACCTACTTCGTTGGCTTGTTTTCTTTGAAAAAAAAAAAGCGACCTGATATTCGTGACTTAAACCCATTTTAACTTTATACTTATAGCTTAACTAAATTATTATTTCCTTAAGTTCAAATTTAACCACTGAAATTTATTAAATTTAAATAAACTACTACCTACATATGTAACATTTACCTCCAATTGAACATTATACCCTTAAATGCGCTGGCTACAAAAATGGAAGGGAGTTTGCAAAAAACATACAAGCCCACGTCGAAATATATTTTCTTAATGGATTTTCGGTGGATTTGGAGTTTAAACCACCCTTTTCTCCCTGATTTTATAAAACCTACCTGTCTCATAGGATATGATTTTCATTACCATGAAAATAAAACCAGGTAGATGCATTTGCATATACTTATGTTTATATGTTCGAATTTAATATATCCTTAGAAGCCTACAGCATCCACTTCCTGGGTGTTTTCTATAACATGTTATCGGTACTGTGTGTTCCACATTTACTTCCTTATTTTCATAAAAAAAAGAATACCGTCTATACAACGCAGGGTTACTGCCTACAATTTGCATATCAGTATCAGTATTCCCTACACTTTCCGTTATCTGTTATCCCTTTCTAATAAATTTTTGCCAGCAGTCCCTTGGAGGAATGTTTCGTGGGAAGATAAGATCTTCACGCAAAATTATTTGACAGTAACTAAAATATTTTTATTTCTTTTTTGTAGTGATTTCTAAAAGGAACCCCACCCATAAAAATTTATTTAAATTTGGATAGCTAAGAGGGCTAAGGAAAAACTTGCTTTCCTGTTTCCTATTTAACTGACTACTCAATTTATTTACTTAAATTTTTGGTCTTGATAAGAACCTAGATTCATCAAAATTATTAAATTTATATATTACTTAACAAAAATGTTAGACACATCAACAAATAATGTTTCCTAACTTAATTCATTACATGTCACTTTCAGCCACGGCAATTTCAAGTATTTAGCGAACAAAAGTTCACTGAAATACCTGATGGCATCCTAAAATAAACACGTTAACGTAAACACAATCAAAATAAAACTCATTTAAGTATCTTTAAAGTGTTGGCGACCCCTTAGCACTGCACTTGATTTGATAAATGGCATTTCCTGTTCACCGCCTGTAAATGGCTACGATAAGACGTTGAGCTTGTAAGGCTTTTACACTCCCCTTTTAGCAAAGTAAGGAAAATATATGACAGTTGTAAAAAAATGTAAACTTCTTTAAATGGAGACCCACATTCCTTACTGTCCCACCAAGAACAAGAATCCCTCAGAAACTGGGTCAAAGTTGGGCATATTGCCAAACAAAAAAAAAAAAAAAAACTTACTCCACCAGATAAAGGACACTCTCACTAGGAAGAAAACTTTTTCATTTTGGTAATTTTTTTTTATCGCAAAGATGAAAACAAACTTCTTAAGGACACACGACCGCCTTCACGATTTACATTCTCGAATAACAACAAAGAATATATGAAGATATTTATTTTATTCCTTTCACCCTTGCTGTCAATGGGCCACGTTGCTCTAATTCATAAGATGAAAATGATGAAAATTGGGATGATTTTCTCGAAAGGATTCAATTGTTTACCAAGCGTTTGTTGAATTTGAAATTGGCAAGGAAGTGAGACACTGCCAGCAGTTCCGTTGGCAGGTGGGTATGGGTGGGTTTAAAGCATGAAATCCTTTAAAACATTGAACATTTAAATTTTCCCGGCATCGACAGTTAGAAGCTGATAAAGGAGTAACAGGAATGGCTACGTGTTTAAATGCCTGCTTTGGGATAAAGTTCATTTGACGTGTCTGACTCTTGACTTAATCCTGTCTACATGCCTATCGGATTGTTTATCTAAATGGCAGAGAAGAATTCATTTTTGGATATTTTTGTGTTAAATATTTGCATTTACATTGCTTAGAAGGCTGTCATACGAGTATTCATAAAACTTTCCATTAACATGCGTGTTTTTTGGTGAATTTTGATGAACGAATGAGCTGTCTTGTTTAAGATTAAGAAAATGGTAGTTAAATGTGGAGTTTTACTGACAATGTGTTGTCAAATGTGATTTTAGTGTTCACGTATATATGCGTCCTTAATGATAGTAATTCTTTTATTTTATAGTTAAAACGTGTGTAGTCTGAGTCAGTTGTTCATGAAATTTTAAATAACTAAGTGGTATCACAGCTCTTGGTAATAAATTCGTATAATAAAATGCTACTGAGTGCTTAAACGGTTAAATGCTAAGGACATGTCAACCATGTCAAGTATAATTGTTGTTTTCGTTGTTGTAATAAGCGTTGCTTATTTTAAGAATATAAGGCATTCTTGATAAAAGACTTAAAGAAGTGACAAGCCTTTCACCCTAGATAAAACTAGAAAACTGGTCAGGGAGAGGGCCTCTATTGTTACTATTCTACAGTTGGCATGATAATCCAAGCACCAGGATATCACAATACCACGCGTTCGTGGCTTACTTAATGCATTCGTATTACTTTCATAAAAACGACATTTGTACCATCAAACTGGAGCTAGAACCTAGAAAAAAAAATAGTTGAATATTTGGTAAAGTTCATGTTTCTGTTGCACTATAAATTGGGTTTCCATGCCTAAGCTCAAATTATTAATATCTGTGCTAAGATAAGCTTTAAGCAATGTGTTGATTTGCACTTATACAAGCAAGGCCTGTTGTTGGGAAAGGGCTTCAGATATTTTCGGAGAATAGCAGATAGGATCATGTGCTTGCTGATGCGTGTGTTGGGATGATTTCCTTTATATGTACATATGCATGCACATGTCTATTCAAATCTCAGAAACAAATTTATATCTAAAGCCTCTGCCACTTCATTTTTATCAATTTTATTTACTTCTTTGGGATGGTAATTGACTTATAACGTCCTGTATCGAACATAATATCAGTTGGGGCATAGTTTTTAAATTTAAAGCGTGCAAAGGTGTAGGTTAAAATTTTATTTGAAAAGTAAGTTCGTCGTTTTGACCTAATGATGAGCAAAGACTTAAGGGTGTATTTTTTTTTAAAGCATTATCATCACTTGAAGATTTTCTTAGAAAGTCCCAGATTTTATATAACGGAAGCGAATGCACTTTAGAAAATTATTGCATTTGCACTCCCTTACCTCGCATTCTTTCAGTCTTCGATTGAAAACGCAAATATAATTTCTACCATGAAATTTTCCTGGAACAAATCCTGCATCAATTTAAAAATAAAAAGACGAGAGAAACACGTAATTCCTTCCGGCGCCATCGCCTCCGACGCTTCTGCCGCTAGCCATAATTTAATAACACCGAACCATAAAAATGTGCAATTCATGGCAATGGCTTCATTAGTTTGGTGATAAATTTTCTTCCTCAAGGGAGGAATGGGTCGAAGGAAGTGAACAAAAAAAAATAAAAATAAATAAATACTGAAAATAATAAAAACCAAAGAGAAATTTCACAGTCACATCCTGCATATTTCCTTCTCCTTTTCCTATTCCTCATCATCATTTCCTCTTTCTCCGATTGATTTCATTTTACTACACAAACCAGTTATTTGTTTTTTATTATAATTTGAATAAGAATACAGTTCGTCAGACTTCTGTTTGTTTCAATTATTTCAATCCTGTCTGATGGAAAATAATTGGCTATAGTATATCAACGCGTGGGACGTTGACTTTAAGTGCTTCTGTGCCATACTCGTCAAGTTGTTAAACAATGGAAATATCATACCGGTATAGTAAAACATTATTTCAAATACTATACGTGAATTCACTGTTTTATTTAATGTCTTTGATATTGCTATCGTACCCTTTTCAGTTTTATTATGCACTCAATGGAGGTCGTTAATTGCAGAGCTTTTGGAATTCACTTCTATTAATTGTCATTGGGATGAATGATGGATATCTTGTCGATAGAGAGTACGTTAATGAGGAAATCTTTATGAAAATATCGCTATAGTTTAAAGAGGAAAATCATCATTGCCCTTTAGGGCATTAACAGCTAAAGCTAATCGGTCTTCGACGGTAGAGCATGGATGCGTCGGCAATAAAGCGTTCTAGTACTGTTTCGCTATTGTAGTCCAAACTGGTATGAGAATGAGATACGCAAAGGATAAGAGTGCTTTGAGGTGAATAGCAAGAGTTCTTTGTTTGAATTCCTTAAGGCATTTCAGATTTTGTTCTTTATGTGTACCATGATGGACTTTGTTGGTAAACAATACCATTGGTCTGCAGATTGCAGTAGAATAATACAGAAAGTTATTAAAATATTACACTGTACAGGCAAACTGATGAGGGTAAATATTCGATTGTCCTAAGGCATGATTAAGGGATAAGATCCATCAAAAATGATGGAGTACTTTTATTGACTTTGTAGAAGAAATCGTTGCTTATTGTGTGGAGGGATTTATCGGTCAGTAGACCAGCAGTTTTTTTTAACAAAATGTTCCTCTGGCAAGGTCAGCTGAAAATATTTGTAATTTTACTACAAACCTAAAAGTTGTTCTTTCAATTAATATAAAAATATTACCACATTTCAAAAAAATGTTGCCGTTTCTATTAATTTAAAATTACACTTCTTGTTGATACGTCCCCATTCAAAGTCATAATTAGAAGCCTTAACAAATTTAGCCCTGGGTATCGGAATTAGATCATCACACTAAGGCATTTTGTATTCTTTTTTTGCGTTTTTTAGAAAACACTGATAAATAGGAATTGATCTTGCCAACTGCCCTCTCTTTGAGCTACGAAATAAGTCAAGACTGATTCATATGTAAGGGTGAAGAGAATTAAGAAGATTTTCTATTAAAAATTTACCAAAAATGGGAATCACATGGCAGTCAATAGCAACATTGAAATTTTCTCAAATATATGGATCCGTGACAAATATGTCAAAAACAACATTAACAATGTCAAACGTAATAGTGTAATATTGAATATACATATGTACATACATGAAATGAATGATGCACACTGCTCCACACTGACCAGGTTACTACCAGCAATATCCTTTTTCTAACCTATGTCAACAAAATCTGTTTCCACCTTACAGGAATCTCACCTAGTGGCACGATTTACTTTAGACTACAAATCATTGTTGGTATTCTCAAAGAAATACTTTGTTGTCCTTATTCTTCTGTTATTGAAACTTCAGCAACATAATCCCTGCAGAGCTATTCCAAATTGAGTTTCTCTTCAAATAACAAACGTATTTCATTTTATAGTTCAAAGTAAGTAAATAGCCAACGGTAATAGTCAGATATTGATAGAAGTTTGTACCTATAACAATTTACACACTTATTTATGCACATGTTTCACTGAGAAAAGCTATTCATCTTTCGAATTATACACTAACTTATGACCTCTATATTCAGCACATCTCACATGTCGCTCTAATATCAGAAACACTTCATACTATTGCTAACTGGTTCATTCTGAAACTTGTACAAATGTCAATTTCTGATAATTTACACTCCAGACAAGTGCCTACTTCATCCCAAGCCCTTAGGATCATAAAATGACAAACGAAAGTAATAATCTGTGAACAATACATATCACCAGATGGAATGTCTATCTTCAATTATTCTTTAGACTGCTCTTAATGAAAACTTTCCTCAAAAACTTTCCCAAAATAAAACTTTTCAAAACTCCCATTTACTGAAAGTGTGTATGAGCCAACTTACACCCCGGGTGTAGGGTGTATTATGATTCATTCCATTGAATGTTAATGACAGTTCTTAGTTATTTATACCCGAAAATTATCCGAATTGCGATGACAACTCCAGCGGCAAACTCAAGAAATATGTTGATTAACTTTCGGTCGGGATGGCTACGTGAGCGCCTTGAGGCGTCTGGAGGATTCTTGAAATAATTCATAATTCTGATTTATTTCACCCAACCCACTTTCACTCATTAAATTCATATCTATACAGGACTTCGGTGTCTAGATTCATATCCAGCTACATAATCGTATGTATATTTCATATCTAGAAGACATATTTTCGAAATCTCCGACAGGTGAGAAATGGGATGCGAGAAAATCAGTAACATACACCATGGATTAGTATATATAAATGTAGCTACAGTGAGGAATTTAAAGTTACGTTCTATGTAAATAGAACTGAAAAGGTATATGTATGTACGTGCTTATAGCCGTGGTACTTTCTTGGTCGGCAATTGAATAATAATTGCCTGATTAAATCTATGAAACTGATTCTCAAGGAAGTTTTCTTGCTTGCTCCTTGGTATTCATTTAAAGAGGCTTGTGTTCCTATAAGATATTTTGCTTTTGTAGAAAATCTGAATTTAAAGAGGAAGTTCACTAAAGATGGTGCGTGTTAACATTCTCTCAAAAAAGCATTAATAAAATTTACTTTGATAATAATCAGAGTCCTTTGGAAGGAGTACGATGAAGTTGGAAAGCTGTTTGAGGTTAAGTGGAAAAAAGTTCGAAGTACATGAGCAGAATGAAGCTATAAGAATCTGCTTCTATGGCTGGAGTGCATAATTAATAAGTCAGACGGAAAAATGCTTGTTGTACTGTAACCGGAAAGCCATGTATAGAAAGACATAGGAAAGACTCCAACCGTAATAAGGTGGTCTTATTCAATCATCATCAGGAACACCATTAAACTTTGTCTTTCGTACACCTACATACATACATCTTTCAAGGTAAAACTAGAAACTTAGTAATAAATTTCGTCCAAGTCAAACGGTCAACAATAATATTTTTCTTTAGATGAACATACAAGAACATACATATGTACATATACCTTTCTCTATGTATCAAAGTATAAACTTTTCGTTTATGTTTTTTATAAAACAGTTTAATTTTTTTCAAAATAGTCCCTTCGGAATGAATACAGGGATTCGAAATGTCTAAAAGAATGTCTTAGATCCTCGGTCGGGATGTCATTCAGGATACAAACATTTTGGATAGCTTCTATGTTCACAAAACTCTTTGCTTTTTATTGAAATCTATTTTTCAGAAAAGGTAAAGGTCGCACGGTGCCAAATCAATCGAATATCGATTTCACTTGGGCGGGGCAGCTCCTGCCAAGGGGTTCGAGGTTCGAATTCCAGTTGAAACTAGTAAAAGTTTTTTCACGGTCCCTCCTTTCATTAAACAGTAGGCCCCTTCTATTTGCGTAAAAAATATAACACGCACAGCACAAATGGTTGTGAAAGACCCTGGGTCCCATAGAACTGTAGCGCCAAAAATTTGTATTTTTTCTTCAGTTTCTTTCTTTTCGTCCAAATATCATAATATTTAGACAGCACATCAGTGAAGGATATGCCTTTTCGACACCTCAGACGGCCTTACTAAGAAATAGCTTTTTTTAAAAAGTCACATTTACTGTGGACAACTCCTTGTACAGTTACAATGAGGAAATTATTGTTATATTAAAATTCTTTCTATCACTTTTATAGATAAGTGGGTTATTGGCCATCTTGTTGTCATTATTTCAACATTAGAAATACTGAACTGACAACAAAAAGTGTCGACAATAGAACTGATGTAACCTTAGTTCTCTCTTTTCATAACGTGGTATTAACAATCAAGCTGAAGGACATTAATCTTGGCCTACAAAAGCTAACAAATTTGTTTATATGTATTTGTATTTTTAATGTTCTCGGTGAGCTTTATTCTAATAGAGAACTACTACTATTAAAATCATTACAAAATATTACGAGCTAAATAAATCATCAAATAGCCTGGATAAGCTGCTGTAATATACTGTATAATACCCAAGGATAACGGAAAAAATAAAAATAAAAATATATTATGGCACTAAGTGAAATTGTCTAAATGACGTCAATTAAGATGTAATCCTTGGCAGGCGACAGACATCCCGTTAATCCGATCATTTTAATCACAGGCATTCACTGCTTTGAGGTTAAAAAAATATACATACGAGTATATACATTCACTTGAAAAGAGCAATTTTATAATAGACAGTAGCGCAGAAGAGCAATTAAAGCGTCAGTGAGATACGAAGCTCATTACAAGCACGTGTATCTTAAAGCTTATATAAGAAAAATGTCACTTACAGGTATAGGATTCACCATGAAATTAGCCATCACAAACATACCTTATAGTAAGTTTTACTTATGAACTTTCCTTCCTTAATTGGAAAAATTTAGTAGTGACAGTGCATATTTCCACCAATTCTCCTTTTTTTCATTCTTAACCTTTAAATCCAGTAACAAAAACATAAACAGAAGATATTTAACATCAAGCCGTCTGAAATATCTAAAACACAAACTCAGTTTGCGTTTAATTCTTTTCGCTTATAACCAATAAAACGAACTGCATCCCTAACATTTATCTCTAAATGACAGAATAAATCCTTCACCCCAATAATTTTACGATTCTATAGACAGAGATTCGAAGGAACATAGTAATAAACAAGAAAACGATTAAGCTGGTTATAAAATTCTGGTTGCCATAGGCTATTAGTGGGTAGTGAATCCTTTTTTTTCCAAAAAATTGCTAAAGCTGATCATTAAAGCTTTTTTTAGTATGTGATAACACAATCTTAAAACTCGTCCTGGTATGACGCAAAATAGCAAATAGCATCACGAATGGGACAGGATACGACCTGTAAGGGTAATCATAAGTTTTTAACTGGGGTTGTGGTCGTGCACGTGATGTTGTTAATTGAAGGAAGAATGGGTGAGTGGGTCCTCCACTGTTTGAAATTTTAACATCAAGGTTCAGGAAAGACATATAATAGAGAATATGGTTTTCTAAGTTACCATTTATTTTTAAGAACTTTTAATGAAGGAGCACTTAAAGATTAAATTTTTATTGGACAGAGGAAGAAAATAGTATGCATGTTCAGGGTTAAATGAGTTTTTATTGTTTATATGTCATTCTGGACTTTGGAGTGTGTAATGCCATAAAAATTTCCATTTTTCGGGTTTCGTTTAAACACTTGAGGTGATTATTATTGTCGGCTTGACCAATGGAGGTTTATTGTATTGGGTTTCATTTTATAGGGTTATGATTTATTAGATTTAGCTAGAACTCGAGGTGAATAAGTTCCTAGCAGCCAGGGTCACCACGCGGTTCATAAATAATTTGGACTTTTAATCTGATTAGTATACTCTAGCTTCTTCAATATAGAATAATGTAGTTATGCTGCCAAGACTTTAATTCTTTTATTAAATATACATATATGAATGCTGACAAATTCAAGTAATGTGGGGCAAAACAAAATGCAGAACAAAATAGGCTTTTAGATTGACTCTTGAGATATATGTACTTATCTTATTTTATAGGCTTAAGTGTGGAATATCTTTGACAAGTGGACAAAAAACATTTTTTAACCGCTTTATATATATTGTGGGTTCGAGGGGTCACGGCTCCACCTCTCGCGAGCGTCTGAGAAACATCCGAGAGTACATATGTATGTCCTAAGAAAGCTTCTCAAATAACAAACTGCCCTTCCGACACGGGAATAAACAGTGGGCCCCTTCCATTCGTGTAAAGAGTATAACATGCACAACACGAATGGTTGTGAGAAGCTAGGCCCTGGGTCCCATCGACCTGTAGCGCCAAGTATTTTTTTTTATATATAAATCGAGCAAGTAAAGTAAAGTCACAAAGCCTCTGTCAAATTCTTGCCGAAGAGCAGCTATAGACGGCTGATTATTTTAGTCGAAGTAAAGAGTTGTGTTACAGATGGCAAAGCATTTGCTGGGTTAACACTTTTTAAAAATTTTATGGGCCTAAAATCATTAGAAGAAGAAGGATTACCCTATTTGCGATAAGATAACTTCAGTAAAAATTTATTGGTACGCAATCTCAAAATGTCACACTACTTTAAAGTTAGCATACTGACTCATTTTCCAATTTACTTTAGATGAAAAGTACTTTAGATGCTTAGAAGAATGAACAAATTGTCCCGCAAGATTGTTCTTTCAGCCATTTTTGCTAGTAGCTTCAAGCATCTTTTACCCAGCTTTCCTAGAAAAGCATTAGTCTTGAGTCAATACTTTACATTCTTTTCTTTTTTTCTATCTGACGCCTAAGTAGGTTAAGTTTATACAAATCTTATGATTTAAGTTTTTGAGTAGGTGATGTAATATAGTAGGTGATATTGAAAAGAAACAAGCTGCCCTACCATTAGCATGATTATGCACTCCTCATCTGCATCGATGATGCTTCGTGACCCAAAACTCACATATATGTACATACATATACAAGTGTAAAGAGAACATAAACATTGATAGTCATCATTTATGTTTTACAATACAATTTTAATGTCTATTTTGGTTTCTATACTCCTTACATACAACAACGTCTAATGTTTCTTCAAAGTAAAACAAAGTAGATTTACTTCAAGTGCAGATCCTTTTATTTGAGTTGACTGAACTACAATTCTCTTACGAGTTTACTACTTAATAACCAAAATGTGTTCTACATCTGGGTCCGGCGATTAGCCAATCCTTAAAAGAACTTTGTATTTACAATTCGTAGTGAAGATTTTAACTGTCTGCATTACAAATGTCTTGATACCATTTTATTGCACAACAATTGCAGTTATCCATTGCAATGGGAAAACTTTTCTCAATTAGCTTAGTATAGCTAAACCAGTTCAACCATTTGAATGGCACATAATAAGCCATTAAGTTGAATTAATAATTTGATCGTTCGTTAGTACGTCTGTAACGTGCTTGGTAGTATAAATTGATAATGTATCCAGAAACATACGTGGCCGAGAAACAAGAATCCGGAAAGTGACTCGTATCCTTGCACTACCGTCAGAATACTAATGGCATGCTTAGGAACTTACACGGAGGATGGTCTTTTCGCCATTAAAAGGATAATTAATTGCTCTCTTGTTGCTCGCCAAGTTTTGCTTGCCTGAGGAAGTTTCCCAGGATAAGGACGTCTCATTCTACTGGTATAGCTACAATTTTACTGGTAATTTGTAACACCATCGTAGACTTACTGGCCAAAAGCAAATTATAGCAATTAGCGTTAATACTGTGTGCTGTTGCTCATCATCGGAGATTATTGTTGATTCGAAATATTTCAATTGATGGATTTCGTTGCGCCATCTTAAAGTGTTCTTACTTAATCTGACAATGATTCCGACTTTCGGGTAATAAACCGTCTAGTCATAGGTCATTTTCAATTTCTCAATGAAACATTGAATGAGCAAAAAACAAAAAACATGTCTTTGTCCCTAGCTAATTGGACGGAGGGATTTTTTTAGATTTCAAATTACAAATAATACTCAAGTTGAATTTAGTTGAGTTGAGTTGTTGTCGCAAAGGATTAAATTGTAGGCCGATTGGCTGGACAAGGCAGACAGACAAAATTGAAGTGTATCCTTCAATTAGGGGTACACACAATGAAAGAAAAATAAATGCTAGACAGTAGGGAATATTTAATTTAAACTTTTCGGACACACTGCGTATAATTCGAGGCATTTTGTAAGGATATTTATGGAAACGTTTTACTCGGTCTGATGTTTGGGTCAGCCAAGGATGTGGTGCAAACATTCTTTACTTCTGAAGGGATATGTATTATGTACATAACTTGTTTATTAAAAAATGAGAGAAAACATTTTTGTTAAAATTGACAACGGAATTTATTTTGAAAAAATAAAGTGCCTCAACAAAATGAAATGTCCTTTGGCCAATTGTCGGGAATATAATAATGATGAGGAGTAAATTCAAGTACCCCGTGAACCCTTTACATACCTACATATGTTGATGTAGTGTTCGAGCAATGGTCTTTCAACTGATGATTAAATATGTAAGTTAAATTGAATTTAAGATCTAAACAACAATGTATGTGTATATGTATTTGGAATGTTTGGATTCTCTTTTCTTTTAAATATAATTTATTTTTTCCTCAAAGTTATCAAGGGATTTGGAGCCTATCGTTGAAATAAAATTGTGGTGAAGATGGATTGAATATATTTTCATGAACTATGTTCGTAGTCAGTATGAGGATAGCTGAAGCTTATAAGTTGTATAATCTACGAAATCAAAACAATTCATTAGAGAATTTCGATTTTTTTTTCTTAGAGAATTGAAAAAGGCTTAAAAAGATCCAGCAACAGAAGCCTCAACTGTCAACAGACTCTGTTGTAGTGGCCCCTTTTTGACACTTCAAGCCTCTCTATTCAATATTTGGGGGATCACATAAAAAGTGTGTGTTGAATTTGGTTTGGGAAAGGTATCGAACAATAGAAGGATGGTAAGGAGGTACAAAGCTCCAAGAGACCCTTCAACATTGTACAGAAATTTGGAAGACTTCGTAGGTATAAAAATAAACAGGCAGATTTCTTCCACTAGTAAAAAGCCATTCTCGAAAATATTAAATAATAATTCTGGAAAGAAACGTAATACGAGGAAAACTCTTATGAGGGAGAGGATTCTAAGACGATATCTTATTTCATGCAAAGTTTTGACAGACAGAGTTTGAGCTTGCTTGGGAAATGTTGCAACCAAATTCGTGTATGAGTTTGTCGGGTATAAATGAAGAGCCGATTATCCGAGATGATCATCCAGGAAAATCGAAAATCCCAGTTAAACGATTTTTTTATGTCCTGCGCTGCTTTTTGAGTTGCAACTGGCAAACTCCTCACACAGAAATACTGCTACACGTTACTACACACTCGTTGTCGACTAGCTGGTGCTTATTTAGAAAAACTTGCGAGGATATTGACACATGTTTCACCCTGTTTTACCTCAGATGCCTTATTATTATCAAGTCCTGATCTGAAACTCCAAAATATATGCTATGGCAATATGTATTTTCATGACTCACAAGTTTTGGCTATGGGTTGTTACATAGCTATTTTATTGAATCAGAAAATGAAAAAGTGAAAAAACAAGAGTTACTTTCTGATTATTTTATAAATTGATGGTCAACGTTGTCAATGCAACGGTTAGTAATTCGACACACTGAGCTATGACACCCACAAACCAATCTACGTTCGAAAAATGTCCACGATTGGGCCTGCACATCAATTTTTTTGTGTCTGTTCGTAATTTCACTTTTGATTACTTCCCGGATAATAGAGTCTTTTTTGGTTAACCGAATTTTGGTGGGAAAGGGGGTCTCTGTTAATTGAACCTCGGTTAATCGAATAATAACTATTTTTGATGTTTGTTCTCCCATCAAAGACGTCTTACGACCTCTTACATATCATCTCCAATAAATTTTCTTCCCATTACTACTCAGGTCTAAAATGTGTCCTACATTAATGTTCCATTTCAATTGATCAACTGTACATTTTTTAGTCTGTTCTATCGATATGTAAGCCAAATCGTAAATATGACAAATTAAATTATCATGCAAATGTATCATATTGTGTAATGAAACGAATTCTGCATTATAATTATCAACACAAATTGTGGAAATCAAAACAAATTTTGTTTAAATTAATTATATGTATTATCATATTCATGTTTTCTTTAGAGTCAACGTTTTATTTTTATAAAATGGAAAGAGAAATATTGATTTGGTTTAAATTCTATACTAACTTTCAAGCGACAGATGTTTTGGGGTTTCCTGTAAAAGAAAATGCGATAGGGTTCAGTATCATTCTAAAATTAGATTTCCCATTTTAAAAACCTAACAGAAAAATCAATTTTAAATTTGATTTCATTTGTGCGAAGGTCTGGCATCTTATTGTAGGTGATTCATAACTCATTTTGTGCTTAAGGAAATAAACCTTCTGAATTGGAAAACACATTTTGATTTCGTTTCCACTTAATGCGTACATAATTTATTGAAATCGTTGGTTCTTTTTTAACACTCTGCCACACTTTATATATGGAATTGCAATTAAAAGATAAATATTTTTGAAATTAAGGTAATTAAAATGTAGTGAATGTTTATTGTTTTTCCGTTTGGAATTATATTTACTGCTTTAGGTCAATAATTTCAGAAAGCTTGTCCATGATACTTTAAAGAATATACAGCCATGCACAATATTGAATTAACATTTAAAACAATATTCAGTATGTGATTTTAAAAATATATTTGTTTTGTTAATACGGTTGGAATTCGGTTCTTGCAACTAATTAAAATCAGGCTTACTGGACATTTTTTGTACCATATTCGAAATGTCGTAGTCCATCATTTGATTTTAGATTACCATGGTGGACATGCATATTTTCGTAAAATAATCAGTTACCGATGAATTTTTGCGTAATGAATTATTTTATGAGTTATTTTACCTACCTAGGTAGGCTCTATCAACAACAGCACAACATAGTGGATATGTGTCGGAACTTAAAGTCTTTGAACTCCTTTACTAGGTACGGCCTATAGTTTGTTACATATATCCTCTTTAGAAATGTCATACTATCCTGAGGGCATATTAAGCACATTATAAGGCCCATTTTATTGGAGCAGATGGAAAGAAAGAAGGGTATCATACGACACCCACATGGATTCCAGCTTTTTGTATGTTATTTAGGACTTGTCAGGCATTCAAACTTCATTCCATTGGAAAATTCTTTGATAGACTTTAAGTATTACCGATACGATGCGTATGTCTCTCAATGATCTTTTTGTATGACACGTATCTCATAGAGAGCTATGTACCTGTAGATCAAACTTGGTCCCAGGATATCAATAAGTATTGTTAAATCCGTTTTCTATTGCTATTAACCAGAACAACTCAAATAAATATGTACATACATACATATACAGAAAGCAAATATATAGACAGTCGTCAAGCGAAGATTGGTTTATACCTATGGGACTAGCAGAACTTAAACAGGAATCACAATGTTAATATGTAGCTGAAATTGAGCATCCGTTTGGTCATGGTATTACCACATTTATTTGTATCCGTTTAATCGAAAATATAACTTAAAAAACCTTTAAAAGTTTTGGGCACAGCGAATTAAATAAAATATTCCCAAATCTTTTCTCAAATATTTTGTTTTGCTTTTTAGCGGTTTCTTGAAAATGATATGAATAATTTCAATAAGTGTCAAATATTAAAGCATTAACCAAAAACCATTTCGAATCGTTTATCAACTGTTGAATATAAAGGTATTCCCAAACAGTTATTCAAAATAAGAAATAAAAATCTTTCAAATCTCTAAAGATCGATTCGCGATACCCCGAGGCGTTCTCCCTCAACAGCTTTTGGTTGACAGCCTTAGCATTTTGATTAAACGTTTCGTTTGCGAGTGATTCTTCAAAATACAAGCAAACAGTACCACGTCCTTATAGCTAAAGCTGATTCTTCATCCTTAATCGTGCCATGAATTAAGTATTCCCAAACCAAAAGGGCCAAAATCAAGTGAATTAAATTGTCTGCCATGAAGTGCCACCTCATGTGGTGCGTGGACGAAACAACTGGTGTTCTGAGGCAGATAAGGAATGACCAATGAGGCAATGAATATTGAAATTCACTTTTCGCTTTGAATTAAGATTCATGTGCGTACACGACATGTTATTCTCAAGAGTTTAGGGTGAACACTTGAGTATTTGATTGACAACTGGCTTTCTATAAAGGAGCCACTAATCTCACTGACAATTTATTTAAATTCTATGAGGAGTTGATTGTACTTTGATTTTATATTCACACTGAAAGTACATCGATAATCTAAAAACCAAGTGTATACAAATTGCCAAATCAACAGGACACTAGGCCAATCAATAAGCTTCAAGTTGTCATTCGTTATTTAAATATGATTAAATAGAGAAATGGAAAACATTGACCTTCAACTTTCTCTTCTTATTCTTGTGTATTGCGTTTTTCTGTATTAATACATAAGTTCAAGGGTAGACACAGATTGTGATAAATTTGATTTAAGATTTAGCTTTGTGCCTGCTGTGAGCCGCAACGATAGCACTTATGGACTTTCGACCATAAAGGACTGTCACTTACAACTGAGATATCATAGAAAAAGTGTTACCATGTGGGTGGTACTATTCTCTGAACCCAAATTTGTTTGTATATTGTGGGCGATCCGTTTACATATGAACTGCATTTCTAATTAGTGTGAAATATTGATTGATGAGAGACTGTTGGTTTTTTTTTATGATGAATAATTCATTTATCAGACTAATCAGACGATGATAACTCCACCTACATATATGTACGTAGGTAGGAAGATGTCTAATTAAGTCTTGCAACACACCATCGAAGTCGTGGGATTTGTTTCTCCATTATATCCAGTAGACTATAAGTAATTGCTTATTTACGTTGAAGATGGCTTTGTCAACTTCTTATACAAAATTTATTACGAAGTCTGTACCTAAAGATATGTCATGAAGTGTGAACGAAATGAAGGACAACATCATTAGACCTTAGACATGGTTGTGTGATTATTTCACTTGGGATTAAAAATCATCTAAAGAATGTATAGAATTTCTTTCCACCCGGCTCTGATGTCTACACATGTCAACATTTTCATTACTACATAATTTAACGTCATGTCTCTTGATTTGTTTTTTATTTTAAAAGAAAAGGCATAACGTTTCAAATAATATATGACGAACAAAATAAAATAGTTTATACATACATATGTATTTGCTTTGATCATCCTATACATAGTAAACACTTTGCAATGATCCATAAAAACAAAAGAAGTAGGTGTTGGTTTGTACAATCATTTAGGACAGACGATTGATGGACGAGAGTCTCTATTGACTCGACTTTAACAAAGTTATAGCTATCCATTTCCATTTCAGATATAACAAGAAACATTATTCCCATATTCATCATTATCTCCAAGTGAAGCCTATAGTTTTTTCATGTAGGTGGTATCGTGTACTTATCAAATTAGTTGCGCTGTATTTCTAATTTATTAGTCAGTAAGTTTTGCTTTACTTCCTCTTGAAACTTGATAAAATAGCATTTTGGCTTTAACCTTAATTAGTAGAATATTTGGTAAAATACAATAAATTGCCATCAATCAGACACTCCAGCATTTCAATTTATTTTTAAATTCAATTAAAACGTATCTATTTTAAAGACAAAAATATGTGATACTTCGTTAAAAAAAACAAAAACCAAAACCAACGACTTTCCCCACGTGCACATTCGTTTTCTAATTTATATAAAAAATTCATTAAATTCCATTAGAAAAGAATTTCTTTCAATTCGTTTTCACATCAATTCAACAGAACGTGACGCCATGCCAACGAGCCAACTTTATCCTTCCACATAGCCCAGGCTAATCCGAGTTGACCATGTATCCATATCACCACTGATTGCCATGGAAATTTCCTGAATTTTCTTTCAACCATCCTGAGCTCATTACAACTTTCTGTGTCGTAGAAAACACAATTCTGATGATGATGGTGATAATAAAAAACAGCTGATCCCTGAGATAAAGGTGACAAACGATTGAGTATTTTTTTTTTTTTTTATCGCTACCATGGATTTGTATTTTTGAATCGCAACTACTTCAAAGACCGTTCTGAATTCACTCACCATGACAATGATGCTGGTGATGAGTCTATCTGGTCTTTTTTATTTTTTTGAAAAAGTCTCTGAATTGGAAAAGTTTCAATTTGGGATGAGGAAAGTTTAGAATTTATTGTATGAATTAGGTAGGTGGTTATGTAGAGCATCGTTAAAATGAGGGTGCTAATAGTCCATTCAAAATAATTAAGGTCTTGACTATGCATATCGTGCCCATGAGGTAATTGTGTAAGAAATTCGATTAAGTGTGAAAAGTTGTTCATGTGGTTAAAGAAGGTAAAAACGGACGAAAATTTAATAAAAAAAAAATCGACTGTCCTGATACCGATAGAGAATGCTAGTGTTAAAGTTTTAAATGAACTTCGTCGTCAATGAAAATGACATTAACACTTTTAAAAAGGATACTCGTACTACTATTCCAAAAACGGTACGTTTCTGCTAAGTAATCAAGTTTTTTGAATATTATTTTTCATCATTGAAATCAAAACAAAACTAAAGGCGCTTCAAATGGATCATTCTTGCAGTATCGTGCTATAAATTAACAAGCATTTGAAGCATTGAAGTTCAAGTCTTCCTCTTATATACAAGGTCCAGCGAAGTTCTGGATATTAAGTTCAAAGTCAATCTTTCAATACATTATCCATATTATTTGATTGTATGCATCGAAACTAATAATTGAAGTAGGAACTTTTATTGGCAATTCCGATGCTCTGTAGCATTGTTTACCAACAAATTCTCGTTAAATTTTAAAACCTTCGAAGTCATGTCAATATCGTTTTATAAATGGTTACCAACAGTGTCAGATTGTGCAATTTGTAGACAGCTTGCGGGTTAATATATGTACATATAATATGTACCTTGAAATTGATCATCCCCTTATATCTTTTGTTCAAAATAAAAGTAATGCAAACGAAATAAGATGCTTGAACAAAACTCGAAACCAATGAATAGTAATAAGAGGGACAGAAAAAAGGAATCAATACGAAAAGACTATCATTGACCCTTTCACATTCAGATCGAAAAAATAAAAATCAAAAGGTTTACCTCTGCTCTGGAGTACTCAACTTATTGCGTTATGCTATGGCGAATAAATCTCTGAGCAATATTGTGCTGAAGTGACCAATTAAGCCATTTAGTTCCATTATTCCAGTTTTGCTTCAATACCCTTTGGATGTTTGGATTAGCATTTTCAAGGTGCACTGAAAAAAAATTGTAAACAAAAAGTAAATTTATTAAATCAGATGTCAGTACAGAGGTTCCGCGTTACCCATATATTCAACATTATAAAAAATATTTTGAACTTATAGCGAAATTCTATGTATTTTGTCTGCAACTTTTCGTTTGAAATAAAATTGAACACGCGCCTTAAAAATGTTAAATATAAATACTTATACTACAGCATCACTGCTGTTGACACTTGACAGATCAAAACATAAAACGACCCAAAGACTTTTACTCCCACTCTTCAAAAAAAAGGGATTAAAATCTGTCACAACCCATACTCGGTGGGAGTACTCAATCAACGTACCACCAAATCGTTACAGCCTCTTTGAATATTCAATAAATTAGAAAACGATAAAGGAACCTCTTCGAAGACCCCTTTTTTTGTTCTTCGCCCTTAAATTTATTATTGCACTCATAACGCTTTACAAGATACTTAACAATAGCCCTGTTAATAAACTGGGACTGAAGGGTTTTTTATTGGAGTTTTCGAGAAACGGGGTAGTCACAAAGCCATGTCGCCGTATTTGTCTCATTTGACAGGTGATTGAAAGGTTAAGTGATTCTCGGACTTTTTTCGTTACTGACATCAATCGACATTATAAATCGGTTATAGCCAACACAGTGTTTTTTGGGGGTTAGTTGCGGTGTTTGTGTATACCGTTCCCATATACAATTGCCATTGTTGAATTTTTTATAAAAACTCGTTCATTGTGTGTTTCTTCTGGTGCTGTACAAAATTTGATGGAATGTATTTTTTCCCATTTTTTCTCTTTTGTCTGTGTAAACTTAAGGGGATTACAATTGGTAAATACGACTTAGTTGAGGATTTATTAGGATTTGTGAAGTTTTGTTGTTTCTTTGTGTCCCCAATATCGTCGCGAATATCTGAAGGTCGTTGATTTTCTCAGATAAAAAAAAATTGAATCAAGGCGCTTGTACAAAGGATCAGGTAAGGATTATTGGTATCTAGGGAGAGGCTGATGTTTTGCTATTCCAGTTTTTCAATGAAACGAATCTTTAGGGTCATGAAGCTATAAATAAGTGATTAGTTGTTTACTTGAAGCAATTAGGAGAGAAGTGGGAGTTAGAATATTAAATGAAGATTAGTAAGGATCTGAAGCTGCACATCAATTAGTTGCATAGTTTGTGTGATATTATACTGTCACACGTATCTACTTGTTGTATGTTTGTCTGGTTTTATGTCTTCATGAGTAACATTGACCTGCTTGACTAGGACGTGAAGTACTATACTACTTTATTACGTCTAAAGTTTCCGGAGTTAATAATCTCTTACCATCATGAAAAACCAAAATGAATGCTTTAATGATGATACTTAAAGTAAGCCATACTTAAGGGTGGGGTTTTCATTTCTGGAAAATGTAAGAATGGCAAATTTTTTTATGATAGAGTAGGTATGTGTCGATGTGGAACATTTACATATGTACATACTAAATGTAAACAACAAATTCTTTGTGATAAGAACACTTATAAATTTGATATTTATTTATGATACATTCAGTCAAAATATGAACAAGGCTAAGGCAATAAAAACAACACAAGACAGTTAATCATTAAAATGTATTATGTCTCCTATAAAATGGGCTCCAGGGTCCAATCGAATCTTCCATACATTTAATTGAGTGAAAACGGGTCCCACGAACTGGTAGTCAGTTTCGAAAGCAGAAACAAGTCGCAGGATGCCATATTTGGAGAATGCGGTGCTTGCTCGATCATATTGGTAGCATGTTTGGTTAAAAAATTGCTTACAAGGACGAGTTTGTGAAAAGAAAACTTTGGAACAAACTGTGGTGCGACGCGTTTCTTGCATCAAACATCACCTGAAATATGACGAACTGATTCGCAAGATATGGATAGATCTTGTGAAAGATCTCTCAAATAATAGTGCCGCGCACCATTTTATTCACTAAGCTGATGTTTTCTTCAGTAACTTCCGTTGCAGGCCGTCTCGTATGAGGCAAGTTTCAACTACTTCAAGGCCCTCTATTTCCCTTATCTATTTCTATCCGAATGCGTACCGAAATATACATGTACATACATGTGTTTCACCCGGATCGAAAGGGTTAAATAAATTAAATGCTTTTGTTCTCGATATTAAAGAGTCCCTGTAGGCTTTTTCTAACTTTTCAACGCATCCGAACAAGAAATTTCACTCCAAATCAGAGTTAAAATATATAGCACCTATGTATGTCAGTGTTGAAACTAAAATTAGATTCCAAACTTACCCGTCCCACGTGTTGGGTTTTATTAGGCGCACAGGTCCTTTCTAACTAAAGTCCATGCGCTATTTCTTAATAAAGTTAAGGTTAGTCTTGGATTAGAAAATAAATAAATATTTGGAGCGACAGGTCAATAGGACCTAGGGTTATTTGAAGAAGTTTTTCAACGACAGTTGTATTCGGATGTTTGTCAGACGATCACGAGAGGTGGAGCCGTATAGGAAATTTTTAGGTGTTGTCTAGGAATTGAACCTGGAACCCCTTGCACAGTAGCCCAATGTACTTACTAATTCAGCCACGACAATCACACATCTTAAATTTAAAAAAATTCCATATTAGCAATATATTATCGTACTGAGAACACCTAACAGTTGCTGTACTTGTCATTGTATGATAATACGTCCGCCTATTTTGCAAAAATAAAAAGGAAAAAACAGAACAACAACAAATATGTATTCGCTTTTACATAAATCTTTTTCAAAATCCTAAGTGGTTCTAAATTTTCTTTTATATCATAGGATCCGGAAGTACTTTAAAGGGTTATATCCTCACTGTAATATCTTCCATTATCGTGAAAATAAAATCCAATAAAACTTCCACTGCATTGATTGCTATTAGCAGTTATTGCTTAATTACTTAAGAACCGAAGTGAGCGTAATTAATCGTTGATTATTGCTTATAAGGATTTCAAAGTACTAAACCTTTTCTTAACGGACTCATAATTGGCATCATGCCCTTTGTTTCTCTGTTCGCATTATTCTCGTCATCCCCATCTTGAAGTAAGTTCATGAATCTTAAAAGGATATTCCGAAGTCCTTCTTGAAATGTCCTTTTCTTACAATTCAACAAATCGAGTCCCTTTCTTTAGGTAATTACCAAAGAAATCAATTAAATATTATTTCGGATCGATAATTTATTCTCTCGGGACTCCATCCAACGGTGTAAATGGCCAATTTTAAGGTCTACCTTAAGATTCCACGGTGAAAAAAAATTAATGATTTGGTTTTCTATTGCTTCATAAGCATGATACGGATATTGTCTTCAACGTATTTGAGTTTAGAAAAATCACTTCGCACGAGTAGGGATTCTCAAGGATAATGCAAAGAAAATGAATTCAAGGAAGAAAGGAAAAGGAAACACCCCAAGAGGCACATTCTAATTTTATTCCAATTTTCAATGGTAAGAGGCGGAAATACTTTGACTTTATATCGGGATGTTGAAGAAATACGGCCTTTACTTTATTGAGACAGCAGAAGTTAATAATGAAGAATTTTAAATTGACCGGCGACAGTAAGGGGGAGAGTCGGTACATAAATTAAATATTTCAATAAGTTTTCAAAGAAAGTAATTTCACACTGCTGGGAGGGAAACTCGAGTTGAGAGATAGGGTATTACTAAGGTCTTTGGAAAGTATTCAGTTAATTAAAAAAAAAAATGAGTTAGACCCGTTAAACAAAAAATTGTTTTGATGGAAGGATAAACGAGAAAATAAGGTCTTTTAGCAAATTGGTTATTAAAATTCGACTTTTGGGCTATTATTAACCATTTTTTTGCACTTATTAAATCAAAATGTAATTGATGCACATATACATAGGAAATAATATCAAAAATCAGTTACAAATGCAAATAGCTACTTACTCAAAAGAAGGATCGAAAAACTGGAATATTCTACACCATAATCCTCCACATATCCGCATTTTTATTCTTATTCTCAATAAACTCAAAATCAATATACTGGACTAAACCAAATCTAGGTCATCCCATATGCTACCAAATAACATCTTCCCCAGATGTGATTTGAAATTCGAATAATCCCTAATTACAGTTCTATATCACTCGCTAAATCGACCGCCAAGCTGGATGCCATTAAATCGATTTTATAAATACTACCCGCATAAGTACACTGTAGCATTATTATTGTCCTGCTGGCTCCATTTGTACCCATCCCAAGTATCTACGATAGTCTTTATCCTACCATAAACAAAGAACCGAACCCCCATATTGCAAATATTGTCGAACTTTTATGAGATCTCGTAATCGTTTAATAGATAAACTCCTAAGCCTACAAATTGCTCAAAGTTTAGCCAATAGTGAAGAACTCGCGATGTTCCTTCGAAAATACTGCAACATCTGTGCCAATATAGAGACGTTCTAACGCTAAATTAGTGCCCGCATATTTTCCCCTTCTGCGTCTCGAAATAGGGTATTTTCAAATTTAATAGGGAATTCCAAAGGTGGTCAAATTATGGTAACTGCCCGGCGAATACAAATGACTTCGAATAAAGAATTTAAGACGGGCACCTTAATATGGTAGAAAAGCCAATAATACCTATATGATTGGAGTGAGAACACTCAGTCATCTTGACCAGAATGTTCCATTAACCAGCCAAGAAATTAATGGATATCTTGATTTGATTTGTGCGTCTGCTACGTGTAGCTTCCCTGGTGACGATGTTAGCCCAGAAAGATTTCAATACAAAATTGGTTTTGTGAAGGTGTAACATACAATAAATATAATATTTGACTGAGATGAATTGTTGTCTTTTGATATTCGAACCCAACCTTATCCAATTTGGTTAGGTGTTAATTATGAGAGTGCATAAAATAAGTTACCTGAGTGTATGGGTTTTTGATTTATTTAACCTTTCTTAGAAATATTGTAAAAAAGAAACAAGAAGGCTTTTTGCCATCGTTCGAAAAGTAGTTTGGAGCATCGCATCTCGTCGGTCAACACCTTAAATAAATTTGTAGGTACCGATCCTACATAGATGAGTATAACTGTCATAAAAAAGGTTCTCGAATAAAAAATTGGTTGTGAGAAGCTAGATACTTAGTACCGTGGGCCTGTCTTGCGAAATAATAAAATAATTAACTATCGATAGTAAAAAATGCTCAATCATTCCTTTTTTCGTCTTTCTGTATGTCATCACCCCTTGGGCGGTAAATTTTGAGTTAGGAGGATAAAATTTTATATTTTTGAGAAGAAAAAGCAGTCCAAGTGTAAACATTTCATTAATTCATCTGTTGACACACTCACTATTTTTCATAATTCAAATATTATACTTAAAATTGAAAAATCCGCTCTAATTCACTCATACATTGTTTATATGTATTGCCCACTTTTTCATCAAAAATCATTTTCATGATATTTTGCTTATGACATTCTTAAAAATTCGAAGTTTACCGTAGTTTCGTAAAAAAGATGCAGTATGCCACGTCTGCTTCTGTAGCCTTGATACAATGGATAGGGTATTTTACCAACCATTTTAGACGGTTTGTAACTTTTATATATGTTTTCATTAGAAGTTCAATAAAAAATGGCCCAAGTTCTCAAAAAATTTGCTTAGAACTAACTTTTTGCTATTTTTACTTTATTTGCCAAAAGGGGTTACTGATTGTGTATAGAGTTGAAGTAGTGCAAGTAGTAAAACCATGTATACTGTTCTATAGAATTAGGTCTACACGACAGACAAAATGATGTTTAAACTATGGAACAAGAGACCAAAAATAAGAGATTATATAGACTATGTAATCTATGAAGACGAAGCAAAGGAAGTCCTAAGAAAAATTACCATTTTAAACCAAAATGAGAATATATTTATTCTTTAAAACATTTATATTTCCAAAGACAAGAACATGCTAAAGGGCACTTTGAAAACATGCCAAGATACAAACGTAAGTACGTACATACATACATACATATGTATCTAAAAGTTGAACTCTATAAGGATTCTCGTATTTTACTTAAAGTAATAGTTACCTGCACGAGTCTTGTTTGGTTATGCTTTCGTAGTTCTGTTTTTCACTTTTCAACTCAGAAAAGTTGTTTATTTTTCTTATGTTGATTCCAAAGTTATTGCACTTCTAGGTAGTTTTGCTATTTTCGTCCACATAAAATAAATGTACCTGGGATAGATTTGAAAGTTCTGAAGTTTAAACGGACTCATTTCAGGAAATACAATAGTTTAAAACTTTCCCAGTATTCTGGCTGCTAAGAGAATGCTTGTTTATAGCATGCATAAATCCTCCTCTAGTAATTTGCAAGGTTTCCAATATATTTTGTGCCGAGAAATTTTTAGGGAAATCTAAAATCAAATCTAATTTTATAAAGTAGTTTATAACTGAACAACAACGTAAATACTTAGTTAACTTCAAATATTTTATTATTTATCTTTCGAAGTAAAAAGTTGAAGGAAAGCGTAAAACCGAATTGAAATTAGGTTAAGTGGAAAAGGGTATTCCAAGAATCTTGATTTATATATTTTCATTTTCATTTTATATATGGAAAATGAAGGATTCAAAATTCAGATTTAATTTTACGAAAAAGAAGCACAGAAACCGAAATTGAGGTTATTCTACATACATACATAAGTAGTCTCTTTAAACGTTAACCGTCAGCATCGGCACAGCAAAATTTACCTTGTTCCACGTGCCATATTATATTTTATGAAATCATCTATATCACATTCTTCTTGCCACGTTTGGCTTGTGCAAAATAAATCGAATTGTTCAAATAAGAATATTATTTTATTTGCCATGATTCAATAAAACCACAGAGACAACCATTTACACGCATTTCGAAAGCCATTTATCCGTTTCACGAAGTAAACCAATAAACTTCAGAATCTCATCAGTTTATCCTTGACGACGGTCAGTGATGAAATCAACAAATTGTCTTCTATTATCCGGACAATAATATCATTGATTTTTTTTCTTGTTATGCCATCTAAAACGTTTTGTTCAGCTAAGAAGAGGCGACTTCAGCAAGCATGTTAAGGACGAAAAAAAAAGAAAACCACAGAAAATTCATTCTAAGGAAGGCTCAATTTTCCAGAATCTCCAATACCTTTCCACTATTAGACAAAGCAAAATCCATACCACACTCTTTGCCAGACCGGAAAATTAAATTAAAAATTATCCTGAATAAAGTTTGTTCTTCTTACCGCACCGATTGCCTTATGGGCGTTGTTGGGCCAAAGTTTTCAGTTTACTTTGAGAGAAATTGCTTCAACTTTAAGGTTTGATTTTTTCTTTTCTAGAACTGGTACCCAACAAAAGGGACTGGCAATTTACATGTTTTAATTAACTATTGCCACAGAGTTTGCGATTCGGTCGAAATAAATAAATTCGAAGAACAAACACGAAAATATTAGTCCTGCTGGTTCTTGTCGGGGGTGTTGATAAAGGAACAGATTATAATCGCAAATGTATGATAAAGTGCGGCCTACGGGTATTTATGTTTTTAGAGAAAGGTTTCAGGGTCAAGGATTATTTGCGAAATAATTAGTTCAATTTATTGTATCCTGAGCGTGTGTTATGGTTTTGCTCTTAAAACTGTGGTAATTAAATATAATGATATCCCAAGCGTAAACTTGCTATGAATTTATTGAAATAAAGAAATTTGTTCATCTTTATTGATGACTAAGTGTTCTCCTTTACTGTGGCACTACTAATGCTTTGAGCTGAGGAAATTGACAGTAACACTGTAGCAGTAACAACCTTGAGAAATATTGAAAACTTATTTCTAAAATGCTGTGTTGTCTAAGCAGTGGGATACTGTTACTGTTGTACGTAAGCTCATACTGTTGTACGTAAGCTCATGAAGAAAGTTTGTGAGATGGTCATGCTAATTGATATCACAAATTATCCTCGTTTTCGTCCTGTGTGAGAATCCATTGCATTCTCAGCGCGTGATTCATTGTTGTGGGTTGTGGAGTGGCACATTTTATGGTCAATTTGTTTCGATACTGTTGCGTTACATTCAACAGAGAACACTACATCGGCATGATGACCGATTTCGTGTTCAATAATCGAGTAATCAGCCTATTAGTTGATGTTGATTAGCCTCCGTTAAGCAGCGATTTCACGCCGTTGGACTTTTTTATGGGATGTCGGTAAAGATCGGTGTTATATGATATAACGATTCATTAAGCAATTTATCGATCTAGCTATTCAAGTAATAAAACCACCTGTTGAGGCTACTGACTGCTTTTGAAAACAAATGAAGTGTTTAATGCGCATACATTGTACCCACATCCTATTTCCAACCGTATACCTTTAAAGCCGCCAGTGACCATAAACGAATTCTATGGTAAGATACAAAGAAACTAAAGAAAGTATCCGACATCTATGCATCGTATTCAATTGAAAAAATGTGTCAGTTCTTTGACTGACAATTGTATTGAATCAGGATTTTGACATAATACATGAATGCTGAATGAAATTAAGATGAGGCTTCCTTTCACTATTTTAGTAATTGGTATCCTACATTCATATATAAAATTCTGCTGTACAGAATGTACAAATGTGATAATACCGATAGCTTTCTCTTTCATATTCCGTTTCTATGAAAATTGTTTCAATTGGAACTGTTTGCTGCGCATTTTGATATCCAAAACCCAATTAATGTGTAATCAAATCTCCGAAGGATATAAACTTTTCCCCAACATAATATGAAACTTTATTAAAATATTCTTAGAAATATCCATAACTTATTTCATCCATTCTTTTAGGAGGTTCAAAATGCCCTTCGGAAATTGTAAATATTTCAACGTAATGGAGCATTTATTTCTCCAGACGCAAAAGTTTAATTTAAGAAAGTACCTCAAAGGAATGGAGAATATTCAAACAATTAAAAATAAAATTTTCCCATCATTCAGTGTTCAATAAACCTTGGTTAGGCCATGAGGTTTGAAACATTCACTTGCTTGTTTTGAATGACTATGTCGATGACGGATTATCCACTACAATTTAGATTAAAGGACTTTGATTTATTTCAAAACAAAATAACACCTGACAGAAATTTATTTGAAACTTAAGTCGATTAACTATATTCTATAGTATGGCATTTAGGTGTTCCTTTGTCAAGCCGGTGTAAGGACCTAGAAAGGATACCCAGATATCAGATAATTGAGCAATTTTTCATGAGCATCCCATCGATTTATTTTAAATTAGAATTTAGATTTGTTTCGATTTGATTATCTGATTTAATTTGATGGGAATAGAAACTGGTTTATTCAGAGATTTTGTGGTATTGTTTGCTTTGTTTGTCATAGGCAAAGAGATCGGTCTTGTTGAAATTTAGAGGGTCTTTAAACACAGGTAGCTGTGTTGTATTTGATGATTAACTAATCCGTAGAATCATTTAGTACGATTTTGCGGACCTATTTGTATGCTACTATCCATTGAAATTGAATCGGTAAAGTTCACCTTATATGGTGATTTTGAGAAAAATTGAGGAAGAATCAGCAAAAATAGCTTTCCGGTAACACGATAAACAGGAAGGACACTCACCACCAATTCTACGAACAAAGCAATACAACTTTGACATACATTTTTTAAACTGTAAACATATATTTCAGATCATCATGGCTTCAGTGTGCAGGCAATTTGTCGCACCGTGGAAAACTTTGAGCATGTGTACACTCTTTTGGACCTTAAGGCATCAACCAGACAGAGATTGGTGAGAAGAAAACATAGCCGAAGTATCGAAAAAGACCAAGAAATGTCAAATCGAAGACGATCAGCTGAATTGGTCATCGCCAGAGTGCCAACCCGGCTTCTTTTGCGGTTGTATTTGGGCCTATATCCGTATAAGATTGTGCTGATGCAAGAATTGAAGCCGGACGACCACAGACAACGCCGTGAGTTCGCTAGTTTAATTCTGGAAATGTTGGCCGGAGATCCGGATTTTGACCAAAAAATCAGCTTCTCAGACAAAGCCCTTTTTTTTTGTTACCGAGTCCTTCCGAAGTTGTTTAATTCTGGAAGTTATAGTCGAAGTTCGTTAAAACTTTTTACGGATTAACAAGGACTAATTATCTTTTTAAAGATAAAATGTTGATTTAGTTGAAAAGGATCTATTGTCCACATTTCGGTTTTATATTAGACATTCGTGTTTATCTTAAGGGAGTGTCATTCAATTTCGATTAAAGTAAATTTCTGCATACCAATGTAACAAGTTTTCATCGCCAAGACACCTAAGACATTAACTTTAATCCTCGCCCTATCTTCTTCATTAAAGACTCTGAACTTCTCACCGGTTTCATAATTCTCAAGTACGAATACATCCACTGAGACCATACTTCGGTGATTATAATTCCATATTAACCCAAGAATATTAGGTTTCCCTTTTTTTTTAACAGAGCGTCATAAATGATGGATGATTTCTATTTTTCAATTCTTGTTTTCCTTTTTCATTTTAATAGAACGTCTGGAAAATAAGCCACTGTGATCCAAACCAATGCACCTGGAAATTTGAGGAGGATTTATTTTGATTAAATTTATGGCGGGACCATAATGATCCTCTTTGCGCAAAGGTATGCGATTTTGAGTGATGGATTTATTACCTTAATTTATGTAGGCATACGAAAAATGGAAAAAAAATTTTTACTAATAAATTCAAAGTTATTCATAGAATTACCTTATATGCTTGAGGAGATACCTCTAGCTCTTTTGAAATCGCCTTTGAAAACCTTATGTAAACAAATAATATATTCATAAATAACTTAGCTGACATCTGGAGTTATTTCAAAACCAATATCGAAAAATCCGGTCAATATAATCAAATTTCTTAACTGTCGAACTATGCGTGTGAGAACTAAAACAAATTTAAGTTTTTTAAGTTACCATGAGTTCTCTGTATTCTTTTACTTTTTTACACAAGAAAATCACCTTAAATTCAGTGAATGTTGCTGTTGCCTTAAATAGCCAATTTTTTATAGTAATTTATGTATATAGAGTCTCTAAATTCTATGTTTGTAAGTACATGTTTCTGACTATCAATTGTGCAGTTTCAATGTTTTTGGCTACAATTTTACAGACAACAAAAGAACCATCTGGCAACTTCTTTTTTTCACTATACTCTCTGAATCAATTATTGTTATAGTAAAAATATAATGCCTTTAACTATTTCATATATCCCAAGGACTTAAATTTCAGACTTAGATTAAGTTTTAGTAAATTTTTATAGCGAAGATTCTTCTCGATATCTACGACTAGTTTTGACATACAAGTCATTGATCTAGCATAGTTTCCGCTTTCAAAAGTAAGTTCACTTAAAAATCTATTCATCCTAGCCAAAGACAGATTTGGAAGGTTACGCAAGGCCAGAGTGAGACTTTACTTATTATCTAAGTAATTCAGTTGATTTGTAGGCCATTACATAATATTTTCGATATAAGTATAATACACGAATAGTCATCCCCTCCAAAAACATATGAGTGGAATGTACCTAAAATAAAAAATTTCTCAACACCAACCTCCAAAAATACGAAAGAGTAAAAAATTTGCCAACTGTACCACGTGTTCCTTCTCAGTATTAAGAAGATAAAGAAACTGATTCAATGCCTTCAACCGTCTTTATATTATCGCCATCATGTTTACGTAATCTTATTAATTCCAAGTTCCATAACCTAAGTAATGAATTAAATTTCACAGTAATTAAAATATCCTTTAGAACTGAGATTAATAATAATCTATAAAAGAGAACGAATCTTACTTTAAAGTTGAAGGAACGGATTAAAATCATTTAATAATCGCATTAGCACTCGATAGATGAGTTCATAAAAATTCTATATTCAAATAACTCAAATTTTCTCCTGAATAATGATTAGCATAATTTTCCTAGAACGCAAAAATAAGACCAAATGAAAGTACAAACAAAGAAGATTTTTTTTTCTTGTTTTTGGTGTTTTAGGAACGCCTTTAGAAGCTTTTTTTTATCGAAACTAGAACTACCCATCTTTACGAAAGGTACCTACATACCTTTTTTTTTCAAGGACTTCAAGGACAAAGGTAGTTTTTCAAATAAACCTGATGTTAAAAATTCGTTTGAGAAAATTCAATTCAGAATCACAATGTGACATATGTGTGTACATATCACACCACGAACCGCGAGATATCCTTCCTCATGGTATCCGTGCCAAACAACAGAAAACCTTTAAGGATACATAAATACATACAAATATCTGAATGAAAGCACAAGTATGTATTTAGGTATATCCTGTGCATTTTCATAGACGATGACAGAATTTCTCTATCCTCTTGGTTCGATAAAGTAATCAGCTTTTGGTACACGTTTTCCGAAATAAGACTTTATGTACATAGAACAATTCAGGACGATGTTAAAAGTACTCGATTTCTTGGGAATTACTATTGAAGCAGACGTGAACCCTTTGATATGCAGGCGTGCTTTTGTATGTCTGGTCCTTTTCTTTTCCGTTTAACTGGTTTTACGAGTATACGTCTCATGTTTGATATGAGTAATGAAAATCAGTCTTTTTCTTTTGTTTTTATTCGAACAATGTATTTAATTCCTTTTGTAAAGGAAAGAAGGATATTTATTTATTGTGAATTGGGACACATTTGTATTATATTGGGCAAAGAACTGTAAGCGTGAACAATTGCGATGGAACCATTATCGGATTGGGATTATTGTTTTTTTAATAATATAAAAATTCAATTTTCCAGAGAATATTTTTATTGACTTGTTTGATTTTGAAAGTGTTCCATAAATTTGCTCAGGAGTCCAGAGAACAGATAAATATTTGAAATTGGAATTAATCTTAATTTAAATAAGTTTAGATACGATAAGATAAGATAAGATGGAGCTGTTTAGATACAGCGGAAAAGAAATTTTAAGGAAAATAAATCAATGTCTAGAAAAAAGTTAGTTGTGAAGTACATACATATGTACATATATGTTTCAGATTGTACCTGTTACTTCTTTACATACATGCAGGTGCTTATTGTTCTCCTCGTATAGCAAAAATCTTACTGAAAATTTAAGTTTAGGGATTGTTTTATGTCTTTAAAAAGAGCTAAATAAAATGTTGCCTCTCTGAACTTAAAAACTTACAAAACTAGCTTTTACCCACTTTCACGTGCAAGTAACTTTCGAAGTACTATCTTATTTTATAACTTTGGATCAAAATACACCCATAGCTGTGCGAAAAGTTGTACATAGAATTTTTTAAGATAACACCAAGTATAAAGGAGATTGGACCTACTTATAAGAATTGTTTACTATAACTCAATAATATTTTGCACGAATTTGTACACCATTTTTTGTGGTTATACAGTTATTTACAATGTTTTAAAGGAAACAAAATATATTATAAGTCTTACAAACGTTTGAAAAACATAAAGAGTATTTTGTTCTAAGGATACATTGAATAAATAATAAGTAATATCTTTCGGAAGTGTAGTAAAACTTTGTGGCTTTGATTATGTTATATTAAAACTTTGCAAGAACAAGTACGTTATTGCGACAATCATTTTGATCTCATTCATGTTCCTCTTTCGGTAAAGGTATATCCATTCTATATTGACTGTGTATATTTTATTTCAGAATGTCCACTGATTTATTGTAACTGCAAGCTTCCAAAATCCACAGATAATATTAATGGATTGAGGTAAATAAAACAGACAACTTTAAAACGACTTTGATAAACATTTTTTGTTCATGTTTATGTGCATATTTTTGTTTAAAATACATGCTTATCAATTATTTTCATAAAAAGTGCAATTCTCATTATAGCTACACATAATTTTGTCAGTGATAACGCGAGATATAGACCTACCGTACTACATATGCATAACAAATCAGTAATGTTCGATCCAATTGAATACATTTGATTTTCATTGTCCCCCCACTTTCGCAAAAAATTATGAGCACTTAGTCAACCTCAGGCAAGAAATAACCACTGACATTTTAAATTACCTATTTGTTTCGAAAATAAATTCAATTTGATAGACGCCGCCTCAGGGCACTAAATTACCATAATTATTTAGACGTGAAGTCATATCAATCTCAGTTGGACTCCAATTCTGAATGTAAAATGATGGCACTGAATTATAGCGGTTAGCATAATGGGAGTAAGAGAATAACTCATAACTCCCATGTGAGTGCGTTGAAGATGCTTTCAAAATTATTCAAATTATCTTCTATATTCTCGGGAGGGACTCACGTCTCCGCAAGAGAAAATGATATTAATTTCAATTTGTGCAGTTATGGGGATAATAGGTTATAATTAACGTGAAATGTCGGAAGGCAACTCATATATAAGGACAATTGTATAATTGCACAGAACTCGGCTGCAGTTAAGGCAACGAATGTTAATTAAATCAATTCACTGCAGTATATTTGCCAATTAGCCTATGAAGTGGAAAGAAAGAGTTCTTCGAGGTATAAAAAACCCTTATTGAATTGCAAAGTTTCATCGCGTTGAATATTTTGTACGTACATACATATGTATAAGTATATATGGGATGAATCGTGACAGCATTCAAAACTATAATTAAATTATATTAAAACGATACTGTAAAGGTTCAATCCATCTGGAAACGATGATACATCATAATCCATTCTTCTTATTTTGTATCAGCCCTCGGTGGGTGTTGGATACTACATTTTTTTTTATTGAACCGTTATGTTGTATGCAATATATCAACAAAATCGTTTTTGTAAAAATTATTGCAAGTAAACAAGGGAAGTTTGTATAAGTTGAAGCGTTTCAAAAATGTACACTCATACAGAAGAAGCCTAGATATGAAATTTTATTTAACACCCAAAAACTGGAAACACTTTTTGATACTGATCACGAATATATGTATGTATGTATACCCTTTACAGGGTCTATCTTAATTATTAGTTTGTGTTACAAACTATGTATCAAACTTAATATACCCTTAGGATAGAAATTTTTAGCACCTCACCATATTTACATTCATATCTTAATTGTATAGAAAACATACTCTGAGTTACTCAAACGTTCATAAAACGATGTAAACGAGTTTCGCTTTTAATATGATTACACATTTTCAAAGGAATTATTCCACAATTGCATCAGGAACTACAAGTACGCACTGGCTCGAATAGATTTTGTCACAAATTTCAAAAAACATTAAATGTAAAGAACATCGCTTTGCGGATGAAAACTGAATAGGAAGTGTAATAAAAACAAAATCTATTCCCCTTTACTCATGTGTATCCTTTGGAAAAAATCTCTAAACGCTACATTTGCCATCATCATCACAACATTTTCGTAATCATAGTAATGCGGAATTAAGTATCCTTGAATTGAGCACTCATATGTAACCTAGTTTTAACTCAATGTAGAGGCTTAATATCTGCAGCTGGTGTACTCACAATCTTAAAAGCTGAAAGTAACTCCCTAATTATCTGGTGTGTTTGCACTTTCAGTTTAACTGTATGCACAACATTTCTTTCAATCAAAGGACACCTAACGCAAATAGATTCGTTAACGAAAACTAAACCCTTTGCCTTTCTTTTTTATTTGTTTTTAATACAAGTATGTAAGTTCAATAACCATCTTCACCCGAAGGTAGTCGAAATCAGGTGGTAACTCAATGAGGGACTTAACAACACGAAATGTAATTAAATGTTGGGCCTGTAATTTATGCATGTATGTATTAAGGTCGAGAGTTTATATTTACATAGATTTCATTACTGAAAGTCAGAGTTTGGGTTGCACCTAAAAATAACATTCTCTCTGTGAAATGATTTTGAGTAAGTATATGCATTACTGCACTTCCTAAAGTAAAACACAACAAAGTGCAAACGAATATATGTATATTTTGTAACATTCATGTACATAAAGTAGTTTAGAACGAAAGGTATTGCAACAAAATGTCATAAATTCTTTAATGACATTTTAAACCCATTTCGTTATGCAATCAGTAGTAAACTAAAATCTCATAACTCTGTTCTGGCTAGGTAGTCCTTTAAACCACATTTCAAACAGTTAATCATAAAATTTCCCACCGATCAGTTTTATAGCCCACCAAAGCGCCCTTGATGTCAGAAGCAATAAAAGATACCACTATAGTGCAATACGGATAGTTATACCCATAACATAACCGCGCTGTCATAATAATTTTCAAAGTGAACTTGGTGGTCGTTTTGAAATATTTGTGGGGTGTACAATCATTTGGTTATGTGGTTGAACGAGACCTTCATCTACACTTATGTCCTCATAAAAACCGCTTGAAAAACTATAGCTCCTAGTTGATGTGACATTTTAGATTTATAGTCACGTTTGATTTTATCCCACATATAGTCGTAAAACCAATGATCCATGAACGTTTTAGGAATGGCATATAAAGAAAGGAATTCATCCGATTTCAAAGGAATGGAAAAACTTCAAGAAAATTCTTCAAAAGGATTCACTTGTCACCGGTAAGATATTTTGTATGGTATTTTTGGTATAAAAAGTTTGTGGTCAAAAATGCGGAAGAAAACTTTTAATATGGTTGGAAGTTTAGGGATTACTAGTATTTTCCTTTTATTTTCGTTGTTTTACGCTTCATAGTGTGTAATATGTGTTAAGTGCCGAAAGGGATATTCTACTTGAAACTGAAAATAGTTAAGTAATCTGTTTGAAGTTCATATTACAAAAGACTGAAAGATTTTTGAGATTAAAGCACATCTCGAACAGACATAATTTAACAAGAAATATTGCATAATATAGTACAGAACTATGTTGTGTTTTTAGTATAATCTCAACCTCGGACAAACAATGACTGATGTTTTCCAGAGGGTTAAGTGGAACACGCTAATTTTGTTTATTATTATTATACTATTGTCGTTTCTTGAGCAGATGAAATTGTCCTGTGACTTCAGGAATGTTACGACGGTCTTCAGATTAAATATTTTATCAGTCAGAATTTTAATTGATAAATACTTTGGAATTCAATTCAACACTGAAGGACTATTCTAAAATACAACGGAGTAAACTATGTAGAATGAAAGTCTATGAAACCTAGGATCTACTAGAACGATTTTCCTCTTTAATTTGGATAGGATGGAATATCGAACTATCAAAGACACCGTGCATGTAGGAACGAAATTAACATGCAGTGTGTTGAAAATACAGGAACAAGACACTATTACAGTCAATTACACTAAACTTGGTCCACTCTGTTGCAGTCTTTTCTACTCACAAATAGCATAAGCTATAGGTTAATTAGCAAAATCTAGTAGTATATTTGGTCTGAAGTTAGTGGAGCCTTCCATCAGGCTAAGATCCTAGGGACATTTTTTTTTTGTTTGATTTCGTCTTCAATGAAAAGGCAGTAAAATGGGATGGACTCTCGCTAGAAAGCAAGTTTTTTTTTTGCTAACCCTAACTCATGCTTTATTTTGAACCCGTTCGGCAAAATTCGATTCCATCAGGGATCCCTAATCATGAAAATTTAAGTTCACTTTGACCCAAAATTCAATGTAAAATCTCATTCTTCCAAATATGGCACAGAGACCCACCATAGATCTGTTAACACACTTCAATTCACCCTTAACTTAAAACATACGGATATCATGAACCACTCAGGATTGTATTCTTCATCCCAGACGATATCAAATTAAAGCTACTGCAAAACATACGAAGACATTTTCATCCGTTTCCGGACTTTTCTGTTTGAGGAACATACATATATACACATGCATACAACGACAACTGATGTGATTTTGTATGCAACCGACGTATCATGATTAATAATTCAGGTTAACGTACCAGCCTAACTTGTCTGGACCCAGATTTGTGTGCCATTATCTAGTTAAACAACACAGTGACAGGAAACCGTCTCTCAGGTTGTCTTTCTTTGAAAAATACACATTAATCACACAAGAGTCTTGACAGTTTTTGGAATACTAAAACACTCTTAATCGAGTCGCGGATGGCTTTTTTTCCCCATGTTTACTAAATTTTTCATCCCATAGGTGCTTTGACCCTATGTTGTCGACTATTGAATTTGCTTACTGTACTTTAAAAACACCCACCTTCTTGGAAGGGTGCATTTTAAACGTGCTTTTGATCCAATTATCATGGTAGGTCATGGCAATACCATCTCATTTTAGTGTTAAATTAATGTCTTTTTTGTGGCGTACTCGTGAAGGCGTATGCGTAACCTTTTTCAAGTCTCGCCGCCGTCGCCACAGTAAATGCCTCAAAATAGACACGCGTGACTTGAATGCAAATGGGATTTCGTATTTTTTGGTTTCATTGCCTTTGACAGTGATATTGAGACAGACAGAATTGTCAGTGATAAGATTAGGGCTACATGGGGGGTAAGAGTTGGATGAAGATTTGGGACCGGGTACCGAATTAATTTATGCATTTATGGGTGACATTTCGTTCAATTAAAATCCAATTTTGACAATATTGACAGTATCGAGGAATAAATTTCAGAAGTCCCTTGGTGGTAGATATGGGACAATGGGCCATTTATCATCGGGGAATAAAGCCATACATTATTTAGAGACGTTTGTGATATTAAAAATCATGATGAAATGTTTTGGGAACTGAAAGAGAAGATATAATATCGCTTTGATCAAGGAAATGTAAGCATACCCTAGGGAAATAAAGCAGGCGAAAAGATGATATAGTGGTATTATTCTTCAACGTAATTTATTTCATTAGATATCAGACTCCCCGTGCGATTTATTCATGCTAACGTTCATGCAGAAATATTTTACTGTCGGTCATTTAAAACTTCGTTCTTCCTGAAATTTTTTAAAGAAATATTTTTAAAAAATTATTGGCAAAGTTAGAACCATTTCTTAAAAGTTTGAGTCATTACTTTAGGCCTGCGCTTTTAAGTTGAGTTTGGTGCCGATTTCAGTAAAAACAAAGTCATTGTTTAGGGTCAACCGTATATTAAATAAAATTCGCCGAAAAATGCTTTAAACTGTTCCTATGTTCCTTACTCTAACATGATTTTTGGAATTTTATTTCAAAACACGTTTTACTACCACCCATGAAATACTCGGTAAACATTTTAATGACCGCTATCTCACTTACTTAAGTTATTTCCTTTCAAACTTCTTTGGTATGTTGCTCTGAATTTATATCTCGATTCAATTTTAACTGCACTCTATTGCACGAAGTTTGAAATCGTAAAATAGTTTTCCATTAAAAAAAACTTTCTAGCAAACGTTGGTTTTCTATCTGCCAGTGCATTCACTCAAACGTTAAGATATCGGAACCAAAAGCAACCAACTGTTGGCGTTGTATCAGACACCAAAAGGGAGGTATAACAAGCATCTAGTTCAACGGACTGTGATCTATATAACATCTGAAAATGTATACCAATGACTTGTTACTTTGCTGTTTACTATTTTGTTTGTCGTTTTCTGAACTTAATTATAGATATCGTCCAAGTTTTGAGGTACTAGATACAAAATTATTTCAATATAACGATATACATGGTCGTAGGAAGTTTAGGGATAAGGATTCAGCGAAAATACCACTTAGTCCTGGTTGAGAGGGTTTCCTTTTAAAATTACAAAACTTTGATTGAACAGCTATTATAACAAAAGACAGATTGTTTTGAGTTTGCAGGTTTTGATGAACAAGAAACCCAATAAAGCGCATCGATAATATTGATCTTTAAGTTAGTATTGACTATTATTGTTCTATTTACTTTAATAGATGTAATTAGTTTCTAAGAAATGAAAACTTTAAATGTTATTTAATTTGTTCTACCATAAAAAAATAGTCTAAAGTATTCTTGCAAACTGAATTAAACCATAAATGTAGTATTGGTGTAGTATTCATACACATGACTGCAATGAATCAAGGAAACATGTAGTTTTTGGAGAAAATCCTCAAAGTCATTACCCTTGGATGGATGCACTGAATGAAATTCAAAAATTCGTCTGCGTTACTCTAATCAGTTTAAAACAGAATATCGTTTCTAATTAAACATATTGTATTCAGTCGGAACACTATGCGGTGTATGTGCAATTAATCTGTGTCTGTGCACATGCACGAGCATTGTTGATATGAAGTAGACATTCAACGAAATTATTCTCTTCTGTGCTATATGTTGACATTCTAAAAAGTCTACAGTCTTTGACATGCGAAATTCGACAAACACGATGTTCATTATTATCTCCTCGATGCAAGATACTAAATTATGAGAGAATATGTCTGTTTAAAGTGGAACTCATTAGTAACATAACACGCATCAGGCTGCTGTGGGAGTTTATCCCCTTATTCAAAGATTGAATCTGTATAGAAATAAGTTTGCGATTTGTTCTCGATCTTTTTATTTTTATTGCCAGCTTGTAGTGAGAAAAACCAAAATAAAACATATTTTAAAATGGTGAGTGCTGTGGTGAACTCTGGACTACGGAAATGTGGATCCTGGCTTAATCTCTAGACAATATCTCCCAAGACCGTTTGACAAATATCCGAGAGTTCAACTATCATAAGAAATTAGAAAAATTGGTATTAAGCGCACTGTTTCCCCGACGTTGTTTTTATCTTAATGTAAGCAGGCCCATACAACAACGTGTCTTGTCTTAACGACTTAGATTTGGGGCTGACCGACAAGAATCTTCCAATACAACAATTAGGTAACATATTAAAGTGGACTCAAAATTTGTTGTTTACATGTACACCGCTCTAATATGAATATTGCAGTATTCCGAGTGATACAAATACTCTGGTAATTCATGAATTTCTTCCCAATTCACCTACACAAGGTTTAATGAAGTCTTTAAGCTCAATGTATAATATTTCCTTATTTCTTTCTTGTTTAAAACAAACATGGAAATTATGTTACAATGGCATCTAAGACGAGCTCTATGGGAATATGATAAGAAAATATTTCGGCTTTAGTCGGTAAATATTGAAATAAAAAACGATTCCTTTCTAGATCATAACTCCATTAGTCATACTTCTCAACCAATCGATTTATTGGATGGAAAAATCCTGTACAAGTCATTTCCAGAAAGGGTGATATTAATAGTCTGATATTGTAATTTACCAACGAAAAGTTGACCAAGCTTATAACTACAATTTCGCTATTACTTTTATACTCTTGTATAGCGGTTAAAACTCAACTTTCTGTATTATTATTAAATTGTGCCCTGGTATTCATCAAACCATTACATTGAGATCTTAAGGACCTCGCACAAATTAAAGTGACTTACCTTTACTATTCAATGAACCAATAAAGCTAAAGAAAGCTGATTATTATGTATGTATAGTCTGTTCCTTGCCAATAATTTACTCCTACAAAATCTAGGAACTACGCACAGTCATCAATGGCCACAAAGCTGCACGAACCTTTTCACTTCATTTCGTTAGATCTTCACTATAGGGGGTCTAATTCTCTTTCTTCGCATTTGATTGCATTGACACTCTAAACAAAAGCAAATAATGTGATCACCCAACAAAGAAGGCAGGCATTTGCCTCCAAGTCTTCACGGTCCATTTATTTTATTCTAACGATTGGCCAAATTGTGTGTCCTTTCATCGTCAACACGCTCAACCCTCATTCATGCATCTTTTATCCGGGAAGTAAACTTCAGCCCTAGATCAAAAGCCCTTCTGAATTCTATTCATTTGGAGTGTCACGTTTTCACTCTAAACAATGACGAGCTGTCTACTCTCAGGAATTTTGTAAAGAAGATTGATTTATCATTTCCTATAAGAGTAAGATTTCCTTTTCCTCTGATGAGGACCAAATTTGATAAAAAAAAGGGAGGGCCCATGAACCACCATATAAGACTCCGTCCAGTGAAGATAAATTACAAGCCGCGCGGTAGTCAAGAAAAACGTGATGACATTTCAATGAATTCAGTGGTTATACTCAGATACTTAGGGGCAGACCGTGGACTTGATTGTCTGTTAAGGCGATTTTCAACATAAGCTTTTTTAGAAGCAATATGTATTTCCCGGTCATATAATTGTAATCCCTTGACAATGACGAGTATTTGAAAAGTTTTGAAATGGCTAAAAGTCACGTATTTGATTCAGGAAGCTGGGCGCAATATTGTAGGCCAGGAAGATTAATTAGACGAGCGTGGGGGTTTTTCCTTCTTGAAAATATCATATTACGCAGCCAATTAATTCAATTATCTCTGCATGACTTACGTAAGGAATTCAAATTAAAATAAATTCAATTTAAATTCAAGAACGAAACAAAAGAACAATTAAATAAATGAATGACTTCGAGAGGGATTTGTAAAATTATGCTCGATAAATGGCTTTGCACTTAAAGATATGGTTGATGTACATAAACGTACTCTTACGTCTACTACACGTTTAATACAATATTATTACAATTGAATCCTTAATTACCTACTTGGGAAAACCTAGACTTCGGATGAAGCTAGTCCTAAAACAACCTGTCCAGCTAACCCAGTCCTTACATAATCCAAGTTGTAATGTACCTATAGTAAGTAAAGTGAACACAGTCCACACCTCAGTAACATAAAGAAGGACTTTGATGACTAAGATTTAGACTTAAAAATCTGCTTTCTCCCCCAGTTATACTCTCCTTTGTTTGTCGGACGCTCGCGAAAAAACTTTTAGGTGTTTTGGCTGGGATTCGGCCCTCGAACTTCTTGCTCCGTAATTCAACGCACCACGAACTTCAGACATTCCACTAATATGATAACTATGCTTCCGGATGTTTGTCAGATGTTCGCGACAGGTGAACCATGAAAGAACTTTTGGTCTAGGGATCGAACCTCAAACCTCATCGTCCGATGCACTTATCATTTGAATCATCTCACCCACACAAATAGTTTTTTTTAATAAATGAATTATTTGTGTAAATATCTTTGCTCTAGAGAACTGTCTAGCTTTGATATTTTTATATTTTCTCTTTTTAGATATCAACTGAGGACATTTGTTGTACTGGAGACCGCAAATCTTGCCCTAATTTTATCTATTCTAGGGATGTATGTAACTTATCGTATTGTTTATTATGTAGCTTCGTTACAAACTCAATCATGTGATAATAATATTAACGTGGTAACTTCGTTTATACAGTTATTTGAGTTTTGTTCTTCGTAGTCTGATGAAGCTCCAAATATCGATAAACTCGTTTTGAACAGTCCTTCAACAAAACCAACACTTTAAATCACTTCAAGTAACCTGCCAACTTCAATCCCTACCACATATTTTACTCCTCATACAACACCAATAAATCTCATCCCATACACGTGTGTTAAAGATGACAAATGATTCTCATACCGGAAGACATATCTGCTCTTGCATGAAAACGAAGAAAATTCATATTATTGTCAGCATATGGTAAACACACCCCAATTTGAGGTCTATTAGCCCTCAATAAGTACATTCACGTACATTTTCAGATCTATCCCAGGAGGGAAAAGACCCATGCCAACAAAGGAAAAAAAAAAAATAAACAAAAAGCAATATATACTTATGTGTTCCTTTAGGGGAATAAGTATGTATGTACATTAGAAAACTATACACCGTGAAAAATTGGTAGAACACTCTGCTTAAAGCAGATCCAAAACATGCCTCATCCTTCTTCCCATGGGTGAAGAATCCGTACACACCCATGATTATAATATATTTCTGTTTGCGAAGCATGGCAAAACCAAGCAACTACGGAATCCTCACGTGACATCTGCTAAAGGAGATTTATTATTCGCGTGTACGTAGTCCTTTAAAACACAATTTCCTATCCATAAAATCTGCTTCCAGCTATACATTGTTTGTCGTTGACTATGCGAAAATCGTGCGTTGTGATAAGTATGCGTTATATTCATGTCGCATACATAAAAGAGAAACTCTGCACTCTAGATTGATTTAAGTATTTACCTACTATCAGTGCACTAGAAAACAACTCCATCCCGGTTCTTAAGTATATGTATGAACAACTGCATCTACGAATCTTGGAAGTAAATAGTGCATTTGTATGTGCACTATTCCAGAATACCCAAATTTACCTCTTTTTAGAATGCATTTTGGGGCATAAGTTAAATGAAATATCTTAAGAATAAAGCGATTATCACTTAAAGCAAACAGCGTCTCACACTTCGTATTGAACTCATGTCCCTTACGAGTTAAAGCACCCAAATATTGTAATGGTTTCATAAGTACACATATTGTAGTACGAGGTGCTTCGCAGTTAATTATTTAACGTCCTACATGGAAAAGGAGTATTAATATACTTCCTCCATTGAAATTACTTAATGGTTAATCAGAAACAGATTAATAAATATCAAATTACCAATTAACCCATCCACAATTATAACATCGTCAATTCAACATTTCCTCTTAACATGGTAGTGACACACCAATAACGTTATTTCATTATTCCACATAACCTTGATTACTAAGCCAACCTTTATTTTGATTGTATGTCGTTGATGTTCACGTGTCAATTCATTTGACTTTATAATGATTTTTTTTCCCTAATTTCCTGACATTAGTTATTTTTTCATTGCAGGACTATCTATATTTCTAAACATGTGTCGCTTTTAAGCGACGGTCACTAGGACCAACACATTTGGAAAATTTTAACATATTTCACTCAGTTTACCAGGACTCACCACACATGTACACAATGAATCGTCAAACAAAACGTCAATTTGATTTCCCAAATCTGTTTCAAAGTGACACGTAATGAAGATAACCTGGAAAAAAAACCTGTTAAAATACGCAAAAAGGTTCAGCTTAGTCAAACCCATTTATGTGCGTCCATCCGAAGAAGAGTCAAATTTTTGAATTTCCATACAAACTTTTGCATGCCGCTGTGGGATCAATCCTTTTTCTTCCTAATTTGATTTTATAAACAACACGAAACAGAAACAGGAATGTTTACCCGGTCATAATAAGATAGGGTGGGCGCTTAAAGGACATTTATTGAATTTGGTCATGTGAATAAGGGAAACGACCCTGTCGGTGTTCCAATCTCTTACCTCGTTAGAGGAGAATAAAAGAATATTGGCTAACATGAATATTATTAGATTGGTCTGAATGGGAAAAATGGACAAAATAGAAATGATGGAAGGTCCATTGTGCGTAGTGAATATGTTACATTTGAGTCCTTAGATCCGGTTAACTTCTGTTGGTTGATGTGTACGTGATGGTTAAAGGAATTGTTGTTGACAATTTGTTGAACCTTTGCATAGAATCTATCATTATCGAATATGTAAATGTCATTGGCAGAATAAGTGGCTATTTACATATTTTATTTATTTATTTTGGTTGGGAAAATGTCCTTTAGGCGGTATTGTATGCAGTGATTACAAGTTTTTATTATTTTTTTCTTTCCTAGGACACAGTGACGTCGAAATAAAGTTTAAGTAAAATAATAGGTTCGTTTTTTTAACAAGCTCGTATGGAAACACACAAAAAATAACATCAAGGGTAAGCAATTGGGATGTTTAATGCACCTATACAGCTTACCCAAGTCCAAATAAATTTCGTGGCTACACTATTAGTCCCGAAAGAAACAATGGTACCAGACTTGATAATTTGTATAAAAATGTCAAGACTGACGTGCATTACAGCCAAGTTTCGTTGCTAAGCCCCGATCCTCTTTTTCGTCCGAGTGCACTTAATATTTTTAAGGATGTTTGACAACAAATTTACATATATTGACATCAATTGACTGAGCAAAAAGTGCCAAAGTTTTTGAAGGAATATTTAAGGCATTCTTTCAGAAATCTTATTTACTGCTCATCATTTCAAAGATTTTGTTTGTGCTTTTGCTGTATTCACATGATCTAGATAATGGATTGGCACATACATACATATGTAGACTTGCATATTGGACACCAATTCAAAATAAGGAAAACATTCTAATAACACGATCTTTCTCGATAGAACTTAAAAATCCAAATTACCAAATTTATCTGGTTCACATATGTACATTCGACTCCGCCTTACACCACTAATAATCTCTTTCCAGAATCTATTCTACCATTTCAAAGTTTAAACTGAATTCTTGTGAATTCTTCACTGAGATTTAAAATAGAAAATTTTCATTTTCATATGCAGAGTTATATGATTGCGGCAGCATCCATTGACTTTCCTCTAACAACTGTGAAATTAAATTCAAATGACATCCTTCATTCATTTCATAATCCGGCATAGCTCGTCCATAACCATACACTGCCATGTATATAGGAATCCATGAGCAATCAAAGGATGCTTCATACTTATTGAATTTCTTCTGCTCCATGCAGAAAATTACAGGAATCATTGAGTCTTTGTACACAGAATTCCTCCACCAGTAAATCGATAAAAAATCACTTTATCGCATAGAAAATCAATGGTTATACCAAAGTTGCTGACATCTTTTAAATTGATGGGTGAAAGTGCTGTTCAGTAGATTTCAGTTCTCCCTTTGGAATTTTTCATTGTTGACGTTTAGCCGTCAATAACTTTACCAATTGATATCCATGACTCTTTCATTTATTTGAAGGCAGATTCACGTTAAATGCATTCGGCCTCACAAGAACCTCAGCAAAAGAAAAGTTTACCACAATTGACCTACATTGAAAGTAAACGTGAGTTCCTCTCAAGGCTAGCAGAAAATGATATCTTATTTGCTTGGCAATTCAATAAATCTTTATCGATACACTAGTACAAAGGGACGCAACGCAATTGATATGCCTCCACACTTTTACAACTAAATTTGTAACAAGGACTTCCCTTGGGTGTGTCCGTTACGCAGAGCACGACTTAGTACGTGCTTCAAAGTAAATTCGATCGCAAATACACCTCACAATTTTATTACTATGCACACATACATATCATTCGACATAGGGAGGAGGAATTGAAATGTCCTTCAGGTGCCTGACAGCCTAAAGCAACTTACAACATCGATTAAATCGATTTGGTATGGTATTCACGGCCTCCTTCGCAATAAAATTCACATTTAATTGTTATGTGAAGAACGTTTGCATCCTAAACGCGACTAGGTGAGGTATGTCGCTTACTATGCGAAATATTTTTCTCCATTTGAGAATTTTATTATTTTGCTGCGCGCGGTAAATAACAAAATGCAGGCTCAACTAAACTCTAGACACCGCTGGATAACAAATTTAATCATTTTATCGTGTGGGGTTTTAATATTCGTCTAGAAATATGTAATTTCATTTTATTACTTTGATTTGTGGATGAATTAATTTTTCGTTAATAATGCAATGACACTCAGTTAATCAGCCGTTGGCAATAGAAGAATAATGTTTTGAATAACAAATATGTTTTCTTCTCAATCCGCCAGTATTGTATTTCTACCAAGAAACGAGTCCTGCTTCAGGCATCGACTCTCATTTCTTCATTCATCATGTAAATATGTTGGAAATCTGTACTGACTCTCCCTTTCCCTCTCTCAAGTCATCGACACAAAAGTTGTTTGAAAAAAAAACGTTCTTATTTGAAGAAATGCTTTTTTACTGTTCAACTTCTAGGAATGAAACCATATTCACCTACATATGTATGTTGGTACATATGTAAGTACGTATGGATATAGTGTATATTTTGATAAAGTTCTATCCCTGTTAAGGCATTGCCACATGGAGTAAATTGATACGCAGGACTAAGTTTGGAACGTGTACAATTTTGTTTGTCCATCTGCAGTGAATGATGATGTATCATGCCAAATCTCTTACTTAACGTTTATGTCATATGTTTTTGGATTGACTCTTATTATTTCTTCCGGCAATTTTCACCCTGCTTCCTGATGAAACCATGCTAAAAAGAGGGATGATGAACAGCAAATTTGGTTTGGAAGTCAATCCTCATAAGACCCATTTATTATTGTTACGATATAGTTAATGACTGCGAGACCAGTAAAAGCAGGACAAATGATTCAATGGGAAAATAGAGCTCCTACTTGTAGGAATTCTGTAAATTATATTATCCTTTGATAAATCTATAACGGATTGAACTAGCAAAGTCAACTGAACTGACACTTGAAGCAATTAACATAGGCAGTAGAGGCTCGAAATACTTTAAACTTCTTTTACTTGATAATATTTTAATACAAAATCATATAATCCATCGAGTAAAAAAAAGTCTTTGGCGCGACAAGTCCATAGAGCATTTAGGACCTATATACATACATACATTCTCTCAATATGTTATACTCGTTATATTCCACGGCCAGACGCTGGTGAGATAAGCTTAAATTTCCTGCTCACAGTAAACGCTTAGCTATTTGCATTACAATGTTTACTTGGGCCTTAAATTGGCTTCAAATCATCCTACAGGTAGCTATACGCAATAAAATCGCATTAACATGGGTCACAGGAAGTGTAGGTATCCCTGACAATGATGCTACTGTCGAACTTGACAGATCCGGTGTTCAATTCCCACATATTGGACATGATAGGTCCATCTGTCAAACAAAAGCTCTTTTACTGGAATTCATTAATTTCTCAAAAAAAAAAAAAAAAATAACGAAACATATTCTAGCAATGATCGATTATAACGCTAAGACACGGACTATGTCTTGAGAACACTGAAACTATCGAATATGTTTCATGCGAATGTCTCAACGTTTTGGGATTGACTAGCCTTAAACACTTCCACAAAGGGTATAATTGGTGTTCTGATGTCTCCTTCTATTCGCTCAAACAACCCTGACTTAATTTCAGTAAGCAGGCGAAACGACTTGTTATCTGAGACTAGCACAAAAGATCTCTATGAGGTCATAGTACTTCTTAAGGCATAGAACAGCCATTCACCTCAATAATCTTAAAAGAAAAATCTTTCATAAGACTAGAAAAAAATGGACAAAACACTTTGATGGTTTAGCTATATTTAGACTTTAAATCCTGTGGAAACAAGGCCACGAAAATACACTCTATGCGCCTGTCCTTATAAGCAACCTGCATGATACAATTCCACCAAGAGGTGTCATTTCGAATAAATAGAGAAGCTTAAGCTTTTTATGCGAAAAGATGTTATTTGGATTTAAATTTAAAGTGTGAACACTGCGTTTAGGTAAAGTAGACTCAATTTTCAGCACAGCCTAAAAAATGGCGTTTCGAGAAATCAAACGTTCACCACCTGGATGAGACGTGCCTTTGTCCTGTTGGAACAAAAGTCAGTCAACATCATTCCGTAACACAATTCATTCACCAACCCAAAAACCACACCAAAATGCGGTTGTTCCACTATATGTCTTAGATTTTTAGAGCTCCAGATGGGACAGCTTTGTTTGTTTACGTACCCAGACTAATGCAAGTAACCCTCATCACTTAGAATAATTTTGTCCAAATTAAATTATTTTCAGCAACAAATCAATGAAAATAATTCTTGTAGACCAAGATCTTTACGCAAAAACCGATGTGAAGTGGTTGCGAATGGGCCCAATTCCTGTGATGGACTCAAAATGGACACATCTGGGCTTTCAGTCATGCCCTCAGCTATAGCGAGAATATTTTCAGGGACCTTAACGGACGAACACGAATTGGGAATGTGTTCCACAGTTTTTCAGGAAAAACTCTGCTATGGAGATTCCACTAGGTTAATCCTTAGTTGAGGTGTCAAGGGTGCTAGGAATCTTATCTTTTAAGACTGTCAGGCAGTACTTAGAGCTTGATCGTCCAATTTAGTAGACTCTTTACCAGTTAAATGGTGTTACGATGCACTACGAGTAAATCTCTTGCTAGACACAGTAGAGTAGTACTCGGATGTCCACCAGATGTACTCGGATGTACCCAGTCCACCAAGGAATTGTAAGGAACGAATCTGCAGATAACCTAGCTAGAGATACCTCAAAGGCCTGCGTTCATAGGACCTCAAACCTACTGTGGTGGTGCTTTATTATGACCAAAAGCGGTACACACTTTGCGAAAAGTTTTCTTAATATTTTCACCGTTTTTTAGTGGACTTTTACTCTATCACCTTGTGCGAATGTGTATCGATCGATATTTAATAAATTTCTAGATTTTTATTACCAAAAGTAATTCACAATGATAGTTGAATACTATTATTACAACAATGGCTCAAAATTTAAAATGACATCTCTTGTTGGATAACCCTTTATGCCCAAAGAAATGTCTGTACTCGGGACTACAACGAAGATGGAGACTACTTATGTTTGAAAATGTAAGTGCTGAATGGAAATGCGTCCAAGTCTAGCACGTTAATAAACTCGGCATCCCTATCATTGATGTCATCCGAAGGTTATAATAAAATATTTAATTTCGAAATTGCTCGGAGTATTTCCAACGTTTCATTACGTTAGTGATGATACTGGCTGCGCACCTGTACTTCAAGGAACTTATTCGCCAAAAGAACAACTACAGAACAATAAAAAAGTACTTTCTTCTTACGATGTAACACTTAACAACATAGAAACTTTTACAATAATAGCATGAACGTGTCAAAAGATAAGACTCTTTGGTTGCTGCACATAAAATAATTTGTATACATGCACAGACAGGGTAGTTTCATAATGGGCACGTAGAGAGAACAAATCAAAAGTAAAACAATGTCAGTCTGAGTAGATGCGTTGCTTTGTTGTAAGATAGTTGGAATTTTACTTCTCCTACAAGTACAAGTAATTCTTCAAATCATTATTTGAAAAACGGAAATGTTGATAAACAGTGTAAAAATGTTTCCCTCTCTGTAAGTTTCCTTGAAAATCTAATTTTGACCAACATCAGATACAAAAATACATAGTAATGGCCATGCTAATAGCGCACAAGAATAAAACGTCTCCATTTAATGGAATTGACAATTGAGATATCCCCAAAGACTAGAGACCTTGTCAAAAATTAGCATACCCCATCCGGTTGTTAACCTCAATACCGGCGACCAATGCACCACAGGCTACAGTACAATCGTTTCCCTTTTCAATCTCAACTTTGATACACCATCTCAAGAATTCAAACAAGTGACAACAAAAGACTGTTCGACAGCTCACCGCACATAGCAAAACAGAATACCATTTCATGCGTCCCTGACCTCTACCCGTACACCACCTTGTCAGTTGTCTGTGTGCTGTTGTTACCCCAGCAGACAAAAGTTCTGCCGGCCAAACAAACTCAATTAAATCAGATATTTTCAAGGGTTTAAGACGGACTCCCTCCAGTTGCAAATTTCCATACACAACCGCATGTGCGGGAAGCATTTCTCATACGGTTTCATTAGTAAAATCCTTGGCCATAAATGACTACCGACCGTTAGCAGACAATAAAATTCGTTTTCGATCGTTAACAACATTATCTTTCTTCCTGATAAGAAGGTAGTAAGAGGAGAAGGCATCGCCACAACCACTTTACCCTCTCACTCATCAACCACGTAGTAGTTCTAGAGTGCAATGTCCAAGATATTGAAAACCGAATGCCCTTTGTTGATACAATATATCTTTTGGCACATTGAACCCCACGCAAAAACTCCGACAAGAAATCTTGAATTGATTATAACTTTTCCTTTTTGCAAACTACCTAACCTTCTAAGCAGGAAAATAATGACCAACTGCTGTTTGTTATTTGAGGCGGTTTTCTCTCCTCATTCGTAAACAAAATACTGTAAGGATCTTGCGCATTCCTACATCGGATGTTCTATAGACATCTCTCCACAGGGGAAATGGTAACACTTCGGAAAGCTTTCCGTCCACGCAAGACTCTCCATCGCGGCGGTAAAAAAAGAAGTGTTATCGCGACACACATGCTGGTGGCTATTATCATCACCATCATCATCTGTTTCAAGGGCCCAAGTATCTCGTGGATGTGTTTAATTCGAAAAATTTCAGTTTACCAAAAATTCAGTTCTAACCGGCGTCTCTGAGTGTGCGGACGTTTTGTGTCGTGGGCGATAAATCTGGAATCGAAATTATTTTCGGAAGCGATTTCCACAGCCCTTTTGGATTGCAAATTTCTAAGCGTGTTGTATCTTTTATTTTTCCTTCTTTTTTCTTTAAAAAAAAAAAATTGAGTGTTAACAGAAGAAGATTTATAATGGAATTTATTGAGGAATAGGTTGTGGTTGTTCTCAAGAAGTGAATGGAAATATTTTAACCGGTGCCTGTGCGGCTTTTGAAAAAAATAGTGTGGTTTATGTGTTTACCAATAACTTCGAAAAAAATAAAAGGAGAATTATAAATAAGATAAATCTAGCGGACTTCACTTGAGGTGAGTGTTACAAATACTGAGCTCTTAGTTTATTTTAGAAATGTACGAATTTAATTTCTTTAAAAAGTTAAATAGTGTTTCTTTAAAATTGTACGCATCCCGCAGTGAAAAAGGTCTCGTAACCTAAGGTCAAGTCATTTAGTATTCTAATTTCTATCATTATTACCATTATTCCAATTTTTCTTCAGGCTTCACATCAATTTAATAGCTACCTAAAATTACAAAACTTCCTGAATGTAGCCGTAGATTCGGTTTTAGCCCTGCCGGCGAAGTATTCACCTACGTTCCATACCTTAGCCCCCCTTTATGAATTCCTATTTTATGCCTTAGGTTTTAGGTCCAGAGTGAATACTAATTTGCTAATTGTACATACCTTTGAGCTATTTTCTAGAGTATCGATCATTTTTTTTAGAAAAGAATATTTTTGCCCTAATTCGTAGGCATGTCTTCGGATACCACTTTCAAAGAGAGTTAAGCTTTACAAATTGTCAACTCAATTAAAAAATAAAAACAGAAACAGTGTGGACATGATTATATTAAAGGAGTAATTAAAACTGAAGGAAAAAGGAAACCGGCATAAAAAAGGTCTCTAAACTTTTTAAAAGACAATTATAAGATCAAAATTAGTGATTTGAATGGAGAAATTTTAAGAGGAAAATATAATCTATTGGAAGTTGCTATAAGCTTTAGATTAAAAGCCGAAAGAATAAGAAGTCAAAAAGATAAAGTATCAAGACCGTATACATTTAAGAATTGGTGACTATACATACTTATAAAGTGTCCTTCTTATATTAGCATGTTATAGAGTAGATCTAGACGCCCTAAGAGCAAACGGGCGAATAATACAATATGACTTGTGCCCTAAATAGGAAAATCTTTTTTTCCAATTGGATTATCTCTTTTTTTAAGAATACCACACGTTTTTTACACATTCATACATATTCTCTTTACTGTTCAAATTAATCACGTAATGTAAAAAATAGAACTTTCACATACCTACATACGTCGAAGAGTAATTAAAAGTTTTGAAATATGTGTTAAAAAATGTATAGTGTAACCCGCAAACAGGAATGCACTTCACCACACACAACTAAGCATGAAACTTTTGTTTGTTATTTTCAATAGCTTTTATTTTGTAGATGGAAAAAATGCACCAGCATTTGATTGAATGTTTTGCTATAAAAAAGAAAAACTATCTACATACGTCCTTTTATTTTTATTTTTTATAAAAGTTTTGGTTGCCTAGTAGTGTATGTTGAATAATTAAAGTCCAGTTTTAAATAACTTTTATGAAAAAAATTGACGTACCAATCAATCTGAGTATATTGGCTTTATGAAATACATACATATGGATTGAAACGCATTTTTGCATTATTTTTGATTGCTAGGTGAACGTTCATAACACTTGTGTTGAATGTATACAGATAATTCAATCAAGTTATGCTTATATTAGAAACCTGAAAACATTTTACGGTAAACATGGATTTTTTGTATTATTGAGAACTAGAACTTTATCCTTCAGCTAGATTTTTGTTACGTATTTGTATTTCAAATAAGAAAAATACATAATCCTGAGGTCAATCGAACTCGACGGCTCTAGAAATACATAAATGCATAACTCCATCATAGAATAAACAGAACCACCATTACTTAAAAACGACTAAGTTGTCGTGGCCCTACAAAATGCTTAAGTAAATTAAAGAAAATTTAAGTCCTATAAATTTTATATTGAGCGCCGTGACTGAACTGGTTAGTGCGTACGAAGCACGGAGATCGATGATCAAATCCCAGCCAAAACACTTAAAAGTTTTTTCACCGCGAACGTCTGACAAACATTCGAGAGTATAACTGTTATGACAAAGCTTCTTAAATACAAAATTGCCCTATGAACACGCGCAGTACAAACGGTTGTAAGAAACTAGGACCCGTGGTCCCATAGACCTGTTGCACCAAACATTTGTAAAATTTGTATAAATTTTGTCATAACAATTTTTCTGAAGCATTAGCTGCAAAATATCAAATAAAAAGTATCGCTAATATTTTCCACATGAAATGTATGCTATTCTTTAAAGAAATGTGTGCCATTCGTTAGAGAAATATCTAAACTACGCCTAATATGGAATTTATTTAAATCTCCAGCGCGATTTTATTGAAATTAAATTAACATATAAGTAAAATTAGATTTACTTTCGAATTGTGCAACAACAGATCTCAGGTTTGTTGCAAATAGGTTAATTTGTATTAACCTATCAGGCACAACATTTTTAACTAAACTATGTCCATAATTCGTTTGTATGGTTGAGTTTATAAATACACCTATACACTTTCATACACCTACATATGTTCACATATGTGTGTGGACAGATGCGAGTAAAATTAAGTGCATGACTGAATCGTACATACTTGCACTCTTCAGTCGCTAACAGGATTTTACCCTTTTCTCCGCAGGGTCCAGCCGCTGAGGGTATGCCTAACAACTGTCAGGCAGGCGCCTCTAACTTGGATTGCTTCGACCGAATTCTTTCAAATTTCCCCATGAATTTGTTGTTTGGACGTTATTTCCTTTTTTCGATGTACTTACTTGTTCCATTCTATTGTGGGTATTTAAACTCTCTAAACTTATATGAAAAAAAATATGTTAGTTGGAACATAAGTCCCCACAAAAAATGTTAGGATCCAACAATCATCTGAAAATACCTTTCCACGACAATTTTAGGACTTTCCTTTTTCTTGGGACATATTACCGATAGATTCGTATACATATAGTGGCAGATAGATTATTTCCTATCCTATTTAATTCGAACTCATAAACTAGAAACCTTCAAAGTCAAGGCAATAGACATATTTTATTTCGGGACAATCTTGCGTCTGATTGATTGTAAAATACCCTAAATTTAATCGTCCGTCCCTGGACGAGATACTTTTCACAAATAATACCCACAAACCAAGTATGAAAAGTAATCAGCCGTTGTTTTACCCATAAATCAGATTCAATTGAATAGTCTGCCGCGATTCTATCAAAAAGGGCCAAATTACCAATTTCCCAAAACAAAACTTAAAGAAAAATATATCGAACAATGCCATACCAACACTGAATCTCAGTCACAATTCATCATTTAAGGATAAATGTCCTTCAGTCCAAAATAAAAGGAAATAAATTCACCCACGCACACAATCACTTGTTGCTACCGAGCACATTTTCAGCGAATTGGTAGACGTAAAAAGGCGTCGAAAATTTAATTAAGGTGTCGGTATCCGTGGCAAAGTGGTCATTTGACACTTTTAGTGTCCTATTTCAACCCCGCCCGGCCAGTAAAATGAACTTCATTTGATTTATAGGCATTACGTCATAACATAAAACAACAACGAGTTGATTTTTACATTGAATTGAAAATATTTATTCTCTGAAAATTGACGGTATGGCACGTTTCAGACACGGGGTGTGCTATACAAATATTGCGTGGTATATCGAAGGTCAGTTGAAAAAATATGTACTTGCTCTGGAATTATATTGATATTGTGAGATTTTTAAATCCGATCACAAGTTAATTTATTATTATTGAGTGTATCCGGTAAATTTTCAAACCTAAAATTAATTTTGCAAACATTGTATGATTTTGACGTCAACGTGATTTTTTTTAGCTTGTTTACACGTTTAATTGCTTTTTTGGACTATATTTAACTTAGGGTGAAGCCTCATTTCTTTTATCTGCTTACAACATAAATCCTTGACACGACCATTTATGAAGTTTTAATCGTATACGTGTATCTACGATTTTGTACTCATGGCACAGGAAATTGAATTGGAAAGAAGCCAAGTGCTGCTATGATACTTCTGGTGCCCAATCGGAACTACGCCATTATCCACGTGGGAAGTTCAAAATATTTACATTTATGGTCACAGCATACTTATTTCCTCCTTGGCACTGCGACCATTGTCTCCATAAGATGAGTGTATCCTTTATTTCCCAATAAACATTCTGAAATATGTATATAAAAATCGCTTGACTTGTTGAAAGAAATTAAGTATTATTTTCAGCAGAACTGTGAACTGTCTGAATATCTGCGATAGTTCAGTTTCATACGGTGGATACAGAACATTTTACAAGGACAATATAAATATCAAATCGGGGATTGAAATGCAAGGAAATGCAGTTTGTAATAATTCCTTTATAAAATAAAAGTTTGTCGGAACTTGGTCACATCTGATCTGTTTGGCCACATCCTTACTGTGGATGGCAATGATGTAATGGTTATACATATGTATATTCAGTTATTGGGTCAAGTCCCAACCATAGCAACTCAAGTTTTTTAATAAAAACGGACAGTCCTTCTCCATCTAGAGTTCTGAGAATTCTAACCAAATACGCAAAACTCTTGAAATGCTTCCTGGATAGTTTAGTCACCACCCACCGAGTAATGAAACCCTATAACACCTGACCTACTACACCAGACAAAAATATTCTATCTTCTCTTCTTCCTTCTAACTAACTTCACGACGAGCAATAGCTTTAAGTGTGTGCATACACTTAGGTGTAAGTCAAAGTATCACTTCCCCTGTGTGTCCTTACAAAGTAGGAATAATTTATAACCTTAAGCATAAGTGCATTATAAAGGAAAAAGTAGGAAAGAAGTATTTAGACTTTTGGCATTTCCTTTCCATATGCACTGCGTTCTTTTAAAGTATCACCGATCTGAACAACGATTGAAACACAATAGTTTCTTCTTCTAACAAAAGACCTGGACTAGACTGGTTAAGAAATTTGTGAGAACTTAATCCAATATAATAATGAAGATGATTATATATGAATTATATTGATTCAAATCTTACTAAGCCAAGAATACGCTACTAAGCATTTGTATGAATTAATGGGTTTCAAAAAAGACATAACAATTCTGTACTTAAATAAAACATGGAATAACTGAGATATCAATCTGAATTTCGAGTACATTTCAGTACACATATAAAATTCAAGCACGTTTCCAGCGATCGATTGGGAATTTCGCGTTCGATATTGTTTCTGAGCTCCTCTAACGCTGTTGGCTAGCTGGCATAAATGAACCACTTTACGTAACTGGCTAAAAAGAAATCCAATGGCGATTACCGTATCACTGACATCAAGTCCATTTAATTCTGAGCAAAAATAGTTTTCCAGGATGAAATCCGCAACACACGTTCACTTTTTGTTGATCTGATGGAGTCTCTAGAAGCACATGTGGGTTTATCGCTATGCAATAACGCATATTTTGCTTATTGAGTAACCATTAAACCAAAAATAAGTTTTAGCGCTGATGATAATTTTTCGATAAAATTTAGGGATCCCATTACGAATGACGATATCGTGTTGCGATAGTGTTTGTCTACGTAATATCACAAATTACTATCGTTTAAACAATATCGTTTTAACGAATCAACTTAGAACTCAAATCAAAAAATCGATTAAAAATGTGGGTCTTAATTTTTAATGAATTCTACAACTTGCTCGTTGATGAACTTCCTTGCTCGGTGGAACTAGACCTTTTTGTGTACAAAATTATTATGTCCCCATTGTTCTATCTTGTGTAAGGGCATTTATGTATTTGCTTCTAAAAAATTCTAGACTTCCTTAGTGATATTTAATTGGCTTATGTGGATAAAAAAGGAATCTTCTATTGTACAGTTCTATTATTTTTAAACGATACGGTAATGAATGTACCTTTTATCTCAATACTCACCAATGTGAGATGTGTGTCAGATCGTGAGCCATCTTTTTGAACCATTTTTTTGAAATTGCGAGTAAATAAACTATTTACTATTTTTCAAAGTTTTTTTCCTTTATTAAAGTAAGCACATTTTCCGAAAATAATATAGATCCTTCCTATCAAGCCTACTTTGCAGCATATCGATAGCTACACGACCTCCCTGAACCACCTCCAGGTTGTTATGAATCTCAGGATGGCTAATGGTTACTTTCCTGACAGGTCGCCCAGGTTTTCGAATTAATATTCACCGAGGCCCGCTTTCCTAGTTCTGTATACCCTTTCTCAAAGGAAGGGAGATGTCCAGTCTTTTGCATCCGTGTCGCCACAGCCGCGGCAGAGATCATAAGTTTCTAATCGCATTCGACTACTGTGGGCCGCCATTGGATTGTGGCCAGTTATAGTCCCTGTTAGGCACCTGAATCTGTTTAGTTTCGGCATTATCATATTTTATCCAGAGATACGACGAAATGGAAGTGCACACACACCATCTCTCGTTAGCCAGTCTCAAGAAGAAGCGAAGCCTGAATGCAGGCGACGAACATTATCAGGTTCTGTTCAGACCCCTTTCTTTCAAATTCATCCGACAGTTCGTTCCCATGAATGCCGCTGTATCCTGGAACCCAAAAAAGGGTGACGTCATGGTTTGCCGTGAGTGCTGTAAGTTCTTCACGACGTGGATAACACCAACTTACGATATCGATATTCTTCTATGCTAATTGCAAATTTCCTTTCGCCACAAAACATGTAATAATATCTTAATTTCTTTAAAATATTTCCATTTCTGGAAATGTTTTCTAAAAATGGGATCAACAGGACTAAAACAGAAAACATTTCCTTGAAGAAAAATGCGTGCCCCCACTTGACAATTTTCTCAAACAATTTTCATTACTGTAAACCACAATTGTTTCCATTAAGTAATTCCCATCTATTTCTACTGAAAAGATTCCAACCTTACTTTAATCCATTAAAGTTCTTAATTTCATGATGCATTGCCATTTAAGCGTACCGTTTACACAAGTCACACAAGATTTGTACTTGAAATTTATCTTTAAATTATTCCACAGTCTTCAGAGGAAACATGTTCCTTCAATCCACCTAGTCACTGCGGAAGGAAGCACGAAATGGGAACGTTAAAATATTCCCGGTCGTGGTAAATATTTAAAAATTGCTTTCTCTCCTTCCGATGGAAACTCTTTTGAATTTTGTTATGAAAAAACTTTGTCAAGCGCATCCCTCCAATAAATGGTTGTGTCAAGTTCAAGGCAAAGTCTTTGGAAGGCAAGAAATGTTTTTCGTTAGAGTTTGTTCATTCGAATGACGTTAAGAAAAAAACAAATATTCAGTCATGTATCATACAATTTATATGTACACAGCAAACTATTTTTTATTGGTCAGTCGGATGCAACGACAAATGCTAATGTGGTTACATATGATTGCATTTGAGTAGAGGTAAACTGATTTCCAACCCAGAATCCGAAGGAAACTGTGAGGAAATTCTTCCTCTTCGTCGAGCTGTTAGGAAGGAGAAAGCTCCTGGAGTGCTTGTTCAGGCATAAACAATTGTATTTAAATTGCATTTTACCAGGAAGGTTCCTTTCACCTCTGGTGTACAGTGTACGAGTGGTATATTTATGTGAAGCTCGACATTCCATTTCCATTCCCACATAGAACATTGAAATTATTTATTTGTTTGTGTAAACACTAAATGGAAATGAAGGAAATATCATATTCCTTTGACTCATATTTCCTGATCAACTTTAATTTCTTGAATAATTTTTCACTTTCTTTCCACTTTCACGACGTTTTGAAATTTTGAAAAGGTAAAGAAAGGATTCATGCATACAGAGCTTCGTTTTCTTGGTTGTTGCGGTCTGATGCAATATATTAATTAAAACTTGATTGTGCGAATGTGGTATGAAAGGGAAGTGTATTTCGAAATGCACGGATGGAGTTCAATTTAATGCATTAAGTGGTTAGGTCATAAAGTGTCACTCTTTTCTATATGTGTTTGACATAATTGATAGGCTTACAAAGCCAACATGACTTTTACCACAAGAGGGTAGTGATTGCGTACATTTTCAGAGATCAAGGTAGTTAAGGAATTTACCTACCTTGGTATAAAAATCAACTCCACGAATGAAAATTCTGCGAAGACTTACTCTAGGAAGGCGTAGCTATGTACTTCGGTTTGATGAAACAAAAGTGTTCAAAACTCCTAACTCGGAAGACGAAATCCGAGCTTTACATAACATTGGTCCTACCAGTTCTGCTATATAGAGCCGAGTGCTAGACGATAAGTGGGAAAGCAGAGCAGATTTTGGCCATTTTCGAGAGAAAAATTTTTCATCGAATTTTTGATCCTTTACGCGAGGAAGACGAATGGAGGAGAAGATATATCCGCGAACTCTATAAGCAGTACCAAGATCTGGATGAAGTGCAAAAATCCAAATTACGTCAACTACACTGGCTCGGCACATCAAGCGAATGGACAATAATGCTCCAGCAAGAAGGATCTTCAAATTACAATTCAAGACGATAAGGAAACCGAATCTCCGTTTGAAGGACCAAGCTATCGTGGATGCCAGAACGCTAGCACCAACTTTAACTTTGCACCAAAAATATTAGTTTTTATCTGAGTACACAAATAATTTCTAGATTATTGACGTTCTATTGCAATTCCTAGAAGATTATTTAAAAAAATAAATACTTGCAAATCTATTAAATCAGAACAGTGTAGTCAATTTCAATGTAATAAATGCATTAAGGCAATAATAATTTATTCATCATGTCTCGCATACAAAGTATTATAAATAGTATAACTTTTGAAAAAAAAATTGTTGTAAACCGCAATGTTTCTGTCGGAAAATTCAAAACCTCATGTCCAATTTAAAATTGAATTAGTTTTCATATAGTGCCATCATAGTTCACACTTATAATTTTTACTTTTTGATACATAGATACAAATGATCATACGTCGGTCACAGTTTAGTTGCGTCCATACAAAAACAAAATAATTACGTCATACAACACTAATAGAAATAAAGTGCACCTAACTCAATTTCATTCATGTTTTAGCTCCACTCATGTTAAATTTATTTTCACGAATTATATTTCTCTTGTGTCTGATTGATTATTTTAGTGTATTTATCTATTACATTGTAGAAGCCAACAACGACGGTTCTATGGTAACCAATAAATTATAAGGTACAGATTCATCTGAATGTGGTATTGAGCTGCATTTCCTAGAATATATTTTTTTTAATATTTATTCAGCTTACACACTTATTGACAATTTCATGTGCAGGGAATCAGATCAATTTTGATCTTTCATCAATGTACTGTACTCATCAACGTAATCTTCTATCCTCCTATGGATGGATATTCGTCTAATGCATAATTCATGTCATGCTCATCATCTTCATTCAAGTACTATTATGCAAACTCATATTTATTCTGAAGAATAATAAAAAAACAGAACTTTACTGTTCGTAGAATCTCTCAGTTTATAACTTACTTACTTAAGTGGCGCTTCAGTTCGGAGTGGACCTGGGCCTTAACCAACAAGCTTCTTCAGTAAGCGCGGTCTTTAAATAACTGCCTTTAGTTGTGTAATCCAATTCGTTGAAGTCCTCTTCCATTTGTGTGCGCCTCCTAAGGCGAGGTCTTCCTCTGTTGCGTTGTCCCTCCGGGTTGGAATAGACCACTCGGTCCGGAGCGTTGGTGTTCTAGGCATCTTAGGCGATCAAGTCGATGTCACTGTACAGCTCGTAGAGTTCACTGTTGAATCTTCTATTCCAAAGCCGTCAACGCAAACGGGACCTACAATCGTTGGAAGAATTTTGCACTCCTTTTAATTTTGAATTACAAACTTATTGCCTTTTTATATTAACACAAAACGAACTACACAACGTTCTGCTTCAATGACAGAGCTAGTATTCTCCTCAAAAACTTTCAATATGCTGCCAAACTTTCAATAACATATTATCACTCTTGTACATGTGTCAGATAACAACAAGCCTCTGTCAATCATTTAAATAACTCAAAATAAGCACAGCGAATCAAAATAAAATAAACCCTGTTATGGTGGCTATTACTCATGGCATTTGTATCCACATTTTGAGTTACATACGTGTCCTAGAAAACAGTCTAACATTCAAATTCTAGTCACTCTCCGTTGAAGGGAATTCAATAAAAAAAAAAAAACCAAATGTATCTGTGTATTTCATCGGCGATAATACGATACTAAGTGAACTTTGAACCAGAAATATTTGTCACAAAGTTCTGACGGTGTCGTATGGACACATATGCATACATACATACATACATACGTATGTATATAGTACATACATATTGGTAGAGTATTTAATAGGAATAAAGGGAATGTTTTATTGCAAAGGGTAGTCTGTCACGTATTTAGTTGGTTACGTAGTTGGATAGTATATACTATACATACATAGTGCGAATACTTTTCAAGCTGACAAGGGACATGTAGCAAAAGTTTGTTTTCAGAGTACGAAGTTGTTGTTGTTTCTTTCTGATATTTTAAGATCTTAACTTTGCTTCCATATTATTGATTTTCTCCATCTGCTATTTATTTTGTTACAGTCTTTGGTGGCGAAACAACAACATCATGGATTTGAGATTGTTCCAGTATTAGAGAAGTTTAATACTACTGGGAAATGAAATCGTGCAAGTGTTAACTTGAGTAAGTGCCAAATAAATATCCGAGAACTTGACGGCGTTTATTTCAGCTATTGTTGTGACGAGATTAGGTAGAGTGTATCAGTGGGAGACGAAAAATTATCGATAAGACATCTGCACTACAAGAGGAAATAAATCATTCCCAAGGTACAATGATCCTTGTTTAAATGTTATTCAACAATATTGAGAATGAAAAGATAAAGTGAACATTTTTAAAGTAAAATCATATACTTAGACAAACTCTCGGTAGCCACCCACGATTTTTCCCAGACAATATTTACGATTACCCAAATCATTTCTTTCACCATGATTTTTCGAAACAATTTGATTCGGTTTTATACTATACTTTATATACATCATTCAAGCTGTCTGGCTTAAAAGACTTTCTAAATATAAATTTAAAGAGCACTACTTTATCGAAGCTCAATCACTCGTAAAACTCTAATACATTGGACAGAAGTCATTACATCCCATTAAACACCATCCGACGGCAATATTTTATGAAAAATTACAGCAATAAAACAATGTACACTCGAAGTACGTGCACTGCAGTGATGTATTATGTCGGGCCGTCATATTCCACAAAAACCGCATAACTTTATGGAAGCCAAAACAAAAGCAGAAACAAAATACGATACGCATTGGCCTTTTGAGTTCGCAAAGGACTATGTCTCAAGTTGGTATCATAAAATCATCAATTGCCCGCACTCGTAAAAAATAGTAAAAGCCAAGTCTAAATTCGTGTTCTTGAGTAAATTTGAATTTGAATTGAGGACAACTACAAGCATACCATACCCAAAATACAACAGCAGTAGCGTTAAACCGCCCCTATGCGTGTACTTTATAAATTTCCGCAGCAGCAGTAATAAACCCATAAAAAGATATTTTCGCCCCCACAAGTACAAGTACTCCTTCTAACTACCTTATGGGAGTAAAATTTCTATTCGCTGATGTCCTTGTCCTTGTCCTTATACCGTGAATTGGGTGTACCGTGCACACAAAGATCTAAATGTGCCACTCTCACCTCTTGAGATTTATCTTAAGAACTCACAACTACATCAAGGATAAGATGTGATAAAAGTGCGAAGTACACTTTCGGTTACTGTCGGAGATATCGATGTGCGATGTCCTTGATGTGGTAAAAAACTCGATGCGTTATTTTGGTACTAAAATGAGGTCTGGTTTCGGTCAGACTATGGTATATTTAGAAATCGTAAAACTGTCTGTTCCGATTGAAGTAGTAGGCAAACTAACCAGCTGTGTGATCCTTTTTGCAAACGTACTTGCATTGATTTTTTTGTTCTCGAGAAACGTTTTATTGATGAATTTAAGGGTTTTGTTTTTGGTTTAACTTTGTGGAAATAATAAACTAAAAACAGAACTTGGTAATTCTCAGTTGACTGAAGGTACAAGTGTTTAATCGAATATGGTCCCATAAATGGAGTTACGGCAGTCGTTTTACTATATTTTTTTTTCTATTTATTTTCGAAAAGTAACTAAGGCTTTATGCAGATACAGATGGACGCATAGTGCGTGTTATATTCTTCAGAGGAATTGGTCTACTCTATACGAAGGCCACTATAGCGATGATATCGGCACGAATCTTTGCCTTGAGCTCGTCAATAGCCTGACGGTTGCTGGCGCATTCTTTGATTTTCAAATACAAGTAAGGTTAAATCTGGAAATCTAGGTGGCAGTAAATGTCATTAAAATTTGCTTCAAAAGATCTGATTCGGTGTCAACCACTCGAGCGACTGTCTGGCCCTATTTCAAGTGACATGGTTGATCTGTTAACAATATTGTTTGATTAAATTACACTTAATACGGAAACAAATCCAAACCATCCTTTAAAATGTTTTAAAAGTGGTTCCACTGACGCCAAAATATTAAATTCGGTGACGATACCCAGTTCATTGGAACGTCTTGAGCATATCAATGATCTCGTACTGTTCTGTCCTCAACAAAATTTGACACAAAACAACGAATAGTGTTGTAAAACGGTGCTTGTTTGCCACGATGTTTTCGACGTTATGCGCGTTGAGTTAACAGAACTAAACGACTATTTTCAATGTACAGCGTCATTATTTCGACGCGTGTTTTCGGTGTAAAGCGATTCGTGGATAAAATCATACTGATTCGACGTTTCCATCGGTTGATAAATCCCAAAGTTATATAATGTCTACATACCGACGGCGCCGTGGCTCAGTGGTTAGTGCGTTGGACTATGGAACAAGGGATTCGAGATCGAATCCCAGTCGGGGAACACCAAAAAAGTTTTTCACGGCCTCACCTCTCGCGAGCGTCTGGCAAACATCCGAGAGTACAGTTGTCCTGAGAAAGCTTCTCAAATAACAAACTGCCCTTCGGATACGGCATTAAACATGAGGCCCCTTCCATTCGTGTAAAGAATATAACACGCACAACACGAATGGTTGTGAGAAGCTAGGCCCTTGGTCCCATCGACCTGTAGCGCCAAGTATTTATTTTTACATACCGACATAAAAGTTGGCGCACCCTGTACATTTTTCAAATCAATTACCACAATTCCCCAAAATTGTTATTTACCTATGCACAACAGATTTCTGTGATACTGTGAGCTATTTTAACTGAAAAATGTTTTTAAATCTCTCATGGAAGAGAAATTTTAGTTTTAATCAAATTGTATTTTAAATAGAAACTTACTTAAAATTAGAATTTACATTTTCAAAACTTGACTGCAATCGTTTTCAAACAACATATTTACATTTAATCCCGTTAGCACCTGAAAGTATGTATGTCCACATGTGTGGTCATATTTTTGTTATGGTTTTCAGGATTTAAAACAAACCTCGACTTAAAGTTAAATTTGTAATTTTAGTTCCATTAAATGTTTTTTGGTCATTGAAAATTAATTATTAAATTGATGTACAGGGCAATAACTAAAAAGTTTTCTAACAGATTATGTCATGTTTATAACTATTTAAAGTTTTTGCTTTGAAATCACTTAAAAATGTTACTTTTTTAGGAGTTTACATGGTTCAAAATGTGTGCTTTAACAACTTGTTTGAAATTATTGTTAACTTGCCAGGAAATCACCGAAGGTCCTCTCATTAATAAAATGTGCTTGAACATATTTTTTCGATACTTTTATTAACATTGTACATCTGCTGTCAACTGCAAAAACCCCCTATTACAGAGATTGAAGGCAGGCAGCATGCTAGTTTTTGATTCATGTTGCCCCATTCATTATGTTGAGTTTGTCAAACAAGTCTGTGGGGTTCAGCTACATCAAAGAAGGTGTTGTTCAGTAATTATGGCTCATATCCCGCCAAGAAGTCTAGCAACATTAAAGCGTACGATATAATTTTTTGATTATCGCAACATTACTTTTCATTCCACCCATTTATCATCAAACACGCTTTGAAATGTTAAAACACATTAAAAGCTAATAGCGCCTATGCATGCGATTAAAACTATTTTTAGCTTATCTGACTACTAACTTGATTTATTTTTAACCTAAGTTGTTAACCTGGCCAGACTTTGCACGACATTTTTTACTTTATGAGAATTTCTTTTCATATACACATGTATATGCACATATGTAAGTATGTGTGTATCTTTTCGCACTTCATAACAATCAAATACGTATCTATTTACTACAAAATCAAGATATCTTTAATTATGGTAATACAAATCAGGCAATGCTAAATTAATCAAATTACACCTCAACACTAATCATCCAATTATCCAATTATCCTGTGACTTAATACACTTTAGCGTGTTCTATCACCCCGCGTACCTGAAAACTAAATCTCTATCGACCCAACTTGGATTTTCTGAAACGTTCAGTTGACGCAGCACGCAAAGGTCGTTTGACATATAAATGTAGCCACCCTTATAAATGGTCCACAAGGGAGCATTCAAGGTTATGTCCCCAGGATCCAGCATATGTATGAAAATGTATGCGTATATGGGTGAGAAAATAATTACGCCATGTAAATTTGTGAATTTGTCGTCGTCAAATCAATTTAATGCCCCATAACTAATGACCACACTACAGATATTATTATCAAAGGAGCGTGTGTGTCTGCTGTGGCTTCTGGGGACGAATAAAACCACACGAATTGGCTTTCCAACACTTTGTTTCTATAGCTGGCAAATATCGCTAAAGGGCAGAAGACAGTCTGGGCGATTGTTCGTTATGTCTGGTGAGGGAAAACTAATGTGTGGCGGGAATATGGTTTATGATACCCAAGATAGTTACTTGTTTATGCTCTGCAAACCAAGATAACAGATATCGCACACACTAACGAGACAAAAGAACGTGTGTGAGTAAGAGCTTGACTCATTAATTTCATCATTGTGATGAGCTTTCTGGTACTTGCGAATGCTTCACGTCCTTTAGGATCGGTCAATCACATTTGGATGTAGATGGAGTAAAAAGTAAGAACATATGTATATTTTTTTACTCTCAAGAGATAAGACTTTGCTTGGAGATTAATCGCCAGAAGTTCATATTGGCTATGTTACAATTTTATTACCCAAATTGTTTTCCGGCTAATAGAGGGATTACACAAAGTCTTTATTTATCCTTGGGTTATCCATCATAAAAGTAGTATATTCATTCCACTTTCTGGTGACCATCTGGTGGCAATTATGAGCAGATCTTAATCGTCCAGGGTTTAACCTTGCGCATCTTGTTTATTCTGATAAAGTCCATTATTTTTCATTGCCTCAGAACATTAAGAAATTAAGGATGAACAGGGAGGGGTTGGGTAATGCTGGATTTAGAGGTATTTATCATAAAGAAGAGTTTAAAAGGCCCACTTACATACAACTGCTATAAGTTATATTAGCGAACCCAATTAGAGGATTAAAATCATCAAGTTGTTAGTATGCAATAAACTTCAATGATGAAGTAATTTTAAGCGTGGCCTTAAATTGCAAGAGATATACATTTAAAGAAATATGTTCCACATACGCCCCGATGTCGATGAATGCCTTCTTTAAAGAGACACACGATTTTAACTCATGAGTTTCAAGCATTTTCGTTGATTTTCTATAAGCCTAAATACCTTATTTGCATATAGTTTTTTAAATACTTAATACTAGCAGCTACCATGAACGATGTATGTATGTATGGTCGAAGGCGAAATGGATCCACCCTTTTGGTGCAGAACAGAAAATTTCGCTATTCGACTTATTTCGTAAAACAGTAACTATACCTGCAAAAAAAAACCAAAGAGAGGGAGAAGCGTAAGGATGAAAAAAATCTTTCGACCATCTTTGGACTAAATATATGGCATACCTCTGCAAACTATTAACGTAACAGAACGTATGCTGCGATATGACGTAGTCGCACGTTTCCTAAATAATGTCAACACTTATTTCAAAATAAGACCGTTTTTAACACACAATGTGATGACGATTTTAATATTGGATCATAGAAAGTAACCTTTATTTGATTCAGTGGGTTTGATTTGGAAGATTAAGAATTTGGGAAGGTCAGTTGCCCGCTATTTAGCATTTGGAAGGAAGTAGGGTATATCTCGATGAAGAATAGAGTTTTCTGGATCCAATGAAAATGAATTGACGCCACATATATCCTCTCTCTTAGTTCTGTGGGTCAAATGGGCGAAGCAAAAGAACGCAAATCGGATGATTTACAATTTGGGAAGGTCAGTTGCCCGCTATTTAACATTTGGAAGGAACTAGGGTATATCTTGATCAAGAATGGAGTTTTCTGGTAAAGTAAACATTTCTGTTTGTCTTCCTTCCTCCTTTCATCTTTTCATCAATAAAATAATTTCTGATTTTATTATGAATCAGAATATAATTATTACGTTCCAGTTCGCTAGTACTTTTCGCAAGTAAACCAATAATGGAAACGACATCTAATATATTAATAGCCATCCAATCAGTTTTATTTGATTAAATACCTAAAGCGTTCCGTCACTTTATTTGCATTTCTTTTTATGATCCGCAATATAACATTGCAAACACCCTGCAGATAATTAATCAAATGTAATGAATAACCAATTAAATATAACAATCAATTGATGGGTGCCGATTTTATCACTTGGAAATTTGATTGTCGATTTATTGGCACCCCCAGCAATCAAATAAATTAACTGATACGCGCACATATGTAATAAATTGATTTGTATTCCCACCAATGCGACAAATGTTAAACGTTTGCATGCACTCACCTTCAATAAACACCCCTCGAGCGGTATTGATTTTTTTGCACGATTATCAGCCCCTAATCACAAACAATATTAACAATAACCAATCACGCATTATACTAATGGATTTATGTTTGTCATTGAGAGAGGGGCTCTGCTTTTTTATCGAAATCTAATTACACTACTGCCACAGATAAAACATCGTGTTTTTTGGTGGCGCATTGGATAAATTGTTATTGATAGATATGATAGATAATAAAAAAAAAATTCATATAAAAATATGTCATAAACAATTACGTATTCGCAAGGATGAAAATTATTACAGCCGAATAGGCCACGTGTAGGTTCTTACGACACACACCCGGTCGTCGTATCCTAATCGTTTCTACATCATACGAAAAATAGAATCGTCCCTAAAGCCAATGGGCCAACGTATCTCTGTCTGTGTATCTAAGCACATTACATTTCTAGAGCATTGAATTTTCCCAAAATATCCCAGACAGACTCGGTTTGGTGTCTCATTCTTGCTCCGAGATGCCTTGGAGATTGTTAAGCATGGTAACTAGTGTTGCTACGTGTGTAAAGTGAGAATGTGAGGAGCGACCCCTTTTACCTGTATTCTACTATTGTTCAGATGTATTTACTTTTTGCAATTGTAGTACACAATATCAAACCCAGGACAGGTTCATTCGTCTTTGAGTTTACAAATAGCAAAGAGGCGTGTTTCGTCTCTCGGTGTGCGTATTAGAGTGTGGGCTTCCATGTTTGTCCTGACAACAATGAACAACAGGAAACACACATCCGATGAAAGGTATCCTTGAATAATGATGATTATGTTGAGTAAGAATATACAAACCCACATACTAACTGAGAAATAATTTTCTGCTGGTTCTGTGATTTTACCACAATACCGGAGGAGAGGAATACATCTCTCAAAGGCGCTGAAAATTACAGAAGGAGCTCTGAAACGTGTCGTCGATTTGTCAATGCTGCTCTTTCTATGTATGTATGTCTGTATTTACGTGTATGTATGACTGATGATGCACTATGAATTGTGTGAGTAAATGAAATTCCAGCTTGTGGGGAGCACAATTTCCATGAGAAACAGGGTGAGGGTGTCAATAATAATTATACTGGGATTCAGAAAATTTTACGAAAGTGTTTTAGTAATATACCTTGTATCCGAGGTTCATGTATAGAAATTAAGATTCGGTATTTTTTGAAACTTTTTTATTGATATTTTTTACCTCAAAGTATAGGTGTTTAATCAACAAACATTATAACACCCTTTGTTTAGTATGGTTGTTGTTGTTCGAATAGGTTGTAGAATGAACACAGGCTTCGAGGTGATCGTGCTCTGGAGCATGTCACATACATACATACATATGTAGTAGGTACATATATAAAATTAGTCAAGAAATCCCAGCCTTCTTTGACAACTCAATATTATAATTGACCAATAGACTTTCAAACGAAATTGGACTTCTTTGAATCAGATGGACGGCCAAGTGCCTTAAGTAAAAGGCTAAGTAAGGCTTCATAATTTGCTGCTCTAGTAAACCATATTCTCTTTAAGACTCAACTGCTTACTTCGTCAGCACAATTTCCTTAATCGTCCTATCCAGTGCCTCGATTGCTCTTTTATATGACATAGCTGTGAACTTAGTTCCAAACTAAGGCCTTAACTTCCCGAATCACTTGAGTCATTCTACTTTGCTTAGATATTTGGTTTAAGAACTAAATGCATAGTCCACTCTTCAATAGTATCACAGCTATTCCAGACAAATCGGTGGAAATGTCAGTTTTCTGCTTACCTTAGCAAGCATAGATAAATAGAGCGAGTCAAATAAATTGGTCGACCAGTTTCTGACTCAATAGTTCCTGCTGGAATACAATGATATCTTCACTTACATTCACTGAAAAAAAAGTGAATGTCAATACCTAGGTTTCTCTAGATCTTACAAAGAAATATTTAAATTAAATGAAAATTGAAGTTAGCCTTGGTCATAAGAAAAAAAAACTCATTGAAACCATATATTTATAATTTATTCTTAGGTCGTCCATCAAATTCAAAAAGATGTACTTACTCCATCTAACACAAAATCCCTCGACCCACGCCTTTCGTATTTGTCCTAAATCTTCTCAGACAGCTCTTTTCAAGTGAAAATGCAATATGCTCAATATGGTGGGCAACATACAAAAGTTTTTCTTACCCTTGTCACTCAACCAACCAACTCAGCCATGATCTCATACGACTATAGACATGTCACTATTAACGTTAACAGAACAAGCATAAGACTTTCATTCCAATTTGAGGCGGTGTTTCTTAGAAAAGTATTTCGCAGCAGTTTTTCATTGGAAATAAAAAATGAAGCGATGGTAGTATGATGTATTGCATAGCTACTTTTTCTTTTGAGTTTCAGAAATTGAATGGAATAACGAGGGATAGTTATTTTACAGATCTTTTTCGATACTAAAACTGGCGGTATCAATGTATTTGTACCAAATAGATCTTCCTTACTGAGTACAGTGCTTTCAAAGTGAATTTTGCAATCATTTTGTCAATCACGTGTAAAGTAAGCTGCTTATCATGAAAAGTCATCAGTTGCCCATAACATGCCACAAAACGAATGAGACCCATTGGGGTTAAATAATTATACATCATTCAAAAAGATTGCAATTTGGGTTCATGTGCAACTTCTTCCATCCATTAACTTTATTTCCAAAGCCGTAACTCCTTTGATCCCTTAGAAAAGTTAATTATTCATGAATTTATACCTTTCAAAAAAAAAAATGGCATTTAAAACGTCAGCACCAGTCCCTGATGGTGAAAGTATTCCTCTTTTGCGTGTGAATGTAATTTTATCCAAAAAGGCTTTTAAAAATTAAAATTCACCCCCATCACACCGAAGTGCTCACCGGTATTTATTTTCCAATTACGAATGCACATCAAAGTCAAACAACACCTACCTACACAATTCCAATTTTAATCCATCCAACGACCGCAAACATTAATTAGAACGTTCCTGGTCTTGTTTTTTGTTTTTCTTTTTCTGTATTTTATTTTGTTTCTATTCATATCATATGAGCACACATGCACATACTACATACAGTACATACTCAACTAAGAGGTTGTTTAATTAATTAGCCAATGTTTGCCATCATCCCGCATCACAGTTTGCACATTTACCATGCTCGCGATGATGGTGTTTTAATCAGACTAACATCGTAAAGTGGGAAAATGGTACGAAAAGGACAGAAGGAAAAACACAAATCATAAATCATTATTACGGCAAACTAGTTTTTCACCATGAAAAGACAAAAGGTCACAGGAAAGATAATAAAGGAAAGACCAGCTATTGTGGGCCAAAGTTCAGGGGTAACCATTTGTTTATAATTTTTTTATACTTTCCTTTTTTTTATCTTAAAGCTTACATGACACAATGTTATTCCGATGTTAAAGGTGAACAACTTGACTAGTAAATGTATTTAAAAAAAAAAATGGTGCTATCACCTTTGTGACATGATTTACGGTGACAAAACTGCAAAAGAGGAGAGGAATAAATAAATTTTGGAATTTTACGTTTTTGCTATTTCTAGCCATGACCAGCCATGAGATTAATGGTTAGCTTGTCATTTTAAAGATATAATGTTCATTTCGTATAAGGGTGGTGAAAGATACAAATTGAGTAGCGAAATAAAAAAATTTCCCTTAAAGAAATAAGAAGTGGACAGATTTGTTTTGTGTGAAATTGGAAAATGTATCCTTTTAGAAGAAAATATACAAAAGAACCATATCTGTATCTGTATATATCTGGTTGCTGCTTAATTGTATAAGAATAAAAAATGTTGTTCTTTGTGTAATTTTCTAGCAACTTTCTTTCTGTGGCTTTATATCAGCAAAATCCATTGAAGTTCAAGGTTTTGATTAATAAAAGCCTCTTGATTGCTATACCTCATCACATCCATTTGCACAGCGTTAACATCCTGGATGTCTTATTAAAATCTCACACAAACTCAAGAAAACTCCATAAATAACGAATCAAACGAGCTTTTACTTCAAGGCATCATTAATCCTGTACTCACATCAAAGCAAGGGCCTGCTCAATTAGATTACCATCCTTACTTTCCATTTGGAATGTGTTCAAAAATCATATACCCACATTTATCAGCGTACCTCCATTCTATTGAAGCGATTCGACTTGGCACTCTACATGAGTCTATAAATTAATTACAATGACATTCGATCTATTTGCTAACACGATTGAGAAAAATGTTTCACTCTAAGTACACACTCCGCAGCAAAATATGTATCTACTAACTCAAACCCTCTGTAGCTACTACCCGCCTTGGTTAACATGGTTTGAAGTCAAGCGGAGTTGGCTATTACAAATGTGATAAATTTGTTCAACGATTTCGGCATCGTTTAAGCTTCATGTGCGGGGTATGTGTTCCAACATTCCGATATAAGAAACACCAACGAACGAGTATAAATAAACAACTTATCCATTGGATTCCTGCTCGATTTTCATCGAAGAGAAATTGGGTGACCTTGATGAATTGCCACAGAAATTATTGGGGGGCTAATTTAGAAATAATTACCGGTACTGTCCACTGATTTATTATGGACATACCTGTAGGCAGTGACCGCCTCTTCGGGTAATAAAGTCACCACCAGAACGAGGAGATAATATCCAGGCAGGTGCGAAATTTGGTAAAATATTTATACATTGGTAGAATGACGAAGCCTTATGTAGACACATCACCACTAGTTTTTGTTGATAGCAGGATGATATGTTTGCACACGATAATGGGTAGGAAATTACGGAGGCATTAGCTAATGACGGTGAATTGTGGGATTTATTTTGGCAAACAAATGCGAAAACAGATGCGACATTCTATCATTAAATATGACTGCGTGCTGTGAACTTTTTTGACAAAGCAACCCGAATAGATGGAAGATAGAATTCTGAGATAACAATGCGAAACCAATGTCTAGACTTCGGAAGATTGCTTTTGAATACATTTCAGAGAGCAGCTTACGCACGTCGAAGGCAATCGGCTTTTCCTTCTAATATAACATTTCATGATTTCTGTTGTCTGTCTCTGTTGTCATTGTTCGATATCCTGTGGGAAGTTTCCTTTTATTCGACAGTATTAAGGAAATAATGTGATGAAATTACTGCATTTTTATGCCTTGATTTTGAGTACCAGATGTTGCTTTGGTTGAATTAAGAGTCGGGTGTTTGTATCGAGGCGTCTTATTTTTTTCCAGGAGGATGCGTTATTCACATATAAAGGTTTATTTTGCTTCTAAATTAACTGTCTTTCAATAAGATAAGATGATTTGGGAATTCATCGAGGCAGAATGGAATCAAAAAAAAACTTGAAACATACATACATATGTGGAATAGGTCTTAAAGGCCTAATATTTTGCATGATTTATTGTTATCAGAAATTGGCATCTGACTTATCTATTCTGAAAAAAGAAATGAAAGATATTGTGACAGTCTTAGTTAAGAAGAGAATATCGATTTATTTTATATTTCATTGGCTGAGATTCGTAAATTATAGTAACCTTGTGATTGATTTACACTCTGAGCCACATCTAGGACAAAAATTAATTTTAAAGTTTTTTAATACTTTTTTAGACTGTTCATAAGACTTTACCTAGATGTCGGTTTGTATCAAGAAAATTTTATTGGCTCAGTTTGTAAACTTCACAATTTTTTGGAATATCGCAGTCATAAATCCATCCAACGGAAACAATCTTTTATTGCTCTCGTTTCTATACTGGGTGGGATTTAATGTCCTCAAAAGATTCGTTAAACAGGAAGCTAAGTGAAATAAGTCAACCAACGAACAACTGAAAAAATTAGTGCATTGGTATGTATATTATTATGAACAAGATTTTGTGTGGGTTAAGACGCATTGAAAAAACACTTGCACAAACTATACGAAAGTCGGACCATCTAAACTTTTCATGACAGCAGTAGAATGTTTTCCGTAACGATATTCCAAATGGAAAATTTCAATTAGCTTCACATTATTTTTTCCCTCTGGAGTTCTCAAAGATTCTTTCCTGATTACCCAAATTAACCCACATTACTCGTAAACCTATTTAAAGCATTCAATTGGAAAATTTGTTCGCTTGGTAATTTGTCCCCCAATAATGGGACTTATTTCTCAGGCTTCCGAACCTTAACTATACATACATATGTATGTACTTAGTCAATTCACGCCCATCTAAACGTGTTACGACAAAACCTAAAATCTCATTTTCACTGTTATGTACACTCTCGTTCAAAGAAAAAGAGTTCCACATACGCCACAGATTCAAAATCATTAAAATGGAAAAATTCCCCAAAGAACAATTTCATCTGTCGAAATTCCATCCGGAAATCCAAAAACTTCTCATCTCCATGAATCATGGGAATATCCGATTTTTCTTCTTCGCCAACTGGCTTAATTTTGTTTACCAAAACCCATCTGAATCGATATTGGCATTCTAATTGTTCATCCGCAACGTTTATGGACTATAAAACTCTTAAATTTCCATTCTAACAAATCGTCTCCCATTTAAGACGGGTTTCTCCTTCACGCCTTACTGAGCAACAGCAGAACGGATGTAGATGTATGCGTGTATTTGTGAGCACAATTCGGGCGTTGAACCCCACGCACATCCTTTAAAGTTCTTTCAACTGAAAGTGTAGAAATTTCATTTCGGGCGCAAGAAGGATAAACTTTTACCAAGTTGAATGGCAACCAGAATGCACAGGACGTACGGTGGGTGGTAACATACTTTCAAGCTATAAAAAGGATATGATTTGGGGTTTTCACCAAGCACACACCCATTATGAAGCACACAGTGCAAAGGATTTATGATGCTTTGTATTCACAGCCACGAAGTAAAGTGATATTTTTGAGTCCCTTTTTGGTAACCACCGACATATTGTGCAATTTCCATTATTCAAAAACAGACAGACGATCCGCTTGTACTCTCATTCACCCACTGAGACTGGGTACTGACGACAATTGAAAAGGGATTTTATACGAACCAAATGGGAAATTTCATTTCCTTTCCATCTAAGTCGTCGTCATCGGCGCCATCCGCCACTAAATATAAGAAGGAAAGAAATGTACTAAAAAAAAAAAAAAAAACAGGACGAAACTTAAATTACAACCAAATCTCAATTCGTTGCCTTTATTGATGTTTATTCGTCTCGTCTGCAGTCATTGGAGCATGTTTCGTGCTGTTATCGGTGATTTTTATCGCCGCCAAATAATCGCTTGGGCCCAAAGAAGGAACTCTATATTCAAGGACACACAGTGAACACGCTCCAAGCGTGGAAAAATTAACTGGATTTCTCTCATTCTTTCTTTTTTCAAGCCAACAAGGCAAAATAATTTTCTTTTAACCAAGTTCACGCATGTTGATGGGAGATTGTTTTCAAGGATACCCAAGGACTGCCATGGAAGTCACTTAGCCTTGAAAATATTTCCTTTGGCTAAAAATCAATTTCTTTTGAATTGGACACTTCGGACTATTTGTATACACATTTCAACATGTAAAAAACGAACAACTGAAGTTGAAAAATCAAATATACATATGTATGTGTATGAGTTTGTACGTACACTATTAGATTTGGAAAAGTGTTTGATACTGGAGAATTTGTGTTTTATTAAATTGTAGTTTTGCGTTGAAAGTGTCGAAATACATGTACATATGTACATCAGTCCGTCTATTTTATTGTTTTTTTTTTAAATAGAAGCAACATTGATGCTTTCACTGGAATAGTAAACTTTTTGACTAAATATCGTCCCATCGTCGCAAGCAACTAAAAAGATATCATCGACGTCAACCTACTGAAAAACTCATTAAAATTAAATATAAGGTGTCGCGTTGTCAGTGGTATTTTAAACGACAAGAATGATTTATAATTTCATGTCCCTGAATTTAAGTTCATAAAGCGTTGCAATCACCCATGACAACAGAACCACACTTATGGAGTCAAAAACAGACTAGCTATTATATTAATCCTACTAATTAGTATTTCATGTAAAGAATACTTTGATGATTACCTAAGTTAAGGATCGTTGGCTTCACAACATCTCAACCGACAGACTTTGTCTCACTAAAAGCACATTGTTGCACTCAAAGGATAACACGCAATAATATAATTAGTCTGCAATTTATTTAATAAAGAAGTTAAGCAACATACCAAAACCGTCTACTAAATCTATTTAATGCAACTCTTTCATCAGAGTAAGGCAAAATAATTAAAATAAAGTTCAGTGGATATCGTATCATACTTTATGATAAATTAGGACAAACTAGAACGTACCAAATTATTCCGTAAACTGATGGTGTTAACTCTATTACAAAAGTTACAAAATCCTCATCCCTTCTTTTTGGCGAAATATTTATGTATGTGTATGTATGTATATGCTTGGATCGTACATATGCATACATACATACGTCTGGTATTTTAATTATTTATACGTAAAGTTTAGTTATTCTTTTACGATGATTTTAGAGCCATATATCCTGAAAATTTGGAGTGCAATCCATTTCTAAAAATCATTTAAATATTTTCATCTTGAGTACATAATCACGAAAAGAACATGGAACGTTTATTATTAAGACTGCAAAGATCATTAAATTACAATGCTTAGCCAAAGTATATATATTATTGAAACTTTGTCATGTCAGATGTGACAAAATCTTCGTGGACTTAAAGTCCAAATATCTGAGCCAAAGATGAATACTAACAGGGACAGCTCCTAGTCATGGAACTGAATTATGTTAAACAAATGTTTTCCTTAAAAAAGAAAAGCAATTTTCTCAACTATTTGCACCACGCTTGGGACTAGTGTTACCACTCCCAATAAGCCAATAAGCACTTGAACCAGTAAGGGTGTAATAATAAATGTATACCGTGGGAATCTGAAATCCACATAAGACTACCCAAGGAACCAGCAATATAAAGCACTGGAGTGGAGGTTATGCCAGTTGGAATTATCCAGTGCAGTTAATTTGTCGGGGAAGTAGGCATTCTTTATACATACATATATCATTAGCTAAGAGTTGAAGTCGAATGTCGCACCCAGCGATAGCACAGTGCCCCATAATGATATCTACTATGAATTCTATGAACGACCTTATCTGCCTGTTTTTTCAGCTAAGATAGTGCATTTTCCAAAATATTGCTTAATGCATTGAGATATTTACTACAACATTAAAGGCTTCATCTTCCAAAATTTGACGTATGTATATATTCATTGCATGATACTGCAGATATTTCAGGCACCATACCACGGGAGCAGAAAAAGAAATGTGAATCCACTCAACTGATTCAATACAAGATGAGGTACTAAGTCATCACTGCTTTTCAAATGACTAAAGTCCTTGAGACTTTTAGACTCTCTACGTGATACAAACTTTAAGTGTCCATTACACATGATAGGAGATTGAAAGTCAACGTTAAGCCCAGTTTAGTCCAGTTTAGTCCAGGACTTTTCCTCCGTTATTTTAGAAAATTCTAACTTATTGGAAAAGAAGTCAGTGAGACCAAATTGGATTGTTCGAGGAATACCTTTCAACGGCAACACAAAATTTCGAAACTCAAAATTCATGTTTAAGCATCCTTTTCTTGTTTTTTCTTAAACCTTACACCGGAGTGAAAATAACAAAGCGTTCAAAACTAATCCTTAAATTCATAAAGCAAAACTCACAGCACCTGTTACGCGGATCTTAATTATGATTTACAGACCATATAGTTCCTTTGCTGACAACGATAATCGCTATATTAATGCCAATGTTTTATTGCCAGCATAAACGATTTGTCATAGCAGCATATTTCCGCTAATCCACTTTAACCATTTGTTATACGTGACTGTTACTCTGAAACGCAATCTCATTCACTGCCTTCTCTTCGATGTTTTGAATGACAATTTCAATTCCCTCAAAGAGTATCCTTTGTATGTTTCTTTCAATTACTAGTTCTGAGTTGTGACTTTTGTCCTGACTCTTCCCGAATCTATATCACAAAAGGAAGTTGAATCTTCGCCAGACAACATCGACCATTTCGTAGCCTACGTGAGCAATATTAATCAGAATACTTTTTTTTTTCAACGTGACAGTCAAAAGGCGGTAATGGGCGGGTGGATGTTAAAGGAGGTGGTTGTTTGGATCAGTTGGTGCTGACGGTGGCAATGACAGTGGTTACAATCCTGCTTAGTTTGGATATTTGTCTTCTTCAATTCATTATTCTCAGCAGCTCAGAAATAACTTTTTGGTTTTGGCACGCAACCTGTGTTTGTACAGTCAAGGCATTAGGTGTGGGTATACATCAAGTGTCATGTAGACTATACATGAGGAAGAGTGTTTTTGAACAGGATTAGTGGCCCTCTACCGTTCCCGGAAGCCCCTTAATGGAGTCAGGGAAAATTGGGTCAAGTAAAGGAACGCAGTCACCTTCCTAAAATCTGGAAGTATAACGAAGTGGCAGGATTAAAATGGTTTCTGGAAAAACAAGAAAGAGGAAGTATATTTTGTTTGTCAGTCAATTACTGGGAATGTTAATGACCAGATGAAAGGGGGTGTGGTAGCAATTCGGCTTATTAGAAGGAGATCTCGGCTAATTCGATTAACTGTGGCTTTTCGATAGGTAATTTGTTAAAATAATCACTGAAACGCAAGGAAAATAAGTAAACACCCCTATTTGGGCCTCTTGACAGAGTCTAATCCAAATAGTTGCGTGTATACTACATGTAGATACCCACCCTGTGTAGAGGGTGAATTGTACGACGGAAATTAAAAGGCTCCTTCGGACGAAAATCCCATTTCCAGAGGATGATTTATATTTTATGAATAAGGTCATATCCTCCACCCTTCAATCACGTTCAGTTGGAGCGTTGGCGTTGTTGAAGAAAGTGGACATGAATTGATGGAGAGTCGGCTTATCTATTATTTCCTTCTCTTTTTTTTTTTATTGAAACATAGTTTAATGCATTAGGATCTATGGGTATTTTAATAATTCATTTCCACGTGCAAATATTTGTCGAACTTCGATTAGGATAGGAAAGGAAAAAAATTAAGAATCTAATAATAGATTTATTCTTCTAGTCAGATAAATGCTGTCACTGGTTTTATAGAGCAAAGAAAAAGCTAAATTTAGAAGGAATTACGTCGAGTTGATTCTTCTATCCACATATCACCCTTTACGGATTGAATTACTTTACAAAACAACACGGTGTGACTAAGTATAGGTATTTTAGACCTACGACTATGTACATTTCCTTAACTTTTTCACTCAATTTCTTATTTTGAAACATTGAAAGGTTAACTCTAGCTTTTTTTTGCATCTGAACCGTCACATCAATCATCGTGTTGTATAAACATGGTCGCTGTTAAAAATGAAAAAGAAATAGTGAGGGATTATTATCCTTTCTCGACTCTATTCTTGAATTCCTGTAGAATGATATAAAACCTCTACCTACCTATCTTCTGGATATAAAACCTCTTCTGGTAGTGAACTTCTAAGTTTGCACATTTTATAACAAAAGAAGAGGCGAGATGGCACAGCGTGTGTGACATAGCCCCCCGGGATGGCTATTGATTCTGCTCCTGACTTACGGGATATTGAAATTTTCTATAAACATCATTTCTGGTAGCGAAGCATTTACTGCTTTGTTTTATTATAGAGATATGCGAAGACAAAAGTGAAGTATCTTTGGTAGCCATTCTAAAAGGGCGACTAAATATCACATCACCATTTTCTTCGTGACATCTACGTGGCATCTGAGGTTAAAATTTGCATACAAGTGTCAGATTTTCTCTCAATCTAATCGCTTATTTGGAAATGTTTTCTAAGATACACCACAAACACTACTCGAATGGTAATGGTAGTCCATAGGGAGTAAGGCCACATGCTAGTCATTCCGATGTGTAATGAAACCGGTCTTAAAGGCAGGGCAGGACTTACGCGTTCCTCAATAATTTAACAATGCAAGATAAGTAGACTAGGATTATCAGTATAAATTAAGAGGACATAAATAATGTGCTAAAATCTCTTCAAGCGAAACTTTTTAACTAACCTTACCCATTCAAAAGACTAAAAATATTAGAAGAGCGTCGTCAACGATTAAAATCTCAAACCAGGAAAGGACGAACTTAAAATATGAAAAATTATTATAAATTACTAATTTACATATATGTACGTATATTCCTTTGGTCCAATTCCATGGAGACTTTTAAACGAACACCACAGAGTCATATCTTACCCCCTCTTCGTGCACAATTTATATAATAGCTTTCGAAAAAGGATTTCTTCGTTCTCCATTCTTATGGGACTCTCAACCAATAAGTGCAAATTATTTCGAGTTAAAATTCTAAAGTCATAACGAATTTTCTCTGATTAACATTTATGCCGTAGTGAAATTCCATTTTGAAAATTAAAAATCTTCATGCTATAACTGCCTGCAAAAAAAAAAGGAACATAAAAGAAAACTTTCCCAGTATAAAGGATAATTTCTTTTCGTTTCACTGGCCATAAGGCTGGTATAGTCCAATACGTAAAGTTCAAAGATGATAATGAAGATTGTTAAAACGAACAAGTAGAACGTGGGTTAAAGCAAAGAAAATCTCATTTCTTGTAAAGACACTTTATTGGTCCCACGTGCCCGTACAGAAGTGAAAGGATTTTTAAGCAATGCATTTGCTCAAATATCGATTTGTCTTTGTATGCAATCGAAGCATTCTAAAGTCATAACGAACATTTGTGCTTTGTCATGGAGGGGAATTCACAAACAGATAAAAGACTTAAGGAATTCTAGAAGGATTTTGATTCCATTCGAATGACTTTTGTTCAACAGATAACTGCTAAGAAAAGAAATAAATGGCATTTTGTAGACTTTACTCTGAAAATAATTTTTTTTTTTTATATATGTAGTCCTTAGCAACATATGTATGTACTTACTTAGGACTAGTAATCCTGCAATTACATGACACACATAGCGATATTGGGAACTGATTGTTGGATACTCTTTATATCTCTCTCTGTCGCTTTTAACTGATTTATACCAATATTCGGTTTTATCAATCCGTAAGAAGGATCACAGAAATCATTCTCAATAAATGTAATTGAGCCTGTGGGTTCATATAAAACTCTTATTTGAAATTTGCGTAAGCGGATTTATTCCTTCTTCTTCAAATATAATATTTTTCAACTGTAGGGCTGGTTGTTCGCCAGTATTTAATCCTTTTCTACCCACAACTTCAGCGTACGTAGAAAGAACGTCGAACAGTGTTGAAACTATATGAGATACATCCAAATAGTGTATTGAAAACATGTAGCTCTTTAACAAAGATTTAGAAGCAGTTTAGTTTAATATTCATAGATACATATGTATGTATGTACACTCCAGGAACATGCAAAATTTAAATATTAAAACTGGACAGACGGTAGTGATGTCTGTTAGAGAAATAGGGTTAATATGTCGCTCTAACAGGATAGTGTAGGTAGGTAGACGGCAGTAAAACTAAATATTTTATTGAGTTTTAATATAAAAAATTAAAGTTGGGCTTTAAACAAAGTATTTGCAACTCAATTCGTATTTCTACATTTCCACATGGCCAAGTATCTACATACGTAGTAGAGGATCACTCTAAAGGTAAAACTTTCAATACTATCATCTACATATGTGCATATATGGTTTACTAAAATAACTTCTAATGCTTTTTTTTACCATTCTTAGTGTCGTTGTATTTATTATCAATCTCCTTTCTTTTCCTCTTTATGCGGTCCATTTTTCCACATAACTACTCTGTTGGTTATCATTGGTTTCACTATTGTCATAAAAAAAGTTTTTCAAAACTAAAAATTAAAAAAAAAAACGACATTGAACAAAGATGTTGTACAAATATAGCCAAAGATGACCATGTAGGTATGTTTGTATGTATTTTCATGATTGTACCTGACTGAGTCTGTCATGCCGTCTGTCTGTCAATGCCGTATAAAATAAAATCAATAAAAAAAGAAAAAACTTTCATTCAAGAATCAAACTCAACAGCAAACTACAACCCCTCCTCTTAAATTCTCCTCCTTCTGATGCTCTAACGCCCATCCCAACTACAATATATTAATAGCTGCCCTCACCCTCCACAATTTGCTGAATCAATGAGGTATAAAATGTTCTACGATCATAAAACATTATTCATGTAGGAAGTACATAAGCCCCGGATACCTAACTACAACAGAAAACTTGCTACAAACTCCATCGCATTCATGTTAACAACTTCAATGTGTGCCCAATCATATGTTATCCATTACCAAAGCACTCACATTGTATAATCTCTACAATAATACATTCCTCCATACGTGGTAATTTTCCACTCAATAGACTTAATGTCAACTCGAAGCCTTAATATGACAAACAGGCATTTTTATCACTTATACTACAACGTTTTTCGTGTCCTTACTGGAAACATGTTTCAACCGCCATCACCTGCTAAAGAACTTCGCAAATATTTGTTACCATAACGATTTTCATTTCATTTTCCACCCAACAGCAGTGATTGTTTGGGGGGTGAATACCCCCTTGGCATTCGCTACCATATTCCTTATACAGAATTCCCAAATCCTTTGTTGAAGAACAACGCAAAATTTTATTTATATTTCCCACTTATACGATTATATGGGTGAATTGAGGTAGAACCCATCATAATCTTTGTAGCTGTCTCCTGTGCATAGATAGATAAAACCACGAAATATATTAGCAATTTCATAATTCATTGGGACGATCCGTTCGTATCGTGTGCTGACAAAAACTTTTCTGGCACAAGGATCTTTCTCATCTGTTTTGCATAAAAGCATGAGAAAAATCTAAGAATGGGGTAATGATTTTAAATTTCTATCCTCCAAACCAAGTGCGGCTCTTTGAGATGATGTCAATGACGATGCCACCATCATAACAAAGAACACGAAACTGAAAGCAAACTAAATTTTACGTTAAGCGATTCTGAGGTACTTACATTTTTTCCCTTCTTAACTGAATTCGATAGATACACACAGATACATAAATACGACATTAATGCAGATGTCTTACATGATTTTGAAATTAAAAATAAAAAAAACTACGAGATACAACAATTCTCGTACACGTGCATGGCTAAGTTAAATTAGTACAAATTAGTAAAGTGTATAAATAAATTGTAAATCGTTTGCTTAATGGTTTTCATGTACTATTGGTTTTAAATTTCTGCAGTCCTTAAGAAGAGTCCTCGAACTAGCAGAGTACTAATTGAACCAACACGAGTAAGGTTGAGAATAGCAAGATTTTTTCAATTATTTTTACAATAATACACGTTGTGCAGTAACTGGCTTACTTGGATGTAATTGGAAAGAGAAATCCTGAAGTTCTCTGCACACACAAAGCTTTTTATTGAATGAGTAAGGTAAAAAACGTATCTGTTCCATTGACTACCAGGAAAACTAGTGGACGAATCCTGAAGTACAAACATGTTTAAGATCAGATTTCAATAGTTTCACAGGTAGTCTCACATGTTTTCCACTTTAAACTCACACTGATTCGTATGATTCATGCATTCATTACCGCCTGTCAGTAAGGTATATTATGGTGGCAAGGATAAAATGAATGTAAATGTAATTACCACAAGCATCTGATCTAAAGTTTCATTCAAAGTCAAACAAAACTAGTTTGCGGTAAGAGAAGATATGTGTTAACCATAGCAATACGACCGGAAATCCATGGATTCCTTTTTTCCGAATACAAAACATATTAAAACAAAAGCAAGTTCCAAAGAGATAAGAAAAAAATGTTTTAAAACGAAAGTATTTTCAATGAATCACAGAAATTTTGTAAAGAGCAATCGCAACAAAACAAAACTGTTGACATTCATACACCAGAAAATTCTATACAAAACAAAATTGAAAGGTATGATCAGAGAGTACAGGGAATACTACAGATAGCACAAGTCTCCAAAGCAGATAGAGGAATTCAGGTGAAATCGGAAAGCTTCTATCGATTTATTTGTAATGAAAAAAAATGCAACCACCATTGTTCGCCAGGTGCTGAATAATATACTCACAGCCAACTGGGACAAATACGAGGACCGATTGTGGAACAGGTGGATAAAATACCGATCTGCAAACAAGGGTTCTAGTTAATAAGTAAGAGTTGCTTGGCACAGCAAATTGCTTTATGAATTTTTCTCTCAAGAATTACATATGAACTACAATATTAAATTCAAGCCATTTATCGATTTTTCTGTTTAGAACCTACAGCAATAAGCTAAGAAGTTAAATAGGTTCATTCATAACAGACCAAGCAGAGAAGCGGAAACGACATTTATTAAATAATTTTGAGCGAAAAACAAATTATGGAACATTTTGAACAAGGTTTACGTTCAATGAAAGTTTTATTTCTTTGGAACGTGTTTTTAACGTTTAATTAGTACATAATTCGATTCGATTTTCAATATCAACAGTAGAACACTGTAAAGAGTAATAAAATGAATTAAAAATGACGAATTATTCATTCGGATTTCCTTAAGAATAAAGGAAGTATGATCCCTGCAGAGATTCATATCTCACATTAACGTACTTCCTCTCGAAAGAGAGATCTGTGTTTGAGTTTGAAAACTGGAACGATAAGAACATAATGCGGGTGTACTAGATAGATTCTTATATCGTAATTTTGAAGCATCATCTAGAGCGCATTATTGTATAGGCGAATTATTTTTTTACCATACCAAGGCAGCCCATACGCACGTAGCACTAAGTACTTACTTATTACACACCCTTCATACGTGTAGTACATATGTACATATATGTCACCTTTCAATTGATCAACCCGACTGCACTTGCGGCTAACAGGAAAATGTATGGCATTTCAAAAGCCACATTTAAGGTCGTCTTGGCACCTCTTTTGAAATGGAAACAAGCAAAACTCCGATAAATTATTTTTCACGCGAAGCAGTTTCCCACCACATGCTAGTTTTCTGAAAGGATTACCCACGAACTATTTTCCGGACTGACAATCCTGTCGTAGTTTACACTTTTATATATACATACATATACATATATGTAAGTATGCTTGTACCAAAGCCCGAAAAAGGATGATGACACCAATGACACTTGTGATTTATCAGCAAAATTGCTTGTCATAAAAAATGGTAACCAACGAACGGATCACATCACTGCCACCAGTGAAAAGAATCGCCATACGACGTTCGACAATAAAAACCTTACAACGAGAAGGAGGTGTCATATTATGCTCATTTATCTTCGAAAAAGTTTGTTGATCCGAGAGAATCCTGTGAAGAATTTCACTCTGATAGAATTATCTTTGCCCTCCTCCAAAACCCAATGATCCTATTTACCTGGAGAGTCTTGTTTTATTTAACCTAGATTTTTCTGAAACTCACCGAAGTAGCACAGATTTCATGGTATTTTCAAATCACTAAGAAGGATTTGATTACAATGGCCAGAAAAGGTATGGATCCAAAAGTCCGAAACGTGTAATGAATTAATAACAAAAACATTCCTATCAATACCAACTTCACCCCGATTATGCTAATTTTTTGCCCAACCAGATACTAAGGGGTTGCTCCTCTCGGAAAACGACACCTTAATACGAGCTAACATGTCCAAAAGTTCTATCTCATCTCTCCATCTACCGCCCCAACCACCCGAAACAATAAAAATGCAATACCACACCTTCCTGGGCATTAGCATAAATTTTGCGTTTGCCAATGAAATCCCCCAACCATTGCAAATTCATCGGGAAATTGTGTTTATCTCTCAATTTGTTGAGATTAAAGCAAAGTGCTTATAGATAGACCGAGCGGGCGGAAGAGAAAAACAACAAAAACAAATGTGATACAGGCTCCTTCAAGCGTATGTAAATAATTGGCTCTCCTATTACACAAACTCCAGGCTATGTTGAGTTTGCACAGAAAAACAAGTAAAAACAAAAACTCATACTATTGTGAATCGACTGTGGACATGCAAAACTAATGTCTGAACAATTTCCGGTTAAATTCGTAGGACCTTCACGCTGTCCCCACCGGAAAAAAAAGAACAACACAAAAAGTCCTTTTTCATCCACCTCCCGCTTGTGCAAATGTAAATTTCATTAATATCCTCGATACGAAGTTGTATCGCCGCCAGGATTAAGAGGCGACCCAAAAAATGTATGAGTATGTATCTACAAACAACACGACGCACATAAACTATGCCTTCGTGTGCATACATAAGTATTTTGTGTGAGGTTAATTTTGACCTAGTTAAAGTGAGGACTCGAGGGATGAAAAGAAGAAAAAACTAGATAAATAGAGTTCGCAAGTATGTAGCAAGGATTTATGGCATGAACCCAGTTTGATGAAGTGTTCAGAGTAGAAGGATCGAATTAGGGATGCCGCCCTAGGAGGATTCATTCGACTCCGGCCGCTCCTTGAATGGTTTTGGTGCTTTTGGGATGGAAAATATTTTTTATTTGCTTTATTTTTTTTTTTTTTTAATTTACGTGTTTTTTGCGGTCGTGCTGAATTAATTTATGTTTCCCAAAACAGTTTTTGTAACAATTATTTTAATTTGCATAGTCGTCACTGAAGGGATGAAAGCAGCATATTTAATGTGTTGGTGTTGAGCTTGTTTTGAATTGAAAGACACTTAATGTGAAAAAGTTCTGGTTGCATATTATGTCAGTTTGAAGCCTTCCATCAATTTTCAGGACCAAAGCGAAAAAGTTAAACGAATAGTTATCAGTTTGGGGCCAGACAACTTAGGAGAAAAGTTTTCACTTGAATAGCTTCTGCGTAAAGATGAGGGAAAATGCATGTTCTTTGGAAGTTTAAAATTGAAAGAAGTATTTCGATTGTAAGTTGAAAAACGTTTTATTGGCACTTAAACCTTTGTGTGCAAATAACGTTACAACAAGTTGCGAAAATTGACAATTTTAAATATTTCAGACAAAGTCAACAAAGGGGAGCTGTCTGCGGTCGTTATCTTGATAAAGTTGATTGCAGTACGCATGCTGAAACATTGATGAAATGCTCAGATCAGAAATGTTTTAAAGGATTTCTCAATAAAGACATAACAATTTTGTAATACAAATGCACCTTTAAACTTTTTTTAAATCTTGTCAATGTCAGAACGTCAGTCAAAGCTTACATGAACGAGCAACATGTAAAAATTCTGAGTCGATGGTCACAATTTTAAGAGCATTTACTTCAATAATCGTCCTGCCAGACAGGCTGTGCATAGCGTACTATAGTGGATAAATTCGAGGCAACATATTCAAAGTAAAATAGCCTTTAAGTGCTTCAATTCAAAATCAGGGAGAAATGGGGCATCTCTCCACTTTGGTGCAAATTTTACGTAAAGATCTTGGCTTATACCCTTACAAGATGAAATTTACTCAAAGGGACTTTATTGCATCCACAAAAAGTGAGGTATGGGTTTCCTCCCTAAAGGTGAAAGTGGATGGTATTTTTTCATCGATGAGAACCATACCCATGTTTGCTACAGTGCCATGTTGGACGATTTTTTTTTTGGCTAGAATTGTATGAACTCGACGTTAGTGGTATTTGGTTCCAAAAAATTGGTGAACACATGAACATATCAAACAAAATAGACGATATGTTCGTCATTCGCAGATGAGAGAAAAGCATGTGCCTATATACATACATACATATGTAGCTGGACTAACTTTCATCCTCAGGGAAACTAAGACCAGAAAGGATATTTAATAGGATATTTCTTCTCTGGGGTTTCTCTCTCTTTTGTAGTGAGTTACTTGTTTCATTGGTGGCCATAAACTTTATTGATTTTATTGAAACTCAAATAAACATATGTGTTTACAATGCAAGCTACTGTGAAACGGCACATGTGATTAAGCTATAAAAAAAAAAGGTTTTTATTTTTTCATTTTATTTTACCTCCTGCATAGGAACTTTCAAGCATGCAATCAACACAAATCACCTCCGTGTTGGAAGTAATAAAATCTAGTTCTTTAAACATTTATTTATAAATCTATTGGAAACCATTGACTCCGCCAATAACCGTCAGCACTAACTTTAGTATTCGCACATAAAATTCCCCCAAAATCACTGCCCCAATTTAGTCTAACACTTTGTTGCAATAAACCACTTTTAATTGTTTTTTAAGTGCCTTTCCCGAACACTGCCTCCCGTCAAACAAACGATAAACATCTCCATTTTCCACTCAATAAAATCAATACCCACCCAAAAGTGATATCGATTCCAGATCGCATTGTCTCCAGCTACTTAAAGACCAATTAATGTCCGCCAAATGGCGCATAGTCCATTTCAACTCACAATCTGCCAGACGGAATCAAAATCTCTTTTCACTCACTCACACCTAAAGTATAATTCCGATAGGCAAAGTAAATAAACGCTAGCGGCTTGAAATAATATCCCCTACCCACAAAATGGGCCGTTTATCGATCAACGGCAGCAGTTTAATTGCTTTCAGCGAAATTTAAATTAATTTCATCGAAGAAGAAGAAAAATAAAAATAACTATGCAATGTTGAGGTTGAAAAAATGAGATCTACCTATATGTAAGTATATATCTATCTGTATATACCGCTACCACCCCATCGTGCCTACGAGAACAAATGACCAAATGGCAAATGCGGTCTCAAAATAACTGCCAAAAGTAAATAATGCTGCGAAAATACACTTGCTCACGCAGCAATTCACCTTCAAAACGGGTCGAACTGATGGGTGGTGTTGTTGGATACTCAAGGAATGTCGAATCGAATTTTGAAATTTTTTTGAATTATGCTCCACGGAAGGTGTTGGTTACACTAGCCATCCACAGAAGTGTAGATTGTTTACGTGCCGGCAAGCTGGCTAATTAAGTTTAATTAAGAAATTCTCCACTTCTTGGTCTTCATTTTCAGTTTCTTCGAGTTGTTTCATTTTCGGATTGCTTTTCTTGTCAGAATTCTAAATACTTTTCACTTTTTCTTATTTCAGATTGTTCTTGTACTGGCAATACGAATCGTAGGGTAAGGAGCATAATGCCGCAGGTTTAATAGTCCTATGGGTGGTCTTGTACACACCTTGAAAGTACTTACCGCTGAGGGAAAGATTCTTAATTACCTCAGCTAATGGGCGATTTGCACGATAATTAACACATCATTCGTTGTAGACACCTGAATATGGTGAGTATTCGGGGGGGAGTTTAAAAACATTTTTAAATACACACTCTGAGCTAAAGAAGATATTTAGTCATGTTTTAATCCGTCATGTATTTGCCAAGCGGCCTTGGAGAAATTGGGTCGGAAAATTATGCAAAGTAGTGCATTATTTAAACTCTCTACTTGTTTGTTTAATAACATAATGTTTAATGTTATTTTTGAAATGTATGCTTTAGATGGACGGAAAATCAGAAAGCCTTTTCCCCAATATCACAACAGAACAAATTTAAAGGGAAAATCTGTAGTATTTATTAATGAGCTTAAAACCTTAATTTTTTAAAATGATTTATTCTTAGAAAATTCATGGTTCACATACTACTCTATACTTTTAGTACGGAAAACTGACAGTAAACACTGACAGTGAACGTCAGCTGATTTCATATGGTATTGTATAGCAGACTTATTGATATGGTAATTCTGAAATTGGTCGGAATGGTGTCAAATAAATGGTTAGGCATCCTCACAAACCCCAAACCGGATATAACGCAAAGCTCTTTAAAAAAAATTTCGAATTTGGTACAATGATCCGGGATATAATGATGAAATCAGTTATTGGAATATAGCCGGAACACATTTAGGACTAAAAACTATTTCAGCGTATTAATTTTAATCTGTTTCTAAATATTATATATTCATGTAGACAATTCTTAAGTTATATGTAGCGAATGCAGTCTGTGCATGTACTTACTTATTCACTGCTATACAGCTTTGATTTTTGGTTGGCAAATGGTGACAATAAATAATCAATCATTTTGTAATGTCCAAAAACATGACATTACATATTTCACAAACTAAAAGTGCTTTGAGAAATACTGATTTGTGTAAAGAACAAACAATTATAAATGAGCTCTTTTGAAACTGTGAAACAACTTACTAAATTGATTGAATCGGATATAACGAAAAAATTGTTAGGTCTGGTCGATATCTTTATAATTCCTACTGTACACATCAATATCAAATTGTCCTTATTATGAAAATATCATATGTATGTTTCACAATAGAAGTGAAACCAAGAACTAACCCACAAGTACTCAAAAGTCAGAAAAAAACTACCGAAGGAAAACGAAAATATTTATAAACAACTTAAGAAAAGGTCACAACCAAATTTTATACTCTCCAGTAATAAACGAATGTCATGAGTGTTACAGCATAAAATCACATCTCCAAGAGTATAATTTGATAGCCTATCTTTATTTTGATATCGCATTAAACTTGACCAATTGAGTCATGAAAATGTGAGTTATAGTCACTTCTACCAATGATCACTCATGTTTCGTCGGTATTTTCTCCTTCTATTATACATTTATTAGATAACCCTCATCATGGTATCGATGTCATTTTTCCATTGATACATTTTTCTTCTTCCTCCTCATCCATAGTAAAATTCTTTTTCGTGCGATTGATTGTCTACTTTTATGGGCGACTATAAGATACTTGGAAAAAATGATTTAACGACGTTGTTGCGGCATTCTCATTTTACAGTGAAAAAATCCAGGTGTGGTGTCAATTTCAAATATTGCTCATGTTTTATATTTGACTGCAGCTGGGATCACTTTCACCATGCCTCAGTCGGGGTAGCTTAAAATCGCCTATATTCAACCAATTAAATTCTTGAAACCCTGCAAATACCCACAACCAAGTTAGATTGTTAAACGTTACAATCTAGTTCAGTTTGGTTTTCTCGCCTCCATTTACTTAATCACCTCCTTTGCATTTGCCCCCATCTACTCAACCCCGCTTTCTTAATAAAGACAATTGCTATGGCGTTCTCGAGAGTGGCAGTTAACACGGCACATGAATTCTATAATATAACTTGACCTTTACGTTTGTTTCATTCCACTCATTTCGTTGCAACGGTATGTGAGCTTCCATCACTCGAAGAGTTGTCGGTGTGTGTTGCACAACTTCAAGGATCCTGAACGACATTATTTCTGCACTTTCTTCATTTTGATGTAAGCCAAAGTAGAAAACTTTTTATTCTTACTGATTGGAGAAGAATGGAGGTACATAATCGTGAAGACAAAGCAAACGCGTAAAACAAACAAAATAATACTTTTGCTTGTTTCTCGTTGTATGGTATTCTTTTTGGTTTTCTTTAGCCAAAGGGAAAACAACATTACAATTCCAAAAGGATAACCCAGTATATATGTATGTGTGTATGTACCCCAGTGGTATCTTGTTAATGCAAGGAAAACCATGAAAATGGTACCCCCAGATCTTATCTTTTGGTTTAAGGACCTTTTTTGTTTTTGTTAGAATGATGCAGATGGATAGAGTTGCTGACGCCAAGTCTAATTAAAAAGTGTCTTCTGAAGTTAAGGAGATTGTGCTCATTACACTGCATTTTTAAATGCAGTCTTCCTCTAGTGACGGATGAAATTAGACTCGTGAAGCTCATTATTTTAAATGTAAACATCTTGTCCATCGAAAAATGATACCTATTTACAACTCAATATATCTTAACGTGGAACTTTAAAAATCAAAATTAGTTAAATTTAAATTCGAACACGAACAATGAAAGCACATTTTGTATGTCATTATCCAATTACCCAAACTGCTGGTGGTATTTTTGATTTATTTTTCGATGAAATCTCAATTTTTACCCTGATCCACGACAATGATTTTTTGGTTAATCTTTGCACAAGATGAGACTTCAGTATAAAGAAAAGTACTACTACATGTGTGTGTGTGTGTGTCTATTATATAACAATTGATCACACAAGCGGAACAGAAGACTTGCTTTTTATACATACATCAGTATGTGCACACATCCTTTTGTACTATATTCATAAGCCTGCACTAATGGTGGATGTATTGATTTTTCATATAATTGTAGTTAATAGTAGATTTTCCTGTATAAATAAAGACATGGCAAGATTTTCGATTCTTTTGTGCTGTTTGAATAACCCTAACCCTATTTAAGAACCCTAAACGGATGAAAGCATAGATATAGTACGTCAACAAACTTGAAAGTTTTTGAGAAACTAGGCCCCTTCAATATGTGTTATTTAGTTTTCTATTCATTAAATAATGCTGAAGAGCAATTCAGTATTCAAAGGCTTCTAAGAAGTTGAGAAAACGCTTGAACATGACTTTCGAAAAGGACAAGTTTGAGGTCTATAGTCTTTTGTTTTATTCCTGTTGGCGTGTACTGTTAATTTGCTGAATACGAGTATGTTGTTGTAGAAGTTTTATTTAATTTCAATTAACTTCCTGGCTTTTGACTTTGGAAACTATTATTTTAGTCTGAAGAAGTATTCCTTTCTTTAGGAAAATCATTTGATCTAATCTGATAAACGACAACAAAGTGAAACAAGTAAGACACATTTGAAAATTTAAAGTACATATATAGAGTTGTGTACTCGAAATTATGTTCTCTAAGGCATACTTTTCAATCAATTTTTTTTTTAGTTATGTAGGAAAGGCTCCATTTGAAAACTTAGTGTACCTATTTTTAGAATATATGTATTCTCGTTTTCCAAAGAAAGCCGCGAAGCTACCAAGTATCAAGTTTTCAAGAACTACGTTGAGCTTCCCTAGGGTTCATCTTATACCACCAAAATTACTGGGTTTCCCTCTAAGCTTTCTTAAAGGGCAGATAATTGACATTCTGCTAACAGGAGGCCAGCTAGTTTCTCCACAAGAGTAACCAGCTAATTGGGTTTACCCTTAGTTAAACCCATCAAGTGAAGAAGGAACTCAACCAACTTGGTAGATGAAATTGCAAATAGCTACCAATCAAACGGTCAGACTGACCGAAAAAATTTAGTAAGTAAGACTCAAGTACGCCCAGAAAGATGTATTTAACCACTATATGAGAAATTCAACAACCAGAAGCTTTAAATTTGCAGTTTGTTTTCTTTTCAACATAAAACTTAATTCCAATTCTACAGTTGCCAGTTCTTTTTGTTTTTTTTCTAAAGACCTACTGCTAGTCTACAAATCTTAAAACTTACACATACATAGTTGGCCTCAACACATCCCATTAATAACTAATAACTTTTCGAAAAGTTTTGTTGTGGCTCCCGATTTTTCCTGTGAGTTTTTAAACTTCCTCTTAGTAGATGGTAGATGAAACATTTTGTATCAATGGCATTGTTTCAAAATTATGTAATAAATAATAAATAACCTTCTAGAAAAGTTTAGCTAATATTGTTTCGCTTCTGCGAACTTGGAGTCCGCTTGTTTCTGCGAGTTTTTTCTACATTTTGAAGTACTATACTACACTTTTCGTAGCTTAGTTTTTTTTTCTACAAGCTCAATTGTTTTAAAAGAAACTACCTCCTGGTTTACGAAACAATTTTTGAGTCGAAAAATATAAAGAAATGAAGTGGAACTGAGTGACAGGTCTGTTCCTTTTTTTTTTTATTGAATTCTTTAATTGCACCCCAAACATAGTTTCATATCTCAATAGAATGCAATTGATTGCAATCAATATTGCAAATAAAAACCACATGAAGCCATTTAAAGGTAAACGATAGAAAAGCAAGGGTAATTGCACCTCAGTTTTAAATTGAATTTAGTTGTGTTCCTTGTTGTTTTTTCTTGTATATTTTATTTGAATCACATGAACAACTTTTACTCGCCCATTATCTAACACTGCCAACGTGGGTATCTTTTTTAACCATCTGGCAAATGCATTTCCAACATAAAATTAAAATGCTGGATAAAACTGTAGTAAAAGCGTATACAGCAGAATGGATCTCAAATTCAGTATAATGCAGTATGACGAACATATCAGGTTTCATGGTATTCCGATACGTCTACGGTTTATATGTACGTTATTGGCTGTGTTTAACTGCCTGAACTTTTAATCAATAAATTTTTAACTACGTGATTATCATTGTAGGTCACGTAGCTTAAAGGCCACTAAAGCGAATAGGTGCTTTTAGTGTCAAGTTTTAACGTATTCAGGAAAGATTTAAGATCCTCCACAACCCAAACCGAAAGGTAAACTATTTTATGGGATCTATGAAGAAAAGCTGGAAATTATATCCATCCATGTTTTTACATAAAGGGATACTCATTTCATAGGAAATAACTAAATCAAAACGTGACTATGTTTCATTCACTGTAAGCATACCACAACAACAAATGAATTTTTGTTGAGAAACTATTCTGGCCCTGGGGCCAAACACATTCTCGTTACGAAAATTCTACCAAACTGAATTCCATTGACTAATAAAAACGGAAGCTCTCTCCCGGTTGAGTAACATTATCGTAGTTAACTTGACTAATGTCTAATAAATTCCTGCATATCCCAAAAACTCCATCCATCTGCCCCTGGAGCAGCAAGTTAATCTAACTCAGCGATGTAATCGCTCGAGCGAGTGGGATACCATAACCACCACCACCACCACATCTATGAGTAGCAACTTGTTGAGTCTCCGCATCACGATGGTATTGGATCCGAAAGCCAAAAAGTCATCACGATTCGAATTAATTCGGTTGCTGCTCTCATACGATATAAGCCATTTATGGCAACAGCCAATATTGTATTACAAGATGCTAACATAAATATTAATCATCGATGTATTTCAATATGCGACGCACAGCTGCGTGACTCAGAGCGTGCATGTGATGTGTAGGGAGCTGATTCAACTGGGAATGGAATATCGTGTAACCTCAAAATATTCATCGCGACACAAGGGCGCAAAACGTTCAATAGAATGTCATCGACTGATATCATTAAATTTTCATCGTACACATGCTTCAAAAGCCAATCTGTAAGCGTTGGAGTGGCTTAGCAGGGCAACGTTGGGTAATTAAATGCCAAATCAACTTAATTTGCATTTTCTTTGCTAGTGGTAGCGCTACTCAATTACGCTTTGAAGTTCAAACATCGATTGATGAACCTGAAGGTAGATATTTATTTTCAGAAGATAACAACTAGGTGCTGGATAGGGGGAAGATTTTTGAATGCGTTTTATCGAAATGATTTACGTGTGGAGGAAATGAAATTTTGGGCTACACATTTACTGGGAGTGAAAATGCAAATGAAGCAATCAATTCACAAAATGTGCGAGTACGGATTCCATGAATTCTAAATCCGATAAAGTAAATAATTTCAGGGGGAATTCGTTAGATATTTCAAAAGAATATTTACATGCAATTAAGAATGAAATGGCTGAAGGGTCAAGGAAACGGTAATTGCCCATCAGTTTGAAATAAACAAACATATCTGCATGAAAAGTCAATATTTGGAATTTGCCAGATTAGGGATCTTTAAAATTGTACGCTTAATCCATAGCAAATATGTTTGGTTAGACCGTTCTCTACGTTTTGAAAGTCCAAAAATATCGGACTGATTTTTCAAAGAACTTTTCCTAACAACGTGTACCTAACTTTGCTCCCATATCCCGGTACTCATTTTCCGATTCAATACTTTAAAAAGGACCACTGATAAACACGCTATTGTATTTGGCTGAATAGCATTGATGTACCCAAGCAGCTGGATAGACTTTTTGAATTATGTTACTCCGATGTTGGCTTCTGGGTTCTGCACAATTCCCTCTAGATGTTAAATGAATTGAGAGAACGCCATCTATTGCGCTCATTGAATGGACTCTGGTGATTCTAGAAGCATCAACTTGCATTTGTTTGCTGGTATCCTCCGTCGAACTGTGTAGGATGTGGTGCTAATTGAAAGAAACTAAGCACATCAGAAACAGCAATCCTGCTATGCTCAACTTCTGAGTTTGATGCTGGCTGGAGGTAATTCGACATCAAACCTTCTTACAGTGATTTCTTATTCTAACAATATTGTAATTGGATATCCAATTAGAGAGAAAAAATTTCTTGGGTAATCATGTTTGTGAAGAACTGCAGGACACTCGCCAGAGTATACCATACACACTTAAATAAGCGAACCACAACTCCCAACCTGCTTCAGAATATTCTATTGATCCAAATTCACCCATTTATGTATATGAACCACAACTAAAGAATATTTCCAAAAAACCTCTTCAAGGTTACCGGACCTATCCAATACTAAACACATTGACCAACTGCCTCTCAATTCATCCTATTAATTTCCGAACGATGTCCAGAAATTGGAAAACTTTATTGATTTCGAAAAACAAAAAAATACAGATCACGAATATCAAGGAAAACAATTCTAACGCCAAAGCAAAATCCCATGATTGGATTTGCTTGGGGCCAACGAAAAAAAGGCATCGAAGCGATTAACGAACGCTTTTGGGTGAAATCATTCGATGCTGATACCTTCATAAATATTTTGTCGACAATAAGGAGACAGTAAAATGTTGACGGTTAAATTAAATCGCCTATGGAAATGTTTCAAAAGGATCATCCATCTTAAACAATCTTCAGCCCTCCGAGCGGAACAAACTCCGGCAGCAACAACTGTGTTCCATCATAATATCGAATCGAATTTGGAATAAATTTTCTTCTTGAGTAGATATCTTTCATTTATAAAACATATAAAGTGAAACCATACTGTTTTCATGTTGTTGTTTGTCTACATTTTCTTCGTCCTTTATACACTTTCAATATTTTCATTTTGAAGTATTGAAGATACAATTTGATTGACAGACTATTTGCGTGGTGTAGGAACAGAAAAAAAACGTTGTCGCTGTCTTCATGTTTCATAGGGCTGTAGTACGGATATTTTCAGTTTATTCGAGAGAAACTTTTCACATGCAAACATTTCGGAAATTGGAATTCCTGATTTGGATGGGATTCGGTTTATTGATAAATCCAGAAAAAACATGATCAAATCATTTAGACTTTTATTTTCAACAAGTCTATGGATAGGAACATATATAGGATCATTGTAGATATGAAACCAGTGCTTGAGGTTTATGTGGATATTGCATTTGGAAAACTGAGACTCCATGGTAATAGAATTTCTTTGTAGGGATTCATATGGAAACACCAGGAAGCTGTAAGTGGCAGGCCCCTATTAAAAATTTTTGAAGCGGTATCCAAGAAGCTCATGTGACGATTGACGCTTTAGAAACCAATATTGTGTGGTTTATGTCTGTATGTACATATACATACATACATCAAATAATTCTGACATTTATCAACCGATTGACTTGAGTAGACATACTTTTCACTAGTACAGTTGAACTAGTGACGCTGTGCATTGAAAATACTTGTTCAGTTTAATTAACTCAACATGCATATCGTCGAAAATTTCGTGACAAAAAAGCACCGTCCGACAACATTATTCTTCGTTTGGTGTCGAATTTTGTTGACCACGGGATAGTGGAAAATCGTCGACATGACGGTCCAATAAACTGGTTGACGCGGTAAGAGAGAGTGTTGTCGAGAACCCACATGTGTGGGTAGGTGAAACCACCTTGCGTCCTATTTTGAAGGATGATTTGTAATTGTTTTCATATACAGTATTGAGTCAAAAAATATTGCCAAAGAATATCCAAGTCGCTTGAAATACGGCCAAATGCTCGAAAAAGTGAAGGATGCCCAATGCTCGAAAAAATGATGGAAAACTCAGTAAAAAGGGCACATTTTGCATTGGTGGGCCACTTGATTGATGTTGTATTCAAAAATGTGTCCAAATAAATTGTAAGGTTGGTCCCTTAAATTAATACTAAATGCCATAAATAAAGTTTTCAAATAAAAATTATAATAAATGGAATATTTTCAGTGTTTTTTACTTTAAAAGAAAATTAACAGCAATCTATTGTTATAAGAAACTATTCCCTTAATTTTTTCGATTTAATTGATAATTCCTATTTCACAGTTGCCCGCACAGACGAGTATAGCTCTTAATTAGTAAATCCGAATCAATTAATTAGTCCTTTTGAATTAAATGGTCTGTGGCACTCTGCAATACACATCTTTGATATAATCCTACTTAATGCAATCAACTCGACCCTTTCTAATTAAATCTGTGTTTCTACGTCATCCAGGTGTCAAAGCAAACCGCACAATAAAACACATAGAAATTCAACCATCCATCTGGAATGGATTTTATAATACCCTATCAGTCTTTTCTGCATGAGCCTTAGTAAAGTGGGCGTGGTATAATCCGCTCTTTACGGAATTACTACCATAACTTCGAATTCGAAAATGATTTTTTGTACAACTTTTGTTACTTTTGTTACGTGCTTACTGAGCTGGTACTATATAGTCCGGAGTGAAACAGAGCTACAATTCAAAATCCTCAAATTCAATTTTTTAAACTGTTCCTACTGTTACAACCGACTTGGTTTAGGTGGCCTTCACTTTAATGCGCCATTTAAGGATATGTGCCTCTTTACTGCATTTAATTTTTGCAGTAGATTCAAGAGTACCTATTTAAGTGCTTCTGGTGCACTTAGTATCTAGCACCAAAGTCTTTAACTATCTCCACTCAATACTCACAAACTGACCTCACGCTGTGCTCTTTTGATTATGAGAGCATCAAGTCATTGCACGGATTTTTAAACAATTGTATCTGTGGTGTAGATGTGGGAGTTCTGCACACAAATTTGTTCTCAATTCTTTCACTGTATATGTCCAATTGTTAAGCTACACCCATTTTCAAATAATAATAATAAATGCAAATCTTACCACATATCGTTCCTCTGTTAAAGCTCACATCACCTCCTTTTAAGTGAAATTATATGTTACTCGTAAACCGAAAATTTAATTAATTAAAACTCCCCATGTTGTACCATTCGTTACCCTTTGTGTTACATGTCCCCTTACAGTACTCAACAAGATCCGGGGTCGCTAAGTGATGGCATGTACTATCTGTTCACTGATTTGGTTAAGCATCCTCTCGCACTTGAATCCGTTCTGGAGAAAATCTGTTTTTCCTTTTTTTTTTTTTAATATCCATTATGATTTCTGTTTTTATGCCGCCAAGGAAATTTCTATTAGCAAACTGAAGCAACATCAGCAGTGTTGTTTCCTTTTTTGTTCTTCTCATCGTTATTATTCTCGATGATGGTGTCCTTGCTGCCAGATATGTATGTACCTACGTATTGTGTTATGCTGCATTCTACAAGAATATAAGGGCGGTGAATTTGACATTGAACGACGCGTATAATTAAGCGATTATCTTGCAACGGTGCGCACGGATAATGTGAGTGAGTGGGTGGTGAATTATGTGAGAAGAATAAAAAGTTCATAAGGTTCATTTTCGAAAATTAATATCAATTTTCCACGGGAGTATCTGCTTTAGGTTTAACTAATCGTGTCAACCACAGTTGATTATAAAATTCCAAAAGCTTACTTTGCTTTTGTTATAATGATTATGACAGAGTGCTGCAACAGGACCACGGAAACAACTGAGTGACATCATATTCGTGAAATTCTTGAGATATGTTCGCATAAATAAATACGTATACACACGTGCTATCTACTTTTAATAGTACACATGCCTAATCAAATATAGGTAGATTCAACCAGTTTTCCTTAAAAATGTGCCTTATTCGTTGAGCGGAAACACACGATAAACTTTAAAATAACATTCCCTTTCAACCAATTGATTAATGGAACACACAAAAACTCAATTTTTAAGTCACTTAATCAAATACCTAATCAAACGGAAATATCTTTGAAAATTTTAAGAAAACCTTAGACAGAGCTCAAGGGCGCTTTGGGGCACAACCACTCATGTATTCCCGACCAAAAATACTTCAATAAAGAAAATTAAATTACCTTTAAGGACAAGGAAGCAGCGAAATGACTTAAATCTTGTGGGAAATTACTTGATGAACATTTCATGAGACGTAAACAGACAAAAGGACGAACAATTGAAAAGAAAAACAATTTAAGGACAGATCTGTTCTTAATTAAAATGTTTTTTTTTCATTTTTTTCTAATCATAACGAAAAGAAGCTCTCATTGGAACTGCATTTCGAAAGGTCCAAGAAGGCCATTGTTTCTATGGCAAGGTGAGTCGTTCCCTTATCAACTAAGGAAGCAAAATAAAAACTGGATCATTCAGAATCTTTAAGAAATGAAGATAAAGAACTTGATGAATAGAAAATGTAATTTAATTCCTTGGACAAGGAAACCAATTTTTTTTACAGTGATAGCAACCTAGAAGGTTTTGATTTAGAGAGGTCCTATACTTTGGTGTAAATTAAGAAACTAAGTAAAAAGTAAGCGAAATGAAAGGCTTTCTTTGTAAAGCTACTATCACTCAGATTGTAAAAGAAAAAGTAAAAACAGTAGTAGAACATGACAATAGAAATGAAATATTAATATTTCGAAAACTTTTTTAATCATGATACTATTTTTTAATCCAAAATTGTCTTACGAAGATCTTACTTCCTTCAGTAAACAACTGGAAACAGGAAAGGCTGATTGTGAATTTTAGATTATACTTTTAAAAAAAATGGTGTGTTTGTTCTGTGGAGAGAATGCAGAAACACTTGGTAACGTATACACCCTGACTTCTATCGTATACACCAAGCTAGCAGAAAAAATTAGGCATTTGATAATATCTCATGGAAATTGGTGATCTTCTACTTAAAAATATTGTAGATCCACATTTAAACGGTGTGTCATCTGAATCTGCTGCATGTGACGTATTGATATGAATGTCTTTACTTGTGTCATACTTTTGTTTCTCAAAATATTTTTTTAAGGTAGAAAGTTAAACTTGCGATGATTAACTAGAAAAAAAATCTAAGCTATATTTAGACGATTGCCAGACCTGCAAATAATGTCATTTCGGCAAAATTTGTCCTAAATACTTGACAATCATGTGAAATACCACTTTGTAGCAAAATAATTATCAAACAATTGCCAGATGGCAATAAAATTGCAGGTATCTGCAAATTGTGTCATTGTCAGGCGATTTTCGGACATAAAGGACAATTTCAGGTTCATTTGAAATTTGCAGGTATCCGCACACCTTATGACATTCGATAATTATTTCGTAGAAAAATGTTATTATTTTTGCTTTTTACGCGTGGATGTGTGTACGTATTTTCACAGCTGGATATTGCTACTATTTCCGTTCCAAGTTTAATTTTGTGCAGTGAAAAGGAATAATGAAAATGGAGCGAGTGAAAGAGAATTTGATTAATATCTGAGAACTCCCCTTTGTGGACACAATTGTGGTGTGGTGAGTCGTCTTTAACTTCGCAGCTTTCCAATGTCACGAATGCCTGCTATTGTTTCATTTCGTATTAAATTTTGCACTTTTTCAGATTTTTAATTCAATACAGTACGAAAGAAACTAGTTCTGATAACGTCTGGCAATGGATATCCATATGCAGGGGATATATTTTTTTTTTTGCAAATTATCTGGCATTTTTGATCTAAAAACGTTGTCAAACAATTGCCAGGCCAGCTGTCTGACAATAAATTTGCAGGATTTGGAACAAAACCTAACTGAACTTAGAACTGACAATTTAATTTAATCCTGCAAATGTATTTGTCATAGTCAGCTTATTTGCAGCCCTGACAATATTTGCAGTTTGAATATGGCTTTATTTTATTCACAACTCTCAAAAATAAGTCAACTTGACGAAAGTTTTTATACATAAATCGTTTAGATCGGCGAACAAGACTATTGACTTTAACTAGACAAAGTTGTGTAATGCTATAGCACAATACAAAAACGGAAACGTATGCATGCACCTACAAATTCGCTTAGAAAGATAACTCCATCTTGATTAATCAAGGACTACAATTGGAATTTTCAACTTTTCGAAAATAACAAGGGAAATCTGTGAAAACCTTATATCTGAGCTCCTCAAATCAAGGTTAACCGGATTTTTATATCGGTAGCGGTCGTCTTAATTACAATATACAACAGTTTAATGTGCATCATTCTTCCATTACACTGAAGAGATAAAAAAGTCAGGACTTAAATTTCTAAATCCTTCCAAGTTTTACATTGAACATGTCAAATCCTTATACAAAAATTTGCATACTCGTTTTCCAAACACATCACAGAAAAGTACTAAGACTATTTCAGAACTGAAGGACATTTAAAGGACTTTTGTTGAGGATTATATTAGTTATTCTGTATAATCCTGGGCATCAAGTAAACGATAAGCTTGTATTTCATTAAAGAAATGCATTTCAATCTCAATGTCAGATGCAGGATATGAGGTTTTTATTGATTTCATAATGAGGTGGTAAGTATTTCATTTCAATCGCAATAAAAACAAGTAATACTTGAACCATTCAATATGAATTTCAATGTGTTGAATAGGTCTATCAAACAAGGATCTATAACTTATGCAAAACTTATGACTCAACTATTTTCTTTAGAATTATCTCTTTTGATAAAAGATTGGGTATTAACTCACCCAAAATTTTCAGCGCTAGTTTTAATTAATGATATAATTCTTACACAAACATATTCGAGGTTACTAGCTAGCAAATTTCAATGGATACTTCAAACTAGATTAACGATTTCGTCATTAATAAGCATATTTTAAGTAGCTATGTAACTGTGTATCTAACGATATTTCTATTAATCATAAAAGATTCCTCATAACAAAACCAACAAGGTTACGAAAGTAATAAGACTGACTTTAGATGGAGTTATTTTTTAAGTTTTGCTCATTTTTTTATACAAAAACGAATATCTACAACTGCTTCAGTGCTATGAAAGGTGCTATCACAGAACGATATGCAGTTCCAACAAACTCTTAAAAAGTATTAGGATTTGTTGATTTCTTAAAAACTGCTCTGCTTCATTAAACTCCTTTATGGTATCTGGTACCAACTCAATTAAGACTAAGTATTCTAGCAACTACCTCGTATATAAGCTACAGGTTAAAAAAAATCTAATTAACTGAATTTATATTCTATAAGTTTCGTCGTTAGTTGTAATTATTTTTCTTCCTCGAAGTCATCGATTACCTTACGAACGTAAGTATATACAATATCCTTAATGAACCGCTATTGCGGATGTTTTGCGGTTAAGTACACAGCAACATTGCTGGCATCCTTGTGTGGCAAGCAAAAAACAATGAATGCCAAATCAGAGAGACAACCCTATCAGCATAATTAGCCCATTATTATTCAATCAACGAATGTACGGAGTTATTAAATGAACATCATCACGTCCATGGTTATGGTGTCCTTTTGTAGTCTGTGGCAGATGGACAGAAGTTAGCAAAGAAAATTGCACACTTTGCTCATTAAATGATGATTAATGATGGTGAAGGAAGGGAAGAACATTTTTTTTTGTCTAAAGTATCCCTGATGACGTTGTTTTATTTAAAGAAATTTCATTGTAACTTTAACTCCTAATTAAATGTTTAGCTATTCATCATACGCAATTAATCATGAGTGCTCACAACATACCGACACATAAATTCATTTTTCTATGATGAAGCGCAGGTTGTTAGGTTTTTCCACTTAATAATGTATCATACATACTAAATGTATGTACATATGTATATTCTGCTTTATACTTGTTACAGTGAAAAACTGCAAAATCCACATGAATGGCCAATTACGCAGCAGGTTGGATCAACTTTTTTAAAAAATAAAAATATACTTGACCTAATACGCCTGTCAAAAAAACCATGCTTCTTCCCTGTCACCCACACTGTTAATCCACGCAACGAGTAGGTGTTTTTTTATTATAAAATAAAATCGCTGATGGATGTGGATGTACTCAAAATGATGGATGATGGATTTAGACGTTTTTTTTTCAAGGACTGCTAAAAACATACTTTTTCCTCCCCCTTTCCGGCTGAGTCGGCGTCCTTCAACTGAAGGGTTTTGCATTTCGCTGAGAGCGCTATAGTAGCACTCAGATTCAAATATGTTTATTTGTTTATTTATTTATTTACTCAAGGAAGGGCTACCAACCTTCCATCCCCTTCTGTGTCGTCCTGCTTCGATATTTGAAATTGAAAACCAGTCAAAGTGCCAAGTAAACTCTATTATCGCCTATGTGGAAAATATTCATAAATTAATTGGAATTTTTAATAACAAACATTTTTCCTGGAATTTTAACAAATTTCGAAAACAAAAAAAAAACATTTTCCTGGTGGTATGCATGTATGCATGTGATTTTAACCGAAAATAACACAGAAAACAGAAAGTATACGCCCACCACTGGGTATTTGCCATTTCATAGATTGCTTGCCTGGGGGTGTGCTGGATGTTACAGTTGCACATCCATTATCGATTTTTACGCCGAATGCATGATTCACTGAAGTCCATTTCCCATACAATTTACAAAACCCATCCCCCTTCCCACATGCAAGCAATACCAGTATTCATAGCTGGAGAGATTGGACGAAAAATGCCTTCCTGCATGAAAAGGCTTGTGTTGCAGTTGATTCTTAGGATACGATATTCGCTTAAGTTTCTTGTGTGATTTTTAGTTTTATCTTTCTTTTCTGGTGGGTGTTCGGTCAGTTAACTAAATGCTTCTTGGAGTTTGATGGAATATAGATTCTTTATTTACTTTTGTGAAAGTTTAGACAAGTAACATTCTTTATGTACCCATAATGACTATGTCTTGCAGTTAATTAGTATTGACGGTAAAACTTAGTTTGTCACGATCTTTTGGGGTCACATGACAATATTTGAGAACTACTTTATTAGTTTGACAAGTAAGTTCTAGGTGAGTTAGAGAAAACTTCACCCGAGTATTTTTGTGAACTTGGCCCTTTTCAATCTTCGTCTAGGAGAGTTTTCAGACTCTAATTGATTTCTGACTTCTGAGAAAACAAACATTCAACATTATTTTCACATTCATACACACACATGATCTAGGGAATTCGATTCTTGATTAAAATGTATGCTTGCCGAATATAAGCTACGCAGTCAATTGTGCCAATTTTAATTACTGTTGTTATGTTATGGGGGTAACCCGTAATACATTTTCTTCCTGTGTATCCATATTATCCAATTCAAAAGAATTTCTGAAGTAAATAGCATTGTTATCTATAGAATTTTGCCAACGTATAACCAATCTGCCATACCTTCCGTTATTGAATAGTTCTGCAAATATGTTCCTGGCCCGTACTATGCTACAAATTTTCGTTAGAGATTGGCTTGAGCCACACAAACCTTTGCTGTTTTTCATGACGGTCACCGTGAGAGCACTCCTTCCACACAGCACTGATTCAACAAACAGTAGAGGAACTATATTTTGGACAACATTACGAATTCAGACTTCTGACAGTCTGCTTTTTCGGTTTTACCACCAATCAAAGCAAAACACCCAAAATGGAGGTTGTCCAACAGAGCATAAGGTCTGTTCGCGTACTCTCCCAAAACAACGAATCTACTAATTGTCACCAAATCCTGTTCGAGTACGCAAAAGTTTCGTAGTTTTTCGTCGAAGAGAGCTCACAGGAAATTTCTTTGCACTGATCCACTAAAATTCTGTCAAATCTGTCAGATACCTATACAAAATTTTTTGTTGTTTGTGTATTTGTATACAATTGCTATTAAGTGGGCAAATTTCGTAGCTTTCGCGTTCGTTTACTTTTTTGTGATTTTACCACTCTCTGAGAGAATTATACCCTCACTCCTTGAAATTTCATAATCTACGAATTTTCACAACTGTTGTCACGTGGTGGAGGTTTGATTTGTATTGAGTTTCCGGTCTTTAAAGAAACATAAAGCACTTCGCTTATCACCAATAGGAACAATATTGGTAAAGAAATACAGGTGAGTGTTTCTCATGTTCCTCAGACACCTGCCCATATATAGAACATAATTTTAGGAACCGTAGTGTTATGGCTTGATAATATAATATAAGGGATAGCCAGATAAGAAGAATATATTTCTCAATTGTTATGTTTTAGCAGCTGTCAAAGTTACTAACGATATATATATTTAGTAAAATTTTCCATTCCATCATACATCTTTTCACGCCGCACGTGAAGAAATTATTAAATACTACCAAAATTCCGACTCACTTGTAAATAGGTAACGTCGTGAGCTCTGTCGTCATCAAGACTTCAGTGTGCATCGCCAAAGAGTCAACCCGGCATTTTTTGTGGTTCGATTTGGGTCTACATCCGAATAAGATTGTACCACCGTAAGAACGGACGACCATAGACAAGGCCGTCAACATTTTGTGGTAGTAAATGAGAAAACATTTTACAGTATAAGGAGGACCCGCTTTACGGATTTTAAAAATTTTCATCGGCCCTTGGGATAAACAAAACTCAAGCTGCTGAAACCTAAAAATGTACAAAATAAAGAAATCTATGTATGTATATTACCATCCCAAGGTTAAGCTGATTTTGATCAAAATGACTGTCTCTGTATGGTCTTGTAGCCCAACTTGTCTCAGTTCCCTAATGTAATGTATATACGATTGTATGTTATAATGATTTCGAACTCAAATACAGTCACTTTCATTAAAGGGTCTTATAAATCTTGAATCGTTTTTCCACAAGTTAATCCCCTATTATAGCCTACACAATAAAACATAACACCACCTCGTATAATTCATCATGCGTTTTTAATGAGAATTTATAATTTATTTCGTAATCTCACGCCTTAAATTCCCAACTTAAATTTAAATTCTTTTTAATAAATATAAATCCACAATTTATGCCCTTTTCTATTTTAATTTTTAGAAAACATGCAGAAAGAAACGCCTCATCGACCGCCTAAACTCAATGAAGCGAGGCCAATTTTCTGTATAAAGAAACGCTACGATGCCAACCAGTTGCTTCGAATGGAACGCACATTTGTCTCCGAAAAATATCCTCGATATTACAATTAAGACAAACAACTCTATTTAATCATAGAGTAAGGCACCAATAACTTGGTTTACCTCCTATCCGGAAACGAAAAAAAGAGAAAGAAAAACGGGCTAATAAGTCACACAAAACAAAAATACCTAAAATGATTCCATCTGGTTGAGGAGAATCCGTTCATACACAACATACAGGATATAAAACTCAATGCTACCCGTCATGGATATAACCGGTGACTCGGGACTTTTCGAAGAAATGCAACTTGGCTTGGGGAATGGGTCCTTGGTATATGACTCGATGTCCGAACTGGATATGGAACGAAGTGGGAATGCGTCGCTAATGCAGCTACCACCCGAATGCATGAATGAGTACAACAACGTGTCTTATTGGAATGTTTCTTGTGACAGCCTACTGACATATAGCATACCACTATATGGCTATTGTATACCATTTCTGGTAATTATCACAGTCACAGCGAACTCATTAATAGTACTAGTCTTGAGCAAACGTAGTATGGCAACGCCTACAAATTTCGTGCTAATGGGTAAGTTTGAACATGTCTCTTTGTGGTTTTAATTGGAAGAGGGATTCTCTTTGATATCGATCCTCGTATCCTTTCATGTTGCCATTTTCCCTTTAGGTTGGGTATAATTAATGTTGTTTCAGGTGGTATAGAGTACTTCTCTTACGTGAAACTAAAGTTGGAAACTTTTCTAGTCAAGAGGTACGATTGATTGTGGATAAGTGGTTTATTTAACAATGAATTCTTTTTCGAGTTGATTTTACACTAATTTCACTGAAGTTAAATATAGGACCATTGAGTTGGAACTAATAATTCTTGTAGCAAGTAGAAATATTATATTTAAAAAAATAGAAATTGTGATTGTAACTAAACTGTGATTGTATCTCCTACCAAGAAGCCACACATCGATTCACGAAAAGTGGCAATGACTCCAATGCAAATGTGTTCGACTACAGTTCTGTTTTCTGAGAAGAGACTCATTAACATGCAAATTATAACCATACTTTGTATGTATGTATACATAAGTCCCAAGAAAAGCTGTAAAAAAATATAACGTATAAAAGCCACCACTTGCTAGCATAGTACATCACATATTCTTCATTTCACAAAGTACATGTGGAACTCACTGGTACATCAAATTGAGTTCCTTACCGCATTAGCTTTACTGCAATAAATCCTATCTGCACAATAAAAATTGGAATTCCCTCTAGAAATCATCCTTATCCTTTCTCAGACACACATCCCCTTCACTCACTGGTTTTATACCGAGCAAAAAAAATGGATTCCAACAAACGATTTATAATCCCAGAGATATTTCTCATCACGTTCTAGAGCGAACATAGCAACTGCAATACTTTGGTCATTCTGTCCAACACGTCTGGTTAAATTTAAAATTAAATTCTCCTCTCACTTAGGATTCCATGGTGCACTTACCAAAAGTCTGAGATAGTCCTCAAACCTAATTTTGGTGACTATTCATAGCAGAGTCCATTTACAATGCAAACAAAACAAATAAGAAACGTCATGCATGATTTATACAAATGACAAAGGCAATAATAGAGATACGACTGCACCTAATACAATTTCCTTCTTCTTTTAGACTCATGAATGTACTCAGTTCATGTTCAATTTGTTTCTGCAGAGATTGGGTGCCTTTTATTTCTACCAGGACTTTATACTTTAATGAAGTCTTGGACTTATTTTTGTGAAATTCACTTAAAATTGCAATGGATTTGTGGAAATGTAAGGATGGTGTTAGGATCTTTTATAGTTTCTATTTGGCATTGAATTATTAATGATATTTGAATGAAGTGCTTTATTGACTCCAACATTTTGATTTATTTACATTTTTTAAATTTCATGCACTTATATGACTAACAATGCGATAGATAAGTAAACTTGAAGTAAGGTACGCACTATCAAATCCAAGCTACACACTCTCATTTAGTATGGCAGTTAAGCAAAACTGTTGGCCCAAAATTTATAGCGAAAAACGAAAAAATTTTACTATTCTGGCAATGATGTCATGGCTAATGCAAGAAAATCTGCGGAAATTAAGGAAATCCTGTTCGTGTACGCAAAACTTTCGTAGTTTTTCGTAGAAAAGAGCGCTCACGAGAGAGTAAACCATTTCCCCATGCTACGAATTTTAGTACAACAATTTTTTTTCCACTCAATAATGAAATCTGTCAAATCTGCCAAATGCCTGTATGTAATTTTTTTTTTGTGTGTTGTTTCGTAAAAATAGGGCAAATTTCGTAGGTTTCGCACTCGTTTACTTTTCATAATTTTACCTCTCAGAGAGCCCCACTACCCCACTCCTCACAATCTATGAATTTTATTTGTATTTACCTCCTTTCCTTTCTCAATTCATCTTTATCTGTACCTGTGCATATAACCACTATACCGTCTATGAAATGAATACTTCAACACATTGGTTGTAATCCGTGATCCTCCACCAGATCCTTTACACATTTACTGTTTTCTTCATCAGATTGTTGTACATTCAACAACATAAGATTTGAGAGAGCAGTATTTCAGTTAGCCTCACGGTAAACATATCGGCTGTAAGAGTTTAGTATGTTCCACCTTAATGTAGGTAATCTCACAAAGATTGAAAAGTCAAGAAGATATTTTCCTCTAATGTGCACCATTTCATGAAAATAGGTTGTTCTCATTTTACTATATGAATTCTCTAACTATCTACACTCTTAACACGCTATTCTTCGATCCTCCAAGGCTCAAATACTCTCTTACTTCTTGCACCACAATGACTTAATTCCAATTAACCGTACCTCTAAATATGTCAATAAAACCACTATTTCACCGTTAGATGACTATTTCCACTGATTATATTAGTTGTCAAGTCTATATTTACTTAACAAACCTAGTTACAACATAATTACTAGCAACTCTCCTTCTTCCTTTTAGCTATGGCCCTTTGCGATATGTTCACAGCAATATTTCCTGCACCAGGACTCTCCTACATGTACACGTTTGGGAATCATTATAAACCGCTATCACCAGTCTCGGCGTGTTTTGTCTTCTTCATATTTAACGAGGTAAGTGTTATTATCCAACATTACTGGCACTCCTACACCTTCATATACATTTTCATTCCCCTTATTTCTGGCATAAGATACAAGTGTATGAAACATCACCACATCACCTGTCATCGAGCACCCCCTCTTAAAAATGCAAACAATCAAGTGTTCCACCCAGTAACTACTGTTGAAGTACATCACCATGGCTACTCCTTACGCTCCTCCTACTCATCATGAATATTAAATTATACCGTTAAGGGGTGGTTCACATTCCTACCTTTGGTATGATGTTGCCACTCCGGCAACTGAAACTAACTACTCTGCAGGTTTAGTAGGAGTACTTCCATTCCAATGATAAAGGAGGAGAGATTTACCTGAATTACTTTCAATTCAAAAGAGTATCGGTGTAAAAACGTACCTGGAAGCTTTACAGATAGAAGGAAAATACCTCGATGATGGGTAAATGTTTTTTTCTTCTTCTTCACCTTCTTCTTCTTTTTCTTTTTTCTAAGAGAAAAACAATTTATTTAACTTTCCGAGATCTGCAGGTTTATGGAAAGTGCAGGAAAGTTTTAACACCTAAGGATCTTCCTCACTATCTAGGATAGTTGAAAAGAATGTTTTGCCGTAGAGTTTTACCTATATGAGTGCATCCTGCAAAGAAATTGTGATAAGTTTTTTTCGAAGGTTCTTCTACAATTTGGTAAACAGATTAAATCAGTACAATGTTCAAAGTGCAGAGTACGAGAAAGAAATATCAAAGAAATCCGAACAAATTACTATGAGCTAAAAAAAATAAAACAAGAAAAACTCCACTCTTTTTATAATTTGCTAAGGATTTCATAGTAAATGCGCATCGTCACGTCAAGTTCTTCAACTTTTTTTATTTGATACCTTCTTTTCTTTATTTTTAGTTATTATTTTGCTCACCCATCCATTTTTAAAGGTTGCTGACCTGAGCTATAAATCGATGTTTTAAATGATATCGGATGCCCATTAACTACTAAGTACAGAGCGATGACGTTTTCACACTTTATTAAAGATTGACTACTTTGTAACTTTTGAATATCACATCACCTTAGTCATCTACAATCAGTATACACAATCACATTGAATACCAATCCACACAATGTGTTCCTTTCCAAAATTTTATTTGAATTGGTATTTCTGATACTAAGTATATTACAAATATAGCTCCATACTCCACATTTGAGCATCATAGTATCTATAGCATGTCAGATTCGCAGTCCTTAATGCATTCGTGCATATATGTATGTATGTAGATACAAGTAACAAAGTACGTTGGTAGAAAATCAATCAACAATTTCTTTTGGACAATCTCTTAGCTGCAGGCAAGGTTGGAGCAGAAAGTCTAGCTAAAGTTTCCAAATAAATGCACAACATGACTCTAATCTATCTCGGAGTCGATAAACTGAGGCAGCCGAATCTCACTGCATAGATACCTGAAAAATGTTTACCTATTTAATTCCTTCGAAGAGAGGAACATTTTACGGAAAACTTTTCCTATCGGCACAACAATAAACAGAATAGTTATTGACATATCCAGGACCCAACCATCGATTTTCCATCAGTTTCTACTTCCCTATATAATAATGCACCTTGATTATACTAAACGATCTCACACTATGCTGCTTTGCTCCACATTTATCGGTACCCTTGTCACTGGGTAATGGTTTTTATAATAGTCGGTGCTTTTCCTGTCCAGCATGTAACTTTCTCGACATTTAATTCTCCCAAGAGCGACCGTACCGTACCGTACCCATCGGGGTTATTTTTCAATATTAGTTAAACGCAAGGAGGATTATAAATTCCAATTAATTGCGCTTGTTCTCTACGTTTGTCGATGCTTACGAGGTAATTGCATTTTAATCCCACCTCGTGCTGATGATTAGACTGGATGTCTGAGAAAATAAAATTTGTCCTTCGCAGAACTGAACTACGAACGAAGATGCATTATGACACCATTCGTCATCGCACATCTGGTTTATGTGTGATGCATTCGAATGGATATTTGTATTTCCATAGATACTTGTAGGAATATATGAACTTCTTTGCTACCAAATTGATCACTTTGAAGAATAGAAAGCAATTAATCTGGTCGCCTTTTGTTGAAAGCGTAATTAAATTTAATTAGTTTACTCTGATTGATGACATTGAGGACTCTGGAAAGAAAACGAACCCGAACGTGGTTCTACTTGTCATAGTGCGGCATTCGCTGGAACAAAATTAAGATAGATTATGTCAACGTTAACACAATTTGAATTGCTAATGATGTTTAAGTATCATTAAACGTTTGTCTTTCACATAACCTAAAGCATGTCATTATTTATACAACATTGGTGTTTACCAGAAACGTGTTTACCAAACATGACCGGAAGTCTATTCACCAGTTTTATACAAATATGTGCATGCATATGTATATTCATGGACTTGCTGGTGACTCTTGATTTATGGAATTAGAAAGAAAGTAGAAAACGAATTGTGTCCTGAGCAATAATGGAGACAAAAAACCTAGTCGATGGGGTTTATATTTTGAATACCAATGATGATACATCCTCAACCCACCGCCAACCTAGTACACAACTGCTCATTTCTGGCACAAAGTAGTAAGGAGTATTTGTACATACGCCTTTGTTGAATTAAGGCATATACTAAGACATATACTTACTTATAAAAATCACATTGGAATTCTATGCTTGTAATTTAGTATACAATAAATTAAATGAATGAAAAATACCCTTTCTGAAAACTGTCTTTAACATGTTTTTAACCTCAAAGTATAGACCACTTGCACTCGAATTATCTATGTTAGAGTTAAGATACTATTAAATCAGATCAATCGTTGCACTTGTTCACTCTTCTCTTCTTCTACACCTCTGTATGTCGATGGATATAAAGAAAATCGCTGATCGATGGATATTGTGTTCACTTTCTTATAAATTCCATGAATATTTAAATTCATTCATGCATGTATGCACATATTTGAAATAATTTTATTTCATTGCAAATTGGACTGTAAGTTTAATTAACGAAACACTTGTCCTTACAGATTGCAGTTTTTATGTTATCGTTATCCTCCTACATACCAAATCGGCTGAAATTGGATTTAAAATTTAATATAACAATTCTCGATACAATGCGTGGTAATAAAACCTTATGCTACAATGATTCGCAATACGAGAAATCCACTAAATCGAATCGGTTTACTTTTTGCTGCCACCACAAGGAACAGTATTGGTTTCATTAAAATTTTCAATAAAAATTCAAAATAATTTGTTCTGTTCTCTCCGGTGGATGAGTGGAATTCTTTTGAAATGTCCATGATAACCGGATGAGTTCTCCAATTTATCGATAACCAGGAGTAACCTGTCCGCATTATCTTGAACCTTTGACTTGTTTCCGGATCGCTGTCACTGCATCGTTTTTTTGTTTCCGGTAATATGTTATACGTTAAATCTCGATCAACATCACCACTTATTCAGAAATGAAAAAAGAATTAAATAGTCTGCTTTATCGTCAGTAGAATTTAAAGATTGTTTTTTTTATATAATAAATATATTTTGTGGGCGGCGTGGCTCAGTAGTTAGTGCGTTGGATTATGGAGCAAGGGGTTCGAGGTTCGAGTCCCAGTCGGAACACCTAAAAAGTTTTTCACGGCCCCACCTCTCGCGAGCGTCTGACAAACATCCGAGAGTACAAATGTCCTGAGAAAGCTTCTCAAATATCAAACTGACCTTCGGACTCGCATTAAACAATAGGCTCCTTATTTACGTCTAAAGAATATAACACCCACAACACGAATGGTAGTGAGGAGCTTTGCCCTGTGTCCCATCAACATGTTGCGCCAAGTATTTATTTATTTTTTTTTAAATATATTTTGTACTTTTCTTGAGCAATGAACTTTTATTCTAAAACTAATTTTTAAAATCTATTAAGAAATTTATGTACTCTTTTCCCCTTAATTTTAATTATAGCAGATACATGCGACCCAGTAGTGCACTTTATTTTATTCCAATTTTCGATTAAAAATTTAAATGTCTGCATATTGCGATTCGAAATCAAACGACGGCGCGGCGTAGACTTCATTTCAGGTTTTGCACTTCTTAATGAATAGGGTGGGATATGTAGCACAACCGTTGAAAACACCTGGATTCCAGCACATGCGAAGTTTTTAAATGAAAATGTTTGGGGTTTTTGGTTGGTAGAGCGATGAAGTTTCGTGGGGCTGGCATTTGAACAATTTGTGGCAAAACATCTCGTTGCACATCCTGTTTCAACTACATTATTCCTCAAGTTGCGATGTCATTGTCAGCATATATTAATACTTTTGTAGTTCTTATTGAAATCAGAAATTGTGAAGCTCAACTGTATAAATCTTGGAAATCATAGAAAAATGTGGGAGGTGTGTTAGAATAAAAAAAATTAAGGCTGGAGCTTGACGAAAATCATGCAACAATAAGCAAATCATGTGGCCGTCGTGGATCAAGTGGTTAGTGGATTGAACAGCGGGGTAAGGGGTTCCAGGTTCAATCCCTAGACAACATCTAACATTTCTTTCGCAGCTCCGGGAAGGAGCCCTTTCGCAGGAAGGGGTTCAACGTTCGAAAGCCAGCTAAAAATCTAGAAGTTTTTTCACGGCCCAACTTCTAGCAAGCGTCTGACAAACATTCGAGAGTACAACTGTCATGAAAAAGCTTCTCAAACAAGAATTTGCCATTTGGACACGGCTTTCGAACGTTGAACCCCTTCCTCCGTAGTCCAAAGCACTAACCACTTTGAACCACGGCGCCTGTCCAGAGCTTCTTAGAGGTTCTATATTTTCTTTGTCGTTCATAAAGCAATTCAAATTTACGATTTTTCTCCTTAATCAGGTCTCATTAGGATACTAACTAGATTTATGTTTTGAAGAACACTATTTTTTTTTTTTTCTTGAATTTTGGAAACTGTTGTTGACACTTCGAGGCGGGACCAAGATCTACGTCAGGTCTTTTGAACAATAGTTCCGAATACTCTACAGTTAGGAGTTTGTAAATTTTCACCAATTCCATCTAAATAAGCTGAGATGTTATGTGTATCATTACAACCAATCAGATTGGAAAGTGACCGAGCATTTGTGTGTTCTTATTCTCGGCGTCAAAAAAGCTAATTATTCTGGGAAGTGAGGTGAAGTCCAGATTTTATGTGGGGGAACCCCTAACTTATGAACAAATGAGAATATAAATTATATTTAAATAGTCTGATACAAACAAATAAATATATTTGCACAGTCATTACCAACAAACAGTCTTAAAAGCGACGTTAATGAACCATAAACTAATGGACAGTGGTACCCAAAGATCGTATTAAAATGACTCTGGATAACTGCCTGAATTTGGGTCCAAGCCAAAATGTAATGCAAGTACATAATTGAAATAACTGGATTCATTTAACTTAATGTCTGTAAGTCGCCCATGTAATTGATTTTTTGTTTTGGCTACCTCTTCCTTGGAATGAAAGAAAAACGCATTCAGAAACAAATTTTTTGTACTTAAGGAGAATTACCTAAGTCAATCGTGCATTTGGTACACACTCAGAGGTGCTCTTTCCAAGGTGTCCTTTTAAACACTCCAAGGCATAAAAGATTAAAAACAAAAGTTAAGGGACTCAAATCGCTGTTTTAATGATGGTTCATAATGCCAATTGACCCACTTGTACCCACTCCATCATTAAGCAAAGATTAGCCTCACTTAACCCACGCAAACGATTTACTTTTTTCAAAGACGACGTTTGCTAGGACTTGGTCAACATACCTTAGTTAGTCCATTAAACCTGTTTTTTTTTTCACTCGCAAAGGTTCCTCTCCCACCTAATGGCAAAAGTAATTGAATCGGAAAATGATTGATGATAATCTTTCTTCTCACGCCGCCCGCGCCACTCAGCTCTACTCTTAATGGACCTTACCTGAGGCACAAAGAAATCACAACTTCTAACGCCAATCATACCTGAACAAAAGAGGGGAACGTAAATATAAAAACATCTCCAAAAGAGCAAACAAATCAGCAGAAAAACAAGAATTGCCGTAAAATATAAAAAAAAAACAAAAAGTATACAAAATCCGAAGAAAATCAACTTAGATCCAGTCAGTATCCTTTGAAGTTTCTTAAAAAAAAGAACCTTTCAACGTCACTACCCTTGATGGGTTGTAAACTTTAAAGTCTCCACTGCAGTTATTTGTTCTACAAAAGAAAACTCGTTAACCCAACGCCACCTTTCGTCGACCTTTACGGAACCCGTCGGCGGTGGATTAGCCTAAAATGCGATTCCGACTCTATGACCTGTAAACATCTCATCACCCCATCACCTTCGTCAACCTTCCACTACCCACAATCCATAAACTGCGAATGTAATCAGATTCCATTTTGTTTTCCTTGTGTTTACCTCTTTTTCCACATTTTCCTTGTCACCCCTGCGGAATCGTATTAAAGCCCCTAACAAGAACATCCTTTAAAGAGATTATCATCGATCCCCACTGTGAAGGAGAGGAATGAGCAAAGATTTTATACTGAAACATTTCCTCGCCAATTCATGTGCTGATAACCCTTTCCCCTTTCTTGATTGTTTTATCCTTGATTAATGAAGACTTCCACCTCACACCGTCCTATGGGACCTCTGAGAGAGATGTTTCCAAAGTTCACAACAAAAAGAGGCGAAATTATTATTGTTCCGTTGTGCTCAAGAATAGTAACCTGAAGGGTGGCAAGCTATTATATTTTCTGTTATGGGTGAGTGGAATTATTCTTCCACTGGGAAAAGGTTGATCAAACAAATAGAAACATAACGTCGTCGTCGACACAGAGAATACGGGGGTGATGGAAAGGAAAAAAAAAAAAAAAGTAAACCATTCGATATAAATCGATCGGGTTGCTGGTCCTTATGCGAAGTCTGCTTGTGATGACAACGAGATGACCGTCATCATCAGTACCATGATTATGATTGCTCCTTTTTCCGCATAGAGGACGAATCCGACGGCGATAAAGCCTGACGGAAGATAAGAGTGTGCCTGCCGGCTTAGGTTCAAATAAAATTGTTCAGTCCTCAAGGACTCTGATGCAGTATCTGATAGGGTTTGGACGTTGAAGTCGCCGCTTTAGTGCATGTGTACGTTGTTCGAAGTTTGTTTTACCGCAATTTGTTTGGTTTTTTTTTGTCTTCCTCTTTCTCTCTCTCATTTAATGTCCAGTGCGTTAGAGGATCTACCAAGGATGTACGGCTGTGTATGATAGCCGCAGTATTAACTTAATCCCAGCTATTTGATTGGATGGTAAATTGACCCAGTTAATCCAGATGTTGGTGTACACAACGCTGCCTGATAAATTGTTAATTGAAAAGTTACGAAGGAACTTTTTTCGAACTTTATCTTCATTTGGTTTTAAGTTGTCATCATGCAGACGTCTATTGTATGCTTTAAAAACTGACAACTAGAATAGGTACACAAGAGATTTAAAGAGATCTGAAAACTTTTGCTTTTTAATTAAAAACAAAGTGACTGTGTTGTGCAATGTGTTTTTTTTTTTATCGAAAGAAATGGTGATACACTGAGTCCAATGAAATCAAGTTTTAGAAAATGCCTAACCAGTTTAATAAGCTCTGCTATTGTGTACAAATCAGGAATCTGTTTTACTTTTTCCTTTTTGATTCCGACAAATTATAGCCTCTCCGAAGCTGTGAATGTATCAGTGACCGCACATTTACCATCTATGAGATATTTTCTAAAACTAAAATTTTTAATTAGTTCATTTTATTTTTTGTCACACTCGCACACCATTTTGCTGTGCTATGGACGATGAACCTGAACTTCAACCAGTGAGTTAGTCCTTTTGCAACAAAATTTATTTAAATTAGTAGAGGTTTATGTTCAAAGTTCAATCATCTTCTTTTCCTTACTTCCTCTGTACATTTAGTGGTAAAACAGTCCAATGTGAGTTTTCGGTGAGTTTGTATTGTGTTCAGTAAAGTGACGGGCAAGGATACTGCACTTGTCAGGTATTAAGCGCTCTGCATTGTACTCAAGAAGAATGACTTTAGAGGTTAGACTGTCAATCAAAAAAAAACCGTAATTCACAAAGAAATGAAATTTAAAGTGACAAAATGTAATAGGAAGCAGTCATTGTCATACACAACGGAAAAGGATTGCTAAAGAGGTGAATGAATTCTGAATGAATGAAAGAATAAGGCAGAAGAGAATACTAGACAGCGACAACTTTTTCATTTAAAGATGATGGTGGGCACACTATTATAAATAAATATTATTATAAATCAATTCAGCCTCTCCACTATGAACAGCCTGATGGATCTTGAAAGTTACATAGATTTCTGGAGGTAAAAACATGTCTGTCCTCTATTTTGCATTACATTTGCATGACCAATAATACTTAGTAGGTTAGGTAAATGGGTGCCTTTGTTCACGGACAATCTTCGATGACTATACTAAACCATCCAGACGTGTATGCAACTCAGGAGTTTGTTTCGCCTAAATCCCTAGTTCTGTAAGGAAGTAGATTCCAAAACCAGCTTTTTGGATGCAACCACTTAGCAACTAACGAAAAAATTCTTTGTTCTATTCGTCCATGAGTGCTTGCTGAAGACGTTATGGGGTTGTCCTAGCCATGCTTCATGATTGCCTACCATACAGTGTCCTGTTACGATACCAACAGCTGTCCGAATATCTCGGTAGATCTCATATTATCATAGACTGGTCATAACGATTTGTACGTAGTATATGTTATAATCGTTTGTTAATCTTGTCGTCTATTAACGATGTCTATTTTCCTCTTTAGAGTGCTAAGTTGTGTATTGGCTTCTGGAAGACCCTGCGAGAATCTTAAATGTGATCCTACCAGTTCATCAGTTACCAGGTATATCCATATGAGAGCCAACAAAAGGACACCCAGTCTTTTGATGCGCATTTTAACGAGCTTGGAACTTATCAATCCTTGGTGTAACTCTTTGAGGTCTGCGTGACCGTAAACTGATTATCTTGGCAGACATATTTACCTCGATAATCATCTCCGCAATTTGTTTTATACCGGTAACGTTGGCAAACGTCCTTAGGTCTGAAGGACCGATTTGTGATTCAAGACTTGCAGTTGTCGCCAGCACCAGCACAAGTACCTACATACATCCATTTCTCTTTCTTCGTACAAAATGAACATTCCTTCATGCTAGGAATTCCTTTACCAGGTAATACTTACTGTAATAAGACTTGCCATTGTGAAGGAGTTCTATAAGCAGCAGTCTACAGAAATCAGATGAGAGGGAACCAAGAGACAAGTATGTAAAATAATGACAAAATGTGGAATCCCTGTGGGAGGTATCCCATCACATAACCTCCAAATACGAAAAAAAGTCATTGTAAGGAATGAAAGCTACTTAGATTACGGATGACGAAGTGTCAGTAGTAAATGGAACCAAAATAGCATTAGTACACAAATGAGTTCTTGAGGGAAATAAAGCATTCGGAGTTCGTCATAATTTATTCTGGTTGGTTTCGTGTAATTAACTTTGGATATATACGTATATGTATATTTGTTTGCGATTCTCGGTTAATACTCGTCCTTATATAAATAATATTAAATACATAATAAAAAAAAGAGCCAATAAATTGTTCCAACTTTATGGAACCAAGTAATAGAACCTACTTATTTATTTTTTACTATCTAATGCATGAAACCACGGTATTAAAGCGACACTTTGTTGTTAAAAAAGTTGTGCTAGCTCTAAACGCTTACAAGCATTACAAATGGCATTTCCACACCAATGAATCATTATCCTTTTTACATCCTGTCTGCATAACTAGCCCCACTCACATATTCCACCACAGACATAAATATGCAGCACTATCCACCCTTCAACATTAAATATCCACACAAGTCCCTACGCCACAAACTGAAAAAAAAGAAAATGAAAAATACCAACCCTTCTAAAAATATTCTCATCTCTTTTATATTTATTTACAGATTATGCCAACACTATTTCACACTGCATCCATATGGTTGACAGTCGCACTAGCCGTTCAAAGGTGAGTACACAGCAACGCCCTATTCTACCGAAGTGACCATATTTTTACGCTCACTGCAAATTATGATCTTAGTTTACATAGAAATGCACTACAGAAATTGGTGACCATAAAAAATTACCAGTACGTGTGTGAGCAAGGTTTTTTTTTCAGTTCTTATTAAAAAAAAGTTTTGTCGACAGCTCTTCGATAAAAAGTTGGCGGCTTGAGTCGAAAATACTTTCGTATGCACCAAGGGTACTATAAGCATAAGATGCAAGTATGCACCTAGAACATGGATAGAACATACGTCCCATAAAAAAGAAAGTAGACGTATCGGTCGCAAAAACTTGCACATACATGTATGTATATACATTCGTTCAAACTATTTAACTTAATGTTTATGAAGATACAATCAGAAGATAGACAAACTTAAACGCCATGTGTTCTAAAATTTAGTAGATTGAACTAGGTTCCACTAAATTTTCACGAAACCAATACTTACCCAATAGATATAAGTGCAAGTAAAGTTGTGCAGTTATGCACCAGAAAATGTATGTCCCATGCATTGTTCTCTTAAACATGCATGGGTGGATATTTCCATCATTAACGTACATATCTCCATATAATAATTTCTGTACATAATTTCTTTGTTTTTCCAAGAAAAGTAAAACGGAGTGAATTCATACATTGCACTCAGACAGTTGAGAAGAGTAAGAACAGCTTCTCTTAAGATTAAATAAAACAAAAACTTTTTAAAAGTTTTACACTTTTATTCGTCGCCAACTAATTTTGCAGTTATAAACGCTCGACATACTCCAAGCAAACGTGTCCTTCAAAAGAAGAAATAAGATTCCTTTGTTTGATATGAACTGCCAATGAAAAATACCACCTACTACAAGTACATCAGTTGTAGTGTTTATTTAAGTTTGCAAAGTTATTGGGAAAAAGTGTGTAATAAATGTCTATGTGTGTATAACGAATTTTATATTCAGTCCTAAGGGTATACAGTCTGCATTCTGCCCACTTTAAATGGGCTACAAAATGTAGCCTGCGGATCAATCGTCAGAAAGTCCTCTTCACAGAAAAATATTGTATTTATAAAAATCCCAACTTTATCTCATCGAAAGTGAATGGAACTGAAGTAGTTAGGCCTCATCCCAGGTAGTGAATTACGATGAAAACAGTTGTAAAAAAGCTCTTTTATGTACATATGTGGGCACTTTAACATTGATTTACCTATAAGCTTTATGTATCCATTATCAGGCCCACTCCTACGTAAGGCATCATAGTCTGATAAACTGCGCTGGCTTTAGACATTTATTGCAAGCAAGAGGCTAAAATAACTAAAATGCATTCCCAAAGATATTTATTGCACCCTCAATTCCTAAACAACAAAAATTCCGAGACCTACATACAGCACATTCGAAACCCACTATACAAACGAGTCCAAAACGGAAACAGATATGGAGGACGTGTTTCCTCCCAAATCTAAACTGCAAGATCTTCTTCGGTTTTCCCAATCACTGTAGCGATTAAGGAAACAATATGATATCCGACAGGGAAATTACAATTTTTCTCGGAAACCTTCAATTCCAAAGCACCCATTCCAGCAAATTGCGCACTCAATGAACTCACCAAGCATGGCTTAACCCTGTCGATTCTATCGGATAAGGAGAATTTCAACATGACTGTTATATGAACATTTTAAATCAAGCAAAATGAGATAAATACTACTAACCGCAGATGGTCCAACTGCACCACGTGCTCTTTCACAAAAAAAAATCTGACTCAAGCTAGATCTCAGCGAATAAGTCTAAGGAAAATCTCATCAGAGCAGTAGTATGTATCATTACGGGATACTCGATCATTTGGAGGCATTTCACAAAACTTGGTCTTCCGGCAAATTTCCAAAAAGTTGCATGGACGAGGACGAGGAGGAGATTATTTTCCAGCTAATCTACACCTGCCAAGCGCTCTCAACTCGAAAAAAACTACATCACAACATATATGTTTACGGCCACGCCCATATTGGGAGCGTTTTTACCAAAAAGCGACTTTGATAATATTTTGATTATATTTTGATATGGATGCTCCGAAGTTATCATAGTAATTCAACAAAAATAATCAGTATATGACTGCTAAAAAAGATGAATAGGGTTCCATCCTTTCCAGACGGTGTGTAGCTTTCCTGTATGTTTTGTTTCGATTTTACACTCCAGGTAACGTTAACATAACTTAGCACCACTGCAATGTATACTCTTGTAGTTACAAATCTGCATTCATAGATTTCAGAGAAATGAAACAACAGAAAATGCACCAAAATAAATATATATCGCTTTCATCGAAACGAATTATTTAAATCCTTCACAGGAATTATTCGAACGCATTTACCGTGCTTTTCTTCTCAATGACGCATGTAAGGATTAATCCTACTGAAGTATTACTGATGCCGAATTTCCATTGAATTCGACTCATATTTACTGAATGATGCAATTGATGGTAAATCGATAAGCGCCTGTATTCAAACAAGCACATCAATTTGAGCAGACTGAGGAGATTAAGACAAGCCAAATTAATGGACTTGAATATGCGTTTTGTAAATATATTGCGGGTAAGATTACGTTTCTAAAAAGAGGAGCTTATTTAAATTATACACTAAATGTTTCTTAGAATTCCTATGGCAAGAATTTTCATATCGTACTTTCTACCAACCATTCATGTTGTCCGTGTTATAAATTGTAAATGACGCCCAATTCAGTTTGTTTTACCTACGTCGCCAAAACGTGAAATTACGCGACCAGTAAACTTCTCACGCAACAAAGCCATAATTGGTCGTGTTGTATGGCTTGTTGCACCGTCTTGTTGGAACCTCATATCGTCCAAATCACGATCTTCAATAGCCGGCCAAAAAAAATCGTTTATCATTCGACCATATTGCTCCAAATTGACTGTAACCGTCCGCCCACTGGCACCTTTCGACCATATAGCACACCAAACAGTCACTGTCCGGATGCAACGGCAGCTCTTCGATCACTTGTGGGTTTTCTGTGCCTCATCACTGAACAAAATGTTGTTCGAAAAATCGGTGTTCATTGTCTGTGGTTCCAACACCCACAAAGCGTATCTACGGCGTTGTGAATGGTCAGCAGGCTTCAATTGTTGCCTAAGTTGAACTTTATAAGGATGGAGACGCAAATTCAAATGCAAAATATGACATAGTGAGGTCTACGATACGTTCAACTGCTGTGAACGCCGGGAAATCGATAAATTCGGATCATCAGCAACACTTGCACTTACAACAGCAATATTTTCGACTGAGCGTGCATTACGATGATGCACCATCCTTACGACATCAGAAACGCTTCCATTCTCTTCAAATTTCTTCACAATTTTACCGATTGCTTGCTACGTTTGAATCACCACTTTTGTAGCAAGCTTTAATAATTTAACGCGTTGTTCGATTACTAAGCGATCCATTATCGTAAATGGCAAACATTCAACTAATATTATGACATTTCAAATGATAGCTGAGTCTGGCAGGTGTCAAATGCCAGTGCTACTAACTTGAAACCACAAAATGAATGACCTTGTATAACCTAATCATACCTAAGTTTCAAACCCTTACCTTAAGCTTCAAATTGCCTAAGAGTTGAACAGCTATTTCTACAATTCATTGGACACTTAGACGCAGGGTACGTAAATATTTTTTCTATCCGTAGTTCTCCAAGGGTATTAAAGCCCTCACATCGATGACAAGATGTCAAAAAAAAAATTAAATAAGAACTTGATACGACAAGGGATAAAGTTGAAAATAAATATTTCTTCCGTTGTTGTTTTCGACAAGTTTAGAGGGAAATTTTGTACTCCATTTAAAATTAAGAGGAAGAGCTTCAGAATATTGTTGAAAACACATTTTAATGACGTGAAATAAAAAGTTTTGATGAGAGAATCCTACAAAATTCATTCATTGGGAGTTTATTTTCATAATTTATCAGAAATGAAAGTCTTCCAAAGTAAATATTAACCTATCTCAAATATTGACTGAGAAGATGGAAAAATTCATAAACTGATGAATATCCTTGAAAATTTGTGTAAAAACAAATGAAGGGCTTATTGAAATAACACGATAAGTCAGAAAGGAAAAAATTGTAATACTGCTTTTGAAAGTTAAAAAAAATGTTCAAAATAGGATGGTAAGCTTCAGCTTTGTAAAAATATCAAATGTCAGAGGCGTAGAAAGCCTTTTTTTTAACTTTAAAGCGAATAAATACAGTTTGTCCTTGGTCCCATCGTATTATTACAATGCTCACAGGCCCTTCAAGTACAAAGTGAAAATGATATACTAACATATGTATTTATGATAACCCTTGACGCAGGCAACATAAATTCAAACTTCTTTGACGTGCATTTTTCTTTTCTGTTTTCTCTTTTCAGATACATTTATGTTTGTCATGCACCAATGGCACGTACTTGGTGCACCATGGCACGTGTGAAACGTTGCACATTCTACATCTGTCTAGCTGCGTTCGCCCATCAGAGCACACGATTCTTTGATCGCACTTATCTTCCACTGACTATAGATTGGAATGGCACCCAGGTGGAAGTGTGTCACTTGGAAACATCGAAATGGGTCGAAGAATATATTGGTGTGGACGTCTATTTTCTGGTGTATTATTCATTTCGTGTTTTTTTCGTCCATCTGATACCATGTATTACTTTGGTGACATTAAATATCCTACTATTTCGGGCAATGAAAAAAGCACAGGAACGTCGAAAGGCTCTATTTAGAGAGAATCGCAAAAAAGAATGCAAGAAACTACGAGAAGCTAATTGTACGACACTTATGCTTATCGTAGTCGTAACAGTATTCTTAATTGCAGAGATACCACTCGGAGTCCTGACTACACTGCATATCATTTCGTCGGCAATCACTGAGTTTTTGGATTATCGCATTGCAAATATTTTTATACTGTTTGCAAACTTTTTCCTCGTCGTAAGTTATCCGATTAATTTTGGTATCTACTGTGGTATGTCACGTCAGTTTAGAGAGACTTTTAAGGAGATTTTTCTTGCACAAGTTGCAGTGAAAAAGGATAGTTCTTCGAAATATTCCATTGTGAATGGACCACGAACATGTACAAATGAAACAGTGCTCTAGTTGTAAATGGCACGTTTCTCCTTCTCCCGAAGGAGAAGGGAAATGATTACTTAAACAAAACGGGTACATTATGTACTTTAGATTATGATGATTGATGAAGGCTTAAATAAAGGGTTGTTAGGCTTTGATGGTAAAGCAAAGAGTTATTCAAAATTTCCAATCCAATTTAAATAGTATTCCAAATAAGCTTGGACATTATAAAAGGATGTCAATGCACATGTGTATTTATAGAAAACCATTTTTGTTCAAACCGTCACGTTCAATAAGAATTGTCAATAGACAGATATATTTAATACGTGCTTCATCAAATTGGCCGTTACTTATTTAAATGTCCTTCATTGTCCCAGCTATCTGCATATGTGTTTACGTATGCATGAATTCATATTCATGCATATGACAAGGACAATAGCGAATGGCACCGATACGAACTATCTAAGCAGAATACGTTCTTAAAACTTATGATCAGAATACAAAACAAATGTGATATGAAAATGGTGAAACTTCAAATGTAGTCCATCATTCAATAACCAACTTAAATAGTTGGCGAAAGGTCTGAAAGAACGCCTAAGAATTTATTCCAAGCAACATACTTACTTATGTACCCTTTCATTACTTACTTCCACCTTATAAAACCTGGCTTATCACAAAGCCTAATCAATATCGCATTTAATTCATAAAATTATTCGCAAAAATCTGGCAACAATTGGTTAATTCTGTATGTGATGAGGTTCTACTTGGATATAAAGGAATTACATTAAAGAATTTGATTTAACTTAAGTGTTCAAGGTCATCCTACATATCTAACTCGATAGTGTTTGGCCAAGTATTCAATGACTAAGTGTGCGAACAAGATCTACTCTATTTCTTTACCAGCACTTCTGGGCAATAGTTTCTAGTCCGTAACTACCTTTATAGACCTTAAAGACAAGAAGTACCATCTTCTTATTATCGGTTGCATGTATTTGCGCTTGAAACATGGAGCAGAGTCACTTGCCAGTATCTGGATATGTTCTACATTTTGCATCCTCAATTGGATTAGAATAGATGAAGGTACATACGTCAAGCAAAAGTTAATCCTTATATTCTTTTGTATATCAATATGAGGGATGATATGCAATGGATTAAACTAATTCATTACAATGTTTCTGATTTAATTTAATTTAATTTACATTTTTTTTGAAAACTTGTCATGTCATGTGAAACTCATGCATATGTGCGTAGATCTATTAATAGCATCCAGCATGAAACATTTACCATGAAACTTAATTAAATCTCAGCCTTGTAGCAAAATTCAAAGAACGTTGCCTTATATAGCATTTCCCTCAAATTTCTTTACGGTCTGACACCTCGTCTCCCTAGCTGTTTTCCGAAATATATGTACATATATATCTGCGCCCTGATACACAGTGTAAGTGAATGTTTAATTGCGCCAACATTATTGCGAATGTCAATCTTACCTACAATGCATGTATGAATGCTTAATTAAGCCGCAATTATCGTGAAAGGCATGAATTAACCCACAGTGGCCTTTGAAGTGAGTCCTAGAACTTGACTTGCTATTCAAATTTTTGTATTTTGATTGCCATTATGCTACACTCATCTGTGATGGAGGTTGGTTTGTTGGTTTGGGAAAAAGATAATATCCATATCATATAGGCCGCCGATTGAACCTGTTGTGTTCCCTTCTAGAGAGACTGAATGGTAGAGAAAGATAAGAGGAATATTGTAAGTGAAGGGTTTGAGAATTAATAGAAATGCTCTGAGAAAAGTCCTATATTTCTAACGAACAGTAACTGCGTGTGTGGTGTTTTTGGCCTCTAATGCATTCCCTGAGAATGTGGTCGGAGTTTTCTTCTCCCATCCAGCATCTGTGATGAAGGGAGAGATTACATTAAGTCGTTGGTAAAGGTGCGCTCTTCGACCTCACTTTACTTTCTTTTCGATCAGCTCTGGCTGTCATGCATTCCAAACACGATTCAACTCAATTGTCAACTCAGTCGGTTGGTGCCAAAATCAAACTAAGTGTGAACTAGTCATTTAGTCGAACGATTTTGATGTTTGCAAGTTTACTGATAAGTCTTTTAACTCAGTATGCTGGACAAACAATCAAGTTGATACTTCTGCTTAAATGTCAAATTACCTTCTCCGGAAGATGCACAGTAGGAAGAATATGACGTACACAACACAAATAGTTGTGAAAAGCTATGTTCTAGGTTCCGTACGGACCTCTCGCTTAATATTTGTATTTTTGTTTTTTGTTTTTCAATAAAGTGACGTGATCTAGATATTATAGTTATATACACAGGTAAGATCGCAACATACCTTTAACTCTACAACCTATAAGTTTACATCAACACATAATACAATTCAAACTAAATTTCCATCCTCTACGGAAACCCTAACTTCACCAATCATCCGAAAACTAAATTGTAGTCACATATATGTATGTATATCTCTTCCCATGATAACTAAATTTTTAAGCAATGCAGGAATAAATAAGAATTTAAAAAAAAACATAAAACGCGTTACATGGCTGTACCAGACGAGCTTTACGCAAGTAAGCCTAAATATAATAAAAAATTTAAGAGCTAATCCACCCACAGAGGATTATCTTCTATTCCAAATAAAAAATTTTCTAGAATTTATAAAATAACATTTTTTAATTCTTATGCTTAGTTAGATTTAAATCATAAAGTAAATCAGATTAGATAACCTTGTAATATTTTAGTATGAAAATATATAAAATACTCATTTAAATTGGAAACGATTGAGCCCTAGTTAACCGATTTAAATGAATTTTTTAACTTAAGTTTTTGCCTAAAGTTAAGATAATATAATTAAGAGTATTTATCATAAAATGTTCTGCTTAAGCCGATTCTAGTAAACATGTTTGTAGTTCTTTTTTCATTGAATATATCTTGTTACAAAAAAAAAATGTAAATATACTTTTATCAAATTAAAGTTGTAAATAAATTGTAAAGAAAAAAAATTAACTAAATTGTATGAATGGTCTTGTAAGCTATGTATGTAGAAATCATACTTAACAATGTAAGAAAAAAGTTTGTGACTTAGCTAATAAGATTTGTTAAGCATTTTTTGTAAACCTAATAGTTTTTGTTTTTAACTTATTGCTTAATTATATAGATTATTTTAAAATTAGGGCAAAAGAAATTGTTATATAAAGGAGAAGTTTAGTATATATTTTGTTCTGTGTTTATAATAATTCCTGATGATATTTTAAAATTGAAACTAATTTTGAAAAATAAAAATGTAAATAAATACATATTCTGTTTTATTTATGATTTATCTTTTAATTTGTGCAATATTCTGAAGACAAATAAAAGTATATTTTTGGAAAATGCAATTCCATTTTGTGAGTTTGTTTTACTGAATGTACATAAAGTAAGTGACCAACTTTTTGACCTAAAACTGCTGACCGTGGTAACTAATACCATTGGCAGGAAACTTCATCTGTCATATTGATGCTGAGGGAAATATGATCACAAATCATTATTTGCGACATCACAATGTTCCAATGCTGTAACCACTCATGAACCATACCCGTTAGGCAAAGTAGATATTCATGGAAATACATAGTATTTTAATGATAAATTAAAACAAAACAAAATAAAGGAAACCAAACGGAAGGTAATGCTCTAATATACATACATACATATGTACAAACATACCTACATCTATAGATATGAATCTCTTTGTTTCATTGAATTCCAAACGACCACCCATTGGCAACAGATTGTATTTAATGTTTACGTGGCATGCTACACACAAGGATGCTACGTGCTAAGTGTCACAGAGAACTTTGAAATTGTGGTTCAACAGGTCGTGTACTATCACCCCTGCAATTGAAACTGGAGGTGGAATCCAACCAAATTTCATATATTATTCAAAGCACCTGTAATATGCAGACGACATTTAGTAACCACGACCCCCGTACAAATGGCAGACAATACTATAAGGTTAACTTTTTTTTAAACGTAACAAGTACTGAATCGATGAAGTTCTATGTTTAAAGTACAAATGGGAATGTTATTATTATACTTTGGTGGTTGAGACTACTTGGAGTATTTAATCCAAAACTACTCTTTTTTGCGGAAATGTATTTCATGATGCACTAACTACACTAAAGGTACAAACATTATAGACAAACTCATTCCATGCCAAAGGTGTATCTACCTTCTCTAAGTTATATACACACATAGCACATAGAAAAAACAGGATCAGAAAATACACAGGAGAGCAACTGAAAAATTGTTTGTGTTGGCCATTTTATACCCACCATGTTTATCCAGATAACTAAGCCGAATAATGTACAAGTTGGATTTCGTGGATTAAGGCACTGAAGGAAAGTGCTATCAGATGATTTTCCCTTTTTCGAGTTTAAGAAACATAATCAATAATAGAAAGAGAAAAAAAATGTTCGAATGTGGAAAAACTACACAAAAACTAAAGCAGGGTACACATCATCATTTCCGGACTGAATGCCAACTAACAACAAAAAGTCAAGAACCATAAAATTTTTCCGATTTCCTACTTTCCATACCACTTTCAATCACTTTAGCTTTTTATGAGTTTATGATCCCTATTTGTGGTTTCGCTCCAGTCAATTGGCATGTACTCCACTCTACTAAAATTGTTCGTGGATTTCCCAGTTTCGCACTCAATTTAGATATCCAAACAGCAAATTTGGGTATTGAAACTAGGGAATCCGTTCATTTTATCTTTACTAAATAAGTAATTACTAAACAACACCTCAGCAGAAATAAGACGAAAAATAACTCTTGTCCTATTCCGAAGAACTAAGTAGACTCTATACAAGACCCTCATCATCCCAGTCCTGCTTTATGGCGCTGAACCATGGACTCTGTCAAAAGAGATCCTCAGTAGCTTCGAGATAAAGATTCTTCGTCTAATTTTCATTCCCGTTTGCGTTAACGACCTTTTGTGGAGGAGATTCAACAACGAACTATAAGAGCTGTACAGCGATATCGACCTAGTCAGAAAAATGCGCATCAGTCGTTTAAGATGGCTAGGCCATGTAGAGAATTGACACCAATGTTCCGGCCCGTAGTCTTCGAATCAAACCCCGAGGGGCAACGCAGTAGAGGAAGACCTCGGATAAGGTGGCGCGCACAAGTAGAAGGGGACCTCAACCGACTTGGAGTGCGCAGCTGGAGCCAGTTAGCTAAAGACCGGGCTAACTGGAGAGACTTGTTGCTTGAGGCCAAGGTTCACCCCGAACTATAGCGAAACCTAAGTAAGTAAGTAAAAAATGAGTGAGTGAAAAATAAGGCACACAGAGCAATAAGTAGAACAAAACGGCTTCAATATCTACCAATTTATTAAATTTCCTGATTTCCTCAGATTTTCCCTTGCATTAACTGATTAGTGTTCCTAATTTCTGTAGTACCTCTCATAAAATCACGACAGTTGGAGATGAAAGGGGAAAATATCTCAGAAAATAGTTCACATGCCAATTGAAAGCATCGAACAGCAAAACCTTACTAAAACTAAAATGATATAAGCCAAATGAGGACAAGCAAAAATCATAAAAGAATACTTTAAGTAACATTATTTGGATATGGCCAGACACAAAAAATATTAATTCTAATTACTAACAAAATAACAGCTTCAACTGCTTTCAAATCGTATACATACATACATACATAGCAAGCGATATGGCATGCAATCTATGGTCGCCATGGTTATAAATATACATACATACATACATAGCGTAAATTATAGCAAACGATCAGTTCATATCTAGTGGAATGGAGCCTGCTATTTAATGTCATATTTCAGGGACAATCTCAACTCAATATCTGAAAGAACAAACTTCAGCTACCCTGTTAAATCAGGAAACACAAACAAAATAATATGACTTTCACAGAGGACAGTTTTGGCACGTAAAACTCAAGTTTTTAATCCAAGTGTTCCTGACCGAAAACCACTTTAATCTGATCTAACTAACAACATGTAGTAGTCTAAAGTGCACAAAAACTCTAATCCTTGATATTTAACTACGAAAACTTGTCAATAAAAGCCACAACTTAATTTAGTAGATTATCTGAGCCAATCCGTGATAAAAGAATATTGTTTTCAAGGTGTCCATTTACGACATACAACATGCAGATATCATTCGCATGCAAAAAATGTATCTACTTAATATGTACATATGTTTATCTCAAGCAGTATCAATGTCGATGAATTATAAATGTTTTAATTACTACCTATAGATAGCCGCTTGGTGTCATTAAAATTCCAATGAATTTAATTGAAACTCTTTTTTTTATTAGGTTAATGCGCCGATGGTCTTAATCCAGGATTCAATTTCATTTTCGAAACTGTCCCAATTGAATAAAAATAGCATACGTTTTCCCACTGATAACCGAAGGCATTTATTTAACTGAATACGTGCCTTCTCCTGGGAGCATATAAAATGTATGCGCTTCATTAACCACACCAGCTAAAATTACCTGCAAATCGATCGTTTCATTAAAGTTGCATTTGATTCCACTTTGGGTAATTGTCAGGAGCTCATCACTTCACCTCCACACTCTGCACCGAGTTACATGTATCCACCACAGGTGGTGCTCTGGACAATTCTAACTGCAATGCACTGCATTCCCCGAGAATATACAGTTGAATGCACACATTATTCTCAAGTCGACAGTAATTTCTGCAGCACCTGCAACCTAGTCATACCACATGATATACATACGTATTACCTTCTGCCCACAAACCAATCCATGTTGTGGGTTGTCCCTCACATTCGTCTAATTCCTTGACTGCATGATGATGTGTGTGGTTCAAGATCTTTGCCTTTGACTCCAGAGGCCATATTCTACAGGGTAGAACTTACTTACTCGTTACCTTTAGTGTTTGGAAATTTATGGAACTGCACTGGTGGTGCAGAATTGCAAAGAGAGTGAAACTAACTACAGTTCTATTGGTGTTAGTGCTAAGAAGTTTTGGAAAGAACCTATACTGATGCAAGTAGGATGAAAATAAGTTCGGCTGTGGTATATTATTTTAACTAGACGTTCAAATATTAAACCTAGCTTATCGTACTCTTAATCAGTTATTAATCACTGGAACAGGGTGACGTAGCAACTACGTTATTTCGAAATAAAGGGCCAAACAACCACAGATTGTAGCACAGCCGGATAATGCACCCTACTTGAATCCGCCCGTGAAATGCTGTAAACACAGATTACCATCGCCACGAAATATTTCCAAGGGGTACTACATATAAAGTATCCTGAGGCGACATGGTGTAATAAATGATTAATTAAAAGTTTATTCATTAAATAATTTTTTGGTTCTTAATATTTTTTCATATTTAATTGAATTTACTTTTAAAGAAGCATATACTTCTCATACACTCAATTTCATATAGTAATACATTATAAAGAATCCCATAAATATATATACAGTGCTGGCACGCTAATTAGCACACCCTACCATACAAAGTTATGAATGGATAAAACAAATGTAAAAGCAAAAACTTCACCGTCTTTTTGGTGTACTTGGGATCCAGTTGTTTGTTTGCAGGTCTTCGTACAAACGTTGGTCCTTCAGAACCACAGAGATTGAACTTCGATTCATCACTTCATAATATCACTGTATTCCAAAAAGATGGAGGAGAACCTAAATGGACTTTTGCGAACTCAAGTCGCTTCTTCCTGTTACCGTCTCTAACCTTTGGTTTCTTAAGACTTTGGCACCCTCGAAGGTTGTTCTCCATATTCGTCCTCCATGCGTGCTCTAATTTCGGAAGAAGTGGTGAAAGGGTCTTTCAGAGCATGTCGGTCTATGATAGAATCCTCCCTTTTAGTTGTTTTCCGTGGTCTGGATCGCCTTTTATCTTCAAATGTTTGGTTGGTCTTATAGTGCTTTATGGCGTTTTGCACTTTTTTTCTGGAACAATTATTATTTCGAGCAATTTTTCTTATATTTTGCTCCTTCTGGAACATTTGCCATATAAGCCTCCTCTCCCCCGCCGTAGAAGACTTGTCCCGTCCCATAACTATCTCAAATCCACAAAAACACTTCAACACAAAACTTTGAAACTCGTCACGACAACACGACGGATAAAAAATGAATAAAAATAAATATAATGCCACTTATTGTTTGGGTGTGCTAATTAAAATGCCAAAGCGAAAAGGAAACTTTTTTAACAATTTTTTCCTTCAAAGCACAGGATACTGAAATTTCAAAATTTCGAAATTCCGAAGTTTCAGAATGTGATCAGAAATTTTTGAAGATGCAATTTTTTTAAATATGACAATTAATAATTTATAAATATATATGTTATGCTACAAAATAAAGCACAGGTATATTTTTTCATAGGGGTGTGCTAATTAGCGTGCCAGCACTGTATATGTGCATGTGTCTGTATATATCGGAAAACTTTATTAAAATTGAGTTTCATCCCTAGGGATGCATGGCAATAAAACTGTTTGTTTTGTGGAACTCTTTATGCTACGAGTATCTGACTGGGTGGAAGGAATTTATATTTATAAATCAGGCACACTATACAAATCTAGATTTTGAGTTTACCATAGCTGCTCACCACAAAAACTTTAAGGCATAACCGATATACTGAAAAAAAGAAATTTGAATATACACAAAATGCAAAAACTTCTGTAACAAAACAATACTTTACCTACTACTATTATGTATGATTCCAGTTCTACATGAGTAAAAGAACTCCAACTTGGGGACAATATATTAAATAAAAGTCACAAATAAAAACAATCAAGAGCGCCCTACAAGCACAAGTAAATGGATCTGTCCTTTAACAAAGAAATAAAAATATAACAAATAGACACTGAGATATTTTTGTGTCTCGTATTGAAACACAGACACAAAATCCGCAATTTCTTATTATTTTGTTATAAAGCATGAGATTTACGTTAAATGTTTCGTAGGTCTCTAGAAACTTATTTATATCAGATGCTAAAATAAAACAATTTATTACCTATATAGTCAACCATCTTTACTTCTTCCAAGGACACCCAGAATCTTCATGCGAAATTTCTATGGACAACATTTCTACTAACCATTTGTGAGTTCTTCAGTTCATAATAAGATTTCACAAACTACTACTGACCATTCGTCTGTCTTAATTTTTATTTTTTTTTTTTGTTTCAACAAATTGTAAGACTAAACTTTTTACGTTTGTTATACTAGCACGTCTGCCGATTTCTCTGTACTGTTTCACACAGTCTAAGACTAATTTATTTTGCACATTTGTTATTTAGTGTCTACATCCAATATACTGAGACGTATTGTTTCACCTCAGCACTGTTTGCCCTATCCATAAGAAAGGAGACCCTCTCAACTGCGCCAATTATAGGGGTACCAGTCTAATTAACATCGCGTATAAGATCTTATCTGCCATTCTGTGTGAACGTCTGAAACCCTTCGTCAACAACCTGATTGGTCCCTATCAGCGTGGTTTCAGACCAGGAAAGTCCACAATCGACCAAATCTTCACACTTAGGGAGATCTTAGAGAAGAAGATACCCAACATGTTTTTATCGACATTTGACAGTTGACATTAAGGCAACATTTGACAGCATCTATAAAGACGAGCTATACAGAGCCATGTCTAGTTTTGGCATCCCTGCCAAACTCGTCATTCTCGCTGCTCCATCAAGGTCGGTAACGATCTCACCGAGACCTTTGATGTCAAGGAAGGATTTAGACAAGGTGAGTAGCAGAGCCCTATCCCGAAGAACTAAGGAGACTCTTTATAAAACCCATCATCCCAGTCCCACTTTATGGCGCTGAAGCATGGACTCTGTCTAAAGCGGATGAAGAGATCCTCAGTCGCTTCAAGAGAAAGATTCTTCGTCTAAATTTCGGGCCCGTTTGCGTTGACGGGCTTTGGAGGAGAAGATTCAACGTCGAACTATACGAGCTGTACAGCGACATCGACCTGGTCAGAGAAATGCGCATCAGTCATTTAAGATGGCTACATGCAGAGCGACCAATGCTCATGCCCGTAGAGACTTCGAATCAAACGCAGTAGAGGAGGACCTCGCCTTAGGTGGCGCGCACAAGTAGAAGGGGACCTCAACCGACTTGGAGTGCGCAGCTGGAGGCAGTTAGCTTAGCTTGTTGATTGAAGCCCAGGTTCACCCCGAACTGTAGCGCCACCTAAGTAAGTAAGAACGTAAGTATTGTTTCAATGTGTCGACTTGGACATGAAGGCTGTCCTTGCGGACACCTGAATGTATAAGAATGTATAATGATTGCATTCTCTTTTGAAATTTTTATTTATTTTTTTCAAGGGCTCCAATACTTTTTATTTTAGAAATCCAATTTATCAAATATCTTCAATTACATGATGACCATAAAGTCATACCCTAATAATCCCCAAAAGGTATCTTTATTTATCGAAAAACCAATAAATCACTATCCATTATATAGAAAGTAACATTCTCATTTGTGCCAGTTAAGTAAAGTTATCTCTCGAAACCTTTTTAAAATCCCTACAGAGTGATACAGCCAATTCTACCCACCCATGTATGTAACCACTTGAATTGAATTTTCCAATTTTCAACAAAAGTTTTACAAACATGATACACTTTGAACTTTAGGTCGATTTTAGAACTTTCTTCTCACAAAAGCAATGTCCACGAATAACACATATTACACACATATTACACACAAGCAACTGCAACTGAGTTCAAGCCAAAAAAAGGAAATGAGTATCACTGCCAGTCTAGTAAATATCAGCACTTAAAACTCTCCTACAAAAGGATAACCATAATTGAATATCAATTCGAGTAACTTCTTTTATGTACATACGTACATTGTAAGGATTGAAATTTTCTTTATGTTGTTATTTTTTTCGTCGACATGTACATATGTAGATATTCACGTACATTGTGTGCCATGGCCAGCACTCTATATCCTTTTGTGCACTTTTTCTATTTTGATGGATGAGAGAGGACCACGACAATCGTTTCTAATATACTGTTTAACAGTAGTTTTATGGATATTACTTTCTTTATCCGTTATAGAATATCTTGAGTTACTACACTTATTTGGTTAAGGAGGAACTATGAACACAGCGAGTACGGAAACGTTCATGGTCAGTTGTTTAGGGCTTGAGGGGTGACAGTGTGTTACGGACATCGCTCCCATAATAATATGTTTTTTTTTATTTTATGTACATAATGAATGAATAATTTTAAATTGAATAACTTATCTGCTGAAATATGAATACATTTAATGTAAAAGAATTAAAGTTTGTTCCTTATTTTTAAGCTTAGTTACGTTGGGCAGATGTGTCTCTATGAATCGCAATTGTTTTGTTTCCTGTTTATCAGACTGTTAACATAATGCAATCCTTATAAACTCCGGCTATAAACATAACAAAAATATAGGAAGCACTTTAGAAAGTACCATGATTATGATTTTGTGTGTTGAGCGTTAAATTGCCAATGTAGGAGATAATGTTAGTGAAATTAAGAAATTTTCTGACTTTTTTTTTGTTATCTTTATAAATATTATTTTTGCAATATTGGGTAAGAATATTCGCGAAAGTTCGAAGTATATTCATCCACACCACCATTGTTATGATAGTCTTCCCAAGAATCTACGAAAAAAACATTTTTCTTTCGGATCCTGAATTTATGCAGACGTTCGCGGAAACGTTCAAGTACACGAAAAGATTATTAATGATGCTGCCAGTTCGCCCAATCTGTCAAAATTTATTTCCTGAATATACAGCAGAAGAGTATAACTTAAAGAAAATATTTATTATCACATGAATAATAATGTTTGACAAGACTAATAAAGGAGAAAACTTTCTTTCCATAAATTTGGTTTTTTTTTTGGTTTGTTTTTGTTTCATGAACCATATGTTGACTCCTTTGAATGTGATATCTCTATTGATGGAGGAAAAATCATGATTAAATGTGTCATCTTTGCAAGGTTATACTGATTAATAATAAAACAAATTTAGACTATAAGTATTGAATAAAACTACATAGTTCCAACTATGTACCTACTAGATGTGCAAACGTCGTGACGACACGAAGGGTGATTATCAGGACTAGACGAATGTATCGAGTGACCTCCCAGTGTACGAAATCACACTCCAAAGTTTGTTGACTTCACAATCATGAATCATAACCCATGTGCAGGTAAGTTACTATATTATTGAGTTTGTGTCCGCTTACTGCATCATTGCGGTAATGTTCATTAACTTTCTTTCAATTCAAATTCGATTTGCTGTACCCAACTTCATATGTACTTCTCAACTCAATTTTTATACAGACAGAAATAATCGAAATTTAACCATGTCTGCCCCTTGATTCAGCAAATAATATCCATTAAATCCTTCCCACCTACTCAACCAACACACAAGCTTCATGCTACAAGACATTATCAATTTTTGATTAGACATATCTGAATTCTAATAACTTAGTTCGTTCCATTTTATCGTCACGGCCACTAAAGTCTTTTCGTTTAGGGACGAATTCAAAATTAACTGGAGACACTTCACTATAATTTTTGTCGCTCTCAAGAGCACTTACACTAAAGTGCTCTCAAAATTTATTACTCGACAATAAAATATGTTTTCTTGTCTAGTTATTCCATTAGGCACCAACAACCTTGCACTCATACCAAACAAAAGCGACCCCGAAACACGTTTCTTCTTTTACCATTTTAAAGAGGCCAACACTTCGTACGAGTGGTAACACAAATAGGTTAAGATACCATATAATGGTCTATTGATAGAATAGAAATAAATTTAATTGAAATGCTGGCTTTAGTCCCATTTCAAAATGTTCTCACGTTACAGTGTCAGCACAAAATGTTGAAAAGAGGCGAAATGTCACCGTCATCGTAAATAATATTCTCTAACCATGGTTCCATTGCAAGCCAACAAATTCAAGGAGAATCAAATGACCAAATATGTTTTAAAAAAATCCACGTCGCCTCGTCGGTCGGGAAGGATGCTTGTGGTCCACATGAACACTATGTGGCGTGCTAAGAATTTTCATTCACCTTATGATTAATTTTTACACCACTACCCACAGATATATGGTGTCCTTGCCCAGTGATGGTAAGCTAACTATGTCACTTTTCAGGTCAGGCCTTTCATATGGTACAGTGGTTTTATTCTAGTGCATAAAGAGTTCTATTTTCCACGATTGTCACGTCCGTTGGAAAGTAACAGAATTATGGCAAGGACACTCACTGAAGTTGAAAGGCTGGCTAGAGCTAATAGAAGCGCTATCCAAACAAAACAAGTAAAAAGTTTCTTTGAGAGAGAGTATGTTACACCGGAACCTCTAATTATGAGTGAAGATATGAGTATTGAGTGAAAGTTATGAGCATTTTTCGGTATAACCATTACAAACAAAGCATTGTTTGTAATATTAAAGGATGAACAATTATGTTATGACACTGTTTTTAACGTAGAAATAAAGTCCAGTCCTAATTACATGCATTCATTTATTCATAGCTGCACTTAAAGAGAGTTAAGTGTTTTATTTTATACAGTGTCAGTACTCAACAACAGGTACCCGTTTACAGAACCCAGCAAGGAAAATGAATAAATGCATGCCATTTGCAAGAAACTATAGAATTTTATCCAAACGTACTTGTACCCACCTGACTCGCAATGATATAGTTTTTTGCAATAAGTGGTGATATCAAATCATACATGCATTTCTTTCTATATACTTATTTTCATTACATAACGAAGAACAAATTTTTAAGGAGGTTTCGTACAATAAGACCTTGGACCTGACTTCTATATTTTGAGGTGTGAAATGTTTAGATATTTTGGTCTAAAAATTCCCCATTTTTGTTGACTAATAACCCAAGATGTACCCAAAGTTGTAGATTGTAGCCAAGAAAACGAGTATTTAATTTTAGCGCTATATTAAAACAATATGCTACTACTATTGGTTATGCCACAAAGCTTAAGAAAATAACTCGACTGTGACGACAATATTTATGAAAAATGTGAAGAGTATTGTTCTGAATAAGGGATATATAGGACACAGCTACACAATTGTCAATATGACTCTATAACACAGATCCTTGTGTACTTAAATATAGGCACAGACGTCTACTTCCTACTCTTCTCTCCAAGATATATCTATGTACCTATGGTCTCCAAAGTTTCAATCTCCTAATAATCCAAAGTCCTAATGTGCTAAATATCATTGACTAGCAATTTATTTTTTAAAACATAGTACCCACATGAAAGTTTTTGAATATTGAACTTTGTCTTATTAGAATTTAAAGAAATATCACTTCCCATAAAACTTTTCTTCATTTACGACCAAACAAATAAAATATATGTATATGTATAGGAAAAATATTTTCTGAAAACAATGGCTCACTTGACGATGAAATTTATTATCATGTTACATTAACGATAACCCTTTCTGATAAACCTAAAATATTCCTTAAAACTTCAAAAACCTACAAAACAACCTTGACAGAAATCAATTTATATTTATACCCTTCCATAAGAGAAAGGACTCTCACATTCACTGTTCTTATCGCCGTAATTGACGCCAAGGTGATTTTCATACTATCCCTAAAAAATAAAAAGGCAAACCACTTCAAATTAAAAGAGTAAACATTTCTAATTAATAAACATTGTCTAGACCGTTGAAGAGCGTATGAACTAGAGAACCCAAATGGTTTTTGAAAACATCCCTTGCGGTCGCGTATAATAATAGACCATAGTGGTTTCAACCCATGTCTATTTCAAAATTGATTACTTTTTTGTTTTTATTTAGGGGGAAAACTCTGCAGGAGTTGACCGTTGAACTCATCACAGTTTGAATTCAACTTCCGTCAGAGTGTACACAAAGTTGCTGTGTATAGATAGATATCGGTGGATACACGCCTCGAAATGTCTCATTTCCATCGTCCGACAGGCGACAATGAAGACCATAATGGTCGTGAACTGAAAAATAAAAAACTTAATAGAAAACAATGTTTAAAGCTTCAACCACTCAAGCCCCTGGGTGACCACTGTATCCAAGCACCTTTGGTTGTTCGATATCAAAAAGTTTACATTTTTTTTTTAAACAAAGAAGACAGTGAATGTTTTTTTAAATATGTTGTCTTGCTATTCGATGAGGGAGGATACACTTTTTTCCAAGTGATGCCATCTAGGATACATAAGTATATTTCTATACATCGAAATATCCAATTTCTTTCTTTCTGGGCTTCATGAACTTTTAAACAGATACTTCCAAAACAAATATAGTTACTACGTCGACCTAAGGTTAACCGAGACTTACTTTCTTGGTAAAGCTTCGCAGTTTACCTTTTCTAACCCAACTCTTACTTTAATACTATGATCCTAAAACAACTGTTGTATACACTCCATATTCAGAAATGATCGAGAAAATATCGCGCATATGCCACAGAAAATACTTTCACTATTTACATATAAACAAGTAAATGGCATCACTGGCTGTACGCGTTTACGGAGGACTATTTAATGGAGGAAAAAATGTTCCCTCGTTAAAATCTGAGTTTGAGAATTTGTTGTTCTTTCGTTTTCAAGCAAATGAAAATGTTCAGAACCTTTGACAATGTCACCATGAGCATGGTTGAATAGATACTCTGCACGTACGTATGTAAATGTTGCAGTTTTCTTTCAGGATGGTTAAGCTTTAAAAATGAGGAATGGTCTATGATCCGTATCGAGTGCAATATATTGAAGAGTTGTTGGCTTGTACTTCCTTTGATTATTTTACTTTAGTTTTTTTTCTTTTTTTTCAGAAAGAAAGTCTTAGTAATATTAGCAAGGTTTTACATTTATCTTGATGAAGAAGATGGAACATTATGCAAATTTAACGTGTTCTTGGGATGTCTTTCGGCGAGGATAACAACAGTCTTTTGTATTCAATTGGGAATACAAGTGCTTGGTGGGCGTAGAAGTTGATGGGAATGATTACGAGAGATTAAGTTATATTTTTAGCAATATAATGTAAAAACAGCAGAATCGACGTAAATAGATTTAGATCAGTTATTTGTAGGTATACATATATGTATATTTGTATAACTTTACACAGTAATAAAATGTACATTAAATGCATTGGGAAATTTGAAAGTATCCAACGAATCTACGAATGGACATAATGAAATTTTGATTCGGACCTTTGCTTTTATATTTTTTTCGATAACGACAGCATACCTATAGTACTCAGCTAAAATTCATTTTTAGATGCATGATTATAACATATCTTAATTATACTGTATACATATGTACATCAAACTTAGTGCAATATTTTACATTTTACTTCGGAAAAAATGTAAGCTGATTACAAGAGAAAATCCCCGATATAACCGTAGTCCGTGCAACCTATTGCTCCATCTCCGACACTGGAGGTCCTTCTAGGTCATTTCCATTTACACATTAAAGCTATTAATGCTCTAAAATTCCACCTGACCTTAATCACTTCGAATTAAACGGGACATCTGAAAATCTTCCGACTGTGTCCCGCACAAAAACTCTTTAAAAGCGATCCGATGGTGTTCGAGTTACATCCATTGGGACAAAATTTAAATCGTTAAATAGTATACGGGTGAATCAAATATGGATAAGGGTGTAGGGAATGAAATCTTCGACGGGAACTTTTACAAAATCTCCTATTGGAAACTCACAAACTTGGATAAGCCTTTATGTTAAGAGTCGTCTTATTCCTGTGACTTATTACAAGAGCTTCATCCACTTAAACGTCTCAGACTAAAAGTTTCGATAAATTTACTTAGTCTTACTGAGACATTGTTCGCCCTCACTTTAAGAATCCCTTTTTTCGAGAAACTGGTTCTGATGATAAAGTGTCATCTAATTAATGAATTTCCACAAATTGATACACATACATATATTAATAAATGAGAACCTTCATTATGCGAATAAAAACAAACACATTTCTTTTTAATAATACTTCCATATGTACATATGTATGTACATATATCATAACTACGTTCGTATTGATTCGTAGAAAAAATAAATTAATTGAAAGGAAACATAAAGTCAAAAGGACCACGTTCAAAGGAACAGAAAACAAAGAAAGAATACAATAAATAAATGAAGTGTTCTGAGATCAAAAGAATACCCTGACGAAGATCTTCATTGCAGAACAATGTAATTGGAACCCGCTTTATATTCATCTATAAGTGCCCTAATGTGACCTTGATAATGAAGGCTCATCTAATGACAGACACAAAAACAAACGCATCAAATGGCCTACCACGCGGACTACTACACGGATTTACTACAATTGATTGGTCATCATTTCTGTGTGCTGCCAACTCATCATTAGTACCTCCAAACGCTTTATGTACACGCACTGTATATGTAAGACACCCATGAATTGGGTCATAAGATAGATAATCAATGGTTAAGACAGAAATAAAGATGCTATCACCAGGCCAAGGGACCATTATCATCGTTCATTATCAGCGCTTTACCATCGTATTCAGCACTCATCCATCAGAGTCTTCTTTCGTAGTCAAAAACTCAGTTGGTATCGGTGAATGTAAATCAGGATTTGCTCATTCTTGCTGCAACAGCAAAAAAAAAATACTTCTCCGACAGTTAGTGTCGATGTTTAAGTTAAGAATTCCAAAATATCGCCCGAAGGTCAATCTGCTTCAAGGAGGCGTAAAAACAGGACAGAGTTTTTCAAACTTGAAAGCAAATCCAAGCAAAAAAAAACTATCCCCTTAGGATGAGGTAGATGGGACAACATCGAATAATAAGTGTCCATTTTTGGTCGTTGGATTCAAGTGGAATCTATTTCACTTTCAGTTCGTCGAACATCATTTCGATTTAGGTATCGAAATGATGACCTGTCTGGTAGAGTATTTTTTTTTATCACACTTATATTAGTCGAATCAGTGGCGCCTATGGCAAAGCAACCACTCCTGACAGGCTATTAAATTATAAAATCATAATGAACACATCACCTACCATTAAGTAATAAATACTGTACAACGCTTAATAATGTGCTGAGTAATTATTTATCTATTAAGAGCAATATGTAGTTCGTTGGATTTAACAATTCGAACGAGAAAAAAAACATATCACGTGAATTGTTTTTGAAAATAGATTGGATGGAGCAACAAAATAACAACACGCAGAGACACTGTTTCGTATTGTGATGTTTTGTTAATAAAACACAATACGATGGGAGAACCTTGATCATAAAGGGCGCATTAATACTGGTATAGTAGATTTATAGAGGATGGTTGGTATGCAAACGGATTTAAATGGGTGGATTGGTTTCTTTGTGCCTCATACTAAGATATATGTATGTTATTTTGAGTTCCAATTGCATTTTTTTTGTGGGGTACCATGAGAGATCGATGCTATGCGAACAATCCAGAGACTATCCAGGCAGTCAAAAACAATATTGGTCAAGTTCTAGGTGAAATAGGGCCATCAAAAATGTATTAAAAAGTTGAATTAGCAGGATTGGGAGTAGGCAATCTTTTGAATGAAATAATTTTCCATAATTAGTCGGAAGGTTTTCTCTTTTCAATGAAGTAACAATAGTTGAAAAATATTGAGAGAATATTGAAGAGCTCACAGCATGTTTTGAGGTTTTAAATGCTCTTACTTCATACGTAGTTCAGTCCAATTGATCTCTCTACGGAAAATATAGTAATACAATGTTCTAAAACGTTTCGATTTTTGAAGACTTGCCAAAAAAAAGTAAGGAGTGTACCTCTATATGTATACATCACCTTTACCTCGACTTACTTACGTCACAGTTTGATAAGCAGCCCTAGCATGGCATCTGATCGGAATGGAATTATCTCTTTTTCCTGCTGTTCGATGAGATCAATAACTCTCTTGAAATCATTCATCATTCTTTAACTGAGTTTGTAATTTTAGAGTTTTTAGTGAAGAAAGTATAGGAACATACCTACCGCTTCGATGTATGTTCGTTATTTACCTGATGGAACCAATTAGCGACGTAAATCAAGCTGGTTCTGTAATTGACCAGTTGAGTACTTTTTAGCCCCATTAAAGAGGCATACATGCATATGTATGTATACAGGGTTAAATACCCACTGCTATTTTAATCAAATATATAAGACATTGATTAGAAAAGCTTTGTACCTTCCATCAAAAAATAAATTTTTAAAAAAGTACATGGTAAAATCAACTTATTTTTGGAAACATGAGTTACCCCTCTAGTCGCCACATCCTTCACAACTCCCCTTCCTCAAAAACTGCACAGAAATATCTCATTAAAATGCCATGAACCGAATTTTCTCAATCTGAAGAGCTTCACCTACTATTCGCCGTAATGAATTATCATGTTTCCAGATGAATTGAAGTGTTTAGTTCCCATTTCGGTATTCCGTTGCAATAAGAAATTATTGTATTTTTTATATTTGGTTATATCTGCTAAAACGAAACGAGTTGTGTATTGTATTCCCTTTTAGCATCCCTTTGCGAATTAGTTAAATCACTATTTTCTGCTACTTTTCTTTTCCAAAAGCTTATCACTATTGCTACGATATCTATGACGAATCAATTCAATGATGATAATTGTAAAGGTGCCATTCTTTCAATGTTGTGCTGAAACAAATATGAACATGAAAGACATTATCTTCAGCAAATCTGTGCAGATCTTGGGATACGTAGACGAAATTTCACCTTGAAGTTTGACGAAACAAGTGGATTCAACACTCCTTATTCGGAAGACCAAATGCATGCCCTACCAAACACTGATCCTGCCACTTTTACTATACATCTACGTCCAGAAACCATTTGAAGCACGTCGACTACATTACAGCGAATAGACAAAAGCGCCACCATAGAAAATCCTGGAATATAAGCCCCCAGTTTCGAACCGCAAAAAAAAATAGGCCCTCCGTTTTAAGGGTCAGTGGATCCCGGATGCTATCGCGCTTGGTCTGGACGACTGGAGAGTAGGAGGCTGGCATGTCTCAGGCAGAGACTGGTCATAGGCCCGTTAAGTAATCAACGAATGCCTCTGTGTTTTATTTACCTTTCTTTAAAAATTTAAAAAGAAAACAACTTATGTTGAAGGAAGCACATCCTGGAGTATCCTTTATCCGTCCCATGATGATGCATTTCACCCCTAAGTACACTCCAAGTTCACATTACATGTCGGATAAATATTATTTCATCGAAAGTAAAAGCCAACATTAATATCGACACTCCTTTACCACATCGACATATATTTGCATACGTATGTATGCATACCTCTACTTACATGGTCTACATGAGTCATCTCTAGCATTGCCTCCCTATATCTCAATTCTTAGAAAATTGAAAACCAAATTGGCATCTGTCCTCCTGCTCGAATGAAGGACAGCTCCTTAGCTCTATAGAGATGTTTTATCCCAATTATGCGCATCTCTATATGTGCCCCAGGAGAGTGCGAGAGAATCAATGTGTGTCTGGAATGAATGGTGTGATGTGGATCTCTTAGGCGGAAGAACCTAAATTGTATGAAAAAACAGCAGATGAACACCAGATTTTGATTGTCATTTCGTCTCCCTGTCTCTCTTTATTCCAAAATTAAGAATTTATTGGATAGGTTCCCCAGTGACATTTGATGGAACCGAGGTGTCCAATCATGTCACGAAGTGGAAAATTACTTATAAATGAGGTTCAGTGTGTGTATGTGGACCGACTTCCAAAATTCAATTGTACCTAATTGAGTGACAAGCTTACGCGGCATCTACTGAATATTAGATTTGGTGTTCCTTTCAGGGTGAACCCCTATACCTCTTGTTCTTTGGATGTCTTTTGTGTTTGTTTTATGGATTTAAGGAGGCGAGCTAGGTTTTTAGGTAACCGAAGAATTATGATGAGTTTTGCCTCTCACAGTTACTATTTGTATCTGTCAGGGTCCCCTAGGAAGGATGTAAATATGTACTGATGATTGATAAGGGTTAAGAGTTTACAGTAGGACAGATTCGCCTCTCCAAAATGGGTAGAATATTCCGAAAGGGATATGGTTTTGTGGCAGTTTATCAATCACTGTAATTTGGGGACTTCAGAAATACAGCATTTGCCTTCTACTGAATCGGTTTTGATTTTTCTGTGATAAACCTTGTTGCAGTTATATGTGCCTATATGGGTGAAAGTTCCATCCATACAAGTGGACAACGTTGGAAAAATATTTTTTTTTTTTTTTGTCTAAACATATGTAAATACATTTGGTTCTATTCATAAAACTATCTTCAATGGTACGTTGGAAACACACCATGACATCGACAGCATCTGCATTACCTAGCACTTGCTAGGGTAGCATGCGTATAGTTATAAACCTCGGCACATAGCTAGAATGTAATTTAGGGTTCATAAAAAAATCTTCAGCATAGTCCATTATGTGATCTTATTCAGATACATCTATACATATATCTTACACGTCCAGCACCATTTTACTGCTCACCTTCTTCTGTTAAAGGATGTTGGCATAACTTTTTCCATTTTAGTTAAACTTTCAAAGTTTCCTGAAACTCACTTCTTGAATTAATCCCCTCTTCTTAAAGATTCAAGACGCTTTTTCAAGTCCACGCATTTATTCTCGCCTCGTTATTGTGCAAGAAAAACGGTTTATTAACGACTGTAATCCCCTAAAGCCTTTGGCTATATTTCTTTCAAAAGCAATCAAATAACAATGAAACGCAAAAGAAACAAAAATACCCAAGTTCTCAAGGAATATAAAATACTTGCTCCCATCGGAAAATCAAAATTGACAAATCAACAGCAGTAACATCCCCCTCAATTGAACGAATGCAAAAGCGGACAAAAGAATTCCATTTTAAATGTAAATTCGAAATCAATCCGGAAGCACTGCCATTACAATTTTCCGATTTTCCAACAGTAATCGCATTGCAATATCATAATTTCCTTTAGCGATTATCAATTCATTTTTAAGGGACGTAGATGAAGAATTGCGGTGTAGGACTACGCAAAAAGAATTACTGAGGCACTTACGGAGAATTCCCGATGGAATATTCACTCGAATTAGCATTTCATTGAGATGGTTTGAATCAGATTTCCCGCCTCAAATCAAACACCTCCACAAGTCTTTCTCAAAATTCTGAGATTCTGTAATTACTATGATTGGCGGCGGAACGGAAGGAGGCAGCATCTACATATGCATGTGTGTATGTTTCTACTTATATGCATATGTCTTCTGGGATCGCACCCTTATCATCTGCGTTTGGCAGATAATTCAATTAGAACCTAACTACGCATTCGTGCAAACATGTCTCGAAATTGACTTGGGAAAATTAGCTAGTGGAGGTGAAAATTTGGGAACATAATGGTGAAGTCTTAAATTAATTTAAGCGGTTGCCACTAGAAGGAGGTTGATCGTGCCCTCAAAGGTGATGCTGGAAATGAATTCCATTGAGTATAGAAGAAATTATGTTTAATTACTTTTATCACACATATAAATGAATTTTGGATACTTTCGTGGAGGGACTATTACGGGCCAGAAAATGAACTTTATTCGGAATACAATATTCCCAACCATGAGAGTGTTTTGGTTTTAGTTCTGAAGTGATTAATTGAAATGCTCTTGAGGGGTATTTTAGATACCCTAGAAGTATAAAAAAATTGGTTTTGATAGATTTTTTTTTTCATTTTACACAATATACATGTACCTGTTATTTATTTGATGTACCTATGTATTTATGTAGACTAAAGGGAAGAAATGTAATCCTGATAAGATGGAACTAATTGCAGAAAGCAAGTACATCCTGATTAATACATTGTTGTCACAATAATCACAGTCATAACATTTTTATGAGATACATATGTACCTTCTAAATCTTGGTTTATTTAACGCCCCTAAAAGTGGGGGTGGTTAAAACTGATGTATGTATGTGTGGACGGATTGTAGAGAATTCAGATATCTAAATATTTTCTCTTAACAGAATATACTTTAAAAGGTCTCTATGTTAGAAACTATGTATCAAACTTAATAGGGTGTAAATGTAAAAATGCAACTTGTCACCTTCATTTTAGTAAGATCGAGACAAAGAAAGAAGGGTAGGTATAATATGCAGATGGCTTGTAGCTTTTTTTTTTAATGAAATAAGGATATTTATTTATATTTACTTTTCAAATAAAAAAATGTTTTGTTAATAATGGAAGTTTTACCCTTGTGAAATACTTTTTTAAACCTTCACGGCAACACTGACTTCTAATAAGACAGGGTAGCAGCTCTCAGATGATTAATGTATAATTACTAGGCCCTCCATACTGGCCCTTGTAAGTGAATAAATTTAGTATACAACGATTTCAGAAGAAGAAGAAGAAGAATTAGAAGGGCTATTGTGGGGGGAAATATATCAACAGGCTCGTAATAAAGATTCAGTGGTTTGATATCGCTGTTGAAAATGCAGCTACAGACTCATATGATAATTGTTAATATGAATCCATTCCATTCATCCATGATTGATGGAACAAATTTTCACAGCAAGTGTCGTCAACGATTCCCCAATAAATACCAATTGAACCTTAATCATTACAGAGTCTGTATTATGTATACGCTCCAATAGCTTTTCTAATCATTTATTTATCCAATTTGTTTATCACATATACAATCTCCGAAGTGACATACACATTTAAAAAACCACCCTCAAAAAATAATTAGATCTAAAGCCTTTCATCAAAGCTCAACCAACCGATAAATGGAACTGGGAGCAACAGTGACAGCACATTTACGCAAAGATCATCATAAAAATTTACCATCAAACTGTTCCATTATTGGTTTAGTAATTCCCTATAGATAGCACTCACATGAATGTCAGACCCTATAAATCAATACTCGTAAAATTTCCATATGCACGTATTATACTCCAATAATAGGATTCGATTTGCCCTTCGTAAAGTGTAACAGTCATTTTAAGTTAACGAATTCCTTAGGGAATTTTATTGCCCCATCTACAAGAAAATGCAATAAACCTGTTAAAAGGAAGCAAAACATTTACCGGCGGAAACATTTCTTTTTTTTTCCTAGATTCCTGACGCAATTTATAGACTTTACCTGAAAGAAGGATGGAATTCACAACCGCAACACGTTCCATATAAATGGAGGAACGCATCACTGTCTATGCTTTAGTACCCCCTTCCATTAGCAAACCTGCACTAAGAGCAATTAACAAACGCTGGAATAATTGCTAGAATGTGCAGACAAGCAGTAAAATCGGAGAGTAAACAATAGGGGTGCCACTGCTTCTGTTGGATTACATTGCAAGAGGTGTTGTGTTGATTTCTAATTACGCTGAGTAATTCAATTTTGCGGTGATTTAATGAATAAATAGCTAAAAGATGTCTGTAAACACTTCTGTTCATTGCCAGTAGAGTTTGGGTAGATACGGCACGGCAGACAAATAATCACATCGGTATTTTTGAGAAAAATTATTACTAATTTGACTAAAGCACAGAGTTCGGAGTGAACCTAGACCTCAACCAACAACCCACTTCAGCTATCTAATTGCCTCCAATTCTTTTACTAATGCCAGTCAGCTGTGACGATGTGTTTCTGAACCGGATTTCATGTTAGTATTTGGTTTACATGTCTTAGCCATCGTTCGGTTATTATGTTTAACATTTCACTCAAAACGACTCTTCATCCACTTTCGATAAATTCCATGTCTTAACTATTTATTACTAATTATAGTACTTACTATTCTTGTGACGACACAAACTGAGATAAGCAAGAATGGGGGAAATTCTGACATATGTAGGAGCTTAATATCAATTTAGTATGAACTTTTAAAAATATAAGCGTTTTTTTAGATTGACAATAAAGCGCTGCAAGAGCAAGAGGTTCGAGGTTCGAGTCACAGTCGGCACACTTAAAAGATTTTCACGGCCCCACCTCTCGCGAGAATCTGACAAACCATCAACCTGTTGCGCCAAGTATTTTTTTTTTTTTTTTTTTAATAAAAGAAACAGAAAAATAATCAAATTGGAAGTTTGGAGTCGATATATCCTCTATGGTTAACCAAAAGTGCAGACTTCCTTGCTAAGTGTTTTATATCAGTAGAATTGCATTCAAACATGTGCTCGTGTGTTTTTATAGCAAACTGTACTCATTTTAAATTGTTCGCTGCCTCATAGTAGTACCCAAAACTCACAATCATGGCCAAATAATGACAACATGAGTGGAATAGCTATAAATGACAAATGTCTACCCAAATACTTAGCAGTTCGTAAAACACTCAAGAGCCAATTTAACTCACTTTGCATGGAATGAACAGCCCCACGATTTACGATGCCACGACGTCCTTTTCCAGCTGGCGCACCCTAATTGCTACACTGTAAATGTGTGGATAAAACATTGCATATAAACAATTCTGTAACTGTGATTTATTTGATTGATTGCTGAGAAAATTGTGTTGTCTGCCTGTATGTATGTGTAAATCGGTAAAAAGCATAGAAAATCTCAGTTTCCCCATTTGTGCCATATCGCGTGGGAATTCGCGTTTCATTGTTTATTGTTCTGGAGGAATCGAATTTAAGGCACTCTGACTGACATAAAGCACATGTCTAGACATTGGTGTTGTATTTGTTTCATTTTGGTTTTTCTTGTTGTAAATTGTATACCTTTTCATACAAGCATACATACACTACATACATGTATCCTTTTAGTGAATTTCTTTTCTCCATTTCTATCGCACAAGTGATCAAAGTGCTACTGGAAGAACGAATGTAAATGCTAATACACGTATTCCACTTAACTGAAATGCTGATTTGGGATTGTAATTAATTAACCGCGTACTGATGGATGCTGTAATCTACTTTTGATTAAGAATTCAACCCCCGAGTTGATGCCAACAACCAGATGCTGTGATTCTGTCTTTATACCTACGCAAGCGGACCCAATTCTGTTGATTAATTATAACAGAGCTTATTGGAGCGCACCCGCGTAGTATTATTGACATTTGATCTTGTCTTCACAACAATGGTATCTTGGTAGATACGGTACATCATTATTTAATGTTTTGGCTTTGATGGATTCTATTTCGGATTTGAAAAAATTAAAATGAAAAGTGTAAGTGATTAGCTATGGTAACGAGATGATTGGAGTTTGCAATGCATACAGCGTTTTTTGAAACCCACCCGGAAATTCGTGAAATGGAATTACAAATCCTACAAGTTTTAGGATTAGGAATCTTTAAAACAAATTCTGCGTATAATTTCAGAAGAAAATTGTTTTAAAGAAAAAGTATTTGAAGGCTTCACGTCTTTGTAGATTTTAAGTTCTGCTTAAACTGGCAACTTGACTTAGGAAACTCTGCACGCGTTTGCACATAAGATTTCACTTTCCTAAATGTACATACATACATACATATGCATCATGATAATGTGATTGTCTCATCTTAAAGACTCTATGACAGCGTCCACATTTAAAGTATCTCTTAGAATGTTGAAACACAAAGCACAACAATAAGCACAAAAAGTATTCTTTTCTTTTGAAGAATCAAAGTAACCGTACACGTGTCTTAATCTTGGCAATAGAATCATCATCAGTCTAATCATTCCCACAAAACGTACAAAAATTTCTATGACAAATGCTAGTGTATCCCAAATGTACATATTGTTTGTTTATTCAACCAAATACCTACCTTAAGCTTCTTTCTCACTAATCCACTAAGCATCTTAGGATAAAACAATTTCTACAAAGTATCTCTATTTCCGTATTATTAATGTGCTCCGTCAAGCATTGCAAATTCTATCTAACAACGGCCAAACAAATTATGGACTGAAAAACAAACACATACTCACCTTTGTACATTTGTACACGTTTTGCAACACAATTTCGCAAGATGTTGAACCAAGTTTAACAAACTCAGAACCCTTTAAATTCAAATGTATATTGGACTACAAACATATGAAATTTCTTTTTTGGAATTAGAAATAAAAGACACAAAGTAAGGACAGACAAAGTACATTAGAGGTGCCAAAGTTAAAGTTCAGATGCCATAAACCTTCGCGAATAAACTATTGCAATAAACTAAACTAAGATTTTATGTGACAATAAGTTGGCAAAAATGAAACCAAGCTCAGCTTCATCGCTTCTACTATCCTGACCTCTTTTCAGTTCACTTAAATTCACTTTATGAAATCTCAGGTTCAACCACATGTTCGTTTTTCATTGAGGTGAAAATCAATTTGATTGAATTCTTTAGTCGATTATCAAACGAACAAGAAAGAAGCCATCCAGTCATAATGACATTGCATCATCTTGACATATGAAAATGTCCTCATCTACCCTGCATTACCCCATACTGAGATCGAACCAAAAAATAAAACTGGTCCTGTAAGAAGCGCGGTAATTGTGGAAGGAGTTCTCCAAATTGATTGAATTTTTCATACCAAGGATTATTGGGGTCTACCCAAGCGCACTGTGTCAGTGATAGGAACCGCACCCCTCTGTCAAAGCCTTATCAATGAGACGAATGCAGAGTTTGGGTGGGTTCGTCGTCGTGTAAAGCAGGTGAATATTCGATTCGGAGTCTCTAGTGAGCACTGAGTATATCTTTATACTGTACATATGTATGTATGTGTTTTCTTTCCATTTAGTAAGCTTTATCTCCTCCTGCGATATACTTTTACTCATTTCTTTTCATGTCACCAACAGGGAACTTGCGGCGTGAACCACTATGTATGTATTGTGTACTTTTAGTCTGTACAAATCATTAAATAAATAAAATTGATTTTAAATTGACAGTATTTCATAATAATGATGGGGACGGTGCTGTGCGAGTATAAATAGTAGATAAGTACAGATAAAAGAATCAAAAAAAAATACATAGAAAGTACGTACTTTAGAAACAATATACCGACGTTTTAATAAAACTTTAAAGATTTTCGTGAATAAACGTGTAGAGATAAAGAAAAAAATCTTATAGCGGGGTCGGATAGAATGAACCACTAAGATAGATAGTAACCAAAACTTCTGTCCCCTTTGTGGTTATTTAGTTTTCTTTGCGTTGACAGACTTTCGATGAGTAGATGTGACAAGGAACTGTACAAACTGCATAGCGACATCGACCTAGTCAGAAAACTCCATACCAGTCGTTTAAGGTATGACAACCAGAAACAGAGACAACATAATAAAACAAAAACACGAAATACCTAGTGCGCACAAGTACAAAGCGATAGAAGCGGAACTGAATATGTTAGAATGAGTTAGCTCAGTACGAAGCTGACCGAAGAGGCTGCTTGATCCTATACCAGATCCTGTACCAGAGCCACCGACTATACTAGATATGCAGAAATCAATGTTTGAGGTAAAGTTTAGGCCACAGCTGCAGGAATTGTTTTTTAATAAAAATGCTCACAAAAAACAAGAATGCCTAATATGTATATTCATACATATGTACATACACACAAACATATGTGTATAGATTAATTATAATTTAAACATCTTTCAATATTTTGACTTTATAATTTTTTCGATTTCTATTAATAGTAAACACTTTTATGAAGGTGAACGTGTCGTTAGGCAGAGCAAAAAAAAATGTTTACACTTGTACGGCTTTTCAAAATCTTATTATTAGATATGAAAACTTTTCTCACTACCACAAATTTGAGGGCCTAATTATTTAAGATATACATACATGGTCAGACGCACGAACTTTATATTTGAATCGAATCGAATAGGTATATACTTTATATTACTTTACTTACTTAACGGGCTCCCGTTAACTTTATATTACTTTACGGGTCCTTTCCTGAGACACCGTAGCCTTCCATTCCATTCGATCCCCGCCACGATGCTTCCAGTTGTCCAGACCAAGACTTCTGGCATCCGCGATAGCTTGGTCTTTTTAAACGGAGGTTCGGTCTTCCTTGTAGTCTCGAACCTGGGGGATGTGAGTCGAAGATCCTCTTTGCTGGAGCATTATTGTCCATTCGCTCGATGTGGCCAAGCCAGTGTAGTCGACGTATTTTGGCTTTTTGGACTACACCCACATCTTGGTACAGCTCATAGAGTTCTCCTCCATTCGACTTCCTCGCATACGGGACCGAAAATTCGACGAAGAAATTTTCTTTCGGAAGAATTTGTTATCAATATTACAAAATCTTATAGGATACATACAAAATTAAGAATTTGACCAAAAATCTGAACTAATTATGGAAATAAAAGTGATTTAAATTATTTTTTCCAGTGGTCTCTGCGGATGTGCATGGCGTATTTTATGTAAAATATGATTTGAATCAATGCTCGATTAAATAAACAAATGTATTTCATTTTCAATAAAAATTCGAATGGCATCCTATCAAAAAAGAACAAACACAAATACAAATATTGTCTACAACACTTCCATATGGTACCTTCTACAGTTCATTGCTCCCTCCGGGGACCGATTTTCTTTTGTTATCAATTACAATTACTTGGCAAAACTGACATGTTTCTGTTTAGGACTCACTTGCCAAAACAGTAAAAAAAAAGCGTAAAACTAAGTCTTCAGAATAAGGACGAATAAGAATAATGAAATATTAATAAGCTTAAACACTCGGTCACTGCTGCATTCTTTTTGTATGGTTAAATAAATAATCCAAATGTGAATAGGATAATAGCATGCAGCACAGATGGGACAAGGATATTTCAATGACTTTCCACTTCATCTCCTTGACCGACTAAATTCTGACACAATTAATTAAATCTTATCTTAAAGATACCAACTCCTTTCTTAAATGTCCGCAAGCCCCCTTTCACAGAATACTACGAGAAGATGAATGACCACGCATTTTCCAGCGATTAATGATTGCCTTGTGATGGCATTAATGTTTTCCAACCATTTCTTTTCCAGACTGGAGAACGCACTTTTATTTATAAGAATTAGAGTAAGTTAAGCGAAAGATTGGTAGATAGCACACACTTTATGAGATAAGAATAAAAAATGCCGCAATAATAAAAATGGTAAAATAAATTCAAGATAAGTGGCATAAGTAAACGCAAATATATGATATTTACAAGTTTCGATACAAATTACCATTTAAATATACCTCAACGCTAACTGAAATGTTAACAAATTTTTCAAGGTGAATTAGAATCTTTCTTTACAATCCGCAGCATTTAATGATGTGCCTCATGTATCTAAACCAATTCATAAGACCTACATATGTATCCAAACTGCATGTGTTAAGGAGTCTTGTAATAAAGTAGGTATACCCCCAATATAAATTCAGCTTAAAAGAGCATTTACGTGTATGTTCATAATCTGCCTTCTTGGTCTCTGAGCTATTTGTCATCCAACCAAATAGCTTTCTTCCGCCGACACACATTATGTATGTGTGTTTCAATTTTTCATTTCTGATTGATGACAAAAGAACGATATAAAACCCAACAGCAAACAGCAACTTTATGTTCTCGTAACAAATAGATTTTCACAATTTACTCTTCTTGTACAGGAAGAGGACATTGACACTTTCTTTTCGGGGTTTTATGGCACTTTTACAAACACAACAAAATTTATTAAAGCCCTAAAATGAATTGGCAGTTATTGTGCGGTGATGAGCCTCCTCCTTCACTGGCTGACGATACAAAAGCAACGATACAAAAGTGCCAAAGTGTAAATGGATAACAAAAGTGTAGCAAAGATTTTATTTGAATTTTACCACAAAAATAAAATGTATCTCTTGTACTCGGCGCAGAACACAAACAAGTATTTTTTCACGAATGCCATTTATAATCGAATTTCGAAATTAATATATTGTATATATGTATGTACTTATGTACATATGTATATAACATTTCTTCCTGTAATACAAATCGATTATTGTGTATTAAGTGTATTGTGTATATAGTGTATGAAGATGGTGGATATTATAAATTAAAATAAATTCTAATCATTTTCATAAACAAAGTTTTAAACAATTATCTGGATTCTTATTAAAACCTTTAGAACCTTTAAGGCAGTCTCTACGTTTCATACCGAGATTCAAGTTCGCCACAGGCTGGGCGAGTTGAGTTTATCAAAAATGCTATTTTTGCTTGCTTTGTAAGTAATATAAGACTGTTTACAGTAAAACGTGGTATGCCATACATATGTACGTATATCCAAATTAACCCGTTGAGTCATTATTAGAATTTATAATTGGTAATAACTTGAATATTGAAAATATTGGGTCAGAACGCATTTTCTTCACAAGAAACAGACAAGAGGTCCAGATGTAACTTTGTCACAGAATTCTGAGTCTCTCGTGGTCAAAGACTGGAATGTGTCCAGGACTGTTACAAAATGATCTGTTTCACCCTATCTGAAGTCCTTAAATCGCAAACACATTATCGCAACCCCAAAAGACTGGAATGCTTTTAGGAGATTTCTGGACTGTTCACGAGGTCCGCAATCTAACACCCTAACAACCCATTCCGAGAATGACTTCGAGGTGAAAACATTTACTTCAGCTATCCACTCAGCATTTGAAAGGTTAGGAACAAAAGGAAACCTAACCCCATGTTGTAGTCAGCCGAGCTGCCGACCTTATGCAGGAACGCCAGGACTGGGACCGGAACAGGAAAAGCAAAGGTGTTACGCTATGAGGCCCTCTTGGAGTAAGTTCTGCGGCGAGATAAAGTTCACAGAAGAATCGGCCAGACTACGGCAAATCTTGCCAAAGGCACCCACAATCCCAAGATAAAGAAACCAGACGATTTCTGGGCAGATTTATGCTCCGAAACCCTGGAACTCCTCCTTAGGACACAATTTCCAAGGTGTTTCCTTTTAACAGAATAGCAAGCACCAATCACCCTCTGGTCAACAAGATCGTAGACGTAAGGAAAATCAAAGTGTCAAAGTGATTTTCATAGCCCATGAACTGGCCTCTGGAAACACCCCCCATGGTAGGGTCTTGCCTTAAAACCAAAGAAAAGATAAAGAAAGCATTCATAGCCTTCTAAACATGCAGCAAAATCTTTAAAAAAAAGTGGGCCCAAGCCCGTCATCATCCACTGGATATACGCCGCCATCGTCAGACCCGTTTGATCCTAAGGGTGCCTAATCTGGTTCTTTCGTTTGATCTTAATGTAGGTAGAACTGATACCTTACGAATCTTAGGTATACAAAGTTCTTGACTGCCTCAAACTTTACTTTGTCGAGGTTGGTATTCTGTCTTTTTCGTTCTAAAACTGTAGGGATGACTTACTCACAGAGGGATTGAGTAATGCATCACTCTTCCGATTATGTCAGTATCATCGGATCGAATTGTACACAACCAGACGAGTTTAGCAGAGATGTAAGGACTAAACATAGTCATGTATAGCGCCACTCTGTAAATACTATCATACGCAGCTCGACAAAAAGGTGACGACTGTCGGTTTAAAATTCTTGAGAAAATATGGCCAATGGGCATTCCCATTGTAAAACCTATCAGATTGGTGACAAAGAGTTTCAAGCGGTCGCTTAATACAGAATATATAAACCTTACACTTGATGCATCTTAAAGAGTCTCCAAGAGTGTAGCGGGGTAGCGCATTATACAGCTTGACAAAAATATTTTGAAATAAGATTTTTAAAACCATACGATTGTTTACTTTCCACGATTTAATTTGCTCTTTCGTGTTACAGTTTGACAACCCATGTCTTCTTCAATTGCGAGAGGGCCTTACATTTTCTTTGCATATTGCTTGGAGCTTAGCAATAAGTCTCCTAGAAGTATGCATATATTATTATGACATAGATTCGCACAGCTCTTTTAAAACTGTGATGAGTTGGTGTCAAATTTTATTAGAGTTGGGATGTTAAATAATCGTTTGTAATCGAATGTATCGATGGTCAATAGATCCACTGATTTGTTTAAGAATTTGTTAAATATCAAACCGAATGTGCAATTTAATTTATAAAAACAATACTGTTCAATTTTTTGCTAGCTAAAAGGTGAAGAATTTTCAATCGAAAGTGCTCGAAATCTGCTCTGCTTTCCTGCTTATCTTTCAGCTCCATATAGCAGGACTGGCAGGATCGATGTTTTGTAGAACATTTCGTCTACCGAGTTAAGAGCTTTAAACATAATCGTTTCGCCAAACAGAGGCAGCGGTAAATCTTCGTCGAATTTCCACAAGGGTGTGGAGTACATGTACTTATATGTACGGGATAAGTTAATTCGTAATTGAAAGACCAATTTCCACAATTTAAAATCATCTGATTTATCTTCAAATAACTCGACAACCTTCCAATTGCAACTGACAACGCTATAAACGAGTTGATTTGGAGTTGACAATTGAGTTTAATTGGTTACGGAGTGCTTACTGTGATCTCTATAAAGAAACACTGAATATAATTCCAGTACAAAATAAATATATTTTCCAACAAAACAGAGAGATCAACATAAGAGCAACCATCCATTAAACTAGAATTGTAACTTCTTAGGTAATGTCGCGCCATCCATAGCCTCTAATAGTTTTCTCTTCAGACTTGGCTTCTCATCCACTTTCTCCTTATTGGATTGTGGCAAAGGCAACTTAGGACCAAGCGTTGGTGCTGGTTTAGTTGAAAAATATTTCATTTCTAGTGCCTCACTGCAGGTGCACCGATTTGAAGGACACAACGCCAACAACTTCTCAGCCAATTCGATAAGATCATCCGGAGCGGCAGTGAATATATGCTGCAGTGGTGTTCCAGGGAACACCTTAAACTGCATGAAGTCAGGAAGCAACTTTAAATTTGGCCAATTTTCTTCATTTGGCGTTCCCAATGCTTGAAAAATTTTTGTCAGTTGATCCAAGTCGCTATCGCCAGGCAAGAAAGGCACCCGAAGAAGTAACTCTGCCAGTATACAACCGACCGCCCAAATATCAATCCCCGTTCCATATTGTCGAGCACCGTATAGCAGCTCTGGAGCTCTGTACCATCTAGTCACAACTTGATGAGTGTAAATTCGACTAGGGGAACCGAAGAACTTGGCCAAACCAAAATCACCAATTTTTAGAACTCCTTTGGAGTTTACAAGCAGATTGTTTGGTTTCAGATCCCGATGAAGGATCCAATTCATGTGTAAGTATTCAAGACCTATAACGAATAATCGACGTTTAATTGGGACTGTATTTAGGTACATATATAACTTACCTTGTAACGTCATAATCATATATGCTTTTATGTTTCCCTGTGTGAGAACAATTTTTGGATCCTTTATGATAATTTCAAGGTCTGTGTCCATAAAATCGAAAACCAGCGACACATTGGACTTGTGTCCGAAAACGTCCACCAAACCTATGACATTCTCGTGCTGCAACTCGTGCAGTAATTTAATTTCACGCAGCGCAGTACGGTTGATACCATCTTGAGCCTCTTCACGGCTTCCAATTTTTATTTTCTTTACAGCAACAATCTCATCCGTATGGATGTCTCGTGCTTTATATACGGTAGCAAACTACCAATAAAAATGTTGTAAAATAGTTTTCGAATATCCATATTATGAGATTGTTTACCTGCCCCTCTCCAAGAAAATCTATTTTTTCATAACGTTGAAGTCTGCTCTCCATTTTTCTGTTTTATGAACGATATTAACAGAAAACCACTTGTTTTTGGCTGACTTATATTTGAAGGCAGTTTTTCGCGAATTTGTTAAATGTCAAAAAAAACAACTGACAAAACCGGCTGTTTGAAAATGCAGATGGAAGGTTTGGTTTTCTTATTTATTTGCGACCTACATTTTAAAGGCACTGGAAAAATGATATGATACTAGTCTGAGTGTGCAGGTGGCGCTTGGAAATGATTGTTGTGGAATTCCGTGCTCGTTTGTAATTTATTTGTTGAATGATGTAAAATGAACCTGCGAGACTTTTTAATCAATATTAATTATTTTATTATATAATTAATATGAACACTCGTCACTAACAGAATGGAAAACAGAACGGCAGGGTGCGCTGTTACCCCTACACCACCAATAATATATAAAGGAATTTTACATGCAATTTTTGGTACACGCAAACACTTATCAAGTTTTTTTGTAATTAAATAATTAGTGTTTGTAAGAGGTCGAATACTTATGTGGGAGCTTGTTGCTATTTGCTTTGCCATGAATCTGGATCTGGAATACTCGGTCGAAGATCCGTGTAATAATTTTGAATAGTTTCTCCCTTATATTCTATAAACTCTTTTGAGAAAATTTAGCTCCGATTTAATGTTCCAGACAATTATTTGACTAGTTAAAATAATGAATACTTTTTTGTTGCCGCATATCTAAAAAATATTAAAAATTTAGAGTACCAACAAGATACTGCTTTGCAAAATTCGCACCTTACATTTTATCTTTATAGACATTTTTGTATGAGAGCTAAAATTTAGCGTGATACGAGGATACGAGGCTTAAGTAAAATGTTTTTCAGCAATGTGAGCTGATTATTCTTTACTAGGAAAAAGTTACAGTCTACATATTAATAGAACTGTTTAAAAAAATGGTTCAACCATGTCCACGCCCATATATACTTGCAAAGAAGAACGATAATATGTTTGATCATCAGATGCTATAGAAAGGTTTGACCGTATTATTTGAGAATCGACCCAAGAACCATCCCCTCAGTAATTCGACGGACTATCCACTGTAGCTATTTATCCCCAGATTTCTTCACACCAATTACATGTATATAATATTTTTATATTAGCTTTGTGTTCCTTGTGAAACATATTTAAAAAATGCTTTAAAAATTGTTTATTATTTTTAAATTAATCAAAAATCCTTAGCGTCCAAATTCTAAACATATATTATTTTGATAACTTCTAAACAGTATGAACTCTGCCAAAGCGTTGCCATACGTAACAAAGCGCCAAACCCCAATGGCTTTTGGCTTCCGGATGTCACCACAGAGGCAGCACTTTCGCGACATGTTCTTTTCTTGGCGAACGCCATTGCTGTTTGCATCGGTAGAGTTTTCACAAATTATAAAAGTAAGGAATCTTTAAATAATATTTTGTTAAATTTGTTTAATTTATAATAGATTCATGAATTTAATTGTGCTTTAACTTTGACGGTCGAAAATACACTCGCTAAGCAAGTGATTCGGCCAAGAATTAAGCTTGAAAATGTGTTGGGTTATGGCGGATTGAAGATTACACGTGTTTCATTTCAATAAAACTATATTGTATAAAGTAAATCGAGATTGTGTCTAACACTAAAACTATATCTGTTTCAGTTAATGGCGTTTATAGTATTCAAATTGGACTACATTAAATTAGTAGACTTCCTCTTAAGGATATCGTTTCAAAGATATAAGCCTTAATAAAGTTCTTACCGACAAAACAAATTTAAAATCATCGGCAGGCTACATTTAAATATTCCGAAGTGCTAGCTGTAAAAATAAGCTCAAGATTGAATTGTTTCTTTTTTTGGTTTTTAAATTTTCATAAAGTAAAACAAATATTCAAAGTAAACGCTATATATAAATCCTCTCACCTCTCACTATTTGCTTGTATAAAGTAAATCGGGATTGTGTCCAACACTAAAACTATATCTGTTTCAGTTAATGGCGTTTATAGTATTCAAATTGGACTACATTAAATTGGTAGACTTCCTCTTAAGGATATCGTTTCGAAGATATAAGCCTTAATAAAGTTCTTACCGACAAAAAAATGTAAAATCGTCGGCAGGCTACATTTAAATATTCCGAAGAGTTAGCTGTGAAAATAAGCTTAAAGTTGAATTCTTTCTTTTTTTTGTTGTTTAATTTCTTATAAAGTAAAACAAATTTAGTAAACTGTACGTATAAATACTCTCACCGGCGGTATCTAGAACACAAACTATCTGTTTCAATAATGGACGTTTAAAGCATTCGATTTGAAAACTATTCGTTTCCAGAGTGAACTGTAAAAATAAGCTAAATATTAAATGGTTTCTTTTTTGTATTCCTCCCTTTTTAGAATGGCTGACGTTGAAAGTGTTGAAAATTTCGAAGAACAGCCCATCGAAGCGGAGCCAGCACAAATTCTGGACACAACCTCCCTCCCCCAACCAGCTGAATTGCCCGATATAAAGCTTTTCGGCAGGTGGAGTTGTGACGATGTCACTGTAAACGATATCTCTTTGCAAGATTATATTGCTGTCAAGGAGAAGTATGCCCGCTATTTGCCGCATTCTGCAGGTCGTTATGCTGCTAAGCGTTTCCGTAAGGCTCAGTGCCCAATTGTTGAACGTTTGACCAACTCATTGATGATGAAAGGACGCAACAATGGCAAGAAACTTATGTCTGTGCGCATTGTAAAGCATTCGTTTGAGATCATTCACTTGTTGACTGGCGAAAATCCTCTGCAGGTAATAGGAATATTCCTAATATGTAGTTAGAATTGTCCCATGCTAAACTGCTGTTGTGAAAATAACCACCCCAGCAGGTAGAATGTGGACGCATAATAAAATCATTGATTTTACAGTAAAGCTCAACATATACTCGTGTTGAGTCGTAGTAGAAATGAATGAACATTACTAAAAAACAGCACTTAAATTACTTGTTTTAATAAAATATTTAAATTTTCTTCTATATAGATCCTTGTCAGTGCCATCATCAACTCTGGTCCACGTGAAGACTCGACACGTATCGGTCGCGCTGGTACTGTCCGTCGGCAAGCCGTCGATGTGTCTCCACTTCGTCGTGTCAACCAAGTAAGTTATATTTTTTTCACTTTTTTTGATTGTTTTGTGCCGGGGATAATGTCTTTCCACCGTATTTACCTGGAAGAAAGATTTTAACACTCGGCTAAAAAAAAAACCATTAAATATCCGTAGCGTTTATATGTTTTATAATATTAAACGCATGACTTAATGTTACATTCTAGTAAATTTAAACAGTTGTGCTGAATTAATTGTGCATTTAAATGGTATTTAGCCGGTGATGACCTTTAATATAAAGACAAAATATGTTAGAATCTAACCATTCACTTCTGTGTCCAGCTACATTACTTCCTTTCTACTTTATGTAAGGGAGCTTATGCTTCTGGGCTAGAGCAAAATTTTGACTCCAAGAGAATCTCCGAATTATTTGAGAATTCAAGGAATGTCAATTACAGTTAAATCTCTTGATAAATGCAGTCAATAATGTCTTTCTAATTTTACTTTACTTTATCGTACTTTTCATTATTTCAGGCTATTTGGTTGCTTTGCACTGGTGCACGTGAAGCTGCTTTCAGGAACATTAAGACCATAGCTGAATGTCTGGCCGATGAGTTGATCAACGCTGCTAAGGTAAGTGCATAATTTATCGTTTAAAACATTTTCCGCCTTAGTCCTTTCTAATCCTGTGCAACGCTAACTTATCTCGTTAGTACAGCTTCGCTTTAGGACAAAATTATTGTTTTATTATCCTAGCGCCTGAATTTGACAATACCCTTTTTATGGTGCTCGAGAAACGTAGAACTACATTAGGAATTAATAAATTATTAAATGAGTTGACTGACATTGCGTTAGAATCTTCAAAGTCCTTTCTAATACTGATCAGCAATTACATATTGAGCTGATACAGCTTCGCTTTATGGACGAAAGTAAAACGTTTTATTATCCTAGCGTCGTGGGTCAATTTGTCCTCTCACGATGCTCGAGAAACGTAGAACTATAATCTTTTAAGAATCTATTAAGAATAATCACATTTTTAGACTTTTAATATTAACGTTGTTATTTTATCTTTTTCTTTGCAGGGCTCGTCAAACTCCTATGCTATCAAAAAGAAGGACGAATTGGAACGTGTTGCCAAGTCCAACCGATAAACATTTATACATTCGTGTGTATCTTTTTTTACACTAAACAATAAAAAAAAACACAAAGTCTGTTAAATCGTCTTTTTTAAATTTATTTCGGTTTTTTTTTTTTTAAATAAGGGTTTGCAACTAAAGTATTTTCAGTGAGGACTATCGGCGGCAAGTTTAAGAAGAAAATTATCGCCTTGATCTGAATAGAGTTTGATCACCGTATCCGTAGTATTCTATCGCCTTACCGGCTTTTCGATTACATCAATTACGACAATTCTGCTGCTCTTACGTGTTAATACGCTGTCCTAATGGTATTCTAAATTTTAGACATACAATGCATATGCGCTACATGTTCGATATTATTGCATCTTAAACCAACAATATGTGGTGGAAAGAATAGGGTATTATACGATCCGTTTCAAACAGATTGTTGATTTCCGCATGTTTTTTGATACCATCAGTTTACAAGTACTCTGCGCATTGTATTTTTATTCGCCAAAAAAGGCATTAAGATGTAAGAAGGCTATACATTCCTTATTGTGTTCCAATTGTTTAATGAAAATACAATTTTAATTCAATATCCATTTAATAAAAGAAAATCAACTCAATAAATATTCTAGTTCATCTAACGAGGCAGGTTACATTTCCCATTGTTGCATTTAGTCGCCCTGAAATTTTAAAATGTACTGATTCACCCAATCCTGAAATTCAACCATATGCTGATCCACAGCACCAATATAAGTGTGCGATTTAAATTCCGGCGGAGGATGTGTCCCCGGTCCAAAAATATTCTGAATAAAATTCTCGCCCATGTAAATGGCAGCGATGGCATCAATAGTGATTACTTCATGACGCAGAGATAGCTTTGCAAAGGATTCTGCAAAAAGCTTAAGAGTAGAATACGATTGCTGCGTTAAGCAATCTGAAAGTAAAAGATGGAATGAAACATAAATAAAAAGTGTACACATATGTTGTTATACCTGGTCTATCCATTCTTGAAGCTACAAAGTATTTCCGTAGAATTTCGGAAGCTTCGTTCGTTAAATCTACCCTTCGCTTCCTAACAATCGAGAGAAACTTCCTCATATCATCTGGACCAATTGAGAGTTCATCAATAGTAGATTCAAATTCTTGCACTGAGGCTTGTTCTAGCATAAAATTTACCAAAACTTCGTGATTATCCTCTTCAACAATAAGAGGAATTCCAAAAATTCTAGATGGAAGGGGTAAACTACTTTAATGTACAATGTCTGTGTATCAATATTCAGTAAGCTTCCGGATTCCAGGGTGGTAAATTTGCACTTTATATACAAATTAGAAATGAAGCTTTCTGAATCCATCTACATAACTTACTCGAGAAATTTATTAAACGTATGTTGGTCTTTCGTGTCGTACTTATAAGACCGCCAATGTGTCCAAATAGCTGTTTCCAATGGACAGCTCACAGTTGTTTTCTCCAACTTTACACGACCACATTCAACGGTTTTAAGAAAATTAAAAGTTCGCGGTGCCTTTAATCGCGACCAATCTCCCAGATAGTAGACACCGCCTCTAGCCATTACAATGGGATCGGCTTCAATCCATCTGTGCTTATCACTCTTGTTTCCCAGCACCTTAAAATCATCATTGGGGCCAACAAATCTTTCGGCCACATTTCCAATGTTTTCCATTAGATAGTTGGCCATTTCAAAGTCTGGTCCAATGGCAACAATTGAAATTGGCGGACGATTTGGATTGTCCTCTAGAGATGCAATGCTCAGTAGAAGACCAATCTTTAAATGAACAAAGCAGTCCATTGGCACTCTGTCTTGACACATTTGTGCGCCTAATGAGTAAACAAAAGAAAAGTCTGAATAAGCCTTTTTAATAGTTTCATGAAGTCGTTGAACAGAACTAGGGATCATTGTTATATCTATCTGTTGAACGCTTTGAGATGAATGAAGGTTTCGTCGAGTGTTTGTAGTAGTACACCCATCGTCTAGTGATGTCTGACTGTAGCTAAGAGTTAAAAATTCCATTGCAGATCCACGTGAACAATTTGAAAAACCTGGCAATAAATCTTTATCCTCTTGCACAGATTTGTTTGCTTTGTCATTGGAGGTACACGCTCTGGCGGAAGACCCAAATGCTGAGAACTCCAGATTAAAGTCATTAACAGTGCTAAAGTTAGTAGGACTTTCCGGTAGTTTTGATGTGCTCTCTGAACAGAAAGGAGATTGAAGTGATAGATCCAACGGTTCGTCTTTAATTTGTGGATGCATAAAGATGGAGCGTTCATGTTTACTTTGACTAGACCCTGTGGTAAGGTCCACCCTCTCAGTTTTTTGCGTATTAAGGAATAGAGATTGTTCAGCTGGGCCTGGGGAAAAAGACAAACTGAATTCCGAATACTTGCGAATTTTCTCTTTAGCAATGGTTTCTTCTTCGTTGTAAGGAACGAAATCTGTTGTTTCGAGGGGAATATCCATGGTTTGATGATATTGAAATCCTGAAAGGTCTCCATCGCCTCTCATGGGATTAAATTCAAGAAGGTTTTCAAGATCTGCACCCGGTATTGTATTGACCGTCGCTAGTGGTTTATTTACTGCCTCATTAGATTCCATGCTATGAATTCCAAGGTTTTGAAATCCAAGTGGCCAGTAACTATGTATTTTTCTCCCAGGATCAGATCACAATCGTAGGTGTAGTCTAAGAAATTAGCTTAGAGATTTCATAAATCATATTTACGAAAACACATATTACATACCATTCAAGCGAATTATCTGACACCGAAAAATTTTTTCGAAGACTCTTGGCGTTGACACACTTTCAATAGGGAAAATTTTAAGAAGATGATATTTACCCACGCAACGGAGTTTGGTGTATTCGTTCATTGGACGGGAACAGGTGTAACAATTCGGAGCTGGAAATTTGACAGCATAGAAAAATGCCCATTAACATATATTATATGCTATCCATACCTCTAATAATTTCTCTTTTGATGTGATTTGTTTGACATCCAGTGGAGCAGTACCAAATTGACTGAATTCTGAAAAGGCTGAAAGGTCGGAGAACACCAAAAGAGATACGATCAACTTACGTATAGTTCTCTGGTTCCGTATATCCAGATAGCACACCACTAACAATAGATAATCCACCAAAGTTCCGCAAAGGATCAAACACCAAATCTTCCTGAAGTGGCAGTCCAATAAATCGACAGTGAACATGGACTTGATCGCAATCAATAGCTTTTGGCGCCGAGTCTGGAAATTGCTTGAGGATTGAGGTTATTATGGAATAAATGAGATACTTTGCTGTGTCCAGGAATTCTACAGGTTCCTCCACTATTAATTCGAGCAGAGATAATGACCTCTGCAAAAATTCTCTGTATTGAAGAGGAAGTTCCAAAACGATGGGCGCTCGAGCGTCTTCTGGTTTTTTTGAGTTTTCGTAGGTTTTAATGAACTGTTCGGTTTTTTCTTCAATTATTTTGATTAGCTTCGTTCCGCGTAGAAAGTTTTCAAGTAGCTTTTGTTCTCCAAAACTATAAATATAAAAATTCATTACTTTAAATCCAATTTCAAAACTAGAATGTAAATATTTACGACTCATTCGAACTAGTTGCTGACATTTTTTAAGTTTTGAATTGAAAAAAAACTCTACAAATGTCCAATAATGGTTTAAAATGGGTGTGTTCGAAATTGGAAAATGGTAGTTTTTATATAGCAGCTTCACAGCAATTATTATTTAATTGACTACAAATTAATGTTTTACTACAGTTCAATTAGATAAATGCAGATTCTCCTTTAATATAAATTTATTTCAATATGTTCACGTCGATGTACCTTTAATTCCATATTTGTTCACATTTTGATTATGACCATATCCATAGGCGGTGAGTAAGAAGAGTATTCTCTCTTTCTTCACCCCTCACCCTTCTTACTCACAAACTAACGACAAGTTTGCAATCATATTAACCTTTCTATATCAACGATTAACAGGTCCCCAAAGAATGCAGCAAATCCCATCGAATTCTATCCATGACTATTGAATAAATCCGAAAGGAATCACCTTCCTAAAATCTAGATCTTTTTAAGGCAATTTAGACTTCATAACTAAATTAGAAACATTCGGAAAACAAATGAAATCGACTTTTTATCCTTTCAATGAGGAAGATTACATAACAAATCTTATAGACTTATAACAAAGCTTCTCTTCCGTGCGTTTATTTATTCAGACAATTTGATTCCCAAGAAAAAAGATGTACAACGCACTTCACATTGTAGCCTCCGCTTTTGTTGTTTTTTTTAATCAGCTAACATCCTATTCATCTTCAAATACCCTTTTCGTACCACCTTCGTGTACCCGAATTCGCACAAATATTTTCAACACGAATAAATGTACCTACACCAAATAAATCATATTTATACGCGGTGAATATGTCTAAGACTCTCGGCAACTGACTGATAAATGCAATGCCTCGCAAGTTCTCGTCGAGGACTTTAATATCGTCCCCTTTCAGACAATATCTCTGACAAATGCCGAAACGGATACCATGATAGGGAATTCTCCGACTTATACATTTAATTAATTTTATTATGTAAAAAAACAAAAATACTTGGCGCAACAGGTCGATGGGACCCAAGGCCTAGCTTCTTACAACTATTCGTGTTGTGCGTGTTATATTCTTTACACGAATGGAAGGGGCCTACTGTTTAATGCCTTGTACGAAGGGCAATTTTTTATTTGAGAAGCTTTCTCGAGACAGCTGTACTTTCGGATGTTTGTCAGACGCTCGCGGTAGGTGGGGCCGTGAAAAACTTTTTAGGTGTTCCCCGACTGGGATTCGATCTCGAACCCCTTGCTCCATAGTCCAACGCACTAACCACTGAGCCACGGGGCCCAGTACACACACTAAAATGGCGCAAGTGTGAACGCTGTGATTTAAAAGTTTGTGCGTCAATTTTCTAACATAAAAGTTTTTTTACAGTACCATCTCTCGCAAAACATCACACAGAACATGAATATTCGTGGGAAGTTGGACCCCACGTCCCTGACATAATATAATATTTCACACGTTCATAGTCTTAAGTATTCTTATCTTTGCCCTTGGAATTCATACAAGCCAATTTATTATTAGTTAAAAATTCTCCACTGTTAAGTAGTGTCTCTTTACCCTCAAATAAAAACAAAATGAGCCAAAAATATATTTCGTTAAATGTATTTTTTATCGTTACATTATAAATTATTAGAAACTATACAAAAAATATTCTTGATAAAACACAAGTCAATCCAAATATTCAATTTAAATATTTAAACCATAATACATGTAAAAGTAATTTATCAATCATAATTCCATTTCAATAAAAAACAAAATTAAACAGAAATTAATAGTATAGAAAAGGTATGCTAACTCTATTTAAAAAAATATAAAAAAAAAATTGTCCTTAAGTCTTTTCCATCGGACATGCAATCTACTTCTATGTCAAATAAATCAATTTTATAAATCCATCTTTAGTTATAACCAAAGTGCCTAAGAAGCTGAATAAAGAGTATAATATAAACTCAAACTCAACACCGGCTGCAAGAAATATAGTCCTTTACACAAACAAAACAAAGGCACATACAAATAGAAACTATTGTTTGCTATATTCGCCGCCTGGGACTGGCGAACAAGGTAAGTCCGAAAAGGAAGAGCAAATAACGGTATTTTTTTCCTTACAAACTAATTACAAAACTATTTCTCGCTCTATAATTTAAATCTAAAGTGTTGTTTTATAGTTATACTGTATTTGAATTTGAAAATTCACTTTGGCATAGAAATCTTTATGTGTACGGAGAGTTAATCCAGTGATTTCTTTTTTGTAATAGTTTTTTTTTTTTTTTGTAAAATAAGTTTACATTTTTTTAATAACAATTCTACAAATCCTATTTCAAGTTTAAATATAAAAATGCCTTAGTAATCTAAATTTCCTTGAGCTCCAGTTATAATGGCATCAATCCAAATCCTTGCCGCAGCATCAGAAGCCGCCTGCAGGTGATAGCTACGTTTTTTCGTTTTCACGATAAATGTGCAGTGAGGTCGACCGCTTTTGGAAGCATTCAAATGATCTAGGTACACTTCTTCGATTGTCTATAATAGAACAGAAGTCGAGAGCTTAAAATAAAATTTCACAGAATTTTTAATTCAAATGCAATAGTTCAGTAGTTTTTAAAATTCAGACACAATTTAATGGTGATTGACAGACTTTCTTAATGGCGACAAATCACATCTAGAATTCCAAACACAGCGCAACGCTATCATTTAAATACTTACTGGAAAATACGCTCCCCCACGAGGTTTTCTTTCGGATTTATCCGAATAGTAAATGAAGGCACTACGCTGCCGATCCAAAACAAACCATCTTCTTGACCACCCGTGGAATGTGGCGCCTAATTTGTGCAAGTATCTACAAAAAACCAAAGCAAATAAATAAGATATATTTTCCAAGTTCAAAAACTACATTCCTACCCTCGACAGCTGTACGAATCGACAAAAACATGGGGACACTGTGCGATTTGATGACCCGCTGATTCAATGTGCAACCGCAAATCTAAATCCGGCGAGAATATCGGAAGATATCTTGTTAGCGGTCTTTGATGCTTTGGGAGTGATCTCTTGTTGCCCGATATGAGTCTATCGCTACTTGTGGTATCATTTGAATTGACACTTGAGCGTTTGCCATCATCACTTTGCTCTGAGTGACGGTTACCTCCTCCTCCTCCACCACCACCGCCTCCACATGATGATGAGAGCTCTATACTAGATTTGTAGGTATTCTCCGATAATAGATCACAACTTAACTCTGAATTGGCCTCTGACAAGGGTCGCGACCGTTGTGATTCCAATTCGGGTTGTGAGTGACGATTCTACAATAAAAAAAAAGATTCATTGATACTTATTAATAGAAAAAGTAAAATAAACAGTAAATAGCCAAAAGGTAGTTGTGTGAGTGGCTGTGTGTGTGTGTGTGTGTCAATCTCCAGGAAAGAGATAATGATTGAGTAGTGGTTAGTCACTCACTGCCTGCTGCAATAAATTCCATGCCGAGAACGCATCACGCAAATAGACAAATGAATCACGGAGATGTATTCCAAAAATATAATAGATACTAATGTCACGGGATTCCATATAAAATTAGATTTACTCGAAAAATAAATATATTTATGTATGTAGGTCTATACCAAATGTGTAACGCAATTTACGAGAAAATTCATTGTCTTGTTTGCTAGCTGTTGACTATGTGCCAAGTATACTGTCGTCAAATAATTACGTACATACATGCATATATACATATGTATATATGTAGCAATGCAATCATTTGGAATGATTTTAATGGGAATCTTAAAGGAGGAGTATTTTTTAAAGAAACCTATTGTTTGGTATTCACCCTTACTATGTACACTCCAATTTCAGACGTAATTTAAATTTTAACGAGCAACAAAATATTTATCTATAAGTTTACTAAGAGGGTCTCTTAGAAATATGTATTTCTCGTAGATAGGTTAGTAAAGACATATCTAAGAACTCGAGCATATACTCTCCAAATCACTTGATTGGGGACGAGCTGCACAAAAAAAGTTAATAGTACTATATAAAGCTCGAATATACTTTTGGATGAACCTACTCTATCAACCCACTGTATCAACAGGGCATAGTTACGAGACTCTGTAGTAAATCGAATGTTTATATCCGGCTGCAACAGTAAGTGCCTTTTATTTTGTATCGTAATTTCGGTTATTTCGTTCAATTGTTTTGTAGAATTACCATTTTGCTATGCGCCCTTCGCATATTGGGCAATGGCAATTTGTTATTCGTGTTGTCTGGGGATCGAAGCACACACCACGGCTCTCACTTAATGCACTTAAATTCCTTCGGTACTCTTTCGATTCTAAGATCTTGCTAAAATGGTTCAAATCGATTATAAAACTTCGAAAGAACACTACATATTGCAACTGTTAGGAATCAATTGAGTTAAAAAAAATAATCAGCATGTTTTTCGTAGTCTCCGTTACAACCGTTGTACGAGTTCCAAATTCAAATTTTGTTGACATTTTTTGCGGATCATGTCAAACCAGAAAATTTTAATAGTTTTAATCCAAAAAGTTTTAATAGTGACTTTCTGATGAGGGTACATGTTACGTACGTAACAGATGTACATAAGTAAATACATATTATATGACCGTTACGAAAAACATTACGAGAGTAACTGCCTAATTTATGGAGTCCTTTACGTCCTTTAACCCTTTGGATTATCCAAGGGCTGATAAAATATGTAAGCTTATAGGAAAGTGTGAACATTTTATTATGAAGATAATCACTAAACCGCATAGCCGGTTTACATATACATACATAAAAATACATATGGATCACCTGATATACATACACATGCGTACATACGTACGTAAAAACATAGAAAGTATTAAATGCTACATACGACTCATTTTAAAATCCTACACCTGTGGTACGTGGTGGTCGGCCTTGAGTGCGACACCAGTGTTACTACACTAGAAAATGTCAATCAAACAAAGTAACAGATACATAGTTGGGGTCATCTGCGAGTTTGGTAATTAAATATAGCGCCAACTAAGTCTACTTTGCAATTAATTTGAATCTTATATTCAAGTTTTATATTTCTTGGTAATAAGGAACACTTTATACGGAAATTTATAGCACTTTATGCAATCAAACTCACTAGATAATATTCCACTCGCACTCGCGCTTGCGACGGTCTTCTTCTGTTCACGTAAGTCATCCAAACTGACATTTTTCTGCCTCACAAAAATACGATTTCTCCAACAAAATGTCACTCACAATATTTATAGCAGTTTTTTTTTTCAATTTTAGAAATAAAAAAATTGCACCTTAACAAAATTATTCAAGAAAAAAAAAAAAGAAAAACAAAATGAGCAACAAAATAAATAGAAAGTTTAAAATGCAACTGAATCGTATACACGAACGCCCAAACGACCGACAGCCTGAGACACAGTCAAATTTATCAACCACCAACAGAATTTATCAACGTTTTATTAATAACAATTTTGAGAATAAAAATTTCTATTTCGATAAGAATTCTGCTTACCGCACCACGATCATTATAATGCGCGCGGGAGGCTCATAGAGCGAAAGAGCCACCTCGTGACTAATTCCGACACTGTGCAGGGTATAGACATTTCTAAAAGTTTCGCGTGATATTTCAAAATACTAGAACTAGTGTAAGGAGGGAAAACAACTAAGTATTATGTTTTCATGTATAAAATATTAACTATACCGCTTATTAGATGCGGAGGGCGGAAATAACAAACGTCATGAGAATTTCCCACGACTTTATTTTTTTCAAGTAAAACCAAGCAAATTTTTGGGAATTCACTTGGAAGCAATTCACACCTCACACACACACACATTCAGTGGTGACAAGCGACCGCATCCTCTCTTGTCGACAGATCTACGCGTTGTTCCAAAATGTTAATGGCGATTATTTTTAGGGGGCGGTTTACGTTAAAATAAACGAAATTTCTGAAAATTAATTGTTTTCAAAACTGTGTGGGCCAGTTGCGTTTCAGTAAATAAAGTCTTAAAAGTCGGATAAACATACTTAGATCAATGGCATTAGGTTTAGCCTAATAGCTGAGAAACAATGCGGAAGAAGGTGTCGAGAAATAATGAATATGGATTCTCTAAAGAATATATTTTTTTATCTTATACATATACTGTGATTAGTGGTTATCTTACCAGACAACATCAGAGTTTTTTTTAAGGTCCCACTTCTCCCAAGCGTCAAGCAGCTTATAAAAGGATTCTTATAAAATATTTCACTTTCGGATACGACACTAAACAGTAAAAGAATGTAGATAGACGAATACACACATACACTTATAACTACAAAGTACCAATTGCCAACACGATTGAGTCAAATCCATCCGTCGCATATTTTAAGATAGGATGAGGAAAAGTCTGTTTATAAGTACCAACTACTGAAAGATATTTGTTGCATGCCAATAATTATATATCCGTACAAATGAAATCCATGTGTATCTATGGAAAATTCCAGTTTTTGAAGCCAGTTTCTTGCAACAGTAGACGAAGTCAGATTGAATCTCTGGGTGAGTTGCATTTAAAAACAAAAATAAAGCCAAGTAGGTTCATATCAATCTAACAGACAACATGTTCCACTCTGAAAGCCTTTCTTTTCTTTTCCTCACAAAGATAAAGCTAGCTTTTAGCAAAATTGACAGTTTTTTGCAAAACCATATCGAAATATAAAAACATCCATAACAAACAACACAAAGAGAAAAGTATAATTCAAGGACAATTAACCGATTAAACGTGAGAATCTACGTGATTTGGATTGATTCCAAAAATATAAATCACTTTGTGATACCGAATCGTTTAAAAATCAGTGAATTTCTAAAGACGTAAATACCGATGATATTGTTGAACTGAAAAGCCATAATAAAACAGTTTTATGGAATAGAAATTACATACTTGTCGTTTAGATAATAGTTTGAGACATAATAGTTTAGCTGAATTAACGTATAAGGTTCTTTTTATACATGTATATACATACATATATTGTTTTTAGCTGAACAACTAGGATAGATTAGTCAAAAGTTTCGCCCACAGGTCTGCACTGGGGATGCATCCTCTGTCTGATACCAGAGTGGAAAGTCATATAAGACTGCGCTTTTAAAATCCACTTTTAAAATCCACAAAGTATATGCGTCTGCCACAATGCTAATACTGCATATAACTCTAATAGATAACACGATGTAGATGAGACATCGCTACAGTGGAGAACAATGTTAATGAATATAACTTTGGTTCTAGATGCAGATTGTAGCCCCATGTTATCGCAGGTGTTAATAGAGGCTTCCCGTAAGGTGATGCTATGATGCAAGAGTTAAAACTCAGGAATGCATAGATAAACTTGCCATCTTTCTTCTGCTACCCGCAGATAGTCTTAGATATAGTCAATAAATGGTACACTAGGTATGACAGGACCTCAACGTTACCTGGGTCTTCCCGCGCCCTCGGTCAGGACCTTCATTGAGGATTGAGTTTCTTACGAACACAGTTGTGTGTTCTACCCAGGATGTGAATTTCTTTGAATTAATATTGTGCTTTTGAAAACACGGGTTTGTAATCACTTTTAAACTGGCATTAAATCAAATCGTTTACCACGAGCATTGCGAGACACATAGCTTAGTTGTATGGTATTGCATGACTAACTTTATGTATCACAAACTCAATTGTGAATCGATATGTAACGAATGAATTCATACATATGTACGTATGAATATACATATACATTTATGTATGTTTACAAACACACCTACAATTCAATTAAATATATCCGCCTGTCGCATTTTAAAGTAATAATTAGTTAATTTGATGAACTGATGGGTGCGTTCCAATTCCACTTGGCACACGTGACCTCTTAAAAAGCACTTCTACCAGGAAGTTTAAATTTCTTGATTAATATTTACAATATGATTACATTCGTAGCTTACTTAGAACCTCAAACTCTCTAAATAACTAGTATCAATTTGGTAATCACTTTTTTTCGAATCCGAACTAAACTAAAAGCTTTTTAGACTTTCTTATATTATAAGAAACAGTAATCAATGTTTCTAATATTTAAAAGACTTTATTAAAAAACAATTGGGTATTTGCCCATTATTTGTGGCACATACTGTAATCGTATCGTATGCCAACTTATCTCTGTCGTTTTACCTCCATCTCGCGTGGTGTCCTATTATTTTCTAATTCTTTGCCCAAATCAATAAATCACAAAGCGCGACACTGCAAAACCTTACACCACTACAACTACAGTGGCACTTAATCATTGTGACACACTTATTTAAAGGAAAAATATAAAATTTAAATTTGAAAAAAGAAAAAACAAATAATAACACACCCTCTGAGTAATTTCAATATTATTTTCAGTTAGGGAGAGACTGGTTCTCCGGTCGAATAATACTCACTTGACTAGATTTATTCTGATCATTACAACTCCCGCTGTTAGCGCTGTTTGCGCTTACGCTGCTGCTGTGATTGGTGGTACTTGTGCTGTTGCTGATCTTCTTGTCTGCATCTCCTACCTGTTGATTGTCTTTATCGTTTAAATTATCGGTTTCCGGCGGCGCAAATGCATTCTTACTGCTCGTTGAGTTACTGCAAATAAATAAAAGAAAACAAACTTGAATCAGACGTGTCACAGACTTTTCCTGTTCTCCATAAATTTACCAACAAATAAGCGATGAGATCTTTTCTAAGTTCATTTCGAGAAAGATTTGGGTTTTGTTAGTGAAGTTTTGTAGTTGTGCAGTTGACTAACTTGAAAACCAATAAGTAAAATTATATTATCGCCTACTTGTATGTGCTTGGCTGTAGAGCAGGTGACACATCGATCGAAATTAAAATGTTTATGAAAACTTTATCAGTTAGCAAACACACAGAGCCGTATATCGCGTAAATGGCCGTTGATTAATGACGTTATGCTAGTATATCGGAATGATATCGAATTTTTGCCTTTGTGTAGTCGTATCGGCGCAGTGGAATGTGATAACAAACAGCGGCGGTGACTATCATACGTTTAGCTTACGTACTTAATTCCCCTCAGTTGTAGATAAAAAGAAATATTAAATGCAAAAGAATGGCGGAATGGCAAACAAGAACGGATCTAGGTGATACTGGTCAGGCGGGTTTAAGCCGCCGCATTAAACTGAAGGCTGTTGCTGTAATGGAATTAGAGAGACGGAAAACACAACAGAGAGTCTGTCTGTGTGTTCATTCTGTTAGCACAATTATTTTGATTATACTTCTAAACGGAATTACCATCGAATCAGAATGGAGTACATAGATAGTGGAGCATGAGAACATACTTATGGGAGGATATAAACATTTTACCATTTTTGTAGTGGAGTATGACAACATATTTTTTTATTTTCGTTTTTTTTTTTGTACTGAACAAACGTGTAGTTGTACCGATTTGATTTGCATATCAGCGAGGTAGTGAGGCTTAATTGTGTGTATACCGATTATATTGATGGACGTGATCCTATGAACGATGTAGATTTTCGAATGAACAAATGAATATTTAATGCTTTCATCACATTATTCTTAGTCTTAATAGAACTGGAGCACCAATTATAAAAATTTTTCAGTAAACTATGAAGAACCATTTTACCTTTAAAAAAACTAAGTTAACGTATTCTCACGAGATCTTTTAAAAAAAAGGGATATAAAATAACGGCTTCGAAATAAATTTTTATCTATGCCACTACTACAGTAAAGAAAAGACTGGTGTCCTATCATTCTTTGCCGATACGGTTTTTCGTAAAAGTGAACAATTTCGAAGTTATGAAGTTATTAAAAGGAAAAATGCTCGTTTTTATGCTTATTTAATAATTTTGGCTTTTAGGTTCCTAAACTGATTTTTGCCTCAGTTGCGACAGGTCTAAAGTATTCATACGTTGAGTTTTCTAAACCTCTATAACAGCCTCACTAAGTTACACCTGTGAAAATCCTATTTAAAAGTTATGTGTGACATATTAGGTGAACACTGATTTTCGCTGAATTTTTCATTACCTAAACGGAATTTCCGCAATATATAGTATGTATTTCAACCATAGAGAAACTATACGAGAGTCAACTTTCCCTCCTCTGCACCCGAAACCCCTAAAATGGGTGTGGCCTAAATCCTCTCCCATGATCCCCTGTCGGTGAATACGTGTAAATCAACGAACTGAAGTTGGCTTCAGAAGATTTGTGTTTTGCAACTGATGAACAAAAATCTGAAGTAAGGCGAGGTGAGATTTTATTTGTGTCCATAAATTCTATTTTTTATTGGACTTGACCTGCATTTAAACACGTGCTTATAAACATACAAACATTTGTGTTTATGTTTTAATATTGCAATACCATTAAGTTTCAAGCACATGACATGCGGAAAAAGGCTTTTACATCGAAAGGTATTTACATACATATTTCGATTCTGAAGAAACTCACTTATGAGAGCACTATGGAAATACAATTGAGTAAATAGAATATTTCTTTTGTGTTTCAACAGTAATACATTTATTATACATACGTTCATCAATTGAAATGTTACAATAAAATGTCACAAAAACAATAAACTTTCTTTGTATATATTTCCTGATGAGATTTTTTTTCTCTGTGCATTGTATTTTCCAGGAGGCATTAATGTAACATTTTGAGTGCTGAAACAGGCACTATGTTGCATTTTGATGCGATAACTGATATATTGATTTGAGTTTTTAGTTTCCCCAATATTAATATATTTGTAAATATAAAATTGTATTTACTATGTACATATGTATAACGAACCAGGTAAAATAAAATATAATACAATCAAATAAATTGTAATGTGTGCAATGCATATCAATAAAAATGCATAATAAAGTATAGATTTGTAAATGTACATATAATAAAAATAATAAGAAGGTATTCCCAATTTCTTAAAACACTTCCTTTGATTATTTACCACGAAAACAAGTTGCACTTACGAACTTCATAGGTGAATTTTTCTACATCCTGACACTTCAATAATTTTCACATTTGGTTACATTTTATGTAAAATATCTTTGGATTTATTTGCGATTCTATCCGACTTCCTTAGTATATTTTGATGCAAATTAATTTCCTTTATTGTACTGAATTCAAAAATGTAAAAGGATTTCCTCGTTGTTTTTTTATTTAAGAGTAATAACACTATGAAATTATCACTTTAGCGGCAAAAAAAAGTAAACAAAGGTGGTGAACCAGCACGGATGTGTTTGTAAGGTACGATGGTGAGTTTACGTTGTTAAAAGAATATTATTTTATGCAAATGAACGAATTGGAAATAAATATACATATCTAAAGTTGTTGCTATTTGAAAACATTGGTATTTGTATAAAGGAGCTTAAATGTAAAGTGTGTAAATCAATATCCTGAAGGGAAGCATTAATGTTTTGCTTTTAAAAGTGGAAACATGATTCCTTTCATTTCAACATAATCTTTTATTTCATATTAATCCACTGTTCACACATTCTATTAGTTCTACTATAAGGCGTAAATACTTTGATTAACACGTGCAATTTACAAAGTCGATTTTTAATCAATTATTATTTGAAAAACAATTATATATTAATATTTAACTATGGAAACTGAGCAGGAAACATATATCAAAATGTTTGAATAACTGAATGTTTCACTTTTGCGTATAAAAACATGTAATACTAATTACAATTGCTATTAACTATCAGTCAAGTCTACCTACAATATAAGTTATGCCTATCATACACAGGGTTCCTACTATCAGGCATCTTTTGCTTTTTTACTCTACCTAAAATTTTTGATCAATGTTCTTGTTGCTTCCGAATTGCAAGTACAATTATTTATGCTTATTTTGAGGTAATTATATTTCTCTTTTATTTTGTTTTTCATTGAAAAAGTAGTATAAATAATATACAGCGTACGTTATATTTCAAATTTTATTTTTTAACGAATTCACCTCGAAACAAGGATCATTTCAGGAAGGTACTCATTGGACATAACAACCCCTCCACATTTCGTCAGTTTTTTGACATAAGATAACAAAAAAATGGCTGCGCCCATGAAAACAGCTGATTTTGTCCATCGCTCCTAAGGTGTATGCGTGCACCCATTTGATTTATATGGGATCACCCATACATCTTAGGAGCGATGGACAAAATCAGCTGTTATTTAGCTTGTGGGCAAAGAGCGCCAGTCTCTTCGGAGTTGCCTGTCTGTATAGTCTGTGATTTCAACCATCTCCCGAATTTTTCGAAAACAAACTTTACCCTTTGAATCAAGTTTCCTTAAAAACGTAGTAGGGGAAGTCCCAATAGTTATATGAGATAATGCATTCAGTTTCAATGGTTTTTTCTTGTGTGCCGTCGATTTATTTTCTTAATAATCGGTACTATGTACCTACCAATCTTTCCACCACAGAAATAATACGAGATGTCTCAAATAAACAAACACTAAAATCGAATATTTTTAACCTCCCCAAAGGAAAGGAACTTTAAGAAATAGAAGAAGTACATAGTTACGTAAGTACATACAAAATATATAAATATTTGGCGCAACATAATATAAACCGGACCATTTTTGATCTTAGACTTTAATCTTATCGGGATCCTTAGTAATATTATTTTGTTTGGTCCATGGGAGAAATCTTTTTTTACAATAAATACATACATATGTGTATCTAATTCAAATTTCATCTTTGTTTTCCAATTGTCTAGTACTCGTATGAATATTGGATATTAATTTGGATAGAATCATAGATTTTTTTTTTTTTTTGTGGAAAAGTGTGGGCTCGGCCGTAAGCAGCCATAAGTAATGTATAAATGAATTATTTTGTCAATTTTGTGTGCATAATTTTTTTGCAATTTCTAGTCAAAAAAAAAGTATTGAAATGTTTTAAAAATTGGGTATGCCTTTTCAAAATTTAGTTTTAAATCTCGAGTTCGAAAATTTTTACGAAACTAATACTTGCCCTATAGGTGCAAGTAAAAAGGATTTTTGTATGGTATAGTGATCGGGAAATCAGGTGTTTTCAGTATTTACCCTTACTCACTTCGCTACTCTTTATTTCGGAGCCTTATTTAATTTTATAACTATGAACGCAATAGCACCACGCGTTGCATTCTAAGAGCCACCAAATTTGACAAAGTCGTCGAGAGTGCCCAACCATGTTTGGCGAGTTGTATCCTGCCTGTAGTGGGTTTACATAAGTTGAAGAAGTGAAAAGATTAAATTGAACTGCATGGAACTTCTCATAGAAAGCAAGATGGATCGCAATATCTATAAAAACATTCTTTCACACTATTTGGAAGCTAACACTATAAGATCTGTCTCAAGTCGTCCTAATTTAAATACTATGAGCACATTTAAAATCAGCCCAACTCTACTTTTCGGAACAGCTGTATCATGCCATATGGACCAAAAAACAATGACACCGAGATACCTCCGTGTATGGTAAACCAGGTACGTTCATTCCAAACCCTGGTTTTATTTTTAAGCTTTACAGAACAAAGGTCGAGTTCATAACTTTATAACACATACCACAGCTTCGCTTTGTCAAAGCGAAATAGTCCCATCTGCGAAAATTTGGCTTCAGGACACTTTTATAAAGTAAAATAAGGCTAAATTTTTCCCATTTTACCTTATTTCATGGCACCAGTTCCGCTCAATAGTAGTTTTATTTAAGTTATTTAAGTGCAAAATTGTCTCAATGTCGCAGATTTACTTTTCTTTTATTTTCTTTAAAATTCTGTCAAGAGTTAAGATAGTAGGTCTATTCTCGTATATGATAAAAAAATTCACAGATTGTCAAATTTCTAAAAGTGAGTGCAAAAAACTTAAAAGAGAGCCAAATACACAAAAAAGTACAGGTGCGCATTGAAAAATATGCCCACTTTTTAAACATCAGAAATATATGTACACACATATGTGACAAATACATAAAATGTTTGTTAATGAATGTACAAATTTTTCATTCGATTTTCATTCTTAAAAGGATTTTAAAAATATACAAATTAAACAATAAGCATTTCATTAATTTCATAAAGTAATTACTCACTCTTCTGCGAAAAACTACAAAATTTTGGCTTGGGGATCAGGACCTTTTCGTAAACCTAGAATGTTAAGGTCACATAAGCGGCTTAACTAATTATAGTTTTTGGGTTTCTTTTTTCCAGGGTAAAACGGAAAAGGAAGGAATTGAGAAGTGCTGGAAATTCAAGTGGTTTGTCGGATATTCTAAGACAGCACCACATACATATGTACGTAACGTAGTTATATTCGTTATATACGAAATACTGAAGTAAACTCTTATCTCATCGTTATTCAATAAAAAAATATATTTGAAGCAACAAGGGACAACAATTATGAATTGTGTGTGTTATATTCTTTACACGAATGGAAGGGTTCTACTGTTTAAACAGTGTTCGAAGCGCAATTTGTTATTTGAGAAGCTTTTTATTGATAATCTGAATGAAATTTTAAGAAAGGGATTTATAGAAAAGATTAAAATCAATGTAAGGTATACGAGTACATTTGAATAGAAATGTTATGAATACTGACAATTTCTTAATTCCCCGACACAAGAAAGTGCATTTTCAAATGCAGCGTCTTGGCATTTTTTGTCCAACGTTAAACATGCATTTCAGTCTTTAGTGTGAATGCTAGCTAGACTTGTCACATCTCGGAGGTAATGTATACATAATATATGTAATTTAATCGATAGTGGACGAGCTTGTGATCCCTCTAGAGATTTCATTTCTGCACATAGTTCAATGATTCAAACACTAATAGTAATACAACTTTTGAAAAAAGTACAAATGAGTGAAGTAATTATCAAAAAACATTATTCCAACAAAATTAAATTAAAAGCCTGTTCCAGATAAAACTGAAAAGCAGAATTGTCCTATCACCCGCAGATGTTTCGCGGATTGTACCTACTAGTTAATGATTAAATAATAATGTAAATGTACACATTTCATCTAAAACAAATTTCATTAATAACATTCCAAACAGCAATACTTACTCTAAACTAGTACTTAACATAGACAAATACTGTGCACGTGCTTCGTCATGACTTTTCTTTTTCAAATCCATCATCTTTTGCCTTTCATGCTCAATTACATGGCATCCTATAAAAAAAAAATTTCAGAATTTCAGATTTTACTCAGATCTCCGAATTTATTTGTTTGTCTGTACAAACCTTGCTGTGCCAGCAACAACTGACGATTCCTTTCAATCTCCTTAATACTGTCGAATATCTTATTACTGGCTCCTTTGGTTGAAATTGGGGCATCGGAGGTCACTTTGCAAATGCGATCAATGTCGTCCTGTGAGGGTATTCTTCTCTCAAGTGGATTCACCTCAAAATCATCGCTGCCTAACGAAAGATTAAAATTCACTCGTTCCGCCTGCTCTTCGTCGTTCACATTGTATTTAAGTTTCAACATTGGATCTTTCTCATCTTTGTGCAAACGTCGCACAACCTTCTCTTCAATTGAAGGTGATCCTTGAGAGTTCTTACCTTGCCTTGGTGGAAGGGCTGGTGATGAGTCAATCAAGTCATCAGTTATATCCACTGCTTTAAGTTGTCTTTTAGGCGTGCTAGTCACTGGCTGTTGTGGGGGCAATTCAATTTTATTGTTGTAAAACATATTTTCATTCACACTTTTCGACATAATATCCTCAGGATGTCGTTTGGGACACAGTAGTTCAGCTGACCCGAAAAGCGACTGGGACATGATGCCGTGCTGATTTTCCCCAGGAGATATATCACTCTCACCATCATCCTCGTCATCACGATCATCTTCAGAGGACGGATCTGAATGTCCATTGATCTCTCCAGTTATATCAGAAATGTTACCATCCATAGATCGCAGGCGGTCTTGGTTTTCGCACAGTTCACTCATTAATGTAATAAGTTTGCTCTTCAGTGCTCTGGCATCTGAAGAACCACTGCTATGATTTGCAACTTCTTCCTTTTCTAAGTGCCGCAACTCAGTCCGTTTCTCATCTATTTGTGCTGAAAGATCCTTCTGTTCCATATGAAGTTCTTCGCGATAAGCCTGCCATTCAGATTCTTCTTCCAAATACTGGAATTCTAAGTCTTCAAAAGTCTTGCGATCATTCTCTAAGGAGTCGGAGCATTTATTGAATTCTTCCTTGAGACAATCGTCTGAGGGTTTCTCTTTGAGCATAATTTTCAGTCTAGATATAAGACATTATTAATATTGGCATTTAACAAAAATGTAAGAATAAATTACCTTTTAGCTTGGTCCTGTTTGATAGCTATTGATTGCTTGAGCTTTGCCTGTTGGTTCTCCTCCATGACACGTGTGGCATTTCTTTGTGCTTCCAAACGGTAGATTTTTGTTTGTAGGGCAGAAAAAGATTTTTCTAGTTCTCCCAGAGACTCCGTGATTGATGAAAGCTCTGCGGACACAAGAGCTTTCTCCATGTCCATCTGGCGAAATATATTAATTTATTATAATTCAACATAATTCTATTCAAAGCTTACCTCTCTCAATGTCTCGTCTTCTTGTCGCTGTAACTCAGCAATTTGTGTTTTCAACTTCTGAATATTTCCCTGCAACTCTTTTCGAGACTTTATCAGTTTTTCAACGTTAATATCAGAACCTCCTCCCGACGTTGATGGACCAACAACTGGAACAGTCATATTTGTCTTTACAGTCCGCACTGCCGGGACTGGTTTCTCCTTTTCTTTCGCTTTCTCAGCGAAGCTTAAATTCAGCCTTAAATTGTTTATATTCTTATTCGCCCTCTTAGACGGAGAGCTAGAATCCACAGCCGACGCTGATGGTTCTACCAATCGACTACTATCTTGTATTGCCTCCATTTCCATCTTCAATTTATCTTCGAAGGTCTGTATCAACTGTTCATAGTCCAATGTGGAGGATTGGCTATTCTGATAAGTCTGTTGGTGGTTCTGGAAGATGGAATTATTTAAGAAACTGTCTTTCTTCGGTGACATACAAGTGGTGCGTATTTTTGTCCTTGGACTTTGAGGCATGTATTTCCCAACAATAACATTTTCATATCCTGACTTTGGCGATCCAATGCAAGAACCACCACCACTGCCACCAGTGCTTCCACCGCCACTGCCTCCACCACTTCCAATTTCCACACGGCGATCGTTCAAAATCCGCACATTTTCATAACCAGAACTCGTCTTTGCTTTGTCGGGAAAGAAAATCTTCGAATGACTACCAGAGTGCTGTGGACTCAACTCATAAAACGGTCCCTTCTTTTCCCGAGGGAGTGAACCATTCGTCTTGATCCGATTCTGAACAATCGGCGAAGAAGTGATGCTCTGATTCTGACGATCGTACTCTGTGCAAATCTTTAGAATCTCCTCCAATCGTTCACTCTCTTGAGCTGATATGTTCTGTTGTGACGAGTTGTTACCTCCCGGCGATTCATATGGCACACTGGTGTACGAGGAGGATGAAGTATTGATCTCACTATTCACTCCATTCATTGGAAATAGTTGCAATCCACCATAGGATTTGGGATATTTATCATATGGGGTGGTATTTCGATGATTAGAAAGATTATTGTTCACTTTCGTTAAAATCTCATTGCTACCTACATTAACGCTAGATGATGAACTGTTAAGGTTACTGTTATGCTGCAAGAAACCTGCAGCTGGAATGTTCATATAATTATTCATCTTTTGATTTTTTTCGTTGCGATGATTCTCTGCGAGATTTTTTGCAAAATTCGCATATTTCGGACCAAGCACATCTTTTGCCGGTGTATTCACTGTCACTGAATCGGCGGTGAATACTTTTGGGCACGTCAGACCATTCATGTCAATATTTTCGATCAATTTTGCTTCTTTCGGGTGAATTTTAGATTCGTAAAAGGCTTCGATCTGGGCTTCTTCGGAGCCGTTACTACTACTTCGGCCCGAGTTGCGACGTGGCACTTGGGTGAAGTCGATCTGTGGCATTGAGATTCGTTCGTTACTGCCCATAGCAGAGCGTATTAACTGGGCTTCGGCTGGATTATTGAAGCGAAGGTAATTGGAATTACCAATCGTTATCATTGCTCCTTGTGTGAGATTTGTTTCGCAACTTATTTTCGTACCATCAATAAGAATTCTGGCTTCAGGTTCTGGTACTATCGTCACTTCGTTTTCTTCGCTGCGATAAATAGTGCAATGAACGGGGCGGACATTGGATCCGTTTAAAGAAATACAGCATGAAGGCGACGAACCTATTGTCATATCACCTGGAATTTAATAAAAAAATCATTTGAGTTTTAAGTAAGAGATGAAAATTCAGATCTTGCATAGACTCGGAAATTCGTTATCCTCATATTTAAGAAATACTGTTCGTACTGTACTGTACTGTACAAGAGAGTATTCAATATTTGATATTACCCAAGCCCTCTACACAAGCAATTATTTATATGAATTTGCTACTCACCAATGGGTATGTAATGTATTGTAACCGCTGTACTCAATCGACCACCACCGAGACTAACCAAGTGCGGATCATTAGCAGCGACTCTTAGTGATGGATCCTTTTTCTTCAATGACATCTGCAATCGACAAATAAAAATGAGGGAAACATAAGTAACCAATTTAAATTCGATTATACATACTTAGTACGACCATGGGAGATAATAAATAATGGCGCCCTGCGCTTAAGCTCCAAACATGGCGTACATACAAGTAAGTATTATCGTATAATCAAAGTCAAGGCTATCTCTGGCGATGTGCCTCACTTTCGAACACGACCTGAATTTAAAAACAAATCCAACACAACATACCACTAAAGCACCACGGCACTACAACACGAAGTTAATATCTTGCACAATAACGCGGACGGCAGCAGTGGATTCACGCAATGTCTCTCGCACGCACAATGCGATGATTTAAATTACTACTGCTTCCAAGTTGTAATTGCCAAACTTCCGTCTAATTGCGTCAGCTTACGTGCAGCAGACTGGATTAAACGAAGTCAAGTAGGAATGAATCTATGTATATAGCAGCGTAGCGCTTTCCTCGTTCGTCGTTGGATTAGAAATGATAATAAAATTCAGCTAGTTAGGCAATGAACATCGATCTGGAAACGGTTGTTAGTTATCAATCATTTGCGAGAACGAATGACGTGCCAAACGACACACACCAGTGGTAGTTTATCTACAGTAGTGCCGACTTCTATTACCGGTGAATTTATGAAATCATAGCACACAATCTATGACATCTGAGATGGAATCAAACGCACAGATCAACAACTAAACAACAATTGAGTAGAAGACCAAGAAGCTTGACTTAACAACTGAATTGATATATGCATGTATGCGTTTCTACATAGGAAAAACATATAAATTTTTAATACGACCTGCACGTGCCCTTTATATGTATGTATGGAGGAAAATTCGTCCTTTGTAGCGGGTGTGGACCAAGCAGATGGGATACATTTTATGTCCAGCATTCAACCTAACTACGGCAAAGGTACATGACAGCTGTAGTATTCGGTTAAAATAGTGGAGTGGGAAAAGCAGATGCGTGTTCCTGTTTGTTGCATTTCGAAAGAGGAGGCGAGAGAAAATAAATGTTTAATAATCTGAGTGTGTTTTGAATTAGAACAGAGTTTTCGTGGCTGTGGGTGTGTTTGAATTAAGAGAGGTAAACAAAAAACTTTATTGTTGTTGTTATGACTCAAATTGTTATGTAACTTTAGTTGGAATGTGTTTTCGAGAAAGGGAGAGTTTGGATATTTGCCACACCATAAATTATCTCTTTTGGCAATTCAATCCAAACGTTTTTTACTTGCACCTATACCTATAGGGCAAGTATTGCAATCGTGAAAAAAATCGAACTCGAGATTTTAATCAAACTTGACATTACTATGATGGAGAAGTCCAAAAAGTAGATCCGGCAATTCCGTCTGTCTGTCTGTCAGTCTGTCAGTCGGTCTGTCTGTCTGTCTGTATATTCGACTACAGCCTAAGCGACGGTTGGACGGATTTTCTTCAAACTTCATATATAGGATCTGTGGGATATTTCCTAGAGGCAAAATTTGAATTTTCATTCTAACCCAAAATTAAGGGTAGTTTACTTAAGGCCGATTTCAGTTAAAATGGATTTCCTCGAAAACGGCTCTAACGATGTGTGGGTTAGTTTGGACATACACATGCTTTGAGGCATACCACATTTTTCACGAAAAATTCGAATAACGGTAATATTGAAAATCAGCTGTTTCTCTGGTATTTGTTCGGAGATTGGGCTAAAAATTAATATTTCTAGGTTATAAGGCAAGTGCAAAATAATGGCGTACCAAATTTTGGAATTGCCACGCCCACTTTTATAAAACTTTTTTTTTACAAATTTTTACTAGAAATTGAGAAAAAATTATTTAAGCAAAGTAATAGGCCTTAAAATTCTCTATAATTCACTCAAACACCCTATCTGGCCACGCCCACTTTTTATGGGCATTTTTATAAAAACAAAACATTGAGTAAACTCCAACAATGTTATGACTATTATTCCATCGAAACGCGGAATGCCACGCCTACTTTACTGGGAAGAGCAAGACTTGGACTTTAATCCTGATAAAATTATACACTTATAGCATTACGGTGCAAGTACGTACGACCCAGTCGTGCACTTTATTTATCTATGCATATCGAAGGAAGTCGTGCTTTGGTAAAGTGGATTGGAAAAAAATTGTTTGCATTCATTCTTCGCTTCTAGCATTATAAATTCTATAGTTTTAAATTGGTTTCGTAAATTCAGGTATGGTAAATACCAAATAAAATGGTGCATGTTAATGCGATATTGCGTAGCTTCAAGTATCAAAGAAAATTTATCACTTTTTCTGCTCTCATTCATTAAGAAATCTTAGATTTTATACGACCATATGTACATATGTACAGTGGCGACAAAATAAATAGCACAGTTGCAGGGTAACTAATAATTATGGTTTAAATCTGCAGCTTAATCGATTAAACATAAAATAGTTTTAGTTTATATAAAGTGTAACTTCCCTATTAACTAACGGTACTTGTTACTTCTTTCAAATCTAATTCTTGATATTATTAAGGTAAGTAATAATAAAGAGTTTCTTTTGCAAGAAATTTAAAGATTTAAAGAATTTGGTATATCAACAACAGTATGGGACGAGGAATTCATTCCACGGAGGATTTCAGACGGTGTGTTCTTGCCTATAAGAATAAAGAAAGCTCGAATTCGGACATAGCGCGAAAATTGAAGTGGTCACGAAAAAAGGTAATTAATACCCTTCAACATTACCAAGAAATGGGCTCGATCCAAAACAAACTGCGTAAGGATCGGTCGCGTAAGACCACCTCTAGTTTGAGCAAACTCGATCCATTTTTGTCAGCTCCTAAAATAAAATTAAAAATTGAAAGGGAGTTGAACGTGGATGTTTCTGTTAGCACAAATAAAAATCGCCTCCGAGAACAAAAATTGTTCGGATGGATTGCCAGACAGAAACCATTGGTATAAAATCGGAATAAGTCACGTCATTTGGAGTTTGACCGTAACCATGTTAATAAAAATCCAAATTGGTGGGAGAATATTATGTGGACCATTATAAGACGGGAAACAATATGTAAGACGCGGGATCAACCAAGAATTCAACCCTAAACATAAAAATAGTAAAGCACGGTTGAAGCAATGTTCTTGTATGGGGGTGTTTTCCTTCGCGTGGTGTTGGTCCGATTTATCGGATTGAGGGCAGTCTTGAGCAAATGAAATACAAGGACATTTTGAGCAATGTTACGCTTCCCTATGCTGAAAAGAAAATGCCACTGATATGAAAATTTTAGCACGATAATAACCCGAAGGATGCAGCTAAATCTGTAAAGCAGTGGTTATTCAGCCAGAAAATTGACGATTTAAGTTGGCCAGCTCAGTCCCCTGATCAATATCCAATTGAGAACTTGTGGAGGGATGTCAACACATCAATAGACAGAACGGCGGCCACAAATTTAGATCAACTTTGTATAGAGATTCTACGTGCTTGGAGTGCCATACGTTGGAGAGAGGTGTAAGCCCCTGGTATCATCAATGTGCCGTCGATGTACTAAAGTTATAAAAGTAAATACTACCCAACTAAATATTGATGAGATCTCCATATTTACTTTTTTTCTTTTCTTCACTGTTCTATTAAATTTAATGAATTTCGGAAAGTGTGCTATTTATTTTGACTGCAAGAAATTAGAAGGAAGAATATTTTGCCTTTTTTTTTAATAATATGAATGAAATGTTTCAGGTTTTTATTTTTTTAAATGAACTGTCCCTAATTTTGTTTTATTACATAAGTAGTATCTTTTTTTACTGTAGATAAATACAAAAATTTTGAGTTTGAAAAAATGAGATCAAAGTGTGCTATTTATTTTGTCGCCACTGTATGTATATTTTCTAAAATATCTCCAACACTCATCTTACGAAGTTCCAATAAATTTGATAGTTTAAGCCTTTTTCAAGGTTTAATTTTTTGATTGTACTGTAAAATAATAATTGTATGGAAGTATATTGATTTAAGTCAAATACCTACATACATATGTACATATACATAAGTAATGCCTTCTGAGCACTCCCTTGAATTGTTTCAAATTGATATAGTTGAGTTATAATTACTCAAAAATAATGTTGTAATTGCTTTAAAAATTATACAAGGGTATAGTTATTATAATATTTTGGATAGTTTGGAAAACGGATCTAACGATTTTGATGGCATACGAAGGCTTGAACGGAAGATTCATTTTTAATATTCAAGATATCCAAAGTATATATCTACTACATCAAAATACAAGAAACATATGACATATGCAGGAATATTTCGTACCAAGTCTAGAATAGTCACACCCACATACCAACATACATACATACAGGTCGTCTCTATAATTCATGTTGCATAAAAATACAACAAATTACTTGCCTCAATATGTCCGATAAAAAACATCTGCAGCGACACACTGCAGCTAATAATTCTTTTAACTCAGTTCATTCATTTTATGATACAACCCCCAACCCGATTCATGGACAAAATTTTCCTCATTTATTACAAAAAACACTTACGCAGATTAACGATTGACTTCATACAATAGGAAATACACTTTATTGGAGCGTACATTTATTTAACTCCAAATATAGTATCATATCACTTCTCAAATATTCATTACATTGACTACGCTCTAAACTCCCTCGGATTCACTCAAGCTTATTCAAACAGAAAAATATAAACACGATTATAGAAGCAACTAATTGACACCTTTTTATTTTTATGCATAATTCATTTGAAAATAAATCTAACATGATTTCACTTTCATCTTTGATTAGGTTTCTACCGCAATTTACAAATTGCAGGAGTAGAAGCGGAAAATACGAGAAGTATCGTTGATTAATCATCTGCATCGAAAAAGCGCGCACACAATCCGATTAAATGTTAGAAAATAACTACAATCCCAATCAGTTACAAGTTTTGTCTGAACAGCATAATATCTTGGACAAAAAAGCATGTATTTTAGTGTGTGTGAGAAATGTTTTGACAAATAAGAGTGATTAGAGTACATATGTACAATAACGGGGTTCAATTATAATATAACTATCCATTACTATTCGCCTCCACTGTAAACGAAGACTTAAATGTCACAACGAGAATACAAATTATCTTTAACCGATTACCCTCATTTTGACAGATAAGATAAACTATACCTATAAGGTTCTCTGTTCAGGCAACTGGGTAAAAAGATAACATCCAATTCATCCAAACCCATTTTTTATACATACTAACAATTGATATTTTTAAACTTCGAACGTGTTTACACTGCAAATATACACACAACACTATGTACATTCCTGATTCACATAATGTATTGAATCACACGAAGTCAAAATTAAGACGAAAATGTTTATTTAACCACGAATGAGCTGCTTTTCGCAAGAACTTCCACTCGATCAGTGAATTAAAGCACTTTTAAAAGAAATAAATAAATGAACTTTCATTAATAACAAATCCGACATAAACTGCCTAAAATGTACAAATTTCTATTTTTGATCATGTATTTTTGGCCCAGTTTTTTAGCAATGTCAAGTGCTCGTGTTTATACTTGGATGCAGTAGAAACCGCAAAATGCTTTGCACCTGAAACAATAAAAATGTTTATAAAATTTTGTTTATTAGAAAAAAAAAACGGGTAGGTGACGGAATTTCGTTTACTTCTGTAATAAGACGAGAGTGTTGTTATGTCATGGTCAATATGTTACATGATTTTGTAATCCGTGTTTGTATTTGATTTAACAATAATATTGTAAATAGTTTTAGACAAATTTAGGGTGTGTGCTTCGTTTGCAGTGTTTACGTAGTAAATGTGTTTCAAGTTTAAAGTAAATGAAGCGAAATAAATACAATTACGTGAACATTTTGAACAGAAAGTGTCAAAAATTGCTATTTGATGGAGAATTGATTCGGGACATTCGAGATGAAAGGTAAACAAAACGTCAAATTCAGGTTTTGAAAGTATGACTCTTGAAGAAATGTTATGACTTGTTACTAGTGGGAAGTTTCATTTAGATACAAGAGCAAGTATATTTAAACAAAAGTGAATACGATAAGTTTGAAATATAATATAAGAAAATTAAAGGAATATAATGCACGTCAACTTTCATAATTTGGCGAAGAATTTTTTTCGGTTTTTTATTGTAGAATTAAGGCTGAGTTACAAAATTAAAAACTCATAGAACACTCAAACACAATAAGAACACTCAAACAAAGTGAGAAAGATAAAGGTCCCCTGTGCATACAAAATGGATGGGGTAAAGTTAGAAGTCTTACACAGTAGCAGTTATGTACAGTGGCGACAAAATAAATAGCACACTTTGGTTTCATTTTTTCAAACTTAAAATTTTTGTATTTATCTACAGTAAAAAAAGATACTACTTATGTAATAAAATAAAATTAGGTACAGTTCACTTAAAAAACTAAAAACCTGAAACATTTCCTTCATATTTACAAAAAAAAAGCTAAAAAGTATTCTTCGTTCTAATTTCTTGCAGTCAAAATAAATAGCACACTTTATGAAATTCATTAAATTTAATAGAACAGTGAAGAAAAGAAAAAAAGTAAATATGGAGATCTCATCAATATTTAGTCGGGTAGTATTTACTTTTATAACTTTAGTACATCGACGGCACATTGATGATACCAGGGCCTTACACCTCTCTCCAACGTATCGCACTCCAAGCACGTAGAATCTCTACACAAAGTTGATCTAAATTTGTGGCCGCCGTTCTGTCTATTGATGTGTCGACATCCCTCCACAAGTTCTCAATTGGATTTAGATCAGGGGACTGAGCTGGCCAACTTAAATTGTCAATTTTCTGGCTGAATAACCACTGCTTTATAGATTTAGCTGTATTCTTCGGGTCATTATCGTGCTAAAATTTCCGTATCAGTCGCATTTCCTTATTCAGCATAAGGAAGCATAACATTGCTCAAAATGTCCTTGTATTTCATTTGCTTCAGAATGCCCTCAATCCGCTAAATCGGACCAACACCACGCGAAGAAAAACACCCCCATACAAGAACGTTGCCTCAACCATGCTTTACCATTTTTATGACGTATTTAGGGTTGAACTCTTGGTTGATCCCGCGTCTTACATATTGTTTCCCGTCTTATAATGGTCCACATAATATTCTCCCACCAATTTGAATTTTTATTAACATGGTTACGGTCAAACTCCAAATGACGTGACATATTCCGATTTTATACCAATGGTTTCTGTCTGGTAATCCGTCCGAACAATTTTTTTTCTCGAAAGCGATTTTTATGTGTGCTAACAGAAACATCCACGTTCACCTCCCTTTCAATTTTTAATTTTATTTTAGGAGCTGACAAAAATGGATCGAGTTTGCTCGAACGAACAATGGTCGAGTCGGTCCTAGAGGTGGTCTTACGCGACCGATCCTTACGCAGTTTGTTTTGGATCGAGCCCATTTCTTGGTAATGTTGAAGGGTATTAATTACCTTTTTTCGTGACCACTTCAATTTTCACGCTATGTCCGAATTCGAGCTTTCTTTATTCTTATAGGCAAGAACACACCGTCTGAAATCCTCCGTGGAATGAATTCCTCGTCCCATACTGTTGTTGAAATACCAAATTCTTTAAATCTTTAAATTTCTTGCAAAAGAAACTCTTTATTATTACTTACCTTAATAATATCAAGAATTAGATTTAAAAGTGACAAATTAATTGTAATAAACAAAAGGTGTGCTATTTAAATTGTCCACACTATATCTACCAGCCTTTACAAAATGTCATTTAATTTCAAAAGCGAAGGATGATTTACGAAGTAACATGTACCGCTAGTTAATAGGGAAGATACACTTTGTATAAACTAAAACTATTTTATGTTTAGTCGATTAAGCTGCAGATTTAGACCATCATTATTAGTTACCATGTAACTGTGCTATTTATTTTGTCGCCACTGTATGTACATATGTGTATAAAGACGGCAAATCCTAAAATGTGGTTTGATGATAAACACTTTGTAGTCTATTTTCGACGACTGTATTTGTTTCTTTTTTAGTTTGTCTCCATCAGGTATTTATTGGACACTTACGTCACTTTAACGGATACTAACATTTCCAATTTCCACTGAGCGAATGGTTTAGATCAATTAAATCGTTAGATGATTCTGTAGTTGCGAAACAAAAAACAGTTGTGTTAAGCGATACTGAGATACTGAGTAGTGCTCTGTGATGAAAAAAAGAACATATAAGATGTTTTCTACCTCAACAATGTGTTGGAATTAGTTTAATGTTTTATGTAAATAATCGTTCTATTGTGACAACTTGAATAGTAAACAAAATAACTTTTGGAACACTTAAAATTCTCAATTGATACATTTATGGTCTTTACACTCTTATTTGTAGAACCGTCCAATATAACTTAACATACAATGCTGTCAAAAGTCAAATAATCGTTCAATAAAAACAAATTTAAAAATTGCGTTTAACTTCAAAGTTAGTTCAAAATAACATCTGCCTGAAATATAAAAACATTTAGTACATAGCTGTGCGATTTAGCTTAAAGCCCACACAAACTTATCTGCAAAATTTGATAACCATTTAGAGCATCAGCACCATGTTTCCAATCCAAAAAACAGAAGAAAAATGTAAGATAATCTGTAAATTGAATTGACTAATATACACTAATTGAATTAGGCAGTACGTTTGTAAACAATGGACTAATAGCACTACAACGTTCTTCAAAATTTATTTGTAAATATTGATAAATGTAGATACACATGCATCTGTGTATGTTTTTATATGTATATATGTATGTACAATGTACATATGCACATATGTATGTTCTGTTTATTTTTTTTTAATGTTTATATTTTTATTTTACCACAAGATGGCCAATCCGGTGTCTGTTGTCATAACAGTGAGACTTGGTCAAACATTAGCAATGATTTATTTATTATTTATTTTGAAGCTAGTTTTAATACAAATTACAAGGTAACTTTCCATAAATATACTGTAAATATACACAAACATAGTTTGGTAATGTATACATGAACATACATATGTATCTGTGTATGTATATGAATCGGTATATACTGAAAAATCCCTTTCTCAAGCTTAGCTTTCGAAGATTGTTATGGCACAGCCGGTAGTACTTCACAAAAATAGAAACCTTATAATTCCACTTAATTATTCTATACGCACCATTATCTACAATTTACTGCCAAGATTTGTAATCAACTGATGACTCCTGACTCACACACCTCAAAAAGCTAAACAAACAAAAATAAGAATAAAGAAAGAAATAAAACAATTAAAATGCACGTGCTATTGTGAGTGGCTCTTTACACGAACTGCAAAAAGTCGGCAAAAATTCGTTGACCCCTTCACATGTGATGAACTATCTAAACACAACAACGAATAAACTACCAACTCATATCTTACACCTCTCGCTGACTATCTAATGAAGTGTGAATTTGGAGCACCTAAACTCAGTAATTGAGGGCGATTTTCAAATCACTCAACGAACCACCTAAAGTATTCTCTCCCTGCATGATGATAACGCACGTACGAGTATTTCGTTTCAATTAACGCACAGTTTAGATAAAAACATTCGAGTTTATCTATTATACATTCCATGCGGCGTTTTATTGAAGCACTTATAGCTGAAATGTGCTCCCCTCCTTTATAGAAATTGTATTTTTATATTTTTGAGGTGCGCTTTCCGAATTGAAATTTCATTCAGTGCCCCCTGCACTTGGTTTGGTAATCACTTACCCTTTCGAGGACTCTGCCAACAGATTGTAATCCAAATAGAATTCTGTTTCGTTTTCGATGAGAATCTGTCTGAAGTAGATACAATTAACATTGAAGCTTAATTAGGTGAAAAAAGGGGACATGGCAGTTACTTAGGCTGTATTGGATCTTAACTTCGAGATATGTAGACGGTTGAATATTGCTTATCTGACATTTTTTGTCAATTGTTTAAACAAAAGAAAAATTTTCAAGTGCGTTTAAGTGTAAAGAACTCCAGAATGGAGCAAGAACACTTGAGACAATTTACATCAGATTTATACAAAAGCCCACTTTGAAAGATACATAGTACATATGTGCATATATGTATATGTACAAAATGCACAGATTGATAATTCGATTGAGAATGATTCAATCGTGATGCTTCGTTAAAAATAATTTATAAACTTCCTTTTATTCCTTAATTCAGGCAATTTTCAACGCAATTGAACAATAAATTTCTCTGTCAAACAACTGTTATAAGGCGTAGAGGTATTGTTTATTCTTTATGTCAAGAATCGATAATGTCGGCCTTAATTGTTTTTATCGTCTGCATAAACGGCGCGTAAAGCGGTACCAACTATACGTAAAGCGACATCGACCTAGTTAAGAGAGATGGAGTTTGACACGTGCCTTCTTTCAAGTAGTAAGTAAAATTGGTTTAAATAAAAAGATCAAAAAATTCCACAATATTTGTTGGAAACTTAAACTCACAAGTGAAGTACAACACTTGCCCTATATTGTTCAACAACTGCTTGATACCACTGTTTTAGGGCCTCTGAATAACTATCGATATTAATTTCAATCGGTGGTCTGCCTTGTGCGGGAAAAAATTATCATTTTTACATGAAATTAATTGCAAATCAATTGCTTCCACAAATTTAGGAATGTTTCCACATAAAAATGTAATGACATCAGTACACCTTTGTACCAGTATACATCTTTTGACATCAGTATACATCTTTTATTATTTTACTTACTTACCATGTCTTAGAAAAACTTATCTACTACAATGATTCGATCCTGAGTTCATAAAAACAATAACATTTTAACAGACGTGGAAAAAGTTCTGAGGTTTTCCAACAATTAACTTCGTTCGATAACGATAAACTGAGATAGACTTCCATTAAAAAGCCCCGACGAAAATCGATTAGTATCGCTACCTATTATCAATTAATTTCAAGTTAATTGTTTTTTTTTTTCTTTCCTATCTACCATTCATTCTTTTAAGTTTCATCACGCAATTCAGAGAATACCAATTCGTTTATCCTACATACATATGTACAAACATATTACATTGTATGTACATGCATACATATTTCCTTATACAAAAGTAGAAATCTACAACTTACCGTAGTTACACCGTTACACTTCATAGCCCTTATTAGTGCAGAAAACACGGCTGTTTATGTCAAATCATTGACAGTAAAAAAAACTTCCTTCTCCAATACCACATTTTTGAAGTTTAAACACCTCTTGTTGTCTGTATTTCTGTATTCTGCTGCCTTTATTCGCAACAAAGCGGAAATACTCATTTGGATGAGAAACGAAGACAACAAGCTAATGAAAAAAAAAACAGCACCAACAAAATCCATGAACCATAGTTAAAGAACCAATCAACAGTGCGTTAAACTGTCATTGCATGTAATAAGAATCACCACCAACACCACCCGATTTCGCAGTTGGGTCTCTGTCAGCAAACCGTTTCATTTGAGCAAACATGGAACGAAAACAAGAAATAAAACCATGGAATTATATCAAAAGAACTCTGCAGCATATTTGGAATTATTAAATAAATTTATAGCACGTTGTCTCCTCCTTCGCTCGTTCTTCTTAGTCTTTATCACGCTTCTGTTTTGTTTTTAAATTTTCATGATTTGTGTGCTTTTCTTTGCACCAGAATTTTCCACAAACAGAACTCGTTTGTTCTGAAAACACATTTTGGGGTGGAACTGGCAATAAAAATAATCATTGGCGTGGCCGTTAGTCGTACAAATTCTAATTATAATTTATGATTTCCTATGTTGCTGGTAGTGCTTCGCTGCTAAAGACCGTCACTGCAAAAGTGCAGTACAATGCGAATCATAGTGAGTGGAGAGCCGCAATACAGTTGAGCTCTAAAGGAACCGCACACTTTTTTTAACCAATTTGTTTTTAATCTCTAAAATTTGTATGGTATAATGTTGCCGCAAAATGTTTTGTTTTCAAAATACATATGTACATAGATACAGACACAATTATCTACATATGTACAACTGTTTCCTTTTCGAATTTTGAAGTTAAAGCATAGCAAATGGTAATACCACATAGTTTGTTATATGCGATACAAGGCAATACGAACTAAGTTCAAAAAGGGATATTGAAGATTTTAAATCACATTAAGATATTATACAGTTACAACTCGTTTATTTGGGACTCTTTTAACAGTGACGCTCTATTAGCCTACATTAACCAAAACTAACTCTATTATCCTTAATTTCTTAAATTCCCAGAGATTTTAAGATAATATTCATAGAATATCTATTCTCCGGCATTACCTCTACCTTCCATGACCGTCACCCACGTACAAAAATAAATGAATTAAAAATTTGGTCCTTTTTAATTGACTTTTCTGTCCTCATTGTGAACTCTACTTGTATGCCACACTGTCCCCAATTACGAGTGATGCCAATACGTCGCCTCTATGTGAGGGATGACAATACATTGTAGACTCAAAATGTGCAAAAAAAAAAGTCTGAAATCTAGAATCCAATAGTTACACATACAAATTTATAACTACATATTTTGTCTTAGGTAGATAAGTATATCATATCTTAATTAAAGTCTATTGATTTTTTCTGCTGGTTTCAGATGAATTTATGCTTTAACATTTACATTTTAAATTTCCTTAATTTTGGAAACCACTTTAAAATTTATTTTCAATGCAATCATGTGCACATTCAAGCAGTAAAGCTTTTGTATCGACAAAATACACATAAAATTCATCCAATTAATTATAAAATATTAAACTGAACAAATCATAAGGACATCCGTCACTTGAATCGATCGGAGACCGCATGGTCATTCTTTTTTTTTCATCTGGAAGACTATTTATACCACAACGCAGTTTCGAATTCTGCTTTGTCTACTAAACTATTGGTTTGGTCATTGTTTTACTAAAATTTATTATGCTTCCATTGTTGTGTTGAAATTTCCATTCGCCATGAATAAAGAACGATGTGGACAATTGTCTGTAGTAAATTTTAAAGTAAATTGTTTATATTGCATGTTATTCCTGTGCTTCATTCTTTGTTGAAGTCAATTTCGTTAAAAAATTAAATTTAAAATTTCAATTTCACCAAGTGCAGGGTAAGATGCGTATTTTCTTATGAAAAAGAGTTTTGCAAATACGAATATACTGCAGTACATAATTTTACAATATGTATAAATATACAATTTACATTTATACATCCATACAGATGAACTGCAAATTATTGCTTATCGCAAAGTTAAATATTGAATAGTTTATTCCATTTGTGGACATGAATTCTCACATTTCTCTTTGACAATTCAAGTGTTAAGTGGTTCTGTTAATAGATGAACTTAACATAAAATGTTATTTGATGACAAAATTTGGTAGATATTCATACCGGCATAGTTGACCTTGAAAGAAATATGATCAAAATAATAACATTCAATTTTTAAGAACTAAAGGCACAACCAAGCAGGAACGACAACTGGTAACCCACATAAAAGACCTAGGGGCAAATAAAAATAAATGTTGGTAGAAATGCTTGACTTTGGACGCTTGACAGTTAAATCTTCCGTGGCATACTAAATTAATGTTCATTTAACTCCTTCCTTTACCATGAACTAAACTTAAAAGAATAATAGACATTTTGCTTTGAATCGGGAAATTCGTAAAAAGTGATTTCACTGAGTCCACTTATGTAGATCTTCCACTTTGCAACGCCCTAAATTGTTTACAACACTGCATCCATAACTATAAGGCAAGTATTCGTTTCCAGAAACATTTCGAAGTTAAGGTTTTCATCGAACGTAACATTAATGTAACAGATGGGTTCAAGAATGTTAATAACCTATATATACATATGTCTATCAGTATGTTCATATTTGCGCACATTAAAGCCTGAAACACTAAAAGAAATGGCTCATATACGGGACCTCTCAGTTCATAATCTAAAGGGATATCTGAATTTTCTATTTATGTATTCGATTCTAACGATTTCCTATAATCTTACATTCCCTTTGGTACCATATATGGTACCAAGTTCCATCTTAATAGCCGACATAACTAATAATACAGTGTGTCTGCTTGTCACTAATATTTTACTAATCCATTCTTTATTTTCTTGTTCATCATTCATCATTTTTCCAATATAAATGTATATCTAGATACTAAAAAACTTTCCACTCCCTTGAATATGCACTTAAAGTCATTCTCCTCATACAGCGACATACAATCAAAAAGACATTTTGATGTCAACCCAAATGGATGACAAGAGTTCCCATTCAATGTATTTGGACATATTCCAAAATGGTAATCCCTCGCACATTTGAACACACCACTCCAAAACCATTCCAGTCCCGGTACTTCACGCATACTTTACTGCTTCCGCTGGTTATACATAGTTCATTGCGATATTAACTCGTCTGTCTGTCCATTCACTAGTAATTACGGATAAACATCTTTCGGTTGCGGTTGGTAACCCATATATATTATCTTCTCTCTCCCTTTTTAGTCTATCCATAGGTCGCCTCTTATGCACCCCAATGAGGAAGCAGCACTTTGACGTATCCGCAGAGTGACCCTCATTTACCTACTATATATTATACTTAAATATTATGCCTACATCAAGCAGACAGTTCGTTTCTTTCTTTTTTGCGAAACTTATTAACTACGCTCCAGTTTGCAGTTCTAATTAGCTTTTTGTCATCCTAGAGACGTTGTCTCCACCATATTCAACGTCATCGGCTCCGATTACAGTCAAAGAGGATTATGTGCGTTTGCCCACCAGCGTTTGATGTAATGTATTTCTCCAACGTATAGATGGCGCATGTAAGCGTCAACGAGAATATATCAGCGAAAGTAGTGGAGAAATACACCTCATTGTGCGGATGCAAATAAATGTACTGCTGACGTTTGTTTGTTTTTATTTTTATTTTCTACCCATACTATTCAGTACTGCCATATGTCCATGACGATCATTTGTTGGTTTTGCTTTTTTGTACAGGTGTTTCACGTAAAAAATCATCGCCCGACGAAGACTGTGCACATACATATATGTAAGTATTAATCATATTACTTTCCGCTAATAACGCTGAATTAGAGGAATGTGGAACAAAATCGGAGATGATGCAGTACATAGCGATAGTATTTGTTGTAAACTACTGAGAGAACAATTCTGGAATATGCGGTAGGTTAATGTATTTAAAAGAGGACACAGGCCTACATACGATATACATATACTCGTGCATAGTTGAAATACAGAGTACGAACGAATTGATTTGATATAGATCTTAACTTTATAAAAAAAAGTGTCAACATGTGTGTGTACATAGTTGAAGCTGTGAAAAAAAAACACAAACTGGAGTACTTAGCATGCACGTACATTTGTTGCATAAGAAAATATAGGTGTTGTTATAATTATTTTAAGTTAAGTAATGCATGTCCGATATTTCAAAGAAATATCTCAAAACGTATTAATTAATGACTTGGTAACCAATCAATTTTATTTTAAAAAATTTAAATCGCAGCATACCTATAATGCATTATAGAGGTAGTAAGCTATGTAAATATTCGAAAGTACACACATATAAATATTAATAGTGTTCCTATCCTAGAATCATCCACAAATTATTTTACCAATTTTAACATTTTTTGTTAAAAAAGATGTAGCCCCCAAACAAATTATTTTATGTTGCACATCAACAACGCATCAAAAATTTAAAAAAAAAATCCAAAAAGACGCACTTTTACTTTTTCTATTTTCAAAATTTATTTTTAGTCTCAACACGTAAACAGTCATCGGAGGAGGAGAAAAAGAAAATAGTATTTGCCAGATAAAAGAAAAGACCGCACAAGAACTTATGCAATTTTTGCTGCGTGAACACATCCTATCATAAATTCGTCCTCTCTTCATTCTCATAAATAAATGAAAATTTTACAACTTTGTCCGGAGTCACAGCGCCTTTAATATGACTAACATTTAATTAAGAGAATGTTCGAGATATGTATAAGGCGGAGGGGCCACAGGGGTCGTATTGCAATGTGAATAGTGGAGGGCAATGTGATGCCCTTCTTTTATCTTGAAATTTATAAGATACTAACATATGTAGTATGTGCTTTGAATTAATAATGAATGAACCTAATTGAAGTTAAGCAGTTTTAATTTTCGTATGCACTCTCTTGTGAGTGGCGAATAATGTGTGGTGGCCCTTCGATTGTTCCTCTTGTTCATAGTCTCGCATCCATTTTTTACTTTTATCTATGAGTCATGTTTGCTTTGAAGAAAAATGCATATAGGGTAATTGATTATTTATATCTTGAGTAATTATTGGTTTTTATTTAGAAAAATCTGTAATAATATTTCCAGTTAACAATTTGAGCTTAATTTTTATTTAGGCAAAAAGTTGAAAAATCCATTCCTGATGGAAATGGTATTGTAAATGGAACGCGAGATGGAACTGGTTATATTTGATCGATCGGACATGGGAACTTTTCTCTATTTGAAGAAAAAAAACAAAAGACACGGCCTATTTGTGTACCAATGGATTTGCAATGAATGCTGCTCGCAACTGTGACTGCAACCACTATACAAATCTTTTTATTGCAATATTCATCTAATCCAATTACAGCTTTCATTTGTTTCTACCTATTTCGGCTAAATTACAATATAGGGTATTTATTTATTTATTTATTTATTGACTACACCAATAATTCTTTTTCTTAATTCTCTAGAATAAATTTGCCTAATAGACTTTATATTGATCAATACAGTTACACTTAAAAGATTTTAATCTCCGTCCCTAAATGATACATTTAATTGACTGCTAAAGCATTTCTTTTACTCAAAAACGGAATGGTTTCATTGTCGCCCTTGTCTAAATCGCGCTTCAAAAATCATTCAACCGCCCACTGTGTAGACAATAAACGTCTGCTCTTAAAGCACGCGTGGGCTGGTGCAGCATTCACTAAATCGACATAATTAGTTCCCTTCCTTGGAACCAGTTTGTGTGGCTGATCAAGTGACTTTCTTCATGCAATCTTCATCAGCGCTTTCCAAGAACTCATTCCTGATATATTTAAATGGTGCAATCTATTCATAAAAGAAAAAAGCATACATACAAACACAGTTAAAGGATCTCTTCTAAATGCTTTCCAAAGCACATTCCTAACTACCCCGCTGGCAGTCATTGCACCGTGAGAAGAAATACAAGTGTCTTTTAAGCACTTCTCAGTTGGTACGAGCTTAGTTCTTCGTAAAAGCGTGACAGCTTGCATATATTTTTCTGTTTACTGAAGAAATATTTATATTTAGGTATTAAATGTCAAACCATCGAACGTATGTTTGTATGTTTGTACGTACTCAACATTGTTGACATCTAAATATTATTAAGAAGTAGTAATATCATTCTTGTATCTGAAGTACCACCCCAATGCGTAATGCAAAGAAATATATGTCTATCCACTCCGCGTGAGTAATGAAAGTAAATAAAAATATGTAAATAGAAATATGTATCTATAAACAAAACACATTGGTTCTCTGTTTATACTCCAAAGGAAGACGTTGTGACTCATAATCTCATTGCATTCACTGCAAATACAAAATAAGAAAACTTCAACAGTCACCAAATGCGGTGTGGTGAATTTTAAATAAATTGAGGTCGATTGGAAAAGAACAATAACAAAAATAATAATAAATTTAACAAAAGTCATCCCATTCAAATGAGTTTAAATTTAATTTATGACCACAGTATGACGCGCACTGACACTCCTCTCGCGGCTTCTCGCTGAACGAAAATCAATTAGATGCGGATGCACAACCCCTTTTTTTATTTAATAATAATTTCCACTTCATTATTTGTCAATGTAAAATATTTTTGTCTTAACTATGAAGGAGCTGTGAGTCTGTCTGTGTTGTGAGTTTTCAATTTGACACATAATTCTAAATTTCACGTCCGATGACTTTTGTTCTGGAGTTCATTTCGATGATGCCTGTGGACTTTTAAGTCAAATCATTAGATATGCCTTCTTGCAACTTAATGCGGCACAAATGGGTTGTGCACACACGTCCGTTCGATACGGCGACCAAGCTAAGCCATTAGCCTCATTTAGTTAATAAAGTTTAAGTTTTATGTTGGAAAGAGTAATTTGTTATATTCTGTCGAGAGTGAGCAGTGAAAATTTATGCGTTCATTGTGGTCGAATGACTTGATTTTAAGGTGTGGATAGAACTTAAAATATTTAAAAATGCTGTAGCGTAACATATCGGTCTATTTATTAAGACGAATTTGTTACATATGTATGTACATTATGTATGTTTATAGGTATGGGCGTCGTGGCTCAGTGGTTAATGCGTTGGACTATGGAGCAAGGGAACATTTTAAAAGTTTTTCAGGGCCCCACCTCTTGCGAGCGTCTGACATACATCCGAGAATACAACTGTCCTGATAAATACTCCGTCAAAACGAAATAAGCTAGGATAAGAAATAAGGTGTATACCGTTGGGTCGTACAAACTTGCACCTTAGTGCTATAGAAGGAGCATTTAGTCTCAAGTCGTGTTATAATAAAGTGGGCGTGGCATTCTCCATCTTTGATGAAATTATTATAACTTTGCACTGAATGTATATGGAAGTATATTTTCAGGAATATGGATAAGAGCTTTAGCAGCACTCAACAAAAAACAGTTATAGCAATTGTCTTGTTAAAAACAAATACAGTTTGTATACATTTCACACACACATGTATTCATATCAGCACTGAATCACACAATCTGCGCATTATTGTACTCCAAATACACACAGTTGTTTGTGCGATAGTTTCGAGGAAATTAACCTATTTTATCGTTTTAAAGTGAATCACAATTGCCTACCTTCGAGGTAGGTACTCCTTTCCTGAAGAGTGATGCACGAAGCAAAGAATGTTCTTACCAATTTCAATGGCACAGCGTAACAATCACGTACCACGTATAAAGGCAATAACAACCACAATAATTGGAACAACAACACAGCCCAAATCAATTATACCACGCCATTGAGATAAGCATTCGACCTTGTTCGAGATATTTTTCTTCGTGTTTGTTTGTCTGCCTACCTGCCTACGAAAGATAGTTCATCATGTACACACATAAAATTTCAATCTGCAGATGGATTGCAATTGGAAATCTGTTTCCTCTTTTAATTCACTACACTTCCCCCGGCTGACGGAGTAATTATTATAAGTTAGGTACTTGGTACTTTCAAGGAAATTAATTGACAAAAAAAAAAGTTACCACTTCTTCAAGTCTTGGCCATCAAACTCGTTTGCTAGGTGGAAAAGCCGTGTTTAGAAAGAAACTGCTGACTGATGGTTGGCAAGAGGAGATTCTTTCAACGAATCGTCACAAAACTTGATAAGTGGGTAATCCGAGATATAAAATTGTTTCACGTCCTAAGGCAATCACTAACCTAAAGAATTTATACCATGTGCGTGAGTCATCAAGTGCCCGAGGGGGCAATTGTAAGCCAATTTAGATTTATGCATGTGGGAGTTTACATACATAAATTGATTTATAGGGGTCAAGGTAGGAAAGATACAAAACTTATAAAAATCGTAATGAGGCAATGATTTTGATTTTTCAAACTAAACCAGCCACAAAGGAGATCAATGTGATTAAATGGAAATAAAGCATTCTAGGGTCACATATCGATTAAAACGTACATACGTTTATATGTATGTGTATATATATATAAATATATATATAAATAAATATACATACATACATACTATATTCTATGTATATTAGTCCAATTCGAAAACGCATCACTGCAGTTATAATGCAATCATAACTTTGCATCACTTCCTAAAATGCAAAACTTGGTATCACCTTTTTGCGAATAACGTTCATTTTCGCAAACTTGTCACATCTGATGCGCAAATATCAGTAAAAATAAGTATCATTAGTGTTTCTTGATTCCGCGCGGATTTTTGTGAATTTATGATTCGACATCTGCATCCGCTCTGCTGTGCATCCCCAACCTTAAGGATCCTTTTTGAAAAGCTTTCGTGAGACATTTAATCCTTCTGGTATCTTTAAAAAATACAAAACTTAACTGAGAAAATAGCAAAGTTGATCCAGAGACAAGAGTGCTCAGAGACTTCTAAATTACAAATCAATCGAGAAAGGCTTACATTAAGGAATTCGCTTAGAGAATACTACATAAATGACATGCTTTTTACTTGCACCTACCTATAGGGCAAGTATTGCAATCGTGAAAAAAATCGAACTCGAGATTTTAATCAAACTTGACATTACTATGATGGAGAAGTCCAAAAAGTAGATCCGGCAATTCCGTCTGTCTGTCTGTCAGTCTGTCAGTCTGTCTGTCTGTCTGTCTGTATATTCGACTACAGCCTAAGCGACGGTTGGACGGATTTTCTTCAAACTTCATATATAGGGTCTGTGGGATATTTCCTAGAGGCAAAATTTGAATTTTCATTCTAACCTAAAATTAAGGGTAGTTTACTTAAGGCCGATTTCAGTTAAAATGGATTTTCTCGAAAACGGCTCTAACGATGTGTGGGTTAGTTTGGACATACATATGCTATGAGGCATACCACATTTTTCACGAAAAATTCGAATAACGGTAATATTGAAAATCAGCTGTTTCTCTGGTATTTGTTCGGAGATTGGGCTAAAAATTAATATTTCTAGGTTATAAGACAAGTGCAAAATAATGGCGTACCAAATTTTGGAATTGCCTCGCCCACTTTTATAAAACTTTTTTTTTACAAATTTTTACTAGAAATTGAGAAAAAATTATTTAAGCAAAGTAATAGGCGTTAAAATTTTCTATAATTCACTCAAACACCTTATCTGGCCACGCTTACTCTTTAAAGGTGTTTTTTTTTAAACAAAACATTGAGTAAACTCCTACAATGTTATGACTATTATTCCATCGAAACGCGAAATACCACGCCTACTTTACTGGGAAGAGCAAGACTTGGACTTTAATCCTGATAAAATTATACACTTATAGCATTACGGTGCAAGTACGTACGACACAGTCGTGCACTTTATTTCATATTTACCATTTAAGTTAGACGCTATCGACAGATGGGTAAATGGCTTCACCTGTGTTATACATGAAGACAATTTTAGACTAAGCTGCATCAGAAACATTGTATCAGGTTGGTTACGTTAAAGCCACAGATCAGTTGCGTAACAGGTGTCCTCGCAGGACACTACCATGGTTAAAGATTGGCCCTTTCTTTGAACGACTTTTGCAGGAATTCCAGAAACGAAGAAGAGTACTAAATGATCCTTCACTTCCTACAGTCCATAGTATCACAAAAGAACTCTAGCGCTAGGGGTGTCTGACCTACTCATACGTAAACCTAAACATACGAATACGTCTTATAACTATCCATTTCCGACCAACAGCCCCAATATATATAAATAAATATATATTGTTTATATACATATGTACATATATACACATTTTGTATCTACTGCACTTGTAATTAAAATTTATACAAGCTAATAGTAGGCTGGCCAGTTCCAGTTCTGCAACTGATTCTAACGAGGAGAGTGCCGTTTATGTACCATTTCTGCACGCACAAAGCATCAAATGGCAAACTGGCAAACAATGTACATAAGTTCCGCATTATACACACAATTACTGCATATCTAGGCAATTGACAAAGTGTCATTATTCATATACGAGTACATACATACTCGTATGTATACTCGCCTGTACTGTACTTTAGTACAATAGAACGCATTATGCATCTAGGCGTTGCTTGCAATAAACATTCCGTGTTATTTAAACGCGCACTCTGGTTGAACCAATGAAGTACACAGAAGAGGCAGTCAATATGATGATGCTTCACATGACGTCATTGCAAATTAATAAAAATTACTTTTAAATGACTATGATGAGTAGTTGTTGAGTATTTAATAATATAAATGCATAAAGATTTCAACTAGTTTTTTTTTCTACATACTCGTATACACCGCTGTTTGTGCTTACATTTATAACCAATGACCTCTGGTTATTGCTTGGTGCAGATGGGGTTTAAAAAGAACATTAACAAGACACCAAGTGTTAAAGTTTCCGTACAGAGAAACTTTCATAATGAACACTAAATAGTGAAACATTTACATACACCAATTCTACAACGTTCAGTTGAAACGAAGGACATACAAAAGCCAATGGCATCGTTAATTTTGGATGAAATATTTCCATTGTTTAAGGTTTTGTCGCTCCAATCGAGTTAAATGCGGGTAGATGTTAAAACAAATTGCTCTTGAAAGCGTCAAGCGTCATCGTTTACAGCTACTCCGATAGTTTTTTTTTAACGATGCTGTATAACTAAATACTATAGTTATAAAAAAAAGAAACATTTTCATTCCAAAATAAAGAAAACGACCAGCCGTGCAAGGTCATACGTACATACATATGTATGAATGTACTTCCAAAATTTGATAACCTATTATCACACACTTTTGTATATCCCCAAACTAACCTAAATATTAAGTTTTATCAAAATGGTTATAGTCGTCCCAAGATCAAAGATAATTGATAGCTAAGGTAGTTTAGTCGGTGGAAATTTCTTAATATATGAGTTGACATTGAAATTGGTACAATGATTAATATTAGCAGCCTGGCAGCACTTTTCTGTCAAATTATTTATTACTCGGTCTAACTAACTACATAATTATGAACAGTTTCAACTACTAATTTTCAAAACTGTCTGCTTATTATAAATTTTTAACGCATTTATAAGTGAGAATTAAATAAAAATAATCCATATATATAAGTACATACTATGTAGGTCAACGATACATTGAAAATCAAAGGAAAAAGAATTTATATTAATGCAACAGTTATCGTTCAAAACACTTTAAACATCAAATGGAAGGAAAAATCATGCTTGTCCCTCTTCGACTTTTATTGATGTTTTAACATTCCACGATGTTTTTTTTCGATGCAATAAAACCGTTAAAAAGGTGAATATGCCTTGGAAACGCTGAAACACATGTTTTATTGTCCATGGTGTATTTATAGCGGTATGCTGCAAGCCGATATATTGACACATGTCATTGGGTTAGACTACACAAATCGTGATGACAAACAAAACATAAAGCGGTTGCTGTTTATTCTTTATTTACAAATTAAGTGTGAACTATTGTTTAATCGGTATCATTGACAGAAGAAAAAAGAAAAATTAGTTCGTTGACATTTGTGGACAGACGGATAAAGGATCCGAGTTTGTTCAAATAGTTATTATGGTTAGTGTATAGATAGTAACAAGGCAATTTTTATTTATGACACATTATAACACCTTGTAGACAAGGAAGGAAGAACATGTTCAACAATTACGACAAATAATAACAGTATGAAATGGGCTATGACGATATGATATATATTTTAAACACCTGGAATACAGTTGCGATATTCGAATGTTTACCATTTCGAAGCTAAAGCAACTAAAGTGGGCTCAAGACAAAAACTCTCAACTTACGGCCGCCGCTCAATAAAACATTGATTTGACTAAATATGCCACCGAACTCAGTATGGATAAGAGCATCAGCAAAACCAAAGAACCAAAACAACAAAGTGCGATTGTTCTGCTTTAATGTTGCGGCCATGCAGCTACATTGAAGTAGTACATGGAACATGACGTCCATGACTCCAGACACAATAACGTGTCGGCGTTGATGATGCTCTTTGTCCCACAAGGGGTTACTGAAACTAAAAAAGAAAGATAGAACATACACAGATGATTATTTATATATCTATCCGTGACATTAAGGCGTAGATTAAATCGTTTCTGGGTAGAAGTGGATTTAGTTAATTTGCACTTGCTTTGAAATAAAAATCCCTCCTTACTGATTGTTATCAATAAGTAATTTTATACAAAAAAAATTCTATACTAATGTAATAAAATTTCCTTAAAATTTAAATTTAAAATTTGTAGTTCTGGTAGGTATTTTAATTTGTTCCCCTTAAAACCACTGAATTTCCTATTTAATTCACCTACACTAATAATTTAAATTTGATCTTCAAAGACCGACAAAACTTTATTACCACCTTATCAGCTCACAAGCGATTAGAGTAATAAAATGTCTTAGTTCAGCCAAAAATACATATTCATCCATCATTGATTTCCTCAACCAATACCTATGTACCAATAAAAGAAAAGCAGCACACATTCTGTATTTTTATTCCCTGTTTTCCCTGTATTCATCTTAATTGTGGAGTTAAAAAAAAAAACCGAAGATACAGCGCCAAGGCATTCTCACTTTTTCAATAATTTACAGTTTTCCTGTAAATTACAATTTTATTACACACAGAGAGACACGGGTTTGAGGGTGGTACATATTGATTTACAACTAAGGCCAGATTCATTTTTCCTGTTTTCTACGAAATTAAACGAAGAAAATAATACATACACTATCTTTTTTTCAATTCATTAACGAAAAGTGAACTAAAATTAACAATAGTCACAGATAACGAGAAAAAATTCGCTAACATCACAGCAATCTTAATCCATTAAAAAAAATTCCAATTCATTCATGTCGACACATCTCGTTCGATGGATTTAGTTTAATTTCTTGAAAACTTTCACCTTCATAACCAGATTTCATCCATCTTCTCAATCATCTTCTGGTCTATGAATCAATCCCTGGCGCAAGCACTTGAAGTAAAAAAATCATTAAGCAAACATAAAGATTTTTCTGTTAAGTGCCGCTGGATGCGTCTATACTGGAAGATTTAGATTTATACTGTGTCTATAAGTAACTCGCTTAATTTGCTGAAAAAAATTTTATCAACCTCCAGTGGGAGGCGAAGGAGGAGGGACAAGCAAGTAATAACATTTTCTCCTTCACAGTATCAGCCAAGTAAAATGAAACACTAGCACGTAATGCTGTTAGTGTTGTTAATGGGTTTCCGCAAGTACATACAAACATACATATATACTGGATTGGTTGACTGAAAAAGACTGAAGAGATTGTATAATCGCTTGGTTATGATCCACGAAACGTTCATAGGATTTTATTACCATTGTATTGCCTATACTTATTGTTGGTTTAAGTCCAAGTGCAAGGGCTTTCCGTTAGTCCATAATTTTGGCAAGCTACTGTAGCACTTTGTTGTCAAAATGATTTTTGGAAACGTACACAGTAGAGGCGAGTAATATTAGGTATATACTGGAGATCACAAAATATTTATGTATATATGTATAGGCATATGTATGTTCATGCAAATCTAAATCGAAAGGTGAAAAGTTTAGAATTCAATTCATTTCAGGTCCCTAACTATCGATTCGGTGCAGTTCGTATAAGACGATGACGCCACTGCTAAACTACAAAAGAAAGTTTACTACTGCGACAAATATTTCTAGACCGATAAATCTTGCGAAATTGGGGTATTATTTATATTTAGCAACGAAGTTTTTTTAAAGTTTTTTTTTTTAAGTTAAAACTTTGCCCAGATGCTGTTTACTTACACCCACATACATACATATGCATGCTTATAAAACTACAGCGAAAGCAAGAGAAGATAAAGTGGATCTGCCATTTAAGTCTATCTGTATAAACTACAAATTTGAAATCTTTGAGCTTACAATTTGAAGTAAATTCGGAATGCTTTTGCTAATTTAAAAAAAAATGTTTTCTCGAAAATGGCTCCCACGATTTTGCTGAAATATGAATTGAATAACACATGTTACATGTAAAGTAGTAGGGTACATACATATGAAAACAATATTTGGAGTAATACGATCGGAAAACTTTTTGCAATGTTTATAAAACAAAAGGACTTTCGAGTTATTATTGTGTTCGAGAAGTTCAATATTCCAAATACTTACAGCTAACACGCTTAAAGGTCTTCAAAATTGGATTTTCATATTCAGCGTGGAGATCCACATCATCAAGAAGAAATTTAAAAAATCTACTTACTGAAAAAATTTACACTATTTCGCCTTCCAAATAGTCGAACTAAAAACTTGTTCTGCACTATGTATTAGCCGTTTTCCCTTTTCTCCATATGGTTACATATATGTACATACATAGTATATCTTTCTACGACAGAAAAGTGCAAGCAAATCGGTGTGTAATTACACGAAATTACCGCAATTGAAATCGTATACGAAGCAATTCATTAAAAACGCTCAGGAACAATTGCTGGGTTAAAAGAGAATTGGTGGCTTCCATCAGAGTCTCCATAATTCAGGGAGACACAAATTGTTTTTTCAAGTGAAAACGAACCGAGAGCATGATACACACCTCGTTTGTGAAGTGCTACAATGGAATCGTTCTTTCACCATGTACAGTAGAAGGGAAACATGTGCTCCGTTCTAGATTTGAATCAACCACCTAACTGCCATTCCATTGGTTTGCCTGCTATTTATTGCCAACAGAAAAAAAGAGACAAGCGAAAGTATTTTGCATTCTCCTTGGGGTATTGCAGATGCCAAGAATACTAGTTTGGTGATAATGTAAACAACATTTCGCTATTAGACATTTGTCTTTTTTGTAAAATCTTTTTGTTTCAATATTAAACAGAAATAAACCGGAAAAAATCCCCAAATTGTACCAATATTGTACAACTTTAAGAAGTTAAAATTCCAAAAATTAATTCAATGACGAAAATATCACAGCGTGCAAAATATCATATAGTACTAAATGCTGACCAGCCTGGATTTGATCGCATTCTCATTCGTATTCGAATTCTCTGGAAATGGATGAGTCACGACAAGGTATCGTATGGGGTTATTTAATGATCGTATTATGCAAAATCTGTATAAAGTTAACTTTGGCTATAAATATTTATAAAGTTACGTAAGAAGATTTCGTGTTTTACATTAAATTCACAAACACTGGAAATCAGCGACAATACTCGTTCAAAGGAATTGTAACACAGATTCGTGACATAGCATGAATAATTGTACTGAATTTGGTGTACTACTTGTAGTTTTGTAAATATATTTGCAAGTGTATAAAATTAACGGTCTCATAAATTTGTAAAATAATTAACAGAAAATTTGCAATTAGTATTGTGTAGTTACTAGGAGAGCAACAACGATTTGTTAGACTATATCTTGTGGGAACACAAATGTACGTGAAGTGCACTTAAAGTAGAGCAACTGTTGGTCTTCCTCGAACTCCATCAAAATCGATTTTTTGGTAAAAAAAAAAAACGTCCCCTAAAACTAGGCGTGGCCAAAACTGATGAATGGACTAATTGTTAAGAATTCGAATATTTAAATATTTGTCTTAAAAGAATTTTTGCATTTCATACAAAATAGTGAAGTTATGAAAAAGTGGGCGTGGCAGTGGCCGGATTTCAATTTTTTTTACACTTGTACTGGTTTCATTTCTCAGATTCGCAGATATCAAATTTCATTCACCTAGTTCAAAATTTAAGCCCCAAAAAGCGGTGAGCGACTGACAGACGGACGGCCATGGCTCATTCGTCTTTGTTATTGATACTAATAGCGAATATACATATGTATGTATATATATATATACTTCATAGGTTCTATTTCGATTATTTGTCTATTTTACAAACTTTGTAACAAAAAGGGTTATCATCACTTCACAAATTGTGTATGTGATTTGTTTTGAATATCTGCTGTAGAATGATGATAAATTTTTACTTCTGTTGTTTACTGTTTAGATGATATGATAACACAAAAAATACTAAAACCGGCTTATTTTACAAAACAATAAACAACTTTTAGCAAACACTAAGCAGGCTTACAAAAATGACTACACACGCACATCCCAGACAACTGAATTAGTAAGGAATCACTAGGATTATAAGAAAACTGTTGTCTGGTCCCCTGTTCCTTCCTTAACCTTTGCCTACACATAAAAAAATGTCTAGGACAACTAAATTAATTTATATGAAATTTTTTCCACTTAAACATTCTCCAATCGGAGGAATCACCATTCAATCTGGTTTCGAATCAGACTATTGAATAGTTAGAATTTGTTAAATCAAATTACTAGCAAAAATTACATATCTTTTGATTGAGGTCATTGTTATATTAATTGAGACAGCAAACAACTCACAATAATACAACCTAACAAGCAGAGTAGAAAAGTTAAAAAAAATGGTACACCTCTACTCGACTAAAGGTTAAATTTATTTATTTGTTTACATATATAGTTTTCTTTTCCAGTACTTACCGTGAGTAAATATTTAACTGGATATTTAAAGTAAATATGTAAGTATGTATATTTATATTTTGCGTACTCTACGTGTTATGCGTGCGGAATTGAAATTTGTTTAATTATATTTTATACTGCTTTCCTTCCTCCCTTAATGATCTTTGTGCATGAGATTTTCGTAGAATTTTGCTTTAATTTCAATGAGGGAATTGACTAACAAGATATTCGCTGGAGTTCACGGTTTTATATTTATTTTTTTTTTTTTTTTGCAAAACTTGTTTTCTTGACAAACAACCGTGAAACGCACTTGAAATTCTTTATCCCCTTTTTAACACTTTAGGCACGCAATCGTAGGACTATGTTTTTCGTTTAGGATTATAGTCGTTTAACTCAAAAGAAAAAAAAAATCAAAATAAAAACAAATTGGATTTTGAAGAAAATGCACTGGGTAAATAGTTCTTCTACATGATCGAGTAACAAAAAAAAAAAAAAAACACCCGTCCTTATTCACCGTTTAAACAATACTGCAATTAAAATGTGAACGATAGACAGAGAAACGAACACTTCGGTCCGGTTGGTTGATTTTGAATTGTTATGACAGCTGTCGCTGTGGAGAATTGCAGGCAAAACTCTACAACACGGATTGTCACGTACAGCAGATAGACTATGTTTAGTGAAAATTGTTAAGTTAAGTTTCATATAACAAAGAGCTATATATAGTAAAGTTGCATTTTGTGTATCTTCTTTTGCTGACGAATTCAAAGTAATTAATAATGATAATTAGAATACCATAACCTATAAATTAACTGTCAATTGGACAATCATTTGATAAAATTTTATGTATTGTGTTATAAATGTCCTTTATTTCCTTAATTATAATTATCATAGTTTAGATCTATTTGAAGTGTCAAAGCTCAGAACTTAATAGTTTTAAGTTATTCCACGAGCTAAAATTGTGAAGACTTCAGCGCATTGACATTTCACGAGCTTTTTGTAACAAAAAATTGTTTGACTGACTTCAGCCAGCTTAGACATTATTACACAAATTATCAATAACACAACAAAATGCAAGTGTTATTTCTAAACCGCAAAATTTATCTTAGTTCAGCTAATGCCATATAGAATTAGTTGTCCTTGTATTTAAAATACAAATTGTGGAGCTCCTATGGGATTAAACAAAAAACCGAAATATTAGTTTGCGATAAATGTAGAGATAACAGGATATAGAAGTGACACTAGTTAGTGGCAAATTCTTAGCTAAAATTATTGACCAAATATTTTGCAACGTATGGGACAACCAGGAAATAATATTGTGCTGTCTACATTCAAAATGACATCATGTAAAACTTTAGCCCATTCGCAGTTCTGATAAAAAAAAATCACTGAATGCACCTCAATATCAGCTGTCAACGAACCCTTCAATTTATGTTTTTTTTTTTTTATTTACTAATTTGACAGTAGAAGACAATACTGCTCAAGGCAAATTATTCGAATTTCGCATAGAAGAAGAGTTTCTCGCTTTATAAAAGCTTGTGAATTTATCAAAACATATGACGTGAAATGAGTAATATTCTTCAACTAAAGAAAGTAAAATTCAAAATTAAATTAGTTGCTATTTGAAGTAATCCCTTTAGTTTAATTTGAAGCGTAGTTTTGGAACGATTTACAATGGAACTACTACAAAACCTTACAGTGAATATCCAAGAGTTTCTTTGTAAGCAACAATGAATTACGTCCTATTTCGATCGATGTGGTGTGTTAATTTGTTCCCCTTTAACAGCTTCCTACATTGACTTGGATTACTCGCTATGGCTGTACAGAATCCTGTTGCCGCTGATTATAACATTCCTATTGCCAATGGTATTTGTGGCGCTTATTTACATATCGTTTCTTGTATTATTTGTTTACAAACTGCACAGGTGAGTAGAATTCTAAGCAAAATCAGAGAATCAGGTGATTAAGGTTAAGTGAAGTAGTTTCGCAAATTTGCATATACAATTTTGTATATGATTTATATTTAAACAAAGAAGAAATACCTATTCAGAAATTTAGAATTTAAATATGAAGTTGATTAGTTTATACTAATGATCCTAGATAAAGATCAAGTCAAACTATTGGCAGTCTAATACATTCTCTTGTAGTGTACTAACACGGAATCCTACTTATTCGGAAGCAAATGTGGGATACCCACTATCAAAACAAATTCAACCAGGAACAAACATTTGACTTATTTTAAATTCTTATCCATTTCACATATTTTCATGTACTGTATGTAGTACATGTGTTGCTTTTCAATATTCTTAGCCTGGGGTTCCTTTATAGGAAATTATTCAAATGTCGAAAGAATAACCAAGGTTAAGATCAGCATCAAGGTCAAACCAATTGAAGACACTGATTGCAAGCTAGTGCACAGGTTGCTTAATTACATCGATAAAATTAATTGCATATTTACGGCACACTAGTTTAGATCAGTCAGTACATACATACGTATGCGTGTAGGTGACTCCAAATCAGTTGGCTGATTTCGAACAATTTGCGCGGTTAATATTCGAAGTGTGTTTCTACTTTATATTGAAGTTTATTAATTTATGACTAGGAAACAATACAAACAAAATCCAAACTACTTTTCTGAACCCTTAAAAACCTCTTTTCCTTCAATGAGTATGCGAAGTCGCGAAGTGAATGTGGAAAAAAGAAGAAAAGTCAAAACCTCAAACCTACAAAAACATTTCAGATTTCATAACCGAACTTTCTTTACTGTCAATACTGTTTTATTTTATTTTATACTTGTTTTTTGTTCAATTGCAGGCAGGTGATAATGCGTGCTGTCACCACAGATCGTAACTTTTGGCACATTGGGCGTAAGCTGGTTGCTGCTATTTGGGATGCCCACGCCCGGATTTATCATGGATACGAAGTTATAGGTATAGAAAACCTTCCTACTGAAGGACCAGCACTTATCGTCTACTACCATGGTGCTATTCCAATCGACATGTATTACTTCAACTCGCGCGTCATGCTACAACGCGACCGTTTGATTTACACGGTCGGTGATCGTTTTCTTTTTAAACTGCCCGGTTGGGGACTGTTGGCTGATGCCTTTAACATCAGTCCCGGTACAGTTCAATCTTGTAGTAACATTCTAAAGGAAGGGAATCTATTAGCCATCTCTCCTGGTGGTGTCTATGAAGCACAATTCGGTGATCACTATTACGAGTTACTCTGGCGGAATCGCACTGGTTTTGCTAAAGTTGCCATGGAGGCAAAAGTTCCAATCATTCCGTTTTTTACGCAAAATCTCCGTGAGGGGTTCAGACAGGTTGGGATCTTCCGACGACAATTCCTTTGGTTATATAATGCAATTAGAATACCAGTCTGTCCAATCTATGGTGGATTTCCAGTAAAATTTCGATCATACCTCGGCACACCAATTCCATATGACCCGAACCTTACCGCGGAACAATTACAACTTAAGGTTGGTTTTACAGTGTTATCTATGTATGATTCTTATACCTTAATATTGTTTTTTTTTTCAGGTTGCCCTTCAGTTGGCAGAACTGATCAACAAGCACCAAAGGATACCTGGTAGCATATTACATGGGTTACTCGATCGTCTACCATTTCGGAGGAAACAAGATTAAAAATGACAAAAACATTTCCAAATATGTATATGATGCACCTACATATACATATGTACATACTTAAGAATCAGTATGGAATTACAAAAAAAAAAATCGAAAAGAACCTGAAAGCAATTGAACAAAGTACTTAAGAAATAGTCCCATTTGTCTTTTTATTCCTAATTCAAATGAAATTATTAGTTTTAATTTTTAGTTATACTGTAAATCAAATTTACTTTTCCTGCCCTTCAGTCTCTCGTTTTGGCTTAGCCAAAATTTTTATAATAGTAATTTTATTAATCCCTAAGCAGAAAATTTTAATGAAAGAAAGGATGACACACTTCTCTATACGTAGATAATACATATATTTAGAAAGAAAATGTAAAAAAAGAAAACAAGAAATGTATTTGTGACATACTTAAATTATGAAAGGTACTAATAAAAATGTTATCTGTACATAATGCAATATACATACATATGTAGCAATTGGCTTCAGTCAATATTGGAAGATACACACTATATGTATATATGTATGCATACATATGCCAATACACGATGGCTCGATTTCCTTATCATAAACGACACGTCATTCACGTCGTTTATGATGATCAATGGAAAACAAATAACTTGGGACAGACAAATAATTGCGTTGTTGGAAGGCTAAGCACGTATGGCAGAATTCTATTCAGAATTTTGCGTCATATGTATCAGGTTGAAGGTATAAGTTTAGATCGTGGTATATGTACCTCCAAAACCATTAAATTCGAAGCGAACAAAAGAATTCATTGACTTCAAGTAAATTTGTTCTTCTAGAATTCGGCTCTTAAAGGAACAAAAAAAAACATTAAGAATATGGATACGTTCTGTTCACTTAACTAAAAGACTAAACTAGTACTCCGCGATTATCTTCATACATATGTATGTACATATGAACATACCTAGTTTTGAACCACCTAAATTCTTTTCCGATGATTTTGGATGTTGGGTGTAATTTTTTCCAAGCCATGTACATATCTTGGTACGTATGTAAGTACATATGTACATATATCTTACCGGGAATTTTTTCATATATAAATTGAGGTAGTGGGTTTTGGAATCGCGAGAAGAAAAACTACGACCTTATAGAAATCGTTTATTCTATGTACCAGGAAATAGAAAAAAAAAATATCTTTTAAGATTTGACTTACTAATATGTATCGGAACTAAATTAGCAATATTTATTTTAAATAAAATGTACATAAGTATATACTCATAGCGTCTATTTCTATTATTTGTTTATGTTGCAAACTATGTATCAAACTTAACCTTTAGAATAGGGCATCGCTCCCATTTTTGGAAGTCTATCGCAATAGAGGCAGAAGAAATAATGTTTGAGTTCTGGCTTAGGTAAGTACAAATATGTAGCTGTTCATATCTATATACGGACACAAAGGTAGAGAGACAAACCAAAGTTTGATCTCTACTTAATTAAGTCATGCATTTCTGGTAGGTTTAAGACCGGAACAGTACACCGATACCAGTGATGAGTTGTGTCCGATATATTTTTAAATGAATTTAAATAACATAGAAGATATTTACTAAAGTTAAATAATTTATTTCGGTAAAAAATGGCTAGTGGGAAGTATAATTATCTCAAAGTAAGACAAAAATACATAAAAAAGGGGAAAAGATGTTTGGATAGGAAAATTAAAACACTATCCAATATGAGAACTATTTGTATTTCATTATTCTAGTGAAATGAAATACAATCTTTTAAAATATTTATTGAATTATTTATAAATATTTTATTTTATATAAATATTTACATGTGTTATTTTTTCGCGCTAATAACACTATTTCTGAACAGATTGTTCACAAACCACTCAAAATGGAGCTTAGATACACACGGCATCACACTCACTTTTGACATTTCAAAAAAACTTCACTCAAACATCTTTTGATGCGTCCCAAAACAGTTGTACATTTGTGGTTAGGTTTAGATTTCAGTGTAAAATTTTTATTTAATATTTGGAAAGATGTCCAATAATACAAAAAAATATGATGAAATAGATGAAGCCGAGGTAATACATACAAGCATTTCAAAACATTCTTTAAAGAACCATCAATTCCAATGAAACAGGAAGAAGCTCTTCTCAAGTCTGATGACGATGGCGCTGTAGGTGATGAGAATGAAGGATCACTGGCTGATGAGGATGTTCTGATGGGCGAAGAAGACGCTGTCGATAATATACCTGATGATGACGATGATGATGATTCGGATGCAGATGATACAAATAAGAATCTAATGGAATACAGAAGCCTACTTGAAGAAATTAAAACGAATCAGTATGCATACGATAAGTATGTTAGACTTTGTGAGTTATCGCAGTAAGTTGAAATAATTAAAATTATGTATTTTTGGTTGATAAAATATATTTTTCTTCTAGTAAAACAGATGATTTGGATAACATACGAAATGCTTATAATTTGTTCGCATCGGTATATCCTTTAGCGGCAGAGATTTGGTTGGAATACTTGAAGATTGAGTCCAACGTTGCCTTGTCAGAGACGGAAATAGAGAAAGTTGATGGACTCTTTCAAAAAGCATTGCGAGACTATTACAGTACGAAAAATGAATTGTATTTTTTGCCAGCTACATCAGTATATATATGTTTTTATTTTCCTTAATTATTGTAGGCACGGATATAGCGTTGGAATATGCAGCAATAGCACCACGAACGAATCGGGCATCAGAGATCTGGAACGAGATTTTGGGTACCTATGCTCTACACTGCATGAAAGGAAATGAGTTCTTTAAATTGTATCGCATATATGTCTCGAAATTGGATGAAAGGTAAGAAAATGAAATTCCTTCACTTGTACTTCTGGATTTGCACTATTGGGCGCTTAACTCTGGGCTCCAACACTCATCCCCTTTGGTTACTGCACCAAAATGTTCAAAGCAGAATTTATGTGTAAATGGCAAATGCAGTCAAATTCTAGGGCATCTCTATTCTTAGTTATATATGCCAAAATCTACCACTTAAAGTAAATGATTAGATGTTACTTTCATATAATTCCTCACAATAGTTTTTTTTTCGCTTTTTAGTACAGTCGACAAAACATCATTAAATATCCAAAGTTACCTGCGGCAACTAAAGCTGCCACTGCTCGACATGGAGGACACTTACATTGAGTTCAAAGTATCCTACGAACAAAACAAAGAAAACCCGGCCTATAACGGTTTAAATTGGGATAGAATTGAAAAAGAATATTTCCATGCGAAATCGCACCTTCAGAAAATTCTTCCGCATGAACGGAAGCTTCTTGAGGTAGATCCAAAGTTCTATCAAGAAAAGGCCGAGTGCTATTACGCATACATCAAGGAATCTGATAAATTTCTAGATGAAAATATTCTGCAGACAATCTATGAACGACTGGTAGCCGACTGTTGCTTGAACGCAGACTGTTGGTTTGAATACATCTCATTTCTGGATTACAGAGACGAATATGAAAAGCCAAAAGAACTTCAAGATTTACCCGTATTCCGTCAAGATGCTGTTGATATCAGTAACCGAGCGCTTCGTAATTGTTGCTGGAACGAAAAGTTGTATATTAAACGGATCCAATTATTGGAAAAAATGGAAAAGAGTCGTCAGGAAATCCAGGAAGTTCTAGAGAGTTCATTGTCAGTCGGTTTTCAAAGTCCGGAGCCAGTTGTTGCTATTTGGTTAGAGTATTTAACTTATCTCAGGCGGCTGACGAATTACGAGGACGAAGGAGAGGTGAGTACTTCTACAAATATTGGATATGTGAACAGAGTTGAATCAATTTGTGTTTCAGTGTGAAATTTTAAGGAGAAATTTTAATTTATGTTGGAATACATTGGGTCAACAGTGGGGCGTCTTAGCCGATTGTAACTGTGAGATTTTACAATTTTGGGGAAGATTGGAGTATGGGCCCCTTCGGGATCCAAAGAAGGGCAAGGAATTATGGAACACAGTAATGGGTAGGTGGAAAAAAAAACTCTTGAAATTACACTACAAAATATACCATAATTCGACAGAAAGTTCAGATAATGCGACGAAGAGTGGTCTCTGGATAGAGTTTATTCAACTTGAAATGAGGAGAGACATTGAAGCTTCAAGAAAGTAGGTCATATATTTTTTTAATATTTTCTGTTTATCTTTCACGATTCAAGTATTCCTAGGCTCTTTAAAAATGCACTTCAAGCTCAAGACCTTGACAATCCTTATGTGATAGTCTCAGCTTGGCAACGTTTTGAACGTTGTAATGGTACAATACGACAGGTGGTCTCTTGTCAAAAAGATTGTGACCGTTTCTTGCAGGAATTACAAATCAAACTTAAAGATACTGCAAAGAAGTTCGAGCAGCGACCAAAAGTTGAAAGAAAAGGAAAAGACAGAAAAAGAAAATCTAGTGATCTTTCACAGGAAGTGGTTCAAGAGAAAAGATCTAAACCTGATGATGTTGCTTCAAGGTTTAAAACCAAGGACATAAAACAAGCAGCATTCAAAGAACATGAAAATCAAGAGATAGACCTAACAAAAGATCACTTAAGAATATTCATTAGTAATTTGGATTATAAGTAAGCTTTCACATTTGTAATAAGTTTATGGCTAAAAGAAAATAACCTTTTCCAGTTTAAGTGAAGAAGACATCAAGGAGCAACTGCCAGAAATAAATATCAGAAACATAACTCTAATTAGATCAGCAAATGGTCGAAGTAGAGGCTTTGGTTATGTCGAATTAGAGACTGAGGTAGTTCATACTTTAAAAACAAAGAACTTATTGACTGTCATAACTTTTTTTTTTACTTTTTTATAGAGTGATGTTGAGAAAGCGATCAGTCTCGATCGAAGAATGCTCAGCGGACGACCAGTATATATTTCCAGTGTGCTTAGAGATAAAGAGAAGAGACAGAAATTTAAATTCTCAGGTAGATGTTTTTAGATTACTAGAAAACTGATCCCTAATTTATTTTTCTGTAGATGGTCTGGAACCGAAAAAACTTTTTGTCAAGGGCCTTCCACCAGATGTTACAAAAGAAGAAGTTGCAACAATGTTTGGTGCTTTTGGTAAACTACAAGATGTCCGATTGGTTTTTCATAAGTAAGTAACTGCCTTTTGTTATATACTTCTTGTTTTTCGTTCTTCTTTTAATTTAATAGCTTCTAATACACAAACTTACTTGTGTCTTCTCACGAATATCTATTATTTCTGTATCAGATGTCATTACAATTTTAACATCGTTTCAGAAGCGGAAAATTTAAAGGAATCGCTTATGTTGAGTTTGACACAGAAAAAGCTTCATCGACGGCTTTAATTAACCTGGACCAGCAAGAACTAAGAGAACACATAGTAAGGAAAGAAAAATGAATCCTAGAATAAACCATTATTTAGTTTATTTTTTCTTTTTCAGATATCAGTTGCGATTTCAGCACCTCCACCCAAAACAACAACCACCAAGGAACCTATCAACGTTCAAAAAGTTCTTGGCATGAACATAGGCCAAAAGTCAAAAATATCCGGACAGAGTAATCAAAAGCCTCGAATGTCTCTAATCCCAAATGCTGTGCGAAGACAAATCACCTCAACAACTGCGACAGCAACAACCACCTCAGCAAACGGCTCTGCCAAGACGAACGATGACTTCCGAAAATTGCTACTCTTGAAAAAACCTACATCCTCCTAATAACAATGTGACTTGTGAGCAAAGTAAAAAATGCATAAACATATATTTTCGTTTTCTAAAGAAACTTAAGTCAGGAATTTTATTTCAAAAACAAGAATAACAGAATGCTGAATCGATCTAAGATTTGATTTTGATTCCCTTCTTGACGGTTGATTTAATGCCAGAAACCTCTCCACCATAGCGTTGAGTTTCTTTGCGTACAGTTCGTACGGCACCTTTGCGCCGAATAAGTGCTTTGCGGAACTTGCTGCGATGTTTGACACGCGGATTACGTAGTTCCTTCTTGCGATGTGGCATGAGACCTTTATTCTTTGCGATTTGATAAGTAATGCCACGACGTTCAGCTTCGTCTTCTCCACCCTCCTCAGGTTCTTCCATTCCTTCTTCATCAGATGAAGAATCCTCTTCATCGTTAAGTTTGGTTCGTTTGCTAGCGATCGCGTCTCCACATTCCTCGTTATCACTCTCTCCGTGTTCTTCGTTGAAGGCATTCATCATACGTAATTGCCTGATTGGCTTCACTTTCTGTGCAGGACTCAGTTCAATGGTAAACTCTTCACCAGAATTTATCCTCTCAAGCAATACCTCCAATTGTGGTTTGATTATATCTTCATACCTCTGTTGTAGTTGAATAATAAGTTTCCTCAGCTGTACCAAGCGTTTGGTGATGGGATGATTCTTAATTGGAATTCTTTTCGCCTTGAGAAGCAAATAGAAGGCTACATTCGTACAGTAAGTCATAATCATGTTATTTTTTGTTTGCACAAAGTTTATTATGGGCAGGTTCATTTTATTCTCTGTTGCACAGTCTAAGATCGGATCCAGTAATGTTTGACTCTCCAACATATGTTTCTGAAAATCACTGATCAAACCGGCAAATTCTGGAGAATCTTTTTCAAAGAGCTGCTGTTTTTGACGCTGTGACATTCCACTTAGGTCTGACTTCAGTTTTATTTCTTTTTCATTGTCATTTTTCTCAGGTTGTTCCTCACCTCCTTCTACGTCAGATTCCGTAGCTCCAGTGGGCAGATCTATAAAAAAATCTGCTTCATCGAGCTGTGTGGCAAGTCTAAGTTGAATAGCTTTAGCTTCTTCCTCCTCTTGTTGTGCTTGCTCTTCTTCCTGCTCATTATATGCACTATAGTCCTGGTCAACAAAGTCTGTATTATAGTATGAGCGTCGTTGCTTGCCCCAAGCTTTAGAATCGGGTATTCCGTCATACTTGTCCTCACGTTCTATATCACTATCGCCAATTATGTCATCTTCTTCATTAAAATTATCGTCCTCATCAGCACTCTCGTCGAACGCTAAAATATCTTGTTTGGGATCGGTTTTCTTTTTGTTGCCTCGACGCACTTCCTTTAGAATCTCTTTCTCTTCTTCACTGTACTCATCTTCGGAGCCTGATGGTTCGTAAGGTGCATCGTAGTCCTTGTTGTTCAAATATAGTTTATTCGCCATGTATTTTAATTCATATATCACTTATTTGCTGAAAACAAAATTAAACTAAATCCAAACGCACGTGTTGAAGTTTGAAATGACAGAACAGAATGTCAAAACAAACTATTGAAGGTAGGTTTTGGAACATGTTCGTTGAGTATACATTCTCCGCACATTACCCACCTCAAATTACTTATGTACTCATATTGGTGATATATGGTAACTACAAGTTTAACAAGGAAAAGAAACAAATTATTTTAAAGGATGGATCTAGTTATTTCAGTCCCTACCTTATTTGTTTATTCCTTACAGCATTCCCTGACTAGCTAAAACTAGCTAAACTCACAAGCAACTGTATTGCCAATACTTCTTGATAACAGTTCAGCAAGATATAGAGTCTCGAAACTGCAAATTAATATACTATATCAGAACCAATAACCACGGATGGTTAAGTCAGTTCAGTCTTTTCCTATACAACAACATATGTAGATACATACATAAGTATGTATAGAAAAAATGCAATCTCCTCGGGTTTCCTCAGCATACCAGTTCCTTTATTTCTGTTACGTTCAAATTTTAGTGCAGTGTATTTGTCCAATTGAATTCCGCCGCATCGATCAGCTCTTGATATATCCACAAAAAATGCCCTCGGAAAAAAAATGCAAGACTTAAAAGAATTTTGAAATAATAAAATAGAATGTTGTCGTTCTCTACGATGAGCCATACTTGCATGTGTCGTCGCCTTAAATAGTCTTCTCAACAATTTTCTAGATGACTCTTCTATAGCTAAAATGAATTAAAAAAATTGACGTTTAATATCTCACTCATATTTGAGTGCCTTGAAGTTTGCATTTGCCGAAGTTAGTCGCACGTGTTTTGATTCGGTTCAACCAGGAGTTTCTAAAAAAAAAGCGATTTCAGCAAGTAATTCTTAATTAAAACACTAAAAATGGGTAAATTTCGTTCCAAACTAAAACGTCATACCAAAGGCAAAGTATGGGCTAAAGGCCAATCATCAACTTCGAATCCCGAACAGATGAAACATCGGCTGAAGGCCAAATCCCGGTTTTTTCAACCAAACTTGAGTTTAGGTAAAGTTGTGTGCCAAAGTAATGTTGTGTGACAAAACTTCTATTAACGCTTTTCCACAGCTCCACCAGCCACAGAACCCGGAAAGACATCCCTCACTCTAGAAGCCGTACTGAAACACGAACAGCGACAGCTCTACGCTAGTGGTAATAAGGAACCTACTGTTAATGATGTAGCTGGTAGCCTGCGGTCCTTCAGTTTAAACGATGGTGATGGGGATGAAGACATGTCTGAATCACAATTGGGTACTTTTAAGACATTCAAAACATTTGCCTCAAACTATAGTACTTGTACAAACATGAGTTTCAAAAAACTGTTGTCTGGCTTTCGAGCATCATCCGATTTGCATAAGGAAATGTTAGCCATTCTGACGGCATTGACAGAGATTATTAAGGAACGTGGAGGAACAGGAACATCAACTGAATACTTCATACTTCTCATGGAAACAATTGAAGCTAGCAATGAGGATTCGGAGATAATAGCGGGGATTTCATTGCTTGGGATGGGTATTAAGTCGGTTCCAGTGCCGGTGTTGCGTAAAAGATTCTCGGAAACTGCACAGACACTGTTGTCGAATTTACAGAGGTTCTTGGAAGCAAGTAATCAGTCTATACTGAAATATGTAAGTTATTTCATCTTCTTAATACGTACATATGTTTATTAAAGTGAGTGTACATTTAATTCTAGATCATCGGGTGCCTGTCGGTACTCCTTCGGGCACAAGAATATATGACATGGACATATTCCTCCACATGGCAATTTATTGATGCTATACTCTCATTCACCATTCATTCCAAGCCAAAGCTCCGAAAAGCTGCACAGCATGCAGTCGTATCTATCATACACGGAAGCTATTTTATGCTTCCACCAAAGCTAGACCCAGATACACTAGAAGATAAAGCCCCAGAGTCCTTGAATAGAGTTAAATATCACCCAGCTGGAAGTCGGGTCGTACGCTTCTGTTTGAATCAGTTTAAACCTGAAATATTGTCGAATTCACAGACTACAGTTATACACACACTAACGTTGTTGAAGGACACCTTAGGAGGTTTCAAAACCGACGACATTCGTTCAATCTGTGAGAACCTGTTGTCGATCATGACCGCTGCCAATGTTCTTGTTCGAACCAACTGTTTCCAAGTTCTACACACATTATTTCTTTCTCGAACTGAAAATCTTAATGGAATCCTCTGTGCGAAGTTATTGACAGCAATATATGAATACCGCCCGGATCGTTCGGATGTGCGCCAAACTCTAGCTTGGTTGACCGTGCTCAAGGAGGGACATATCCACTTAGCTACCCTTGAACTCCATTTGTGTGTAAATTCTCTCCCACGTTTGGTAGATATTTGTACAACTGATCTATGGATGTCAGACAGATCCGAAATAGTTACGGGTGTATCTAACATAATAAAAGAAATCGTACAAGAATGTGTGAAGCCAGCATGTGGGAGTGAAGAACTAGCTGACAAATATCGCACTCCCATTACAAAAATAATTACTTTAATCAATAAGGTGTTATCAGCACCTTTTGGTGATGTTGCAAAATACGTTATTCTTACATTCTCCATTGTTTTTGACATTTGTGGAGAGTTTTTCAGGTGAGTTCTTGTATTGCATCTATTTTTAAACATTTTATGATTTCCGATTCAATAGCAAGGAACTTACAACGTCGCTGGCTACTTTAGCGAATCGGTACGATACCCAAAGCTCTTTACGAATTCATATTGAACACTCTATCATTTCTGCAATCAAAGCGATGGGTCCAGAGAGTGTACTGAAAACTGTACCCCTTACGAATGCTAAGGGAGAGGTTATGCTAGAGAAGTCATGGCTTTTGCCACTTCTGCGTGAAGGGGCCACTGGAGCGACATTCAAATTCTTCAAGAATGTTATTCTTCCACTTGCCCTTGACTGTAATAATAAGTGGAATCAATACACGCAGGAGAAACAAGTCTCCCTCTCTCATACATATGAACTGTTGTGTTGTCAATTGTGGGGTCTACTGCCAGGATTTTGTCGTAACCCAAAGGATCCTGAAAACTTCCGCTTGATCGCACCAACTCTCGGTAATGCACTTGATAATAATCCCGAGTTTCGTGCCCCAATTTTCGATGGATTAAGTGAATTGATCGCCTGTGAGAACACCGAGATTCGAGAAGTGTTGGTAAAATATTCAAAGAACTTTTTGCCTCGTTTGTTTAATGTATACACACAAAAGCCAAATGGTACATATGAAGCAGATCTCCGCAAGAAGGCAATGGAAGTCATTAAGGTTTGTTCACTATTTTTCTCTCAGCAAATCACTTCAGTGAGTAATGGTATTGTTTTAGGCTTATGTAACTATAACCCCAGAATTGGTGTTAAAGGAACTCTTTGAATCTGCAAAAGGGCAATTAACAAACACCCAAACGGGAACATTTGAAAATGATTCAATTTTTGATATAAACTGTGCACTAGTGCTGTATCAAGCAGAGGATGTGATTAAAAGTTTTTTTGAGACATTCATTGTTCCCGTACTGAAAAATGAGAAACTAAAAATCGTAGCCAAGGATGATCAGAAGTTAAAGAAACAACAGAGAAAAACATATGAGTAAGTTTATTGATATAACTCAGGGTTAAGAGTGTATAATGAATTTAAGTGTTTTTGCAGACTTCTTAGGGACATACTTTCATCAGATATACGACAATGTAAGAAGTTCAGCAAGAAAAATGTAGTTGCACTACAGAAGTTGCTGCTGGAAGCATTTGCAACTAGCTGTTCCGTGTGTCAAGCCGCTCGTTTAAAGTAAGATCTAAAATAAGCTTCTTTATAAATTTATTTACATGCTCTTTTACCAAATCAGATGTCTTAAGATTCTCATAGAGAATCGTAAAACTTTAACAGTCAATGACAAGATTGTGGTGAAAACGATTCCGGAGGCCATTGTATCCTACAGAGAATTCTCCACACGAAAGGAGAACATTTCGGAGGAGATTATCAAATTGGTTGGCAATCTGTACCAAGAAGCTGAAAAACTCAACGATTTTATTGATATCTTAATGGCTGGGTTTGCAGGTGATGAAACAATCATCACTAATACGATTTTAGCGTTTCGATCAGTGGTGCAGAATCTCGGAAAACACTTGACTATCAATACGTTGGAGTTCGTATTGGATCAGGTTTTGGTATTCCTTGTCCAAAAGAGTCGACCTCAATCCGAAGCTTCAGTGGCATTCCTCATTACACTCATAAAGGTTATGCCAACGCCCCTGATTGCTAATCATTTGGAAAACATTGTAAGTATTGGGAACAAGTTTTAGGTCTTAGGCAATAGACTATAACTAATCTTAACTTTTAATATTTATTTCCTTTTGTTTATTCCATAAAAGATGAAATCACTCTCAGCAATGATGCCCGATACAAAGCGTTATTGCCGAATTCAAATTGGATACTTGTTGAAAAAGCTTTGCAAAAGATTTACTGCTGAAGAGCTAATTAAATATGTACCGGGTGACGATGAAATTACTCATCGTAGATTGAAGAAAATCCGCAAACAAATGCGACGTGAAATTCGGCAAAAACACGAAGAAGAGAATAAAGATGATAATGAAGATTCCGAAGATGAATTTTTACCGGGACTCGAAAAGAAGAGTGTTACGTGAGTTAATTTAGGATATGCGTCTTTTAAGTATAACTATTGTAAGTTTGGATATATAGAATCGACGACATTCTCGAAGACTCTGATTCAGATATCCCAGAAGAAATGGACGCAGATGTTGATATGGATAAGGATAAAACGAAAAAGAAGTCCAAGAAGCAGCAGGAAACTTATATTCGAGAAGATCCTGAAGATATCGTTGATTTGGCTGATATTAAGTCAATTGGAAATGTCTTAAGTGAGTATTAACAAAAACTCGGAGATCAACCTTTTCTAACTAGTTGTACCTTTAGCCAACAAACCCACAGTATCTACCACATCTGCAGTTAATTTTGAGAAAAAACAAAAAGATAAAAACCGTGGCTTTAAAACAGCCGACGATGGAAGGCTAATTATTAGTGATAAATTTACTGGCAATGATTCAGACGGTAATAGTAGCGACAGTGGTAGTGATGAAGAAGCTGTAGAGGGACAGAAAGCAACAAAACGAGGATTGGAAGATGACAGCAGTGATGGTAAGTGTAAATAAGTTTTTCTTTGAAATGATATGAAAATAAACTTTTGCTTACAGAGGAGGAAACTCCAGCTGCACCGAGTCGCAAACGTAAAGCGGTTGACTCAATTAGTATGAAATCTGGACGAACAGGTACTTCGCGTTATACAGCTGGTGGAAAAGGAATCCACAGACCTGTAGCAGCGTCAGTTAAATCAGGGCATACAGGTTATTCCGTGCAAACCACAGCGTCGATGTACTCAACAAAGAAGGCACTAGGTGATATGAAGAAGAAAGGAAAACCCGATCCATATACTTATATTCCGCTGAGTAGGAATGTTTTAAATAAAAGGTAAGGGAAAGATTTATAGTATCATTTTAGTTTCCATAAGGAATGCGACTCAAAGCTAAACATACTTAACTTGACAGTATACAACTATGTACATGTAGTAGGAATTCACTTCTACTCCTATGTAACTAAAAGAAAGATCATTTTCAGATTCGACTGAAATTATCTACATTTCATATATCTGCCTCGACATAATTAAAAAAAATCATAATTCGTAGCTACTTTTGCTTCAAGTCAAAAAGTAAAAAAAAAACTGGAAAAGATTGGACTTTATCTGAACGCCACTACAAAACAAAACAAACAATATAGACAAAGACCAAGCCTTCAAGTTCATTGTCATATAAATAACAATGACAATACATAAAAATCCTTACTTTCGAGTTTAATACAATTTCCTGTAAATGCACTAATGTTCACATTTTTGTTTACAGGAAACGAGCAAAGCATGCCGGAACCTTTAAAAGCATTGTTAAAGGAGCTCGAAAAGGAGCAACCAAAGGGGTGAAGAATAGAATACAAAAGAAATATAAGAAGTAATCAATCACATATATGTAAAGTGAACAAAAGAAAAGATTTAGGAAATTTATGAAGATCAGATTCATTTATTTATTTAAAATAAATAGTATGTATGTATACAAAAATTCTTCTAGGTGATTATTTTCATTGATCACAACAATAATAAAAATGAATACAAACACATTCTTTTATCCACTAGAAAATCGGTTTTCTAATTGGAAAAACTGCTGTACAATGTGCTTGGAATTCCATTTGCCGCCGGGATCTTCCCCCTCCATTGTTTCCTCGTAGAAATGCAATTTATTCTGAGCGTCAATGAGAATTACACTATGTGTTCGACTGCCATAACCAGCATCGAGTATTTTCACATTGATTGCACTTAAATGCTCGCCCCAGTTGGGTGCACGACCTGCCAACTCGTCATCGGGCCAATGTTTGTCTTCATCTTTTAACAATTCGAAACATCTTTTAACTAGATTCTCGGGGGATGGCTCGCCTTCGGCGTTTAGGTACTCATTGGTGATTTTTTTAAAACGTTCACGACCTGCTATGACTTTTCTGAAAGGAGTACCACTCGGACTATTGCCAAAACCGTAGCATTCACATTCCTTAAAATTCTCTAATGCTTTTGGAGCGTTACTGCACAGAGTAATATATGGTGATGAGGATTCCCTAAAAAGAAACACGTTACACATACGCCAGAGCCATTTCCCGTAAAAGTAAAAACTCACTTCATCTCAATTGCAACAAAATTAAACGCTGTGTATTTCTCACCATCGGCCAACAAGGCCTGATTGTACTCCTCAGCGGTCTTATCTCCGGCAACATAATCCGATACAATCATTCCACGGCCTAGTAAGAGATTAGTTGATGTACATGTTGCTTTTGAAATGATTGCATGAGATAAATGTAAATGATAGGTGCACAGCAATGGCAAGGTGTGTAAGGTTAATGGTGTTTATTTTATTAGCGAAATAATTTAACCAAGTTAGTTTCAAGAGAAACGAAAAAAGCCAATCATCTATTCGCTTAGCGTTGGGAGTGTTACTTACCTTCGGCATTTTTGGGTTTTGGCTCTCCGGTAACATTAAGCAGAGCACCGAGTTTTAGAACACCATTTTTACCACTAACGGCTAACCAAGAGCCACCTTCACGTCCAGTTTGTAGGTCAATACCTGGAAAGTATGAATAAAATTTGAATAACATCAAAAATTTATGAGCGAACAATTGGACATCACCTCCAAAAACATGAGGATATTTTAACCATCTGTCCGCTTCGAGAGTTTCTCTTGAATAAAACTCATCACGATTTGAGGCAACAATTAGTTTAAAGCCACTTGGACCAGGATTTGAGTTCACGTAAAGGAATATAACGCACATTTTATTTCGCCTCGACTTTGTACTTTTTTTTTATCTAAATGTGAATAAACAAACAAGAAATGTAACTTTAATGATTACGAATCAAGACATGTTGCATGCTCTCGATAAATTACCTAATTGAAATGCACCGTCAAATAAAGAAGGGCCGTACAGGTAATATTCCACTAGACAAAAAGAAAACGCCAAGCAACAACAAATCGAATAACTTACTACCTTTGCACTTTCCGGTGGCACACAATAAAGTGACAGAAAAACAAGCAGCGACAGCTGATGTTTGTTGACTGAGTTATTGTGAATTGTATTGCTATCTAGGTATAAAACTATTTGTAGGGCGCGTTCGTAAAGATACCAGATACCAAAATCTGTGTACAAAAGAATTAGTTTTAAGACGGAATAATGTATAACTAAAACAAAAAAATTTGTTTAATCTTGAGCGTTCTAGTCATTAATTCTACAGAACATAAAACATTACTAAATTTATTGTTAATAGTTAATGTAAAAAAATGCAATATTGTGCGTAAGTAAGTTGGCGTTGGCATCACGCCAAATACCTATGTATATTACTAGTAAACTCTCTTCCTCATACTTATAACTGTATGAAAAGAATACGTCTCCCAATAGTAAACTATTCTGTGTTGTCGCAACAGATACGTTTATAATCAAATTTGTTCTTTGATAAACTTTTTATAAACTGTGTCCAAAAAGGTTGAGGTGCCTTTTGCACATAATTCACTTGCGCTCAAGAGATCATGAATACTTTTATGATCTTGAGATACAATAAGTTCAGTGGGGAGATTAAGACTAGTTGTTTCAATGATTGTGATGACCTTAACATTGCTTATATTTCTGTCAGAGGAACTTAAAATAACACAACACAAAGAAATCATAATTAATGAAAGCATTGACGTACAAGCCACAAATCCGTCTATGGTATCTAGTGTTTAAAACTAGATTGAAATAGATTGAGGAAAAAAAATTAAATGGAAATACACACAGTTTTAAAATCACAAGGTAATAACGAGATAAATAAGAATTTTAAAACACAACTGTCAGTAAACAATTTTCAAAATAAGTAACAACCTAATGCAAATGTGCGGTCTTTGTCCTCAAGAAAATTGTAATCTAATCGCGTTCGAGCCCCTGGGGGAACAAAGAACCAACATCATCAGGCACCAATTTCCTTATCTGTTTACGCTTTGTTTTGAGTTTGAGTTTGTGGTTGTCTTATCACCCAATAGAAGAACTTAAAAGGTGGTAAATATTATAAACAATTACAAAACTTATCGCTTAGTTAAACGTTAACCATTGAAATAAATGTAATGCACCTGGTTTAACAAATTGATTTACAACTTGTGCTATTATACTTACTAATCTTTTCAAGGATAACTCCAACTACATATGTCAATGTAAGATAACAAACCCTATCACAGAATCCGTCGTAATAGGAATTTTAATAGGAAAGTAGTATCACAGAAATAGAAAATTGTGTTACAGAATCTGAATGAATTCTGAATAAACTAATTGAATAAAAAAATATTTGAAACACACAGAAAATGTAAATATTGTGCTTTTTTTTTTCTTCTGGTTTTTCTTGAGTCGATTTGTAGTGTTCGATTACTGGATACATGATCCTACGGATGGTTTTTAGTTGGATAGCATAGGAGAAAGCTTTCTTAACCTGGCAACAGTGTAAAGTTAATATTTTAGCTTTTCCCAGCGAATTTGAAAACATTTTCTAAGAGAGCCTAAGTGCTCTTAAATAATCAACCCCAATTATTTGCTTACAAGCACAACGTGGATACATTGCATTGCCATCAAGTGGAAAATTTAACACTACAGCACTGTAGAATATACCACTGAGCGACACTATCGGCTATATTGTTTCTTTTTGCTGCAGGTGAACCGGGTGCAAAGATAAAAGTGTGGCGCATGAACATAGTGTGTGGGAATATCTGAACTTGTGAAATTTTCCCTTGATTCTGGTTTTACATTTTTCCAATTGAAATTGAATTGTTTGTCCTGCCTGTTCACAACGCCAAGTGTGACGTGTTTATTTATAAGTTCTTATATTACAAGTGTGGGTACGATAGAGAATAGAGTAGCAAATATCAGAGAATCAAATTTAAGAGAACTGAACACATACAAAGGTTTCTACAAAGTTGCCAGACTTATGTCGATATATGTTTCCATATAAAATTCTTATTTCTCGCTTACTATTTTATATTTTCCATTCTTCATTTATTACCCAGTACTCTTCTACGGATTCCGTATATTTTTTTTTTCTAACACTAAAGTCCGCCAATTCCACTACACTGCAAGAAAGTTTTTTTTTTTTTATTTTATACCTTGAGTGAGAAAAACACTGGTTGTCGTCGGTGCGTGGAACGAGAAAAAAGTGTGGTTCATTTCAAGGAATTTTGGTGAAGAAATTTCTATATTTTTAGAAATTGTCATACGAAATTTATTTCTTCGTAAAAATAAGTAGATATTTTCTTTGGAAAGAAAATAATTTGTGCAGTGATTTTTTTTTTGTGAACAAAACAAAAGAGTGCTTTAGCAAACGTTTTACCATCCGGTTGCTGCAACAGTTTTTTTCTTCCCCTAAAAATTGTAAGGTAAGAATAATATGTGTTTCATACTTATACGTTTTTCAATTGAGCGTACATACATATGTACATATATATACGTAATTTTGAATTGCTCCCGTCAATTTCTTGTTGCCTGTGATTTTGTTCTTTTTTGACACGAGCTGTTAGGTAATTCTGCTGGTAACTTTTTTCTGTTCTTGTTCACGCAATCCCTGACTAAAATTCAGAAAAACAAATTCCGACGAGTTCTTGTTTTCATTGAGTGTGTTAATTTATCTGAAATGTCACTCTTGAGAAGGGGAGAAACATTTTTCAAAAAATAAAATTTTATTTGGACATTATGTTCATACATACATACATGCATAAATACATATATTAAAATCTACCAAGCACATTACTCATATTTGTCGTTTGCAGCTTATTTCACTAATTATTTTTGCCGTGTTTCATATGTCTGAATTGTCTTGAAATTGCTAGTATAACTGTGTTTCTCGCGTATAATCAGGGTTCATGCATGCACATGGCATACATGTGCAAACGTTGAAAACACAGTGTGTCTCTGTTGTTCCTAGTTAATTCGTCTCTTTCGGGCCAGTTAGCAGAAAGTAATATTCTCCAATGCTTTGCTTTGCCTTGCTCAACGACGACGGTGTCGGTGATCTCAAATGATGTCAAAGCTTTGATAAAGAGAACAACCAAAGATTGGCGTGTACGTACACATGAATTAGTCGTCGGCAAAAGCAGCATGTAAAAAAAGAGGCAAAAGAAGGCGGCAAAAGTTTTATGTGGTTGTTTGTTGAGTATCACATGCTTGCATGGATGACGTGCGGCGGCATGAGAAATTAAGGAGTTGCCAGATGGCAAATGTCTCTCAGACACTTAATACATTATAGAAATAGCAACTAAGATGGGTGCGTTAATTTCAAGCCAGACTGTGGTTAGTTTCCGAAATAGTGACAGGATAAACCGTATTTCGTATTTTTGTTTGACCTGTTTTATTGAAGTGGGCGTGAAATACTGCATTATTCAATTGAATTCTTATGATAACTTCGAACATTTGATCTTACATGCAAAATTTCATTAAACCGCTTTTTTTTTTAAATCATCCTTAAAAAAGTAGTTGTGGGTACACATGTAGAAGTAAATGTTAGACAATTTGAATGTCTAACATTTGGTCTTATAAATATCTTTGATTTTATCTGAAATAGAGGACAATGTATAAAAATGGGCGTGGTAGTAAAAATGCTTACATTTGTAATACTTCTCCTTAGACGCCCTCATTATCAAAACGTAACTCCCATATACGAGTATACACACATATTTTATAGGGTTTATATAAACGCGGACATACTCTTGGAACTACATACATCGATTTGGAAATTACGCAACCAAAAACCAGCCGGTCTGTAAATTTTCTAATCAGTTTCCAAGACAGTGGACTAAAAAATTCTTATTGTAATTGAAAAAATTAAATTTTAAATTATTTCATATGTGGATTATCATGACCAATATTGAATCTTTGAAATTTATCTAAAAATTTAAATCTTTGTCCTGAACGTAGTTTCTCGGTATTTTTCAGATTCTCTTCCCTATTTTAAGGGTATATTTAGTTTGATACATAGTTTGTAACATAGTACATATATATTTACTACATATAGATGTAGCAAAAACCAATGAGCCATGTCCGACCTAAATCCACCAGTTTTTGGGCGAGACAGTACAATTGCAAACATTTTGACATCCGCCCTCTACCACGCATACTTTTCCATAAATTCACTTTTTTCTATGAACTCGAACAATTTTATTAACACAAAATATTTAGATATTGGACTTCAATTGGTCTATACATCGGTTTTGGGTACGCTTACTTTTAGAGGTCGTTTTTATTTAAAAAAAACCGATTTTGATGAAATTTAGTATGAAACATTCGAAAATATATTTGTAATCTTTGTAAACAATATCGATGGAAATCCCCGAAAAATGTGGGCTACATTTTTTTAAATTTTTTTTTTATAAGATACATAGATACGAGCACATACATATGTACATACATATACATACATATGTACATGTAGACAGTTAGAGGGAATTTAGAGCTTAGATATAATATGACTGTTGTTGACGCTGTGATATTTTTTGTTGTGAATGTTATTTTAATTCTGACGCCCCATGTCGGAGGATTGTAAAAGATTGGATGTACATATGTATGTATGTATGCACATCCATATATATGTATGTATGCACGTCCATACATATATATGTATGCACATCCATTAATATACACATGGATGTATGAATAGGAATGTACTGAACACTCTAATGACTGAAAATGATTGTTCCAATCATGACTTCAAAGTGAATGCTTATTGCTTTTACGTTGAAGTCATTGAATTGAATTTCTTGTAGGTATGACTTTAAGAATTGTATTCCACAGTATGTACATACTTACATAATTCTATTCTTTTATAACCTTGTTGTCAAAGTGGAATATAGAGCTGAAAGGTTGTTTAAAAATAAAATTAAACCAATTATCAGAGTAGGTAGTATGTACGTACATAGATGCTTCAACAGTTTCAAAAGATAATTTTCAGCCTTGGCAAGGCTGCCCAAATAATAAATATAAAACACAAACGAGCAGTATACTTATGGTATACTTTTATTTTATTTGTATGCGAATTATTACTAAATACAAAGCGCTGAAAAAGAAAACAGATAACAAATTCCCCTTCCCCCAATTTCACAACACAACCGAGACGTTTACACTTGTTTTTAAATCAACCATATGGCGTTAATTCTGAAATAGAATAGACTCAAAGGCAACACGAGAGAGAGATAATCAGTTGTAGCAGAGCAGCAGCAATGAAAAAGGCAATGAAACAATAGAACACCAGTGCCCCTAGTAAGTATATGATATACCCTGTCACTTGCACAGCACACGAACACCACACAGCAAGGGAAAGTGAAACAAAGAAATTAAAAAAGCTTTGGCTGCAGTCATGTCATCGTTGTCGTCGTCACGACAAAACCAGTACACCAGTACATGCTTCCCAAAGGAGGGAAAGTGTGTTGGACCGCATTGTGTTGTTCTGCATAGCCCGCACATCCCAAACCAACCGGGTCGGAAAACAGGTTGCTCCTAGGAAAGCCATTCAGAAGAGAACGTCGACAAAATCCTTGAACAAAAGACAAATCCCTACCCTATTGTATCGCTTATGTTCGTTCCTGCTATGCAAGGCAAGCACAGAAAGACAGAGAAGGATATTTCAATTTCAGAGTTTTTTCCTCAGGTGGGCTTTTTGCACCTTTGTGCTGCAAAGTGCGAAGTATCTCACCTAAGAGATTAGATTAGAGTGTGTGTTTTAATGGGGTTGGTTTTGCTTAGCTTATTTTGGGCGCTTTCTGTCCGGGCTAAATTGTTTTTTTTTTCTATAATTCGGTTGAATGTACGCGCAAACGTCACAAAAGAAAAAAATACCAATTGCTGGTTTGATCAAGGAAACTTGTTTTTGTTCCACAACCAATAAGCTCCTAGCTCCCTTATCGCTGGCATACAACAATAACTATTTTAGTACTCCGCCTTAAGAAGAGTAAAGCAATTAAGTTTAGAAACGCAGTGGATGAAGGGGTAAACGATGCCATGCGGCATGAGTGTATTGGTTTTATTGTACATTCTCCATCGAAAGTTGCTCGAATATGAAATTCCAAAAGCTGGTTTGACCTTGACGAAAGAAGCGTTTCGAGTAAACAAAAAGCTGGTCGGGTATTTTTGGCAACGGACCGATCTTGACATGCTTAGGAGAGAACTCTGATGAGAGAATAAGCAAAATCGCTAGGTTATGGTCAAGGATTTATTCATCGTTAAGTATTTGTTGTTCGATTCTATGACGGGAAATTTATGAGTGAGTAAACAAGATTGGTGGTGAGGAGATCTAGATTTATACTCAAAATATGTGCTCTCTTACGATATGTGAAGGTTTCGACTAGTACCTACGTACATAGTTGATGACTGATGTCACGTTATTTAGAGGAAATTAAGAGGTACATAAATGCTTTTTATTAGTTACAGTGGAGTTTGTGAGTAATTTGTGTCGCTTGTTTCTTGGCAAATATTAAATCTACGACCGGATTAATTGAATCTTCAGTGGAATCTATGCAAACACATAGGAAATTCAACAGTTGCAATTACATATCTTGATTATTTTTCTATGTTACAAGCTAAATGTGTAGGTATCCTAAGAGAGCTGTGTAAAAATGATTCAGAGGGTGAACCTGAACGACACGGGTTTCCCAACAACGTGACACGCCTTTATTTAATATCTGAATTAGGCGTTGTCACCAGCCCAAGTCAAGACAATTTTTAATACTGCTGAGCGGTGACAACAGTTGTTCCCGCTGGTGACTGTTTGAACAGTGTTAATTGATTTACATATTTAAGTAAATAATACATACATACATATACTACATAGGTATGTACATAATGTACATTATATTGAATAAAATTATTTGGTACCCTAGAGTTTGCAATTTGTATTTTTATTCAAGATTAACCTAGCTCTAGGCCTTACAAATAAATGTATGTAAATATGTACATATGTATGTACATATGTACATATGTATGTAGTTTAAACAAAAAATTTAAACCATTATTTGTAAATCTAACTAAAATTTATTGTGGAATGATTCATTCTTAAAAGGTTTATGTCTCTTTTTGAGTTTCAAGCTATATTGCTGATTTTCAAAAATTACAGAATTAGACTTGACATTGACATTTTTTTTGTTTGCTTAATATTAAGTATGTACATTTTGTTGTATTCTCAGTTTTCTCCAGGATCCCACGTTTCGCAAGCATGTGACAATAGTCGAAGAATATGATAGTCATGAAAAAGCATACAATATAATAAATAACCCGCTTTATCAGAGCTGATGCCAAAGAATATCCCCCTTCTTAGAATTTGATTCGTTTTATACGATTTGTGACATTTCTATATGTTTTTATCGTACTTCGGTCAGATACTGAAGAAATACAAACAAAACTAACTACGGCTCAATATATACGCACATACAAACTTATGTATTTACTGTACGGTAGGGGGTTAATATATCAGTTTCTTTTTTATGTTCTTACCCTATTCGCACCAATTACCTCTTTTAGAGAGAGACTAGAACTCGACCCGAACATTGCTTATCTAAGGGTAGCCTGTAATGCTGTTTCATAACAAGATTTACAAAAATAATTGATTACTATCAATCATTTTTTTATCTCTGGTAAGCTAAACCAGATGGTTTTTTATTTGTGGGGTATTGATGTTTTGTGGGTAAAATATGTGGATTATGTCCGCTGTGTTGGGAAAAAAGAAACACATGTCAGATTCGAGTGCATTAGCTTTTGCAAGAAGTTAAAATAATATCATGTTTTTGTTTTTGAAACACAAAGAACCTGTGAATAGTAATATTTATCAGAACATTCGCATTCATTTCTTACCAGTAGTAATTCACCTCTTATGACTCAGTTGGAAGGTTGGAACAATTATTATTATAAATCTTTTCAATGTTTTCCACCCGTTCTTTGTCGTCCTCAAACCATATAGTAACACCCCATTCTTTTTACTTTAACTACCTAATAAATTAAATTAAAAAGAAAACTCACAAATATTATGTAAATCAAATCTTTAAGTAATTTACGTGAGGTTTGATATTTCTTTTGAAAATCGAAATTTTTGAAATATTTAGTTTTGACTTTCACCCAAATAAGAATTACATTTCCATCAGATGCAGAATTACATCAGCATCTCGAAATCGAAAAGCTGGAAATAATCAAAAAAATCATGATTTTACTTTCACCGAGGTAATGGCAGGATCGCAGATATACAGGCCATTATGTATCTAGCCTTACTGTCAAAATGGAGAAATATGAATATTTTGTGTACAGAAAAACTAATAGGTTCTTATACTAAACCGGTCTAATTATGCCATTATTTATTTGACTAACTATTAACCACAAAATTTTAAAGAAAAAAATGCTATTTATTTTTCCCCTTCTTTTGCAGCTGTACACAATAGTTTGTCGAAGACTATTTTTTTTCTTAAATGAATAATAAAATAATGCAAATTTTGCTCGAAAACATGCGTTTATTATTCTTTTACTGAAGTACACAAATTTCTAAAATGTAATGTGTACTCTTTGTGAACTAAGTCGTTGTATTTCAAAGTTTCTTTGCTGTAAGCAGACTTTTGTGGAACACTGTAAGAGTTTGTTTACCAAAAAATAATAATACTACTTGTTACTTTTTCAGCCAGGGCCTCTTGCATGCATGATAACTTAGCGTTTTATTAAATTTTTAAAAATCAAATCGTTCGTATGTACATATATGTACATAGCTATCCCAGAAATCAATTTGCAATAAGCCTCATAGGATCACATCTCTCAGTACCTATGTAGATTATAGCACACATGTGACACTTAATAAAAACACATTTCAAGCCATACGAATGGATAGTATGACCTGGACATACATATATGGATGTATGTACATACATATACTAACATGCCTGCATACATACATGCATAGTGAATCATGTGCGAATGCGAACGTGCTAATGAACGACTGGAGAATGGCACTCATGCCATGGTGTATTTGGATTTTTCAAAGTCTGCTTTCTTGTTTATTTTGTTATGAATGCGGGGGACTAAGCACTTTTCACCAAAAAGAAAACAAGAAACATAAAAAGATCTACGAGTGGGCGTTTGGGAAATTTCTTCTCGTCACACTTTGCTTTTTTGGGCGAGATTTTAAATAAATTCAAAAAGGTTCTTCTTTCAATGGACACCTTATCTTTCACCGCGAGCATAAAAATGACAAAACTGCGAAAAGCAAAAAGTAAAATTATGTGCTAATGAATAGGGTGTATCCCCAAATATGTATAATATGTACAGTGAACAAATATCCAATCGAACGCAAAAGTGTAAACAACCCGCTACATTTACGTATTCGAATTTGAATATCGTAGTAGTAGATAATACACACGCTGGTCGCTGATTGTGTACGAAAATAAAATTGAGAGCACGTATTCAACACTTCCTTTGTTTATTCTTGCACTGGGATGGAGGACGGTTTATTGCTTTTGGCGTAAAGCTCTTGTGGGTGCTGCACTTAGTTGCAGTGTAGGTAAAAGACTAAAATGTTGCATGTTACAAATTAAGCTTGACAGAGCTTCTTTGCAATACTGAAATTCTAAATGTGTCAATTTGTATACAATCAAAAATAAGTATAATAATATTTGACCTCTTCATTTAACTTTTTGCGACTTAACTTATTACTCAATCCATTTCTTGCCTCAGACCGTCGAAAGCTCTGAATGACTTCCTCTGAAAAGCGCATACTCAGCGAAAGTATAGAATAAAAGAATCTCTATTCGGAAGTCTGGCAGCGTACCGCCATATGCCAATTAGTGGCACACTTTACTTTTATTTGTACTAAAGAGAAAAACAAAAAAATACATTGTCGGTACTTAGCTTCCTTGAAGGATAAAATCAAGAAAAAATACGAAGTTTATCCATTAAACATTGTCTATCATATGATTATGTTACTCAAAAAGCATATCTCTGTGCTTCTTTTTTTTTCTCTCTTATAAACGAAGAGATGACAACGTGTGGTGTGACAATTCTGTAGCAAATAGAATGGCTATAGATAAATAACGATGACGCGAGTTTAGTAATCAAGTTCTATAAGCACGGGCAGAGACGTAGAAAAAAACATGATTTTCTGTTTAGTATTTGTTTGATAAGGCCACATATGGAAAATTGTTACATGGCATGCCACTCGTACACATTTGTCATTGTCATAGTCATCGCTGGACGGCAGCTAGAGTTTGTCCGCTGATCTGGTGGTTTTATAGTTACAATAATGTAGTTCTTTGTAGCTGGGGTTCGGTGAAATTCCTGATTGGAGAAAATTTTGCAAAAGCATGAGAGAGTGTAAGCATGATTACCAGAAGCTAGACGTGTATTTTTGTTTTATAAAGGTGACATGGTTGGTATATGATTTTGAGTAGTACTTGTCGTCTGTTTGGTCAGAAATAGATGCATCGATCTATGCACATACATACATATGCATATGTACTTGCATTCATATTAATATTGTATACCTCATGCTACTGACAGGCATAAAACCCAGCTGGATTTGTCGGCCTGCAATGTCAGTGACCTGTGAAAAAGTTTGCTGTTTCAGAGTTTTTTTTATTAAAGTTATAGGTTTCCACTATGTGAAGTGTGCAGTAGTTTTTCTCTAACTTTTTTGTTTCAAATGGCCTATAAACTTTTAAAAAAAGGTGTAACCCGTCTTAACATTTCAAAAAAGAGACGGGAGAGACATTCTAGTGTTCCAGAAAGATGTTTCACTATGCTATGAAACTCAAAAAAGGTTAACAGTACCATGCACTAGACTAGCTTATTTGACAACTCGTGAAATTAAACAACAAACGGATGTAAGAAGATCAGCAAACCAGCGATTCAATCTCAAGTACACCAGGTAGAAGATCCTGGAACTATCAATGATAAGATTATTCGCCCCTGTAGTGAAGAATTATAATAACTATGCTTTACTGATCACCCCAAGTTAGCGATCTAAATCGAATTCTAAAAAATTCTGATAATCTTGGTGCTATAAAAACTGTGTGGAATACTATTTCGGGTACTTCGGATAAGGGCTTTGTTGAGCTTCTACCAAAGCCTTTGGAGGTTATTGAGTTTATTAGAAGGGTTCAAAGATCTCCAACAAAATGTGAAATTCAATTGTATTTTTTTAAATTTATTAAATATATTATTTATGTACATGAACAGCCAATCTGCAGGTTTTCTTTATCCGCATTAAAGAATTTTTCGAAAAATGTTACTTAAAAAGTAAGTGTGTACTTTTTCGTCAACACAACTGTAGGAGTGTTTATGTACATACATACATACATATGTATATTGCAGTTCAGAGGACTTTTGATTATTTGATATTGCAGATGACACAAAATTTATATTGAAAACAGAGTTTATCAATCTCATCAAAAAGGTTTTAAATGAATTCCGCTTATAAGAAAACTGGACAGAAACAAATGTAATAAATTAACGAAAAAACGGTTAAAATATAGTAAAAAGCATTGTTTTATCTTGCAATTTCTTTTAATTACTCATACATATTTATATGAACACTATAATAAAATTTGTATAAACAAAAAATGTTATTCACGCTAACATTCAATAAAAATTCATCGGTACTTAAAAAAATAAGTACAAGGTAATTGTACTTAAGTTGTATGGATTGTAAAATACTTTTACCTTACAGATCTGCTACCACATCTTGATTGTTTATTACGAGTACACTAAATAATAACCAAAAAGTTAAAAATTCAGTACACTAATGTATGTACATATGTGCATATATTCCACTCGGATTCCTGCATTTTTAAGTTACAGGATTTCTTTCGTTCTCTTTGTCTCGTTTTTTGTCTTACATCACATCCTCCCATAATGGATTTACAAGGATAAAGGAATGCATATGCAAGAAAAAAACAAAACAGAAACTGTAACAAATAAAAGTTCCTACCAAATAATTTTCTGCTAACGAATGCCGCTGCATATTGCCGTCAATAACATGCTAAAACGCAAATACGAATCAGCAACTGTCATTTCCGAAAAATTCACCCATGTGTAACGGTGCATACATATGTACATAGGTACTACGTTTCGCATACAGCACCGTATTATTCCATAGCCTTAACAAAAACAAAAACACGAAAAAACTCAGCTTACACATGGATTCGATAGTGTTTTCTTTTTTTAATCTTTTTTTTTCATTTTCTTCTTTTTACTTTCTACCACGCGGATATTTTTGTATTCATGCGCGGTTACCTGTTCCAAAAATAAAGAGCAGGCGAACGAACAAAGCCAACGAAACGAACAGGAGAGGTCTCTGTCTACTTGTACGTATGTACATACAACCATCCTACATTATTACTTCGCTTGGTAGTTGTGGAAATTGGCAAATGAAGACAAGTGAATGTGCAGAGTTTTTCCAAACGTGACGCATTTCCCGAAATTTACTCTTCTTTTGCGTGGAAAAAAATATACACTTGGCCGCACTCTCGTATTTCGAGTTAAAAAAAAGCAAAGTACATGCATACATACATATGTATGTACCTGAATTGTTTCAAAGCGCAAAGCACTGCAGACCCGTGGCGTGGGTTATGGAACGGACTATTCGAAAGAAGAAGGAGAAGCTGAAGTAGTCTCCTCGATAAGAGGGAAACAAAAATGGTAATAGAGGTCAATTTACGTGCAGTGGTTTTTGTGTGTGTTTTGTTTTTACCTACACCGATGACTGACTCTGACTTTGAGGGAAAGTTGGCTCTGCAAATTGAAGACAACGGTGATGGAAAAAGTTGTGAGATTAAAATGTTTACTCGTTTGACAAGTGGTGGAACATTTGCTATAAGCAACATACGAATAGTTTAGCACGTCAAACTTAACCATAGGTCCATGTAGAATCGGCTCGGGTTCCCCATGAAGTAAGCAACACATTGTCAGTTCTTACCATATCATTCCAAAATTGTCAGTTTTTCTAAAATTCTGTACCCAATCCGCACTCTTGCTACATACATACTTGCATACCTGCCAAATAACGAAACTTGTCAACAGTTTATTATTCCTTGTGGATTAATAACCGTCATTGGAGCAAAATCCACGAAAAGTTTAACTTTCATCAGCTTTGTCATCATTTCACTCAGAGCTACTATTTTCTTTCAAAAATTTCAGAATGTCGCATAAATTGTTAGTACTTGTAGTCATATTGTCATACGTGAATTTTGATGAAAAAATGTGTCGTATACTTACTGATATTGCTCCATTGCGGCGGCCACGCGAATGGTCAGTTTTTATCTTAAACAAATATTTAAGATGTTCACAAAATTCATACTGAGAAAAATCTGCGATATCTACGATCATAAAGTCGGATACTCGGTCGAACTAACCTAGAGGGAACTGGTGTACTTCTTGTTGGAGTTGTGTTGGAATAGGTTTAAAGGGACGGATGAGTATTCTCAAAAATATTCACATTGTAACTTCATGAGCGATATAAAGTATTCGATTAACGACCACGCCCATTTTCTTAAAGTTAATGCAATAGTAATGCTGTGGCTACGTACGTATGTATGCAGCGGCTCTGCACAAAAAGTAGGATTGTGTGAGGTTGCATTGAGGTTGCAATATATGTATAAACAGCATAACAACCACGATACCTGTGGCCGCAGCCAGAATGTTCTTGCAACCTGCAGTACCAAAAGTAGCGATGTGTAAACAATGATTTGCCATTGCTGCAAAAAATATTGATTTGGTTGAAACTTTTCCTGCAATTAGATTGGAACTTTTCTTTTTGTTAATGTCAATTAATGACGTGATACGTACATATGTATGTTGATATATGTATGTACATATGTCTACAATAAAGTTTGTGGATGAAAATTAACCTTAATTTCAGAAATTCTGCTTTCTCTCTATAAGCTTAAAAGTCTGTTTTATTGATTAAAAGACTAACTATTTGCAGAGGTCTCTAATCAATTTGTAAAATAATCACAAAATAAACGCTATCCATATATGTATAATAAACACTGTACGACTCCATAAATAAATATATAAATACTTGGCGCAACAGGTTGATGGGACCCAGGGCCTAACTCTTTACACAAATGGAAGGGGCCTACTGTTTAATGCCGTGTCCGAAGGGCAGTTTGTTATTTGAGAAGCTTTCTCAGGACAGTTGTACTCTCGCATTTTGTCAGACGCTCGCGAGAGGTGGGGCCGTGAAAAACTTTTAGGTGTTCCCGACTGGGATTCGAACTTCGAACCCCTCGCTCTATAGTCCAACGCACTAACCGCTGAGCCACGGCGCCCACGACTCCATAGTGTTCTCTATTTGCGATTCAGGTCCTTACCAAGTAGTTCCTCCAGCTTTTTACTTGCACCTACCTATAGGGCAAGTATTGCAATCGTGGAAAAAAATCGAACTCGAGGTTTTAATCAAACCTGACATCACTATGATGGAGAAGTCCAAAAAAGTATGTCCGGCAATTCCGCCTGTCTGTCTGTCTGTCTGTCTGTATATGCGACTGCAGCCTAAACAGCTGGACGGATTTGCTTCAAACTTCATATACAGGGCCTGTGAGATATTCCCTAGAGAGCAATAATTTGAATTTTCATTCTAACCTCAAAATTAAGGGTAGTTTACTTAGGGCCGATTTCAGTTGAAATGGATTTTCTCAAAAACGGCTCTAACGATTTCGATAAAATTTGATATGTGGGTTAGTTTGGGCATATGCTATGAGGTGGCATACCACGTTTTTAACGACAAATTCGAATAACGGTAATATTGAAAATCAGCTGTTTCTCGGGTATTTGTTCGGCGATTGGGCTAAAAATTAATATTTCTAGGTTATAAGACAAATGCAAAATAATGGCGTATCAAATTTTGGAATTGCCACGCCCACTTTTATAAAACTTATTTTTTTCAAAATTTTTACTAGAAATTGAGAAAAAATTATTTAAGCAAAGTAATAGGCCTTAAAATTTTCTATAATTCACCCAAAGGTCATATATGGCCACGCCCACTTTTTAGGGCATTTTTATAAAAACAAAATCCAATGAAAACTCCTACAATGTTAGGACTATTATTGCATCGAAACGCGGAATGCCACGCCTACATTACTGGGAAGAGTAAGACTCGGACTTAAATCCTGATGAAATTTTACACTTATAGCATTACGGTGCAAGTACGCACGACCCAGTCGTGCACTTTATTTCATTTGTCTTCGTTAAAATACAGCATTTTGGAGTTTAGGAATAGGATTGAATAATAATGTAAGTACGCTGTAAAAACAGCGAAACATGGGTGAAAATCCTCGCAACTTTTTAGGAAAAAAACAGCAGGTACTCCAATATCATCCCACTCTACCCCACTGTGCAACGGCGGAATCAAATAAATAATATGATTGAACAATGACGACCCTGCACACGTGCGTACGCATGTACAATGTACATACTACATACATACATACTTATATTTATCGCGAACGACCAAAGCGTAGTTCTTATTTTTGCACTCACTGTATTTTTATCATATTTTAAGTCTCCATAACAAAAGCAAATCACTTAGAATCGGTTTGGTAAAATTATAATCAAGTTATAACAAATATCGAATTTAGAACATACATACATATGTACATATGTACGTATGTATGTAGGTATGTACATTTGGGTAAACAAATTTAGTTTAAATTTTAGCTGCATTTAAAAATTGAACTCAATATGTCAGCGAGTTTTTTGGTAATTTTTATCTGATGTTGTTTTCGTACAATCTTAATTATGGCATTGTGACGAGCTTACTTTCTAGATACCGGTTGCGGGGAGAAGATTTAACACACAGTTATAATGTGTGTGCCCGAAGAATGCCATTTGTTTACTTTTTTTTTTAAATGTTTTCTTGAATTATTTGCGAAATTGTTCAAAATTATTGCGACGGATATAAAAATAGATTCGTCCATTTGGTTAATATTGTTGTTGTTTCTTGTTTGTGATAAATTCCTGTTTGTCTTTGTCCTCATACCTCTGGACTTGTTGTTCGACGACTTGGGCTTCTTGCTTGGTTTGTTTTGTTGTTCGGTACACAAAGGTGAATCGAAAAGTTGTTATACTACTTTTTGCACCTCCGCAATAGCTAGAAAAATTATGTTTTTCCTGGCCTTCTTCTCCATATACATAAATATGTACAATTAAGAAGTGGGAGTTGAAGGGGACGGTGACAATGCTGAAAGAAGAAGTCAGTAAAGATAGTAAATGGAACTTCAAAGAGATTGATTAAGAAAAGAAGACTCGTAGGTGACCTCTTCAAGATGAGTATTGCCAGGTGTGGGTAATGTGTATGAACGTGTACTCAATTAGAAAGTTAAAACTGTATCATACTGTAAATAAGTACATATGTACATATGTGTGTATATGTAGATACATATGTATGTATGTACACATGTACATTTGTATGAGTTTATTTGCGGATTATTTGTAACTAGTTATGAAGTTTTCGACAAAACTTGCATTCCTATTTTATATACTAAGAACAATTTGGTTGATATCATTTGTCAAGTTAATCTCCCTACCTTATTAGAAGATGATTCCAATCCATGGAATATACTTCAGAGGTCCTCAAACTCGAACAAGAATAGTAACTTATTAGTAAACCTCTTTTCGAACATCAATCTTGTTACATATTTTGAACGACCAATTTCCTACCCCCTCTTAACACACAACACGCTCACACATATTAATATAACTTGTTGCTCACCTTCATAATAGTGACCACGCCCTGTTACTTACAACAATACAGAAGTATTACCTGTCTGATAAACTTGTATCCCCAAATAAAGAACTGACTCTCTTGAAAAAAGCAATCACGGCTGCTACAAATTTGTCTATTCCTTAGACTGGCTCAATACAACGTAATCTGGAAGTATCCTGGTGGGGTTTTGAATTATCATCACTACGGAAAGAAAAAAATTATTGGTCTATAAAATTTCTAAAATAGTTCTGCCACAAACTACATTCATAGAACAACCCATATCGTTTCTTGAGTTTCAAACTTTACTAAATAAAGTTAAGGGCAACACACCAAGCGGTGATCGAATATTCTTTTCAGTGCTAAGTATTTGTCTCAATAGCAATGTTCTAAATGCGAAAAATTGCAGCAATATTTCTGACCCTATAACCAAACGATGATAAAACCTTAATACCTTGGTCTACGCGTACTGTGGTCTACAAGTTTTTTTTTTCAAAAACTCTGTAATCGCTTATGATGTGAAGGAGACGTAGCCACAAACCATAAACTTGCAAGAGGATACCATCCACCATCCCTATTTTCCTCTGATCGCTGATGGAACTTTAACAAAAAATTTGTGGATTTGTTTAGAATGGAACATATGATATCCTATCCTCCCTCATAAAGAATGGGTGGCCGTATTGCATTATTTTATTGAATTTTAAAAAGTTTTTAAAGTTTGTTATTAAACTGATAGTTTCATGAAAGTCGTACTCTCGGATGTTTGTCAAATCATCGCGAGGAGAAAGAAATTTTAGGTGTTGTCTACGGATTGAACCTGGGACCTCTTACTCCGTAGGCCAACGCACGAACCTCTTGATACCATCCATATGTAGTAGGTATACATTCAAATTTAAGTTTTTATTTTACCAGCACCTGTGATGATGGTAAATGTGATAGTTTTTGAAAACAGATATACAAAACCAACCTGGTTCATTATGTACATACATAATGTATCTACATACATATGTAGTACATATATATTGTACAGAAGAATTGCCGAATTTTTAATTTTGTTTGGTTACATTACGTTGTTCATTGTGTAAAAAATAATTTATCAAAACAGAACAAAATGTCGAATTACTGAACGAGGGACCAGTGGTCAAATCCAAGAAAGTTCATAGTAATTCTTTTAACTTCCGCGAAAAGCTAGATCATGCGCGTGAAGCGAAAATAATGCCACTCTTACTATTTAGCATCCGCGTCATTGTCCACGTGTATTGCAGTTACAAGGTAAAGACCGAAATGCAATTACTAGAATTGGAAATCAACTAAGAACCCCTACATGTAGGTGTATACACTTTCGAAACTTTAATATAGAAATATGATACGTAACTACCTAAAACGTCTTTCTGTACGATGGAGTGTATACATACATAGTTGCCCATGCCATTGAACTTTTTTTTCCACCTGGCAACAACTTTTTCCATTGCAACTATCCAACGAATACTAGTTTTTCGTAGCTTACATTCGTCATAAACCGAAAAAGTTTATTTTTTTTTCTTTATTTCTCACCCTCACTGTACCATACTTCCCTGTTGTAGCTGTTCAAAGCCAAATGTACATACGTACACATATGCACATACATATGTATAAGTTTATTGTTTTGTTTTTTTCCTTTCCGTTTGGCTTTGTTTTCTTCTTGGATTTCACAATGCTCGCCCAACATTTAGCATAAACAATTAGTCATTCCTTTTTTTGTTTAACCGTTCGCCGATTATTTTCATATCTACGTGACACGATATAAAACAGATGACGTGTAGTACGTATTCGTAAGATTCCCCCGCGCACTCTCCGTCTATTCAGCCGTTAATTATTTCTCTGTTTTTATTTAAGCATTCCAACAGAGAATCGTACCTACACCGCCTTAAGTGCAAAACAAAGTAATTTTCGCTGGTTTCCTTGGCTTTACTTAATTGCACTTCATTTAACATTACGAAAGTAACATGTACATACATACACCCATACATAAGTACATGTATTATTCCCTACAGCATTTATTTCAGCAACTACCAACACAAACATATGTACGTACATCGTTGTGCACTTTGAGTGCTATTGCCGTTGCCATCGTGCCTATCACCTATCTATTCCTCGTCGTTCCACTTCTGCTGCCATTGAACATAAAGTCAATGCACGCTGGCAACAAAAATTGCATTACACATGGATAAGTGGTATGTATGGATGTATGTAGGTGCACGTTGTGGATACGAAGGTGTACATGTCGGATAAAAATACGATCCAGCAAAATATGTCAGGCAAGAGAAAACACAAACAAAGAGAAATTGAAAGAAGAGAGACAAGTTTAATTAATTCTCAGCGGAAATGTTGCCAGATTTGTTTGTTGAAAAGGCACATAAAATTAAGCAACTTAAATGGAATATTGAGCAATATTTTCAGTAAAATCCAAATGTGAACAATACTCAGAACAATTTGAGTTTTTGTCATTAGTTTACTTAGGTGCAAATGCACCTTTATATCTAACCATATGCATATGTGTGTACCTTTTTGTGCACCAGGTATTACACTACACTATTAAATCGTCTAGTGACTTTGGATTGATTTTATAAAATACACCAGAAATATGAAATTTCTAAAAAAAATACCACATGAATTAATGCTATCAGCACGTGATAAACGTCCTGCAATTGCGATTGGCTGTAGCTATTGTTTTTGTTTGAGTGATATTCAGCAGACACGTGAGCACTGCTCTTTACCTCCAACACACTACTACAATCTTGAATTCTAATTATTATGCTATTAGCAAAACCAACGGAACAAGTTTCTTAAAGTGTTTGCTTGATGTTGCACACAGATACTTTATCTATCCGCGCTCACAGACACAACCAAAACAACTTTTTGATACGGCATGCATTTAATCAGCAAACCAAATCACCATCGAACAAAATGTAGAAAAAAACAACAAAGCAAAATTGAAAGAAAAAGCTGCTATATGATGATGAAAATATAGAACAAGGGGGAATACACGAAAAGAAAACGAAGAAGAAGAGATGGAGAAATCAAAATTTCTGTGGTTGTTTGTTGCTTTACCAACACTAGTATAGCAGTATTTCTCGTGCTTTTACTGCTTTTCCTTCCTCTGGCCATTCGTTAATGGTGTGGCCATAGTGCTTTGTTCGTTCCCCTCTGACATCGCATTTCTCATTTGTGTATTAGTTCCCCGTGATGACTGTTGTACGTCGTACAATGTTGTTTTGATAGATACAGAGATACAATACGTGACCGTAAAGCAACAGACCGAAGAAGTAGTGTGATGAAAATCCAAATTCATCGTTGTCGCTATCGTATTTGTATTAATTTTTCTCAATTCCGTTCTTATTAGTTCAACGGCTATTATCGGTAAAGGTAAAAGTATCTAAAAGAAAGAAAAAAATTCATTAATCTCGTGTGGGTGTGTTGCATATATCTTCTTTTTTTTATTTTATTTGTACAAATTTACTACCCAAAACTTGAAAAAAGTGTTCAAAGTGTTTTCTACGAGGGAAAAATTAAAGAATTTTCTAAATTGTATGGAAAATTGTGCATAATTCATGTATCTAGATACATTTTCCCTGTGGAAGAGAGTCAGAGGAGTGAAGAAAAGCGCACGCAGTCCAATCTCAAGTACAAAAGAGTCGTTGTCATCATCATCGCCGTTGTCGTGAACACCTTGGTTAAACAAAGCAGCAAAAAATACGGTGACAGAGGTAAGAGAAAAAAAAATTTACGTTATAACATCATCAGATATTTTCAATCATAGATAGTCTACCTATGTATCTGATCAGATTATTGGTAATTTTTTCTGATTGTCACCGTTGCAATTGAAAGGTTCACTGTTTGTATGAAAAACAAAAATTTCTCTTTCTTCAGAATGTTGTGTAATATCATTGTCAAAAAAAAAACTGCAAAATTCTGTTTATGTATCGGAAACAACAACAAAAACCCGACGTAGGAATGTGTACAACATTCTTCATCATCATTGTGTTCTGTTTTTTTTTTGAAAATGAAAAACAGAATTTGTTTTTATTTTCCTATATACGAGAACGTAGATAAAAAAAATGCAGATTCAAATTCATGGATAGTGCTGCTAGAGGGTATATGCATTGCTAACAACCTACTCATAGTCGGTTTTTTGTGTTTTCTTCACCATGCTACCACTACCAGTACGAAAACTTACTCACCCAGTCGCTACTTACTTTCTGCTCGGCTCTATCTCACTCACTCCTTACGATTTACGCCGAACCAAAGTACTGAACAGGGAGCAATGTGCGGGGTTGGAAAAAAATAAAAAAAAAAAACCAATGGCATCATCGTTATTCTATCAAAATAGAAATGGAAAATATATAAAAATTGTTGCATGCGCTATTTTAAAGTTTCATAGAACCACACAGACAAGAAGGGAGTGGGTATATTCGCCTCATCATGTTTTGGTCGTTCCGAGTTGTTTACCATCTCTCTCTTCCATTGGTATGTGTTTTCTTCTGTTGCTGCTTTGTTGCCATCGTCGTCGCCGTCGTAATCGCCGTAACATGTGAGCAGTGAAAAATTTATTATAATGGGTAATGGAAAGAAACTCAAGGGAAAGAAAACAATGGGAGCAGCAGTTTCCAGTTGGATAAAAGAAAAAAGAACATAAAATGTACCTAGTGGAAGGATATTTGTTTTTTTTTTTTCTCTTTTTTTCTTATAAACGATATGTTACTCATTTTTTTTAGATGTACACTTGTTTTTTTTTTATTTTTAACCGTTGCGCAGCCTGCGCGTTGTACTTTTTGTTTTTGTTTTTTGAGTTATTTTCAAAGTTTTATTTATATAATTTTATTATCGAAGATAACTGTTTTAAATTCTTACCTTCAAGTGAAAGCATCCTGGTGGTTAGTGCTTTGTGGTGCATTGACTTTGTTACAAGTATCATTTAATAATGAATTAAGTATGTAAGTAACATGGAAGTTCTTGCTCCAGTTTTCACTTGATAGAAAAAGATCCTTGTATGGATTTGAACATGTTAAACATACAGGGTGACGCAGAAACACTTACCCGATATTTGTAATGTAATGTAATACAATTTTTATTAAATTTTTATTTGGAGCTTTAGGTTTTTTTTCATTACACTTTGAAGAATGGGCGCCACAATCGTTGACGATTATTTGGGGTCTTTTTACAGTATTTTCAAAAGTTTTGCCGAGAACTACTCATATTCTTGTCGGATAGTCTTTTTGAGAGGTTCCAAAGTCTGTGGATTTTTCTTAAAGATACGGGACTTCAAAAAACCCCAATGAAAGAAGTCTGGAGCGGTCAAATCGGGCGATCCTTAGACCGTAGTAGGGGACCTAGAAACCCATCCTTCAAAAAGTCCATTGGCGCGCGAGTTGTGCGTGACGATGCACATGTTTTCTAGTTTTAAATTATCAATTTTCGACAAACAAATTGACTGAAAGTGGGGGGCGTTTGCAAAAGTTATACAATATTGCGATAGGGTGATACATTTTGTACATACACATTGTATCTAAGTAAAGTATGTACTTGTATTGTCTAACTTTGGTTTAACAACTTACTTCTGGATCTCATGGATATTTTGACCACCATTTCGCACGTCTCGGTCCGGTACTTTGATATACGAAAATGAAAAAAATATATCCACATTGTACATGGATATTGAAGGGGCTGCATCATACCTTATCGTAAATATCATGCTCATTGAATTTTAAAACGCGTTATCTTATTTGTTTACGTATTTGACATACAAATTCCAAGTACTTATGTACATATGGATGTATGTATGTACATATGTGTGGGCGCCGTGGCTCAGTAGTTAGTGCATTGGACTATGGAGCAAGGGGTTCGAGGTTCGAATCCCAGTCAGAACACCTAAACGTTTTTCTCGCGAGCGTCTGACAAAACATCCGAGAGTGCAACTGTTCTGAGAAAGCTTCTCAAATAACAAATTGCCCTTCGGACACGGCATTAAAAAGTAGGCCCCTTCCATTTGTGTAAAGAATATAAAACGCACAACACGAATGAGCTAAAAAATTAAATATTTATTTAGGTACATGCCTATGTTGAGTTCGAATTTTTTCACGAAACCTTTTAGGTATATGTAGGTGCAAGTAAAAAGAGAGCCAGTAGAATGGATTTAAGAAATGCAAAGATCAATTCGGGGAATCCCCAGAACTAAAGAAATATTCGAACGCAAATTGATAAAACTAAAGAACGGTATATATGTATATCATAACATCTGAATATCTATGTATATAGTATATGCATACATACAGTGGTGGTAAAAATAATAGGGACAATATTACTTGAAATATATTTTTTTTTCTGCTTCCAATTTCTTTCCACTTACAATTACAAATTTTATAGTGTATAATTGTATTCATTTGTACAGTTAAACGTCGTACTCCTTTCCGCGAATGCAATCTTCCTTTTAACATAAAAACGAAATATGTACCTTAACCACTTGCTGGGCTGGAAAAATAATAGGGACAAATGAAATATTATCTATTTATTTCAGTATTACTTATATTATGTAGACCAAATCTTTGTTTCTTCAATATTTAGTGGGCCCTCCTTTTTTCTTCAGTACAGCAAGACATCTTCGTGGCATAGAGCCGACCAGTGCCCTGCATGTTTCGATTGGAATAGCATACCAAGTTTCTTGAACCACCTGCCACAAATGTGCATGATTTCTTATTTAGATCTTGAAGGTTTAAATATTAGATCCTCCATCCAAAATAGATGGGCTTGGGCCTTGTCATTTGCACATTTAAGTAAAGTCTCTGTCATCAAAGCAACAGTAGTCAAAAACATGGTAACCCTTTTAAGAATATAAATATAAATCCCGGACAAAACATACCCGTATCGTATATATTTAGATTTTCGTAGATCTTATATTAATTACTATTTAAAACCGCTAAAACGACATCTTAATCCCACCAGAGACACACACAATTTTGTTAAACACATCCACTTCGATGCGATAATTTGTCAAACGTTTTATAATCTTTCATTTCATTTACATTACAATCAATTACCTATATTTAACCTACTAAATTCCTCTTAATCCACCGCCACACCACCACCTTCACCCTTATCCAAGCCTGCTCTTATCTCAATTTTCGCCGCATCATCATCAAAATCCCATTTGAAAATTGATTTCCTTGTAAATGGCATACTGCTTCCGTTCACCACGTCCTGTGTCCTCTTTCCATTCCCGTCAGAAAAAAAAGAAAAACCCAGATTGGGTGGCACATCAAGTGCTGGAAAAGAAGAAAAATCGATTGAAACGAAAGTACACCCGCATGACATTTGCATACACACACAGAAATACCAACCACTCACATGAGATCTATCGCCGCCACCCCGCAAACTCAAAGTGGAAAAATTTCTCTTGTTTGCCTCCTTCGTCGTAGTTGTCTACCGCGGCTCTAAATCGGATTATTAGAACGAGGTGACGATGATTGGGAATGTCTTAAAGAACATAAAATAAATTCCTTTGTTGGATTACAAACTGGCAGTACCTCGTATGTCACAGTGTGCTATCTAATGCATGCAATAATGTCAGCGGCCTCATTTGACTTTTGACTTCTAGGTAGTATGTGTCGTTTCTAGTCTACGATTTGATAAATTTTCCTCTGTCACTTGAAAAGTTCGGTTTGTAAACAATAGTTTCCTTTATTTTCTCTTAATGGGATATGACACGCCTAGTAATCGTATACACATGTTATACTTAATGTCGGAGGAATTCTCAAAACAAAGCGCAATTTTATCAAAAGGACTCTTTTATTTGCCTCTATGTTTTCATCATATTCTTTTTTTTTATTTTGTCTACTCTCGATGTTGGTTTTCTTTTATATCTACTTACATAAATATACTTATGTGAATGTGTCAAAAAGTTGGAGAAGAAAAAGACTCAGCACAATGTGAAATGCACACAACACGAGAGTTTTTTTTAACAGTTACTGAGGCTTGACATAATCAAATTCAATTGCATCTTTGCTTTATATACACTCGTGTTGCTTTTGAGAGTGATAAGACGTGTTTATGTGCACATTTTAACATTTAACATGCATATACATATACAAATATGATTATGTACGCATATAGTGCTTGTAAAGAAATTGGAATTAATTTCATAAACACAAACCAATTTGATAAAGCTGTATCTGTCACAGAATGACAAAGATTAAATGTCAAATGTGACATTATGCAGAAGTGGAGAAGGAGAAGAGATGATGCTACGTAGTATTTTTTCTGTCATTTTTCCGTTTTCAAAAACAACAAAGACCAAAATGAAGACATAGAATGAACCAGCATGAACTTCTAGTTTTCTTTTTTCCCATTTTGTTTAGCTTACACAGTTTTTATGTTAATTTGAAATCTTTTCTTCTTTTTTTCGTTCACCATGGAACATAATATGTGGGCAGCCATATACATATGTACATATTTATGCACATTTATGCGTTGTGCGTGTGTCGATTTACGAAGGTTCTTTTTTGTATTCAAGTGGTCTTTTATTTCACCCCATGTCCATAAGAGTGGATTTATGCTACTTAATCCAAAAGTTGAATGCTTGTGTATCTTGGGATGGAATCCTGTGAAAGAAATACACGGAAAAGGAATGCTTTACTTGAAAAAGACAACTAGAGGAAATTAAAAATACCTATAAAGCAAAATCTTCTTTAAGTCTTATTTACTTACCTCACCGACACCGCCTGTTAGCTAAGTGCCGCCTAATTACTTTACAAATTTCCTGCAGTTCTATCATAAATGAAATCTTTATTTAGCGCATAATTTTAAACTTTCTTCACGATCAGCAAAAAGTGAAATAGTCTTGGGTTTTGGTATAGTTTCATTTGGCGCGACAGGTGCATTTGACTCAGGGTCTAACTTGTCAGAACAATTGGTGTTGTGCGTTCTACATTCTTTACACCTTTAGAACGGCCTACTGATTAATACCGTGCCTTAAGAGCAATTTTTTTTTATTTGAAAAGTTTTTTCGTGACAGTTATGTATACTTTTGAATGTTTGTCAGACGTTCATGAGAAGTGGGATCATTAACAATCGAAGTAAATAAAAGGCAGCTTATACAAGAATTTTCCATTTCATAACCGATTTTTTTTACCTTCAGCAGCAGGAGACAAAAATATCGCGCTCAGTCACAGCATACACATGAGTACTTACAAAAAGTACATTCGAGTGACATTGCATCAGTCGCTATCATATCACATCAGAGTAACATCATGCAACGAATACGCTACGAAAAGAAGTATGCAGATTGTACAAACGAAACGATATCTCACACACACGGAATCGGCCGACACCGGACTCCCAGGAATTACATCCCCACAAACCCAAAGCTCAACCACGTTTTCCATTCCACGTTGCTTCACTATTGCTGTTGATGACCTTCTTGAAGCAACTGGATTAGAACAAAGAACATGAAGTATAAGAAATACAGAAATGTAATACCTACGTCAAATATTGCTGCTGAGATGAAGTGCAACTGTAGAGAACGCATACTTTCACAGCATCGCAGCGGCAAAGAGAAAGCAACAGAATAAAACACAACATTCATAGAGTCCGTAGAAGGGATTATAAAACCTTCATCGACTCTGTATACGACTTTGCACATCGAAACTGCCACCCACAAATTCAGAGGACATGCAAAAAACGCGCAGACCCAACCAAACAATGTAAAAGCAGCACCCGGTCTGTCAGTGTTTTTCTTGTTTTTTTTTGTTCGCTATTACCACTACACTTGTAGTGAGGTCCCGGTCATGTTTTCTTGTTCACCCTTTTCCGATTGCACTTCCTATTGCAAATGTTGTGCGCACTGATATTGGAGTTGGAGTGTGGTACAACATGGTGGAGTACTTCCTCTCCTCACATACTGACAACGTCATCGAATATCAACATGTTGTGTGACGCGATTGGGGGAATGACAAATGACGGCAAAAAAGGAAAGAGAAACAAATGAAAAGGTAGCACTCCGCCTGTGGGGTTTTGTGCAATACCCTATTCTCCTTTTCTCTTTACAGTCACAGCAAAAATATAGTAAAAAACGGATTGTGGGTTCGTTTGCACGTTTGTTTGATAAGCTCGGGAAGCCCACATGGGATTTTAATGCGCTTTTCAATATCAATACTATATAGATTGTGAAATACTTGTAAAACATAAAACTGCAACAAGTCGGACACAATTGACTTGGTTTTATAATAATACACCCCATTCTTGCAAATGTCTCTAAGTTGCAAACTGTTAATCAAAACGAATACACCCTGGAAGGATAGTGTGTATACAAATTAAAAAAAATTTAATGAAGAGAAAAAATGCAAATTTTTCACCGTCGATATTCGATGTAACAGGACTGTGTACAAGTTTAATTGGCGTGCTCTTGATTCTAATTGTTCTATTTTCCTTCGATATCATGACAAGGCATTACAATTTCTTTTCTGTCATTCGTGGTTCCTTTTGCCACAAATAATACATTATTCTTGCCCTTCATAAGTAAGTTGATGTCTATAACTTAAGCACATATAGTAGATAATAAAAGTAAATACAACCACAGCAGTCTCAAACATGAACGTTATTATAACGTATTTTCTTTCTTCGTATTTGACAGCTAAACAGACAAGTTGATTCACATTTAATTTGTCGGTAAGCACAGTACACCGACACGGCTAATTTATTTTAAATTGTATTCGTAATAATATACATATGTATCTTGGAATAAAATGCTTCTTAAATGGTTAACTTATTAGTACACAGTACGAGCCAAAAACCAATCAGCATTTTTAGCTGATAAGACCAACAAAAAATTTATAAATAGTTGTCAGATGTAGTTGTCAGTTGAATTCGTTGGTTTTTGTTTTTTAGTTCAGAGTCTGAGTTGTCGAAAAATCTTGTTTCTTTTTTGGTTAAGACACTTCAAAATTTGGAATATAGATATTTTTTTTTCACTCAGAGCACGATCTGCTCTGTGATCTCTATGGTTGTAAAGCCTCCTGAGTAAAACCTGAGTAGGGTAAATTTGACAATTTGACCAATAAAAAAACAAACTCGAAAACAATTTATTATTAATTATTAGCAGAAATAAATTTTGCTTTGCTTGAAGGGATCCACGCTTTGATCCACGATGATGTCAAAACCTATTGCTTTTCATTTCACGATAGAATTTTTCAATAGAAGTTGAAACTGATTGTCACAATGATTAAACGGTCAAATAAGTTACCTTAGCATCAGATCAGTAGCATCAGACTTGTTAGCCAATTTTTAGTGTTATGCTAAATGGATTTACGCTGGGAGGAAATAAAATTTAGTTAAAACTCAGGTAGGCTCTTGTCAGTAGATGAGAAGTTTCAATTAAACAAGTTCAAATGCAACATTAAAAATATATCGAATGAAGTGAATATATGTACATGCATACATATATGTATGTATGTACATATTAATGTTCATCTCTATATCTGCATGTTATTCTTGCTACCACATAGTACATAATAGAACGGTCATATCCCAGGAATTCCGGGACGCGAAACGTAAAAAAACGCTCTCCCTGGCTTGGAGCCTTCTCTTTTTTATTTGTCCTTTTTTTTTCTTTGCTTCAGGTACTGGTTTTAAATATCTGCTGGTTTCTTGTGAATTATTTGCTATTTTTAACATTTTCCCAAGGCTCCTAAATACTCATACAAGAGCAGAGTCCACCGACTTTTAAAGTCCCCATTCAATAAAATTGAGACGCATTCAGGTAACAAAATACACCCAAAAGAGAACTAACACATCCCTATTTTACGCTTCCACATATGGATGTATGCAACGAAAAGAAGGAAGTAGCAACCAAAACAGACTTTGAAAAGGGAAATGAAAACACGACACAAAGAATGCAATGCGCAGAATCAGAACAGAATCAGTGCTCCAAGCCCGAACAAAGGAAGAGTCGACCTTTAACCGTAGTCCGTAGTCGTCCCTTCAATAACAGCGTGTGAGAGTCGAACTTGTGAGAGCATTCAGTTCGTTGGAGGAGATATCAAGGATTCGGTGATACCTTACAATTTTATTGCACATTTCTGATAAGATGCGAAAAATGGGCTACGTTTTCTCACTGTTTGTGTATGTGTGTGTGCTTATGCTTTGTTTGATAAATGGGAATTATATATAATGCAATTGTTGGTAATGGATACTTTCTCTCTCTCTCTCTCTGTCTCTCGCCCACACTCATTTCTAGTTGCTCCTTTCTCCTGACACTTTGCAAAGTATTTATCACATCACACGAGTTTTTTTTTTCCTGTTCATTTTTGGAGAGCATTTTCTTTATCTCCATAAAATGTTATACATCCGGTTCCGGATGAGAAGGTGGATGCTGGGTAAAGTCGAAGTTGGAACAGCAAGTATTTTGCTGAAAACTGACGGAAGTGGGTTGATAAAACCGGACGACGACGGGCGGCAAAAAATAGAGGAAGATGCAAAGCAAACGAAATTTTGTCGGAAAGCATTGACAACACTGTGGGCGTGTAGTAAAAAGCATGTGCCTGGTAGAGAGCCCTTACTGAATGAGCGGGTGGTTCTGCTGTTTCTCTCTTGAAACATACTGTTGTCTAGAACTGTATTATTTGGTTAGCCCGGGAAATATGAAAGCAGCAGAAGTAGCATCATGTAGTTCAGGGTTGTAGTGCTGATCTTTTTTTCTCATATTGGGATGAGCAGATTTGATTTGTGATTTGTATTCATGTACAAAAGGGATAACATGGAAAGAATCTGGTTAGAAAATGAGGTGAATAAGTCAAAAGTGTTTGTGCAGGTTGACTTCTGCGCGTTGTAGTGTTGCCAGGACTACGTAAGTACTTGCTTGGGAAAATGAATATGTAAGGGCATATTATTTTATGTTCGAAAATTGTTCAGATATCAAGCTTAAATAATATGTCTGAGAAACTTGACGTTAAAAGTTGAAAATCATTTTCAAAATTTGAATATTTGAAATATGTATTTTGTTTTTCTATACGATTTTACTCGTTTTTTTCCTGTCCGGCACAAAATAAGTCTGGCAGTATTCAGCTTTCCAATTACATAGTGCCTTGAGACGAACTATATGTATTATGTACTTCGATTTGACAAGATGTTCAACACGCGAATGACGTTTTACGGAGCCATGATTTTGACAGTTCTATTGTGACACCGTTAGATTTTAAATGGGAATTTCAATAACCTTATTTAAATCTGATCATGCCCTTTATCACTTACGGAGACAATCACATAACACTAAAAATGAATATCGTTTTAACGAATCAAATTTTCCTTCCAATTTCAAATTTCGCCAAAAAATGTCAAACACTGTTGATGGAACAAACTACAGACGACGACGATCGTTGCTATCGTTTAGAAGAAGATCGTCTTAAAAGTTACGTGATGAGGGCCCAGGAAACTTTATTTACATTTTAAGGATGGTATGATACTCTGTTCGTCTTCGTTTACATCAGTTTAGTATCTCAAGCTGTAATGAAATAAGTGAATGCTATTACATTTTCGTAGACAATTGGGTCCTAATATTGTGACATTCTTATCACATTGCATTATAAATACACTGTGACAAGAAAACTTGACATTGTAACAATCGTTGCGAATAGTGTAGTTCCTCTGGAGTTCAAAATACAGTACTCATCTCTCCAAAGTCTGTTGAGATTGTAATTCTTATTGCTAATAGGAATGGGCAACCATTAATTTCATTAATTTCTTAATTATCTGTCATGTTGCGCGATATAAAATGAAAGCTAGTTGTCGTACAATCTGCTGGGTGAGTGGCAGGGAAGAAAGATGGGCGTAAGACGTTGACTGTTCTTGTGCTGGGGGTGAAAGCAATTTATGACAGATATAAACTTACACATTTTCAATCTCTAGTGTCTAAACTCCCTCAAGATGTAAAAGCTATAAGTTCTAGAAGAAATTAAGGATGGTGCACTTAGAAACCTATCCCAATGATTGAAAACAAAGAGCGTGTAAAATTAACCAACCAAAATTGTGGAAGGAAAATTGAGTTCAAATCAAAAGATAATGGTGTTAAATAGTTAGTGTTTGAAGTAATTTTGGAAAATAAGATCTTTAATTCTCGATTGATTTCAATTGAATTAGAGCTTGATTCAAATGGTATCCTATGAAATAGATTATAGTATGTCTAACAAGAAACGATTTTTTTTTTCTCTAGACCGCTGTAATCCTCATAAATATATCGAACTTGTGACGCTCTCCGTCTTCAAAAACAGCAACTTCTATTTCTGGGACGCAATTAAATTCCACCACCCCCGCTGCGGTATAAGAAAATAATACGTAGTATATGTGTTTGCTCTCTAGTTGTTTTCTTTCTCTCGTTCATAATCATCATTTCCATTCAAATTTCCTGTACTTTTTCTCTCTCTCGTGGGTACCATAGCATGAAAGAACTCATCGTGCCGGCTGGCAAAGCAGCGTGGTGTACTTTCCTCCGGCCCGACAAGAACCGGAATTGAAACATAAACATAACATTGAATAATCATTCACACAGCTCTAGGGTAGCATGCGGCTTCTCATAGCTTCAAATTTCCCACCCTCTTATCCTAGAAATATCCTTCACTCAATGAGTACACTTACACACAAGCGCATACTCTTTCGGTATTTGGAGCTCTCGTCACGGACGAAACAAGGACGCGAAAGCCCGCAGTGTTTAATATACCTAGTACAAGAGCTGACTCGTACTTGGCTTGGCTGGTTCTGGTAATGCTCTGCTCGACGGTGATAGTGATAGTATTGGTTTTTGGTGTTGTTAGTGTAGTGTTGAATTGAAAAGATAGACGACCCGGATAAAAAAGCGGTTGGAACGACACGACGCGCTTGATCAGCGGTGGTGGTATTTGGCACATGACACAACAAGGCGCAGCAAGCAGTTCACAAAACAAAACAAATACAACACGCATACACGCCATCGCATATACAAAACAGGGTGAAGGCATTTGGTCTACAGAGCATGCCAGTCAGTTCACAATGTGACCGTGGCGCGTTTATGTTCATTTCCCAGATATCTTTGAATCCAGTGACGTTGGTTCTTTTTGTGTGGAAAAAATGTTTTCTCAAAATTCCTTTGTAAATAACGAACCTAAAACAAGGCGTTAATTAAGCCAACATTCTGTTATTTTTTTTATGTTACGGATGTGTCCTCTTCAAAGAACGGTCAGTTCAAAGTGACCTTGTTTCACGGAAGTAAAAAAAAAAGAAAAAAAGTGAAGCAGTTTCGCAGACATTCTAGCAGTTTTCAAAGTGAAATTGTATTAAAAAAAAATTGTCCTCTTCTTTATGTGGAGTGCTGCAAATTTTGTTTTATTAAAAAAGTTTGCACTTAGTCTCGTCAAGTGGTGGTAGTGTGGGAGAGTAGCAGCAGTAAGTTTTCTATTAGATTCTTCTTTTTTTATGAATGAACTTTACACCTACAATTGACGACGACAACGGCGGCGGTGAATACATTGCATCCCCTATGACAGCTTTTCTCATTAAAAATTCTTCCTTTCCCTGTACGGCTTTTCCTCCTCTATTGAAAGTTTCACTCACCATAACCATACTCCCACAGTCACAACACGATACCACCCCTAAATCACCACAGTGTTACTGTTTTCTCTCTTTTGCTCTCTGGTATAAGGTGACTTCTCTGTACGTGACATTTTGCGTTTTCGTTTCATTTCGGGTTGGGTATATTTTTTTTTTTATTCTTCTGCGTATTTTGCATTATTTTATTCACTTCCAACATTAGATGATTAAATAGAACGAACACAGAAAAAAATCCAATTTCAATAGAAATGCTAATTTGTTGGGGATTAGATGAGGGAAGCCTGCGCTCGGTGGAGAGACTGTGGGATGCAAGAAGGAAGAGGAGATAAAATATTGTGGTTTTATTTTACTGTAATTAGATTCTTCAATTAAAATTAATTTGTTTTTTAACGTTGAATATAAATTTTACTTAGTAAATCTTACTTGAAACTAGGACTACATAGTAATTGGTAGAACGTTCTTGTTTCGTCGATTTGTCAACTGTTGAAAACTAAAATATAGAGTCTTCCTTGGATCCTTGTCATGGTAACTAATTGACTTCTATAAAATAGTCAATACCTTTTAGTTTATAAAAAGGAGAAAAAAGATATGATACTGGCAACACCTTTTCAGTGGTAGATATGATTATGTGTACGTATACCGCGTTTTATGCATGTAGGTGTCCATTTACGCTAGCTTACTTGCTCTTGTGGGAATAGGGGGAATTATTATGTCATATTTGATCAATTCAAGGATGTGATAGACAAAAAAAATTCAAAAAATTACCTTAATTACAGGTATAAATCTTTACACTTGTATCGTTAAAATATTCCCTAAGAATTGAATTAGAACACTTCGTACATGCTTGTTTAAACATACTTACATACATATGTATGTAATCCAAAGGCAGAAAGTTGAAAACGTCTTAATTTGGTAGTCTGCGGATTAAAATATCCAAGGATGACTTTTTTTTTATTTTTTTTTTGTCACCGTATAAGATTAAGTTGACCTTCTTGTGTTAAACGCAATTACGTTTTGTTGGCCCCCCCCTTTTTGCGCCTTATGTTGGTAGTGTATGATGCCAATAGATTTACTACACCGTGTATTTTTGGGGGTGACGTGTGGGCTAAGATAAGCTTCATGTCATGTAGATAATTGATCAATCTTCCGGAATTTCTTTATTACATTATCCTTTTACGCTGTGTTCGAATTGTACAGAAAGTTTTTCGTAGCAAAAGTCCTAAGTGGTTGGGAATATGTGTAGTATGAGTGTATGTCTTAAGGCGGTAAAAGTGAGTTTGAAGGGGCGACTTGGTATAAGTTTTATTTGTTGGTAGAAATGAAAAGAATTAAGGTAATAGACCTGCTAAACTTATTTCATTTGATTCTCAACTGCTTTACAAATTACGTAGATCTGTGAATGAAATAATGACATCATACAGTATGGCCTGTCTCAAATGTCAGCGCGTTACACATGTGACACATGTGATTCATCAGTAGAAATTGCATTTGATTTAATACAGCAAAATAAATACAAGGTGACAGGGTTAGGGTCTTTGAAATAAACCGAAATAATTTAAAAAAAAAATTGTTTTGTAATGTTTAGTTCAATTTTTAAGTTTTTTCCCATTACATACATACATATGTCTGCACATATGTATATGTACATACTGACCATTTAGATTATCTCAATCATATTACCGAGAACTTCGGACGATAAGTTCTCGCATTCTTGTCTTGAATCATTGATAGACACTTTGTAGTTCTTGTATGGTATGGTATAGTTGCAAAGGCGTATTTCTATAAACTGAAGGGTGGACGCACTTTATAAGTCAGAACTCGATTTTTGACGCATGGGAGGGATATTGCGGAAAGGAAGGAGAATTGCGTTCTCGAATAGGGTAGGATCTGCAGATACATACCTATGTATGTATGTATGTATGTATGTATGTTTTGAAGGGCTGTGTTAACCTACACAAAAAAATCAGTAGTAAATAATCGCATAAAATAAAAACATTCCCTTTGGTCATCAGGTGGATTTCCAGGAACAAACTTGACCATCACCAATATACACATGTACATACATATGTATGTATGTATGTTGGTAACTAGATATGAATCATTAATACTCATATAAACGGAGTTTCGGTACGGTAGTCTCCGCATGAAAAGAATCTCAAGAAATAAGTTATGATTTTTATTTAAGATTGAAACGAAAAGACTCTACTTATTACTTTAAATTTAATTTTAAACAAATATGCTCTTCTTTTGGCAAAAAAACGAATAATTCGACATCGCCTGTGATGTAGTCAAAAGGGAAACCCTAAATCGCCAAACGTCATTTTAGATCGAGTGATGTGTTCAAACCTCACTGTCCTCAGGGTCAGTGAACACCATCGTGTTATGTAACACTTCTGTATATGTACATACATATCTACCTTTCAATAACACTGTCTCTATGTACATACATATGTATGTATATGTATGTATGTATATATCATAAAAACAATTGCACATAAATAAGTTTTCTATGGACGATATCTTTCTGTCCAATTAAACTTACCTATGTACATACTTCTAGGTGAAAAACAAAAATTAGTTTCTGTTTATTGACCTCAACCAAATGTAAATATGACAGGTGTATCCACTTGTCATTCATTTTTCTTCATTCTTTATGCTTTTGACTTCTAAACATGTTGTTACTTCTTTGTCCTTGCAGATAATATCAAACGATGTCGTTAGATACGCTTTTGAAGGCCGCTCAATACATTGAGTTGCAAGAACAAAGTCGATTATTAGAGCACTCGCCAACACCACCTCATG